>JAQPPZ010015687.1:0-2400000 GCA_028583015.1 Wollemia nobilis
TTAGCCTTAAGCATTCATATCCTAGGTTTGGCCAAATGAATCTAAATTAATCTAAATGAAAGTGCAGATTTAATGAATACAGAGAACAAATTTAAGACATAAAAAACAGAGAAATTAAGGAAGAATAAGAAGAATACCTGATCCGGATGTCTGATGAAGATTTTGATGTTTAGAGCAGTCAGGATCATCTGGAATTCAACAGAATCATCTGAGATCAGACAAGATCATCTGAGATCTGATGAATTCGTCAAAGACCTACAAACAGAAGAACAGATGCAAAATACAGAGAATACTACTATTCTAGTAGAGGGAAACTGTGCAAAATAACAATGACAACACTAAACTGAAACTTAAAGACCAAAACATGTATGAATGATGCTGATTAAATCACAATTATGGATTAATTATGCCTTTGATCTAAATGGGTGAACTCCAAAATGCAATATAACATAAAATATCAAATAAACTAGCTAATTTGCAGAATAAAACAACAGAGAAAAGGTGAAGAAATGCAAACTTATGGCATTGATTGCCTCAATGTGGACTGCAGTCGAGATCGTCTCGCATCAGTACAAAATCATCTCTGATTCGACAGGATCGCCTCCGATCTGAACAGGTTCATCGACGACGATGTATGCTTCCTCCGACTGAAAAAACAAGATGGTACCTGCAACAAAATTGATATAGGACTACTGCAAATGAAAACTTAGGATGATTTAACGTGCATGAAGTTAAGTTATAGAGAATTTCAGCCAGGGGTTGGGAAGGGAAGGTCCTAGGGATTAAATAGGCTTAGGGGAGTAGTTAGGAGGTTGGAGATCATCCCTATTTGGGAGATCTCCAACGGGGAAGGGTCTCTAACGGCGTAGACACGCTTCTGCCCAGATTAGAGGCCCGTTGGAACAGAAGCTAATTGTGCAAAATCAGTTTTGCGACAAGATCGTCTGGACGTCCTAGCCTAGACAAAATCGTCAGATCTGGGGCGATATCGTCTGATCGGCGACGATATCGTCAAACGGTCAAAACAACCTCTAAAAATGGCATGAAAAAGGGGGAAACGGATTACCCGACGGTTAACGGGCGGTTTGGGAGGTTAAAATTTGAATTTAAATTATTTACTAAGGTGAATGTAATTATGACAATTTTTATTGCGCCAATTTTAGGGTGCTACATTTTTCCCCCTCTTTAGCGAATTTTTCGAAGAAAATGCGTTAAAGATGAGTTCTTCTCGATCTACGAGAAAGCAAAAAATTATTCCCATTTTTAGGCGACGATTCTTGGTCGAATCGTACGATAGCTTACTATGGTGCCCCCTCCGTGTTTTTACCCAAATCGAACGTTTGAGGTAAAAACGCGAAAAAGCAAAAAATTATTTTTGAATAAAATTAAGAAAAATAGGGTAAAACCCTAATTCATTTTTACTGTTCATTTTTTGGTTTTAGAGCTCTGGAAGCAAAAATGGTGGAGACGACGCACAGATCGACAAAGGTCCGGTGCGGTCTACGGGTAAGAGTCTAGACTTAACTAGAATGCTTTAATTTGATTTTACATGCTTTTTAGGTAGATTTTAGATGAATTTTGAGCATCGCGGCCATTTTTGGGCCGTCGACGTCGTCGGGATGAAATCGTCCCGATTTCAACGAAATCGTCTCAATTTCGTCAATTTCGTCCAAGGGCGAAATCGGCGAAAGGGGGACGATTTCGTCAAATTAGGGACGATTTCGGCTTGCGAAATCGGAGACGATTCTGCTCAAATTTGGGACGATATCGTCCAATAGTGGACGATATCATCAATTGCATAAAATTGAACTTTAACTTGCATTATTAATTACTTGAATTTGTTATTAATGATTGTTTGTTGTTTTGTTGTTTATGTTTGCAGAGAGGTTTGCTAAAGAGCAGGGAATGGAAGTATGGAGGTTTGAGGGATGACTTGGCCGCTCTCACACAAGCAGAGCGATATCAGCTAGCACAGAGTCGGCTTGCAGGCATGTGGCAGAGATGCCACAAGTGTCTACGGATATGGGGCTACTGACGGCCCTAGCGGAGAGATGGTATCCGGGTTCCTCATGTTTTCGGCTACCGACAGGGGAGATGACTCCCACTCTAGAGGATGTATGGAGGATTCTAAGAATCCCCATACAAGGACGATTGATCACTCCTACGGCCAATCAGGGCCATGCTATGGGACGACTATGTGGTGACCCGAGCTTCACCCTGGAGAAGGGCGGAGTGAATATCGAGGCACTACGCCAGATGCCTGGGGCATCTAGACTCACACGGGTGCTAGCTGGAGTGGTTGGTGGACTTTTGCTATGCCACCAGAGCGGGTGCAGGGTGTCGTGGATGCTGGCAGATGTGATCTACGACATGCGGGACCACGGCTACAGGTTCTCTTGGGGTAGTTATGTACTATGTCAATTGTACAGGATCCTATATGGGGTCGTGTACAAGGGCGGCCGATGTCTGGTGATGACATCGCTTCTACAGGTTTGGTGTTGGGAGCACATTGCAATGCGGAGGCCGATAGGGCTTCCTTTGACAGGGGTAGACGGGGAGAGGCCCCGAGTCTTCTATTGGTGGCTCCGAAGAGGGTCACAGCGGCGGATCGACCTTTCGATGTCCCGGAGGCTACTGGATGACTTAGTCCCGGATCAGATTACCTGGAGGCCATGGAGGGAGCATCCAGGGTGGGCCGAGGATGGACAGGAGTTGGCTCGCGTCAGGCGAGTTTGCTGGCTACGGATGGAGAGGGGAGAGGTGGAGCTCCACCGCTATGACCGAGTTTTGTGTCAGTTCGGTCTACAGCAGGGGATCCCATCTCTAAGGGATTATGAGTTTTCTTGGACTATTCGGGATAACACCACGATTAGCGGGGCTCCAGACATGCAGCGGTTCTGGAGTCAGGACGCGGATGATGCCCCCATCCAGCCAGTAGATGGGGACGACGCGAGTGTAGCCGATGGCTACGATGCCTGGTACGCAGGCATCCACCCTCCTCGGATGACGAGGGCTCAGGGTTCGATACACGTAGTCATGCGTTGGATAGGGAGGCAGTGCCAGGCGGCTATGGAGGCGGCCCAGGGTCACGACGGGAGAGAGCCGAGGAGGCCACAGGCACAGGAGAGGCCGCGACAGAGGGAGAGGAGGGAGGCGAGACCCCCATCTCCACAGAGGGAGAGGCCACCATCACCCGATAAGGGCAAGGGCATTGACATGGGGGAGAGTAGCGAGATGGCTACTCTCCGAGCGAAGAGAGATCATCTCCAGGCACAGGTGCAGACTCTACAGGATGAGGCTGCACGCCATCGAGCTGAGGTGGCACAGCTACGAGACGAGATTGCACGCCTTAGGGCATGGGGCGGAGGGGCGAGCACTAGGGAGCTGACACGGGCTATCGCCCAACTTACTTTCTACCAAACTTTGTACTATCAGCTGGTGCCAGAGGCGGATAGACTACCCCTACCAGCCAACATCGCAGATCCGATCAGGATCGGGTCATCGAGGACCTCGTCCCGATCGAGGACTAGGACTACTCAAACTGCGATGGGGCCACCTCGTCCACCTCAGGGCGGGGGAGGAGATGAGGCGGAGAGCTCGAGGGGCTCTCGAGGCTAGAGGACTGCACTGACTTTGTACAGATTGACATTGTATTATTATTATTTTTTTGATAGAGGATTGAGTATGTCGAGGTATAGATTGTGGCATACCAATCCAGTTTTGATGATGTATATATACTGTTGACATATATATATGATATGTTTTTGATCATATGACTTGTGTTATGTGTATGCTTATGATGCTTTTATGTTTGTTTGATTGATTTGATAATTGGATTGAGGATTCATGAAATTATGTCATTTTGAAAATTTATAATTTTGATGTCATGCGGTAATATTTTAAATGAAATAATCAGATGTAACAAATTGATTGTTTGTAATGTGATGTAATAAAAAATAAAAAGAGACTTCTAACAATAATTTCAAAGGACATTGTCGCTATTATAGACCATTTCATGGAGTCGCTGCTCACTCGGTCGTCAAGCTAATCCCAGTATAGAAATATTGTTAAAAGTAAAAGAGTGCTTAAGAGACTGTCTTAAGACTTTGGTGCAATGGTGAAAATGATGGTGATGATGGTTTGTTTTCAGATTTTCATGAAAATAGTATGCATGAAATAATGTTAAAATGATTTTTGCTAGGCATAAATTCCTAAGTGTGATAAAATTTTTGGATAATTCTTTAGGAATTATACCATCATTGCAAAATTGAAGGTTGACATAATGACATGAAATAATGAAAATGTGTTTGCTTTTTTTTAAAAGCATAATTGTATAATATAATGATTTAAGTCATATGGTTTTCATGATTTTTAATAAATGGGGAATAAAAATTGTTACAATGGTTTGCGCTAGGCATAGAATATGTAGGTATAGACTTATACCATCATCGCGAAAATCAAAAGAAAAGATAGTTTTATTGCATGGTTGATTTTTTAATAAACAAAAAATATGAAGATGAGGACTTGCGCTAGGCATAAAATTCCAATTTTGGTTTTGGAACTATACCATCGTCACGAAAGTCAACCAGATATATATGTTTTGATTGTATATTTTGAAAGAAATTTTGATTTTTCTATTATATAGTTGTCTTTATGGTAAACAACTGTACTTGAATTATTCCAAACAAGTTGCAAAAATAATATTTCAAAGTATTTTGAAGACAAAAGTTAGATTTATAAGGAATCCCATGTGCATATGTGAATTCATTTCCGATCTTGATTTATCATAATGATACACAAAATCTCTCAAATACAAATGTGTGTGCAATTGCTTTGTGCATTTACCGATTTTGAGCAAGATAATATGATACAAGTGATTTGAAGAAACCAAATAAGTGTTCATTAACCATGATGTAGATGCATATAACCATACTAGACTACTATGTAGGTCGGATTATCAAGAGCTAGCTAATCCATAAGCGGACATAGGTCTATACAAAAGAAGGTCGCTAATGTGACAGACATATCACCACGCTAGGAGTTACCCAAGGCCAAGCAGGTTGGGCACAAACCACCTATTATGGGGCTTACCTCACAGTTTTCGAATAATTGAGAATTCCAGGGATTCAAGCTCATCAACCCTTCTTTTCTTTTCAAAGGGTAGGGAAAGGGATTTTATTGCATTCTTGCTTTCTGCTTTCTTTTTCTTTTCTTTTGAACTTTGCTTCTTTTTCTTTTTGTATTTTTTTGCTTGATTTTTGAGATAGTGCTTGAAATATTGTTGTAATGATATAAAAGAACATTTTTCTTTTCTCTTTTTTCTTGAACTTTTCTTTTCTTTTTTCTTTGCTAGGGATACTTGCTCGGATTAGTTGTAGAGCAAGGGATTTTTATTTCGGGTAGGGGTGAGCTTGTCCTTTTGCCAATTCTCAAAGATTCTAGACCATGTGCATGATAGGATAGCAGGGGAAACTTTTCGCTCAAGAAATCACTTCTACTATGTAGCAAAACATGGAAATTACAAATATAATCATTTTATTGTGAAAAGATGTGCTTGGTTTAAGTAAATAACAAGATCAATTCTCTATGCTCAAACTTTATTTAATTGAATTTTGTGGACTTTGATATAAGAGAGATTAGTAATCATGCCAGATAAAATCAAGATATTTATTGTTGTGAGTGTGCAAGTGAGGGATTCCAAATAAATGCTAATTTATCCAAAATAATTTGAAACATATAACTGCAATAATTGTAAGAAAATATATATAAACACTTTTGAGAAGTTTTGAGAATGTTGACTCTCTCTTTCTTCTTTATTTTGTTTTGGTTTCGAAAGAGTCAAGCATATTGTTGTTTTTATATTTTTATCATTATTTTGTTTTTTGGTTTTATTTTTGTTTTTGAACAAAAAATTTAACAAGTGCCATAAATAAATGCAACAAATAGTTTTGAAGATTTTTGATGATTATGAATGTTTTTGATGTTTTTGGATTTTTTAAATTTGAAAGAAATACAAGATAGTGATTTTGAACAAATATATACATGGATGAAATGACCAAATTTATGCATAGTAACGTTTAAGATGCAAAATATTCATGGGTTCTTTAAGTTCTTTACCATCTAAGGTAGATAATTTGTATGCTCCTGATTCAAATTTAGCGAGTAATAATGTATGGTCCAAGCCAGTTGGGCTCAAATTTACCTTTAAGGTCCTTAGTTGCATTTGTATTTTTTTTATTTTCTTTTAAAACAAGGTCGCCGATCTCAAAGGATCGATGACGAACTTTTTTAGCATATGATCTTTTAAGCTTGTTTTGGTAAGCACGGAGATGTTCCAAAGCATTGATGATTTTTTCATCTAGGAGTTCCAGTGATCGAGTCGCACGACACGATATTCATCTCCTACTTCGGTATCTTGAAGTAGCAGAGCCAAAGAAGGAACTTCCAATTCAAATGGAAAAACTGCTTCGACACCGTAAACCAAAACAAATGGTGAAGTTCCAGTGGGGGTTCGAACACTAGTTCGATAGGCCCACAAGGTCGGATATAATTGAATGTGCCGAGTCACGGCCGGTTTATTGACCAATATTTTGAGAATTTTGATTAAGGTTTTGTTAGATGCTTACGCTTGACCATTACCCCGAGGATAATAGGGAGTGGACCAGCGATGTTGAATCTTATATTTTTGGCATAATTTTTTAACATCTTTATTTTTGAAACAAGTTCCATTGTCGGAGATGAGATTTGCAAGAATTCCGAACCTACAAATGATTTGATTAAAAATAAATTTAGAGACTTGTGTGCCAGTGCAAGAAGCTAAAGGCATAGCTTCGACCCACTTCGTGAAATACTCGATGGCGGTTATGATGAACTTGTGTCCATCAGATGACACAGGATTGATTTTGCCAATAATATCTAAGCCCCATTTAGAAAAGGGCCAAGGAGATGAAATAGCCTCCAGCTCTTATGCAGGCGCATGGACAAGGTCAGCATGTTTCTGGCACTTGTCGCAATGGCGCACATACTCATGTGCATCCGTTTCCATGGTAGGCCAAAAGTATCCTATCCGAAGGAGCTTTTTAGCAATGACGCTACCACTAAAGTGTCCTCCACAAGATCCATCGTGGGCTTCACTCAAGGCTGATTTAGACTCTTCTAAGTTTAAACATCTTAATAGGATACCTTCAAAAGATCTCCTATATAAAGTATTGCCAATTATTACAAATCGACTTGCTCGTCGACGTAATAACCGACGTTGGTTTCTATTAGAATTGGCAGGGAAAGTCCCATTTTGGAGAAAATCAAATATGTTCGTATACCAAGGTTTAGGAGTAGTTTCATTGATTAGAAACACATCCAAAGGCTCTAAGCATGACTTATTTGAAGTGGGTTCTCGGAGTCGACGAATAATGATAGTGGCATATTCGTCATCTAACTCCAAGGGCAGGAGAGATGTAGCTGCGGCCATAGCATCGACTGCACGGTTGCTAGTTCGAGGAATAGCTTCCAAGGTAACTTGATCAAATAGAGACATTAGTTGTAAAACATAGGCCTTATATGGGCACAGTTTATCATCTCTGGTCTGATAAACTTCATTAATTTGGTTTATAACCAGTTGAGAATCACCAAAAACTAAAAGATGTTTAATTTTTAGCACCAAGGCAGCTCGTAATCCAAGGATTAGAGCTTCATACTCAGCAGTATTGTTGGTGCAAGCAAATGTCAATTTGAAGGACAGAGGAATAAGATGTTTTTGTGGGGATATTAAAATAATACCCGCACTAGCCCCACTCATGCATCGGGCTCCGTCAAAGTATAAGGACCATTGTTCAATATGGTCCGCCTCTAATTGAAGGCATTCATCAGGAAACTCAATGATGAGGGGATGAGTAGACTCTAAGGGTGCAGCGACTAATTGATCTGCTATGATTTGACCCTTAACAGACTTTTGTCCTATGAATGTGAGATCAAACTCGCTTAGAGCAAGAACCCACTTGGCTGTGCGACTCGATAAATAAGGTCGACTCATGAGATACCTTAAGGGATCGTATTTGGCAATGACATACGTTTTTTGACTAAGCATATAGTGTCGTAATTTTTGCGTAGCAAACACGACGGCTAGACATAGTTTTTCTAATGCTGTGTAGTGGGTTTCATAACTGATGAAGGTTCGGCTAATGTAATAATTAGCACGTTCTCTCTTTTCATCATCAAGTTGAGCTAACATAGCTCCTAAGGCAGAATCTAAAGCTGAAATATATAGGAGAAATGGGCGATCAGGTTTAGGTGGTGAAAGCACGGGTGGATTAAGGAGGTATTGTTTGAGAAGTTCAAAAGCTTCTCTACATTCGGTGTCCCAATTAAAAGGGACATCCTTCTTAAGGAGTTTAAGAAAGGGACCAGTTTTGTCCGCCAGCTTATCGATGAAGCGACGGATAGCTTGAAGTTTACCTTGTAAACTTCGTAACTCAGATATATTAGTAGGTGCGGGCATATTAGTGATAGCCGCAATCTTGAGAGGGTCGATTTCAATACCACGTAAAGAAACTAAAACCCCTAATAGTTTATCGGACTTAACTCCGAATATACATTTTGCTGGATTTAATCAAATAAGATATTCTCGTAATCGATTAAAAACTTTTCTCAAATCATCTAAATGATTATCTTCAATAATAGAGCGAGCTATAATATCATCTACATAATCATGTAGGATATCATGCATCATATCATGAAAAATATAGGTCATAGCTCATTGATAAGTTGCACCTGCGTTCTTTAAGCCAAATGGCATCACTTTCCGACAAAAGGTACCCTAGGGGGTAATAAAGGTTGTTTTAGCCTGATCTTCAGGAGCTATCCGGATCTGATTATAACCGGAGAATCCATCCATTAAGGACATCATCCCACTCTTGACAGTAAAGTCAATGATTTGATCCATGTTTGGAAGAGGAAAGTCATCTTTAGGGCATGCGGCGTTAATATCTCTAAAATCTGTGCAAACCCTAACTTTGGTAGCTTCTTTCTTGGTGACTGGAACTACATTTGAGATCCATTCAGCATAATCAATAGCTTGTATAAAGATAACATTCAGGAGTTTTTCTAACTCCCCTTTGACTAGCAGAGCCACTTTGGGATGCATTTTTCTAAGTTTTTGTTTAACAGGGTTAGCATCCGGATGGACCACTAGATGATGCATGACTACGAAGGGTCTAGACCTGGCATATCTTCATATGTCCAAGCGAAGACATCTTCATACTCTTTAAGGAATGCAATGTATTGTTCTTGTTTTTCTTGACTTAATTCTGATCCAATATTGATTATGTGAGGATTATCCTCAGTTCCAATATTAATTTTAATGACGTTTTCTACTTCCATGTGTAGATAGCATGTTGCATGAAAACGACTAATTTTTAAGAGGCAAATCAACATGCCTATCCAAATAATCTTGATAACATATGAGTTGATCATCATCTTCAAAAGGAAAGGGTTGACCCTTACTAGGAAATAGGCCCACACCACAGCGGGTAGGCCACGGTTCTACCTCGAAAGGTTCTTTCATGCCATTTTGGAAAGGTCCTAAGCCTTTCCCTTTATATCCCATTTTAAGCATCATGGGTTTAGCTTTAATATAATCATTGGTAAAATAAGCACCGAGCGTATCCCTCATGATGAGTTTTGATATTCCGAGGGATTCTTCCCCGATCATATCCTTTATAAATGAAGGCACAACTCCCGACTTGGTAAGTACTTCCCATAGGTTGTGGGAGGCCCAAAGTACGAGGAGATGGCGGTAAATTATTCAAAAGAATTGAATCTTGCATGAAAGCATTTGTTTTTTCTGATATTAAGGTTGTGGATAAATTTGGTAAAAGTTCATCAGAAAGGGCATAAGATGTAGAAGGCTTATTACCTATATCTTGAGATGTGGGAGGAATGATAGATGTGTCTATAGGTTTTGAATTTATAGGGATAGAACATGAAAGATTGGTTGTAGATTTAAGATCTTTTTGAGGTTCTAGAGTGATTTGTTTAGAGGGTTGTTGATCTATATAGGAGGATGAAATTAATGGAGGGGAAATAGGTGAAGTTATGGGTGTGTGTTTCACAGTTTTAGATGAAAAATAAGAACTAGGATGTGTGGATGATAGAGCAGGGCAAAATTGCACTCCAACGGGTTCTGCCAAAGCACACATATCAAAGGGTCTAGGGTCACCATGGATAGTGACCAACTAATTTTTAAACTCAAATTTAACACATTGGTGTAAGGTTGATGGGACCGCTCGCATGGCATTGATCCAAGGGCGACCCAAAAGTATATTGTACGATGGTGGGCAATGTACAATAAACACGGTTATTTCTAGGGTTCTAGGACCAACTTGCAATGGGAGGGTAATAACTCCACACGTTTCTTGTGTTTCGTCATTAAAAGCTTTGATAATCATATCAGTTTTCTTCATTTCATCACTTCTAAAGCCAAATCATTGGTAGAAGTCAAAAGTGCAAATGTTTAGAGATGAGCCATTATCAATCAAGACTCGTTTGACAACTACATCTCCAATTAGAGCAGTAATGTATAAGGGATTATCATTATGTAAACTGTGTTGTGGGATATCTTTATCTCGGAAGTCAATACAATCAATCTCTCGAGTGATGATAGTATTGGCCATAGCTTCAGGTTGAATGTTTTGAGGTACCATCATTTGGCTTAATGTAAGCATCAACTCATCCCTATGGGTGGGAGAGGATCTTAATAAATCCAAAAGGGAAATTTTGGCTGTAGTATTGGATAATTGCTCATTAATATTGTAAGGGGGTTTAGGTTGAACATTAGGAGCATGATTCCCTTTATTAGGTTTTTCAAAACGAATGGAGCTGATCCATCGTTCTGGTTTGGTTCTTGTTGGGAATTTTGAGCTTGTTGTCGGGTGACGACTTCGATGGTACCTACAATGTTATAGTGAAGACGTTGAACTGGTCTCGGTTGAGCATTTATGGCTTGTTCATTAGAAAGGAATATATTAGAAGAAGGTCAAGTGGTAACTCGTCTAGGAAATGGTTCTTCTGGAACCATAGCATCTATGACGGGTTGAATAGGATCTGATTCGTTTTCAGAACTATTCGATTGGTTTGAAGTAATGTCTAGTTCACTTTCACTATCTGATTCTATATCACTAGAATCAGAAGTTTGAAAATTATGTAAGGGCCTGGTCGTAACCAGGGATAAGGTTGTGTCAAATATTTGAGGATCCTGAACAGGTAATTGTCCGCTAATGGTTCCTACATATCGGGTAGGAGGGGGAACATTATGATGTTCGATTTGATTGGCTACCTCTTTACCATGTCTTGGTAAAGGGTGTTGAAATATGTCTAATGTTTGATTAGCATTTTGATTTTGATTTTGGGGAATGGTCTTTTGAGTATTATTAGGAGGGTTTTGTTTAGGTTGGAAGGCTTGCACTTCCATTTCATTATTGTCAATCAAATCTTGTATTTTATGTTTCAACCTTTTACAAGCGTTGGTAGAATGTCCAGGTCCTCTATGGAAATCACAGTGTAAGTCGGCTCTGTATCCGGGTATAGTTGGATCAGGTTCCCGGATAGCTGGTAATTGGATCAAACCTCTTTCGAGTAATTGAGGTAAAATAGTTGATAAGGGTTGGTTTAATCTAGTGAATTCTCGAGGAGGCTTGTCAGGAGGTTTCAATATAAATTTTTCTGTTGTCTTCGTTGCATTGATATTAGCAACATTTACGCTATCAGTGACTCCATCATCGACAACTTGTTTGTTTTTATATTGATTTTTGGATGTTTTCTCATCATCCTTCTTCCTAAGTTGGCCTCTCCTAATGAGGGCATCTTCTACTCTTCGAGCTAAATCTATAGCTTGATCGAAGGTAGTTAAGGTAGCAGTTGATAGCTCATAAGATATTTGTTCTTGTAAATTATTGATGAAAATGTCCAACATTTCCCTATAAGGTAGCACAAAGTGCGGTTTTCCTGTCAATTGCCTCCATCTAGCTAAGAAATCGGCAAAACATTCATCTTTGTCTTGTTTTAAATTGTATAGTCTTTAATAGTTACATGCCTCTCGATGTAGGCACTAAATTGATGGACAAATGATTCAAGTTGTTTCTTCGAAGTTTCTCAAAGAATGAGTGGGCAATTGATAGTACCACTCTAATGCCATTCCACCTAAACTTTTTGGGAACATTTTTAATAATAGCAAGTCATCATGTGATATGTCATGACATGCTATCCTAAACATGCGAAGATGCTCTATGGGATCCTCGGTTCCTTTATATATAGGCAGGATGGGCATGGGAAAATGCTTAGGGTATGGTTGAGCTACAACTATGGGATCCAAAGGTTGACTACATATCTCTCGATAATTATACGAGGGACGGTAGGGATCTATCTGGTCCATACGTGAAGCTAACTGTTTCACCATGGCTTCCAGATTACTAGTTTGCCCCCCATATTGGTTTGGTAGGGCATTGACATGGGTTTTATGGGCATATGATGGAGGAACATGAAGATTAGATGCCATGTTACTATTGTGTAAATTATTGGTAGGAAAAGTATTATGAAGGAATTTTGAAGTTGTATTATGTTGTATTCCAGATTGTTGAAAATTGGTGTTTGGCTTCGTTTTAGGTTTTTGTTTACTTGAAGCATATTGCTCAATAGTTTGGCGAAATAAAGTAGTGAAGGAAGGTTTCTTTTGTGTGGGAATGATTTTAGGTTGAATAACAGGTTCCTTAGGAGGTTGGGTAACCTGTTGTTTTGACATGTTTTGAATCATAGTGACCATATCCGTATTGGATGGTCCAACCTTATCACTTTCTTGATCAATGAAAGACAAGGGATTAATGCGCACATCATACATATGTTCCAAGGCTGCCTGAGTGTCACTAATTTTCCCTTTATCAATACGAACTGCCACATTAATGGCATCAATGTTATCATCAAGAAATTTCTTGAAATGATCTATGTTGTCAAAAGCAATAGTTCCATCTGGAGCTACTCTAGGGGATGAGGATCCATCCTCTTTAACACTTCCTTCTTGTTCATTATCTTCACCTAGGTCATGTTCTGATTGATCTAGAGTTTCTCCTTCCGGAATTGGATCTCCAGGAAGGACATTTGGGTCTCTAGTTGTATCTTGTACCCAATCTTCTTCTTCTCCTAAAGTTTCTTTACCATTCCTAAGTTTAGGCATGGTGCTAAATTTTGATTTCAGCAAAAAAAATATATATATATATATATATATATATATATATGCAACAAAATTAAGAGGTATATATTTACTATATACCTACTACAATATTTGAAATGAAATGTTTAAGTTTTTGCTATGTTTTTTAGTTTTTTAGTTTTTTAATTTTTCTTTGTTTTTGAAATAATATTGTAAAGACAACAAATAACACAATAAATGCAAGAAATAAGACTGAAAGTAATAATCTAGTTTTCTATAAATAATTTATAAACATCATTAATAGGCTCGAGTTGTTCAGGAGTCATGAAGTGTTCTTCTTCAAATTGAAAGTTTTCTTTTAAAAATTTGATGAAAAGAGCTATAGTGATATTATCTGTCTCAGATGCTGGTTGATAAAAGTAAAGCTCGTGGCAATACTCTCGATATAACACAGCTCGAGGAACTCTATTCCATCTTTCCCTATCTATAAGAACAACCTCTTGGTCTTCTACACAACCTAGGAACTGGTGTACAATGGCTGCGTTCTCGAGGTATTCCTCGAAGGTGAACAATTCTGAAGATACTAGAGCTCTCCTATAAGCTAACCATCTATGGCGGGCTCTCTGAAGTTCATGATAAAAGACTAGTTGATGAGGATCCAGGATTCTATCTAGGACTAGCCTCTTGATTTGCTTAAGTTGTGTGGACCTAGATGAGATGAGACTAAGTCTTCTATCAAGTTCGTTCCACGGGAATTGATTTCTACTTGTTTCAGGCACATTAAGCATAGAGTTGATTTCTATGGCTGCCAATTGGTTTTCTACATTTATAGTAACTGCTAATATTTTCTTAGGAGCTACCATCTAAACATGATTTTAAACTTTAAATGTTTTAAAATGCATCTATGTTTTAGTTGTTCTATTTTTTTTTGTTTTGTTTTTGTTTTTGTTTTCAAAAGGTTATGATGCATTCACGTCGGGTTCACCAAAATGTATCGCTCCAAATTTTTCGCATCCTTACCTTCAGGCTATAGGATCCGTGCCCGGAAGGAGGATGGGAAAAGGATGTCGCGGTACCTCGGACTGAGAGGACTTTGCGAAGGTCCCGCCTCTCAAGGGAGGTGTATTTTGATGATTTTTCGACGGATGGTGGGTTCACCAGGAAACATTTAATGGCAGTTTCCACGCCTAGGTTTGGAATGTGTTTTAATGTGTTCGTTTTTAGCCTTAAGCATTCATATCCTAGGTTTGGCCAAATGAATCTAAATTAATCTAAATGAAAGTGCAGATTTAATGAATACAGAGAACAAATTTAAGACAAAAAAATAGAGAAATTAAGGAAGAATAAGAAGAATACCTGATCCGGATGTCTGATGGAGATTCTGATGTTTGGAGCAGTCAGGATCATCTGGAATTCGATAGAATCGTCTGAGATCAGACAAGATCGTCTGAGATCTGACGAATTCATCAGACGAATTCGTCAGAGACCTGCAAACAGAAGAACAGATGCAAAATACAGAGAATACTACTGTTCTAGTAGAGGGAAACTATGCAAAATAATAGTGACAACACTGAACTAAAACTTAAAGACCAAAACATGTATGAATGATGCTGATTAAATCACAATTATGGATTAATTATGCCTTTGATCTAGATGGGTGAACTCCAAAATGCAATATAACATAAAATATCAAATAAACTAGCTAATTTGCAGAATAAAACAACAGAGAAAAGGTGAAGAAATGCAAACTTATGGCACTGATTGCCTCAATGTGGATTGCAGTCGAGATCGTCTCGCATCAGTATGAAATCATCTCTGATTCGACAGGATCGCCTCCGATCTGAACAGGTTCATCGGCGACGATGTATGCTTGCTCCGACTGAAAAACAAGATGGTACCTGCAACAAAATTGATATAGGACTACTGCAAATGAAAACTTAGGATGATTTAACGTGCATGAAGTTAAGTTACAGAGAATTTCAGCCAGGGGTTGGGAAGGGAAGGTCCTAAGGATTAAATAGGCTTAGGGGAGTAGTTAGGAGGTTGGAGATCATCCCTATTTGGGAGATCTCCAACGGGGAGGGTCTCTAACGGCGCAGACACGCTTCTCCGGATTAGAGGCCCGTTGGAACAGAAGCTAATTGTGCAAAATCGGTTTTGCGACAAGATCGTCTGGACGTCCTAGCCCAGACGAAATCGTCAGATCTGGGGCGATATCGTCTGATCGGCGACGATATCATCAAACGGTCAAAACAACCTCTAAAAATGGCGCAAAAAAGGGGGAAACGGATTACCCGACGGTTAACGGGCGATTTGGGAGGTTAAAATTTGAATTTAAATTATTTACTAAGGTGAATGTAATTATGACAATTTTACTGCGCCAATTTTAGGGTGCTACAATGGTGTACAAATATGGGATGAATGTACTTTGAGCACATGATTTTTTTGGAATAGATGTGTAAATAGCTCTATGTAAAACATCAACATTTGAAGTTTGCATAGCGTGTGATGGACCCACAGACAAATCTGAATAATTTGGTTGTATTACACTAGTGGGATTGACCACAAAAGTGATAGGGAAAGGTGTTGAACAATCATGGATGAAGTGTCTTGGTATATGGAAGTTTGATTCAATAATTTTGTTTGATTTCTAGTTAATACCATAATCTAATGAACCAAATATATGAAATGTGCAAGAAAGTAATGCAAATGAAAACTTTACAAAATCAAGTAAAGAACTCAATTCTATGTTTTTGCAACAAATGTATCTTACCTCCCATTTTTTTATTATCTCATTTTTAATTTTTTTTGTGTGAGTTTTGTGTGTTTTGCATGTGCTAATCTAAATTATGAAGGATGAAATATATGGCTTGGCTAGAATGAGATTCTTCCTGGTGATGAAATCTAGGAAGTTAGCTCATGGGTATCTATGGTGGTTAAGGGCAGATATTGATGGATCGAGATGAAGCCCATCATCACCAAATCTCAAGCAATGGTTTGTAATGAAATCCAACTTATTATTGTTTATTGTGAAACGTGTTGTGTATTATTTATTTTAAATTTTTATGTTTTCTAATGTGTACATACAATGTCAAAAATAACCAATTTTATAGGCCTAAATCAGAAGCCAAAACAGAAATACTAATTTCCTTAAAATAATGTAGGGTACACTCCTTAAGACCCACTCTAAATAGTGGAGGGTTTGCCTAATATTCTGCCTTGAATAACCAAGTGCGGGAGTATACTTAAGTATCCTTATTTTGTTCCTACTTAGATAAATAAAAGAGGAATTATTAACCCTATTATGAAAACTATTTTATGCAGTTGTCACTTCACATGAAAACAATATGCAAAATATTGAGTAAAAACACAATAGATAACATCAAACTTTTAAATCTGAAATGCGTGGTAAAGTGAATATGAATGCAAAGATACTCTAAATGCAATGTGCAAAATGAATGCAAGTGCCTAAAATACAAATGTAATATGATTTTTAAACAGAAACTGAATGATGTTTTTTTATCACTTTATCTGTAAAAACATAAAAAAATGAAGCAGAGGGGTCAAGGTTTTGAAGCACACTTACAAAAAATCCTACGTATCCTTTCCCCACTTTGTAAAACACCTTTCAAAATATCTAAAATGCACCAGGGTATTTTTTAACACTAGAGGGAATCCCTCGAGCATCATAGGGCATCTACGCAACTTCTGGTCAACTTCTACAACTTTCCAAAAACCCTAGCTCTACAAAAATCATGCGAAGGAACTTCTGAAAACTTGCAAAATAGAAAATATAAACAATAAATTAGTAATAAAATTAACATAGAGAACTCATTGTGGGTCCCACCATGATTGCCATTTGTAAATCAAAAATCAAGCAACACCCATACAATAATGACATAAAATAACAGTATGCACCATAAAAACACAATGATTGCACAAATGGAACAAAAATATTTATTTTTGCGGGTGGATCTCAAATTTTACAATCAATATGCCTCAAATGCAGGGATTTACAATGCTTATTTTTGATACAGTACTATAGATTACTATGGTTCTTCGAAACCCTAGTTAAAAAGAATGGTTGGTGTCGATCCCAACAAGGTTGTGGGTGGGCTTATGTATCCTAGATAGGGCCACCCTAGCTTCAACAACTACCAAATGTATGATTCCTATACCTGCACACAGTAAACAGTAAAAAGGATTAGTAACATCTATGAGGGCTCCACTACATGAGACCCTAAAAAATGAATTCACTAAACCCTAACTATAGAATAAAAGTTGTAAATAGATCTAAGAATATAAAAATAAAATGCATATAATAATTACCTTGTCAACTAATATTTTGTTTCTATTTTTGCTTACGTAAATGATGCTAGTGATAGTTGCAAATATACCCTAGCAACACCTGAGCATTGTAGGGCTATAGATATGGTGTGTGAGATACCCGCAGGCACTTAACAAGCTCTGGTGGGTGCTTGGAAAACTTCGATGGGCACTCAACAAACTCTGGTGGGTGCTCGAAAAACTCTGGTGGGCGCTCAATGGACTCTGGTGGGCACTCGACAAGCTCTGGTGGGTGCTCAATAGACTCTGGTGGGCGCTCAATGAACTCTAGAGGGCATTCATAAATTTATGGAAATGGTGCAAAACTAGATCTAGTTCGCATGGGAAGGGCATCGATAGAACCGAAGGACTACAAACGGTGACGATGGAGGTAAGGATTGAAACGAGGGGAGGGCTAGGGCTTGGACTCTAAAATATCTTAAGGAACTTAGTGAACTTTGGCCCTTAGAGATTCAAATAACTTAGGGGACTTAGCCAACTTAGGGGTTGAGTCATCAAAATGACTCCTCTTTTATAATATTTCCTTAGACATGTTAGGGTTTCGATGACACAATTTGAGCGACCGAGATTAAAACATGAGGAAGGATGGAGATTAAATCTAGGCAAGTGGTATGGATTAAGGCGGATGGATGGCTAATATTAAAATGTGACGAATGGTTGGAATTAATTCATATAAATATATATATATATATATATATATATTAAATATATATAAATATAATATATAACGTATTGATATTTAAATATATATTAACAAATATGTATATATAATGGACGGTGGAAATTGAGAACATGGATGGATGACAAGTGGCTAGATTTTTGTGTCTACAGTCACATCATTAACAAAAAGTTTCAAAGGAACTTATACCCTTTGGTCAATATCAAACAGCTCCAAAGGTACTTAAGCCCTTTGGTCACATCAAACAAAAAGCCCCAAAGGAATTTACACCCTTTGGTCAAAATAAAAAATTCCCAAAGACACTTAAGCCCTTTGGTCACCATAAAAAGGTTCCAAAGGTACCTAGATTTCTTTTGGTTGCAATTAAAAAGCCCAAAGGCACTTAAGCCCTTTGGTCACCATAAAAAGGTTCCAAAGGTACCCAAATTTTTTTTGGTCATAATTAAAAATCCCCAAAGGCACTTAAGTCCTTTGGTCACCATCTAAAGGTTCCAAAGGTACCCGGATTTCCTTTGGTCACAATTAAAAGGCTCCAAAGGCACTTAAGCCCTTTGGTCATATAAAATTCACAAAATATGATTGAATCTCGTATCCAATTATTTACTCTATAAACCTGATGATTGCGGTGATTTGTTTTCCATGCAATTCGATAGGATGAGTAAAGCACAATAAGATCACTCATCAAAGATAAATAATGAATGGTTCGGTATCACGGTTGTAATAAGAACATGAGCCCTCTAAAATTTTGTCATAGTCCTAGCAAAATCTAATTCAAATCATCTTGGTCAAGCAACTCGTCGCTTTCATCATTTTTCCATTTCCTCATTGCTTGAGGGGGTAGTGATATAATCACAAAAATTCGTAATCAAATCAATAATCAAACACTCAATCATTCAAGTTGCATTCTTTCAAGAATCATTGTCAAAGACTATCATACACTTCCCTATTTGTTGGGGCAAAGCAAAATTTTCAACCAAGCAAATTCTTCGCATTATAAAAATATGAGGCCATAAGTTTACCCATCATTGAAAATTCTACCAAGATCAAGTATACCTCAAACTCATGAATCATGGCTAAAAGGCCTACCAAATTCAAGTTCCTCAACTTGTCAAAAGCAAAGGTTCAAAAATGCATGTTCCTTCATGATTGGGACATCTAACATTGATCATATCAATCAACATTATCAACCCTCAATTTGACTCTAGGTTATCTATTTTTACTCTGTGTTGTGTCTTCACACAACGTATCTCAAAAAGGGGCATCTATAGACACATAAAATATGTCATATTTAGACTACCTATATGGACTCCTTGAAGTCCATATAACCCACCTTAGGTAGCCCTAGGACTAAACCAGTGGTTTTTACCACTTGAATGGGGGTGTTTCCCTTTATATCCATGGTCGTCCCACCCTGATATGTCCTCGAGATGTCCTCCAAACCATGGTTGTCTCACAAAGAGAGCCTCTAGAGGTCATCCTACCAAGAGATGATCCCCAGTCAAGATCATCCCACCCTGGGATGGTCACGCCAGAAGCAAAGCCAAAAAAAAGAGTGGGACATAACTGGAAGTCAAAACCACTAGTTAAGATCGTGCATGAATACACACCACAATTTTGCATGTGCATGAGCCAAGATTAGACAAAAAGTATGATGTAATCAGTTCACATGATATTTCAAGAAAAAAGCATTCATTTTCTCAATGTGAACTTATCCTTTACTTTTTCATGCGTAGGTTGGCACTATTGTTAGTTTCCTTTCAAGGAATCTATATAATAGTGCTCATATTTATTTTAAAAATATATAGAGTTCTCGATTTCAAGCAACGAAGTGCTACCAGATTTTGACCAGAGATCCTATAGATTTTATGAGAATCAAAGTTTTCTCATATCAACTCCCCAAGAAGGCAATGTTGCTAGACTGCTCCAAGGTATAGAGGTGAGCATTTCTTTCTTCCACCCGACCTTGCATGTTTGCTTAGAATACCAACCTAGACCCATCAAGTTGCTACAATAGTGCACCCAATCCACCAAAAAAACCAACAGATCAAACCTGGAGTCATCCCTTGCATCAATATCAAGAAAGAATCTACGTATTATTGGTCATTTCACTTAGAGATGGCTCGTACGTATAGTCATCTCGTATAGAGACGGCCTCTAGGTCTAGATATGATTTTCTTTATTTTCTATTTTAGTATATATTGACATTTTTTTTACTTTATAGTTTATCTTAGATAGATTTTGTTTCATGCACACACTTATCAATTTTTTATTATTTAATATTTTTGTTTATCATTATTTCTGCACATGCTATTAATCTATGTTCGTTCCTTGTGTGTAGATTGCAGACTTTCTACAAATAAAGATGAGCGTGAGAGTTTGAAATTATCACCCCTTGCAGAGGTCATGAAGAAACCCTTTGTAGGACGGTTTGTGGATGTGAGTTCGAGAGGAAATAAAACCCTCTCAATTATTGTATTGATTGTATCAAAATGGTGAACTCCCTCAAGGGGATGTAGTTGTAACCACATATTAAGAGAACAAATAATTATTAATATAAATGGAACCCGATTCATTATTATCTTGTTTTGTTATAGTGTGTTACATCACATGCTTTTGGTGTTTATTTATTACTATCATTATTCCTTTATTGTGCATGATATTTCTTACATTTCAAAATGGATGAAGGATCTAACACCAACAAATCATCTTCCTTGCTATTAGATATTAACCATGGCTTTGGTGATTGTTATGCTTTGGTTTTTGTTATGCTATCTTATGTCTTTCCTTTCTATTCTATCATTGTTTTGTTGGTTGACTGTGTCTGCCCTCTAGATGCTTGTATTCTTTTTTTTGTTCTGCTATGTTGTGTGTTGTTTTGCCTCCACTCATAGGTTTTTGCTTAAGGTTTGAGCTAAGGTTTAGATGCTTATTTTTGTTATCCTAAAACATGTTCTCCTTGCATGACAAAGAGCACAATGGAGAGGTCGGTATGGTCCTAAATGATCCCTATTTGTGGCCTTCATTTTTTACCATAGCTTGAATGTATTAGACTCAAAACCTATTCCCCTATTAGCTTGAAGTCATTTGTTGTGTAGCATGCGCCTGGGTTTACAACATGCATAGCACTCTTTAATCATATTTTTCTAGCTTGATTAGATGGATTTTTTGTAGTACATTTGCAAGCTTTAGGGTTGGTTGGAGTATTAATTCTTTGTTTTGATAAAGCTAAGGTTGGAATTTCAAGGATCTTTCCTTCCATTGTTTTATTTGGTTTTTGGTTTAGTTTAAGTGTGCTTTCGGGTTGCTTTAAGCTTGTTAGAATAAAGGGGTTAATTATTTCTAACATTGTTTGGTTTTGGGTTTACTGGAATTGACCCTTAATTAATATAATGTAGATTAATATGATTTAATCTTTAGTTTTGCAAATTAATCAAAATATGGATTAATGCAATCTTCTATTAATCTAATATTAGATTAACTTAATCTTTAGTTTTGCAAATTAATCAAAATATGGATTAATGCAATGTGTTCTATAGTTTTATAAATAATCAAATGATAGATTGTTGTAATATAAACTTTAGACTTGCTATTGATAGATTATTTTAAAGAAATATTAAGGTTTGGGATTAATTTAATGATGGACTAAATTATATAGTATTATTTTTGAAATTAATCTAATGGTAGATTAATTTATTGGAATCTTAATAAGAATTAATCTCATAAAGGATTAATGCAATCTTTGACTTGGTATTTGAGAAACAATGGTGAAATTTTTCTATTGATAAACAATGCATTACATAGTTTTATAGTTCTTGAAAGAACTAAAAATAGACACAGTAGTTGAGAAAAATCCTCTTAAACTTATTACAACAAACTAACTTAAAGATAGCTCTTATCCTAACAACATGCTAATCTTGGACTATGGTCAAACATTGATCAACCAAGCCAAAACCTCAACATATGCTAATCAAATTAACTAGAAATATGTAAATCAAAACATTAAACTAAAACTAAATACTAGGACTTAATACTTAGGACTAAGGAGGCAATGTTGAAAATATTCCAACATTCTCCCCTTGATGCTAAAGACACTCATGCAAGAGTTCTTTAAGCATCACAGAATTGGAAGAAAATATTTCTCTTACGTTTCCTCCAATCTTGAATCAAGAAATCAGAATTTACAAAATACTTATGGTGGCACTCCTTCCACTCTTCATGTGGAATTTCCTACAAATGCTTGAGTGCCTTATTTTCTTGATTAGCTCCCCCTTCAACAAAAGCATCTCCTCTTGTGATTTTCAGCAACCACTCTCTTACATATTTATCATTATGGTCTTTAAACCATGCTCTCACATTTTGATCTTCTTTTACATCTTCAACACTAAACAATACTCCACATGAGTATTTACAATTATTCATCTCACATAGATGATTATACCATACAATTCTTTCACATATTTTCACATAAAAAAACACCACAAATATGGCCATATAATGACCAACTACATATGCAACATAAAGTTGCTCCTCACACAAATATTCTCTCAAAATAATAACTTTACAAGAATCCTTCTTCCAAGGAATTTTGAAAACATCATTTTGATCCATGTGACCCAAGTTTTCCATCACTGTATTCTCTCCAAAAATATTCTCCATCAAAGTTGTCTCAATGAGACAATCACCTTTCTTTTCATTCCTGCTCACAAAAAATAAATCATTAATCATAAAAATATTACCTTTAGTATGAGTAGGTTTGGTTCTTCCCATAAAGCTATTTTTTAGCAATTCTCCTTCATTGTATGGTGCTTCAAGATCAACCATCAACTCTTCACTAATAGTTCTCCTCCTTTGTTCAATCCATGTTGGTGTGTTGAAACACCATTCATTCAAGCAATCATACATAGTTGCCTTTTCAAGACAACTCTCTTTCTACAATGTAGTCACTCCAAGCGAGTGATATTCATCCATGAGTGATGTTTCCTTTTCCATTACAACAAGAAAATCAACAATCTCATTTTCATTTTCTATTTCTATCCCATTTTCTTTCTCACTTTCCATATCCCAAATGAGGTAGTCTTGTGGGGTCTTTTCTTCACCCAACACATCCTTCACCCTTGATGAGTGATCTTCTAACAAGAAGCTTATAGCTTCCATTTCCTCTTCATCAAACTTTTCTTGTGGATCATCATCCCACATTACTTTATTTGCTCTTTCAAGAGAGAACACATCCATTCCAAGTGAATGGTCTTCAACAAAAATAAGTCAATAGTATTCCATGAACATTGCTTTTCCATCATCATATTCTTTATTCTCCTCCATGAGAATTGTAGATGCATTCTCCATGAAGTATTCTTCAACAAATAGCTGATTTGGTGTCTTCTCCATAAGACACTCTTCTTCATATGTCTCCTTCATGAGACATTCTTCATCATACATCTCACCTTGGTGAGCTTCAAGCAAGGAACACTCCAATGTGAGTGTTTCTCTTGCTTTATCTTCAAATAATTCTTCCTCTTTGCTATCAATGTGAATGCTTTCAAAGCATACCATTCCTGCAAAAAATTCTTTAGTACAATTTTTCTTTTCAACTTTTTCTCCTCCTAAAAGAAATAATTGTTTATTACAATTTTCCATGCCTATACAAGACATGTCTTCAATGATTTGTGTCTCACAATGACTCTCTCCAAGGAAAGCTGTACAAGGCTCTTCCTATTTCTTATCCTCTTCTCCATTAAGGGATTTTTTCTCTCTTTCACACAAGGCTCTTCTTCAAGTATGTCTTTCTCTTCAAGAAATAATTCTCCATTATAAGAATGTATGTATTCTGCAAAAGACATACCTTCATATGAGTCTTCACAAGACTCTTCAAAAGCTCCTTCAAAAGGATCTAATTTAGAAAATTCTTCAAGGAAGCAAGGCTCCTCCTTGCTTAAACAATATTCATGATTATCACACATGGCTTTATGGGTATCCTCATCAAACCCATAAGCATCCTTCAACACTTGCCATGCCATTGTAGCTGATCTACAATTGGCTATGAGAGGAAAAATATCCTTTTCCATTCCTCTCCTCAAATCCATAAGAGCTAAGCAATTTGCATATTGTTGCTCCTTCTTCTCTTTTCTCTCCTCGCCTTGTAGCTTGCTCCAAGTGGGTTCTTCATATCCTTCGTCGATAATGCTCCAAAGATCTTTAGCCATCAAGAAGGTCTTCATTTTTATGCTCCAAATAGCATAATATTTACCATCGAAACTTGGCACCTCCAAGTCTTCATACATTGTGGTCATTCTCTCTCTGTTTTTTTTAGATTTTTTTTTATGTTGCTTTATGAAACCACATTGTCCTATTTTTTACTACAAAAATTTAATAGCCCTTACTGCAATCTTCCAAAACAACATCAACTCTAAAAAACCCTCTAAATTTTAGAAGAAAAAATTTGCAAAGGTGAAAAAGATGTGATCATTTACTTTTTCCCTTTTTATCACAATTTCGGATCTAGGATTGTTGAAGGAAAAATAAATATTCACATAAATCAATCAATACAGATCCAAATGACCTGAAATTTTGTCTAAATTATGATTTTATCTAAATAATATTTCTCCCAAAATTTTAGATGCAAATACCCTGTTTTTCACCTTATACAACCATTTTATTGAAAATTTCAAAATGCTAATAAAATCCTTGCAACCAAATTCATTCCCTATAATGGGCAACTATAAATTCAAAAATAAAGAAAGAGCTACAAAACCTAGGGTTTCACTGAATTTATGCCTCATATGAATGGGTTGTGAATTTGCAACAAAACTTTAAACTAGTCCTATGAATGTAGAAAATGTGATAAAAATAAAAAATCAACGATCTAAGAAAACTAATGATGCAAGATAAATATAATTAGCCTATGGTGTAATCAATAGATCAATGAAAGAGTGAAGAAAACAACCAAAATGGTATACCTCTCCTCCTTCTCTAGAAGATATGTCTTGCACATGATCTGTCATCAAGTCTCCTCCACTTACTCATCGAAAGTAGCTATGTCAATGAATCACAAAAAGTAGAGCAACAATAGAGTATTCCAAAGGCATCCATTAAAAACATTATCCTTGATCTCTAAAAAATTAAGTCCAGCCCTTCTATTTATAGGAGGTTTGGAGGGCTTAGATAGAAAAACAAAAATACAAACTCAGTTAAGGGGCCAACATTGCAAAATTCAGCTCAAAACTAGGGTTTTGAGAGTGAAAACCTTAAAATATAGAATTCGCAACCCATCTTGGATGACTACAAATTTGACAAGGCTAAAAAAATCAAAACTAAAGGGGGAAGGGAACTCAAAATTTGCACTTAGCAATTTTGAGTGGCTTCTAAGGAATCTAAGGGAAAAATGACTCATTTAGATGGGTCAATTTTTCATGTCTACAATATGCATTCATGAATACCAACTTAGCATAGAAGCAAAAAGGAATTTAATTGAGGAAGAGGCCATAATGATATCATTTTTAGATTAGGCCTACAAGAGTAGGTATGCTTCCATGAACAAAAAAAAAATCCTTGGTTTTGTTTCTATTGACACATTATGAAAAGAGAAGGCCTAAAAATCCAATATGATTATAACCCTAATAAGTATGTCAATCATCAAACAATTGCTTCACTCACAAGGAGTAATATCTACTAGCTAAAAATTATTACTAAAGTGAGATCCACAACTAAGAAAAAAATTGAAGAAGTTTATAAGAGGATAAAAATAGACAAAAAGGGATCCTTAAAATTCACCATAAAAAGGAAAAGATTAAAAAATGAGCTTGGGTAAGAACAAGCTCTTGATAACCACCCAAAATGGACATAAAAGAGGAAGAAATCCGGCTTGGAGGAGAGTCTAAAACAAGAATAGATATAGATATTAAAATTGGACCTAAAAAAACCTAGGATATCCAAATGGATATTGATAATGGTTTCTAGGAGACACCACAAAGTCGTACAAAGGATGAAGCAGCATGCATAGAAGTTTCCACTTCAAAGGCTTAAGAAGCTCAGGCATCCTATTGCATTGCCACCATATTTTATCCTATGTCTTATTCTCTTGTCCTAGTTTTCCTTCTCACTTCTATCCTTTCTTCTGACTCCCCTTCTCTCTATTCCCTCTTGTTATGCTACACCCCCACCACTACAAATGGGTGCATCCATAACACCAAAATAAAGGAGACATTTCTTCACCTCCTTATATGATGATCAACCCACCACCATTATACTAATAACATCATTGATCTCTTGTTGATTTTAGATCCCATTATTTCATCCATTCATGTATCACCATCTATATTGTCTATAATCCCAATCACATTATTCATTCCTACCTTACCTCTCTCCACCACTTCCATATATGCAAAAACCACCTTGAACATAGCTTCCTATACATGGTTTGACCACTGTACTACCAAGTGTTATATTTTAGAGGCACTCGAATAAGTGGATATCTTTGGATCCTCCAAGAAAGCAGGATTACAAGTTTTCATGTAGCTAATTCTAACTCCATTCCCTGTGCATATGGCAACCAAAATAGATGTGCAAGCCCACATGTCCTAAGCCTTTACCCACCTTCTGATGTAAAGGATCTCATTATCATGACTTGGAAACATAGACATGATTGAGGAACACCTAGAAAAAGCATAGAAACAAATAAATATTATTATTGGATATGAATTTGCACCAACAATAGGAACCCTCACACTCAAAACCCAAGTGATCAAAGAAGGGACACAAATATTGTTTATTAAAGCACATCAACTTGACACTAGTAGGTCAACTATGATAGCTTTAATTTTCTTACAAGGCTGAATTTATTTGATTTGTTGTGAGGACCCTTGCGGCTAGTATAATTCTCAAAACAAGTGATCCTAGCCATGTCATTGAACTACCTCTAGTTGGTCAAGGAAATTCAAGGCTATAAGAATAGAACCTAGAATTTATGGTGGCACTAGAAAGGAAGAATGTGAACACTTGGAGGAAGGAGGATTAGATTGTTAATGTGAAAATGAGCTAAAAACCTTAAGAAATAAAGGGGCAAGTTGAAGCAACAAGTGGACTAATAAAAGTGGAAGAAGCAGTATCTTGAAGAAAAGAATAAACTAAAAGCTATATAGATGGAGACAAAGAAACAAAAGGTAGTTGAGATAACAAAGGTGAAAAGATGGAGATTTAAAAACTAAAACTAAATAAAATCTTGAAAAAAGAAATTGAAGCAATAAAAGCAAAGGTCTCAACCACTGATGTGATCAAGTCTCTATGGGACCAAATACTAGACAAATAGAGCAAGTCAAAGTGTATCTACAACATGTCCAAGAATACGAAAAGCTACTTTGCAAAGCTCAAACCACTATGAATTATACCCAAGCATAGTTGTCTTCTTAAGACAAGTCATATGCAAATGATGAGTCATACCCATAAGGTCTTTGATCAATAGCTCTAATATCTAAGGTTGTCAAATAAATAGACAGTGCAGGTGTAGCTCATGAATATACCTATGAAACAATACATCTTGAAAACCTACGAGGCTTCCTATGATAGTTAGGAGGAGGTAGTGGAGAAAATTAAAGATGACAATGCTCAATAAGTTTAAGGAAGGCTCTCAAATCCCCTTACTGGCTAGGATGATATCTTACCTCATGACCAATATATAAGTTTGATTTAATAAGAAAATTAAGTCATGCAAACATATAAGGCTTTTCTAGCAAAAGTAGAAGCCCAATCTCCCAATGTCATCACAAATATGAAAATACTCCTAACAAGGATCAAACTGATTCTAAAATCAAAGGAGGACCTATTGAAGGAAGAGAATGATGACATAGTTGCACTCATGATTATTATGGAGAATATCAAGATCCCTTATGATGATGAGAAAGCATTGCAAAACATGCCACCAAAGTGAGTAACAAAGAATCTCCAAAATTTTAAAATTTTGTGATTTTAATAAAAATTTGATAAGACTCCAAGCCTAATGGAATAAGGCCAATTTAGGATCCATCATCGATCAAGATTGATGTGCCTACAAGTCATCAAAAATGGACTACCAAGTTTGCTTTGAAATTCAATAACTAACAATACAAGCAAAGGATATAAAGTGAGGTAGTAGGTGGTGCTTAGTAATGAAGGTTGGAGCCAAAATTTAAATACATTGAAACTAATTGCCAAGGTCAATGTTAGAGAACAAAGAAGAAAATCAACTAAGTCTAGGATCTTGGGATCCAGAAACATCTACTAGTGAATCACCAACAAGCTAGTGAATTGCTAGTAACACAGTGAAGCATCAACAACCAAGAAAATAGTGGTATAAGCAAGTGAATCATATGGAGATGAGTTTTGTTGTATAGATCCTGAGATAACTATATGATAATGATGTTTATGTCCTTTTGTGGTTAATTTTATGTAACCAAAGTTTAATTGAGCTAATCAAGGGTTAGAAGTAGGGTAAAACCTTTGCTATAAATAAATTCTAGCATTTTATTTGTAAGGACTTTTGGCCATTTTTTAATATTAGAGCTACACTTTGTGACTTTGAATTGTATTCTTGAACCTTTATTGCAATTAATGGAAAGATTATGTATAGCATTTGTTGATCAACTATGTCATTTGACCTCCTGATTTATAAATGAATGGTTCTTGTGGTTGTGCTCTCCCACTTCCTCTTAGTCCATTTTTCCATGATTGCATGTTATTCAAATGTTTGATCATATTTATGTTATTCGCTACTTCTACATGTGTTGATTGATCAACACTAGTCTTGCTACAATTTCTACCGTAGTACCTTTATTACATTTACCTTATATATCTTGCACCATTTTTCTTCTAGAATAGTTTATTTTAGCAAGATTAGTGGGGAGTTTCCGAAGCTAAAGGTTAGAGAGAACACATCCTTTTCTTCCAATTATTGAAGCGTGACCTCGTAGACATACACCATTGTGGGAGTTCAACAACACCAAAATGGGCATTTGATTTTACACTTATATCACTGACTAAATTGGCTCATATTCACCACCTAGGTTTGAATAGCCAAAGCAACCAACTTGTGCTCTTTGTTGCACCAAGAACTGTTAAACTAAGTACTGAAGTCGTGTTTTACACCCATGGAATAGAGAGTGGTTGTAATTGTATAACATATAAACACTCTTGAAGGTTTCCTAAAGCACTCATAGTATCATTATGAATATACAGACCAAAACTATGAAAGCCTAAGAATATATATACCTAGTTGAGGTGTGATACAATTGCATCAAGATGTCTAAGAACATGATCTAATAGATTGTTATATTGAATAATTGGTTCAAAGTATCTTGCCATAAAAATAGTTGCATGTGCAACAACTCCAACGATGAAAAGCCCACCAATGCACATGTGATGTGTGAAAAAAGAGAGTTGGGTACCATAGTCTATAACAAGCTATGGGTAGGGGCATATAATCCATGTGGTTAGCAACAACAATAATATCCTAACATAGTCAGGTTAAGAGCTCATTGAGCATGCCATGAGGTAGTTAAGATGTCGTAAAGACCTTTATGACCCTCTCCTATAAGTGGGCCTTTATGAGCTTCCAAAATTTTCTTAAAGCTATGGCCAGTGCTCCTATTGGTCCTATTCATATGACCCGCAATCAAAAAAATAATTGCAATAGCCAAATGATAATGCCTAGTATCGATTAGCCACAAAAACCTTGTTACTAGATTGAGCCCTCCACAAAAATTCAAACAAAAAGAATATTCCAACCAGTTTAGGGTGAAAAATATGACCAATTAATAAAATGGGGCCAATTTGTTGGTAAAGTTAGGATAAAGTTGAGCTTTAATCATAATTATGAGGGATTTGCACCTCTTTAAAATCCACCCCAACATCTAAGAGTTGGTTAATATAGGTAAATAAAAGTGTACTTGGCATCCTACCCAGGATAAAGATTCAATTCCTAGTAATTATGCTAAATGGTGGTTCAACAGGGATTCTACATCTTGGAACCAAGCCAATTTGGGAGCAATATTTTGAAAATGGTACAAACCAACAAAAAATGCTTCTAGAGCTCAATTCAATATTCTAGAAATAGAGGTTTGGAGTAGCTTGGGCTGAATGTTAGAAATCAAGCCAAATGGAACCCCCCTCTCAGGTGGATCAAGCTTAATTTCGATGGAGCATCTAAAGGAAATCCTAGAAAAGCTAAGGTTGGGGGTGTTTTTAGAAATAACAAAGGAGAGATCATCCTTGCCTTTTTTGAAAACTTAGGTGTTCAAACCAATCATTTGTGGAAGCCAAAACCTTATTCCAGGGGACAATTTTGCTTGCTTCTTTAGATTGCAAAATAGTTGTGATTGAAGGAGATTTCTTAAACATCATTAAATCAATGATTGGCTCTCAAACCCCTAGTTGGAGTATAGCAAACATGATAAATTAATCCAAAAGAATCATCCAGACTCTTGAAGATGTCCAAATTAAACACATTTATAGAGAAGGTAACAGGTTTGTGGATGTCCTTGCCAATATAGGACTACACCAAATAGGACTTTCAACCTGAGGGAAGACTTCCCTCAAGGTCTCACTCAAATGAGTAATAGTCTTTGAGTTGTTTCTTAATTCTCTTAATTTTCTTTCTACAATGATTATTATTGAAAACTTACTCATTTGCAATGATATGGAGATGGCATTTATCTTTATTTCAAGATCTTATCATACTAGTTTCTTGAGGAGTATTCTCAGGAGTTTCAAGTTTTTTTAGTTTGAATTTTTCCCAAGTGGCACCAAGTCTTTTGAGTCTTGGGATCCTAATACTAGGTGGCAACTAAGGTAGGTTCAAGTCAAAAAAGTGATCTTCTATCAGAATGACAAGGGAGGTACCGCCTGTATCGATCACGTGCGAAACCAACTTGGGTACCCTTTGTTCATGTGGATTCTATTTGGGAAATGTTGTGTGCGGTTATGGTGGCTTAATCTCATGTGCCACAATCCAAAAGATCTGAAACTAGTTGTGAACCCCTTTGGAAATAATTGTCATAGTTCCAACCTAAAGTTTGCCAAGTTGGGGACCCAATATTGCTCCAATAGCAAAAAAGATAAAACCACACAGATGTGGCATCTTGTGATTGGAAGCAAGCCCATTATTTCTACTCTCTTTAGTTATCCTGCATGGAATGAGGTGGCATGTCAAGATGAGGTGTTGGATTATGTGATTTTTAAATCATGTGATACCAAAAAACTCCTCATTTGTTTTCAAATATCCTCCTTGATCATCATACAGATGGATGTCAATCTATCATGTGGTCCTTATCTAATTTGGAGACTGATTCTTCGGGCTCTCTTCTTCTGTACCTTTCCTTTTTTCTTTGGTGATATTACCAGGATGCAAGGTGGTGGGTTTCCAATATGCACGAGTCTGTTGTAGCCCATGTCAGTGTCATGATTTTAAATGGTTGGTTGCTCGAAAGGTGTATTAATCATGATCTAAACATTCTCGTTGCTTTATCTTGTGTTCCAAGGCTCTCTCCTTGGCCTCATCTTGGGCAATGCTTCCGGTTTATGATATTTGGGTATGTTTTGAAGTGGTAGAGCACTATGTTAAAAAGTACCCATCCTTGTTTGATAATTTTTTTTTGAACACAAGACTTTTGAGAAAGATACCGATATATGCCAAACTAACCAGTTGGAGTGCCCATAGTGATGAGTTCTAGAATATGTAAGGGGTGGTAGTTGAACCAAATGTCTTCAATTTGGATGAGGTCAAAAATATTATGAAGAAAGGAAGCCTCCTTCAGTGTCTAATGAAGTTCAACAGCTTCGACAAGGACATCTCATGGCAAATGGCTTTCTTCTAGAAGAATGGGGTGGTGAAAGTAGGCAGATTGGATTTTAAAATCTCCATCCCTCTAATTGTGAAGGTTACTGGCTTTCCTTTGGATGACATTTGTCTGAACAGGGAGAGACACTCCCTAGCCAAGGAAATCAAGATTTTCTTAGATGAAGATGAAGAGTTGGAAAAAGTTCAAAATGGACACCAAAGAAGTTCCCTTAAGGCACATGCAACAAGGTGGTGCTTGTCATTATGGAATATTTTACATTGGATAGCAACCAAGATATTCTCAAGAGCTTTCATTTTGCGTTCCTAAACTAGTTTCATCGCAAGAAAAAGTTGAGCATTCTTTCCTTCCTCTTCAAGTCTATGGATAAGTCAATATTGCAGGTGAAAAAGGTGATGCATCAAACCCAATTCACCAGAGCCTCGTGAAATTGATCTTTGAACATATGACCAAGATAGGGGATAGTATGGGGGATGTGAAGCTAACTTTGGTCAAAAACCCTATGGAACCTCCAGCTGTAGAGGAATCCCCTAACTCTTCTCAAACTAAATCTATCAACTCTCAAACCCTTGAGATCAATTTGACCATCTTTGGCTCCACCAATTACAAAAAGGTGTCGAATATGTCGAAGGGACAAGGTGAAGTTTCTAAGATCCCTAGATAAACCGATGGAAGTGAGGAGAAATCCAGACGCTCTATGTGTCTATTCTCTAAAGCGATCAAAGCTCAAAAGACTCCCATGTACAATGACAAATCTGATTCAAAAGGTTTGGCTCTTGTTAGGAAGAAGGCTAAGCACTCAATTGGGTTTGTAGGAAGGAAGAAAGTGAATATTTTTAGCTCTCAGGATCCTCCTAAAACCACAAAATCTTCCAAAAAATGATGATGGATTTTATGAGATCGCTAATTGGTACCAAGAATGTGGCCATCTCGTGTGCTAAAGAAATCAAAACAATGATGGGGTGGGATCAGTGGGATTCTAAAGTTCCAAATATAATCAAGGATTCAGTTAGATATATGGTCCTTAAGGATTGAGGCTTCCTTCACCCTTTTCCTGATCTAGTTCTAGGTTTTGGATTGTTTAGTGGGTTTTTTGCTATCTTGTTGCATATCCCACAAGGTAGAATGGATGTATGTTTTGTGGGCTTTTTGGTCGGACCTCAGTTTAGGATACTTTGGTATATGGTTCTCTAACTTCTTCGGGTTCTCCCTAATCCTCTTTTGTTCCTTCTCGCAAACCCGTTGTTGAGGGTGTGGTTATGGCTAGTGGTGAGTCCCACTACTTGGGATAGCCATTTTTTTGTAATTTTTGGGTGCTCTCTTTGAAAGCTTTAGTTTCCTCTTTGTAAAATGTTTAGGGACCCTTTCAAAACCCCTTCTTTCACCAAATCAAAAATAAAGCAAAAAACAAAAAACACTGCTAAAAAAAATACCCCAATTGCAATGCAATAAAGTTGTAATCCATAATTATTCTAGATGATCACTAAATATGGAAGAACCCATAGATTATTTGTATTCCTTGAAAACCTATTCCTACATCCATGTTCAAAATTTCTTGATCTATCAACTAAACTATGTGAGCACTAGGTTTGATGTGAGTAAACCACTCAACCATGTTTCATAATTGGGAAAATGAATGTCATGAAAGTACATGCCACTTAGCCAAATAAAGATGATGGCTAGTTGACCAAAATGAGTGCTAAATATTTTACGAGATCTCTTCCAAACTTGCATGTGACAATATGTTATACTAGCAATTGCAACAGGAAAATCTCTTTGACACTCTAATATAAAACACTACATTAAGATAATCATCTCCTAGAGAAGCATGCATAGTGCACATTTTTTAAGGAACTAGAAAACAAAAAATCTCAAATGAACATGATCTTCATATCAATACAAAGGCTTCATCATTTTTGCTACATAGATAGCCTTCTACTTGTGAGCTAATGGAACAGTCTGAACTCTATATTTTATCATAAAGCACCACTCACTAATGATAAAAGCATCTTGCATAAATCACTTTTGAAGATTGTTAGTTGATTTGACTCCAACAAAGAATAAATTGTTGACTTTCTTACAATTGATTGGCTCATATTAACTTAGCCTCTCAAAAGACTTCTAAAGCACTTTTAACTTGACGTGATACTCAATGACTTGACTAATGAAATTCCAAACTTTGAGAATTTTTTTTGGCCATGAACTTGACACTTGACATAACTGCTTGCTAACTGAGTTGATGAAAGTATAGAAATTGTTGGTTTTTTAAATGCCTAGTGGTAAAGAACCAAGACTATGTTTTACAAAGCAGCATGATGCTATAGCATTTGATATAGAAAAAGTTGTATTGTGTTTAAAAGCAATACTTCTGAGCCAGTATTTATATCTATCAATATATATTATGATTTTGATTTTTTGATAGCATGGTATGCTCTCAATTCAAAACATTGTAATTGAAAAAAACATTTCAACCCTTATAAAATATGCCTCCAAGTTGAATTGACCCCACTTCCTAGCATGACAATTATGTGGCCTTTCAAGCACTTGAAGTAGATTTTAACAAAAAAATAATAATGCATGCCAATGAGTACAGTTGTTGGCATCCCTGCCACATTGATTTTCTTTGTAAAATTTTGGCTATGCAGTAATCTCTTCTTCCCTGAAACTCTACCTTTTCTTCAGAATGTGTTCCTAGTTTTCTACGTTTTACTGTCAAATTTTACTGGTTGCACTCAAAGAAGCATGCAGTTCTTCCTATGCGCTCATCATGCAGGTTCTTCCTCCGAATTCTTATGGCAGAGTCCAAGTAAATTCATGGTATTTTCATGGGCGAGAGTAGTTTCGCACCAAGTTGGCAAGCGCAAATTGGTTTCGGACAAAGAGTGAAGCGCAAGCCCATTTCAAGCTAAAAAGGAGCGAAGCCCAAGTGGGGCCCAAGCCTTTTCATCCCTGTGTGATAGTGCAAGACAGTTTTGGGCCTTGTTTGGGTGAAACTCGATTTCAAAGGAAGAGATGCTAAGTGGGGCCCAAGTGTTTTCACCCCATATGGAGAGCACAATGCCTTTTCAAGGCTAACTTGGGTGAAAGTGCCTTCATTTTGCTCTAAAAATCAACGCAAATATGCTTTAAATAGAGTGGGACACATTTCCTTTTTGCCCCTATGTGAGAGCGCTAATCAATTTCGAAGAAAGGAGAAGCGAAAGTGCCTTTGACCTTTCTCAAAGTCAGTGCAGACCTATTTTAAATGGCATGGGGCCCAAGAATTTTTGCCTTAAACTTGGAGCGCAAGCCCATTTCGGGCTACAAGCTGGCCGAAGCTGAGTGGGGCCCAAGTGATTTCGCCCCAACTCAGGAGCGCAACTTGATTTCGGAGTTGGAAAAGGCGAAAGCACCTTTGAATTTTCCACAAGGCGCAGCCCAATTTCAAAAGACGTTGCAAGTGGGGCCCAAAGTGTTTCGCTCCAATTTTCTTGCGCAATCCTTTTTCGAAGTTTGATAAGGTGAATGCACCTTTGACTTTTCCACGAAGGTGTAACTCAGTTTCAAAGAAAAAAATACCAAGTGGGTCCCAAAGTGTTTCATTCCAATTTTCCAATGCAAGTCAATTTTGGGCCCGCTAAGGGAGAAAGCACCTTTGACTTTTCTCATGTCGACACCACTCCCAAGATAGCAAACATTTTTGCCTCAATTTTAGAGCGCAAGCCCATTTTGGGCCAAAAAATAGTGAAACTCAGTGGGGCCCAAGTGCTTTCGCTCCCACTTGGGAGCGCAAGCCCTTTTCGGAGCTTGCATGGGCAAAACCAAGTGGGGCTTGCATCCACGAAGCTCCTGTTTCTAGTCAAACTCTCCTGCCTCAGCTAGAATTCCTTAGAAATGCTTCTCAAAAACGAAAGAAGACGCTCCCTCACCAGTTTAATTGCAGTAGGTCAGAGAAGATTCCAAATTTAGTTTTCTCAGATCTCAAAATCCAATTTTTGATTGATGCGATTCCATCAAGTAAGGAGATAGCGCTCTAGGCGAATCATATTATCGCATTGAAGCCATGCAGCCACTTCTCCATGAGTCATCGAATTCAAGCCCTGCCTCATTACTTTTTGATGAGTGCTGAAATTCTATTTTTCTGCCACTGCAATGTTTGGTGGGTGAGCATTTATGTTTCAGAGGCAGAATCCTCTATAAAAACTAGCAATTCCAATGTAAGATGATGGACGTTTTTCTAGAGACTTGTACATGAATTCTGCTATGAATACAAAGAAACCTTGGCTCTAATTCTGGACTTCTCTGTGTATTTTTTCTATCATATATTTCTATCAAATTCTCTTCTTTGTATGTGGGCTATAATTCTATCTCTGAATTTAGCTTTCGATAGAGGGTGAACACTGGAATAATTCTCGAGATTGCACATATAAGATATATGGTTTTAATTTTTGTTACTTTGTGTGAAGTGTTATTGGTTCAGAGTGCAATTAAGTTATCGTGTTGTTTTTCATCTGGAATGAGGCCACATTTCCCACCCTTTCAATAATTTCTAATTTCTTTCCTGATTCCTCAATCTCAAATCCCCAAGTTAAAGTAGTAAAGGAACCAACCCTCTCTGGAGATTGGCACGAGAGGCATCTCTTCCTTTCGGTCTTTTAATGTTGGCCGGGTGTAGGGCGCATGGATGAAACATTCCATACCTAAGGCAGATTCTTGACCAACAATTTATGGCACACTCGGTGGGATGCAAACGTTCCATGTCAAAGCAGTATTAAGAGTTGATGTTCATATTTTTGCTATCGAATAAGAACATCTGGCGGCTCATCTGAACTCATAAGCCTCTGAATCTTGAAACCGATTAAAAAGCCTCCCCCTCATGATCACAAGATCGAAGGCTAAAATCCAGAAGAAGCAGTCGAGTTCTTTGAGCTTAACATCGACGCTTTGGGAGAGCATCCTATAGTAGTCCCCTCGACTATCCCATTAGTCGGTACATCCTCACAAGTAGTTGTAGTTTCACAAAATCCAAGTCATGCCATCACCACAACTAGCTTGTCCCCTCAACCAAATCCTTCGGTCCAGATGGTGTAAGCTCCATCCAAGTAGTTTCCATCTTGGAATCATTTAGGACCACTCAATCTATAGGCTCAAAACCAGGTCCCAACCACAATGTTGAAGGCTTTGCCCACGTATGACAGTACAGGAAAGACAACTTATGAGCATGTCCAAGATGTCGCTATACTGGTAACCATCCACCATATCATAGAAGAAGATATCATGGTAATACTGCTAGTACTCTCACTCAAAGGTAAGCTTCTCTACTGGTACCGATCGATGCCACCCAATACCATTGCTACATGGGACCAGTTAGCGAAACAATTGATAAGGGGTTTCAATGAACAGGCAAACCCTTTCTCCTTGTTGCACCAGTTCACCACCATCCAAAGGCACCTTCAAGAAGAGGTAGCAGATTTTAATGTCAGGTTAGCCCAGACCTGGCAAATTTCTTGTCGGCCTTCGGCCCACTTCGGAGCAAGCGACATTTTATTACCTAAGATATTGCCGTTCCAAAATTAGCATGAGCATACAGTATGCTAATGTTAGTACATTCCATGTATGAACAGGCATAGAAAGCTGAAGCTGATTTAGTTGCTATCAGTAAGTTACCTTCAAAAATGACTGACAATATATCTGAACTTTCCTCATAATTTGTATCCTAGTGCATCCTCTCAATCACTACCTAAATCCCCAATGTACCCTACTTAGTCGTGGAATCTCAATCCTCCTCAAAACCTAGCAGTATCCACCCCACAGTTTCAAGCACCCTTTGTTCCTTAGCTCCCATATCCTATCCCATATCCCATATTGCCTGCACCATTGGCGCCATTGCCATTACCCGCGCCTTTGGCAGCTGCAAACTCATATTAGGCCAAATATTTGCAAGATTTGTGATCATTAGTGAGGACGATGGCAAATGACATCACCCTCTTGAAGAGGAGGCAAAATGATCAAAGTTTTCAGCCAAGGAGATTTGCTCCTCCTCCCCCGATCACTAGGGAACAAGCTACTTCCACTAGTAGGGCTCCCAAGAGAAATGTAGCATTGTTGGAAAATGAAGAAAAAGGTCCATCTGGTAGAGCTTATTAGTGCTCCACCTGCAATGACTCGCACGACGAGGAGACTTGCATGGTCCTTTTGAACTATGTTCAGACCCTTGCAGACAACGTTCCTGGTGGACAGGTAAATATGATCAGGGAAGTAGATCGCAACTTTATGATTCTCCTTGTCGAGTAGGTCTTCGTTCTTATGAGGACGGGTAAAAAGCCCATCAAAGTTGACCCGATTCAAATGGAATCGTTGAACGTGCCTGCCAGTTCCAAGCTGCCAAGTGAGAAGGCACCGTCGCCAGGAAAAGAGCTTGTCCAAGTGTCAAAACTGACGGATTCCATCTTATTTAAGGATTGCTTACCTTCGAGAGCAAGAGGGAAAATTCATCAACCACAAGCTTTGCCCTCCCAACCCCAAACCGAGATGAGGAATCAGGCGAGAGAAAGGCTCAGGTATCCCTCATTGACCAAGCGTCAAAGGGTAGAAGTGACACAGCAGTATCGGACCAATTACAAAACTATGGAGGGAGGTGAGTCTTGTACAGGAGTGTACAACATCGTCGAATAACTAAAGAAAACTTCGACTAAGGTAAGCCTCTTTGATGTGCTTCAACTACCTGATCAAGTTGATCTATTGCAAGAATCGCTGAAGTTTGTTAAACACGAGGGAAAACCAACTTGGACTGTCTTGATTCAAACGTTGACTACCTCAGCCATCGAAAAGAATAGGTCGTTGCCATTCTATCTGTCCCTCGGGATGGAGGGGTGGGTTGTGTATATGCATGATCGATTCTAGCGCTGCTACTACTGTGATGTCCAAGGTTGTTTGTGAGATTATGGGCATGGAGTACACGAGGAGTATTCCTAAAGTGCTTCAACTGGACAGAACTCCGATCAAGACAGTAGGGGTGATCAAGGATATCCTGATTGTATTGCACAAAATGTCGCAGATCACCATGATATAGGAAGTTGTGGTGGTGGATTTAGAGCCCTATTTTAGTATGTGCCTATCAAGGGAATTCACCGCCAAACTTGGAGGCTATTTGTCTCTAGACTATTCTCATTTGGAAATCCCCTTCAGAGGAAGGAGGATGAAAAGCCCTCTACCTTTCACATTGAAAGTATCCAGGATGCGGAGAAAAAAGTGGACTCTGTCAATATAATTGAGGAAGTAGAGGAAGGAGGAATAAAGCTGATGGAAGAATCTCTGGACAAGCTACGCATAGAAGATGAATTTTCTATGCGCGATTTCAACGCCATGATCGAATCCGAGATAAGGTGTTACTCAATCACCAAGCCCAAAAAGGCTAAGGTACCGAGTGATGAAGACCCCATTGTTGATTAACTATGTAAGCTCTTCTTCGACGGTGCCTAATGTAAGAATGGCGTTGGAGCAGGAGTTGTCATTGTCTCTCCTCTAGGAAGCTAGAAAACCTACTCTTACAGACTTGCATGGAGCTAAACGAATAACATTGTTGAGTATGAAGCCATGCGTTTGAGGTTACGAAAGGCATAAAAACTTGGAATTAAGAAGTTGCAGATCTTCGAAGACTCGAATTGATCTGCAACCAAGTAACCAATAAGTGTGTCGCAAAGCAACACTACTTGAAAGCATACCATAACAAGGTATGGGACCTACTCGAGTCTTTCTTGACCCTGAATATCCAGTCTATTTTGCAGGAGCGGAATAAGCACGCTGACGTCTCAGAGTCTATTGGAGCCAAATACTCCCCTGTCGAAAACATAATGCAAAATCCAAAGACAGTGAGGGTGATCTACAGGTTTTCGGTACCGTACAAACATATTCATTGGCAGGTGTTTGACAACGATGAGCAGATTGTCAATTTTTTATTAACAAAGCTAGCACTATCGAAGATAGGACCCTCAATGAAGAAGAGTATGAGGGGTTGATACAGTTCAAGAATAACCATGTCCCGAAGGGCTTAATCACCCTTGAAAGTTTGTTTGATCAAGATGATAGGTCACTTGCACACAAGATCAAAGTGGACATGAAAGAGTACAAGAAACTGGAGTTGGAACCCAGGAATGTAATCAAGGTAGGAACCAATTGCACGTCGTTGGAGATCAAGCAGATCAGGACCCTGTGTAAAGAATACCTAGATATTGTTGCTTGGAGCTATCAAGACCTGAAGGGATACGATAAGAGTGTCTTCTAGCACACGATCGAGCTGCAGGAAGGGGTCAAACCTTTCAAGTAGAAGTAAATGTTGGTCAACCCAAAGATAGAAGTGTTGATGAAGGTCGAGCTCCTAAAGATGTTGGAGGCGAAGATTATCTATCCTACCAAGCACTCTTATTGGGTGGTAAACTTGGTCCCGATGCGAAAAAATAATGGGGACATCTACTTGTGCATTAACTTTCGAAACCTCATCCAAGCATCTCTATAGGCTTGGAGCAAGGATTGGATAGAGGACCTTGTTGAATACTTCAATACCAGAAGGTGCCCTTCTGGCCTCAATGCTTTGCAGAGGAGAAGGTTCAGGCTCCAAGCCTATAGATATGTGTTGTTGTCAAGTCATTTGTTTCATAATAATATAGACGGAGTCTTCCTGAGATGTGTCAGGGGGACAAAAAAATAGAGGGTCCTAGACGAGTTTAATTCTGGAATGTCAAGAGGACATTTCACAGGAAGGCCTATGACCTTAAAAATCATTAAAGCAGGCTATTATTGGCCTACTATTTTTGTCGATACCTTCGAGGTTAGCCAGAAGTGTGACAAGTGCCAAAGGTACGTTGGTTGGTTGGAGCAGGAATGCTTATTTGCCTTTGCACCCAATTCTAGTCAAAGCTCTATTTCAATAGTGGGGCTTAGACTTCATTGGGGTAATAGATATCAATTCATATGTGGGGCATAAGTACATACTGAAGACTACAGATTATTTTACCCGGTGGGCCGAAGCAGTGCCAACCAAGCAAGCTAACCAGGATGTAGTCATTGCCTTTCTAGGACTGATAACCCATTTTGGGATACCGAATGCAATAGTAACTGACAATGGCACCCATTTCATTGATGCCAAAATCTGTGCATTTGCGAGTATGGTATTTACTTAAATACCTCATCTAATTATTACCCACAGGGCAATGGTTTTGCAGAGTCCACAAACAAAAGCTTACTCAAGATCCTGAAGAGAACCTTGGAAGGCAACAAGCGGAGCTGGCATCTACTTCTGGACTTAGCCTTATGGGCTGACCACATTTCAATTAAGAAATCAATCAAGACATCCCCATATTCACTTGTATATGGAAAGGAAGCGGTTCTCCCCACACATTGAATTGTCCACATTGTAGTCTCTCTGATCGTTGTATGGTGAAGAGAAAGAGTTTGATCCCATAAGTGTCACAATAGCTCAATTATTGCAGTTGGAAGAAGAAAGAGAAAAGGCCTACGAAGCTTTCATGAAGCATGCTGAGACCACGAAAAATTGGTCCGGCAAGAGTACCTCCATACGAACATTATAGATTGGTGACCTGGTGCTGAAATGGAACGAGAAAAAATCCAAACCAAGAAATCACGATAAATTTGATTCATTCTGGGAGGGTCCATTTCGAATCTCTAGGGTCAATCAGGTGAACTCTTTCATTCTCCAAGACTAAAACGGGTTTACTCTTCCAATATCGGTCAATGGCCTTCTTCAGAAGGCGTACTACCAGTAAGGGGTAGTTGAAAACATTTCTCAGTCGTGTACATATTTTTATTCCTTTGTTTGCTTGTATATATATTTTCTCTTGAAGTGTAAGTCTCTTCGCTTCCTTTCGCGCTATCAGTAGTGCAGTTTTGGACAAACTCCTCGCTATGGTGAGGATCGAGCTGGCAGAGAAATGGTGCGAAAGAGTTCAAATAAAAAAAAAATTAGTTTAGTTTGTGCATTTTTTAGTGCGCTAGGGAAAAGAGGAAAATAGCAATTTCAAGCACCCAGAGCCAGCTAAGGTCTTTTCGCTCTGCCTTTGAGTAAAGGAGTCTGTTTCGTTTTTTAACATCGCCTAGCAGAATAGTTCAGCAAAATGAAAAGCACTCTATCATCTGGCAAGAGGGAGTTTCGCTCTTGCATAGGGGTGAAACTACGTTTTGATGCCAAAGGTAGCGAAAGCTATAAACTGAGGTGGGTCCAAGTCAAAACCAAAAAGTCAAAGTCAAATCCCTTTTCGGGGTTGTGTTGAGCGAAAGGCGCTTTCACCCTCCTTTATGGGTAAAATTCAAATCGTGGCCCTTCAATCAGTTTTTAGTGCAAGTGCCATGTGGTAGGGATCAAAGGAAATGATTTTTGCTCTAAGGAAAGAATGTATAATCAACAAAGGCTTTAAATCACGACATTTTTCCCTGTTTTCGGGCATTAAATGTGCAAAAGGGCTTTTCGTTTGACTTTTCAAGCGAAAGCCATTTTCGGATCTTGAAAATGATGAGAACATTTTTTAGAGCAAAACCAAGTTTTGCTTTCTCTAATACCATGGGCAAACATTCCGAAACAAAGCTTGGCGAACACATGCCCCAAGGAGGGTCGTTGGAGCATGAAATACGTACTTGAAATTTATAAAATGTGGCGCATCATGTCTCTCAAGGAACATTATAGCCCACGCAGTTGGCCAACATTGGGAGGTGCACTCCACCACTGGTTAATGCACATGAGATCTCCCACCTTGCCCATGATCCCTCCAGGCATTTACTCCGTCCCAAAACGTAATTAATATGGTGGGTGAATTGCAGTGCTATAAGAGGGCCATCGATGCACTTCAAATAAAATCACAATCAGATTGTTGAGGGTTTCACATTAGCACCATTTGCCTTGCCAAAGTTCATAGCAAGAGATTTTTTGATAAAGCGCAGTACGTTGAGTAGCAATGAGGCGGTCTTTTTTAGAGCGAGCATTCGGGCAGATACATAGTCAAAATGGGCAAGAAAAGCACCGATCCTAAGAAAGAGAAGACCTCGAAGAATGCAGAGTGCACGAAGAGGGAGAAGAAGGAAAAGAAACAAGTGCTACCGCTACCACCTGAAGATAGATTAGGTAGAATCCGAGATTGTGTGCTCAACAACAAGTGTGGAGAAGTTGCGCAAGACTGTTGGCATCATGATGACAAAGGTGTCTGCTGAAAGCAGGCGCACGACCGCCTATTACTTTCACCTATATTGGTACCTGTACACGCTTGTGCATCATTGCCTGGAGCTCATATATGGCGTTGCCAAGTTCTACAACCCTCGGACCAGGACGGTCCGAAATGCCAAAGGAGACAAGTTGTTCGCCATCTCCGCCCAAGACATTCGAGAGGCTTTCGCTTGTGGAGAAAACCCCCTGCTGACTACATAATCAAAAAAATTAACAGTACTGAGCAGAACGAGAAATATGCGCCAACAGCGCAAATGCAGCAGTTTACGGAGACACAGTTGTTGGAGAAGCTGGCACCCAATGTATTGCCAGACCTCTCCAAACCCTTGAAAATTTTCAAGCATCCTGACCTCCATGTTGGCATGGGTTATGGGACTCTCCACGGACGCAATGGTGTATAAGTGGAAGGTTTTGATGAGGCCTGGAAATGCCTCAATCATAGCATGTTTTGAACATTGAAACTGCCAAAAACTCGTGTGTTTAATCCGATATGCTAGTTAAGTTGATTTAATATGTTGTGTATTAACTGTTTGCATGATCAATGTGTTAGAAATACTATATTCTGATTTTTACAGTTTTTGCATAGTTTTATGTTACTTTGTCATGACTTGCTAAATGAGAAGTATGCTTAGGTTGATAGCAGAACTTCACTAGTTTTGTTTTGATGTGTTTCAAGCATTTATTTATCTAAATCTAGCAAATAGTGCAAGCAAACTGTTACTGTGCAGCAGAAATTGGTTTTCCAATGTAAATTCCAGCCAGTTGCCAATGAATGGCAAGGCATGGAATTCACACATGGAGAGAGATGAAGGCTATTGCAATCTGATCCCGAGAGCTAACCCACCCGAGAAATGCAGATGAAATCACTTGAAGAGCACACAGTTGTTCATTCCGAAGATCTTCGAAATGAGCAGACATCTTCGGAATGAGAAATACAGTCTCTTCGGAATGAGCGGACATCTTCGAAATGAGAAATACAGTCTCTTCGAAATGAGCCACTTATCTTCGGAATGAGAACAGAAAGCGCTTTTTGACTTGTTGACTGATTTTTGACGATGGAAAAAGGGAAAGAAGGTTGAAAAGGTTAAAGGAAAATATCTCCCATCTGACTTTGTCGTCCTTGCCGTCCAAAGCCACCATTCATGGAAAAGATCAATTTTGATCCTCTTCTAGGATAAACCCAGGAAATGCTGCAAGCATAATAGGAATAGATCCGTAAGATAGGAATGAGATATTCTTAGTTTGTAAATAGATTTTAGGATATCTATAAATAGATAGCTCCCATCCATGTTGAGCTAAGGTAGGGGAAAATAAGCAAGAAGTATAATAATAAGAAAATAGCAGAAAAGTGATCATCATAAGTCCTATAACAGGGTTTTTAGCAGCAATACTGTAATTATGTTCTTGAATCAATAAAGTGCACTACTTTTTCTATTCATGTTGTTGTGAATGAGTGTGAGTAAGATCTAGAGAGAGAGAAAGACTCATACCTCTTCTGGACAAGGAGGTTGGCCACTTCTAGACCTAGGAGGAGGACTAACAATAGGTTTTTATTCTGATTTTGTTGCAGTAGAATAAGTTGTAAAACTTGTCATTTCATTTCCTTGTAAACAGCTAACAGTCTTTGCAATCTTAGTTTATTTCATGATTAGGATGATCTTGTGATTAATGATAGGTTTGGTTGTAATCTCCATTTTCAGCAAGCTTTCAAATTACTGTAGATTGTCATTTCCAGAATTTACTTATTTTTTGCAATTTATCGCATTTTGTGTTTTGCTGTCAACCCTTGCACAGTAAGATTGACAACCTTCTATTACAGAGCATTGACAAGACTTAATTTCCATGTTATAATCAGGTTTCCATTACTGCAAAAGTAAATAGACTTCCTTTCTGCAATCATAATTAGATTTCTAATTCTGCAACTGTAACTAGGGAGTTATTTCTCCAACATAATTAGATTTCATTCTGTAATTGTAACTAGGATTTCATTTTTGTAGTTAGTAATTAGTTTCCATTCCTACAATTAGATTAAAGTTCAATTTATGCAATTTAGAGATAAAAATGTCCTAAATCCCCCACACAATCGGTTTCACCAATAAGACCTGTTGCTCCCAAATGACCTAAGTTATAGCCCTGTTCACTCCTTCCACAAATAGCCTTGTACACTGCCCTGGATTGACAAATTCATTGAGAATTAATGATGTGCATAACGACAACGCATCATTTTGGCACCGTTGCCGGGGAATAGTGTTGCTAGAAGGTGACAATAGTCCAATAGCTATTAATTAGACTGAGCTATGAAAATTCAGGATAAAATCTGAATATAACAGTTGGTTAAAGTAACAACTATTGACCTATAATTTATGTCATTCAAGAGTAAACATGAATGAGTAAGCCTAGGGATGAAAAAGGTAGAATTACTCAAAAGGATCCCTGGATTGTTCCATTAAGAAGATATTCACGCCTAAGGGGTGAATCACCCGTGTTTGAACTACCAAAAAAATTAAAACAAAAATCACCAGCTTCATCATCATTAGAACATCCTGAGAAAGAAAAATCATCAGACTCATCATCAACAGAGGATTCTGGACCTCTTAAGAGTGAAATTTGGATAGGTTTAACTATTCCCAAGGAATAAGAAACTATGGCAGAGAGAGGTAATCTAGATGGGGATGGCCAACATGGTTGTGTCCATAATGAAGGAAATGATCAGGATATGCCCCAACCTTCCAGAACATTTGAATATCCTATCCATTTGAATCCAACACAAAACTCCCCCATGAAAACCATTTCACCTTCAGTACTTCCAACCTTTCGAGGTGTTGTATCTCGAAGATCCTGATCAGTTTTTGTTTGAATTCAAAGTAGTGTGTCAAACCTATGACTATGTAAATGACAATCAGAAACTTAAGGTTTTTCCCTCAACACTCAAGGACTCAACATTACGCTAGTTCATGAGCTTAGAGCCAAATTCCATCCGAACCTGGGATCAAATGGAAACTATGTTTTTAGACAAATATCAAGAGTATTGTCATGTAAGGAACAGGAAAGATGAGTTATTCAAGATTAAGCAGGAAGATGATGAAACATTAGAAGACTATCTTGATAGGTTCTCCTTTGTTCAAAGGAGATGTGGACTTGTAGAACCTGAGTTATGCAAAACCATCTTTTTGAGAGGATTACAAGATGAATCCAGAGAAGTATTGGATTTGATGGGAAAAGGGGATGTAAATACTCTCAATAATGAGGAAATTGTGGGTCTCTGCAGGAATTACTCTCGCACTAAGCAGGGAAGAAGAAAAAAGAGTACAAATGGCACTGATGTGAAGGACCTAATAGAGGAACTTGCAAATTTTAAAACTGATATTCTGGTGCAATTGAACACAACTTTGGGAGAAATGTCTCGCAAAAGCAAAAACCATAGAACCTTTGGCAATTTATTGCCCAAGATGTAGAAATAAACATGCTTTGTAGGAGTGTCCTTTGAATAAAACGTCTATCTCAACCATTTGTAGTATCTGTTCGAAGAAGCATTTGACTGATAAATGCCACCTGCTACCACAACTCAAAACTGTGTTAGAGAGTCGACTGAGGAACTCAACTATGTTGGACCAAAATAGGGGGGAAATTTCTCTCAGCACCAAAATCCCCCTCATTTTCCTACAAATTGGGGGCATAATCCTTGGACTATGCCTTGGGGACAATCAGAACCACCCCAACGTCCTTGGAATTATTCTCAATGGACAAATTCCCAAGAATGGCCACAAACAAGTTGGAGTAATCCAGCCTGGAATCAGAATCAGAATAACCCATCATGGAATCAAAACAACCCACCCTGGAATCAGAATCAGACTAATCCACATTGGATGCAAAATCAACCACAATGGAGTCAAGCAATACCAGTCCTATCCAAGGCAGCAAAGAAATCAAGGTCAAACTCAGCATTTGCTGCTTGCACCTAATCAAAATTTTCAAGAAAAATAGAACCAACCACAACAAACACAACAGGTGAAACAACCTCAACTTCCAGCTCAACCAATCACTAATCCAAACAACATGAGATAGGCATCCCCTGTCTATGTGGTCAAGTCGAAGAAAATGCTGAAATAAATGTTCTTGATTGTAGTAACATCCAACTTCGTTCAGGAAAAGTTGTACCTGAACCTCGTTTCAACTAAAATCAAGGAAAATGAAAAGCAAGAACCTTTGGAACCAGTTAGAGTTAAACCAACAACAGAGAAAGAAGAAGAAAAAATAGAACCACAAGCAGAACAATTACCTTCATCAAGGATAATTCCATATCCCGAAAGATTCAATACCACAACAGAAAATTCTGAGTCGACCTGGTCAAGGAACTTAGAAAGTTAACTATATCATTGCCCTTATTGCAAGCCATTAAGGATATACCAGTGATTAAAAGTACTATCCGAGATTTGTGCATTAGAAGAGCAGGAAGAAAAAAGAAAGCATTTCCCAAGACTGTTCAAAGTTGAAGGAAAGATAGTTGATCTCTTGTCCGAAAAACTAGTACCTCCAAAGTATAGTGACCCAGGGAGTCCAGCTTATCACAGTTACCATAGGCTCAGTACCAATATCAAATGTCTTAGTAGATCTAGGAGCTGCAATAAATGTCATGACCAAGGATATAATGGAACAATTACAACTCAAACATCTCAATCCCACATTTACAATTTTAGAAATGGCCGATAGGTCAGTTGCAAAACTTGAAGGTATCATTGAAGATGTCCCTATAGAAGTCTCTTCTTGGGAATTCCCTGTAGATTTTTTGGTTTTACAGCCAAGAAATTTAGCACATTGATATCCCATCATTCGTGGAAGACCTTGGCTTGCAACTGCAACAGCCTTCATAGACTGTAAATCTAGAAAAATGACCATTTCAAATGGTATTGATCTAAAACAGATCTCTCTCGTATCCTCCTGCAAGACCCTCCAACAATTTTTTAGGTCGGTTATGGTTTCCCGACTCAGATGAAGAACCAGAAGAGGTTATTTCCACACTAGCCACCTTGGTAGTAAGGGAACACACAGAAGACCTCCATGACATAGAAACTTTAGAGAATGAAACTATCCTAATGAATGTTCTGCATGAACAAGGGTTAGAAGAGGAAGCAATAAATATCCATCAGTTGTTAGGGAATGAGGAGAACCAAAATTCTGAAGGTGAGCCATCTGTACTATCACAGGAAACATCTGTTTCACTACCACATGGGTGGCACCATCACCTGATTTTCCCTTCTCACTGTTCCATACAGGATATGCTTCCATTAGAAATCAATGAAACATAAACTTCTTATTTCCTCCCATCTCATCATTGCCCTCTTAACTCCCTAATCACCAAGTATGAAGAAGTGAATTCAGTCCTTCCAAATACAAAACAAATAGAAGTCCAAACTAGGCAAATTTCTGAACATTAACAGCTGGCTTACTAGGGAAGAGGAAGAAAAATTGATAACTGTTTTGCAGAAGCATGTTCATGCTTTTGCTTGGGACTACAAAGATATGTAAGGGATTCACCCTGATATATGCACCCACAGGATTTATACTGAAGAAGTCAAGCCAGTAAGACAACCCCAGAGAAGACCGAATCCTGCCTTGAGGGATATTGTAAAGGAAGAAATTGAAAAACTTCTGGAGGTAGGATTCATTTACCCAATTTCTGATAGCCAGTGGGTCTCTCCATTGGTTATAGTTCCTAAGAAAAATGGAAAAATGAGAGTATGTGTAGACTATAGAGAGCTGAACAAAGTGACATACAAAGACCATTTTCCATTACCTTTCATAGATCAGGTGTTAGATACCCTTGCCGGAAAGAAATACTTTTGTTTTCTTGATGGATTTAGTGGGTATAATCAAATTCAGGTTGCACCCGAAGATCAAGAGAAAACAACCTTTACCCGTCCATGGGGAACATTTGCCTATAGGGTTTTACCTTTTGGTTTGTGTAATGCCCCAACAACATTTCAACGAGCGGTCTTAGCAATTTTTTCTGATCTGACTACCAACAGTGTTGAGATATACATGGATGATTTCACAAGTATGTGGACAAAATTTTGACTTTACATTAGAAAACCTTGACAGAGTTTTAACTCGCTGTGAAACATACCAGTTATCCTTGAATCCAGACAAATGTTTTATGATGATGGAGGAAGGAATAGTTCTTGGTCATCACATCTCTCTTCAAGGGATCCAAGTTGATCCAAAGAAGGTGGAAATTATCAAGAATCTTCTTCCTCCTAAAACTCAGACTGATGTCAGAAGCTTCCTAGGACACATTGGTTTTTACCGCAGGTTTATTCCCAGCTTTAGCACAATAGCCAATCCCATGTTTGCCCTGTTGACTAAATATTCTGAATTCTCCTAGACCACAAGGTGTCAGGAATCATTTGAAGCTTTGAAAGAGAAATTAGTAACTCCACCTGTGTTAAGAGGACCTAATTGGACATTACCATTTCACATACAGGTCGATGCTTCCAATACCGCAATTGGAGCAACATTAGGACAAATTGACAATGGTGAACACTATGCCATCTACTACATTAGCAAGAATTTGACAGGAGCCGAGAAAAATTATACCACAACCGAGAAGGAATTCTTGGCAGTAATTTATGCCATCAACAAATTCAGGCATTACATCACAAAGTTATCAAATATTCATTCACACAGATCACACAACCATTAAGTATTTGATGAATAAGCCTATGGTAAGTGCAAGAATTATTCGTTGGTTACTGTTGTTGCAAGAATTTGATATCACAATAATCAACAAACCAGGAAAAGCTAATGTTGTAGCAGATTTCTTGTCCAGGTTGCAGAACACAGAGGAAGGGGAATTAGTTGAGGACACTTTTCCCGATGAAAAATTATTTGCTATATCTGTCCAATCACCTTGGTTTGCAGATATAGCCAATTATTTGGTCACAGGGAAAGTTCCTCCACATTTCACTTCAAAACAAAAAAAACAATTGATCAAACAGAGTTCTTCCTTTGAGTGGATTAAGGGTATACTTTTTAAGTGCAGTCCTGACCATGTGTTACGCAGGTGCATCCGAAAGGATGAGGTATATGATATCCTTAGGGCTTGTCATGATGAACCCTCAGGTGGACACTATTCTGTAAAAAGCACAATTAGAAAAATTTTAGGGACAGGATATTATTGGCCATCTCTTCACAAGGATGTGAAAAAGTACATCGTGCATTGTGATGCATGCCAAAGAATGGGGAAACCCACTCATACAAATGAAATGCCACTACAACCTCAATTGGTTTTAGAGCCATTTGAGAGGTGGGGGCTTGATTTTGTAGGACCTATTGATCCACCTTCTCAAGGAAAGGTGCATATTCTAGTATGCACCGATTACCCGACAAAGTGGGTAGAGGTGCGTGCTTTCAAACATGCTCGTGAAGAGAAGGTCATCGATTTCTTGTATACTCAAATTTTTCAGAGATTTGGAGCTCCACGGTCTATCACCACAGACCAAGGACCCCAATTTGCATCTAAAGTCATTGAGGCTTTTACAGAATTATATGAAATCAAACATAGGAAATCATCACCTTACCACCCACAAGCAAATGGCCAAGTTGAGGTAACAAATAGGGAACTGGAACGAATCTTGACAAAAATAGTAGCTTTTCATAGGAGAAACTGGCTAGATAAATTACCTGAAGCAGTTTGGGCTTACAATACTACTTGGAAATCCACTACTGGATTCACACCTTATGAACTAGTTTTTGGTAAAAAGCCCCTCCTACCTATTGAATTTGAGCTACTAACATTGCGCACAACATTGGAAATTGGGATTGAATTGTCACAGGCATAGACGGACAGGATTCTGCAGCTGAATGCATTGGATGAACTTCGGTTGGATGCTCTGCACCAAACTGAAGTAATTCAGGAGCAGAGGAAGTTGTGGCATGACAATCACATTCAACAGAGGAAATTTCAGCAAGGAGATTGGGCTTTGCTGTTTGATTCTCGCTATGAGGACTTCCCTGGAAAGCTGAGAACTAGATGGCTTGGACCTTACCAGATTGAAGAGGTATTTGACAATGGAGCAACTCGTCTATCTCCTATTGATGGGTCACGGAGAAAGTTGGTAGTGAATGGACATCGCCTCAGGGTGTACCATACACCTCTGACTAAAGAGGAATTCTTGCAGCAGCTTGATAGTTTGGATGCACAATAGGTGGAAGAGATTCCCTCTTCCACTTCAATAAAATCAGCATGATCATGGATTTCAAGAAAAGCAAAAAAATAAAAAAAAATCAGAAAAAGCAGAAAACAAAAAGATGAATAAATTCTGATTGTGAATTCCTTCATGGGCATGATTTCAGGGAAATCATGAATTCCTTCACGGGCATAATCAGAATAAAAAAAAAAATAGAGAGAAAAGGAGAGGTAAAAAAAAAAAAAAGAGAAAAATGAATAGCTCAGCAGTGAAAACCTTTCCTAAGGCACTACTGAGTTGGTATGCATGAAAACCAGTTTTCTGGCATGCATAACCTTGAAAATTTCTGAATCATCATTGTACAAATTCACCAACTGCACTTGTTTTGAAATATTGCAGAAAATCTCAGCAGAACATCAACAAAAGCAGTCATTCTTCAAAACTTGCATTAACTTGTTTTAATCAGGTATATATTTCTTACATTTCTTCATTGTAAATGATTGGTATGTAGTATATAACAATTAACCATTAGCATAAAAGGTATCCATAAGAGTTGGCATACTTAAAACATGTTTTGAGAAGGAGAATATTGGTTTCTGCCTAATCTTCGGAATGAGAATGCCAAAAACAGTGCCTGCTATCTTCTTCAGAATGACTGATGTATTGTCTTTGGATTGAAGTTTTCTTCAGATTAACTGTTGTATTGTCTTCGGATTGAAGTTTTCTTCAGATTAACTGTTGTATTGTCTTCGGATTGAAATTGTCTTCAGAATGATTGTTGCACTTTGTCTTCGGAATGAAATTGTCTTTAGAATGATTGTTGCACTTTGTCTTCGAAATGAAATTGTCTTCGGAATGACAGCAGAATGAATGTTGCACTTTGTCTTCAGAATGAAGCTTTGTCTTCGAAATGAGGAATTGTCTTCGCAATGAAGCATGATCTTCGAAATGAGGACTTGTCTTCGAAATGAAACTTTATCTTCGAAATGAGGAATTGTTTTCGCAATGAATCATAGTCTTCGGAATGAGCATTCAACATGATATTTCCACGTGGCATCCAAGGAGGGGGAAAATATACGATCAGTAGAATTCTTTGACTGCATATGATAAATGACACGTGTCAGTTGAGATGTGATTTGTCTTATCTTGCACCCATTAAGGAAGTACCGGAATCATGGGGAAGTGACCAACAACATGCCACCATTGTTCGACGCTGATAACCATGCACGTGAGAAATCTACGAGCAAAACAGATGAGCTAAAAACAAGTGAGGTGGATCTGATGGCAAGGACATTTGTGCAATCATTAACGGACAGGTGTTCGGAGCAGAAATAGAGATGCGTGCCACCCTTCCTTTCGAAGACATAATTGCTAACGTAAAATGATTACGAGGTACAGTGTCGATATTGCAGTTCATTCTAAAGAAGACAAACAAGGCAATTGAAAACCTGAAAACAAACCCTGCAAGTCTGCAAGAACCAAAAACCAACGATCCAACGGAAGAGTAGCAAGAGAAGTGAGCAGTTTTTAACATACCAAAATAGGAAAATGGGATGAAAGACAAATATGGAACCAATAGATACCACCCACCTTCGAGAAAATCCAGAAGTGCTGCAAATTTTTGAAGATGGAGGGCTTATGCCATTTTTGGACAAATTTGATGGGTCCTCTGAAGATTTGGTCGGCATGTTCGCTCACACATTCAAAAATAACCGGGCACACATTAACGACATGACAATTGAGGTAACCCCTAAATTTTTAAGTCAAATTACTGAGCTTCCATTAGAGGGTCTTCAAATTTCTAGAACTGGCAAAAATACACTGGCAAATGTAGTTAGTCAATTTCTGGAAGAAAATGATAGGGAGCCAAAATACTTAATACACAACAACGCATGCAAGGGGGTAAAAAGGGCCAGCCTACAAGAACCCTGGAATGAAGTGGCCACATGGGTAATAAAATTTTTAACCCGTGAAGGGCAATATGTACTTTTATCAGGGCATCATTTCAAAATTTTGAACCACCTAAGACATGGTAGGCAACAACCAAAAGTTAGGGTAAATCTTCCCCTGTATCTGCACCAGGAGTTGAAAAATATGGCAAAACGATATCAGGAAGGAAAAGGGAGCCCTCGCCACCATGGTCTTATTAAATTAGTCTACCAAGATCATTTTAGAGGAAACCCTAGAAGCTTTGATAGGTTTTATTCTACTCTGAATGATGTAGTTTTTGGAAGAGAGGATGAGGAGGAAGAAGAAACAGATGCTGCCGCAGATGCTGTTGCAGAGGAGGAAACACACCCAACAGAAGCAACAAAGCACCTTTCTCCAGAACCTTCAACCTCACAAGCTAAGAAACAAAAGAAGAGAGGGCCTGGAACCGACAGTCGAAAAGAAAAATAGAAGAAAGTTCATTTTTTTGAAGATGTTGTTGATCTGTCAGAACAGGGGAGTGAAGTGCCTAGCAAAATAGGGGAAGAGACAACAAGGGAAACATAAGCACTCCCACCAGAATCTAAAACTGTCCCCACAGCCCCTGTTGTCACCAAAAAATAGGGCAAGAAGAAAAAATTTGCATCAAGAACTAGGAGGTCTACAAGACTCCACTTGAGAGAAATAGAAGAACAGGTGATAGAAGAAGAAGGTGGACAAGGCAGTCCGGATGTTACAGAAGTGCAACCAACCCTTGAAGATTTTTTAGAATTCCCTGAACAAATGATTGAGGAAGAGACTGGGCAAGACAGTTTTGAAGTTGCTACAGTTCAACAAGCCACAGAAGATGTGGATGCAATCATAGATAGTTTCATGGAACCTCCTGAACAAGAGCAGACAACTGAAGCAGAAGATGAGATAGTTGTTGAGCAACCAACTACAGATGATTTGTCTGCATCAGATTCTGAATCAGAAACAGAGGAGGTGGACATCACAGAACAGCTAAGAGCAACAAAAAGTGTTATCAAAACACAAACTAAATGGATTGAAGAAAAAGAAAATATCATTGAAATACAGGAAAAGAAGATTGTAGAATTACAGAAGAAGTGGCAGAATTGAGGAAGAGGTTGTCACAGTCTAAAGAACAGCCAATCGTATCTATTGATGAGGATAATTTGGCTCAGTTACTTATGGGATTATCTAGGGTAGATGACTCTTTTACTTTTATTGAGGCGTCTAAAACTTTGACTAAAGACATAGGTGCTCATTCTGAAGCAGCGCCCTTTCATTCTAAAGAAGTGCCCTTCCATTCTGAAGCATTGCCTTCTCATTCCAAAGATGCTCCAGAATTGATAAAAAGCATAGAAAAGAATATTGGAGATGAGTCACAGTAGGAACACCAAAGACAGGAGGAATTTAAACAACAACATGCAATTGTTCAAGTAAGTACTCCTTCAAATGAGATTTTTGTATTTAAAACTCGTTATACCTTCAATAAAAGTAGAGGATAAGGGGGTACAAGTAGAATTGTTGTCTCATGACCAACCAATGGAAATAGCAGAAAAAGGGATACAAGTAGAATTATTATCAGATGACCAACCAATGGAAGTAGCAGAAAAAGAGGTTTAGGTAAATCTGCTACCCAGATTTCCACCTGTAGTTAGACCACCCAATACTGTATCCATGTTCAACTCTATGTATTCCTCTATCCGTGGAATACATTCAATGTACAGAAATGGCTATAACAGAGTTTATGTTATTCATATTAACATAACTACTCTGGGATGGATTGGTGTGGTTCCTCTACGCTTGGGACACCAGAATCTCAAACCATGAACGAGGAAGGGTATAAAAGAAAAAGCATATTCGCTAGTAATTGCGAGGCTCCAATCCTGCAAGGTACACCTCTTCTCTTTGTGTCCCCTGCGGGTAGAGAACCCTCCTCTGCTCCGGGTGCATTATTTTTCTTCCAATAAAATAATGTAAAAAGGAATTGCCCGCACTAAGAACAATTTTTCTATTTATTCTAGACGTAATGACCAAAAACTAGAGCAATATAATACAGACATAGCTAGTTGGGTGATCAGATATGAAAAACTTGCCACTAAAGTTGAAAAATTTAAATTGGAAGGTAAACAGTTAGAAGCAAAAGAAACATAAATCAAGGCATTGAATGAAAAAGTGACTGATTTATGTCAGATTGCTGAGTTTTTGGTCCAATTTAGACGATCGGCCAGATTTTACAGACTCATTCTAAAGGAAAAATATCTCAAATAGCAGGTCATGAGGATTAGCTCAGGTCTCCCATACAAATTGGACACAACTGCAAATTTCTTAGAAGTCTATTTTGATAGCCCTGTAGAACAGAAAAATGTCTTATGTGAATTATTTTTACACTTCTTTATTCCAGAAGAGGTAGAGTTTCACCCTCAAATTTACATAGGAGATGTTCAACTGAGAGCATTCATGTCCACTTTACAAAATCAGTTTTACTTGGACCAGGAGAAAAGACAAAATAAAGAAATTGAATTAAGAGCTGAATTGTTAGTCAAAGCAGTTTAGCCAAATCATCCACTTATCACCAGACAACATTTCACCATGATGAACAGGGAAGATGTAAAAATGATGTACTTGAGCAATTCGAGGGATTGTGTGACCAAATTCTAGAATTTCTGTAATAAACAGTTTTGTTCCAGCATTATCATTTTGCAGAAATAGATGGGCAGAACTTTCCATTTCTTTACGTAAAAGGGAACCTATCCCCCCATTAACCTAGAATGGTCCGAAAGAAGGGCGGAAGGAGTGATACAGATGATTGAAATCATTCAACATCACTGGATAGGTCTCATATTTAGGCCTCCAACCATCATTTCTCTAGTTCCCTTCTATTTTGAAGAAGATTCTCAACCTCGATGATCAGTTTGAAGAATGGCTCAAAAACCTTCAGGAGAACAGGGGATATTATATAGACACCAAATTGTTCTACAGATCATGGAATTTGAATATGGATATATGTGATTTTATAGCCCAACAGAATGCATGAGGACATGCATTAATATAATTTGGGGGGAAATGATAAGGCCTGGAAATGCCTCAATCATAGCATGTTTTGAACATTGAAACTGCCTAAAAACTCGTGTTTAATCTAATATGCTAGTTAAGTTGATTTAATATGCTGTGTATTAACTGTTTGTATGATCAATGTGTTAGAAATACTATATTCTGATTTTTACGCTTTTGCATAGTTTTATGTTACTTTGTCATGACTTGCTAAATGAGTAGTATGCTTAGGTTGATAGCAGCACTTCACTAGTTTTGTTTTGATGTAATTCAAGCATTTATTTATCTAAATCTAGCAAATAGTGCAAGCAAACTGTTATCGTGCAACAGAATCGGTTTTCCAATGTAAATTCCAGCCACTCGCCAATGAATGGCAAGGCATGGAATTCACACATGGAGAGAGATGAAGGCTATTGCAATCTAATCTCGAGAGCTAACCCACCTGAGAAATGCAGATGAAATCACTTGAAGAGCACATAGTTGTTCATTCCGAAGATCTTCGGAATGAGCAAACATCTTCGAAATGAGCAGACATCTTCGGAATGAGAAATACAGTCTCTTCGGAATGAGCGGACATCTTCGGAATGAGAAATACAATCTCTTCGGAATGAGCCACTTATCTTCGGAATGAGAAAAAAAAGCGCTTTTTGACTTGTTGACTAATTTCTGACGATGGAAAAAGGGAAAGAAGGTTGAAAAGGTTAAAGGAAAATATCTACCATATGACTTTGTCGTCCTTGCCGTCCAAAGCCACCATTCATGGAAAAGATCAATTTTGATCCTCTTCTAGGATAAACCCAGGAATGTTGTAGCATAATAGGAATAGATCTGTAAGATAGCAATGAGATTCTTAGTTTGTAAATAGATTTTAGGATATCTATAAATAGATAGCTCCCGTCCAGGTTGAGCTAAGGTAGGGGAAAATAAGCAAGAAGTATAATAATAAGAAAATAGCAAAAAAGTAACTGTTATAGTCCTGTAACAGGGTTTTTAGCAAGCAATATCGTAATTATGTTCTTGAATCAATAAAGTGCACTACTTTTTCTATTCATGTTGTTGTGAATGAGTGTGAGTAAGATCTAGAGAGAGAGAAAGACTCATACCTTCTTCGGACAAGGAGGTCGGCCACTTCCGCACCTAGGAGGAGGACTAACAACATGTTTTTATTCTAATTTTGCCGTAGTAGAATAAGTTGTAAAACTTGTCATTTCATTTCCTTGTAAACAGCTAACAGTCTTTGCAATCTTAGTTTATTTCATGATTAGGATGATCTTGTGATTAATGATAGGTTTGGTTGTAATCTCCATTTTCAGCAAGCTTTCAAATTACTGCAGATTGTCATTTCCAAAATTTATTGTTTTCTTGCAATTTACTACATTTTGTGTTTTGTTGTCAACCCCTGCACATAATATTGACAACCTTTTGTTACAGAGCATTGACATGACTTAATTTCCATGTTATAATCAGGTTTCCATTACTGCAAAAGTAAATAGACTTCCTTTCTGCAATCATAATTAGATTTCTAATTCTACAACTGTAACTAGGGAGTTATTTCTGCAACATAATTAGATTTCATTCTGTAATTGTAACTAGGATTTCATTTATGTGGTTAGTAATTAGTTTCCATTCCTGCAATTATATTAAAGTTCAATTTATGCAATTTAGAGATAAAAATGTCCTAAATCCCCCACACAATCGGTTTCACCAATAAGACCTGTTTCTCCCAAATGACCTAAGTTATAGCCATGTTCACTCCTTCCGCAAATAGCCTTGTACACTGCCCTGGATTGACAAATTCATTGAGAATTAATGATGTGCATAACGACAACGCATCACGTTTTCCTCGCCGAGTGTATTTCGCACGACGAGTTCTACTCTCCTGCCGCCATGAAGCCGGAGACAAAACCAGTATTTTTCGACTAGGCAGAATGGGTGGCGCAGCAGATGCATATATAGTTGAGTGATGTACAGAGTGAAAAATACATGTTCCGAATCTGCTCCTTCCTTGCTTGGTACCTATTCTACCACATGCACAACCAATTTTATTTTCATTGCCAAGAACCGCACTAATAAAGAGGGTAAAACGCTCTTAGTCTACCAATGAACTCAAAGTCTGTCAAAACGTGAGCCCTACTACAATTTCAACAGGATGTTCCTCAACCCAGCTCTGGAGCTCATTTATAGCATCTGCGAACGAGTGTCGAGGTAGATGAGATATGAGGTAGTGCAAGGGAGGTTAGGCGATGTTTTTCAGCTTACCCAGGGCCTTGTCAGAATTTATGGGTTTACTGGAAAACCCTTCCTGTTGTCGTACTACACCACAAAGTACTTATTCACCCTTGAAATTTCTCGGCAGAGTGACTTCGCCAATGATACATATGGGCACGGGAGAAGGAAGTCGCACACCTGTGCTTCACCTTTCCACTTTGGCGGCATTAAGGTATCGATCATCAAGCAGAACACCTTTCTTGCAACAACATTGTACAATTTCAACTTGATCGATCTCCCCCAACGCTGGAGGTACGACCCATTGGACGTTTTCAGGCAGATTATCGGAGCCAAAAGCTTCCATAGTTGTCCGCGCTCGGATATTGAAGCACAATAGAACCCCTCAGGGCATGATCTCGAGTGGCACGTGGATAAGATGATGTCACTTCCCCCGTGGCGCGATTTCTACAATATAGAGGTCGAATACGCCCTCGAGAAAAACCCGGCGCATGTGCTTGATGAGCAAGTGTTCCAAGCGATAAAGGACAAAGTGCCTGACTGGTCAAACAAAAAAATTGCTAATTGGTGGATCATGGGGTCCATAATAAAAAGAAGTCATCCGAACCTTTTCTTTTATTGGATGATAACTTCTCCGCGATATATGACGTAAATTGAAAAACTTACCAACCTGTCTTATTTGTTGATATCGTGCCTCAGAGCACTCAAAGCCCTAGCAGAGTGGAAGATGCGACGAAAGGACAGAGGCAGCCGACTGGACAAGTTCCATTTGTCATGGAGAAAGACGAGCAACTTCCCCTTCAAGAAGAGGTCACTCCGAGAAAGAGGAGCGTTGGTGCAACACTTTCGCTCCCCCATGTTGCAAAGAAGCACTAGACTGGTGCAGCCCGATATCTCAGCACAAACCCTTCTACAGCATCGGCAACCATGGAAGCGAGCATTCCTGAAGTTCATGTTCCGATGCAGCAAGTGCAGCAAGAAGTAGATTTGATTGACCTAGAAGCTAAACCATCAGACAGAAGAAGGAAGAGCAAGCCCAATCACGCAGTAGTTCACCGTTTCGGCTCTGGCAGCGCCCAAGCCCGCAGGTGCGTTATTTCTTTCTCCTTCTCATACTTGTGTGCCTCTAGAAGCTACCCTTCCAACGTCAAAACCCTCATTTCCACCCAGCTTTCATTCGTCGTCCCCATGTCTGCCATGCCTTTCCCTGCATCCCAATCATTGCTCCCCTCAACATTCCCTCCTGTCTCTCAAACGTTTAGTTCCTTTCCATTTATCTCCAATGCATTTGCGTTCCCTACGTCATCCAACCCCAACCCTCCTTAGGTTTCTATCAATCCAGTCGCTACGTCTGTCATTACCGTCAATCCAGACTTGTTTTCGCCCTCACTCACCTCCTCAGTTGCAGCGGCGTCCCTTGATATTCCAGACCCAGTTCCTAGCGTCTCGGTTGCAACCGTCCAAACCCCAATGTCTCCCAAAGTTGTCGTAGTCGTTGCCCCGTTTGTTTCCTGATCCCTCTGCCGAAGCAAACCCTCAGCGTGCCCTTTTCCCTTTCATGCCACTCTTTGGAGTATAGGAGCTGCTGGAGATGGAGCTAGAAGTCCTGCAGGAGCATCTGATTGCTGACAACATGCACCGAGTGCGTCAAAGTTCCTCAAGCTGGCTCAAGGGTCGAAAAAGGAAAAATGCGCAAGCTTCTGCCAAGACGGAAAAAAGGGTTGTCTTTGAACCGGAGAAGATGGAACTCCACAGGATATTCAAAAGCCCTTGGAGGAGATAACCCCTGTAAATTATGCCTACCATCATGCAATTGAAGACATGAGAACGATCGATGCAGCAGAGAAGATAGGAAATATCCAGGTCGAAATGGGCTCCATCTATTTCCACGGGAAGCACTATAAGGCTCGCTGCTATGAGGCCAAGGCCAAAAACGTAGAGCTCGAGGAGACCTTGCCGCACACGAGGGCACAGTTCAAGGAGACAGTCCAAAGCTGAGTAGTTGCAACGTGTGACCAGTTTGGAGCAAGAGGTGGATAATTACAAAAAAGAAACTGAACATCACCTTAAGGCACATGCAGAAGCGGAAAGCCAGGTGCAGTCCTTGAATGCTCAGATCTAGGAACTGCAGGTTCAGTTGATAGAGAGGGCGGTGCAATTGGAGGTCTTCACAAAAGACCGTATTAAGGAGGTTCATTGTCACTTCCTGGCAAACTTTCGAGCAAGGGTGCGCAAAGCGATAGCAGTCCTCAAATTCATTTGGGAGGCCAAGCAAATAGCGAATCATGGCACACCTATTGTGGAGGATGCTGAAAAAGACATTGATCGATGGCTGGAACGGGATATGAAGGTGCAAACCCTAGAAAAAATGGACCTCTAGCTTACTCTTATGTGCCCACTTGCTCGGTCTTGGGCAACTACAAAGGTGACATTGCGGGCTTACTTCACGAAAGTTGAAAGAGCCCGGGAGGCTAGGAGGCTGTTGGAAGTGTTCGAGCAGGAAAAGCGCATTTCCCTGATTTATTTCGAGGTCCTCGTGCAACTCGGCTTCCCTAGCTTCACTGACGAGGAGGATGTTATTCTGACAAAGGAAGAGTTGAGGCCGGTTTGGGATGCCTTTGAAAGCGATACTTCGGAGATTGACAGTTGGGAGGAGCCTATTACAAAAGCAAAGATAATGTAGTTAATGTCTAGGTTCGCACGGATCAAATCCTATTTGGTCAACCTCAGCTAGAGGGCTAACTACGCTAACGTAGACCAGCTTGAGACTTTTGGCTACCTGGTTAGGGAGCTCCAAGATCGTGGCACACTCTAAGAAGATGCCTGGGCCCTGGTCCAAGCAACCAATGATCGTATCTACGAGTGTCTCCCGCAATCATAGCCTTCCCAGCAACATTAATATCAAGCACAGGGAGAAGGAGACCAAGGAGAAGAAGAGGACCATAAGCACAAAAGAGAAGAAGGAGAAAGGGAGAAGTTGGAGGAAGATTCTACTACCAACAGTGAGCATTCAGAAAAAAGATAGCGATGATGACTCTGAGCCCAACAAATAAGGCCTAGGATCTTCACATTGAGGCGAGCTCAATCCCGCCGCGAGCCGCCAAAGATGTTGGCATCCCTACCACACCGATTTCCTTTGTAAAATTTTGGCTATGCAGAAATCCCTTCCCTGAAACTTTGCATTTTCTTCAAAATATGTTCCTAGTTTTCTACATTTTACTATCAAATTTTGTTGGCTGCGCTCAAGGAAGCATGCAGTTCTTCCTGTGCGCTCATCATGCAAGGTCTTCCTCCGAATTCTTATGGCAAAGTCCAAGTAAATTCATGGTCTTTTCATGGGCAAGAGTAATTTCGCACCAAGTTGGCAAGCACAAATTGGTTTCGGACAAAGAGTGAAGCGCAAGCCCATTTCGGGCTAAAAAAGAGTGAAGCCCAAGTGGGGCCCAAGCCTTTTCGCCCCTGTGTGAGAGCGCAAGACAGTTTCAGGCCTTGTCTGGGCGAAACTCGATTTCAAAGGAAGAGATGCTAAGTGGGGCCCAAGTGTTTTCACCCCAGCTAGAGAGTGCAATGCCTTTTCAGGGCTAACTTGGGTGAAAGTGCCTTCATTTTTCTCTAAAAATCAACGCAAATCTGCTTTAAAAAGAGTGGGACCCATTTCCTTTTCGCCCCTACGTGAGATCGGTAATCATTTTCGGAGCAAGAAGGGGCGAAAGCGCCTTTGACCTTTCTCAAAGTCGGTGCAAACCTGTTTTGAATGGCGTGGGGCCCAAGCATTTTCGCCTTAAACTTGGAGCGCAAGCCCATTTCGGGCTACAAGTTGGCCGAAGCTGAGTGGGGCCCAAGTGATTTCACCCCAACTCAGGAGCGCAACTTGATTTCGGAGTTGGAAAAGGCGAAAGCACCTCTGACTTTTCCACAAGGCGCAGCCCAATTTCATAAGATGTTGCAAGTGGGACCCAAAGTGTTTCGCTCCAATTTTCCAGTGCAATCCCTCTTCAAAGTTTGATAAGGCGAATACGCCTATGACTTTTCCACGAAGGCACAACTTAGTTTCAAAGAAAAATATGCCAAGTGGGGCTCGAAGTGTTTCGCTCCAGTTTTCCAACGCAAGTTAGTTTCGGGCCTGCTAAGGGAGAAAGCGCCTTTGAATTTTCTCACGTCAGTGCCACTCCCAAGACAGCAAACGTTTTCGCCTTAGTTTTGAAGCACAAGCCCATTTCGGGCCAAAAAACAGCGAAACTCAGTGGGGCCCAAGTGCTTTCACTCCCACTTGGGAGTGCAAGCCCTTTTTGGAGCTTGCATGAGCAAAACCAAGTGGGGCCTGCATCAGCGAAGCTCCAGTTTCTAGTCAAAATCTCTTGCCTCGGCCAGAATTCCCTAGAAATGCTTCTCAACGACGAAAGAAGGCACGCCCTCACCAGTTTAATTGTAGTCGGTCAGAGAAGCTTCCAGATTTGATTTTCCCGGATCTCAGAATCCGATTTTCGGTTGAGGCGGTTCCAGCAAGTAAGGAGATGGCACTACAGGCGAATCATATTGTCGCATTGAAGCCATGCAGCCACTTCTCCATGAGTCATCGAATTCAAGCCATGCCTCATTACTTTTTTATGAGTGCTAAAATCCTATCTTTGCTGCCACCGCGATGTTTGGTGGGTGAGCATTTATGTTTCAAAGGCAGAATCCTCTATAAAAACTAGCAATTCCAATGTAAGATGATGGATGTTTTGCTAGAGACTTGTTGTACATGAATTCTGCTATGAATACAAAGAAACCTTGGCTCTAATTTTGGACTTCTCTTTATGTGTATGTTTTCTATCCTATATTTCTATCAAATTCTCTTCTTTGTCTGTGGGCTATAATTCTATGTCTGGATTTAGCTTCCGATAGAGGGTGAACACTGGAATAATTCTAGAGATTGCACATATAAGATATCTATTTTAATTTATGTTACTTTATTTGTGTGAAGTGCTATTGGTTCAGAGTGCAATTAAGTTATCGTGTTGTTTGTTCATCACCCATGTTCATCTGGCTTTAAGCCACATTTCCCATCCCTTTCTGTCATTTCTATTTTCTTTCCTGTTTCCTCAATCTCAAATCCCCAAGTTAAAGTAGTAAGGGAACCAGCCCTCTCTGGAGATTGGCACGAGAGGCATCTCTTCCTTTCGGCCATTCAATATTGGTCGGGTCTACGGCGCATGGATGAAACATTCCATACCTAAGGTGGATTCTTGACCAACAACAGCCTAGTTTGTTTGTGTGAAGCAAGGATACAATATTGAGAAATTATATCGATAAATTATGTGGGTAGAAATTCACACTTCAATTTTCATACACTAGAAATCAAATTTTGTTATTAGACCCTTTGCCAGCAGAGACGCATACAACATTTAGCAGATTCTCGTCATTCTGTGAATTTAGTATTAAAAGAATATACAACATATTTCTTGTTTAGGCAACATTTTTATGAAAATTTTACACTCATTTAGAGCAGTTAGGTTCTGTTGCCATCATGAAATTAATACCATCAATTTTTGAAGAAAACTTAAATAACATTTACAGCCAGCAGGTTTTGTCAGCTTTGTCAATATTTGCTGGGCCATTTACTTTTTCTCTAGCATAGTATAGGCTATCTTCATAGCTGCAATCATGCATAAAATAGCAAGCAAAGCTACATTACAAATATGAAAGGAAATGTGTGACAGCTTTCAATTATGTTATCTAGTGTTTAGATAAGGCAAAAGATTGCATAACTCGAGCATTGTTTGTCCTGCCTTTAAATTTGAATTCCTCTTGCTCTGCATCTTCCATCAAATCAAGAGACATGGCAGAAGATATTCTGTGCCGCCTCAATATACGAAAAGTGGCATCTTTAGCTGCATGACAATTTAGAACCACCACTCTTTCATGGTCCAAGTCAAAACGGATGCTCTTCACTGTGCAACCTTCTACTAATTGACGCAAATGCTTCAAGTTGTCAATTTCCACTCCATTCACTTTTCTCACCTACAAAAAAAACAATATGAACATTCAAAATTTAGGATGGATATGAATCTACATATTATATTCCATATCTCCTTTTTGTAAGTTGTTAGTGAAAAAAGAGCAGACATTTCCAACACCAATATGTCTGACACTTGAGAGCACAAGGAGAATAAAACCATTGTCCAGAATGGGCATACTTACTTCCACTGGAAACTAGTAAATCCCATCTTGAAGATGTTATGGAATGCCAAAATATTTCTACAATAACATTAGGAATCAACTTATTTTGAATTCATTTTAAATGGAAAAACAAACCTGAAGTTCTGCGAGGCGCTCATATCCAGTATTAATATCATCCATCAACACCTGTGAAAACATAAACAGAATGAATACAATATTCTTATCAGTAAAAGACTGCTCAAAAGTGAAAATAACATAATCTGGTTTTCTTCTGCACATTACTTTTATGACAAATTAGGGGAAAAAATAAATATCACAATATGCAATTTGTTGATTTTATTCTATTTTTATCAGGCTTAAGAATTTGGACTTGATTCTAGTATTACTCTAAGCAAAACAGGTTCTCCATTGAAAGGGAAAAATATTGGAAAAAGAAGTATGGGACTCCAAATCAATTAATTATTCATCTTGTTTTCAAGTTTTGAGTTCAAATTCAAATTTCACGGGACAAAAAATCACTTGAACTTCAGAACATACTGATTTAAAGCACAAAAAAATATAGATATGAACAGTATATTGACCATTCATTTCCAACGTCCAAATTAAAAAATAAAAATAAAAGAGAGAGAGAGAGAGAGAGAATATTAAAATAAAGAGGTGATAGAGATTACTAAAGGGTTTAGGTCTTCGTGGAATAAGGGCGCATTCATAAGAAAAAGACCCATAATTAAATTGTCTCACTCGTTGCCAATGCTCATGCAATTAAAAGGATGTGTAAATCAATGATAAAGCCCACTCCATTAACCAAGAGTGGGCAGTCCTCTCTCATGTTTGACTTCAGATTCATCCATGCAAGAGTTGCTTTCAGCTTTCTGTCATCCGAGTTCCTTATGCCTTGAAGGTCACACATTTTTTATTAATGATTCAATCAAACTCATACTTCTAAGTATTGCATCTTCTTTATGATATATAAAAGGAACCTGTTTGCATGCATGAGAATTTTATATAAGTGTGGCCAGTCCTCTCTCATGTCTGACTTCAGATTCATCCATGGAAGAGTTGCTCACAGCTTTATGTCATCCAAGTTCCTTATGCCTTCAAGGTCACACATTTTTCCTTGATGATTACAACAAACTTGTACTTCAAAGTCTTGCATCTTCTTTATGATAAGTAAAAGGAACCTGTTTGCATGCATGAGAATTCTGTATAACAGTGATGGGCCTGCTTGTGGGTTCAATATATCTATTGCATATATATAAGGAGTAGAAGACTGTTGAGTATGAAGATATCTGTTAAACTAAAGGAGGAAGCATATAGTATGGTAGACATCCTTTGGCATGCATGAGAGCCTCCATTGGAATGTGTTGCATCTGTTTCGATCCAAGCATCCATCATCTGAAGTATATGATTTGAGAGTCACTGGTTGAAGTGTGATATATGCTTGAATGTAAAACCATTATTATTTTGTTTCTTGAGATGCATTTACAGTGAAATAAAGAATGGTAATAGAGTATGGGGAAACTCCCTATTGCATGTTGTACATAGGGGTGGTTTTTCCTGATCTGTGTACCTTCAATTCTCAATCTGCATACAAGTTGAAATTTGTTCTTAGTGCAAAATTGGAAGTGTTCTTGGGATACCTGATATGCTCAGGAGAATAGTGTAGTTTTGTCTTTTCTTTCCTACATTTCTCCAAGAGTTCTATAACCTTAAAGGCCACTCAAATATAAGCAATATTATGTCTAAAGTAAGTGGCCTGATACCATCACTCTTACAACCATTCCTACCAATATTTATCAATTCCAAGAGAAGCTTAAAAGAGGAACCTGCACCTGATGTGTTGTATCGAACTTTTGAAGTTCTATATGCACTATCAACCACAAAAATTGCTCTTACAACACTGTTGCTATATATGTTTCATATTTTGTTATGCTTTGGAAGTATTCAGAGTGGGTATATAGAAAGACACTGTCCTTGCCTGAATCCGTATAAGTTGCTGGGAATTGTTTACTCTCTCTTTATAGCATATACATTGATAATTAGTGGGCAAAAAATGACTTGAGATGGAAACCAACTATCATTCAAGATTTTGTTAGTCATTTACTGTTCTAAATGTATTAATTCATTATTGTCATCGTAAAGTAGCACTATCTATACTTAATTGAAGTGATTTTCTTCTTCTTCCTGAATGACAATAGACTGAGGTGAAGGAAAGGATGTCAATGTTTAGGCAGAGGACTTAACATCACGTGCAAGGTGTGTCCTTAATATCTGATCACATCATTTTTCTCGATCAATTATGTAAGACCTAGTTGCTGTGCAAAGTACTGAAAAGTGCCACATTTCTTGTATATATTGAGCAAGACCAATAAGAGTAAACAATTGTAATTATTCCTCTTTCGATGGAATTTGGAAAAAATTATATTTTGTTAATTCATGTTCTGAAAATCTCCTTTTTCTGATCCAAGTATCTAATTTTATAGCTAAAGCTTTTTACTTAAAACAAGCAATTTGTTATTATATTTCTGAATACATGGTTATTGTTCCAATTTCAAAATAAAAAACCATTTTTCTAATGATTTAGAATTAGTCAGCATCTTTCAAACTCAAACTCTAGATGGGAAAGGGTTGGGATCTAACCAAGTATGACTACAGGCTGAAGATGGTATCCCCATCTCCTCTTCGCTTGTGGCACTACTTGTTTGGTACAAAAAAGAATGGTACTCTCAAACGGCCCGCTTGGCATAAATGACTAATGCACTTGTGCAAAGTGGATGGTGACAAGATACACTGATGTGCACTCTTAAGGGTCAAACCCCTAATTGGCTTAGGCTTAACCTCAATAAGAAAATTCGAACTCTTGCAATCATTCATGAAACTTAAATTTCTTTCTGAATGTATGGAAGTAAACGCAATTTCCTCTATCCTTTGCAGAAATTAACAAAAATGTTAGTTGTCAATATGGATGGGTGTGTATCTTACACTCTAGCACTGTTGGTTGTTACTGTTCGATTTTGAAAAAAGTAGAACAAAATTATTAGAAAAATCATTATTATTTTTATTATTCAACTTTATATCTTAATAAGGCACTAGGAGAAAAATGTGAACTTATTAATGGGAATCGGAGGGATGACATATGCACCTCATCACATCCCACGTGAATAAAGGACAGACATGTTTCTCACCCACTAAGGCTGCAAAGATGATATAAAATAGATCAAATAGGCATTTACACCAGCTTGCATGGTAGAGAGTGAGGAAAAGTACATCGCACCAAAGAAACTATATCGTGATGGACACCAAATCCAAGCAAGTGAGATTTCAAAGTGTCAGCAATGGTAAAGGACAATATGGCAATCATGAGAATGGCGTTACAGCTTTTATAAATATTAATTTTCACGCTAGAATTTCTACTGCAGGCTGCAAGGAAAATTGTTGGACATAGGTGAGAACATGCAAAGGCAGTAGTGCACGTTCACAAGGATTTCACTGGTACACAGATGTGTTGATCACATCTACAGCTCAGGCTTGGTCGTTAACCATTTTGGATTCTGCTTTGTTTTATACCATGTTTTAAATGCCCAATGGTAGCCACAAGTGAAGTTGTACAAGCATATAAAGGCAGATACAGCATGAAAAAGACCAGATTTATTTTTCTCTGCATCTGTTCCAGTTTTAGCAGTAGTCCAAAAGTGTTTGGACCAAAACCCAAACTCCAATATGATAACAAGTGAAAGAGTGTATCTAAAGTTTATTGTCAAAGGAATATGTACAGTTCTAATTATATGGATTATACAAGTACTCTACAATAAGACAATATTTTGTCAACAGGAAAACGACAAATTGCTGTGTGTCTACGAATAAGACAATATTTTCTACCTATAAATAAGACAAATGTAAGGCTATAATGAAGAGATAAGAGAAAAATAAAAATACACACTTAAGTCAACTCAACCTTTGGATTTCCATCTTAATTGGGAGAATAAAAAGTCATCAAGAAACCATAAATATATGGTCCTGCAAGATGGAGGCGATAGCTGGGAGCCTTTTTGTGCAAGGTTTTGCAGGAGGTTTTGTACGGCCCATCAAGCATTGGAAAGCATCATAAGCAAAGGAGAATATGGTTTGGGTACATACTGCTAGTGACGGCTGTCATTTCTTTCTCAATAAGCCCAATCGTAGATTAAGACACATCAATCACATTAACAAATTTCTTTGCATCGGCAGCATTGCAAACAAACTCACCGCGCTCTCTAGGTTTGGCATTAAGGATGTCATTGAATTGACTAGAGAAGGCTGGAGCATTTCCATGATTGGCATTGTTGGCATTTACATTGAGATTTTTGGCATTGTTAGCATTATTATTGTTATTTTGGACAGGTCAGTAATAAGAATAACCCCCTTGATCTCTATTGTTGTTCCTTTGATGTTGAGATCATTATTATTGCTATTGTTTTTGTTATTGTTGTTGTTGTTGTTAGTTGTTAAAGTTATGATTATTGTTTTTTAAATGTTGTAATTGTTGTTATAATTGTTGTTGTAATTATTGTTGTTATTGTGATTTGGAAAGAGGTTATTATAGATGTCCAACATTTAGTTTTGACTGTTATTGCCCCTTTACAAAATTTTGGTCTTCAAATCATCATACTCTTGTCATTCTTTACTTTTCAATCACATCAAGATCAAGATTTGGACCAACTGGATATCCCCACTAAACCATCTAAACCTAAACATTCATTACGTTGATAACACCATGGCCATGCCAAAAACAGAATTTATTAAGTTGGTACTGTTGCCACATTTTGCACGGGGTGCCATGTTTTCATTTTTTGTAAGTATGCTGCTCTCCCTTCCCTCCTCCTCCTTTCCCTTTCTCCAATATCCCCTTTCTCCCCTTCTGTCAGTTTCATTTCCCCTTTTTCCCCTTTGTACTTCCCCTGGTCAGATTCCCAAAACAGAGCAAAAGGTCCCTGAAAAATCCTAAGTCTAAGAGCGCAACCCAACTTTGCAGCGAAGTCGGGGTGCGCCCTTAAGTTCGAGCGCACTCGGGAATGTGAAGTGCGGAAGAGGACCGAAAAGGAGCGAAAATTGGCTAAGTACAGGAGCACAACCTGACTTCGCAGCGAAGTCGGGGTACGCTCTCTTTCCTGTGCGCATCTGGGAAGCAGCGGATCCAGAAAATCAGCGAAGTCGGGTTGCGCTCTCTTTCCTGTGCGCACCTGGGAAGCAGCGGATCCAGAAAATCGGCTAAGTGGCAGAGCGCAACCCGACTTCGCAGCGAAGTCGGGCTGCGCCCTGATTCCTGTGCGCAGTCTGAACAACAAGCAAAGCTAAGTGCGGAGTGCGCAACCCGACTTCGCAGCGAAGTCGGGCTGCGCCCTCTAGCTTGTGCGCACTTGGGCAGAATCTTTCAAGCAGCCCAAAAACAGTCTAAGGCACGGAGGCCTCCCCAACTGCGCTGTTCCCCACTTGTGCTGTCCAATTGCGCTCCGATTCCGGGCGAAGTAGGACACAAAAGAGAGACTGCCTTTCAAGGCAGATGCGTCCCTCACCAGAACTTGACAAGTGTCCAGCCTCGTGATTCGAGCCGAATATGGGATGGGAAAAAGGACAAGCGTGGGCCAAATTATCTACCGCAGCTACCCTCATTTAAGCTAACGCAAAGTTCCATCTACCGCAGCTACCCGCATTCAAGTTGACTCGAAGTTTCATCAACCGCACTGCCATGTAGCTGCCAAGTTTTCAGGTGGACCTTGCTACAAGTACAGTCCCTGTCTACAGGAGTCAACATCAGCAGCTCTTTTGCCGCTTTTGTCAGCTTTTGTCAGCTATTTTCGGGTCTGGGATTTTGTGCCCAGGATTGTAATCGAGGGGGAATTGCGCTATAAATAGCCGCACCACATCATTGTAAGAGGGTGGAAGGGGGATATCCTGCTAGGGAACCATTGTAGCTATACGTTTGCTTCTAAATGCAAGATACACTTGGCTCTATTTGTTGTTATCATTCTTTATGCTGCCTTTACTTAGCATTTCTGCCTCATGTTGCTTATTTTATTGCTTACTGTTATTCTGCTATCTGGATATCGGTATTTGATGATTAAGTATTCCTGGAATGCATAGATAGAGGATACATAGGATGTGTGACAGTTGTAGTTTCTGTAGTGTATTCTGTATTTAATTGCTGTTAGTAGTGGTGATTGATCGTTGTCGTGCTGCTTATCTTCCCCACCCAACTCAAATCATATTTGTATTTCTTTCCGCATTTTTAATCCCTTTCCTGCACTCTGAGCTTTAAACATCCGAGAAAACACATAGGAAGCCGGCCTTCTCCGGAGATTGGCACGGAAGGCATTCCTTCCTTCCGGCCTTTCAATCTGGTGGGCGAATCTAGGGCGCATTTCACTAAATCCTTTCCTAGTGGCAGATTCGTAACCAACAGTTTCTCTGCACGCCGGTGGGACCCGAAATTTTCCCACCCAAAACAGAATCGAGGCATCGGTGTTCGCTTCATTGCTGTTAAAATCAGAACACCTGGCGACTCTGCAAGTACTTGAATATTCTCTGAGTCCGTGAGACAGGTCCAAGCGCCTTCATGCATACAAGGTGGGGAGCAAGGAACCCGGGAAACCAGCCTGATCTTTATGAAATTGACATTAACGCTCCGGGAGAGCGCGTCAGGCTGGCTGACTACCAAGCTCGCATAGACGAATCCGAAACCGAAATCGAAGATGCCGAAGTTGAAGAGCAATCTACATCTTTGGACGGTACCAATACCGAGTACACGATCGGAGGAGAGGAAGAAATGGCTGCTTAGCAGAATGATGACGATCTCTTCCCGACGGTCGACTCCACGGGGCCCTTGGCCCTAGTCGGACAAGAGGCTGTACCCCCCGCTGCCCTAAAGGCCATCCCTACTTATGATGGCTACGGCAAAACGGCGTATGAACACATCCAAGACATTCTGGCCTTGGCTGCGCTACACTCTATTACTGATGAGAGTGTCAAAACCCGTCTACTGGCTCTTTCCCTAAGGGGGAAGCTTCTCTATTGGTGGCGATCTTTGCCAGAAGGATCTATCACGAGGTGGCCTCAACTGGCAGGCAGGCTTGTAAAAGGATGCAACGAGTTTGTCGATCCCTCTTCGTTGTTGCATCAGTTCCAAAGCATCCAATGACACCCACAAGAGGAGGTATCAGACTTCGACATAAGGTTTGCGAGGTCTTGGAAAAGAGTACCTCGCGAACTGCGACCTTCAAGCAGTCAGGCTGCACACTACTACCTGAGGTCTTTCAACTCAGATATTTGCCTACTTCGAAGATAGCCCGAGTCGACTCCTTCCCTGCCCTATACGAAGCTGCCCAACAAGCAGAATTAGATATAATCTCCATAGGCAGACTCCCGCATAGAGTGCAACCCCCTATTTACCCTGATTTTCCTCAGTCCCAGTATCCATCGGCCTCTGGGGTGATGCCATCATCCTCAAGCCAGCACCCCCAGCAGCCGTGGAATCCGGCACCAGTTATAAACCCCTACGGCCCGCCTCAAATACATTATCCTAACCCGCCACCTCCGCCTCCGCAGTATCCCGCACTCCTAGCTCCCCCTCAGTACGCGGCGTATTCTGTACCTCCGCCATTGGCTACGTTACCTCCGCCGGCTCAGTTGGCACCTGCAGACAATGATATTCAAAATAAAATCCTCCAAGAGGTACGGGCTCTGGCCTCTGGGTATCATACCATGTCAAACGACATGACGATAATGAAGAAGAAGCAAGCCCAAATGGAGTTCCTTCCAAGGAGACCGTATCCTCCTCCGGCGCTAACGAAAGATCAAGCCGCACAAGCTCAAAGGCACCCCCCTGCAAGAAATGCTGCCATTGAGGATCAACCTGGCACTTCTGACCAGGTTAACTGGTGCTCCACGTGCAATGATCCACACTCAGAAGAAGGGTGCACGCTGCATCAGCATTATCTCCAGCACTCGGCGAGCAGCGCCATAGAGGATGAATTATAGATGATCCTAGACGATGAAGGCAACTTTGCCATCCCAGAAGAAGATCCTAAGTTGCTCCTGACCAAGGAAGGCAGAAAGCCCATTGAAGCTGCCGCGGCCCAAGCAAAGCCATTAAAGGTATACGCCAGAAGAGAAAATGCGCAACCTGCTGGGCTACCACCTGACAAGTCATTGTGGCCTCCTACAGGAAAAGAAAAGGCTCCCGCAATGAAAGCCCCTGCAGCTCAGTCTCCAGCTGAAACAAAAGAACAAGCTCAGGAGAAGTTGAGATATCCATCGCTGACGAAGAGACAGAGAGTCGAAGCCACGCAGCAATACCGGACTAAGTATGAGCCTGCGAAAGAAACGGAGGGAGCCAGCACTTCAAGTTACAGCATAGTTGACGAGTTAAAGAGGACCCCCGCAAAGATAAGTATGTACGAGGCTCTTCTACTCCCAGGGCAAGTTGATCTGCTGCAGGAATCTTTGAAGAACATAAAAGACAGGAAGCCAACGCAACCTGCTGTGTTAGCTCAACCCCTAACAGTCTCCGCCACCGGAAAAAACAGGCTACCTCCTTTCTATCTGTCATTACGGATGGAAGGCTATATAGTACACAACTGCATGGTGGATTCTGGTGCCTCCACGACTGTTATGCCGAGAGCCGTCTGCGACGAGATCGGTATGGAATATACAAGGAGCAGCCAAGGTGTGCTGCAGCTAGACGGCACCCCTGTCAAGACAGTTGGTGTCATCAAGGATATCCCAATCCGACTGCACAAAGCTCTCGACATAGTGGTCATACAGGAAGTCGTGGTGGTCAACTTGGAACCCTACTTCGGCATGTGCCTCTCCAGGGAGTTCACTACAAAGTTGGGTGGGTATCTATCTCTGGATTACTCACATATGGAAGTGCCCTTCAAAGGAAGGAGACTGAAGATCTACAATGAAAAGCCTTCCACATTTCTAGTACAGAAGAAACTCGGAGAAGAGTCACAGAACGGCATGGTGCAGCTGACGACTGAGGAACTGGTGGTGGTGGACATGATAGAACAAGCCCTTGAGCTGTTACAAGTGGAGGATGAGTTCTCATTGCTGCACTTCAATGCCATGATCGAGACTGAGCAAGGCTGCTACTCCGTCACTCAGCCTGAGAGACTTGACCAGTCAGCAAGGAAAGAGGTAGGACCTGCACCAAAAAAGCTATGGCAGCTCTTCTTTGATGGCGCCCGATGCAAAAATGGCGCCGGTGCAGGGTACTCCTGGTTTCCCCGTTCGGGATCCAGAAGGACTATACTTACAGGCTGGCTTGGAGCTGTACTAACAACGCGGCAGAGTATGAAGCCCTGTGCTTGGGTTTAAAAAAAGCAGAGAGACTGGGGGTGAAGCATTTACAGATCTTAGGCGACTCAAAGCTGGTGTGCAACCAGATTACGAACAAGTGCGCCTCCAAGAAGCATTACCTCAAGGCGTATCGTAATCGTGTTTGGGACCTGATGGAGTCATTCGACTCGTTGAATGTCAAAGCCATATCACATGAGAAGAACAAACACGCTGACATTTTGGCGTCTGTTGGAGCCAGGTAAGTTCCGACTGATGACACTGTCCAGAAGCCGAAGCCGGTTCGTACTATCTACAGGCCTCCTGTGCCTGATAAAGACACCCACTGGCAGGTGTTTGATTGTGACAAGGATATCGTCACTTTTTTTATTACCGAAGCATGTACAATAGAAGGTAGAGACCCTGATGACGAGCAGTACGAGAGGTTGATACAGTTGAAAAACAATCATGTCCCAAAAGGACTGATTACCTTAGAGAGTCTCTTTGACCAAAACGATAGAGCAATATCACACAAGATCAAAGTAGACCCCAAGTAGTACGTAGACCTGGAGCTGGAACTTGGAAAAACAATCAAGGTCGGGACGGACTGCACTGAAGAGGAACTCGAGCAGATCAGATCATTATGTAGAGAGTTCCCCGATATTGTAGCCTGGTGCTACCAGGACTTGAAGGGGTATGATAGATAGATGATCCAGCATACCATAGAGCTGGAAGATAATGCAAAACCTTTCCGGCAGAAGCAAAGGGCAGTGAACCCGAAGATTGAAGCCATGATGAAAGCTGAGCTCTTGAAGATGGTGGAAGCCAAAATCATCTACCCCATCAACCATTCATCTTGGGTCGCGAATTTGGTTCCTGTGAGGAAGAAGAATGGAGACATCTGTCTCTGCGTGGATTTCAGAAATCTTAATCAAGCCTCGCTAAAGGACCATTACCCGCTTCCCCAAATCGACCAGATCCTCCACATAGTTGCTGGAGCGCAGAGGCTCTCTCTCTTGGACGGATTCTCTGGATACAACCAGATATGGGTAAAGGACGAAGATCAGCATAAGACAGCGTTCAGAACCAAATGGGGAACGTTTGCATATCAGCGCATGCCCTTCGGCTTGTCTAATGCCGGCGCTACATTTCAAAGAGCCATGGACCTGGCCTTCCGAGAGCTGCTCAACAAGGTCATTGTCATCTACTTGGATGATATGACTGTATTTTCTCACAGGAGAGAAGACCATCCTTCCCACCTGCGGCAGATATTTGAGAGATGTCGTGAATTCGGCATTTCCATCAACCCGAAGAAGTCAGTCTTCGCGGTAAAAGAAGGTAAGCTGTTGGGACATGTCATTTCCGAGAAAGGCCTTGCAGTGGATCCTGACAGAGCAGAAGCCCTCCTCCGCTTACCCATCCCAGTCGACAAGAAGGGGTTACAGTCATTCTTCAGCCAAATCAACTTCGTGAGGAAGTTCATACCGGACTTCGCACAAGTAATTAAGCCCATGGCCGAACTATTAAAGAAGGATGCCGAATTCTTCTGGACTGACGAAAGAAAGCAGGCCTTCGAGGAGATCAAAGCTAGAATTACGCAAGGTCCGGTGTTGATCAATCCAAACTATTCCAAGGATTTCATCCTGTACGCGGTGGGAGAACCCTAGAGTTACGCCGCAGTCCTGACTCAGAAGGGAGACGATGGCGAAGAACGCCCCATAGAGTTCTTAAGCCAGGTGATTCAGCCGCATGAAGAGAAGTACAATTTTATTGAGCGGCAGGTTCACGCAGTCATGAAATCTCTCAAGAAGTTCAGGCACTTCGTCTCCCAGAGTCGGATAACTGTCTTCGTGATACACCCGAACGTCAGAAATTTCATCATACAAGGGGAGCCTGGTCACAAGAGGGCAGGATGGATAGCCAAGATCCAAGAATTTGACATCGAGGTATGGCCAACAAAACTGATCAGAGGCCGAGCCTTGTGCCAAGAGTTGGCCCGAAGCTTTGCAGCTGAAATCTCTGCCTGCAAGTGGGAAGATCCAATAGCAGAAACCAACCTAGCCAACTCCTTATCAGAGGAAAGTGATTGGACAAATGACCTGGTGCAGTATTTTAGCACCGGAAGATGTCCAGATCACCTCAATGCCTCACAAAGGAGGAGGTTTAGGCTAAACGCCTTGAGATACGTACTTCGCCCCAAGGGGCTTTATTTTAAAAACATTGACAGCATCCTGTTGCAATGCGTGAGAGAAACAGATAAACCCAGGGTCCTCGGAGAATTCCACTACAGGATGCCTGGGGGACATCATTCTGGAAGGCCTACGACCTTAAAAATCATCAAAGCTGGGTACCATTGGCCCACTCTCTTCATCAAACGCACATGCAGTCTATGTCAAATGTGATAAATGCCAGAGGTTCGCTGGCAGGAACAGAAAAGCACCCTTGCCCCTCCAGCCAATTCAAGCCGAGACTTCGTTTCAGCAGTGGGGTTTAGACTTCATCGGGGTCATCATGCCTAACTCTGCAGCAGGACACAAGTTTATCCTTACAGCCACTGATTATTTCACTAGGTAGGCAGAGGCGATCCCCACTAAGCATGTGGACTAGGAAACGGTCATTGGGTCAATGGGTTCCTCGAGAGCCTCATCACCCATTTCGAGGTCCCGGAGTCAATAGTGACAGACAATGGTCCGGGGTTCGCAAGCGCTGTACTCACGGAGTACACCAGCAAATATGGCATCTATCACAAGATGTCTTCAAACTACTACCCGCAGGGGAATGGCCTAGCTGAGTCCACCAACAAGAATCTACTGAAGATTGTCAAAAGGACAATAGAGAGAAACAAGAGGACATGGCACCTACTCCTGAATCGGGCGCTGTGGGCGGATCGAATATCGTTCAAGAAGTCAATCCAGACGTCCCCCTATGCGCTCGTGTACGGCAAGGAGGCAGTTCTGCCTACCCACATAGAGATACCCACACTCTGGATGCTAGATGAAGAAAAGGGCAACGGGGATCCAGTGGACGCCAGACTTTGCCAACTATCGCGGTTAGAAGAAGAAAGAGAAAAGGCATACCAGGCCTTTACTAAACATGCTAAGGCGACCCAAGGCTGGTTTGCGAAAGGCACCACCGCCCGAGTTTTCAAAATCGGGGACCTAGTGTTGAAGTGGGACTCACTGAAAGCAAAGTTGGGCAACCATGGTAAATTTGATGCCCTCTGGGAAGGTCCCTATCAAATTGTTCAGGTGAACCAATTTAATGCATTCGTGCTTCGGGACATGGCGGGACAGCTTCTCCCCATTCCTGTCAACGGGTTCCACCTGAAGATTTACCACCACTGAAGGCACCCAAGGGGTCCTTCCTTGTACATATTTCTTTTCTGCATTTTAGTTTATCACAATGTACATATTTATTTCAGCATTCAGCTTTTAGTTTTCAGAGCCTAAGTAAAGCCTAGAGCAAACCCCGACTTCGCGACGAAGTCGGGCATCGCTCCTTAAATAGTGCGACATCGGGAGTTTGAGAGAAGGCAGCTGACGAAAAAAAAAAAGCCAAAAAATTGACTTAGTGTTGGGTGCGCAACCCGACTTCGCAGCGAAGTCGGACTGCGCACCATCTTGGGAGCGCAGTTGGGCAGCGTAGAGCAAAAATCAACTAAGTGTCGAAGTCAAACTGCGCAACTTTTCTAGGCGAAGTTAGACTGTGCAACAAAGTCTAGGCGAAGTCGGACTGCGCAACTTTTCTGGGCGAAGTCGGAGTGCGCCCTCAATTTCGGGCGCACCTTGGACGACCTGTCGCGGGGAACAAGGTACAATGATAAAATATTTCCAAGTATGGGCCTAGGTAGCACAGCATGGCATAGTGCGAAGTTGGGTTGCGTCCCTCCTTAAAACCTTGGGCCAAAATTTCTCCCTCGAAGTGTGTGCCCAGGCGGCGGCTGTGACGTCATTGGAAGCACGAGGTCCGAAAAATTTTAAAAATAATGATTGCGCGTCTTTCAAAGCGGATGACATTAAAAAAGCAGGCGCATTAGGACCAACCGCAACCAAGATATGCTTTCCAAAGAAAAACCCACGCACGGCCGCCAAAAAATTATAACGCTTCCACCTACTTCGGGTAAATCACCTTAACCCCCTCCCTTGCGCCAGTAATGTTGTATTCCTTTCCTAGAAAAGGGGCCCTGGCGTACTCAGAACATCCAAATTGTCAAGCTGACTCTGAGCTGCAAGGCGCAGAATTAAGCAATTAGTAGCCAGAATCCCCGTCTCTGCCACCTCGAGCAGAAAAGAGAGAATGGACAAGGGGAAAGCGCCAATATAGGCGCAATCCAGCGACGAAGAACGCGAAGCTGAGGAACATACAAAGTCCAACGCTCATGAGAGCGAAGCGCCATGGGAGCGAACAAGGAAAAACCAGGTCGAAGAGAAGTCAAGGGCAAGCTCCACCACCGCCCATCAATCGCCTGGCTGGGTATAGAGACGGCGAGTACTCTATCAGCCTCACCAAGCTGCGGCCGAATATAGCAAAGTGGGCTGACAAAGTTTCACCCTCGCACCATGTCGGGGCTGCATACAAATCAAACCTCGTATCGGTTCTTGTGCCCTCCTCGTCCACCGGTGCCGGAGTCGGTTGAATCCATTGTGGCATACTACAAACCAGCTGCCCGGCAAGTCTGTGACAACAAAGGAAGGGTGTTGTTCACCCTCTTCAGGGAGAGCGTCCAGCCAGCCTTCGCCCCGAGGCTCCAGTACGACCCCAACGCAATTGTTAGGAGAATTAACCTGGATGAACAGGCAGGCAGATTCGCCCAAACCAAAAGGATGAGAGAGTTCCTCGACTCAGAACTGAAAACTCCGCTACCAGCGGGATAGTGGCCGACAGGCCCTATACCCCTGGACAGGTTCGAAAATAAGTACATATATATCATCCTGGCATGGGTACTCGGCCGCGACTCCGACAGAATGGTGCGCCCGTACCAGCTGGCGCTCGCAGAATGCATCTTGCATGGGGAGTTTTATGACTCCACGGCGCAAAGGAGCGAAAGGCGCCCTATTTTCTTTGACTGGGCAGATTGGGTGGCGTACGCCATACATTCGAACCTCGGTCAGGTTGCAACAGAGCGGCACAACGGAATTCCGGTTCTGCTCGTTCCTCACATGGTTGTGCCTGTACCACACGCACTATCGGATTAAAGTGCCTGGCCTGAAAAAGGTGAATGAAAAGGGAGAGTCGCTGCCTGTGTACGAATGGACTAAAGCCCTGTACAGGAGAGGGTCATACTACGAGTTCAACTTCAAATTTCTAGGTATGACCCTGGCACTGTTCAACGGCGAGGGATCTCGCCCACCACTGGCCATGACGAACTATCTGAGGAATTAGCCAAGTGGGCCCAATGTTGCCTCCAGCTCCTGAAGCGTTACCTCAAAGGGTACACGAGCCAGAAAAGTCAACTCCTGAGGTGGCCCCCCTAAAGGAAAAGGCGCCAGAAGAGCCAGCCAGTGGAACGGCCGCAGCAAGCATTCTCCCGTCAAAACCCAGGTACAAGTTTACCGTGGGAACATCGCTGCCTGCTGCCCCAACCTCCTCTGCCTCCTTCGAACCAGCTGCAGCTCTAGAAGAAAAGAAGAGGAAGAGGAGCGAAAAGGCCAAACAGCCTAAGGAGTCTGCGCAGCAAACGGCCGCAGCACGGACGGGGACAACCGCACCGGAAATCATCTCATTGGACAGCCCTGGGATAGAAGCAGAAGCTTGGGTTGCAGGCGTCCTTCAATCAGCGGCTCAGGCGGAGCCCACAGGTACGTCCGCTTCCCCGGTTCCCCAAATCCCAGTCTGCCCTGCCGTAACACCGTCCCCCACTGTATCAGGGCAAGCCCTAGTTGCATCCTCTTTGTCTCAAACCACCCAACCCTCCCACCGTTCCCATTCCTTCGATCAATTCGCCCAAGACCCAAATGTTTTCCAGACCCTCAATCAAACCCTAGACCCCTCGCTCGCGGCCAGTGCCGAAGTTGTGCCTACATCGCCGCGCCGCTCACCTCCCTTGTTCAAAACCCCGCCTACACCTTCCACTTAGCCGCTCGCTTCCCCTAGGACCCGGTCGCCCTTAAAAGCGACCACGCCTTCTGGAATATCTCCTGCTTCACTGTTTGCAAGAAGAATGTCGTAGCAAGACTTAGTCTCGGCGTATCCGATGCTGGCGGAGCTTGACTTCATGGGAGAACATCTGCAAATCACAAATGATCAGCCTCTGGCAGCGAAGGCCGTAGGGTGTTCCGCCTCTTTCCTCCAGGGCGTCAAACGGAGAAGAGCCGAGGAGATAGCTGCCCCGGTGAAGCGCACCAAGTTCGACTTGGACAGAAAAGTGTTGCGAATTGAGAAGCTGATCCCGAAAGTGAAGAAGCCTCTCCGGGAAATGACCGAGGCAGACTATGAACACCGAGTCAAGGAGAAGAACTTTGACGATATAAACGAGGAATACGAAATCAACGGTATTCGTCGCAGAACTGACAATCTCCTTGTCAAGCGACTCAAAAATCAGGAGACGTTTCGGCTGCAAAATGACTCAAGGCAGCTGGAAGAAGATTTGGCTAGGGCCACCACGCGGCTGGAGTCTGCCCAGCAGGAAATCAATGACCTGAAAGCACAGCTCGCCGCCTCTCAACAGGAGGCTGCAGCACAAAGAAAGACGGCCGAACAGCTGTCAGAGGAGAAGAAGGCAGCGTTGGAGCATGTCTCTCAGCTGCAAGATTCGTTAAGGTAGGCTCAATCTCAGCTTGAGGAGAAAACGTCCCAGACGGCGGCCTTTTCGAAGAATAAGGTCAAAGAGATGCGGGATGGTTTGCTGCAGGGTTGCAGAGCTAACGTCGTCAGGTCCATATCCGTCCTGGATTTCGCATCTAGGATCCAAGAAGTATCTGCCCAAGGAAAGCCTGTGGTAGAGGAGGCCGAACACCAAGCGAAGCAGTGGCTGGACTTGGCAATAAAAATTGAGGAGTTCGCGCGCAAAGGCCTCCGATTTCCCCCAATGTCCCGAATTGCCTTAGAATGGGCAGATGCAAGGGTAACCTTGCACAATTATTTTGAAAAAACTGAAAAAACAAGGGCTGCCAGGAAAATGTTGGACGCAGTGAACCACGAAATGAACATTTTCCTGGCCCCTTTCAACGCTCTTTCTGAGCTCGGTTGCCCGAGCTTCGTCAAGGATGGGGAGTTTCTGCCCCTTGAGCAGGTGAAGCTGAATTGGCTGTCTTTTGAGGCAGACACGTCAGAAATTGACAGCTGGACCGAGCCAGTCCAGGAAGCTCAGGTCACTCAGATGGTGTCGAGGTATTGCAAGATCAACACCTCCCTTCAGGAGTTGGGAGAGAGATATAACACCATCGACGTGCATGCGGTTGCAGCATTCAGAGCAGCGCTGAGAGATGTCAACGACTTAGGGCCATTTCAGGCAGCAGCGACAGCTTGGGACCAGGCCAAGACCGCGTACAATCATGTCCGTGAGCGGGAGCAGCCGGCCGAGCAGGAGGGTGACAGTGGTGACCATTCAGATTCAGAAAAAGGAGGAGAAACAGAAGAGGCAACTGCCGAAAGTGAATCCGAAGAGGAGCAGTTGCCCAAGAAGAAGCCGTCAGAGTAGCGGAATGCGGGGAAGGAAGTTCCTCTGCGCCCAAAGGATGAAGGCCTGGTTCTTTGCGTCGAGGTGAGCTCGACACCCCGCGAGCCGCCAGGAATGTTGCCACATTTTGCACGGGGTGCCATGTTTTCATTTTTTGTAAGTATGTTGCTCTCCCTTCCCTCCTCCTTTCCCTTTCTCCAATATCCCCTTTCTCCCCTTCTGTCAGTTTAATTTCCTCTTTTTCCCCTTTGTACTTCCCGTGGTCAGATTCCCAAAACAGAGCAAAAGGTCCCTGAAAAATCCTAAGTCTAAGAGCGCAACCCGACTTCGCAGCGAAGTCGGGGTGCACCCTTAAGTTCGAGCGCACTCGGGAATGCGAAGTGCGGAAGAGGACCAAAAAGGAGCGAAAATTGGCTAAGTACAGGAGCGCAACCCGACTTCACAGCGAAGTCGGGGTACGCTCTCTTTCCTGTGCGCACCTGGGAAGCAGCGGATCCAAAAAATCGGCTAAGTGCCAGAGAGCAACCCGACTTCGCAACGAAATCGGGCTGCGCCCTGATTCCTGTGCACAGTCTGAACAGCAAGCAAAGCTAAGTGCGGAGTGCGCAACCCAACTTCGCAGCGAAGTCGGGCTATGCCCTCTAGCTTGTGCGCACTTGGGCAGAATCTTTCAAGCAACCCAAAAATAGTCTAAGGCATAGAGGCCTCCCCAACTGCCTGTTCCCCACTTGCGCTGTCCAATTGCGCTTTGATTCCACGCGAAGGACACAAAAGAGAGACTGCCTTTCAAGGCAGATGCGTCCCTCATCAGAACTTGACAAGTGTCCAGTCTCGGGATTCGAGCCGAAGATGGGATGGGAAAAAGGACAAACGTGGGCCAAATTATCTACCGCAGCTACCCTCATTTAAGTTGACGCAAAGTTCCATCTACCGCAGCTACCCGCATTCAAGCTGACTCGAAGTTTCATCAACCGCACTGCCACGTAGCTGCCAATTTTTCAGGTGGACCTTGCTGCAAGTACAGTCCCTGTCTGCAGGAGTCAACATCAGCAGCTCTTTTGCCGCTTTTGTCAGCTTTTGTCAGCTATTGTCGGGTCTGGGATTTTGTGCCCAGGATTGTAATCGGGGGTAATTGCGCTATAAATAGTCGCACCAAATCATTGTAAAAGGGTGGAAGGGGGATATCCTGCTAAGGAACCATTGTAGCTATATGTTTGCTTCTAAATGCAAGATACACTTGGCTCTATTTGCTATTATCATTCTTTATGCTGCCTTTACTTAGCATTTCTGCCTCATGTTGCTTATTTTATTGCTTACTGTTATTCTGCTATCTGGATATCGGTATTTGATGATTAAGTATTCATGGAATGCATAGATAGAAGATACATAGGATGTGTGACAGTTGTAGTTTCTGTAGTGTATTCTATATTTAATTGTTGTTAGTAGTAGTGATTGATCGTTGTCATGCTGCTTATCTTCCCCACCCAACTCAAATCATATTTGTATTTCTTTCCGCATTTCTAATCCCTTTCCTGCACTCTGAGCTTTAAACATCCAAGAAAACACATAGGAAGTCGGCCTTCTCCGGAGATTGGCACGAAAGGCATTCCTTCCTTCCGGCCTTTCAATCTGGTGGGCGAATCTAGGGCGCATTTCACTAAATACTTTCCTAGTGGAAGATTTGTAACCAACAGGTACCATTCAGGAGCAGAAGGGTTTGAATCAAGGACAAAGGCCCTAACCCTTGGTTAGGGACATTCTCTTGATGTCATCATGAATCTATTGATGAGTGACCAAGGTAGGGGGCATTACAATCTATGAAGTATGGAAATGGTAAAAGTACAAACATCAATATCATTAATATTACACACTCCATCTCCTACAGCATCTTAATGGAATTTGCATTTCGAACTTGCATTTTTATTCTCTTCATTTTCACAAGTTTTAGAATGCCTTGACAATTCAATAGTTTTATCAACAAGTGGATAGCCAAATGTACTACGTTCACTGACCTTTCAAATAACAGGTAACAGACCTCAAACAAATATGCTTGTAAGCAAGCAATCTTCAATCTTAATATTAGAATCACACAAGTATATCCCATCTCTTGTAATAGTCATTAACCCATTCATCAGCAGTTTGGAAAAAAAATCAAGAATGCATTCTTAGTCTCTACAGGAGTAAAAGCAATATCAAATTCTCGTTTTTAACTTCTTTACAAAAGGAATAAATTCATACATGGAATGCTTAGACGAGGAGGCAAACCAATGCAGTGCACTTCCAATGAGAGACCTAATAAACAACTTCAATATAGCAGGATCATCAGCCACTCCTGGAATACCTCTTTACTTTGATTGCCATGCAAATTTCATCATTTTCAAAGAAATAAAGTTTCTTGGTTTCCTGAGAAGTTTTATTCTGAAGAGGGTTTCTCCTCATAAAATATTTATATCATCCTCTCACATGTGATGTTTGAAAATTGTTTATGGAGTTTGTATTCCAGGTTTGAATCATGGTATAGCTTCTTTTTCATAAATTTCCCAGTCTTATGCACAGAAGTAGCAGGTAATGCATTTGGAGTTCCAAAATCTGATCAGTTTACTCCAAAAAGATATGTTTGATAAATCTATTTAATGTAGCATGTATGAATAATCTAGTCATGCAAATATCTATACAATGAAACACACTATAACATAATTCCATGGTATATAATACAAGCAAACAATGGGAACGACTCACAGATACATGTAAATACGAAACACATAGCATGTATCTTCCAATCATCTAAAGTATATCATTGTCTGGTTGAGCTTACAACAAACAGATGATAAGTGTGCCTTGAACTCATTTGGCAACCAAATACTACATTGACAACAAACCACACACCCTGACCAATGTAGATGGGAATACATATAGCTATAACAGGAAATGGTAGGTGGTTGGCAACTACTATACCTGGTCAACCACCAAACTACCCATATACAGAAAAAATTTAAATATACCCCATAACAAATGGCATGCTATTTATTCCATTATACATAACATAAACACAGTATGTACAACTCATATCAGATGTTCATGTGTTTGCAATCATGCATGCAGTCATTCATCATACACTCATGCAAACATTCATTTGTGTGACCCTACGGAATTTATCTGGCTATGTTTGAGTGAATTTATATCGTACATGTATGGCAATAAACATAATCATTGCACATTTACCAAGCTAATGACCAATTCTTTGGATAATGGAAACAATCATCAGATATTAAGCATTATAAACATGGACAGAAGAGAAGATTGAACAAAAGGTGATGAAAAGAGATTGTGGAACAAATATCAGTTGCATGTGTTATAAAAAAGGAAGTAAAGAAAATATTGGTTGAGATCATGAATGTGGTGGTTGTTGGAGGTCCTATCCTTCCCTGTGCTTTATGGACCAGTGTTCATGAAGAAAGGACTTAAGTAAATTTTTTCACCATATATTGCCATGTAAAACTATGTTATGTCATGTCAAGAGTTACCAAAGAAACTCAAATACGAAGAAAATTATTTGGTATGACCAGTTGTGAATTCAGTGAGAGAATCCTTGTTAAATAATTCTGGTGTAGAGAATAGGCAGTAATTGTAAACACACAACATAATTCAATTCTGACCTAAGTAACTCTTGATCTCTACTCTTCTCTAAGACTACTGTTTTGATTTAATTTTGTATGTGCCAGAATTTAGCAAGACAGTCGCATATACCCAGGGATTACGTTACACCATGGGAAAGCATCCTTGCAGTGAATGATAAAAGATCAGCAGTGTCACCCATTGAAGTGTTCAGAAAGGCAGGCCTACTTGCAATGTTTCAGCTTCTGCACGACATTATATGTGATGGAGGTTCTCATCCACAAAACAATTAGGCAAATAAATACTTTACTTCTAGTATCAATTGGAAAATCTAAAGAATCACTGTTCTATCGTAAGTCTAGAAGTGAAATATTCAGGAAAAACTTAGCCCTAGATTTGATAAATTCAGAATAATCTTTAACATAGTATAGATTTAAAAAGATCAGAACTTTATTGCAGAAATGAAAACTGCAGATTCTCAAATTTTTACCTAGTCTAAGATAAATGACATACAAAATCAACACATAATATATTAAAGGCAAGAGGAATTTTCAGTAGGCATCCACCTCTTGTAGTTAAAGTCCCAAATAAAAAACAAAAAATACCGGTACCTGTGATAGAATGATTAGTTGTTCCCCATGTTTCTTGGGCACCTCATTAAAAGCATGTTCACAAAGTCGGCGTGGTGAAGTATTATACCAATCATCACCATATTCATGAAGGTAGGGTTGTGTCAATGGAGTGAATACCAAACCAGCAAAAATGAAATAGCTCGGTAACTTGTCAAACTGGTGAACTGGAACCATTGGTTGTGGCTGACAAGAAATACAAAGTAATAAACATGAAAACATTAGCAAAGTAAAGAAAATGTTTAAGACTACAAAATCTTTGAGGCAGCAAGAGAAAAAATGTCATAAAAAAATGCAAAACTCTGATAAGAACAATTATCATGCAAAGACATCAAAACTAAATCAATTATTATATTACTCCACAGCAGCAGAACAAAAAATCCCACACAAACAGCAGACTATATTAAGTAAATTATCCTTTGAGGGCATCACAAATTTACCGGTACTTCCAGAATTTCACATTGGACATGTCCTCATTGGTTTGAGATGCATACCCTACATATCCTGTTTCTTGGGTGTATGGCGATATGTCTCAAACATCACTTGAAGTCCCTAGACATAAAAATGTGTCTCAGACGTCTTAGGGACATTATGAAGCAGGCATCTGGACGTCCCTCAGTTAAAGAAAGCAAAAATAAAATAATGATTCATTTTTAAAGTTTAAAAATTTCTGACCTTTAACTTGCTGAAACTTCAGTCATATTTTTCCATTTTTATTTTACACTGCTGAAATTCCTTGTCTTACCTTCTTGCTATAATAAGGCAAATTTTTTATCTAATTTTATACTTCAATAGATCCAAATTTCTTAGTGGTAGTTTGCTACAATAAAGTTAAAATCAGATTTGTTGATAACTTATGATTTAAATTATTGAGTATTTACAAGAAGAAAACCTAATCTATGCATCTAAAAGGTTTTTGAACTATGGTGTGAGAAACTCGGATTCTGATGAGAATGAAATCTGATTTGTTCTAAAATATAATAAAATTTAGATTTTTAAATAGTTCTTTGAACCATAAATTCCAAGTGAGATTAGATTTTGCATTACAATTACTTAAAATTTATTTGAAATTTTAAACTATTGTTTTATTTTATTACAAATTAATGGTTTACCATAAGTTTTCTATTTTAATTAAGCTTATAAAACTAATACTTTTTTAATGTATTTTGATGCCCATGTTCCCAATGCTGCCCCCTCAATTTTGATAATCACTCTAGATGTCCCTGTTGACAAGTTTTTTCACATTGCTTCTGAAGAGGTAGTGAAATTTGATGATGTTGATTTTCTTGATATAGTTTTCCTTATTTTTGTTGATAGTAGTGTTACAGCAATTTTGGCTGTCATTTTTTGAATCCCCCTTGTAAATAACTGAATTTGAAAGAGCTTCGCCCACAGTATAGCAAGAAAAAGGAGCTTCGCAAACAGCAGACAGGAAAAACATAGGTGCAAGCCAAATTTTCTAAGGCACAGAAAGAGCTTCGCAAACAGCAGACAGGAAAAACATAGGTGCAAGCCAAATTTTCTAAGGCACAAAAAGAGCTTCGCAAGCGAAGCCCCCACAAAACTAGCTTCGGGCCGAAGTTTTGCGAAGCATACAATGTACAGTAAAATGCCAAAACAAATTCCTAAGAGTGGAAAAACACTTCGCAAAAATGCTAGCGAAGCACCTGCTTCGGTCGTCCCTTTTGGCGAACCATCCCTCAGAAAAAATCTACTTAGCTCAAAATCTTCCTGAAGCACCTGCTTCGAGCCACTCAAGTGCGAAGCTTCTCCCTCCGAAGGCTGGTTGTCCCTGAAAACTTTCTAAGGCATGGAGGAGCTTCGCTTGAATTTTCTTCAAACGGTTGTTTTTGAAACGGTTCGCGGCGAAGCAATTTTGTAAGTCCACTTCGGCTGAATTTTGTGCGAAGCTCCCTCAATAGAAGCCTAACTGTATGCCCAAATATTCTAAGGCAAAATTCTACTTCGGCCAAGAAACCCCCGAACGGCCATTTTGAAAGAAGGTTCGTAGCGAAGCTATTTCTGGATGTCCCTTCGCTGCGAAGCACCAATACAAAGAAGTCTATCCCGCTTCGGCTCTCATCCATGGCGAAGCAGCTCCCCGAACTAAAATTCAGCGAAGTTCTCCAGGGCACACACCCCAAGGCTGGGTATTTCTTCGAGGCAATTGAGTGGTTCATAAATGCATCTTTACTTTCCCGAACATATAGACATTGATAATGAATCAGAATCAATGCATGTGAGAATAGAGACCTTCCGCGCACATGCCAGAATCGCCAACCAGCGCCGCTGTGAGGCGGAAAATGCCAATGTCAAGCTGGAGGAGGATCTAGCTAGGATATGCTCTCAGCTGGAGGATGCTCTGAGGCAATGTGAGCAATTAAAGGATGAAAGGGATGCCTTAAAACAACAGATAGAACAACTGCAAAGTAAAGTAGGAGATCATAGCAAGACCCAGGCCGAGGCTGAATTGAAGGCCAAGGAGTTTGAGGACCGGATCTTGCAGATGCAACTGCAGTTGTACGAAAAGGAGAGCTTGGAACTGTTCGACAGAAACAGGATTAAGGATATCCGCTCTCATTTGCTCAGGAATTTCAGATCTCGGGCCTCTAGTGCCCTCTCAATATTGTCATATATTACAGAAGCCCAGAACGCTGCTTCTAAAAAGGGGCCAATAGTGGATGAAATTGTCCATGAGATTAGAAGCCGGCTCGGCTTAGCTTTTGAAGTGCAGAGCATAAAGTACCAAGACTTGCAAGTCGCAGCTATGAGTAGGATGGCCCGAGATTGGTCCACCGCCCAGGCCATGGTCCGCACCTTCTTCTCCAAGGTGAGAAAGGCACAGAAGGCGAAGCAACTTCTGGATATATTTGAACAGGAGCAGCGTACCTCTCGGGGTATTTTCAAAATATTTTAGAACCGAGTTTCCCGAGTTTCACTGACGATGACGGGAACCTTTTGACAAAAGAAGAATTGAAACCTGCCTGGCTCAGCTTTGAGAGCGATGTCTCTGATATTGATCAGTGGAAAGAGCCAGTTACGTAAGGCCAGGTCACAAATTTTATTTTGAGATATTGTAGGATCGCGGCGTGCTTAAATGACTTGAGCACTAGGGCCAAATCTGCTGACATTGGGCAGATTGACAGGTTCCATGTCCTGGTTAAGGCATTGCAAGATCGAGAGCCTTTCCAAAAGGGTGCGTGGGCTCATATTCACCGAACCATGGAGAGGATCGGTGACCGCCTTCCACCGCTGCCGTTGGAGCAGATACCTGGCGAAGGAGATTGAAAAGGAACAGAAGCAGTTGCTGAGGTGCCCCCGGAATCATAAAAGCAAAGAGGAGAAGGGTTTGGAGGTGACTATGGCCCAATGGATGAAAGCTAGAGGGTTCTCACACCAAGGCGAACTCGTTGCCCCGCGAGCCGCCAAGAATGTTGACAAGTTTTGTCACATTGCTTCTGAAGGGGTAGTGAAATTTGATGATGTTGATTTTCTTGATATAGTTTTCCTTATTTTTGTTGATAGTAGTCTTACAGCAATTTTGGCTATCATTTTTTGATAGTAGTGTTACAGCACCTGCTTCGAGCGACTCAAGTGCGAAGCTTCTCCCTCCGAAGGCTGTTTGTCCCTGAAAATTTTCTAAGGCATGGAGGAGCTTCGCTTGAATTTTCCCCGAACGGCTGTTTTTGAAACGGTTCGCGGCGAAGCAATTTTGTAAGTCCACTTCGGCTGAATTTTGTGCGAAGCTCCCTCAGTAGAAGCCTAACTGTATGCCCAAATATTCTAAGGCAAAATTCTACTTCGGCCAAGAAACCCCCGAACGGCCATTTTGAAAGAAGGTTCGCAGCGAAGCTGTTTCTGGATGTCCCTTCGCTGCGAAGCACCAATACAAAGAAGTCTATCCCGCTTCGGCTCTCATCCATGGCGAAGCAGCTCCCCGAACTAAAATTCAGCGAAGTTCTCCAGGGCACACACCCCAAGGCTGGGTATTTCTTCGAGGCAATTGAGTGGTTCATAAATGCATCTTTACTTGCCCGAAAGACCCGGGACTCATTTTCAGCAATGGAAAAGGAAAGGTCAGCCGCAGGAGGAAAACCCGATGGACCCGGCAGCCACTCGAACACTGCACCCAGAGATTCAGGACGAGTCAGGCGGCCCATTAATGAGAGTTTCCCTGGCTAATGCGGCCGTAACTGCTAAATGTGGAAACGGATGTGAGAGCTCAGTCACGGGAGGAGCGAAGGCAGATTTTCCAGTTTTTCGAGGGCGTACTGCTAGGTTTTGCGCAATGATGGCTCAGAGGGTCGGGTCCTCTATAAAAACCCATGAATTGTAATGAAAAAGGGGGGGAACTTTTGCTAGAAAGCTGCTGTAACTTGATTTTTGCAATTGATATTAAGAACTTTGTGCCTCATTTCTCTCTTGTATGCTGCCTTCTGTGATTATTTCTGCTATTCTGTTTCTTCATTTGCATACTGTAATTCTGAATCCTGGATTTAGGTGTGTGATTGGGGACAGAACCCTGGAATTTCCCTGGAGGATACATAGGGGAGAAAATGCTGGGATATTTTTCTTGTATGCTGCCTGTGGGTAGTGTTTCTGCTATATTCACTTATTTCCTAACTGCTGTAATTCTGAAATCTGGATTTAGGCGTAGGGGGGTAGGTGAATCCTGGAACTCGTCCAGAGGATACATAGGAAGGCTAGTGCGGCGTTCATTTCATTTTATTCTTCATATTTATTGTTGTTACTTCAAGCTATTAGTTAGTAATCGTGTTGTCGGTTCTTCCCCTTTTAAAACATCCATTTACATTTCTTTTTGTACCTTTTATCTCTTTCCTGCACCCTACCCTTTTTATTTCTTTCCTGCACCCTTTCTCTTTTCATCTCTTTCCTGCACTCTTAGCTTAAAATCCCAAGTAGTTTAGTAAAGGAGCCGGCCTTTCTCCGGAGATTGGCACGGAGGGCATCTCTTCCCTCCGGCCTTTCAATGTTGGTCCAGGTCTAGGGCGCGTATAATTGCCAAAATCCTTTCCTGTGGCAGATTTGTGACCAACAGTTTCTGGCACGCCCGGTGGGACCCGGTCAGTCTCACCTTGTGAGTGGTAGTGAGAGCCGATGCTTATCTCATTACCGAACAGACTCTAGCATCTGGCGACTCTGCTTAACCTGGAAATCTCAAAGTCGTTGAGACCGATACCAAAGTATCCGTGCCTTCATGCAAACAAGATATCGAGTTAGGAATAGTGGAGAAGGAACTGAGTTCTTTGAACTCGACATTGATGCTTTCGGAGAACACCCTAGGCTGATAACACCCGAACAGCTGTTACGAAGAGCGCCTTCGCAAGAAGCTGTATTTGATGAAGAGGGCCTGACTTCCGACAGCACAACAGCTAGTCTTCCCCCTAATCCTCCTAACTCCCCCGATCATCCAAGCGCTTCCGCTTCAGTCAGTCACCCACAAGGGACTTCGGGAATCCCTATCTTTCCGACTCCAAGCGCAGGCATGGCACACCAACAACAGCAGCAGCAGCTGCCGCCACAGCAACAACAACCCAGGTTGTTCCCGGCATGGAACTCTTCCGGACCATTAAACCTGGCGGGACAAGGACAGGTTCCACCTGCTGCGATGAAGAAGATTCCTACCTTCGATGGTACGGGGAAGACAGCTCTGGAACACATTCAAGACATAGTTTCTCTGGCGGCAATACACAACATCACCGAAGAAGGAGTGATGGTGAAGCTTCTGGTTCTATCCCTCCGAGGAAAGCTCCTTTATTGGTATAGATCGCTTCCGCCTGGCACCATAACAAGTTGGGACCAGTTAGCTGGACAACTGATGAGAGGTTTCAACGAGTCTGCTGACCCTTCCTCCCTCTTGCATCAATTTACGACAATTCAGAGACACCCGCAGGAGGAAATTGCAGACTTCAATGTGAGGTTCGCTCGGACTTGGCAAAGAGTACCCTATTGGACTTCGGCCAACCAGCGAGGCTGCAGCATACTACTACCTTAGGGCCCTCAATCCAGATATCAGTGTGATGGTAAGGTATTCGAATGTGAATACTTTCCCTGAGCTCTATGAATTAGCCCAGAAAGCGGAAATGGACCTGATAGCCGTAGGAAAGCTTCCCCAAAGGATGTCGATGCCTATATTCCCGGAGTTTCCGCAGACACAATGCCTGAATGCAGCTACGTCGCAAGCCTCCATAACCCCTGTATATCCCCTCTCATCATGGAATCCTAACCCCGTTGTAACCCAAATCGTTACTCCACAAGTGCATTTCCCCGCATATTCAACGCCACAGCCTACCGTTCCTGCGTTACCGACACCACCTCAATACCCCGCTTTGCCCCCAATACCTACGATGGCTCCATTGCCGCAAGCCCCCAAAGCTGAAGATATGCAGGCTAAAATATTACAGGAAGTTCAGTCTTTGAACTCTACTGTACAGACTTTGTCCAACGATATGATTATCATGAAGAAGAAACAAGCACAACAAGAATTTCTTCCAAGGAGGTCTTACCCACCGCCAGCGCTCACCAAAGATCAAGTGGTTCAACCGGGGAAGTCTTCGGCAAGAAACGCTGCCATCAATGAAGGAACAAGCACTTCTGACCATGTGCATTGGTGTTCTACATGCAATGACCCGCATGAGGAAAACACCTGTATGTTGCATCAACATTTTGTGCAGACGCTGTCAGGAAACAACCCCAGCGGACAAGTCAACATGATAAGACAAACAGATCAGAACCTGGTCGTGGACGAAGAAGAGCAAGTTTCGGTGCTTACTAGGGAGGGAAAAAGACCAATGGAAGTGGATGCAGCTCAAATGGCTCCCTTGAAGGTATATACCCGCCGCGAAAAGGAGCAGCAACCTGCTAAAGCCCCAGACAAAGTTTCAAATCCAGCGCCAGCAAAAGAGAAGACCCAGCAAGTCTCCGCAGCCCCGCCTCAGGCCGAAACTAAAGAGCAGGCAAGGGAAAAGCTTAAGTTCCCTTCGCTAACCAAGCGGCAAAGAGTCGAAGCCACGGAGCAATATCACACAAAGTACGAAGCTAAAAAAGAGCCCGAAGTGCATACCCCCATAAGGTATAATATCGTGGATGAGCTAAAAAAGACCCCTGCCAAGATTAGTTTATATGATGCTTTATAGCTACCAGGACAGGTAGACCTGTTGCAGGAGTCTTTGAAGTCCGCAAAAGCTGGGCAATCAATGCCGCCCGCCATAGTGCAAACTCTGTCCACGTCCATAACAGGAAAGAACAGGCCTCCCCCGTTTTACTTGTCATTACAAATGGAAGGTCACATTGTCCATAACTGTATGATTGATTCAGGGGCAGCAACGACGGTCATGCCTAAAGCGGTCTGCGAAGAAATAGGGATGGAGTATACAAGAAGCAGCCATGGCGTACTCCAACTGGATGGCACTCCTGTGAAGACCGTCGGGGTAATCAAAGATATACCCATTCGACTGCACAAAGTGCCCCAAATTGTGGTGATACAGGAAGTGGTAGTAGTAGATCTAGAACCCTATTTTAGCATGTGTCTTTCGAGGGAATTCACAGCGAAGCTAGGGGGATACCTGTCCATGGACTATTCACATTTAGAGGTCCCATTCAAGGGGAAGAAGGTCAAGATTTACAACGAGAAACCTTCCACGTTTCTCGTACAGAAAATGACCGAAGAAGAATGCAATGATCTCGTCCATGCGATAACAGAAGAAATTGAACGAGTGGACTTAGTAGAGGAGTCCCTTGCACAACTAAGTTATGAAGATGATTTTTCCTTAATAGACTTTAATGCTATGATAGAGACAGAAATAGGGTGTTACACCATTGCAGAGCCAGAGAAACACATTAAGTCAGAAGATAAAGTACCTGCCCAAGGAGAATTATGGCAATTATTCTTTGATGGTGCCCGGTGCAAAAACGGAGTTGGGGCAGGGATCCTTCTAGTGTCACCATCCGGAGAACAGAAAGAATATTGCTATAGATTAGTTTGGAGCTGCACCAACAATGCAGCAGAGTATGAAGCCCTATGCCTAGGACTGAAAAAGGCGGAAAAGCTAGGCGTAAAACACCTCAAAATTTTTGGAGATTCAGAACTGGTATGCAATCAGGTCACCAACAAATGCATCTCCAAGAAGCATTACCTTAAAGCCTACCGCAACAGAGTATGGGACCTGCTTGAACAGTTTGAGTCACTCAACCTGCAGTCCATCCCGCGAGAGAAAAATAGGCATGCTGATGTCTTGGCCTCCATCGCGGCTAGATATTCCCCAACCGACGACATGGTGCACAAGCCGAAGGCCGTAAGGATGATTTATAGGCCCTCTGTACCGGATAGGGACATGCATTGGCAAGTTTTTGACAACGATGAACAGATCATCAATTTTTTGGTACAAGAAGCAATCACTGTTGAAGGAAGGGACCCAAAAGACGAGGAATATGAAGGACTGGTCCAATTAAAAAACAACCATGTCCCTAGGGGACTGATCACTCTGGAGAGCTTGTTCGATCAAAATGACAGAGCATTTTCCCGCAGAATCAAAGTTGACGCCAGGCAGTATCAAGATTTAGAACTCGAAACCGGGAAGGTGATAAAAGTTGGAACGGACTGTACCATGGCTGAGTTGGAACAAATCCGGTCTCTATGCAGAAAGTATCCAGATATAGTAGCCTGGTCTTACCAAGACCTAAAGGGCTATGACCGAAGGTTGGTTCAACACACCATCGAGCTACAAGAAGGGGTAAAACCCTTCAGACAGAGGCAAAGGCCGGTCAACCCAAAGATCGAAGCTCTGATGAAAGCCGAACTTCTGAAAATGCTTGAAGCAAAGATCATCTATCCCATAAAGCATTCTTCTTGGGTGGCGAACTTAGTTCCTGTCAGGAAGAAAAATGGGGATATTCGGCTATGTGTGGACTTCCGCAACTTAAATCAGGCTTCACTCAAAGACCACTACCCCCTCCCGCAGATTGATCAAATCTTGCACTCAGTAGTTGGAGCCCAGCGTTTCTCCCTACTCGATGGTTTTTCAGGGTATAACCAGATTTGGGTTAGAGATGAAGACCAGCACAAAACAACCTTTACTACTAAGTGGGGGACGTTCGCTTACCAGCGGATGCCGTTTGGCCTTTCGAACGCAGGAGCTACCTTCCAGAGAGCTATGGACTTAGCATTTGGAGAAGCTGCTGAACAAGGTTATCGTCATCTACTTGGATGACATGACCGTCTTTTCCCGAAAAAGAGAGGATCATCCCTCGCACCTGCAGCAAATATTTGAAAAATGCCGAGAATTTGGCATCTCAATCAATCCGAAGAAGTCCATCTTTGCAGTGAATGAAGGAAAACTGCTGGGACATCTTATATCGGAAAAGGGGCTCGCGATAGACCCTGACCGGGCTGAGGCTCTCCTAAAACTTCCATTACCAATGAATAAGAAGGGGCTGCAGTCCTTCTTCGGGCAAATTAATTTCGTGAGGAAGTTTGTACCAGACTTCGCCCAAATCATCAAGCCGATGTCCCAACTTTTAAAGAAAGATGCCGAATTTGTCTGGACTGATGAAAGAAGGGAAGCATTTGAAGAAATCAAGGCCCGAATCGCTCAGGCACCCGTCCTGACTAACCTTGACTACAGTAGGGATTTCATCCTATATGTTGTAGGAGAACCCGAAAGTTATGCCGCAGTCCTGACGCAAAAAGGAGAAGATGGCGAAGAGCGCCCCATTGCGTTTCTAAGCCAGGTAATACACCCCCACGAGGAGAAATACAACTTCATAGAAAGACAGGTGCATGCTGTCATGAAATCCCTAAGGAAATTCAAACATTTCGTCTCCCAAAGTCGGGTTACAGTGTTCGTCATCCATCCTGATGTACGCAACTTCATTATCCAAGGAGAGTTGGGCAGCAAAAGGGCTGGTTGGGTCAACAAAATACAGGAATTTGACATTGAAATCAGACCCACAAAGTTGGTTCGCGGTCGCACGCTATGCCAGGAGCTCGCGAAGAGTGTAGCAGCCGAAGTAACAGCTTGTCAGTGGGATGACTTGGCGGCAGAAGAGAGCTTCGCAAACCGAGACGAGGATGAAAAAGACTGGGTCAATGAAATAGTAGAATATTTCAGCACTGGGATATGTCCTTCGCATTTAAATGCTTCGCAGCGAAGACACTTCAGGCTGAAGGCCCTTCGCTATGTCTTACGCCCCGAGGGCCTGTTCTACCGAAATATCGATGGCGTTCTTCTGAAGTGTATAAGGGAGGGTGATAAGAAATGGGTCCTTGGTGAATTCCACTCAGGTTTATCAGGGGGCCACTCTGCAGGAAGGACAACTGCTTTAAAGATAATCAAGGCGGGCTACTACTGGCCCTCGCTCTTTGCCGATGCCTTCGCGGTTTGCAGAAAGTGCGAACAGTGTCAGAAGTTTGCCGGGCGAAGCAAAAATGCTCCCATGCCCCTCCAGCCAATACAAGTGGAAGCACCATTTCAACAGTGGGGATTGGACTTCATAGGGGTCATCTCGCCGAACTCTTCTGCAGGACATAAATTCATCCTGACCGCGACCGATTACTTCACCAGATGGGCCGAAGCAGTGCCCACCAAACACGCTGATCAAGAAACGGTAGTCACTTTCCTAGAAGGCTTGATCACCCGGTTCGGCATCCCCGAAGCAATAGTAACGGATAATGGCCCCGGATTCATAGGCGCCAAAATTAATGAATTCAACTGTAAATATGGGATATACCGCAAGGTCAGCTCCAATTACTATCCACAAGGTAACGGATTAGCAGAGTCAACAAATAAGACCCTGTTGAAGTTGCTGAGAAAGCTCATAGACAAAAACAAAAGGACTTGGCATCTTCTCTTAGATCAAGCCTTATGGGCCGATCGAATATCCATCAAAAAGTCGATCAAAACCTCCCCGTACGCCCTAGTATACGGCAAGGAGGCTATCCTGCCAATTCATATAGAGATCCCTGCATTAAAAATATTGAGAGACGAGGAAGCCGAATCCGGTCCTATGGAGGTGAGGCTGACCCAATTGTTGCAGTTAGAGGAAGACCGGGATAAAGCATATCAGAACTTCGCGAAGCATGCCCAAATTACTCAGGACTGGTTCAGGAAGAAGTCCTCTGTCCGAACATTCAAAGTAGGAGACTTGGTGTGGAAATGGGATTCGTGGAAGGTTAAGCCTGGCAATCATGATAAACTGGACGCATTCTGGGAAGGGCCGTTCGAGATCACCAAAGTAAACTCGGCCAACTCCTTCATCCTTAAGAACGCAGCTGGTCAGACTCTGCCCATTCCCGTGAATGGTCTTCACCTGAAGACCTTTTATCATTGAAAGTCTTCTCTCTAAAAATAAAAAAAAAAAAATCTCTTACTCTTGTATATAATGTGTTTATACTTGTACAAACTTTTTTTAAAAGGCCTTAGATCTAAACATGTAGTTAGAGGTAGATTGTATTTTCATGTCGTCGTAACAGCAAAAGTTTTGCCGCATGACTAAGGTTTAGCCCAGCCGAACCAAAGGTAAAGTCTCCTTCGGAGTTTTTCCGCACGAAGCAGCCGACGTGAGCCGGTTCGCTGCGAAGCACCTTTAAGGAGAAATGTGAAGGAGGCCAGAATACAATATGTCGTCAACAAGAAACAAGAGAAACACTTCTCCAAAAAAATACAAAGGCATAAAAGACGCTTCGCAAAAAATAGTTGTGCGAAGCACATTCAAAGGGGAAGTCTTGCGAATCATTTTCGGGACGAGCGCGCTTCGCTTCGAAGATGTTCTAAGTCCCCCTTCGGGGCTAATCTTACGCGAAGCGTCCAGTAAGACAGCTTCGGGTCCGAAGCGTAAAAGACAAAGAAAAATCGGAGGTTCGCCGCGAAGGGTTTTCCACCGCGGCCGTAGGAGCAATTAAAGCACGCCTTGAAACGTGTGCCAACTACAATCTAGGAAACCGTCCAGGACGTGCAGGTTTAATGCAAAGGTGGCGGAGCACATTCCAAGAGAATGTCGTTATGATTAAAAGTTGTGCCCAAGTACGAGGTGGCAGGGGGATTAGATCTTCAAAGCCGGGCCAGGTTCTCAAAGTACATCGTCCCGCGTGCACCCTCGCCGCAAAGCCAATAGAAAAACAAGGCAATCCCTTCCCCCGATTTTCGATTTTAATTTCGGTAGTTGCCATAAATGATGGTGGTTGTAACCTTCGGCTATAAAGCCAGAGCTGCACCAAGGAAAAGGTTATTCACCCGCGTACGAGCACGACTGTGATAAATTTGGCCAAGAACTCTGCGTTTCTTTTCCATTCTCTGTTTTTTTTTGAAATTCTGCTCTTGAAAAACGCGATGGGGAAGAAGAACTCCAAGGAAAAGGGGAAGGAACCTGAAGTAGCGACTCCAGAGAAGACCAAGAAGGGCAAGGAAGAAAAGAAACATAGGCCCAAAAAGGTTGACCTGAACTTGCGCCTTGAGAAGCAGCCCATAGAAGAAGGGGAGGAATCAGAGGATGAGCAACTTCCAGAACCTCCCATTGATGGGTGGGAGAAGATAAGAGACACCGAACTTTCAAAAAGCATCGCAGAACTGCGATACACTATCGACTACATGAAGAGTCGATTATCCGCAGAAAATAAGAGGGTTGCCGCATACTACTCGCGAGATATACCGGTATCCGACTCCACCAACTCACCACTGTCCTGAATTAATCTGCGCGATAGCCCAGAATTACCAGCCGTCCACCAGACAAGTTACGGACGCTGCGGGTAATAAGTTATTTTCGATTTTTAAGGAAGATGTGCAAGTAGCTTTCGCTCCTTTGCAAGGGCCACCCAAGGGGTATTTAGTGCGCAATGTTCTATTGAATGAACAAATGGACAGATTTAACGCCTCCAGCCACATTGTGAAATTTTTGAAAGAAAGTCTTAAGGATGGGCTACCTTCAGGCAAGCTACCCTAGATGCCTCGCCTTCTGCAAGACTTCAAGAGCACAAATATCTTTTCCATTATTGCATGGGTCGCGGGTCTGTCTACAGACGCCGACGTTTATCCCTGGCAAGTGTCCCTGGCCGAATGCATTTCCCGAGGAGAGTTCTACGCTCCAGACCCCTCAAGGCCAAACACGAACCCGGTTTTCTTTGATTGGGCAGAATGGGTAGCGCGGACCTTGCACACGCGGCTGGTGAGTTTGAAGAATGCCGGGACAGGCCAATATTTTGGGCCGTGCTCTTTCCTAATCTGGCTCTTCTATCACACCCACAAGCATTTTCCTCATATTGCCATTACTCAGAGTGGCAAATACGGAGCCCCGCTGCCGGTGTACCAGTGGACCCCCCTCCTAGCCAGGACGGGGTCGTATTATGTGTTTAATCAGCAATTTTTAGGACCTGCTCTTCAGCTATCTGCAGGGTTCTTGCCCTCGAGTGCCCGTGGACCTTAGGGACAAAGTGGTCAATGAGCGGAAAGGGGATGTTTTTCAGTTGACTCAGGGCCTTGTCATCCGTCTGTTTGGATTCACGGGGAAACCCTTCATTTTGCCTGTATATCCTTCTGAATACCAGTTCGCTTTAGAGGTCGCTCGCCAGAGCGACATGACGAATGTAGTTTACGGCCATGGCCGAAAGTGGGCCCCGACTTGCGATTTCCCTTTCAAAATGGGGGTCGTAGAGGTCTTCGCCATGAAACAACACGTATTTTTAGATGATAAACTTGCTGACTTCGGGTTGCTGCAACTTCCGCGGCGGTGGTGCTATGACCCCTTGGGGGTGATGAGAGATCATTTGAGGTTTAAAAATTTTCATATCTGTCCTCAACCAGAGATAATAAAGCAGAGGAATAATCCTGTCGGTAGAGATTTAGAGTGGCACTTGGAAAGAATGAAGACATTGCCACCATGGCACGAATTCTACACTATGGAAGTTGAATATGATCCTGCTAGACACCCTTTCCCGAGCTCAGACGCTGCTTTCTGGAGAAGAATGAAGGACGATTTGAGAGGGGAGATAAAGAATTGGTGCGAGCCACAACTCAAAGAATGGTGGATAATGAGAGTCCATCGACGTAAGCAGAAATCATACGGACTCTTGGAGATGGACAAATATTTCGCCATTTATTATGAAGCGAATGTCGGATCATGGCAACCTCTCGCGTTTGCTGATTTTATTCCTCCCAGTCCCCCAGGTTCGGGCGACAGCCCCAGGAGAGTGACCGATGATTCTGAACAAGAAGAGGAAGATGAAGTTGTAGTAACATCTCAGGAGCCGCTCAAGGAGCCTGTGGGAGGTTTTGAAGTTGAGGTCGAAAGGCCATCGCAGCAACAAGGAAAAGAGGATGCAAAGGAAAGAAAGAGACCCGGACAGGTCCAAATGCCTCCTCACCCAAAGCGGCCCCGCACCAAACCCTCCGGCGCTTCTAATGAACAATCTGCAGCGGGCTCAGCGGAAGCCAATGCGGAAAAAACAGCATCTCAACAGACCGAGGGAAGTGTTGAAATAAATGTCATTGATGTGGAGGAATTCCTACAGGAGGCGGGAGACGTTGGAGAAAGGGTCGAAAATGTTGAAAATGCAGGAACCGTGGGAAGCAGCGAACCCAATACGCAGGAATTTGCCACTTCTGCTCTGCCATTAGAGCACGCAGGTACGCATTCTTCTTCTCCTGCTCCCGTTTCCCAAATTGTGTCAACTCTAGTCCCGGCCGAAGGTCCCTCTGAGCCTTCTCCAAAAGTTGCTTATCCAGTTGTACAGTCACCCCAACATGAAGTTTCTCTAGCTATTACGAATGTGTCGCATGGTTCCGCCGGTCCCGTAGGCGTTTCCGCCCAGTCTGAGTCATCAGGCCGGGACGTGTTCGCGATCACCGCTTCGCTCACCCATACCACCATCCCGTTGGTAATTGGCCAGACTAAAGGCGACACTTCGTCCCCAAATCCCGACCCCCGTCTCGCATCCACACATACCGTAGCTTCACCATCCACTACACCCACCACTGAGCCCACTGGCGACACGTCACCGATTCAGTCTTTGTACCTATTTACCCCTTCGGCTGTTAACCCAGCCTTATTAGAAAACGAATTAACCATGATCAAGGAGAGCCCTCTAGCGAAGAAGTTGATCCGAGCCCGCAAAAATACTGATAATGTACTCAAGGAGGCGAGGAGAAAGAGGGGGCGTTCATTGGCAAGACAAGAGAAGTGCGCGGTCATTGATTTGAAGAATGGGAAATTGCACAAGGTCAAGAAGATTCCCAAGGTTCAGAAACCCTTGGACGAAATGACCTCTGCAGATTATGAGTATCAGGAGAAGGTCAAGGACCTGGAACATATAGACATTGATAATGAATCAGAATCAATGCATGTGAGAATAGAGACCTTCCGCGCACATGCCCAAATCGCCAACCAGCGCCGCTGTGAGGCGGAAAATGCCAATGTCAAGCTGGAGGAGGATCTAGCTAGGATACGCTCTCAGCTGGAGGATGCTCTGAGGCAATGTGAGCAATTAAAGGATGAAAGGGATGCCTTAAAACAACAGATAGAACAACTGCAAAGTAAAGTAGGAGATCATAGCAAGACCCAGGCCGAGGCTGAATTGAAGGCCAAGGAGTTTGAGGACCGGATCTTGCAGATGCAACTGCAGTTGTACGAAAAGGAGAGCTTGGAACTGTTCGACAGGAACAGGATTAAGGATATCCGCTCTCATTTGCTCGAGAATTTAAGATCTCGGGCCTCTAGTGTCCTCTCAACATTGTCATATATTACAGAAGCCCAGAACGTTGCTTCTCAAAAGGGGCCACTAGTGGACGAAATTATCCAGGAGATTAGAAGTCGGCTCGGCTTAGCTTTTGAAGTGCAGAGCATAAAGTACCAAGACTTGCAAGTCGCAACTATGAGTCGGATGGCCCGAGATTGGTCCACCGCCCAGGCCATGGTCCGCGCCTTCTTCTCCAAGGTGAGAAAGGCACAGAAGGCGAAGCAACTTCTGGATATATTTGAACAAGAGCAGCGTACCTCTCTGGGGTATTTTCAAAATCTTTCAGAACTGGGTTTCCCGAGTTTCACTGACAATGACGGGAACCTTTTGACAAAAGAAGAATTGAAACCTGCCTGGCTCAGCTTTGAGAGCGATGTCTCTGAGATTGATCAGTGGAAAGAGCCAGTTACGGAAGGCCAGGTCACAAATTTTATTTTGAGATATTGTAGGATCACGGCGTGCTTAAATGACTTGAGCACTAGGGCCAAATCTGCTGACATTGGGCAGATTGACAGGTTCCTGTTGTCACATTTTGCACGGGGTGCAATGTTTTCAATGTTGTAACAGTGCTGCTCTTCTTTTTCCCTCTTCCTCTATTTTCCTTCCCCCTTCTCTCCTTTTCCTTTTCTTTCCCACATTTTCCTTCTTCCCCCCTTTCTTGGAGTCCCCCAGTTGATTTTTTAACTTTCCAGCAAGTTACCTGAAAAATGGCTAAGTGTTGGTGCGAAGTTCGCACTTCGCCCAGTCTAGGTGCGAAGTTCGCACTTCGCCCAGTTTTGGTGCGAAGTCTGACTTCGCCCCTCTTTCTGGGTGCACCTTGCAACTGGCAGGCTGGCAGGCTGACAGAAGATGACAGAATGCTGGAGCAAAGTCCGTACGGTGGCAGACGCCAGTTTTCACCTGTGCGCAGTCCGACTTCGCAACAAAGTCGGAGTGCGCCCTTGACAGGTGCGCAGTAGGGAATCAAACTCGGAAACGCACCTAAGGCATGAAGGCCTTCCCGACTGCACCGAGCTCTGCACGCACAACCCGAGACGCTTTGATCCCAAGCGAAGTTGGACAGACTGCCTTTCGAGGCTGACACGTGTCAAACAGCATCATTCATCATCTGACAAGTGTCCAACTTCGGGATTCGAGCCGAGACGCGCCGAGCAAAAGGACGAGCATGGGCTGCATTACCTGTGCCAGTGACCTCATTTAAAGCCGATTGGAGGTTCTACCTGCTCCAGCTACCCGCGTACCTGCCGAGATGAAGTTCTGCCCAACACATCGCCACGTAGCTGTCCAGCTTCCAGGAAGACCATGCTGCGGGTACAGTCCGGTCCGACAAAAGGTCAGCATTTGCAGCTCTTTCGCCGCTTTTGTCAGCTTATGTTTGACTGGGACCTTGTGCCCATTAATGTAACGGGAGGGACTCGGGCTATAAAAACCCACCACATTTTCATTGTAAAGGGTGGAAGGGGAATGTCTGTTAGGGAACCAATGTAACCGTGCTTCTGCTTATAAATATAATTTGTATGCCTGGTTCTGTTCTGCTGCTTTTATTTCTTTACGTTTATGCTTTACGCTTCCCTGTGTCATGGCTCGTTGATTCATTTCAGCATTTGATGATCAGGCGCCTTTAGCATTGTTTGTGCCGTAACCAAACACTTTTGTATTTCATATAATAGATGTGGTAGCAGTTCCATCAGTTGTGTGTCACGTTGCTGGTCCGTATCTGGTGATTGATGCGCTGCCGTACTGTTAGTTCCTTGTAGGGAATGTCTGTTAGGGAGCCATTGTAGCTGTGCGGTTAAATTCTCTACACGACACACATACCTGGCTCCGATATCTCTAGGTTGCTTTCTACTCATGTTAGTGTACGTATCTGGTGATTGATGCGTTGCCGTACTGTTAGTTCCTTGTAGGGAATGTCTGTTAGGGAGCCATTGTAGTTGTGCGTACACTGCTTAAGTATCGGAAGTACACTTATATTTTGCAGTTCTCAGTCATGCTTTGTGTTTATAATGCAGTAAGTATTGGTGATTGCTGGTTGCCGTACTGTTAGTTCCCCCCCACCAACTTCAAGTATATTTGTATATTCTTTCTGTACATTTATTTCTTTCCTGTACTCTTAGCTTGAACATAAACCCCCCAAAAAGGAGCCGGCCTTCTCCGGAGATTGGCTCGGAAGGCATCTCTTCCTTCCGGCCTTTCATGCTGGTGGGCGAATCTGGGCGCATTAACCCAAATCCTTTCCTCATGGCAGATTCGTAACCAACAGTTTCTCTGGCACGCCCGGTGGGACACGGGTCCCACATTTGAAGAGAGATTTTCTGATCAGTCTCCACCTGGCGCTGACAGTGGTTTCTGAGCACCTGGTGAGACAAGGAAGTTTCTCACCCCCGACAGAATTGAAGCACCGGTGTTCGCTTCATTGCTGTTCCAAATCTGAACACCTGGCGACTCTGCATGAACAAATCCTCTGAGTCCGAAAGACCGGTCCCAGCACCTTCATGCACACAAGAAGGTGGCAAGCAAGGGATCCGAGAAGCCCGCTTGAGTTCTACGAACTGGACATCAACGCTCGAGGCGAGATTCCCAGGCTGGCTGACCCGCGAGCTCGTGTCGACGAAGCCGAGGCTGAGATCCAAGAAGAAGCCGAAGCTGAAATCGGCGGAGCTGAATACGAAATAGAAGAGGCCGAGGAGGAAGAAGATCCTGCATCCTCGGAAAGTACCGACACTGAGTACACAACCGACGACGGAGAAGAAGAAGAAATGGCTGCCCAACAGCCGAATGACGATGATCTCTTCCCGGCGGTGGACTCTACGGGGCCCTTGGCCCTGGTCGGACAACAAGCTGTGCCCCCTGCTGTTTTAAAGTCTATTCCCACATACGACGGCTACGGTAAGACGGCGTACGAGCACATCCAGGACATCCTTGGCCTGGCCGCATTGCATACTATTACTGATGAGAGTGTGAAGACCCGTCTGCTGGCCCTTTCCCTGAGGGGAAAGCTTCTCTACTGGTGGAGATCGCTGCCAGAGGGATGCATTACAGGGTGGCCCCGGCTTGCCGGAAGGCTCGTGAAAGGATGCAACGAGTCCGCTGACCCTACTTCTCTCCGCATCGGTTCCAAGCTATCCGGAGACATCCTCAAGAGGAGGTGTCTGATTTTAACATCAGGTTTGCGAGATCCTGGAAACGGGTACCTCGCGAACTTCGACCTTCAGCCGGCATGGCCGCTCACTACTATCTGAGATCCTTCAACTCGGACATATGCCTGCTGCTGAAGATCGCCAGAATTGACGAGTTTCCTGCACTGTACGAGGCTGCCCAGCAAGCTGAAGCTGACATTATTTCCATCGGCAGACTCCCGTCCAGGGTGCAGGAACCCATTCATCCCGACTTCCCCAGATCCCAGTATCCTTCTGCTTCTGGTGGTGCGCCGTCCACATCAGGACAGCAACCCCAGCAGCAGTGGAATCCGGCGCCGGTCGTAACTCCTTACGGCCCGCCTCAAATGCATTACCCTCACCCGCCGCCTCCTGCTCCGCATTTTCCAGCACTTCCTGCTCCCCCGCAGTACGCATCTTATTCTAACCCTCCTCCATTAGCCGCATTGCCTCCACCAGTGCAATTGCCGCCCCCTGACAGCAGCATTCAGAACACGATTCTCCAAGAAGTGCGGGCTTTGGCCTCAGGATACCATGCCATGTCCAATGACATGACCGCTATGAAGAAGAAGCAGGCCCAGATGGACCTTGCTCCTAGGAGGCCGTATGCGCCACCCGCGCTGACAAAAGACAGCCCCAGAACACCAGCCGCAGAGGCGTCCGCCTCCGAGAAATGCTGCTATAGAAGACCCGCCTGGTCCTCTCGACCAGGTTAACTGGTGCACTACGTGCAACGACCCGCATTCGGAGGAAGACTGTACTTTGCACCAGCACTACATCCAGACCTTGGCCGGCAGCGCCATAGAGGATGATGAACTGTATATGATCTTGGACGGCGAAGCCAACTTTGCCCTCCCAGAAGAAAATCTAGTGGCGCCCGCCAAGGAAGAAAAGAAAGCCGCAGATGCGGCCAAGCCTTTGCAAGTTTACGCGAGAAGAGAAAAACCGCAACCCGATGGGCTGCCACCATACAAGCGGCTGTGGCCCTACACAGCCCAAGAGAAGGCATCCAAAGATAAATCTCCAGCCAAGCCTTCTCCGGCAAAGGCTGCCGCTGTTCCAGCCAAACCTCCAGCGAAGGCCCCAGCTCCGGCCAAAGCTCCCGTACCTCAGCCTCCAGCTGAAACCAAAGAACAAGCCCAGGAGAAGCTGAAGTACCCGTCTCTGACCAAGAGACAGCGAGTTGAGGCCACCCAGCAGTACCGGACGAAGTATGAGCCAGCAAAACAAGCAGAAGGAGCTAGTACCTCGGGCTACAGCATTGTAGACGAGTTGAAAAGAACACCTGCTAGAATCAGCATGTACGATGCTCTTCTGCTCCCAGGTCAGGTGGATCTGCTACAAGAATCATTGAAGAACATGAAGAGCGGCAAGCAGATACAGCCCGCTGTCCTAGTTCAACCTTTGACAGTCTCCGCCACTGGGAAGAACAGACCGCCACCCTTTTATCTGTCTTTACGGATGCAAGGGCACATAGTTCACAACTGCATGGTGGATTCTGGTGCTTCCTCGACTATGATGCCGAAGGCCGTCTGCGATGAGATCGGGATGGAATACACACGGAGCAGCCAAGGCGTGCTGCAATTAGACGACACCCCTATTAATACAGTTGGTGTCATAAAGGACATCCCTATCCGACTGCACAAGGCTCTCGACATCGTAGTCATCCAAGAGGTCGTGATTGTTGACTCGGAACCTTACTTCGGCATGTGTCTCTCTCGGGAGTTCACTGCGAAGTTGGGCGGGTACCTGTCTCTAGACTACTCACACATGGAAGTGCCCTTAAAAGGAAGGAGACTGAAAATTTTTAATGAGAAGCCTTCCCCCTTCCTAGTAGACAAGATACCCGGAGGAGAGATGGACTGCATGGTCCAGTTGTCAGAGGAGGAGCTGGTGACAGTGGAGCTGACTGAGCAAGCCTTCGAAGTGCTACAGCTTGAAGATGAGTTCTCGTTGCGGGACTTCAATGCCGTAATCGGGACAGAGCAAGGCTGTTACTCCATTGTACAGCCCGAGAGGCTTGACATGTCAGCTGCGAAGGAAGTAGGACCTGCACACGATGAGCTGTGGAAGCTTTTCTTTGACGGCGCGCGATGCAAAAATGGCGCCGGTGCAGGGGTGCTTCTGGTTTCTCCAACCGGAATCCAGAAAGACTATACCTATAGACTGGCCTGGAGCTGCACTAACAACTCGGCGGAATACGAAGCCCTATGCTTGGGTTTGCGAAAGGCGGAGAGGCTCGGAATCAAACACCTGCAGATTTTTGGAGATTCAGAGCTGGTGTGTCACCAAGTTACGGAGAAGTGCGCATCCAAACAGCACTATCTTAGAGCGTACCGCAACCGAGTGTGGGACCTGATGGAGTCATTCGACTCGTTGAATGTCAAAGCAATATCGCGTGAGAAAAACAAGCACGCAGATATTCTGGCGTCTGTTGGAGCCAGGTACGTTCCGGCTGAAGACGTCCAGAAACCGAAGTCGGTTCGTACTATCTACAGGCCTTCTGTGCCTGATAAGGACACCCACTGGCAGGTATTCAGTTGTGACGAGGAGATCGTCACATTCCTGGTTAACGAAGTGTGTGTAATCGAAGGTAGAGACCCTGATGACAAGCAATATGAGGGGTTGATACAGTTACGGAATAATCACGTCCCAAAAGGACTGATTACATTAGAAAGTCTCTTTGATCAGAATGACAGAGCAATATCTCACAGGATCAAAGTAGACCCGAGGCAGTATGCTGACCTGGAACTTAAACCTGGTAAAACTATCAAGGCCGGAACAGACTGCACGTCGGAGGAACTTGGGCAGATCAGATCACTGTGCCAGGAGTTCCCCGACATCGTGGCCTGGTGCTACGAGGATTTAAGGGGGTATGACAGAACTGTCATCCAGCATACCATTGAGCTAGAGGATGGCGCCAAGCCATTCCGACGAAGCGAGAGGGCCGTGAATCCGAAGATTGAGGCCATGATGAAGACCGAGCTCTTGAAGATGCTCGGAGGCCAAGATCATCTACCCCATCAAACATTCATCCTGGGTCGCGAATTTGGTGCCCGTGAGGAAAAAGAATGGCGACATTCGTCTCGTGTTGACTTCGAAACCCGAATCGGGCTTCCCTCGGGGACCACTATCCGCTTCCCCAAATCGACCGGATTCTACATATCGTTCTCTGGAGCCCAGAGATTTTCACTTTTAGATGGATTTTCTGGCTACAACCAGATTTGGGTCAAGGACGAAGACCAGCATAAGACGGCGTTTACCTCCAAGTGGGGGACGTTCGCCTATCAACGCATGCCGTTTGGCTTATCCAATGCTGGTGCCACGTTCCAAAGGGCCATGGACCTGGCCTTCCGAGAGCTGCTCAATAAGATTATTGTCATCTACCTTGATGACATGATTGTTTTCTCTCACCAACGAGGAGATCATGTTTCGCACCTACGGCAAATATTTGAGAGGTGTCGAGAATTCGGCATTTCTATAAACCCGAAGAAGTCTGTCTTCGCGGTAAAGGAAGGAAAGCTGCTGGGACATGTCATCTCCGAGGAAGGCCTCGCCATTGACCCTGACAGAGCAGAAGCCCTCGTTCGCTTGCCAGCCCCCATCGACAAAAAAGGGCTGCAGTCCTTCTTCGGTCAGATTAACTTTGTGCGGAAGTTCATCCCGGACTTCGCACAGGTGATCAAGCCTATGGCCGAACTGCTGAAAAAAGGTTGCGCACCCAAACTTAGTCAATTTTGCCCTCTTTTCAGCTGCCTCCATCCGGACTTCGCACTGTTTAAGGGGCGACACCCGACTTCGCTGCGAAGTCGGGTTTTGCCTTTGCTTAGGCTCTATGAAAACTGAAAAACTGAAAGCTGAAACAAATATATACATTCTGAAAAACTAAAATGCAAAAGGGAAATTTGTACAAGGGCCCATTTGGGTGCCTTCAGTGGCGGCAAATTTTTAAATGGAACCCATTGACGGGAATGGGGAGTTGTCCCTCCATATCCCGGAGCACAAATGCGTTGAACTGGTTCACCCGGGCAATCTGATAGGGGCCCTCCCAGAGGGCATCAAACTTGCCGTGGTTGCCGGGCTTCGCTTTTAGAGAGTCCCACTTTAGCACCCATTCCCCGATTTTGAAAACTCGGGCAGTGGTACCTTTTGCGAACCAGCCTTGTGTTGCTTTAGCGTGTTTGGTGAAGGCCTGGTACGCTTTTTCTCTGTCCTCCTCTAACTGCAGTAGCTAGCAAAGTCTGTCATCTACCGGATCCCCGCTGCCTCTCTTTTCATCAAGCATCCAGAGAGCGGGAATTTCGATGTGGGTAGGTAAGACTGCTTCTTTGTCGTATACGAGCGCATAGGGGGATGTTTTGATAGACTTTTTTAAAGATATCCTATCCGCCCATAGCGCCCGGTCCAAGAGCAGGTGCCAAGTCCTTTTGTTCTTCTCTATTGTTCTCTTGATGATCTTCAGCAGATTCTTGTTGGTGGACTCGGCGAGACCATTCCCCTGCGGGTAGTAATTGGAAGACATTTTATGATAAATGCCGTATTTGCCGATGTACTCAGTGAGTACGGCGCCTGCGAACCCCGGACCGTTGTCCGTCACTATTGACTCAGGGACACCGAAGTGGGTAATGAGGCTCTCGAGGAACCTAATGACCGTCTCCTGGTCCGCATTCTTTGTGGGGATCACCTCTGCCCACCGTGTGAAGTAGTCGGTGGCGGTAAGAATGAACTTGTGCCCTGCTGTAGAGTTCGGCGTAATAACCCCAATAAAGTCCAGACCCCATTGCTGAAACGGAGTCTCGGCTTGAATCGGTTGAAGGGGCAGGGGTGCTTTTCTATTTCTGCCAGCAAATCTTTGACATTGATCACATTTTGTACAGACCGCATGCGCGTCTGTAAAGAGAGTGGGCCAATAGTACCCAGCTCTTATTATTTTCAAGGTCGTTGGCCTTGCAGAATGGTGACCCCCGAGCATCCCGGAGTGGAATTCTCCAAGGACCCTGGGTTGGTCTGCTTTCTTGACGCACCTCAACAGGATGCCGTCAATGTTTTTAAAGTACAACCCCTCGGGGCGAAGAGTATATTTCAGTGCACCTAGCCGAAACCTCCTTTGTGAGGCATTCAGGTGGTCTGGACATCTCCCGGTGCAGAAATACTTCACCAGGTCATCTGTCCAGTCACTCTCCTCTGATAAGGAGTTGGTTAGGTTGGTGGTAGTCGCTGGATCCTCCCACTTACAGGCGGACATCTGGGCTGCTGCGCTTCGGGCCAGCTCCTGGCGCAAGGCTCGAACTCCTAGATTTTCGCAATCCATCCTGCTCTCTTGTGACCCGGCTCTCCTTGTATGATGAAGCTTCGGGCGTCCGGGTGTATCACAAAGATAGTGGTTTGGCTTTGGGAGACAAAGTGCCTGAACTTTCGGAGAGATTTCATAACAGCGTGAACCTACCGCTCTATAAAGTTATACTTTTCTTCGTGTGGCTGGATCACTTGGCTCAGGAACGCTATGGGGCGCTCTTCGCCATCGTCTCCCTTCTGTGTCAGGACTGCGGCGTAACTCTCGGGTTCTCCCACTGCGTACAGGATGAAGTCCTTGGAGTAGTCCGGGTTTATCAACACCGGAGCTTGTGCAATTCGAGCCTTGATTTCCTCGAAGGCCTGCCCTCTCTCATCAGTCCATAGGAATTCTGCATCCTTTTTCAACAATTCGGCCATGGGCTTGATTACCTGTGCGAAGTCCGGTATGAACTTCCGCACGAAGTTGATTTGGCCGAAGAAGGACTGCAGCCCTTTCTTGTCAATTGGAGCGGGCAAACGGAGGAGAGCTTCTGCTCTATCAGGGTCTACGGCTAGGCCTTTCTCAGAGATAACATGCCCCAGCAGCTTACCTTCTTTTACCGCGAAGACAGATTTCTTCGGGTTTATGGAGATGCCGAATTCACACCTTTCAAATATTTTCCGCAGGTGGGAAACATGGTCCTCTCTTCTGTGAGAGAATACAGTCATGTCATCCAAATAGATGACGATAACTTTGTTGAGCAGCTCTCGGAAGGCCAAGTCCATGGCTCTTTGGAATGTGGCGCCAGCATTGGATAAGCCGAAAGGCATGCGCTGATAGGCGAACGTTCCCCATTTGGTAGTGAACGCCGTCTTATGTTGGTCCTCATCCTTGACCCAGATTTTGTTGTAGCCGGAAAAGCCGTCTAAAAGGGAGAATCTCTGGGCTCTAGCAACTATATGGAGGATCTGATCGATTTGGGGAAGCGGATAATGGTCCTTGAGGGACGTCTGATTCAGATTTCTAAAGTCCACACAGAGACGAATGTTTCCGTTTTTCTTCCTCATGGGAACCAAGTTCGCAACCCAGGATGAATGCTTGATGGGGTAAATGATCTTGGCTTCCAGCATCTTCAAGAGCTCGGCTTTCATCATGTCTTCGATTTCAAATTCACAGCCCTCTGCTTCTGCCGGAATGGTTTTGCACCATCTTCTAGCTCAATGGTATGCTAGATTACATCTCTGTCATACCCCTTCAAGTCCTGGTAGCACCAGGCTACTATGTCAGGGAACTCTCGGCATAATGCTCTGATCTGCTCAAGTTCCTCTGTGGTGCAGTTTGTTCCGACCTTAATTGATTTTCCAGGTTCAAGCTCTAGGTCGGAGTACTGCTTCGGGTCTACTTTGATCCGATGTGATATTGCTCTGTCATTCTGATCAAATAGACTCTCAAGTGTAATCAGTCCTTTTGGGACATGATTATTTTTTAGCTGTATCAACCCCTCATATTGCTCGTCATCAGGGTCTCTACCTTCGATTGAACACGCTTCGTTAACCAAAAATGTGACGATCTCCTCCTCACAGTCAAACACCTGCCAGTGGGTGTCCTTATCGAGCACGAAGGCACAGTAAATGGTACGGACCGGCTTCGGCTTACGGACGGTGTCATCAACCGGAACGTGCACTGGCTCCAACGGACGCGGGAATGTCAGCATGCTTGTTTTTCTCGCGTGATATTGCCTTGACATTCAACGAGTCCAAAGACTCCATCAGGTCCCACACCCGATTACGGTACGCCTTGAGATAGTGCTTTTTGGAGGCGCACTTATTCTTAATCTGGTGGCATACCAACTCCGAATCTCCAAAGATCTGTAGGTGCTTAATCCCCAGCCTCTCCGCCTTTCGCAATCCCACGCACAGGGCTTCATACTCCGCCGCGTTGTTGGTACAGCTCCAGGCCAGCCTGTAGGTGTAGTCCTTCTGGATCCCGGTTGGAGAAACCAAAAGTACACCTGCACCGGCGCCGTTTTTGCATTGTGCACCTTCAAAGAAAAGCTTCCACAGCTTTTCTGGTGCAGGTCCCACTTCTCTTTTGGCCGACTTGTCAAGCCTCTCAGGCTGGACGACGGTGTAGCAACCTTGCTCAGTTTCGATCACGGCGTTGAAATCCCGTAAGGAGAATTCATCTTCTACTTGTAGCAGCTCAAGAGCTTGCTCTGTCATGTCCACCACCACCAGTTCTTCCTCCGTCAGCTGAACCATGCAGTCCGGTGCCTCTTCTCCGGGTATCTTCTCTACTAAGAATGTGGAAGGCTTCTCGTTGTAGATCTTCAATCTCCTTCCTTTGAAGGGCACTTCCATGTGCGAGTAGTCCAGAGACAGATACCCTCCCAACTTCGCAGTGAACTCCCTGGAGAGACACATACCGAAGTAGGGTTCCAAGTCGACAACCACGACTTCTTGAATGACCACGATGTCGAGAGCTTTGTGCAACCGGATGGGGATGTCTTTAATGACACCGACTGTCTTGACAAGGGTGTCGTCCAGTTGCAGCATGCCTTGGCTGCTCCTTGTGTACTCCATCCCGATCTCGTCGCAGACGGATCTCGGCATAACGGTCGTGGAAGCACCAGAGTCCACCATACAGTTGTGCACTATGTACCCTTGCATCCGTAATGACAGATAGAAGGGAGGCGGCCTGTTCTTCCCAGTGGCCAAAACTGTCAAAGGTTGCACTAGAACAGCAGTCTGTATCTGCTTGCCATTCTTCATGATCTTCAGAGATTCCTGCAGCAGATCAACTTGGCCTGGGAGCTGAAGAGCATCATACATGCTGATTCTCGCAGGGGTCCTCTTCAACTCGTCTACTATGCTGTAGCCCGAGGTGCTAGCTCCTTCCGTTTCTTTTGTCGGCTCATACTTCGTCCGGTACTGCTGAGTGGCCTCAACTCTCTGTCTCTTGGTTAGAGACGGATATCTCAGCTTCTCCTGAGCTTGTTCTTTGGTTTCAGCTGGAGGCTGAGTAGCGGGAGCTTTCGTTACGGGAGGCTTGACTGCAGGAGTCTTTGCCGGAGGAGCCTTCTCCTTGGCTGTGTAGGGCCACATCCTCTTGTCAGGTGGTAGCCCAGCAGGTTGGGCCTTATCTCTTCTGGCGTACACCTTTAAGGGTTTTACAGCGGCTTCTGCAGACTTTCTGTTTTCCTTGGCGGGAGGCGGCAACGGATCTTCCTCTGGGACGGCGAAGTTGCTTTCGTCGCCCAGAATCATGTAGAGTTCTTCGTCTTCTATGGCACTGTCGGCCAAGGTCTGGAGGTAGTGTTGGTGCAGTGTGCAGTCATCCTCTGAATGTGGGTCGTTGCACGTGGTGCACCAGTTGATCTGGTCTGAGGTACTAGGTTGGTCTTCAATGGCAGCATTCCTCGGAGGGGGCCGCCTCTGATCTCGCCGTTCTAGGGATTGATCTTTTGTCAGTGCCGGGGGCGGATATGGCCTCCTTGGAACAAGGTCCATCTGGGCCTGTTTTTTCTTTAGAACAGTCATGTCGTTGGACATGGTGTGATATCCACAGGCCAAAGCCCGTACCTCCTGGAGGATTTTACTCTGAATATCATTGTCAGGAGGCGGCAACTGAGCTGGAGGTAATGCAGCTAATGGAGGGGGTGTAGAATATTGAGCATACTGCGGGGGAGCAGAGAGTGCTGGATAATGCGGCGGAGGAGGCGGATAGTGGATTTGTGGCGGGCCGTAAGGGTTTACGACCGGCGCTGGATTCCATTGCTGCTGGGTTTGTTGTCCTGATGTAGACGGCATTGCACCAGAAGCTGAAGCTGATGGGTACTGGGATCGGGGAAAGTCAGGGTAAATAGGCAGCTGTACCCTATGCGGGAGTCTACCGATGGAAATAATATCCATTTCAGCCTGTTGGGCAGCCTTGTACAAAGCAGGGAACGAGTCGATTCTGGCTACTTTCAGCAGCAGGCAAATGTCTGAGTTGAAGGACCTCAGATAGTAGTAGGCCGCCTGACCCGCTGAAGGTCGGAGTTTGCGAGGTACTCGTTTCCAAGACCTCGCAAACCTGATGTTGAAGTCTGACACCTCCTCTTGGGGGTGTCGCTGTATACTTTGAAATTGATGCAGTAGAGAAGAGGGATCAACAGACTCGTTGCATCCTTTCACGAGCCTGTCGGCTAACTGTCGCCACCCCGTGATAGATCCCTTTGGCAGTGATCTCCACCAGTAGAGAAGCTTTCCCCTTAGGGAAAGGGCCAGCAGACGGGTCTTCACACCTTCGTCAATGATGGAGTGTACCGCAACCAGGGCCAAAATGTCCTGGATGTGTTCGTACGCCGTCTTGCCATAGCCGTCATACGTAGGGATGGATTTTAAGGCAGCAGGGGGCACAGCTTGTTGTCCGGCCAGGGCCAAGGGCCCCGTAGAGTCTACCATCGGGAAGAGGTCATCATCGTTTTGCTAGGCAGCCATGTCTTCCTCTGACCCGGTAGTGTACTCAATGTTGGTGTTATCACATTTTGCACGGGGTGCAATGTCTTCAATATTGTTTTGTAACAGTGCTGCTCTTCTTTTCCTCCTTCCGTTTTTCTTCCTTCTCTCCCTTTCCTTTTCTTTCCCATTCTCTTTCTCTCCCCCCTTTTTTCCCTTAGAGTCCCCCAATTGATTTTCCAGCTTTCCAGCAGGTCTATCTGAAATTGGCTAAGTCTGGGTGCGAAGTTCGTACTTCGCCCAGTTTTGGTGCGAAGTTCGCACTTCGCCCAGTTTTGGTGCGAAGTGCGTACTTCGCCCAGTTTTGGTGCGAAGTCCGACTTCGCCCCACTTTCTGGGCGCACCTTGCACTGGCAGACTGGCAGGTCAATGCAGAAGAAAGATAAAATGCCGGAGCAGGTCCATATGGCGGCAGACACCAGTGTTCGCCTGTGCGCAGTTCGACTTCTCAACAGAGTCGGAATGCGCCCTTGACAGGTGTGCGGTAGGGGAACAAACTCGGAATTTGACCAAGGCTTGAAGGCTTTCCCCAACTGCACTGACTTCTGCACGTATCCCAAGGAGCCCCGATCCCAAGCAAAGATGGATAGACTGCCCTCTAAGGCAGGCATGTGTCACACAGCATAGCCCATCATCAGACAAGTGTCCAGCTTCGGGATTTGAACCAAGACTGCCGACCAAAAAGGGATAAGCATGGGCTGCCTGCACCGCCTGCGTTAATAGCCTCATTCAAAGCTGATCTGAGGTTTCACCTGCTCCAGCTACCAGCGAGTCTGCCGACTTGAAGATTTACCCAGCGCTCCGCCACGTAGCTGTCCAGCTTCCAGGAAGACCATGCTGCGGGTACAGCCCAGTCCGACAAAAGGTCGGCATTTGCGGCTCTTTCGCCGCTTACGTCGACTTATGTTTGGTCGGGACTCTGTGCCCATTAATGTAACGGGTGGGACTCGGGCTATAAAAGCCCATTTTGAATTCATTGTAAAGGGTGGAAGGGGAATGTTTGTTAGGGAACTACTGTGCTTACTGTAACCGTGCTTCTGCTTATGAATACAATTTGTATGCCTGGTTCTGTTCTCTTGTCTTTATTCTTTTATGTTGTCTTTCATTATATGCCTTAGGCCCACCTGTGTCGCGGCTCGTTGATTCATTTCGGCATTTGGCGATCAGGTTCCTCTAGCATTGCTTGTTTAAAGCACCCTCTGTACTTCATTAATTTAAAGCATTCATATAATAGATCTGGTAGCAGTTCCATCAGTTATGTGTGACGTTGCTGGCCCGTATCTGGTGATTGATGCGATCCCCTGCTGTTAGTTCCTTGTAGGGAATGTTTGCTAGGGAGCCATTGAAGCTGTGCGGTTAAACTCTCTACCTAACACATATACCTGGCTCTGACATCTCTAGGTTTACTTTCTACCCCTGTCAGTGTACGTATCTGGTGATTGATACGATCCCTTGCTGTTAGTTCCTTGTAGGGAATGTTTGCTAGGGAGCTATTGAAGCTGTGCATACGCTGCTGGTGTATCGGAAGTACGCCTAGGTTTTGCAGTTCCTTGTCATGCTCTGTGTTTGTATGCAGTAAGTAGCGGTGATTGGTGTATTCCCGTACTGTTAGTTCCCCCCCACCAACCTTTGGATATATTTGTAATCTCTTTCTGTACATTTGTCTCTTTCCGTTCATTTATTTCTTTCCTGTTCCCTTTAGCTTAAATCCCCCCCCCCAAAAGGAGCCGGCCTTCTCCGGAGATTGGCTCGGAAGGCATCTCTTCCTTCCGGCCTTTCATGCTGGTGGGCGAATCTGGGCGCATTAACCAAAAATCCTTTCCTCATGGCAGATTCGTAACCAACAGTTTCTCTGGCACGCCCGGTGGGACGCTTGTCCCACGATTTAAAGAAAGAGTACCCGTCCAGTTTCCACCTAGCGCAACAGTTCTTCTGACCCGCTCGGCGGAACACGGGTCCCACATCTGACGAGAGATTTTCCGATCAGTCTCCACCTGGCGCTGACAGTTCCTGAGCTCTTGGTGAGACAAGGAAGTTTCTCACCCCCGACAGAATCGAAGCACCGGTGTTCGCTTCATTGCTGTTCCAAATCCGAACACCGGCGACTCTGCACGAACAAATCCTCTGAGTCTAGAAGACCGGTCCTGTCACCTTCATGCACACGAGAAGGTGGAGAACAAGAAATCCGAGAAGCCCGCCTGAGTTCTACGAACTAGACATCCTTGCTCGAGGCGAGATACCCAGGCTGGCTGATCCGCGAGCTCGTTTCGACGAAGCCGAGGCCGAGATCCAAGAAGAGGCCGAAGCTGAGGTCGGAAGAGCCGAGTACGAAGTAGAAGAGGCCGAGGAAGAGGAAAATCCTGCATCCTCGGAAAGTACCGACACCGAGTACACAACCGACGGCGGAGAAGAAGAAGAAATGGCTGACCAACAGCCGAATGACGATGATCTCTTCCCGGCGGTGGACTCTACAGGGCCTTTGGCCCTGATCGGTCAGCAAGCTGTGCCCCCTGCTGCTTTAAAGTCTATTCCCACATACGACGGCTACGGTAAGACGGCGTACGAGCACATCCGGGACATCCTTGCCCCGGCCGCACCGCATACCATCACCGATGAAAGTGTGAAGACCCGTCTGCTGGCCCTTTCCCTGAGGGGAAAGCTTCTCTATCGGTGGAGATCGCTGCCAGAAGGATCCATCACAGGGTGGCCCCAGCTTGCCAGGAGGCTCGTAAAAGGATGCAACGAGTCCGCTGATCCTACCTCTCTATCGCATCGGTTCCAAGCAATCCGGAGGCATCCTCAAGAGGAGGTGTCCGATTTTAACATTAGGTTTGCGAGATCCCGGAAACGGGTACCTCGCGAACTTCGGCCTTCGGCCGGCATGGCTGCTCACTACTATCTGAGGTCTTTCAACTCAGACATATGCCTGCTGCTGAAGATCGCCCGAATTGACGAATTCCCTGCACTATACGAAGCTGCCCAGCAAGCTGAAGCTGACATTATCTCCATCGGCAGGCTTCCGTCCAGAGTGCAGGAGTTCACATTGTGGTCATCCAAGAGGTCGTGATTGTTGACCTGGAGCCTTACTTCGGCATGTGTCTCTCTCGGGAGTTCACTGCGAAGTTGGGCGGGTCCCTGTCTCTAGACTACTCGCACATGGAAGTGCCCTTCAAAGGAAGGAGATTGAAAATTTTCAATGAGAAGCCTTCCCCTTTTCTAGTAGACAAGATACCCGGAGGAGAGATGGACTGCATGGTCCAGTTGTCAGAGGAAGAACTGGTGACAGTAGAACTGACCGAGCAAGCTCTCGAAGTGCTACAGCTTGAAGACGAGTTCTCGTTGCAAGACTTCAATGCTGTAATCGGGACGAGACGAGGTGCATTACTCCATTAAGCAGCCCGAGGAGCTTGACGTGTCCGTTGCGAAGGAAGTAGGACCTGCACCCGAAGAGCTGTGGAAGCTTTTCTTTGACGGCGCGCGTTGCAAGAATGGCGCCGGTGCAGGGGTCCTCCTGGTTTCCCCAACCGGAGTCCAGAGGGACTATGCCTACAGGCTGGCATGGAGCTGTACTAACAATTCGGCGGAATACGAAGCCCTGTGCTTGGGTCTACGAAAGGCGGAAAGGCTCGGAATCAAGCATCTCCAAATTTTCGGAGATTCAGAGTTAGTGTGTCATCAAGTTACGAATAAATGCGCGTCTAAGCATCACTATCTTAGAGCGTACCGCAATCGGGTCTGGGACTTGATGGAATCGTTTGACTCATTGAACGTTAAGGCAATATCACGTGAGAGAAACAAGCACGCTGATATTCTGGCGTCTGTTGGAGCCAGTGCGTTCAGTCGAAGACGTCGTCCGAAGCCGAAGCCGGTCCGCACCATTTACGGGCCTTACGTGCACGATAGGGATACCTTCTGGCAGGTGTTCAGTTGTGACGAGGAGATCGTCACATTCCTGGTTAACGAAGTGTGTGTAATCGAAGGTAGAGACCCTGATGACGAGCAATATGAGGGGTTGATACAGTTACGGAATAATCACGTCCCAAAAGGACTGATTACATTAGAGAGTCTCTTTGATCGAAATGACAGAGCAATATCCCACCGGATCAAAGTAGACCCGAGGCAGTATGCTGACCTGGAGCTCGAACCTGGTAAAACCATCAAGGTCGGAACAGACTGCACGTCGGAGGAGCTGGTGCAGATTAGATCAACTGTGCCGGGAGTTCCCCGACATCGTGGCACTGGTGCTACGAGGATTTGAGGGGGTATGACGGATCTGTCATCCGAGCATACCATCGAGCTAGAGGATGGCGCCAAGCCGTTCCGACAAAAGCAAAGGGCCGTAAATCCAAAGATTGAGGCCATGATGAAGACCGAGCTCTTGAAGATCCTGGAGGCCAAGATCATCTACCCCATCAAACATTCATCCTGGGTCGCGAATTTGGTGCCCGTGAGGAAAAAGAATGGCGACATACGTCTCTGTGTCGACTTCAGAAACCTAAATCAGGCTTCCCTCAGGGACCACTATCCGCTTCCCCAAATCGACCAGATTCTACATATCGTTGCTGGAGCCCAGAGATTTTCACTTTTAGATGGATTTTCCGGCTACAACCAGATTTGGGTCAAAGACGAAGACCAGCATAAGACGGCGTTTACCACGAAGTGGGGGACGTTCGCCTATCAGCGCATGTCGTTTGGCTTATCCAATGCTGGTGCCACGTTCCAAAGGGCCATGGACCTGGCCTTCCGAAAGCTGCTCAACAAGATTATTGTCATCTACCTTGATGACATGATTGTTTTCTCTCACCGACGAGAAGATCATGTTTCGCACCTGCGGCAGATATTTGAAAGTTGTCGAGAATTCGGCATCTCTATAAACCCGAAGAAGTCTGTCTTCGCGGTAAAGGAAGGAAAGCTGCTGGGACATGTCATCTCCGAGGAAGGCCTCGCCATTGACCACGACGGAGCGAAGCCCTCGTTACGCTTGCCGCCCCACCGATAAAAAAGGGCTGCAGTCCTTCTTCGGTCGGATTAACTCGTGCGGAAGTTCATCCCGGACTTCGCACGAGTGATCAAGCCTATGGCCGAGCTACTGAAGAAAGATACACCTTACGAATGGACTGATGAGAGAGAGCAAGCTTTCGAGGAAATCAAGGCTCGAGTTGCGCAAGCTCCGGTGTTGACAAACCCGGACTACTCCAAGGACTTCATCCCGTATGCAGTGGGAGAACCCGAAAGTTACGCTGCGGTCCTGACTCAGAAGGGAGACGACGGTGAGGAGCGCCCCATTGCGTTCCTAAGCCAAGTGATTTTGCCGCACGAAGAGAAGTACAATTTTATAGAGCGGCAGGTCCATGCGGTCATGAAGTCCCTTCGAAAGTTCAGGCACTTTGTCTCCCAGAGTAAGACCACTGTCTTTGTGATTCACCCCGATGTTCGCAGTTTCATCTTGCAAGGAGAACCGGGTCACAAGAGAGCGGGATGGATTGCCAAGATCCAGGAGTTTGACATCGAAGTACGGCCCACCAAGCTTATCAGAGGCCGAGCCTTGTGTCAGGAATTGGCCCGAAGCGCTATAGCCGGCATCTCCGCCTGCAAGTGGGAGGACACAGCGACACGCATCTACCTAGCCAACTCCTTATCGGAGGGGAGTGATTGGACAGATGAACTGGTGAGATACTTATGCACCGGAAGATGTCCCGATCACTGAACGCCTCACAACGAAGGAGATTTCGGCTAGGTGCACTAAGGTACACTCTTCGCCCCGAGGGGCTTTACTTCAAAAACATTGACGGCATCCTGTTGCGGTGCGTCATAAAATCCGACCAGCCTAGGATCCTCGGAGACTTTCATTCTGGGATGCCTGGGGGTCACCATTCTTCAAGGCCAACGGCCTTAAAAATAATAAGGGCTGGATACTATTGGCCCACTACGTTCGCATGACGCGTATGCGGTCTGCGCCAAATGTGATCAATGCCGGAGTATGCTGGCCGAAGCGAGAAAAGCACCCCTGCCCCTTCAACCGATTCAAGCCGAAGCTCCGTTCCGACAATGGGGTCTAGACTTCATTGGGGTGATTTCTCCTAACTCCTCCGCCGGCCACAAGTTTATTCTCACGACTCACGACTATTTCACACGGTGGACGGAGGCGATCCCGACCAAGAACGCCGACCAAGAAACGGTCATCGGGTTCATTGAGAGCACGATTACCCGCTCGGGGTTCCGAGTCAATTGTGACGGACAACGGTCCGGGATTTGTAGGCGCTGTACTCACGGAGTACACCGGCGGACTTGGCATCTATCACAAGATGTCTTCTAATTACTACCCGCAAGGGAATGGCCTTGCCGAGTCTACTAACAAGAACCTCCTGAAAATTCTCCGGAGGACCATTGAAAAGAATAAGCGGACTTGGCACTTGCTCCTGAACCGGGCGCGTGGGCGGACGGAGTTGCGTTCAAGAAATCCCTCAAGACGTCCCCCTACGCGCTCGTCTATGGCAAGCAAGGCTGTTATGCCATCACACATTGAAATCCCCGCCACTGTGGATGGTTGATGAAGACGGGAGCAGCGGAGACCCGGTAGACGACAGATTGTGCCAACTCCTGCGGTTGGAAGAAGACGAGAGAAAGTGCATACCGAGGCCTTCGCGGATCACATTGCGGCCACTAAAGGCTGGTTTGCCAAAGGCACCATTGCCGAGTTTTCGAAGTCGGGGACACAGTGTCTGAAGTGGGACTCATACAAGGCAAAACCGGGTAATCACGGAAAATTTGACGCTCTGCGGGAGGGCCCTTATCGGATTGCCGGGTGAATCGGTTCAATGCCTACATACTTTCGGATATGGAGGGTCAGCTCCTCCCCATCCCCGTCAACGGGTTCCACTTGAAGCTTTATCGTTGTTGAAGGCGCCCGAGTGGCCCTTCCTTGTAAAAATTTTTCCTTGTGTTTTTTATTTTTCCCCGCATGTATAGTTTCCAGTTTTAGCTTTCAGTTTATTTTTCCTTCTTTGAGCTTAAATGCGGCATGGGAGAGAAAGACAGACTTCGCGGCGAAGTCTGTCGTTGCCCCCGAGGAGGGCGAAGTTCGGCTATGCCAGAGAAAGAAAGGAGAAAAAAGAGCAAAAAATCGACTAAGTGTTGGCCGAAGCCCGACTTCGCAGCGAAGCCTGACTTCGGCCCAGCCGAATTGCGAAGTTTGTTCGAGAAAACACTGAAGCACACCAAGAAGAAGCTCCGCTCATCCTTTGACCGAAGTACGCACTGCGCAACCCTTCGTGCGAAGTACGCACTGCGCGCAAAGTTTGCGCGAAGTGCGAACTTCGCAGCGAAGCCTGACTTCGGCCAGCGCTCGCGCGAAGTGCGCGCTGCGCTCTATTCTCGTGCGAAGCGCGAAGTTCGCACTTCGCACCAAGCTTCGGCCGAAGTCCGAACAAAGTCAGCATCGCATTGCGCAGTTCGGACAACGGGCGAAGGTTGCAAAGATGTGTGAAGCCCAAAGGCGGCAAAGACCCAGACCGCGCCCGAAGCCTTGGGCGCAGCAAGCAAGCAAAAGGAGTTCAAGCACGCGCTTCGCGCGAAGTTCGAACTCGCCCGAAATTCGGGCGAAGTCCGACTTCGCCGGCGAGGTCGGGCCGCGCCCAACCCGGGCGAAGCCCGGCTGCGCCTAGTTTTCCGGGCCAGCGTTGGGACGCGTTTCAAAAGAAAAATAATAACGAAAAATTCAAAAACCCCCAAGCTGGGCCCAAGGCGCGCTTGCACTTGTTTTAATGTGGGTTTCCGCGCCAAAGGTTTTGTCTTGAGCAGTGTGCCCAAGTGGTGGCAGCAACGTCAGCCATGGTGCAGTCCCCAACGCTGAATTAATGATTGCGCGTTTTTCAAGGAAAAATGCAACTAAAGAAGCAAGGCACGTCTGCGAGGCGCGTCTTTTCTCAAACGTTCTCTTGCGCAGCCACCAAGGGTTTTAACTCAGCCGACCTACCCCTCCTGCATTGCATTAATGGCGCTGTTTTTATCTAGAAAAGGGGGTCAGAATCATGCCAACATTCCAGTTTGCAGAGATTATTCCTCGGACGGTGCTAATTATTCCTACGATAGCGAAATTTGTTGCGAGACGGCTGAACCTGTCATTATTGCTGACTCGGAGAGATGGACAAGGGAAAAAGGCCCGTGTCGGCGCGATCCAGTGAGCAATGAACCGGGGGGATTTGCCGCGGCCGGGGAGTTTTCAAAGGCGATCCTCCGCCGGAGAAAAAGTCAAAGGCCCGGACGAAGAAGGTACGGCGTGGGCAATCCCCACCACCTCCGGTGAATTACAGCGGGATATGTGGACGGCTTGTTTTCCATGAGCCTAACTCGGCTGCGAGCGAATGTGGAGAGCTGGGTTGACAAAGTTTCGCCCTCCCATCATTTTGGAGCGGCGTACAAATCAAATCTCTTCAGATTCATGTGCCCTCCTGTCCACCAGTGCCCGGAGCTGATAGACTTAATTGTTAGACATTATAAACCGGCTTCCCGGCAAATCTGCAGTTCCGTTGGCAAACCCTTGTTCGCACTTGCGCGAGGAGGCTGTGCGGCCGGCTTTCGCCCCGGGGCTGGAGTATGACTCCGGCACCATCCTCGAGAAAAATCGGTGCGGGCGAACAAGCGGGACGTTTCACGCACACCAAGCGAATGAGGGATTTCCTCAATTCGGAGCTCAACGCCCCGCTTCCCGGCCGGACAATGGCCGGCGGCCCCATGCCTTTGGCGAAATTTCGGAGCAAGTATCTATATACCATCTTGGCATGGATCCTCGAGCTGCGACTCCGATGAGTGGTGCACCCGTACCAGTGGCGGCGCGAGAATGCCTCTGTGTGGAGAATCTTACGAACCAGCGGCGCAGCGGAGCGGAAAGCGCCCCATCTCTTTCGACTGGGCAGACTGGCTGGCTTACGCCATTCATTCCAGCCTGTTGAAGATTCAGAAGAGGCAGTCAACCGATTTTCGTTTCAGTTCCGTTCTGGCCTGGCTTTGTTTGTACCATCTGCACCCCCAAATGCCGATCCTTGAACCTAAAGAAGGTTAACGAGAAGGGAGAGCCCCGGCCCGTCTATAGCCGGACGGATGACTTATACCGGAAAGGGTCCTACTACAAGTTCAACTTCAACTTTACGGGATTCGTCATGTCGGTCTTCACCGAAAGTGAAATCCCCCGTCCCCGAGAGAAATGACGAGTGCTTTGATAAATCGGAAGCTCGGGGACGTTTTGAGGCGACGCGAGGGATTGTGATCAGAATCTACGGGTTCAAGGGCAAACCCTATTTGCTGCCCTATTGGTGCTCAGAGCATATGTTCGGGATGGAGGTTGCCCGACAGATGGACTATGTGGAAGAAGAGTTTGGCCTAGGGAAGAAAAGAGGACAGATTTTCCAATACCCTCTTTCCTGGGCCAACGTTGAGATTACTGAGGTAGGACAACATGTCTACCTAGAGCAAGCGCTGTCCCGGATTGGCCTGGTTTTGTTGCCGCAGCGCTGGAAGTATGACCCTCATGGGATAAGGGGAAAGTTTGCACATTTGTGCCCCGGGATATAACCGAAGATAGATGCGACGTGGTCCATGTGGACCTTGGTGGGAGATTGAATTAATGGAAGCTTCTCCCCCACGGCGGGATTTCTCTCTGCGAGGAGGTGACATATGACCCCAAGCGAAACCCGGACCATCACTTCTCATCTCCGGGGTTCAAAAAATTTCTGTCCAAGATTGCGAGGCCTTAAGCTGGTCTAAAGAAAAGATTACCGAATCTTTGGAAAATGAGATGCCGCACGCGACACGATAAATCCACAAGGAGAAACCCGGCCGTAGATGACGACTTCTCGGTTCTCTATGACCGAGCATCATGACGGTGGCGGCCGTTCGCATATCAAGGTTACGTTCCCAGAGGCCCCTTTGAGGATTATAAAAATGGGTCTCCTCCCAAACAGTTGTACACTTCGGCAACTGCCAGCGCCGGCCCAGCAAGTACCCAGGCCGATCCAATGCAGCCCGTGGCTCCTAAGGCGGCGCACGAAAAGGCGAAAAGAGTTAGTCAAGGCGGCGCCGAGGCACTTCCTCGAGGCAAGAAAAGCGCCGGCGCCGCCGGAAACGGACCGGTCGCGGCGGACCTTACGCAAGTCAAACCCCGGTACAAGTTTACCGTGGGAGCATCGGTGACTGCTTGCACCGCCGTCTCCTTCCCCCGATCCGACGGTTGTTCCGGAAGAGAAGAAGCGGAGGAGAGTTGAGAAAATCGGGCGACCCTAGCACGATAGTGCAGCGACCGGTCGCGAGCCGCGGCCGCGTCCTGCCGCCGCAGAGGCAATTCCTTTGGGCAGTCCCAAGCCAGCCGCCGAGACAAGAAGCGAAGACATTCACCCGGCATCGGCTCAGGCGGAGCCCGCAGGTACGTTTGCTGTCCCTGTCTCTCTAGTCTCACCCAGTTCTACTTCCACTCAGTCCCCCGCTCAATCTGGGCGAGCCATGACCACATCCTCCTCCCCGTCTCCGCGTCCTTCTAGCGGTCCCCATTCTTTCGATCAGTTTGCTCAGAACCCTAACGTCTCTCTTTCTCTGAGCACAACTCCAAACCCTTCGCCCGAGGTCAGTGCTGAGGCTGTCCGTTCACCATCACATCCTCCGCCTCAGCCGCTTCAAACCCTCACAGTGTCAGCCGCTCCCATTTCCATTTCCCGGTCGCCCCCACAAGCGGCCGATTCTTCCAAGGTCCGTCCGGTTCCTCCTGATCCCATCCCCGCAGGAGAGACGTCTCAGCAGATCCCTAGGCTGGGGGAACCAGATTTTATGGACGACCTTCAGAACTCAGATGACTTGCCCACGGCAACGAGAGCCGTAGAGTATTCTGTCTCTTTCCGCCAAGACCTGAAGCGGAGGAGACACGAAGAGATAGCCGCCCCGGCGAAACGCGCAAAGTATGATTTCGGAAGGAGAGTGATTACAACGGAGAAAATAATCCCAATAGTGAAGAAGCCTCTCCGAGAAATGACTAAGGCGGACTACGTGCTCCAGACAAAGGAGAAAAGCTTTGACGACATTGATAAACGGTATGAGATTCAGACGATCATGCGCAAAGCTGACAATCTCTTTGTCAAGAGTCTGGAGGAGCGGGGAAGAACTTTTCGCGTTGCGGGACAAAGTAAGGCAACTTGAAGAGGACCTATCTAGGTCCAGCGAGCAGGCTGGAAGCGGCGCGGCGAGAAACGAGATGAATTCAAAGCCCGGCTGGCCGCTTCTCGGCAACGGGCCGCAACCGAAAGAAAGCAGCCTCGGAGCAGATTTCTCGGCTCCGGGAGTCTTTGAAGCGGGCGCGATCGCGGCTTGCGAGAGAAAACATCTCAAGCGGTTGTCTTTTCAAAGACAAAAGTTAAGGAAATGAGGGCTGGTTTCTTTGAGGGAATGCAAGCCCCATACCTTTAAGGCGATGGCGGTCCTGGACTTCGCATCCGGGATTCAAGAAGTTTACGCCGGGAAAGCTTGTGGTAGAGGAGGCCGAGCGCCGAGGCAAAGCAATGGCTGGACACGGCGATAAATCTTCGGGGAGCGCGAGCGCGACGGCGTCCTTTTTTCCCCGTGTCCTCATTCGCTGCAGAATGGGCAGGTGCAAGGGTGACCTTGCACAAATATTTCAGAAAAGTTGAAGAGGTGAGAGTGGCCAGACGAATGCTTGACGCATTCGGACATGAAAGAGATATCTGTCTGGCCCCCTTTCACGCTCTTTCAGAACTTGGGTGTCCGGGTTTTGTTGAGAATGGCGAGCTCCTCACCCTAGATCGGGTAAAGAAGAATTGGCAGTCCTTTGAAGCGGATACGGCTGAAATTGATAGGCTGGAGTGAGCCAATTCAAGACAGTCGAGTCACTCGGATGGTGTCCGAGATATTCCGGGATCCGCTCCTATTTTCAGGAGTTAGAGAAAAGATACCTCACCATCGACCTGCACGCGGTCGCTGCTTTTCACGGAGCATTAGAAGATATAGCTGACCGCAAGCCATTCGAAGCGGAAGCCTGGCGCTCAGCCCAAGAGGCGTACACTCGCATGTGCGAGGCAGAAGCAGGAAATGGAGAGCTTTCGGAAGGAGATACTGATGAGGCAACTGACAAAGATGAATCTGAAGAACAGTTGCCGCAAGGAGAACGATTAGAGCAGCAAAAGGCAGGGGAGGTAAGTTCCTCTGCACCCAAAGGATGAAGGCATGGATTCTTTGCGCCGAGGCGAGCTCGACACCCCGCGAGCCGCCAGAAATGTTGTCACATTTTGCACGGGGTGCAATGTCTTCAATATTGTTTTGTAACGGTGCTGCTCTTCTTTTCCTCCTTCCGTTTTTCTTCCTTCTCTCCCTTTCCTTTTCTTTCCCATTCTCTTTCTCTCCCCCCTTTTTTCCTTGGAGTCCCCCGAGTTGATTTTCCAGCTTTCCGGCGGGTCTATCCGAAATTGGCTAAGTGCGGGTGCGAAGTTCGCACTTCGCCCGGTTTTGGGCTCCCGGGTGCGAAGTTCGCACTTCGCCCTTTGGTGCGAGTGCTTCGCCCATTTTGGTGCGAAGTCCGACTTCGCCCCACTTTCCGGGCGCACCTTGCACCGTGCGACCGGCGGGTCAATGCGAGAAGAAAGATAAAATGCCGGAGCGAGTCCATATGGCGGCGGACACCGGTGTTCGCTCGTGCGCGATTCGACTTCTCAACGAGTCGGAATGCGCCCTTGACAGGTGTGCGGTAGGGGAACAAACCCGGAATTTGACCAAGGCTTGAAGGCCTTCCCCGACTGCACTGATTTTTGCACGCATCCCAAGGAGCCCCGATCCCAAGCGAAGATGGATAGACTGCCCTCTAAGGCAGGCATGTGTCACACAGCATAACCCATCATCAGACAAGTGTCCAGCTTCGGGATTTGAACCAAGACTGCCGACCAAAAAGGGATAAGCATGGGCTGCCTGCACCGCCTGCGTTAATATCCTCATTCAAAGCTGATCTGAGGTTTCACCTGCTCCAGCTACCAGCGAGCACTGCCGACTTGAAGATTTGCCCAGCACTCCGCCACGTAGCTGTCCGGACTTCCGGGAAGACCATGCTGCGGGTACAGCCCGATCCGACAAAAGGTCGGCATTTGCGGCTCTTTCGCCGCTTACGTCGGCTTATGTTTGGTCGGGACTCTGTGCCCATTAATGTAACGGGTGGGACTCGGGCTATAAAAGCCCATCTTGAATTCATTGTAAAGGGTGGAAGGGGAATGTTTGTTAGGGAACTACTGTGCTTATCGTAACCGTGCTTCTGCTTATGAATACAATCTGTATGCCTGGTTCCATTCTCTTGTCTTTATTCTTTTATCTTTGTCTTTCATTATATGCCTTAGGCCCACCTGTGTCGCGGCTCGTTGATTCATTTCGGCATTTGGCGATCAGGTTCCTCTAGCATTGCTTGTTTAAAGCACCTTCTGTACTTCATTAATTTAAAGCATTCATATAATAGATCTGGTAGCAGTTCCATCAGTTATGTGTGACGTTGCTGGCCCGTATCTGGTGATTGATGCGATCCCTTGCTGTTAGTTCCTTGTAGGGAATGTTTGCTAGGGAGCCATTGAAGCTGTGCGGTTAAACTCTCTGCCTAACACATATACACAGCTCCGACATCTCTAGGTTTACTTTCTACCCCTGTCGGTGTACGTATCCGGTGATTGATACGATCCTCGCTTGTTAGTTCCTTGTAGGGAATGTTTGCTAGGGAGCTATTGAAGTTGTGCATACGCTGCTGGTGTATCGGAAGTACGCCTAGGTTTTGCGGTTCCTTGTCATGCTCTGTGTTTGTATGCAGTAAGTAGCGGTGATTGGTGTGTTCCCGTACTGTTAGTTCCCCCCACCAACCTTTGGACATATTTGTAATCTCTTTCTGTACATTTGTCTCTTTCCGTTCATTTATTTCTTTCCTGTTCCCTTTAGCTTAAATCAGACCCCCCCACCAAAAGGAGCCGGCCTTCTCCGGAGATTGGCTCGGAAGGCATCTCTTCCTTCCGGCCTTTCATCTTTGGTGGGCGAATCTGGGCGCATTAACCAAAAATCCTTTCCTCATGGCAGATTCGTAACCAACAGTTGGAACTGTCCGAAGATGTAGATTCTTCTTTGGCCTCTACTTCTTCAATTTCAGCCTCGGGCTCTTCTACGCGAGCTTGCTTATCGGCCAGTCTGACGCGCTCTCCTGGAGCGGCAATATCGATTTCGTAAAGGTCAGACCGATCTCCCGGATTCCTTGCTCGCCACCTTCTTGTTTGCATGAAGGTGTTAGGACCGGTCTTCACGGACTCAGAGAGTATTCAGGTTCGTGCAGAGTCGCCAGGTGCTCTGATTTTTAACAGCAATGAAGCGAGCACTCGTGCTTCGATTCTGTTTGGGGGTGGGAAACTACCATGTCCCACCAGACGTGCCAGAGAAACTGTTGGTTACGAATCTGCCATGAGGAAAGGATTTGTTGTTATTGCGCCCAGATTCGCCCACCAGATTGAAAGGCCGGGAGGAAGGAATGCCTTCCATGCCAATCTCCGGAGAAGGCCGGCTTGTGGGGTTTTCGGTGTTAAGATAAGAGTGCAGGGAAAGAGATAAAAGTGCGAAAAGAGAATCCAAATGTGATTGGAGTTGGGTGGGGGGAATAAGCAGCACGGCAACGATCAATCACCAATACTAACAGCATTCTTCTACAAAGCACACATTGAAACTACAGCTATCATTAATCCTATGTATCCTCTATCTATGCATTCTAGGAATACTTGATCATCAAATACCAGAGTCCAGAATTCAGTACAACAGTAAGCAATTATACAAGAAACATGAGGCAGAAATGACAAGGAGAGGCAGCATACAAGATAAAAGACAGTAAGCAGAGCCAAGTATATGCTTATATTAGAGGCAAACGCATAGCTACAATGGTTCCCTAGCAATATATTCCCCTTCCACCCTTTACAATGAAAATGAGTGGACTATTTATAGCCTCAGTTTCCCCCCAATTACATTCATGAGCCCAAAGTCCCAGACAAGACAATAGCTGACACAAGCGGCTGAGGAGTTGTTGATGCTGACTCCTGTCGGCAAGGACTGCACCCGCGGCATGGTCTCCCTGAAAGATGTACAACTACGTGGCGGTGTGTCGGGCCAAACCTTTCGTCAGCAGGAATGCGGGTAGGTGAGGCGGATGGAACTTCTTATCAACCTTAAATGATAGCAGCTGGCATAGATAGTGCAGCCCATGCTTTGTCCTTTTCCCGGTCTTGTCTTGGCTCGAATCCCGAAGTTGGACACTAGTTGGATGCTGATGAATGACATGTGTCTGCCTTGAAAGGCAGTTTATCCAACTTCGCCTAGGATTAGAGCGCTGTCGGGTTGCGCAGGTGAAAAACAACGCAGTTGGGGAGGCCTCCGTGCCTTAGTCAATTTCTGAGTTCACTTTACCCGACTGCGCACCGATCAGAGGGCGCACTCCGACTTCGCTGCGAAGTCGGGTTGCGCACCGGTATTTTGTTGTCTCTACCGCCGTTCGAACTGCACACTGGAGAGGGGGCGCACCCCGACTTTGCTGCGAAGTCGGGTGGCGCCCCAACACTTAGCTGATTTTCTGCCAGACTGCTTCCCAAGTGCGCCCAGGAAGAAGGGCGCTCCTCGACTTCGCTGCGAGTCGGGTGGCGCCCTGACACTTAGTCTATTTTTGCTTGTTCCTGTTTGCTTGCGTACTTCCCGTTCCCTATCGCGCTCCAACCGGGGGCGCACTCCGACTTCGCTGCGAAGTCGGGTTGCACCCTAGACTTAGTCATTTTTAGGGAACACTTGCTGGAAACTTCACTGGGGGAAGAAGAGGGAGGAAGGAGGAATGAAACTGCAAGGAAGAGGGAGAAAGGGAGAAATGAAGAAAGGGAAAATGAGGAGAAGGAAAGGAAAAGAGCAGCTCACTTACAAAAACCAAAAACATGGCACCCCGTGCAAAATGTGGCAATGAGCAGTTACCTGTGCATCACAACTTTTAGGTTTCCCAATATTAACCTTATGTATGTGCTAGACATCTATTGATAAGTATGCAGTAACATTGTACTTAGCTGCTAACTGTTGTTTCAAGTACACTATCATCTGCTTCAATTCATTATTTTCCTGTTTCATCTCATAGGGCCATTGATTAAACTTTGCTGTCATGATTTGTTTACACCGAAGCTAACTCTTAATGGGCACATGCAAATTTATTCATAAAGGCTTCCCAAGGAAGAGTTTGAACCATGTTGTACCCATTTCGGTGGGTGTAATGAACAAGTAGCACACATAAAATAAATTACAGCAATAGTAAGTATATACAAAGATAAGAGAAACAAGATACTAAAATAAAACATGAAGAATATGTGTGTGTGAGAGAGAGAGAGAGAAATGAAATGAAATATTATTAATGTCCTCGGTGGGCCAAAATAAGACCCAAGGGACTATAAGAAGGACAATAATGATTGCCAGCTAGCGGGCTAAAAAGCCCAACAAAGAAAAGAACTAAGATAAATACAAGACGAAACCCGACAACCGGGCCAAAGAGAAAAGGAGAAAGAAAAGGGAGAGCAGAGGGGGGAGGGCTGCAGTCCGAAAGAGAGGAGTACACGCCAAGAAGAACGGAGAGAGAGAAGGAGGGGGAGGGAGCAGCCCAGGAGGGGCAAGCTCCAAGAACCCCTCAAAAACTAATCTCTCCTAACAGTCGAGGCCGAAGTACCGGAGTTGAAGAAGTCCATGATATGTCTCTGTCCATCGCTGGTTCGGAACCCTGACAAGTTGTGGGTGCGTTGTCTAGTGACCCTGCTCCCGTCTGAACTGGATGATGTGGGGCGTTTCCGTCCGGAGTCACCCGAGCCGTCGGAGCGGGTGAAGTATGTTGTGATGAGCCGATGTTGAGGAGGGTGAGATCCATCTGGAGGAGAACTTTTATGTCGTCGAAGCTGAGTTATCTCCCTAAGAAAGAGTGCGAGACACCGCTGGTCCGGGTATCTGAAGAAGGTAGAAACAGATCGAGAGTTGTCCCTGAAAAGGCAGTGGAATCTACCCCGGATCTCATAATAAATGGGACAACAAAAGATAAAGTGATGAAGGGTTTCAACTTCACCCAATGAGCAAAACAAGCAAATCCGCTCCTCCGTCGGAAGATGGTGGTCTGACTCAATCCGGAGTTGGTGAGAACACACCCTGAGTTGCCCAATAGTGATCCGAAGACTATGCATTGTGTGTTGCTGAAGGTATTGTGGAGGAACTATTCTGCCCTCCTGTATCTGTAGGAAGTGCTCATGGTAGAAAGACAACTTGGGGGAAAGAGGGGCAACAGGAGAGATCCATGTGCATCTGGTGTACTGGAGACTAACATCCTTCCGGATCTCGTGGAGCATCTTCTCCTTACTAAGCCGAGAGGGGGGAGAACACCCAAAGAATAAGGGGGAGCCTGTCCATCCGTATCTGAATGCTGGCCAGGAGGGCAGAAACCTGAAAATACCAGCTCCTCCGGCCTCCCCGAGAACTCGGAGAGAGTTCCATTGAGGAGCGAAGGGCGAGGTAAGGGTACCGCCTGCAACCCGCAGGGGTATCTCCTAACGTACGGATCCTGTGAAGATAACCGATAATCAAGAAGATAATCTCAAGCTGGAGAGGAGAAGCCCCAAACTTTGCCAGAATAATAGAGCGGGGGACTGTGCCCTTGCAACGAATGAATCGTCGAAGAAAGAGTGTCTGGACTCGTTCAACCCGTGACCACTCAGTCGGGCCAAGACTAGGACCCCAAACCACTGACCCATAAGTAATAGTTGGCTTGACCAAGGCGTCAAAGATCCTCATCTTCACAGGTATATCCTGAAAATGTGCTTTGAAGCAATTCCTCTCTAGCAAAGACAAAGCTGCATACCCCTTACACACCCGGGCCTGGGCGGCGGGTTTCATACCAAAAGTGGGACCGGTGAAAAGAACCCCCAAGTACACATAAGAGGTGGTGATCTCGACCTCCCGACCTTGGAAAAAGAAGTGGAGATGGGATAGGGCCTCTTTGGTAGTATTGAATACCATAACCTTGGTCTTAGAAAGATTCACCGTCAACTGTCTCGAGTCACAAAAAGCGGCAAGAGTGTCCAGATGACGCTGAAGCCCCTCAGGAGATGAGGCCAAAAGAACAACATCATCAACAAAGAGGAGAATAGAAATCAGCACATAATGAAGAAGGCAACCATCCTCTGGGTGAGCGTTCTCCTTAATAAAAGTCTCAAGCTCGTCGATGAAGATCCCAAAAAGTGTCGGGGAAAGGGGGCACCCCTGTTTCACTCCTATGGTGCTAAGAATACTGGCTGAAAGCCCTTGAGGGGAGCGAAACCGACCTTTCACAGTCTCATATAACCGTGTAACCGCTGTCAAAAGCTGCCCAGAGATGCCAACCGACCGAAGTCTCTCAAGAAGTAAATGCCGAGGCACCGTGTCGAAAGCTTTCCTGAAGTCTACAAAGCAACAATAAACCTTCGAGGACCTGGAACGCGCCTCCTCAATAATAGCTCTGAGGACTAGAATGTGATCTGTGGTCTGGTGATCTTGTCGAAAACCAGCTTGGCCAAGGGCCCTGAAACCCTCCTCCTCCAACCTTCGGGAGAGAAGCACATCCAATGTTGTGGCATAGAGCTTGGCAAAGATATGCCCAATCATGATAGTCCTGTAGTTATTAGGTTCATGGGGATCACCTGCCTTATGAATGGGGTGAATGATATGCTGAGTCCAGGAATCAGGAAACCCAGAACAGACAGAGAGATTAAAGAGATCAGTGAGGGGCCCAACAAGAGGGTCAATACCATGCTTCAGAAATTCTGCTTGTAACCCATCCAAATCTGTTGCTTTGCTCGTACAAAGTTTCCTGATAGCCTGCCTGACAAGACCAGTAGAAAAGAGGTGGCACGAAGAGGGGGGGAGGGAACAATAATGGGAGGCTGATTTGGGATGGTATAGAGGGAAGAGGCATGAATGGTCCAAGTGGAAAGATCGATCCCATGAATAATCCGATCACGGGGGAGGATAAGGCGCCAGAAGGATTTAGGAGACTGCTGAAGGGAGTGGATAAGATCAAGTCGATGCCGAGAGAGGAAGAGACGCTTCTTCTTTCGAAGAAGCATCCTGTAGTCTTTGTGAGAAATGGCATAGAGTTGGGAAGGATTCCGAATGGCATATTTCAACCTTCGGTGGGCAGACTTACATTCCTCATCATACCAGATGTTCATGGGGCAATGACCAGGGGGACGAGGACGGGGGGAGGACGAGTAGTGTGTGGGTACGAGTCCAAAGCAGCCTTCCAAATAGTTTGGACCAAGCAAGCAGAACGATCGGAAACATCGGGAAGAGAAGACACCTTGGGGAGAACCTGACGCAACCGGTCCATGTAGGTAAAGGAATAATAATAGTCAAAGTCCATAATGACTCGAGGGGCAGAAGGGGAGGGAGGAGGGGGAGGAATAACAGGAAGGGAAACAACGGATAACGTAAGAGAAAGAACTGAATGATCGGTAAGGGGGGAGGGTGATCAGAGACGCTAAACCGGGAAATGAATGGAATGAGGGTGGTAGAGGAAATAGCATAGTCGACGACACTGGCTCCACCACTATGAGGAAAGCAAGTAAACCCACCGGAATCCGGGAAACAAGATATGCCATTGAGAAGAACTAGCCTGTTGGATTCACCCAACTCAATAAGATGCTTACCGTAAGCAGTAACCTGTGTCGCTGGAGGTTCGAGCAAAACCAAGGTCCTCAGGATCCAATTCCCGAGTCTGCATCTCATCGGTTGTGAGGTCATGAAGAGAAACCTGCATAGGTCCGGTCCGAGAATTGAAATCTCCCAGCAAAAGTATCTCCCCTAAAGCCGAGTATCTAGTAATGTCCTCATAGAGATCTTGGAAAGGGTCCCCGTCCGTGTGAATAGCAAAATTGGACGTGGTGGGAGGAAAGTAACAAGTGGCAATGTAGATATCCCAAAGAGGTGGGTGACGATGGATTTTAATCCATAAAAACCTGGAGTGGGGGTCAGTCGAAACCAGGGAAACTGAACCCTGGAGACTGTCCCTGATAAGAGCAGCAACACCTCCTGAACCTCGAACCCCCAGAGCGCCGAGTGAGTTGCCGACAACTGGACCACCAGAAGTAACCAGAGATAACTGGTAGGGCCCGCTCAGGACTCTCGTGCGTCTCACAAATAAGAATGATGTCATGTCTGCCAATCACATCAAGAAGGGACCCTGGGGCAGACCACATCATACCATTGCAGTTCCAACAAGCTATAGCTAGCTTATCTACCACCTCCCTTCCGTGCCGATGGAGTCATTTGTTAGGCAAGGGTTTGGACCACCCAGGTGGGGGAGAGTCCCTAATCACTGCACGCAAATTACGAATAACTGCCCATTTGTTGGCTTTCCTGGCTACGCTACTTGTTCCCTGGCTTTCTTCAATTCTTCAACCTGGAGTCGCGTAAGGTCCTCATCAAGGTAAATCTTGTCCTGAAGAGTAAATAATTTCCGTTTGGCCCTCAACGCCTTCATACGCTCTTCCGCATTTTTGAAGCGTATGACCAATGTGGAGTCGGGAGAGAACCACGCTCTCTCGAGAGTAACATTTGTTAACTCAAGAGTGTTGTGAATGAAGGCATTTCCAGCTTGAATCGGATCAGTAGGTTTGGGCACCCCACGAACCCTGAGATTGAGCGCTTTCGCATTACGGATCCTTTCTTCTTCAAATTTAGCCTGGACAACCAACTCAACTATGGGGGGCGGGTTCTTCTTTCCAGCTACAACCTGAACCCAAGATTGTTGGTCGGCTAATTTTTGACTTTGTGCAGTTGACACTTCCTTGAGACGTTCTTGTTCAGCAAGAAGAACAGCCTGTTCATCTCGAATTTTTAGAATTTCAGAGTGTAAATTCGCAGAATTTTGAGGAGGTTGTTCGGTATGTGCAATCTGCAATTGAGTAATGATGGCTTGCTGATCTTGAAGTTTAATTTGGAGATCCGTGATAATCCGGCTGCCGTCTTTCACTTGGTCTTGCAAGGAGAGTATAATACTAGCTTGTGTGTCTAGCTGTTTCTGGAGAGAATTAATCTGTTTAGACAAACGCTGATATGACACTGTTGTGTGAAGGCGTTGGACAGATTTAAGAGGAGAAGCCCGCGTCTCCTCCATTACTCCTTCATCAAGTATCCCCATAACACCAGGAACAGCTGTGAGGACAGCTAGGAAATTATGAATGAAAATTTGCCCACGAAGAAGAAAAATCCATCCGCAAAGAAGAAAAAAAATGTCCGCGAAGAGATACGTGACAGAAATCCGTCTACCCTAGCTACGTTGACTACGAAGAGTCTCGTCTAGCTGCGTAGGAGAATCCCCATATAGCTGCGTACCAGAGAGAGTATGAAGAGGGGTGGGGGGCTGAGAGACCATAATGGTCTAATAAATAAGTAGTAGGCCAATGGGACTCATTAAAAAAAAAGTTGTTGCAAAATACAATGCATTGTAATAACCACAAAGTACTATGAAAATAAGATAAAATAGAGTAAAGAATCTAGTGTAAACTACTCTAAAATGGAACAACTGTATGGCATAAAATTATAACCTCAAGGGTTACCCAAAATGGATAAACCCTAACATGCTAAAAGTAATGATTAAGAGAGAGCTAGAAGTCAAGGTACAACAGAGATGGAAAGAAACTTTGGTGGATCTAGGCGCAACATTAATCTATAGTGGGATGTAATGTAGAAGCATAGTCGTTGTCATCACCATCCCAAAAGGGGCCAACACAGGATCTAATGATGCTCCCAGGAGAATGGCCAAGACTAAGAAGGCCTGGTTGGATAATCCTAAGAGGACATAAAGTTCGATCCTACAAGCCTCTTCTAGAATCCATGGCTGTGGAACCAATAGAAGAGGACAAGAAACTAGTAAGTTATGCCTGTCTACAACTCCTCAATATGTGAGGGGTGGCCAAAACCCGATGCCAAAGAACTGTAGTCTTGTCCTATTGCAAGCAAAAAGAACAAACTGAAGCCCTAGTAGCCACTCTTGAATCCACATTAATGGGAGATATGTGGCCATTCATTTACCAAACTAATGCAAATAATAACTTTTTAAGTTAACGACGCCTCAAATTTAATTATCAATGCATAATCTTAAACTTTATCTAAATGGACATTGTCTTTCTAATAACCCCCTTTACTGCCCATTTAGTAATTAGGGGGCACATCAAACAAAATGTCCTATAAAATCTTTAATTATAGGGCCTAGATGTTATCATTATCTTTGTCATCTATGATCTCTTTAGTTTGTCCAAAAATTTCAACAAAATCACTTTGCTGCTGTTTTAACAGTTTAACTTCAGAATTAAAGGCCTTGCAAAGCTTCACAGTATGACTTGTCTTCCCAAGCCAATACCATCAGAATTACCCCAAATGAGACCTGAAAACCACTCAAACCCAGAAAAAACAACAAATGCTGTAAATATTATTACATGCAAAGTATGGGAATTCTAAGCAATTAATATCAATACTCTTGAGAACTGCAGTATACAGGTCTCTACAACCTTAAAAAGTCGATAAATAATGAAGTCCATGATGGACAATCTATGAGACTTCTCACTTTGGCTCTTTCTCTAATTTAAAAAACACTGGAGAAGGGAATGATTATTCTTTCTATGGGGACCATTAGAGAAAAGGTTTTACATATGGTGAATGGTTTATACTATTGCCATCTAAAAGTGGAAAGGGTGGACAAAACCATCATCTTTATATTTGTGCTCTTAATCTTGCCCTGACTCTTCAAAACGTTTCCTTCAGTCTTGTCACAGGGTACCTCCCTCGAAGTAACTTTAAGTTACTATTTTGAGGGCTGGACCTCACAAATGAGCTCATGCCTGAAATGGGAATTATTTCGCTGTGAAGTGTTCTCATATTTCCCACCTGATGGTTTAATCTTGACCTTCAAAATCGCTTGGATAATCTCCTTGGAGAGGAAACTTGGAGGAATATGAATTATGGCAGCTTCCAATATCATAGTAGGACCCTACAACAAAAAAACTAAATATTTTTTTACTATTTATTTATTTAAGTATATCAATATACAACGTTAGCTTTTTATGTTTTGAATGCACTATGCAATACTTCTAATACAGCCATCAAAAAATAGTACAATCTCATCTTTTGTCTGGCCCTTCAGTGTTCCTCCATCAATCTCAAACTCAACTTTCAATGGAGCCCACTATTGTATGACTCCCAAGCATAGGAAAGGGTATTGCTTCGATACCATAATAAAGGAAACTTAATATTCTAGAGACGGAGACAACTAGTAATAGGTAGAGTTGCCTATACTTTGAACCTCTGTAGCGAAAATTGGCAAAAAATCGCGATTCCCTGAAGATCTGATCAAAAGCGCATCGAAATCGGCAGTTTTGAAAAAATTGGCAATCGGAATCGCATTTTCTGGTGAAAAAATCGTTCACGGCCGCATGCGTAGAGGAAACGGGATAAAAGGTGTTTTTTTTATTTTTTCTAATTTTCTTCCTCCAAGCTTGAGAGAAAGGTCTGCCTACCTCCTACCACACTAAGGAAAACCCTAGAACACATCAAATATCCGGATTTTTCGAAGTTTGAAGGATTCATTTGAGGTAAGCAAACTGATTTTAGGGTTTAGTTTTTTTTTTAATTAGGGTTTAGTTGAAAGTTTGAAACAACTTAACAAGTATGCCAGGGTTTAGTAACTTAGTTTTTTTTTTTGAACTAGGGTTTAGTTGAAAGTGAAACAACTATGGGTTTAGTTTTTTTTGTTTAAACTAGGGTTTAGTTGAAAGTTGAAACAACTAACAAGTATGCCAAACTAGGGTTTAGTTGAAACAAGTATGTCAGTTCAAACTAGGGTTTAGTTTTTTTTTTTAACTAGGGTTTAGCTGAAACAACTACAAGTATGTCAGTTCAAACTAGGGTTTAGTTTTTTTTTACTAGGGTTTAGTTCAAATAAGTATGCGAGGGTTTAGTTTTTTTTTTTTAAATTAATTCTAGGGTTTAGTTTTTTAGTTATTTAACTAGGGTTTAGAAAACCTAGCAGGGGAGATGGCAACAAAGGCACAAGAAGATGCACAAGCCTCACAACCAAGGCACCAAAGTCAACGAGAGACTAGAGCTTATAGTAGGGCAAAGGGAAAAGGGATTCAAAGACATTGATTGACAGTTGACTCATGACACATTTTGACATTTTGTAATTTATAATTTTGTACCATTATAAACTTATATATTATAACTTATACGTATTAAGCAATACAAGATGTGTTTTGTCTCTTTCGTGTGTAGTAGTTTAAAACTTTAATACTTTGGCTTTAAACTTGTAGCACTTGCCATTTTCATGTCTAGTTTGAGCTTGTATCACTTATAGTATTAAAATTTTATTTGCATAGTGTTAATTCATTGTGATATGCATGAAAAAAAGAAAATTCAAAGAAAAAATTGCCTTTTGTTCGGATTTTTTTTTTGCCGATTTTTTCACGATTCCTGATTCGATCCGATTTTTTCCCTAGCCGATTCCATTCCGATTCTGATTTTCTCAACTATGCTTTGAACTCATATCTATACACTCTTAATGATTATGTACATAGTCGTTGATGTAGCTAACTAAATCCAAATTAATGAAGCCTCAAATGTACTCAAAATTGTATATCCAAAAACTTAATTTATGTGGACATGATACTTACGAAAAATATTTGATACGGAGAATATCCAATGCCTTGGACTTTGACATCTCACATGATAACCATGTCACTTATACATCAATATAGACTCATAAACAATTACATAAGTACCAACATAAAGGATGACAAACCCTAGGCCATGATGGTTTATAAATAATAACCATGACAGCAGGAAGGTTTCAATCATCATGGAGATGTCCCCTCCCCCAATATAGGCCCATGATAACCATGTCACTTATACATCAATAGAGACTCATAAACAATTACATAAGGACCAACATAAAGGATGACAAACCCTAGGCCATGATGGTTTATAAATAATAACCATGACAACAAGAAGGCGTCAATCATCATGGAGATGCCATCTCAATCCCATATAACCATTTTTTTAATGGTGAATTAGAAATATACCAAATAGATTTGGGGCAAGCAGTTGGGAGCGATAAGTTTCACATCTTCATCCACAATTCATATCCTATGGGTTTGAGGCAGGTGGTAGGGAATGAGAAGTTTCACACCCTAAGCCAAGGTTCCAACCCCATGTTAAACCTTAACATTTAATGTGTGTAAAATCCCATTGGGTTAGATGCAAGCAGTGGAGAGTGGAGAGTTTCACACTGTAATTGAAGGTTCCAATTTAATGGGTGAACCTTAACATTTTACATATACATCAATACAGACTCATAGACAATTACATAAGGACCAACATAAAGGATGACAAACCCTAGGCCATGATGGTTTATAAATAATAACCATGACAGCAGGAAGGCTTCAATCATCATTGAGATGCCATCAAAATCCCATATAACCATTTTCTAATGGTGAATTAGAAATATGCCCAATAGATTTGGTGCAAGCAGTAGGGAGCGACAAGTTTCATATCTTCATCCACAGTTCATATCCTATGGGTTTGAGGCAAGTAGTGGGGAATGAGATGTTTCACACCCTAAGCCAAGGTTCCAACCCCATGTTGAACCTTCACATTTAATGTGTGTACAAGCCCATTGGGTTAGAGGCAAGCAGTGGAGAGTGGAGAGTTTCACACTGTAACTGAAGGTTCCAATCCAATGGGTGAACCTTTAACATTTTACATATACATCAATATAGACTCGTAAACAATTACATAAGGACCAACATAAAGGTTAACAAACCCTAGGCCATGATGGTTCATAAATAATAACCATGACAGCAAGAAGGCTTCAATCATCATGGAGATGCCATCTCAATCCCATATAACCACTTTTTTAATGGTGAATTAGAAATATGCCCAATAGATTTGGGGCAAGCAATGGGGGGCGACAAGTTTCACATTTTCATCCACAGTTCATATCCTATGGGTTTGAGGCAAGTGATGGGGAATGAGAGGTTTCACACCCTAAGCCAACGTTCCAACCCTATGTTGAACCCTAACATTTAATGTGTGTACAAGCCCATTGGGTTAGAGGTAAGCAGTGGAGAGTGGAGAGTTTCACACTGTAACTGAAGGTTCCAATCCAATGGGTGAACCTTAACATTTTACATATACATCAATACTAACTCATAAACAATTACATAAAGGATGACAAACCCTAGGCCATGATGATTTATAAATAATAACCATGACAACAAGAAGGCTTCAACAATCATGGAGATGCCATCTCAATCCCATATAACCACTTTTTTAATGGTGAATTAGAAATATGCCAATAGATTTGGGGCAAGTAGTAGGGAGCGACAAGTTTCACATCTTCATCCACAGTTCATATCCTATGGGTTTGAGGCAAGTGGTGAGGAATGAGAAGTTTCACACCCTAAGCCAAGGTTCCAACCCCATGTTGAACCTTAACATTTAACGTGTGTACAAGTTAGAGACAAGCAGTGGAGAGTGGAGAGTTTCACACTATAACTAAAGGTTCCAATCCAATGGGTGAACCTTACATTTTAAGAGAGATTAAAATTTACAATGTGAGCAGGTAGTGAGCCTCCTCTTCAAAATTCTTGCTCCAAATCTTAGCAGAAATTCAAAGAAAGAAGAATTCTCACAAGGAAAATGTAATGTCCCCTTTTCTACGCAGTCAGGTGTAGAGCAGATTAGCCTATACACGAGCTCCCGTAGGCTAAGTCGGATGGAGGGGAGCCATTGGAGATATCAAAATCTTTGTCAGTACCCAGAGAGCTATTGATTGATGGTCGTTTGGGCTCATTCGGAGATTTGTTTGATCAAAGTTACTATTTTTAGCCATGTCCGTTTTTAGGGTTTCGGTGGACAACAAACAGTGCAGTGATATTCTTCAGTGAAATGGGTGTCCAAAACCATTCGCGGATTTCAATTCGGATGGGTAGAGGTTGGAAATTTTAATGGTCAAAGATAAAATTAATAAAGTGATTATTTAATTTAATTTTGTAAAGTCAGTGACTTTATTTTATTATAAAATCATTTTATACTTAAAAGGGGCCATTTTAAGTGACGACTTAAAAAGTCGTTAAGCCTAGGCATAAGGGGGTGAATAAATTAAGGAGAAATAAGGTGGAATTAAAAATTGATAAAATTATATTTGCCCACCCTAAAAGTGACCTAACCCTAAGTCGACCTATGGAGGAGATAAAAGGAGGATTTGAGTTCATTTGGAGATATGCGAAGATTATTATTTTTCTCTCTGGTTTTTTGGAGGACTCTCCGGCAGAGCCATTTATAGAGATTCCGGAGCTTGTGAGAGACGACAACCTCTTACGGGACATTGGCTTCGGGGTTGCAAGATTACCCTCGGGTCAATCTAGACATTTCCACACGGGGATTGCGGTTGGACTTCAGTTTTAAAGACTTCCGGAGTTGGGTTACCACACGGGGTCATTCGAGAGATTATACGGGGAATATTTGGAGCTGGGACACCACACAGTATTCACATCAGAAGGGCTGAGCCTTCATCATCATTTATAGAGTACGGAGCAGCTAGGGTTTCATCAGCATTTGAGGTATTTGCATTGTAATTTGTGCCCTAGTTTTAATATAAGAATAAAGCAATATTTTCGAGAATTTTGGATTGCTCTGTGTTTGTGATTTTGTATATCAAAAATTCACGAAAAAGGTTAAGAATTGGCAAACCCCTAGAGAACTAGATAGGGAGGGTTATTACAGTGGTATCAGAGCTGGTTTTTTCTGCCAGCCTGTTGGGTAGTTCGAAGACAAATTTCTGGTTTATCAAGATTGTGAAAGTTGCAGAAATTAGAGGATTTGTGTTCACAAGCAACATTTGGAGAAATTTCAGAGTTTTTACAGCGTAGATAATTTCAAGAATTTTTTTTAGAGACATCGATTAAATTTGCAAAATATATATTCAGAGTGTTGTGCAGTTTGATTTAAGGGCTATTTGCTGGCATTATTATTATTGGGAGTCCGTGTGAGTTTTCCTTTGCTGCCGTCAAAGTTGGATTTTTTACAAAGAGCCGATGATTATTTTTTAGGTGTCGTGTCTCCCTTTGAAATGGTCACGCAGCAGTGAGATTATGCAAGTTTAAAGTTGGATTTCGGATTTCACATAATAACATTTGTCCTTGGCATCGTATATTTCATTAGAACATTCAAGAGCCGCAAATGTTATTTTTACGAGAAGCTCATTCAACGACATGGATATTAAGGATTATTAATTGATGACGAAGAGAGGGATTTTGTGGATTGTTTACGAAACAGAGCAACGCCAGTTGAAGGAAACATAACGGCATCGCAATTTTCATTCATACAACTGCATGTAATAAATATAGATTGTCACGGGATAAATTGGGAATATTTATCATATAAATTCCCTGAGCATCCATTTCCAACGATTGATAGAGTTATGTAATCTCAGGATTGAAGCTACGGATCTATGAAATTAGATGTATCATTCAACACCCTCAAATCACAGGTCAGCATTGTTACCGCTGCAATATAATTTAGACTTTGCCTCCTTGTATATTTGCATATAAATTTCATTATTTGATAAAAATGTCTGTTGTTCTGGTATTATGTATGAAATAAATAATTATATGAGCTGATAGTCAAATGCTTAAGCAAATATCCGAACCTTACTGCTGCAATATAATAAAACCTTGAATAGTAAGGGAAGTATTTGGGAAAAATCTCTATAAGAGATCAGAATTTCTGGAAACAATAGAACAGATTTTACAGATCACCATCAGCAGCAAACTGTTTGAAAAATTGAATCTGAGTGCGAGATTGCATGTGTTGGGTTAAATCCAGTAGGGGATATTACAGTTAAGGCTTGTGATCAGTTCAGAGTGCAGAGATGAATAGTAAAATAACATATTGCCCGCGTTCAGGGATGTACAGGCAGTTTCCTACTTTCCTTCCGAAGGTACCTGTGAGGTCACTTGATGATGAGTTCAGTGTGAAAATTGAAAAAGCTCTAAATGAATTTAAGCAAAATTTTATGGCATACCAGAAAAATCTAACAACTTTGTTAGAGCATCCTGAGTGGTTGAGACCACACTCATCAATTGAAGTAAAATCTGGAACAGATGAGCTTGCTGCCCAGAAAGGTTGAAAAAGTAGTTGACAGAAAAAGAAAGTTGATTCTTATGGTTCACAGGTTGCAGGTCTTCCGCGAATCAGCAAGAATCAGCTTAGGAAAGAGCAACGTTGTTTCACATGTCAAGAGGCTTGGACTCTTGGTCACATCTGTGGAAACAACAAACACAGTGACTTGTTGCAGCCAAATCAAGTTGAGGGCAATAGTGAAGTTGAGACCCTTGAGTTTGGAAAAAATGCCTTTTTGCAGGAATCATGCATAACAGGGAACCAGGATGATTTTAGTGATGATGAAAAAGACAGAACAACAGTTTTGGAAATGCATTCAGAACAATGCAGTGAGGATTGTGAGATTTTTGATATGAGGTATGATGAATCTCCTAGCATCGGTTCATTAATGCATGTTGATGTTTTTCATGATGAAGTTTCTATAAACCCCAAATTTGATGAAAGAATCAATGTTGTTGAGGATGAGTCTCAGCTGAAATCTGAAGTAGACAAAATCAATAGGTTTTTGGAAGGAGATTTTTCCAATGTGATGGAGACTATTACAGATTTAAAAGATGAAGCTGCAATTGATGATGTTTTTCCTCTTGAGCAGAGTGCTGGCCTAGAAAATGAACCTGAGACTATTATAGTTTTGGGAAGTGGAGATGAATTTCCTTTTGAAATAGTTGCTGCCCAAACTTCAAAACATGAAATATGCAAAGTGGATAACATAGAAGAAGCTGATTTTATGAGTCAAGATTTACAAGGCAAATTAGAAAATTTATTACATGAAGCTGATTTTTATCAAATGCTTAGTGAAGATAAGATTGTTGCTGCCTTTACACATTTTGATAACACCTACAAGGTCATTGAAAAACTTTGTTGGAAGGCTCAAATTGAGAAGAGACAGAAGGGTGTTGAAGGAGTAACCTCTATTGTTGAGTTGCTAGACAGTCATAGAAGCTTTAGAAAATTTGAAATCAGGTTTCTTGGAGTTACTTACAGACAGAGATCATTCCATCAAGCTTGCAGAAAGGACTCTTATTACATTGAAGGAAAAAGAAGACAAACATGATTTTTCAGATCATAACACAGTTGAGGTTGTTGCTGATTTTAAATCAGCTTATGATGATATTTCATCTCACCAGGAAAGCCATGAAAATTCAATGCATGATGAGTCTAGTGCTGATTTACAAAATTTGAAGGCAGCCTTAGAAACTATGAAGTCAGATTTCATGAGCACTCTTGCAGACAGAGATCACTATGCCAAGCTTGTTGAAGAGACCCCTAGTGCATACAGGAGCAAAGAAGAAGTTAGTCAGCTAACTGAAGAGCTTGAGAAGACTAGAAGCTCTTTGTCGGAGGCTCATCTTTCATTGCATGAGACAAAGTTGAAACTCAATTTTGTTTTAGAATCCACTGAACAACTGAATCAGGAGAGAGCCAGGGAGATTGGGCGGATTGTTGTCGAACTAGATTGCATTCAGGAGGACTATAACTTAACACATTGTCCCATGAGATTAGATTACACAATTTCGGATCAGTGGATTGGCTGTGATAAACACGAGAGTGATAATAATTTCTCATGGACTGACAATCCGCTGTATGAGATGGATCATGATACATCTTTTGATAATCCTCTTTTTGAGATGAAGAGTGTTGATTCTTTTCCTGTGATAGATCATGAGGATACATTGTTTGAGACAGGGTGTCTATTTCGACATGAGTCTGAGAGTGATTTCATGAGCATTTTCCAGCCTAATAATGATGATCGGGGATTGAGTTCTCTTACCCAGGATCGTATGCTTGCATTGATGAGCATCGAGGGCGATGGTAGGAGCTTTATATGGGTGATAGTTGATCATGTTTATGAGAGATATGTCGCTGTTCGCTTTTTGGGCAGCCATAACATTTACTTGATGGAGGTTGGTCAGCAATTTGGTTGGCATTACATGGAGTATCTTACTTCTTATTTGAACACAGTGCCCTCTCAAGGGGTCAGTTTAATCCGTGAAAGTGCAGAGATAGGCCTGGTTGAGTCACCTATGCATGAGATGTTACTTGGCACAGGGTGCAGTCATAATGGGCATACCAGTTTTGATGGTGAGGTTGAGCTTCCTATTGAGTTGCCAGAGTGTAGTGTGGTTGATCTTTCAGGAATTATACAGATACATTTATACCCTACTTGGTTGAGTATGATGAGGGACATCATATTTCCAGAGGATATTACTGTTGTCACATTTTGCACGGGGTGCAATGTTTTCAATTTTGTAACAGTGCTGCTCTTCTTTTTCCCTCTTCCTCTATTTTCCTTCCCCCTTCTCTCCCTTTCCTTTTCTTTCCCACATTCTCTCTCTTCCCCCTTTCTCGGAGCTCCCAGCTTGATTTTTTTAACTTTCCAGCAAGTTACCTGAAAAATGGCTAAGTGTTGGTGCGAAGTTCGCACTTCGCCCAGTTTTGTTGCGAAGTACGCACTTCGCCCAGTTTTGGTGCGAAGTACGCACTTCGCCCAGTTTTGGTGCGAAGTCTGACTTCGCCCCTCTTTCTGGGCGCACCTTGCAACTGGCAGACCGGCAGGCTGACAGAAGAACGACAAGTGCTGGAGCAAAGTCCGTACGGCGGCAGACACCAGTTTTCACCTGTGCGCAGTCCGACTTCGTAGCGAAGTCGGAATGCGCCCTTGACAGTGCGCGTAGGGGAAACAAACTCGGAAATACATTTAAGGCATGAAGGCCTTCCCGATCGCATTGTTTCTGCCCGCGCAACCCGAGACGCTCTGATCCCAAGCGAAGTTGGACAGACTGCCTTTCAAGGCTGACACGTGTCAAACAGCATCATCCATCATCTGACAAGTGTCCAACTTCGGGATTCGAGCCGAGACGTGCCGAGCAAAAGGACGAGCATGGGCTGCATTACCTGTGCCAGTGACCTCATTTAAAGCCGATTGGAGGTTCTACTTGCTCCAGCTACCCGCATCCCTGCCGAGATGAAGTTCTGCCCAACACACCGCCACGTAGCTGTCCAGCTTCCAGGAAGACCATGCTGCGGGTACAGTCCGGTCCGACAAAAGGTCAGCATTTGCAGCTCTTTCGCCGCTTTTGTCAGTTATTGTTTGACTGGGACCTTGTGCCCATTAATGTAACGGGAGGGACTCGGGCTATAAAAACCCACCATGAATTCATTGTAAAAAGGTGGAAGGGGAATGCCTGTTAGGGAACCAATGTAACCGTGCTTCTGCTTATAAATATAATTTCTATGCCTGGTTCTGTTCTGCTGCTTTTATTTCTTTATGTTTATTCTTTACGCTTCCCTGTGTCATGGCTCGTTGATTCATTTCAGCATTTGGTGATCAGGGGCCTTTAGCATTGTTTGTGTACTTTTAAATTTCATATAATAGATGTGGTAGCAGTTCCATCAGTTGTGTGTTACGTTGCTGTCCGTATCTGGTGATTGATGCGTTGTCGTGCTGTTAGTTCTCCTTGTAGGGAGAATGTTTTCTAGGGGACCATTGTAGCTGTGCGGTTAAAATCTCTGCATGACACATATACCTGGCTCTGATATCTCTAGGTTGCTTTCTACTCATGTTAGTGTCCGTAGGAGGTGATTGATGTGTTGCCGTGCTGTTAGTTCTCCTTGTAGGGAGAATGTTTGCTAGGGGACCATTGTAGCCGTGCGTGCACTGCTTAGGTATCGGAAGTATACATAGATTTTGCAGTTCTCGGTCATGTTTTATATTTGTAATGCAGTAAGTATTGGTGATTGCTGGTTGCCGTACTGTTAGTTCCCCCCCACCAACTCCAAGTATATTTGTATATTCTTTCTGTACATTTATCTCTTTCCTGTACTCTTAGCTTGAACATAACCCCCCCAAAAAGGAGCCGGCCTTCTCCGGAGATTGGCTCGGAAGGCATCTCTTCCTTTCGGCCTTTCATGCTGGTGGGCGAATCTGGGCGCATTAACCCAAAATCCTTTCCTCATGGGAGATTCGTAACCAACAGTTTCTCTGGCACGCCCGATGGGACCCGGGTCCCACATTCGACGAGAGATTTTCTGATCAGTCTCCACCTGGCGCTGACAGTGGTTTCTGAGCACCTGGTGAGACAAGGAAGTTTCTCACCCCCAACAAAATTGAAGCACCGGTGTTCGCTTCATTGCTGTTCTAAATCTGAACACCTGGCGACTCTGCACGAACAAATCCTCTCGAGTCCGAAAGACCGGTCCCAACACCTTCATGCACACAAGAAGGTGGCAAGCAAGGGATCCGAGAAGCCCGCCTGAGTTCTACGAACTGGACATCAACGCTCGAGGCGAAATTCCCAGTCGGTCGACCCGCGAGCTCGTGTCGACGAAGCCGAGGCTGAGATCCAAGAAGAAGCCGAAGCTGAAATCGGTGGAGCTGAGTACGAAATAGAAGAGGCCGAGGAAGAAGAAGAAGATCCTGCATCCTCGGAAAGTACCGACACCGAGTACACAACCGACGGAGGAGAAGAAGAAGAAATGGCTGCCCAACAGCCAAATGACGATGATCTCTTCCCGGCGGTGGACTCTACGGGGCCCTTGGCCCTGGTTGGACAGCAAGTTGTGCCCCCTGCTGCTTTAAAGTCTATTCCCACATACGACGGCTACGGTAAGACGGCGTACGAGCACATCCAGGACATCCTTTCCTTGGCCGCATTGCATACTATTACCGATGAGAGTGTGAAGACCCGTCTGCTGGCCCTTTCCCTGAGGGGAAAGCTTCTCTACTGGTGGAGATCGATGCCGGAGGGATCCATCACAGGGTGGCCCCGGCTTGCCAGAAGGCTCGTGAAAGGATGCAACGAGTCTGCTGACCCTACTTCTCTACTGCATCAATTCCAAGCTATCCAGAGACATCCTCAAGAGGAGGTGTCTGATTTTAACATCAGGTTTGCGAGATCCTGGAAACGGGTACCTCGCGAACTTCGGCCTTCACCCGGCATGGCTGCTCACTACTATCTGAGATCCTTCAACTCAAACATATGCCTGCTGCCGAAGATCGCCGAATAGACGAGTTTCTGCTGCCGTACGAGGCTGCCCGACAAGCTGAAGCCGACATTATTTCCATCGGCGGACTCCCGTCCAAGGTGCAGGAACCCATTCATCCCGACTTCCCTGGATCCCGTATCCTTCTGCTTCTGGCGGTTCGCCTTCCACATCGTGGCAGCAACCTCAGCAGAGTGGAATCCGGCGCCGGTCGTAACTCCTTACGGCCCGCCTCAATTGCATTACCCTCACCCGCCGCCTCCTGCTCCGCATTTTCCAGCACTCCCTGCTCCCCCACAGTACGCACCTTATTCTAACCCTCCTCCATTAGCCGCATTGCCTCCACCGGCACAATTGCCGCCACCTGACAGCAGCATTCAGAACACGATTCTCCAAGAAGTGCGGGCTTTGGCCTCAGGATACCATGCCATGTCCAATGACATGACCGCTCTGAAGAAGAAGCAGGCCCAGATGGACCTCGCTCCTAGGAGGCCATATGCGCAACCGGCGCTGACGAAAGACAAAGCCCCAGAACACCAGCCGTAGAGGCGTCCGCCTCCGAGAAATGCTGCTATAGAAGACCCGCCTGGTCCTCCCAACCAGAGCACCCCGTGCAATGACCCGCATTCGGAGGAAGCCGCACTCGCACCACACCAGACCTGCGGGGGAGCTAGTACCCGGGCTAAGCATTGTAGACGAGTTGAAAAGAACGCCTCGCTAGAATCAGCATGTACGATGCTCTTCTCGCTCCCGGGCCAGTGGATCTCGCCGCAAGAATCACCGAAGAATATGAAGAGCGGCAAGCGATACGACCCGCTGTCCCGGTTCAACCTTTGACAGCCTCGACCACCGGGAAGAACAGACCGCCACCCTTTTATCCGTCTTTACGGATGCAAGGGCACATAGTTCACAATCGCATGGTGGATTCTCGGTGCTTCTTCGACCGTGATGCCGAAGGCCGTCTCGCGACGAGATCGGGATGGAATACACACGTAGCAGCCCAAGGCGTGCTCGCAATTAGACGGCACCCCTGTTAAGACAGCTTGGTGTCATAAAGGACATCCCTATCTGGCTGCACAAGGCTCTCGACATCGTAGTCATCCAAGAGGTCGTGGTTGTTGACTTGGAACCTTACTTCGGCATGTGTCTCTCTCGGGAGTTCACTGCGAAGTTGGGCGGGTACCTGTCTCTAGACTACTCACACATGGAAGTGCCCTTCAAAGGAAGGAGACTAAAAATTTTAATGAGAAGCCTTCCACCTTCCTAGTAGACAAGATACCCGGAGGAGAGATGGACTGCATGGTCCAGTTGTCAGAGGAGGAGCTGGTGACAAGTGGAGCCGACCGAGCAAGCCTTCGAAGTGCTACGGCTTGAAGATGAGTTCTCGATGCGGGACTTCAATGCCGTAATCGGGACAGAGCAAGGTCGTTACTCCATTGTACAGCCCCGAGAGGCTTGACATGTCACTGCGAAGGAAGTAGGACCCGCACCCGATGAGCTGTGGAAGCTTTTCTTTGATGGCGCGCGATGCAAAAATGGCGCCGGTGCAGGGGTACTTCTGGTTTCTCCAACCGGAATCCAGAAGGACTATACCTACAGATTGGCCTGGAGCTGCACCAACAACTCGGCGGAATACGAAGCCCTGTGCTTGGGTTTGCGAAAGGCGGAGAGGCTCGGAATCAAACACCTCCAGATTTTCGGAGATTCGGAGCTGGTGTGTCACCAAGTTACGAAGAAGTGCGCATCCAAACAGCACTATCTTAGAGCGTACCGCAACCGAGTGTGGGACCTGATGGAGTCATTCGACTCATTGAATGTCAAAGCAATATCGCGTGAGAAAAACAAACATGCTGATATTCTGGCGTCTGTTGGAGCCAGGTACGTTCCGGCTGAAGACGTTGTCCAGAAACCGAAGCCGGTTCGTACTGTCTACAGGCCTTCTGTGCCTGATAAGGACACCCACTGGCAGTGTGTCTGGGCCATGACGAGGAGATCGTCACATTCCCCGGTTAACGAAGTGTGTGTAATCGAAGGTAGAGACCCCGATGACGAGCAATATGAGGGGTTGATACAAGCTTACGGAATAATCATGTCCCAAAAGGACTGATTACATTAGAGAGTCTCTTTGATCGTAATGACAGAGCAATATCTCACGTAATCAAAGTAGACCCGAGGCGATATGCTGACCCCGGAACTTGAACTCGGTAAAACTATCAAGGTCGGAACAGATCGCACGTCGGAGGAACTTGGGCAGATCGGATCACCGTGCCAGGAGTTCCCCGACATCGTGGCCTCGTGCTACGAGGATTTGAGGGGGTATGACAGAATCGTCATCCAAGATACCATTGAGCTAGAGGATGGCGCCAAGCCATTCCGACGAAGCGGAGGGCCGTGAATCCGAAGATTGAGGCCATGATGAAGACCGAGCTCTTGAAGATGCCGGAGGCCAAGATCATCTACCCCATCAAACATTCATCCCGGGTCGCGAATTTGGTGCCCGTGAGGAAAAAGAATGGCGACATTCGTCTCTGTGTCGACTTCGGAAACCTAAATCAGGCTTCCCTCGGGGACCACTATCCGCTTCCCCAAATCGACCAGATTCTACATATCGTTGCTGGAGCCCAGAGATTTTCACTTTTAGATGGATTTTCCGGCTACAACCAGATTTGGGTCAAAGATGAGGACCAAGCATAAGACGGCGTTTACCACCAAGTGGGGGACGTTCGCCTATCGCCGCATGCCGTTTGGCTTATCCAATGCCGGTGCCACATTCCAAAGGGCCATGGACCTCGGCCTTCCGAGAGCTCGCTCAATAAGATTATTGTCATCTACCTTGATGACATGACTGTTTTCTCTCACCAACGAGGAGATCATGTCTCGCACCTACGGCAAATATTTGAGAGGTGTCGAGAATTCGGCATTTCTATAAACCCGAAGAAGTCTGTCTTCGCGGTAAAGGAAGGAAAGTTGCTGGGACATGTCATCTCCGAGGAAGGCCTCGCCATTGACCCTGACAGAGCAAAAGCCCTCGTTCGCTTGCCAGCCCCCATTGATAAAAAAGGGCTGCAGTCCTTCTTCGGTCAGATTAACTTCGTGCGGAAGTTCATTCCGGACTTCGCACAGGTGATCAAGCCTATGGCCGAACTGCTAAAAAAGGATACGGTTTACGAATGGACTGATGAGAGAGAGCAAGCCTTCGAGGAAATCAAGGCTCGAATTGCGCAAGCTCCGGTGTTGACAAACCCGGACTACTCCAAGGACTTCATCCTGTATGCAGTGGGAGAACCCGAAAGTTACGTTGCAGTCCTAACTCAGAAGGGAGACGATGGTGAGGAGCGCCCCATAGCGTTCCTGAGCCAAGTGATTCAGCCGCATGAAGAAAAGTACAATTTTATAGAGCGGCAGGTTCATGCCGTTATGAAGTCCCTTCGGAAGTTCGGCATTTTGTCTCCCGGAGCAAGACCACCTGTCTTTGTGATTCACCCGGATGTTCGAAGCTTCATCTTACAAGGAGAACCGGGCCACAAGAGAGCGGGATGGATTGCCAAGATCCAGGAGTTTGACATTGAAGTGCGGCCCACCAAGCTTATCGGAGGCCGAGCCTTGTGTCAGGAATTGGCCCGAAGCGCTGCAGTCGGCATCTCCGCCTGTAAGTGGGAGGACACAACGACACGCATCTACCTAGCCAACTCCTTATCGGAAGGGAGTGATTGGACAGATGAACTGGTGAGATTCTTCTGCACCGGAAGATGTCCCGATCACCTGAACGCCTCACAACGAAGGAGATTTCGGCTAGGTGCACTTAAGTACACTCTTCACCCCGAGGGGCTTTACTTCAAAAACATCGACGGCATCCTGTTGCGGTGCGTCAAAAATTCAGACCAGCCTAGGGTCCTCGGAGATTTTCATTCCGGGATGCCTGGGGGTCACCATTCTTCAAGGCCAACGGCCTTAAAAATAATAAGAGCTGGGTACTATTGGCCCACTCTGTTTGCGTACGCTCATGCGGTCCGCTCTAAATGTGATCAATGCCAAAGGTTTGTCGGCCGAAACGTAAAAGCACCCCCGCCCCTTCAACCGATTCGAGCCGAGACTCCGTTCCAACAATGGGGTCTAGACTTCATTGGGGTGATTTCTCCTAACTCCTCTGCCGGACACAAGTTTATTCTTACAGCTACTGACTATTTTACACGGTGGGCAGAGGCAATCCCGACCAAGAACGCAGACCAAGAAACGGTCATCAGGTTCATTGAGAGCCTGATTACCCGCTTCGGGGTTCCGAGTCAATTGTGACGGACAACGGTCCGGGATTCGCAGGCGCTGTACTCACGGAATACACTGGCGAACTTGGCATCTATCACAAGATGTCTTCTAATTACTACCCGCAGGGGAATGGCCTTGCCGAGTCTACTAACAAGAACCTCCTGAAAATCATCCGGAGGACCATTGAAAGAAACAAGCGGACTTGGCACTTACTCCTGAACCGGGCGCTGTGGGCGGACAGAGTTGCGTTCAAGAAATCCATCAGAACGTCCCCCTATGCGCTCGTCTATGGCAAAGAGGCCGTCATGCCATCACACATCGAGATCCCTGCCCTATGGATGTTGGACGAAGACAGGAGCAGCGGAGACCCGGTGGACGACAGACTGTGCCAACTCCTGCAGTTGGAAGAAGACAGAGAAAGTGCATACCAGGCCTTCACTGATCACATTGCAGCCACTCAAGGCTGGTTTGCCAAAGGCACCACTACCCGAGTTTTCGAAATCGGGGACCTGGTGCTGAAGTGGGACTCATATAAAGCAAAACCGGGTAATCACGGGAAGTTTGATGCCCTCTGGGAGGGCCCTTATCAGATTGCCCGGTGAACCAGCTTTAATGCCTACGTACTTCGGGATATGGAGGGTCGCCTCCCGCCTATTCCCGTCAACGGGTTCCACTTGAAAATTTACCGCTGCTGAAGGTGCCCGAGTGGCCCTTCTTTGTAAAAATTTCCCTTATGCATTTTCATTTCCCAGCATGTACAGTTTCCAGCTTTCAGCTTTTAATTGTTATTTTTCATTTTTTGAGCTTAAAATGCGGCATGGGAGAGAAGGACAGACTTCGCAGCGAAGTCTGTCATCGCCCCTCAGGAGGGGCGAAGTTCGGGCTGTGCAAAGGAAGGAGGAAGCAAAGCAAAGAAAAAAGGCTAAAAAAATGGCTAAGTGTTGGCCGAAGCCCGACTTCGCAGCGAAGTCGGGCTTCGGGCCAGCCAAAGTGCGAAGCTTGAAGGGAAAACTGCAAAGCACAAAGGAGAACGGACTGCGCCCAACTTTGGGCGAAGTCCGACTTCGCACGCGAAGTCCGACTTCGGCCGGCTTGCGTGCGAAGTTCGAATTGCGCACAACCTCCGCGCGAAGTGCAAACTTCGCGCGAAGTTCGTACTTCGCCCGAACTTCGGGCGAAGTCCGAACCTGCTTCAATGTCGCGCTGCGCAGCTCGTACGGTTCGGTCTAAAGGAACAGTTCAACGCGCACTTCGTGCGAAGTTCGAACTTCGCCCGAAATTCGGGCGAAGTCCGACTTCGCCGGCGAAGTCGGATCGCGCCCAACTTCGGGCGAAGTCCGACTGCGCCTCGTTTTCTGGGCCAGTTTGGGCAAAGGTTTAAAAAATGAATAAAATATTCAAAAGGTTCCAAGCTGGGCCCAAGGCGCATTGTAACCGTTCTAAAGTGGGTTTCCGCACCAAGGGTCCTTTCTTGAGCAAAGGTGCCCGGATTGCGGCAGTGACGTCGGCCATGGCGCAGCGTCCAAGACAAAATTGATGATTGCACAGTCTTCAAGGAAAAGTGCAATAAAAGGAACATGACACGTCTGCCGGAGTACACTTTTTTCAAACATTCTCCTGCGCAGCCACCCAAGAAACATAACTCAGCCGACCTACCCCCTCCTGCGCGGCATTAATGGCGCTGTCATTATCTAGAAAAGGGGGTCAGATGCATTCAAACATGCCAGACTGCGCAGATTATTCCTTAAACTGTGCAGATTTTTCCTGTGACAGCGAAATCTGCTGCAGACGCCCTAAACTTGTAATTATTGCTGATTCGGAGAGATGGACAGAGGAAAGATGCGCAATCCAGCGAAGGGAGCGAGCACAAGGATTTACCACAGCCGGGTGTTTTCAGAAGTAAAACACCGCCAGAGCCAAAGTCAAAGTCCCGGTCTAAAAAAGTACAGCGTGGGCAAGCCCCACCACCTCCGTTAAATTACTTGGCGGGATACGTGGACGGCTCGTTTTCTATGAGCCTGACTAAGCTGCGGACAAATGTGGAGAGTCGGGCGACAAAGTTTCGCCCTCTCATCATTTCGGAGCGGCGTACAAATCCAACCTTTTCGGATTCTTGTGCCCTCCCGTCCATCAATGCCCGGAACTGGTAGACATCATTGTCGGACACTACAGACCAGCTACCCGGCAAATTTGTAGCTCCAGCGGCAAACCCTTGTTCACGCTGCGCAGGGAGACTTTCCAGCCAGCTTTCACCTTGGGGTTGGAGTATGACTCCAGCACAATTCTCAAAAAGATAAATCTGGGCGAGCAAGCGGGACGTTTCACGCAAACAAAAAGGATGAGGGATTTCCTCAATTCAGAGCTGAACGCCCCGCTTGCAGCTGGACAGTGGCCAACCGGCCCCATGCCCTTGGCAAGGTTTCAGAGCAAATATCTATATACCATCTTGGCATGGATTCTCGGCTGCGACTCCGATGAGCTGGTACAACCGTACCAGCTAGCGCTGGCAGAATGTCTCCTGTGTGGAGAATCATACGAACCAGCAGCGCAGAGAAGTGGAAAGCGTCCCATCTTTTTCGACTGGGCAGACTGGCTGGCATACGCCATCCACTCCAGCCTAGTCAAGATCCAGAAGAAGCAATCCACAGATTTTCGTTTCAGCTCTGTTCTAGCCTGGCTTTGTTTGTACCATTTGCACTCCCGGATGCCTATCCCGAACCTGAAGAAGGTCAACGAGAAGGGAGAGCCACAGCCCGTCTATAACTGGACGGATGACTTATACCGGAAAGGGTCCTACTACAAGTTCAACTTCAACTTTCTGGGATTCGTCATGTCAGTCTTCAACGAAAGCGAAATCCCCCGTCCCCCGAGAGAAATGACGAGCGCTTTGCTGAATCAGAAGCTCGGGGACGTTTTCGACTGACGCAGGGAATTGTGGTCAGAATCTACGGATTCAAGGGCAAACCCCATTTGCTGCCCTACCGGTGCACGGAGCATCCGTTCGGGATGGAGGTTGCCCGTCAGATGGACTATGTTGAAGAGGAGTTCGGCCTAGGAAAGAAGAGAGGACAGATTTTTCAATATCCTCTTTCCTGGGCAAACGTTGAGATTTTTGAGGTAGGACAGCATGTCTACCTAGAGCAAGAGTTTTCCCGGATCGGCCTGGTTCTGTTGCCGCAGCGCTGGAAGTATGACCCGTATGGAATAAGGGGAAAGTTCGCACATCTCTGCCCCCGAGCGGATATAACTGAGGATAAGTGTGATGTGGTCCATGTGGACCTTGACTGGGAAATCGAATTAATGGAAGCTTCTCCTCCCTTGCAGGATTTTTACTGCGAGGAGGTGACATATGACCCCAAGCGAAACCCGGACCACCAGTTCTCATCTCCAGGGTTCAGAAAATTCCTATCCAAGATAGCAGGCCTTAATTGGCCAAAAGAAAAGATTACTGAATGCTGGAAGATGAGATGCCGCACGCAGCACGACAAATCCACCAGAAGAAACCTGGCCGTAGATGACGACTTTTCGGTTCTCTATGACCAGCATCATGACAGCTGGCGGCCGTTCGCATATCAAGGTTACGTTCCCCGAGGTCCCTTTGAGGATTATAAAGGAGGGTCTTCCTCCCAACAGTTGTACACTTCGGCAACTGCCCGCGCGGGCCCAGCAGACATCCAGGTCGATCCAATGCAGCCCGTGGCTTCCAAGGCGGCGCCTGAGAAGGCGAAGAAATTAGTCAAGGCAACGCCCGAGGCGATCCCTCAGGCACAAAAGACGCCAGCGCCGCCAGAGAGCAGACCGGTTGCGGCAGACCTTCTGCAAGTCAAACCCCGATACAAGTTTACCGTGGGAGCATCAGCGCCTGCTGCACCTGCTTCATCTCCTTCCCCGGATCCGACCATTGTTCCAGAAGAGAAGAAAAGGAAGAGAGTTGAGAAAATCAGGCGACCTAGCCTCGATAGTGCACAGCCCGGCCGCAGAGCCGCAGCCGCGTCCTGCCGCCGCAGAGACAGTTTCTCTGGGCAGTCCCAAGCCACCCGCCGGAACCAAAAGCGCAGACATCCATCCAGCATCGGCTCAGGCGGAGCCCGCAGGTACGTTTGCTGCCCCCGTCTCTTTGGTCTCATCCAGTCCTACTCCTACCCCATCTCCCGCTCAATCCGAGCAAGTCATGGCCGCATCCTCCTCCCCGTCTCCACACCCTTCTAGCGGCCCCCATTCTTTTGATCAGTTTGCTCAGAACCCCAACGTTTCCCTATCTCTGAGTCAAACTCCAAACCCTTCGCCTGAAGCTAGTGCTGAAGCCGTCCATTCACCGTCACATCCACCGTCTCAGCCGCTTCAAACCCTTGCAGTATCAGCCGCTCCCATCTCCATTTCCCGGTCGCCCCCAGAAGCGGCCGATCCTTCCAATGTCCATCCGGTTCCTCCTGATCCCATTCCCGCAAGAGAGACGTCTCAGCAGAACCCTAGGCTGGAGGAACCGGACTTCATGGACGACCTCCGTAATACGTACGACTTGCCTCTCGGCAACGAGAGTCGTAGAATACTCTGTCACTTTCCTCCAGAACCTGAAGCGGAGGAGACCTGAAGAGATAGCCGCCCCGGTGAAGCGCACCAAGTATAATTTCGAGAGGAGAGTGCTTACAACAGAGAAGATAATCCCAAAAGTGAAGAAGCCTCTCCGGGAAATGACCAGGGCGGACTACGAGCTCCAGACAAAGGAGAAGAGCTTTGATGACATCAACAAGCGATACGAGATTCAAGGAATCATTCGTAAAGCTGACAATCTCCTTGTCAAGAGTCTGGAGGAGCAGGAAGAGCTCTTCGGGTTGCAGGATAAGACAAGACAGCTTGAAGAGGACCTGTCCAGGTCCACTGAGCAGCTGGAAGCGGCGCGGCAAGAAATAGATGAACTCAAAGCCCAGCTGGCCGCTTCTCAGCAACAAGCCGCAACCGAAAAGCAGGCAGCCTTGGAGCAGATTTCTCAGCTCCAAGAGTCTTTGAAACAGGCGCAGTCGCAATCTGCAGAGAGAGCATCTCAAGCGGCGGCCTTTTCGAAGAAGAAAGTTAAGGAGATGCGAGCTGGTTTGCTGCGGGGATGCAAGCCCCACACCTATAAGGCGATGGCAGTTCTGGATTTCGCATCCAGAATTCAAGAAGTTTCGGCCCAGGGAAAGCCTGTGGTAGAGGAGGCCGAACGTCAAGCGAAGCAATGGCTGGACCTGGCGATAAATCTTCAGGAGCGCGAGCGCGATGGCCTCCAATTTTCTCCCGTGTCCTCATTCGCTGCAGAATGGGCAGATGCAAGGGTAACCTTGCATAAATATTTCAAAAAATTAGAAGAGGTGAGAGTTGCCAGACGAATGTTAGACGCATTCGGACATGAAAGAGACATTTGTATGGCTCCCTTTCGCGCTCTTTCAGAACTAGGGTGTCCAGGTTTTGTTGAGAATGGCGAGCTTCTCACCCTAGATCAGGTGAAAAGGAATTGGCAGTCCTTTGAAGCAGATACAGCTGAAATTGATAGCTGGACTGAGCCAATTCAGGAAAGTCAGGTCACTCAGATGGTGTCCAAATATTGCAAGATCAGCTCCTACTTCCAGGAGCTAGAAAAAGATACCACACCATCGACCTGCACGCGGTCGCTGCTTTCCACGCAGCATTAGAAGAAGTTGCTGACCGCCGGCCATTCGAGGCAGAAGCCTGGGGCCAAGCCCAGGCCGCATACACTCGCATCTGCGAGGCAGAAGCAAGAACTGGAGAGCCTTCGGAAGGCGATTCTGAGGGGGCAACTGACAAAGATGAATCTGAAGAACAGTTGCCGCGAGGAGAACAGCTAGAGCAGCAAAAGGCAGGGGAGGCAAGTTCCTCTGCACCCAATGGATGAAGGCATGGATTCTTTGCGCCGAGGCGAGCTCGACACCCCGCGAGCCGCCAGAAATGTTGTCACATTTTGCACGGGGTGCAATGTTTTCAATTTTGTAACAAGTTGCTGCTCTTCTTTTTCCCTCTTCCTCTATTTTCCTTCCCCCTTCTCTCCCTTTCCTCTTTCTTTCCCACATTCTCTCTCTTCCCCCTTTCTCGGAGCTCCCCAGTTGATTTTTTAACTTTCCAGCAAGTTACCTGAAAAATGGCTAAGTGTTGGTGCGAAGTTCGCACTTCGCCCAGTTTTGGTGCGAAGTACGCACTTCGCCCAGTTTTGGTGCGAAGTCCGACTTCGCCCCTCTTCTGGGCGCACCTTGCAACTGGCAGACCGGCAGGCTGACAGAAGAACGACAAGTGCTGGAGCAAAGTCCGTACGGCGGCAGACACCAGTTTTCACCTGTGCGCAGTCCGACTTCGCAGCGAAGTCGGAATGCGCCCTTGACAGGTGTGCAGTAGGGAAACAAACTCGGAAATACATCTAAGGCATGAAGGCCTTCCCGACTGCGCTGTTTTCTGCCCGCGCAACCCGAGACGCTCTGATCCCAAGCGAAGTTGGACAAACTGCCTTTCAAGGCAGACACGTGTCAAACAAGCATCATCCATCATCCGACAAGTGTCCAACTTCGGGATTCGAGCCGAGACGTGCCGAGCAAAAGGACGAGCATGGGCTGCATTACCTGTGCCGTCGACCTCATTTAAAGCCGATTGGAGGTTCTACCTGCTCCAGCTACCCGCATACCTGCCGAGATGAAGTTCTGCCCAACACACCGCCACGTAGCTGTCCAGCTTCCAGGAAGACCATGCTCGCGGGTACAGTCCGGTCCGACAAAAGGTCAGCATTTGCAGCTCTTTCGCCGCTTTTGTCAGCTTGTGTTTGATTGGGACCTTGTGCCCATTAATGTAACGGGAGGGACTCGGGCTATAAAAACCCACCATGAATTCATTGTAAAGGGTGGAAGGGGAATGTCTGTTAGGGAACCAATGTAACCGTGCTTCTGCTTATAAATATAATTTGTATGCCTGGTTCTGTTCTGCTGCTTTTATTTCTTTATGTTTATGCTTTACGCTTCCCTGTGTCATGGCTCGTTGATTCATTTCAGCATTTGGTGATCATGCGCCTTTAGCATTGTTTGTGTACTTTTAAATTTCATATAATAGATGTGGTAGCAGCTCCATCAGTTGTGTGTTACGTTGCTGTCCGTATCTGGTGATTGATGCGTTGTCGTGCTGTTAGTTCTCCTTGTAGGGAGAATGTTTGCTAGGGGACCATTGTAGCTGTGCGGTTAAAATCTCTGCATGACACATATACCTGGCTCTGATATCTCTAGGTTGCTTTCTACCCATGTTAGTGTCCGTAGGAGGTGATTGATGCGTTGTCGTGCTGTTAGTTCTCCTTGTAGGGAGAATGTTTGCTAGGGGACCATTGTAGCTGTGCGTACACTGCTTAGGTATCGGAAGTATACATAGATTTTGCAGTTCTCAGTCATGCTTTATATTTGTAATGCAGTAAGTATTGGTGATTGCTGGTTGCCGTACTGTTAGTTCCCCCCCACCAACTCCAAGTATATTTGTATATTCTTTCTGTACATTTATCTCTTTCCTGTACTCTTAGCTTGAACATAAACCCCCCCAAAAGGAGCCGGCCTTCTCCGGAGATTGGCTCGGAAGGCATCTCTTCCTTCCGGCCTTTCATGCTGGTGGGCGAATCTGGGCGCATTAACCCAAAATCCTTTCCTCATGGCAGATTCGTAACCAACAATTACATTGACTACAGTAGATTGGGCTACATGGGATTATCTGGGAGATTCCAGGAGTGTGAACGCCGAGTTGAGCTGGTTAGGTGATGACTATGGAGGCACTTCCAACATTGTGTTTGCAGTAATCTATGATATTGTTTCCTTCGGTATGTCGTGGTAAATGATATTACATCTCAACTCAGACAGACATGTCAGTGCCATACTGGAGAGAGATTTCATCATGCTATTGCAGTTGAGACTTCTGCCACTTAACCATGTCAGAGGGGTAGTGATGATCGAGTGGCGCAGATGTCGGCGTGGCGGTTCCTTTTTGAGGTTGCTATGGGATCCGGGGATTTGATGTGATCTCAGCCGGGATGTAGCATCCGACCGGAGTATGTATACGTATTGCTTGAGGACAAGCAATCTTTGGGAAGGGCAGACTGTAATTTCCCATTTTCTACGTAGTCAGGTGCTGAGCAGATTAGCCTATACACGAGCTCCCATAGGCTAAGTCGGATGGAGGGGAGCCATTGGAGATATCAAAATCTTTTTCAGTACCTAGAGAGCTATTGATTGATGGTCGTTTGGGCTCATTCGGAGATTTGTTTGATCAAAGTTACTATTTTTAGCCATGTCCGTTTTTAGGGTTTCAATGGACAACAGCCAGTGCAGTGATATTCTTCGATGAAATGGGTGTCCAAAACCATTCGCGGATTTCAATTCGGATGGGCAGAGGTTGGAAATTTTAATGGTCAAAGATAAAATTAATAAAGTGATTATTTAATTTAATTTTGTAAAGTCAGTGACTTTATTTTATTATAAAATCATTTTATACTTAAAAGGGGCCATTTTAAGTGACGACTTAAAAAGTCGTTAAGCCTAGGCATAAGGGGGTGAATAAATTAAGGAGAAATAAGGTGGAATTAAAAATTGATAAAATTATATTTGCCCACCCTAAAAGTGACCTAACCCCAAGTCGACCTATGGAGGAGATAAAAGGAGGATTTGAGTTCATTTGGAGATATGCGAAGATTATTATTTTTCTCTCTCGTTTTTGGAGGACTCTCGCGCAGAGCCATTTACAGAGATTCTGGAGCTTGTGAGAGACGACAACCTCTTACAGGGACATTGGCTTCGGGGTTGCAAGATTACCCTCAGGTCAATCTAGGCATTTCCACACAGGGATTGCAGTTGGACTTCAGTTTTAAAGACTTCTGGAGTTGGGTTACCACACAGGGTCATTCAGAGATTATACAGGGAATATTTGGAGTTGGGACACCACACAGTATTCACATCAGAAGGGCTGAGCCTTCATCATCATTTATAGAGTACGGAGCAGCTAGGTTTTCATCAGCATTTGAGATATTTGCATTGTAATGTGTGCCCTAGTTTTAATATAAGAATAAAGCAATATTTTCGAGAATTCTGGATTGCTCTGTGTTTGTGATTTTGTATATCAAAAATTCACAAAAAGGTTAAGAATTGGCAAACCCCTAGAGAACTAGATAGGGAGGGTTATTACAAAAAACTTGGCTCTCAATAAAGAAAGTCATTAAAGGTTACCCTCGTTGGAAAAAAAGATTCCCTAATTGGGGGAAGTAATATTTTGTCCATAAGAGTAATCTATGGCATTTTGATATTTTGGTGAGATAACTTATCTAAAAAGAGAGTGTGAATTACTCAATAAAAAAAAAAGAGTGTGAATTAGAAATATAATCATGAAATGAAAATCACACTGCTATAATAAGCTCCAGAATATTTATAGCAGCAATATAGAATACCTATAATTGATTGAACTACAATAAACTAACAATTACCAAAACAACGACTATGAATGTCAACTTGAAAAGGAGATACATGATGTCATCTGATGTGCGACAACTAACCTTGGAAGACAACTCATTGATCTTGATCTAGAAGTGCCTAAATGTCTATAGTTATTTTAAACATTTGGTTTACTCATCACCAAATTAATTCCCTTAATCAACCTTCATAGAATGCAGTTGATATTGATTCCAAGTTCTCAAATGTGTGGAGTTTCTTGTAAATTAATGATCATAAAAAAACATCAGAGGATATTCCCTCAACCTAGGTTGACTCAAAAACTATATTTTCAAGTAACTCTTCTTCTTAATTATAGGCAAGCCTTCTAGTGTCAAACACCTCAAATGCTATGCATGCAGTGATCTAGGGAAGTCCTTGATCCCTATGAACAGTGATGTTGAAGATAGGTAAAGTGATGACATTATACACCATTTGTAAGGAATGCTCAGTAAAGAAGTCCATCCTCAAGCTAAAAAACTACAAAGGAGAAGTCCAAGTGATATTAATATATTGTCAATGTAGACCTCTCTGACTACTCTATCGATCACCTCCTTAATGGAAAGAAGGTAGAATGGGGCATCCAACAAGTATATGAATGGGGAAAGTTGATCGACAAAAACCTGAATAGACTAAACCAGTCTTACATGCAAAAATGTTGGAATTGCATGAGGACTAAAGAGGCAAACCTCTTCAAAGAACAGAACTCCAAATATTTGAATTCTTACAGTCAAAGGCTGAATTTCCACATAGATTGAATCTGTGATATAAAACATGATCCTGAAGATTCTCTTGAGGTAAAGGTGTTAGGCATCAAACTCAAACTAGAAATCGCAATGTAGAATCATTCATTTGTAGTGGATCATAAACCAAAGCATAAGAGCCTGGGCCCTACTGATAAAACCCAAACAAAAATCCCCAAACTAGGGCCCAAATCTCTAGCCCACAGAGAAATATGCCTTTAGTTACTGGATTGGCAAGAAGCATCTTCAAAGGAATATCCTAGAAATGTATATAAAAGCACAAAAGGTGAGGCATATCCCTTACAAAGCCATAATAAAAAAGTGGGCTTTAGACTAAATGATATGTCAATGAACTGAAAGTCTGAAACTTCTAACCCTCGAGTATAGATGGTTGTGATCTCAGAGATTATCCTTTGTGGAAGAACTAAAATAGGGAAAGAGCTCACCTCGAGTATAGGCCCTCTCCATAATACCAAACAAATAATTCCCAAACAAGTGCCCAAATCTCTAACCTACAAATAAATATGGCCTTAATTATTGCATTGAAGAGGACCATCTTGAAAGGAATATCCTAAAAATGTATATGAAAGCAAGGCACTCCACAACAAAAGGTGAGGCATATCCCTTACAAAGACACAATAAGAAGGCAGGCTTCAGACTAGATGACAGGCCAATGAACTGAAACTCTAAATCTCCTAGCCCTATGTGAGATGGTTGTGATCTCTGCAGACTCTACTTTATGTAAGAACTAAAATATAGAAAGAGCATCCCTTGAAGTATCAAAGACGGTGACCTCAGTTTTATTAAAAAAAAAGACAGACTATATTAATATGTACAAGTGACCAAGAGAGGTCAATGGGACTCAGAAGCACATCAAATATTAAGGTTAGCCACAAGTTGATGAAAGAGCATCATGTTGTCTCAATAAACCACGAGGAAAGTTGAAAGAAAAGCCACTCAATTTGAGGGGAAGACAGTAGCTCCATAAAAGATAAGGCAGCAATTTCTTGACTTAACTAAGCATGTACAAGGGTCAGACACTTTATCCTCCCAAAATTATGCAAGTACGCCCCCTTAGTTGTGGCCATTCTCCTGGGAGCACCATTAGATCTTGTGTTGGCTCTTTGGGATAGGTGCTGATCATGGTGGTTCTTCCTCTACTTCACATTCTACCACATATTGAGATCCACTTGAGTCCTCTATTTCTCGATTTCTTTATTTCTCTCCATTTCTCTCTTTTTATTTGATCATTACATGTTTAGGGTTTTAACCCATTTCTAAGTCCACCTCTCCAGGCTGAAACCTGATGTTGTACTATTCACTTTAGTGTAATTTACTCTAGTTTAATTACTCCAATCTAACTTACTTTGTTGTACAACAGTGCATTGCAATAGTTTCTTTTCGACGAGTCATATTGGCCTACTTTGATCATCCATGGACAATAATAGAATTATCTTGTTTTATCTGCCAAAATTTGTACTCTAGTACTTGTACTGATGCATTTGGAAATGTGCCACAAAAGCTAGAAGATATGTATAGGCACAATATGACACTAAAATAGAGGAAATAGCTTGGCTTTAATGTGTTGGCAAGACGTGATTTTCCATAAACTTAGTCAACGGGTGGAAACCCAAAGAGGGAAAGAACTGAAATAATATATGCAAGGTATAGTGAAATATTTTCCTTGCTCACAAAAGGGAGTCTCATGCATCCAAGATGCATATTGACTTGATTACGATCTAACAAAATCACCTTTACCTCTTACACACACAAGAAGTTGCCTTGAATATGAATTTGTCTATGTCATAATGAAACAAAAGTACGATGGAGAATCAAAGTAATCTACATACATTTTACGAATAACAGACAGTTTCATCAATCACAGATAAAGTAGAAGCTGTAAAAACCAAGCAACGAGTTGGAAAACAAATTACTTTAAACCTGATATGGAATTATAATGAAAAATAATCACAAAATATAATTGTCTAAATATAGTGAGCTTTGAAAATTCAACCAACAACTTTTCACACAGCAATGTAAAAGTTCACTACCCACTTTGTCACTAAAAAACTTTTGCAACACTTCCATACCACCACAAATCACAACATTATGCTTAGATCCAAGCTGTAAGTTCAGCCATAAAATCTAAGTTGCAGCATACAGCTTTAATATCTATACTAAACCTCACATATCTCTTATTTCCGCTATGCCAAAAATGTGATGAACTTTTCAATATGTATAACATAAAGAACCAAGTTTGGAACTGAAAAATATGCAAGATACACATGCATAGCAGTGAGTGAATAATGCAGGATGCATCTCGGAAATGTTAAGGATCTTTTCACCTTCGAAACACATCTCCATTCTTCTCTAACGTGTACAAATACTAGTTAACAGAGGATAGATGTTTCCCAAGTTACAAGTGCCTCAATAGACAAGAAATTAGAGATTTATGGTTCATTTGATAGATGTAGTGAAAAGGTTAGGGTCAATAATGTCTATTAAAATCCACACCATCTGTCTTAAAGACGAGTGTTATCCAAATCTATGGGATGTGATTTCCATAAATGAAGATATCAATGCTTAAGCCCCCATCCAATTTGCCAATAGGATATGAAAACTCGTCTTAAGCCATTTTCATGGAATTTATTAATGAGTTATGATAGGTGATTTGAATGCTTGGAAATCTGCATGTGGGTTTGCTTTGAAACATGTTCCTTGAATTGTCAAGCTGGGACCAACATAGACGAAACAGTTGCATAGAGGTTGAATGTTATTGTACTCTTCTAGAGTATTACAGTAACTGAAGATGAGCTAGGAAAAATTTAACTGAAGATGAGATGAGCAATGTTTAGGATGGAGCCTGAGATAGGGACTATTAATATTTGGAGCCTTCCACAATTTAGAGTGGATGGAAACTAAGATGATTTTTGACATAATCTCATTAAACAAGTCTCTAGTAGTTTGAGTTAAGATCCCAACAAATATAAAATTTTAGTTCGAATATATGCATACAATTTGAATTAAATAAATAGCACTACAAACTTAGAATGGGATAAAGTACCGGAATACATGTCAAGAAAAGGCCTTCACAAATAGTTTGTGACCCATTAAATGCTAGTTAATATCTTGAGCCATAGCATGTCTGCCAGAATCACAAGCCGTAGCACTACATCTGAAAGCATAGATGAACCTAGTTTTCAAATACGAAAGATACAAATGCATTGCTATCAAATATGCTTATACTAAGAACTGGTTAAGGTTTTAGCATGTTAGGGTTTATCCATTTTGGGTAATCCTCATGGCTGTAATTTTATGCTATACAGCTGTTTCAATTCAGTGTAGTTTACACTTGATTCTTTACTCTAGTTTAGCTTATCTTCTTAGTACTTTTTGGTTACTGTTGGTTACGAATCTGCCACTTAGGAAAGGATTTTAATCTTTTGCGCCCTAGATTCGCCCAGCAGATTGAAATGCCGGAAGGAAGAGATGCCTTCCGTGCCAATCTCCGAAGAAGGCCGGCTCCTATGCTACACTACTTTGATTTTTTAGATAAGGGAACAGGAAAGAGATAAACAGATGCAGAAAGAGATGTAAATGTCATGTGCTTCGATGGGAAAGAACAAGCAACACGATCACTAGCTAGTACACAAACCAACAGCAATCAAAACAAAGCATGTAACAGAAACTATTACTGCAATTCTTTCCTATGTATCCTTTAGTTTCGTATTCCAGATTCAATTAAATGCCAATGTTGTGATCCAGGATTCAGAATGATAGCAATCAGAAAAATAAATGAACATGAGGCAAAAATACTAGCAAAAGGAAGCATAAAAGAAAGAGACAGAAATAGAGCCAAGGATGCTTTTGTATTGGAAGCAAATGTCTGATACAGCAGAGCTTTCTAGCAATATGTTCCCCCCCTTTTACAATGAAGTTCATCTGCTACTTATAGCAGGAATTTCCCCCCAAAATTACAATCATGCACGAAACTCAAAACCTGCCAAAGCTGACAAAAGCTGCCAAAAGTTGCCAGGATTAGACCCCTGTCGACCGTAGGTGCACTTGCAATATGGCTCTTCTGAAATCCGTACGGGTCCGATCAGATATGGTGGGTTGGAAAGTCAGGTCCGGTTAAATGCGGTAGATGTGGTACAGTTTGTCCTTCAATGTCCACCTACCCTGTACTCTGGCAGCACACTTTCTGTCTCATCCTGACAGGCGCGAATCTTGAAATCTGCACGTGCTTGGCCCAGGTCTGAAGTTTGTTGACGAAAGGGGGGTCTGACCAAAGTCGCCTGCTGAAGAGAGCGACCCCGGGAGTCGCTCTAGGATGGAGCGATCTCGGGAGACACCCTGACTTAGAATTTTCAGCGATTTGGTTCTTCTTTCTCATATTCACTGACTGGGGGAGAGGCGACGGCGGTCGTTGGAAAAAGGCAGCGACGACGGGCGGCGCTCAAAAAATGAGCGACCGACGTCGGTCGCTCCCTTGATGCCTTAGCCAAATTTTGAGCCTCCTTGCTTGTTGTCGCTGAAAAATGGCAGCGACGCCCGGCGTCGCTCCAAAACGGAGCGATCGGCGTCTATCTTTGAATGTTGCCTTGACCTGAGTATGCTTGGCGAAGACGGGCGATGACGGACGGCGCTGGCGACCTTGAGCGACGATGGGAGGCGCTGGCGACCTTGAGCGACGACGGGAGTCTCCACACTTAGAATATTTTCATCTCTTTTCTCTTTTTCTTCCCTTGCCTTAGGTCGCTCAAAAAGGGGAGCGACGACGGGGTCGCTCCAAAATGGAGCGACAGACGTCAGTCGCTCCCAGGCCAACACTTAAGAGAATTTTGCATTTCTTATTCCTCCGCCAAGTTTCGCTCAGAAGGTGAGCGATGACAGACTTCACTAAAAGAAATGAGTGACGACGAGAGTCGCTCAAGTTCTAACACTTAGAATATTTTTCCATTTGCTCATTGCTCAAAACGTCGTCGGTCGCTGGAGGAAGAGGCGACACTGGGAATCGCCCGGAAGAGGGAGCGACTCTCGAAATCGCTCCAAAATGGAGCGACCGCGGGAGTGCCCAACACTTAGGATTTTTTGGGCTTTTCACCAAGCTTGCCGAAACTGCTGGAAATCTTGAAAAACAAAGTTGAAAACAGAAAGCATAGAAACTGAAAACTGCATGAAGGAAGCTGGAAAGGAAGGAAGGAGGGAGGCAGCAGCAATTTTTTTCAGATTTTTCAGAATTTGTACCCCTTAGCAAAATGTGGCAACAGTTACTACAGTACATTATAACAGCTCTTGTCAATGAATCTCATTGGTCTGCTTTGGCCATCAGTGGAGATCAATAGAATTATCTTATCTTACTGACTAAAAAAGTTAAGCCCCAGTTTGACTATCATTTACAAAATAATTTCTTCATTGGAACGTATTTTGCCGTTTGGCAAGAGTGGTCTAGGAGTACCACATTGCTAGTACAATCCTATGGATTCATCTAATGTCTAATCCTAAAACGACATAGAAATATCAATGACACATCAATTACATACCACCTCTAAGTTGGATTTGTAACTACAATGTGGAAGGGTTGCAAATGTTTCTGTTGGTTACGAATCTGCCATGAGGAAAGGATTTTGTGTTAACGCGCCCAGATTCGCCCACCAGATTGAAAGGCCGGAAGGAAGGAATGCCTTCCGTGCCAATCTCCGGAGAAGGCCGGCTTCCTGTGGGGTTTTATGGTTTAAGATGAGAGTGCAGGAAAGAGATAAAAATGCGGAAAGAATTTACAGATGTGATTGGAGTTGGGTGGGGGGAACTAACAGTACGGCAACACATCAATCACCACTACTTACTGCAACATAAATACAAAGCATAACCAGAAACTGCCAAATCTAAGTATACTTTTTATATAAAGAAGTGTACGCACAGCCACAATGGTCCCCTAACAGACATTCCCTCCAAGGAACTAACAGTACGGCAACGCATCAATCACCACTACGGACAGCAACATAAATACAAAACGTAACCAAGAAATGTCAGATCCAAGTATATGTGTTATGCAGAGAAGTGTACGCACAGCTACAATGGTCCCCTAACAGACATTCCCTCCAAGGAACTAACAGTACGGCAACGCATCAATCACCACTACGGACAACAACATAAACATAACACACAACTGAAGGAACTGCTACCTAATTTATTCTATGTATCCTCTGATCTATGAAGTCCAGGAGTACTTGGCCATCAAATGCTGGAGTTCAGAGTTCAACACAACAGCGAGCAATGACACAAGAAATATGACAAAAGAGAGGCAAGCATAAAAAATAAAAGTAGTAGAACAGAGCTAGGTATATACTTTATATTAAGAAGCAGAAACACAGCTACCATGGTTCCCTAACAGACATTCCCCTTCCACCACCTTACAATGAAAACGTGGTGGCTATTTATAGCCCGAGTCCCTCCCGATTACATTAATGGGCACAAAGTCCCAGTCAAACATTAGCTGACAAAAGCGGCCATGGAGCTGCTGATGCTGACCTTTGTCGGGCAGGACTGTACCTGCAGCATGGTCTCCCTGGAGGCTGTACAGATACGTGGCAGCGCGTTAGGTAGAACTTCTCATCGGCAGGAATGCGGGTAGCTGAAGCAGGTAGAACCTCCAATCAGCTTTAAATGAGGCAACTGGCATAAGTAGTGCAGCCCATGCTTGTCCTTTTGCTCGGCACGTCTTGGCTCAGATCCCAAAGTTGGACACTTGTCGGATGATGCTGCTTGACACGTGCTTGCCTTGAAAGGCAGTTTATCCAACTTCGCCCAGGATCGGAGCGCCATCGGGTTGCGCAGGTAGAAAACAGCGCAGCTGGGAAGGCCTTCATGCCTTGGGTGCATTTCTGAGTTTATTCCCCTATTGCGCACCTGTCAAAGGGCGCACTCCGACTTCGCTGCGAAGTCGGGTTGCGCACAGGTGAAAGCTGATTTCTGCCGCCGTACGGACTTCGCCTCGGAAGGGGCGACTCCGACTTCGCCGCGAAGTCGGGTTGCGCCCAAAGACTTAGTCATTTTTCCCGCCACCGCTACCAAGTGCGCTCAGAAGGGGCACTCCGACTTCGCCGCGAAGTCGGGTTGCGCCCAGAACACTTGTTCTTCTGGTTGATTCTGTCGCACTGCGCACTTTGCACTCCTGCTGCGCTCCAACTGGAGGGCGCACTCCGACTTCGCTGCGAAGTCGGATTGCGCCCTGACACTTAGCCATTTTTCAGGGCAACTGCTGTCATTTTTGAGATTTGACTGAGGGGCTCAAGAGAAAGAGGGAAGAATGAGAATGTAGGGAAGAGAGAGAAAGGGGGAGAAGAGGAAGGGGAAAGAGAGGAAGAGGGAAAGGGAAGAGCAGCTCTCTTACAAAAATTGAAAACATTGCACCCCGTGCAAAATGTGGCAACATTTCTGGCGGCTCGCGGGTTGTCGAGCTCGCCTCGGCGCAAAGAATCCATGCCTTCATCCATTGGGTGCAGAGGAACTTACTTCCCCTGCCTTCTGCTGCTCTAGCCGTTCTCCTTGCGGCAACTGTTCTTCAGATCCACTTCCGGCAGCTGCCTCCTCGGATTCGCCTTCCGAATGCTCTCCAACGCTGGCTTCTGCCTCGCAGATGCGCTTGTATGCGGCCTGGGCTTGGCCCCAGGCTTCTGCTTCGAAGGGTCGGCGGTCAGCAACTTCTTCTAACGCTGCGTGGAATGCAGCGACCGCGTGCAAGTCGATGGTGAGGTATCTCTTTCCCGCCTCCTGGAAGTAGGAGCTGATCTTGCAAAGACTTGGACACCATCTCGGGTGACTCGACTTTCTTGAATTGGCTCGGTCCAGCTATCGATTTCAGCCGTATCCGCCTCAAAGGACAGCCAATTCTTTTTCACTTGCTCATGGGTGAGAAACTCACCATTCTCAACATAGCCCGGCACCCTAGTTCGTAGAGAGCGTGAAGGGGAGCCGTACAAATGTCTCTTTCATGTTCGAATGCATCCAAGCATTCGTCCGGCAACTCTCACCTCTTCTCGTTTTCTTAAAATATTTATGCAAGGTTACCCTTGCATCCGCCCATTCTGCAGCCGAATGAGGACATGGGGGAGAATTGGAGGCCATCGCGCTCGTGTTCTTGAAGTTTTATCGCCAGGTCCAGCCATTGCTTCGCCTGGCGTTCGGCCTCCTCTACCACAGGCTTTCCCTGGGCAGAAACTTCTTGGATCCTGGATGCGAAATCCAGGACCGACATGGCTTTACACATGTGGGGCTTGCATCCCCGCAGCAGATCAGCCCGCATCTCCTTAACTTTGCTCTTTGAAAAGACCGTCGCTTGAGATGCTTTCTCTGCAGATTGCGACTGCGCCTGCTTCAAAGACTCCTGGAGCTGAGAAATCTGCTCCAGGGCTGCCTCGTTTCCGTTGCGGCTTCTTGCCGAGAAGCGGCCAGCCGGGCTTTTAACTCATCTATTTCTCGTCGCGCCGATTCCAGCCGCTCGCTGGACCTAGACAGGTCCTCTTCAAGCTGTCTTGTTTTGTCCCGCAACCGGAAAAGCTCTTCCCTGTTCCCTCCGCATTTTTGACAAGGAGATTATCCGCTTTACGAAGGATTCCATGAATCTCGTATTGCTGGTGGATATCGTCAAAGCTCTTCTCCTTTCTCTCGAGCTCGTAGTCCGCCCCCGGTCATTTCCCGGAGAGGCTTCTTCACTTTTGGAGTTATCTTTTCTCGTCGTGAGCACTCTCCTCTCGAAGTCAAACTTGGTGCGCTTTATCGGGGCGGCAATCTCTTCAGTCTCCTCCGCTTCAAGTTTTGGAGGAAAGAGATAGGATATTCTACGGCTCTTGTTGCCAGAGGCAAATCGTCCGTGTTCTAGAGATCGTCCATGAAGTCCGGTTCCCCCACCCTAGGGTTCTCGCTCGTTGACGTCTCTCCTGCGAACAGGGAAATAGGAGAAACCGGAAGGACTTTGGAAGGAGCGGCCGCTTTTGAGGGCGACCGGGGAGCGGAGAGCGGAGCGGTTGATGCTGGAAGGGTTTCAAGCGGCTGAGGCGATGGATGCAGCGGTGAACGCGCAGCTTCAACACTAACCACAGGTGAAGGGTTTGGGGTTTGACTCAGGGATAGGAAGGCGTTGGGGTCCTGAGCAAACTGGTCGAAAGAATGGTGGCCGCTAGAAGGCTGTGGAGATGGGGAGGAAGATGCGGCCATGGCTTGCTCGGATTGAGCGGGAGATGGAGTCGGAGTAGGGCCAGATGAGATCCGAGGGAGCGGGGCAGCGGACGTACCTGCGGGCTCCGCCTGAGCCGATGCTGGATGAATGTCTGCGGTTCTGGTTCCGGCGGCTGGCTCAGGACTATCCGGAGAAACAACCTCTGGAGCGGCTGGACGCGGCCGCGGCTCTGCGACTGACTGCTGCACCGTCAGGCTAGGTCGCCCGACCCTCTCAACTCTCTTCCTCTTTTTCTTTTCTGGAGCAATGGCTGGTTCGGAAGAAGGAGATGAAGTAGGTGCAGCGGGCGCTGATGTTCCCACGGTAAACTTGTACCGGGGTTTGACTTGCAGAAGACCTGCCGCGGCCGGTCCGCTCGCTGGCGGCGCTGGCGTCTTTTGTGCCTGAGGAGCCACCTCGGGCGTTGACTTGACTGATTTTTTCGCCTTTTCGGGCGCCACCTTGGAAGCAACAGGCTGCATTGGGTCCACTTGGATATCTGGTCGGCTCCGCACTGGCAGTTGCAAAAGTGTACAACTGCTGGGAGGAAGATCCCCCCTTATAACCCTCGAAGGGACCTCGGGGAACGTAATCTCGGAATGCGAAAGGCCGCCAGCTGTCAATGTGCTGGTCATATAGAGCTGAAAAATCATCATCAACGGCCAGATTCCTTCTGATGGATTTATCGTGCTGCGTGCGGCACCTCATCTTCCAAACATTCAACAACTTTTTCTTTTGGCCAGTTAAGGCCTGCTAGCTTGGTGATGAGTTTCTTAAATCCCGGAGAAGTGAACTTGTGGTCCGGGTTTCGCTCGGGGTCATATGCTACCTCCTCGCAAGAAAACTCCTGCCACGGAGGCCATGCTTCCATCGAGTCAATCTCCCAGTCGAGGTCAACATGGACCACATCGCATCTGTCTTCGATTATATCCGCCCGGGGGCAGATATGTGCAAACTTTCCCCTTATCCCGTATGGGTCGTACTTCCAACGCTACGGCAAGCAGAATCAAAGCCAATGTCAAAGAGCTCCCGCTCGAGATAGACATGCTGTCCTATCTCTGATATTTCGACGTTCGCCCAGGAAAGAGGATATTGAAAGATATGGCCCTTTTTCTTTCCCTGGCCGAACTCCTCTTCAACGTAATCCATCTGCCGCGCAACCTCCATCCCAAACAGATGATCCGTGCACCCGCAGGGGCAGCAGATGAGGCTTGCCCTTGAATCCGTAGATTCCGACCACGATCCCCCGCGTCGCCTAAAAACGTCCCCGAGCTTGTGATTCAACAAATAGTTTGTCATTTCCCGCGGGGGCGAGGGATCTCACCATCGCCGAAGACCGACATGACCAAGCCCGTAAAGTTGAAGTTGAACTTATAATAAGACCCTTTCCGGTATAGGTCATCCGTCCATTCATAGACGGGCTGTGGCTCTCCCTTCTCATTTACCTTCTTCAGGTTAGGGATCGGCATACGGGAGTGCAAGTGATACAAACATAGCCAAGCCAAGAAGGAACTGAATCGAAATTCAGTTGACTGCTTTTTCTGTAGCTTCACCAGGCTGGAGTGAATGGCGTATGCAAGCCAACCCGCCCAGTCAAAGAAGATAGGGCGCTTCCCACTTTTCTGCGCTGCTGGTTCATAAGATTCTCCGCATAGGAGACATTCTGCCAGCGCTAGCTGGTACGGCCGTACCAGCTCGTCAGAGTCGCAGCCGAGGACCCACGCCAGGATGGTGTATATGTATTTACTTTGAAACCTTTCCAGGGGTATGGGGCCGGTTGGCCATTGTCCAGCTGCGAGCGGGGCGTTCAGCTCTGAGTTGAGGAAATCCCTCATCCTTTTTGTATGCGTAAAGCGTCCCGCTTGCTCGCCAAGATTTATCTTTCTGACAATCGTGCTGGAGTCATACTGCAACCCTGGGGCGAAGGCCGGCTGGACAGTCTCTTTGCGAAGTGTGAACAAGGGTTTTCCGCTGGAGTTGCAAATTTGCCGGGTAGCTGGTCTGTAATGTCTGACAATTAGGTCGACCAGCTCCGGGCATTGATGGACAGGAGGGCACAAGAACCGATAAAGGTTCGACTTGTACGCAGCCCCGAAATGGTGAGAGGGCGAAACTTTATCAGCCCAATTTTCCACATTTATCCGCAGTTTAGTAAGGCTCATGGAAAACGAGCCGTCCTTGTACCCAGATAGGTAATTAACCGGTGGTGGTGGGGCTTGCCCACGCTGTACTTTCTTTGGCCGGGATTTTGACTTTTGATCCTGCGGCGTCTCACTCCTGAAAGCACTTGACTGCGGTAAATCTCCCAGTTCGCGCCCTTCGCTGGATTGCGCTGGCATTGGCAACTTTCCTTTGTCCATTCCTTCGAAACAACAATAATTATGACCTCTGGACGTCTGCACAAGATTTCGCAGTCACAGGAATAATCTGCACGATTTGGCATGTCTGGGTGCAACAGACCCCCTTTTCTAGATAATGACAGCGTCATTAATGGTGCGCAGGAGGGGGTAGGTCGGCCGGCTAGTGAAGGCGTTATGTTTTTTGGTGGCCGCACAGGAGAACGTCTTGAAAGATGTACCCTGGTTACCGCGCCATGCTTCCTTGATTGCGTTTTCCTTGAAGGTTGCGCAATCATTAAATCTGACTTTGAACGCTGCGCCATGGCTGACGTCACTGCCACAATCCGGGCACACTGCTCAAGGAAAAACCCTTTTGGTTCGGAAACCCAACTTGCACAGCCGCAATGCGCCCTGGGCCCACACTTGGAGTATTAATTTTTTATTTATTTTTTTATAAACCATCCAAGCTGCGCCCAGGAAACAGGGCGCAATCGGACTTCGCCCCAAAATTGGGCGCAGTCCGACTTCCCCGCAATCGGACTTCGCCCCAAAATTGGGCGCAGTCCGAACCGACACTTGCTTCTTTTCTGTTGCTGCCTTCACTTCCCAACTGCGCCCTTTGGCTGGGCGCAACCGGACTTCGCAATTTTTTGGACGAGGCTTTGGGCCCACTTAGGTTTATTTGCCTTTTTCGTGATGGACCACTCGAGCTGCGCCCGGAAAACGGGGCGCGCTCGGACTTCGCCCGAAGATCGGGCGCACCTCGCACTTCGCGCGAAAGCCGGGTGTATTCGGACTTCGCGCGCGAAGTCAGACTTCGCCTTGAAAGTCAGCGCAGTCCGAACACTTAACTCCCTTTTGATGCTTCTCCAACTGCGCCTTTGGGCGTTGCGCGCGGGCGCACTCCGCCCGCAAGTCGGGTAGCGCACCCAGACTTAGCCGATTTTTACTGCTTTCTCAGGCAGCTCCCTTCTACGAACTTCGCTCTTTCTGAGGGGCGACACCAGACTTCGCTGCGAAGTCTGTGTCTTCTCCTTTTGTCCTACTTGGGCTCTTAACAAATGGAAAAACTGAAAGCTGGAAAACTGTACATGCTGAAAAGTAAAATGCATAAGGGAAATTTGTACAAGGAAGGGCCCATTGGGCACCTTCAACAGCGGTAAATTTTTAAGTGGAACCCGTTAACGGGAATAGGTAGGAGCTGACCCTCCATATCCCGAAGTATGTAAGCGTTGAGCTGGTTCACCCGGGCAATCTGATAAGGGCCCTCCCAGAGGGCATCGAACTTCCCGTGGTTGCTCGGCTTCGCCTTCAATGAGTCCCACTTCAGCACCAGGTCCCCGATTTCCAAAACTCGGGCAGTGGTGCCTTTCGCAAACCAGCCTTGAGTGGCTTCAACATGCTTGGTGAAGGCCTGGTATGCTTTTTCTCTGTCTTCCTCCAACTGCAGAGTTGGCACAGCCGTCATCCACCGGGTCTCCACCGCTCTTGTCTTCGTCCAACATCCATAGGGCAGGGATTTCGATGTGGGCTGGCATGACAGCCTTCTTTACCATAGACGAGCGCATAAGGGGACGTTCTGATGGATTTCTTGAATGAAACTCTGTCCGCCCATAGCGCCCGGTTCAGGAGTGAATGCCAAGTCCGCTTGTTCCTTTCAATGGTCCTTCTGATGATCTTCAGAAGGTTCTTGTTAGTAGACTCAGCAAGGCCATTCCCTTGCGGGTAGTAATTAGAAGACATTTTGTGATAAATGCCAAGTTTGCCAGTGTACTCCGTGAGTACAGCGCTCGCGAATCCCGGACCATTGTCCGTTACAATTGACTCTGGAACCCCGAAGCGGGTAATCAGGCTTTCAAGGAACCCGATGACCGTTTCTTGGTCCGCGTTTTTGGTTGGGATCGCCTCTGCCCACCGTGTGAAGTAATCGGTGGCTGTAAGAATAAACTTGTGTCCGGCAGAGGAATTAGGCGAAATCACCCCAATGAAGTCTAGACCCCATTGCTGGAACGGAGTCTCGGCCTGAATCGGTTGAAGGGGCAGGGGTGCTTTTCTGTTTCTGCCAGCAAACCTCTGGCATTGATCACACTTGGAACAGACCGCATAAGCGTCTGTAAATAGAGTGGGCCAATAGTACCCGGCTCTAATTATTTTCAAGGCCGTAGGCCTTGCAGAATGATGACCTCCAGGCATCCCGGAATGAAAATCTCCGAGGACCCTGGACTGGTCTGATTTCATGACGCACCGCAACAGGATGCCGTCAATATTTTTGAAGTAAAGCCCCTCGGGGCGAAGAGTGTACTTGAGTGCACCTAGCCGAAACCTCCTTCGTTGTGAGGCGTTCAGGTGATCTCGACATCTTCCGGTGCAGAAATATCTCACCAGTTCATCTGTCCAGTCACTCCCCTCCGATAAGGAGTTGGCTAGGTTGATGCTTGTTGCTGTGTCCTCCCACTTACAGCGGAGATGCCGGCCACGCCGCTTCGGGCCAGCTCCCGACACAAGGCTCGGCCTCCGATAAGCTTGGTGGGCCGCACTTCGATGTCGAACTCCTGGATTTTTGCAATCCATCCCGCTCTCTTGTGACCCGGCTCTCCTTGTATGATGAAGCTTCGAACGTCCGGTGAATCACAAAGACAATTGTTTTGCTCTGGGAGACAAAATGCCTGAACTTTCGGAGGGATTTCATGACCGCGTGAACCTGCCGCTCTATAAAGTTGTACTTTTCTTCATGCGGCTGAATCACTTGGCTCAGGAACGCTATGGGGCGCTCCTCGCCATCGTCTCCCTTTTGAGTTAGGACTGCGGCGTAACTTTCCGGTTCTCCCACCGCGTAAAGGATGAAGTCCTTGGAGTAGTCCGGGTTTATCAACACCGGAGCTTGCGCAATTCGAGCCTTGATTTCCTCGAAGGCCTGCTCTCTCTCATCAGCCCATTCGTAAGTTGTATCTTTTTTCAGCAGTTCGGCCATAGGCTTGATCACCTGTGCGAAGTCCGGGATGAACTTCCGCACGAAGTTAATCCGGCCGAAGAAGGACCGCAGCCCTTTTTTATCAATTGGGGCTGGCAAGAGAAGGAGGGCTTCGCTCCGTCGGGGTCAATGGCGAGGCCTTTCTCGGAGATGACATGTCCCGACAGACTTACCTTCTTTTACCGCGAAGACAGACTTCTTCGGGTTTATAGAAATGCCGAATTCTCGACACCTCTCAAATATTTGCCGCAGTTGGGAAACATGATCCCCTCTTTGGTGAGAGAAAATAGTCATGTCATCAAGGTAGATGACAATGATCTTATTGAGCAGCTCTCGGAAGGCCAGGTCCATGGCCCTTTGGAATGTGGCACCAACATTGGATAAGCCGAAAGGCATGCGCTGATAGGCGAACGTCCCCCATTTGGTGGTGAACGCCGTTTTATGCTGGTCCTCATCCCTGACTCCAAATCTGGTTGTAGCCGGAAAATCCATCTAGAAGTGAGAATCTCTGGGCTCCAGCAACGATGTGTAGAATTTGATCAATTTGGGGAAGCGGATAGTGGTCCTTGAGGGAGGCCTGATTCAAGTTTCTGAAGTCGACACGGAGACGGATGTCGCCATTCTTCTTCCTCACAGGCACCAAATTCGCAACCCAGGATGAATGTTTGATGGGGTAGATGATTTTGGCCTCCAAAGATCTTCAAGAGCTCGGCTTTCATCATGGCCTCAATTTTCGGATTTACGGCCCTCTGCTTCTGTCGGAATGGCTTGGCGCCATCCTCTAGCTCAATGGTATGCTGGATTACATCTCTGTCATACCCCTTCAAATCCTCGTAGCACCAAGCCACGATGTCGGGGAACTCTCGGCACAGTGATCTGATCTGCTCAAGTTCCTCCGAAGTGCAGTCTGTCCCGACCTTGATAGTTTTACCAGGTTCAAGTTCCAGGTCGGCATACTGCTTCGGGTCTACTTTGATCCTATGAGATATAGCTCTGTCATTCTGATCAAATAGACTCTCCAATGTAATCAATCCTTTTGGGACATGATTATTTTTCAACTGTATCAACCCCTCATATTGCTCGTCATCAGGGTCTCTACTCTCGATTGAACATGCTTCATTTACCAAAAATGTGACGATCTCCTCGTCACAATCGAACACCTGCCAGTGGGTGTCCTTATCAGGCACAGAAGGCCTGTAAATAGTGCGAACCGGCTTCGGTTTCTGGACAACGTCGTCAGCCGGAACGTACCTGGCTCCAACAGACGCCAGAATGTCAGCGTGTTTGTTTTTCTCACGCGATATCGCCTTGACATTCAACGAGTCAAACGACTCCATCAGGTCCCACACCCGGTTGCGGTACGCCTTGAGATAGTGCTTTTTGGAGGCGCACTTGTTCGTAACCTGGTGACACACCAGCTCTGAATCTCCAAAGATCTGCAGGTGTTTAATCCCCAGCCTCTCCGCCTTTCGCAAACCCAAGCACAAGGCTTCGTACTCCGCCGAGTTGTTAGTGCAACTCCGGCCAACCTGTAGGTATAGTCCTTCTCGGATCCCGGCCGGAGAAACCGAAGCACCCCCGCACCGGCGCCATTTTTGCATCGCGCGCCGTCAAAGAAAAGCTTCCACAGCCTTCTCAGTGCAGGTCCCACTTCCTTTTCAGCCGACTTGTCAAGCCTCTCGGGCCGTACAACGGTGTAACAGCCTTGCTCTGTCTCAATTACGGCATTGAAATCCCGCAAAGAGAACTCATCTTCGAGCTGTAGCACTTCGAGGGCTTGCTCCGTCAGCTCTACCGTCACCAGTTCTTCCTCCGTCAGCTGGACCATGCAGTCCGACTCTTCTCCGGGTATCTTCTCTACTAGGAAGGTGGAAGGCTTCTCATTGAAGATTTTTAGTCTCCTTCCTTTGAAGGGCACTTCCATGTGTGAGTAGTCTAGAGACAGGTACCCGCCCAGCTTCGCAGTGAACTCCCGGGAGAGACACATGCCGAAGTAGGGAGCCAAGTCAACAACCACGACTTCTTGAATGACCACGATGTCGAGAGCCTTATGCAACCGAATAGGGATGTCCTTTATGACACCAACTGTCTTGACAGGGGTGCCGTCCAATTGCAGCACGCCTTGGCTGCTCCTTGTGTACTCCATCCCGATCTCGTCGCAGACGGCTTTCGGCATAACAGTCGTGGAAGCGCCAGAGTCCACCATACAGTTGTGTACTATGTGCCCTTGCATCCGTAAAGACAGATAGAAGGGAGGCGGTCTGTTCTTCCCAATGGCTGAGACTGTCAGAGGTTGAACCAGGACAGCGGGCTGTATCTGCTTGCCGTTCTTCATGTTTTTCAGAGATTCCTGCAGCAGATCCACTCGGCCTGGGAGCAGAAGAGCATCGTACATGCTGATTCTAGCGGGTGTTCTTTTCAACTCGTCTACTATGCTGTAGCCCGAGGTGCTAGCTCCTTCTCGCTTCTTTTGCCGGCTCATACTTCGTCCGGTACTGCTGGGTGGCCTCAACTCTCTGTCTCTTGGTCAGAGACGGGTACTTCAGCTTCTCCTGTGCTTGTTCTTTGGTTTCAGCTGGAGGCTGAGGTACGGGAGCTTTAGCCGGAACTAGAGCTGGAGCCGCCCTAGCTATGGGGGGCTTGGCTGGAATAGGGGTTGCCTTTACCGGAGGAGGCTTGGCTGGAGCTTTGTCTTTGGATGCCTTCTCCTGGGCTGTGTAGGGCCACAGCCGCTTGTATGGTGGCAGCCCACCGGGCCGCGCCTTTCTCTTCTCGGCATACACCCGCAAGGGCTTGGCAAACATCTGCAGCTTTCTTTTCTTCCTTGGCGGGCGGCACTAGATTCTCCTCTGGGAGGGCAAAGTTGGCTTCGCCGTCCAGGATCATGTAGAGTTCATCGTCCTCTATGGCGCTGCCGGCCAAAGTCTGGATGTAGTGCTGGTGCAGTGTGCAGTCATCCTCCGAATGCGGGTCATTGCACGTAGTGCACCAGTTAACCTGGTCAGAAGGACCAGGTTGGTCTTCTATAGCAAGCATTTCTCGGAGGCGGACGCCTCTGCACCGTTGTTCTGGAGGTCTGTCTTTTGTCGCGCCGGGGCGGATATGGCCTCCTAGGAGCGAGGTCCATCCGGGCTCGCTTCTTCTTCGTAGCGGTCATGTCATTGGACATGGCATGATAACCCGAGGCCAAAGCCCGTACCTCCCGGAGGATTGTATTCCGAATGTTATTGTCAGGAGGCGGCAATTGTGCCGGTGGAGGCAATGCGGCTAATGGAGGAGGATTGGAATAAGGTGCGTACTGCGGGGGAGCAGGGAGTGCTGGAAAATGCGGAGGAGGAGGCGGGTGAGGATAATGCAATTGCGGCGGGCCGTAAGGAGTTACGACCGGCGCCGGATTCCATTGCTGCTGGGGTTGCTGCCCTGATGTGGACGGCGCACCACCAGAAGCTGACGGATACCGGGATCTGGGGAAGTCGGGATGAATGGGTTCCTGCACCCTGGACGGGAGTCTGCCGATGGAAATGATATCCGCTTCAGCTTGCTGGGCAGCATCGTACAGAGCAGGAAACGAGTCTATTCTGGCAATCTTCAACAGCAGGCATATGTCTGAGTTGAAGGATCTCAGGTAGTAGTGAGCAGCCATGCCAGTTGAAGGCCGAAGTTCACGAGGTACCCGTTTCCAGGATCTCGCAAACCCGATGTTAAAGTCGACACCTCCTCTTGAGGGTGTCTCTAGATACTTTGGAACTGATGCAGCAAAGAAGTGGGGTCAGCAGACTCGTTGCATCCTTTCACGAGCCTTCTGGCGAGCTGGGGCCACCCTGTGATAGATCCCTCTGGCAGCGATCTCCACCAGTAGAGAAGCTTTCCCCTTAGGGAAAGGGCCAGCAGACGGGTCTTCACACTCTCGTCAGTAATGGAGTGCAATGCAGCCAGGGCAAGGATGTCCTGGATGTGCTCGTACGCCGTCTTGCCGTAGCCGTCGTACGTAGGGATGGACTTTAAGGCAGCAGGGGGCACAGCTTGTTGTCCGACCAGGGCCAAGGGCCCCGTAGAGTCCACCGCCGGGAAGAGATCATCATCATTCGCTGCTGGGCAGCCATTTCTTCTTCTTCTCCTCCGTCGGTTGTATACTCGTGTCGGTACCTTCCGAGGATGTAGATTCCTCTTCTTCCTCGGCCTCTTCTATTTCGTTCTCAGCTCCTTCGACCTCGGCTTTGGCTTCTTCTTGGATTTCAGCCTCGGCTTCGTCGACACGAGCTTGTTGATCACCCGGCCTGACAATTTTGCCTCGAGCGTTGATGTCTAGTTCGTAAAAGGCAAGCGGGTTTCTCGGATCCCTCGCTTGCCAACTTCTCGTCTGCATGAAGGTGCTAGGACCGGTCTTTCGGACTCGGAGGATATGTTCGTGCAGAGTCGCCAGGTGTTCTGATTTTGAACAACAATGAAGCGAACACCGGTGCTTCGATTCTGTTTGGGGGTGGGAAACTTCCTTGGCCCACCGAGTGCTCGGAATGAACTGTCAGCCCGAGTGAAGACGAGCTTGAGATTTTTCAAATGTGGGACTCTATGTCCCACCGGGCGTGCCAGAGAAACTGTTGGTTACGAATCTGCCATGAGGAAAGGATTTTGTGTTAACGCGCCCAGATTCGCCCACCAGATTGAAAGGCCGGAAGGAAGGAATGCCTTCCGTGCCAATCTCCGGAGAAGGCCGGCTTCCTGTGGGGTTTTATGGTTTAAGATGAGAGTGCAGGAAAGAGATAAAAATGCGGAAAGAATTTACAGATGTGATTGGAGTTGGGTGGGGGGAACTAACAGTACAGCAACACATCAATCACCACTACTTACTGCAACATAAATACAAAGCATAACCAGAAACTGCCAAATCTAAGTATACTTTTTATATAAAGAAGTGTACGCACAGCTACAATGGTCCCCTAACAGACATTCCCTCCAAGGAACTAACAGTACGGCAACGCATCAATCACCACTACGGACAACAACATAAATACAAAACGTAACCAAGAAATGTCAGATCCAAGTATATGTGTTATGCAGAGAAGTGTACGCACAGCTACAATGGTCCCCTAACAGACATTCCCTCCAAGGAACTAACAGTACGGCAACGCATCAATCACCACTACGGACAACAACATAAACATAACACACAACTGAAGGAACTGCTACCTAATTTATTCTATGTATCCTCTGATCTATGAAGTCCAGGAGTACTTGGCCATCAAATGCTGGAGTTCGTAGTTCAAGACAACAACGAGCAATGACACAAGAAATATGACAAAAGAGAGGCAACATAAAAAATAAAAGTAGTAGAACAGAGCCAGGTATATACTTTATATTAAGAAGCAGAAGCACAGCTACAATGGTTCCCTAACAGACATTCCCCTTCCACCACTTTACAATGAAAATGTGGTGGGTATTTATAGCCCGAGTCCCTCCCGATTACATTAATGGGCACAAAGTCCCAGTCAAACATTAGCTGACAAAAGCGGCCATGGAGCTGCTGATGCTGACCTTTGTCGGGCAGGACTGTACCTGCAGCATGGTCTCCCGAAGGCTGTACAGATACGTGGCAGCGCGTTAGGTAGAACTTCTCATCGGCAGGAATGCGGGTAGCTGAAGCAGGTAGAACCTCCAATCAGCTTTAAATGAGGCAGCTGGCATAAGTAGTGCAGCCCATGCTTGTCCTTTTGCTCGGCACGTCTTGGCTCAGATCCCAAAGTTGGACACTTGTCGGATGATGCTGCTTGACACGTGCTTGCCTTGAAAGGCAGTTTATCCAACTTCGCCCAGGATCAGAGCGCCGTCGGGTTGCGCAGGTAGAAAACAGCGCAGTCGGGAAGGCCTTCATGCCTTGGGTGCATTTCTGAGTTTATTCCCCTACTGCGCACCTGTCAAAGGGCGCACTCCGACTTCGCTGCGAAGTCGGGTTGCGCCCAAGCACTTAGTCATTTTTCCTGCCCTGCTACCAAGTGCGCCCAGAAGTGGGCGCACTCCGACTTCGCCGCAAGTCGGGTTGCGCCCAGAACACTTGTTCTTCTGGTTGATTCTGTCGCACTGCGCACTTTGCACTCCTGCTGCGCTCCAACTGGAGGGCGCACTCCGACTTCGCTGCGAAGTCGGATTGCGCCCTGACACTTAGCCATTTTTCAGGGCAACTTCTGTCATTTTTGAGATTTGACTGAGGGGCTCAAGAGAAAGAGGGAAGAATGAGAATGTAGGGAAGAGAGAGAAAGGGGGAGAAGAGGAAGGGGAAAGAGAGGAAGAGGGAAAGGGAAGAGCAGCTCTCTTACAAAAATTGAAAACATTGCACCCCGTGCAAAATGTGGCAACAGTTTCCAAAACAATTCAGTGTATACATAGCTATGAAATACACTTACATTCTGTTTGTTATTTCTTTCAAACGATCCATATGATTAATTGGTGGAGAATATGAATGTAACAGAAAGTTGTGTGATTAGTTTTATGCAATTCAACAACGCATGAATCACATGCGTTTATGAGGAATTGGTCTTGTGAGTAGTTTTTTGTAGAGTACAATGTCAGAATGCTGCTACTACTGCATCAAATCTATGAAATGAGAAGACAACGATAAAATAACACGCACCTACTAATGAACAACAGAGGGTCGCAGATGCTTGTAACTTCGAGTGGAATGCACCTGCAATTCCAAGGTTTAATACTACCTCTCTTGAGTTAAAATAGGTAAGTCATGGGTACAAAGAGAATGGAGAAAACGCTATTACTGTTAAGACTTAATAACTCTAATTACTGCTCAAAGTTTACTTCATATAGTGGGGCCTTCTACTACATAATGTATAGCAAGCCCAACTAGGTAGGACCACAGCTTACATCACAACTTAAAAGACATAGCTTATGAATAAATAACTCATTACATCATAATGGGGCCTTCTACTTATTAGTATTGTATGGGTACACTACTAATATTTCTCTTCAGCATCATCAAATTAAAAAAGGCAATTGTGAGTCGAGGCTTTTTAAAAAATGGATCATCAAAGCAACAGTCACAGTATTGCATGAAACTTCCTTCAGAATCTCAGAAACTTTTCCTTGGCACCCAAGTTTTACCAAGGGTGTGCAAAAAAGGCACAACATAAATCAACAAGTCAGATTATGACCTTTTTATCACTGAAATTTTAATTAGTACAAAATACAATAAAAGAAGCAAAAATATATTCTCTCATGTAAACTGTTTATAGGTAGTGAGCCAACTCACTGGTTCCAGCTTAATATGGAATTCATGTTCTACTCCATCACGCAATACCCTTACTGCACCAGTTTCACCAGATCTTTTCATGGATACAAGATGATCAAACGTTATCCTTTCCCTGTTTCTAAAATGTACTGCATTGGATTTTAGTGATTATATTAGTAAATTGCAGACCATGAGTGTACACAAAATGTATACCAAATGGAAGAATGAGAAAGACATAGCTAGGCATTCATACTTCTATCAACATTGATGTAGTTATAGTTGTTAACCTATTGCAAGAGTAACTAGATGAAGACTCAAGCATGCATATATACCTGTCCCATCATTTGCAATAGGAACACCATCAAAAGCAATTATTACATCATCTTTCTTCAGTACCCTATGCGCATCACAAAGGGGAAAATTTTTGGTAACTAGCACACCTGTCAATCCAGGTGGCATCTTAAGATGATCTCTCAGCTGTACATTTTCAGTAGGTTGACATGATATGCCCAGTGTACAGAAACCCATATAATTTCCCCGTTCATTTACATCAGCCATAAAATGCTCTATTATCGGAACAGGGATTATATACCTACATACAGCACAAAGGAAAAAGAAACAATCAAAAAGTCGTTAGCCGCTAATCCCTTTAATAATGCTGGGAATCTTTAACAAACTGGAATATGTTGTTCATAAAAATATACAATTTCCACATAATTTTTACTACATCTCATAACCTGATTAACTTTTAATTAATTACTATCCTGTAAAATACTTGGTGGCATGTACGTTTCTAAGTCAGGAAATAACAAATTTGCCTAATCTGTAATACACCCGATTACTGGTAATAATGGGATGCCTGATGAAGCACACTGAAGGGACACAACCCTAAATAGTCTGTATCAGAACTCATAGTAATGTTTAAAATTTAGACACATCACATTAAGAGAATGCCTCATGACGAATAGTTAATTAACTTGGAAAAATGTCAAAAAAGACATCATATTGGTTGCCCTTTTCTATTTCACATCAGTCATTGTGCTTTCTCAAATATGAGCATCAATGACATGAAAGCATTATTCGACTTAGTAACCTGAACAAGGTTCAAGGAAGTCCCATCTTACATAAGGGATAGGATGATTCCTCCTACATTGAGACTAGGAAGGGGGCCACAACGTAGGTCTTTACCCAGGTTTAACTCCTCAGAGTTCCACCCCAGGATTTCTGTCTTGGGTAGGGTTGACACTTCCATAGCCACTTAAGTCTCTACAGAGTCTTGATACTTGCTGTTAGAAATGGCAAGTGTCAAGTATGCAACTTTCTTTGTACCAAAGTAATGTGGCTAGACATGACACACAGGTCAATAGGGTTGATTCCAAAAGGCCAAGGCAGGTCCCTCTATCTACTGAAAATTCGTTTCAGGAAATAAGTAAATAAGGAGTTACAAATCATGAAAACAATCTGCATAAAACCATAAAATTTGATTAATGAAATGTATTGAAACCCCAAATATGAAGATTAAAGAATTATAGGCAAGGCCTGGAACTATGCAACCTTATGCTTTAAATTCAGTGGCCATCCTTTGACAATTTCTTCAAAATACTCCAGGAACATTGACCAAGTCCCTCAGAACTCAAATCCTACAGCCACTCCTAGGATATTGGTTGTACGGGAAGTCCCTGGAAGCCTATTCCAGATCCTAGGATAAACTCCTTTTAAGCTAGATCTAAAGGACTTATAGAGAGCTTCAGTTGTTGAGAAGAATTTAGTCACAGCCCATGCAAAACAGTTTCTTCAGTTATGCAACATTTGGCCTCCTGATTCATAATATAGGCTCACATGCTTTTAGAATTCTAGATGATTCATTTGCATTCCTCATTGTGAGTGTGCAAGGATAGTTGATTATCTACTTGCTAGCATCTGATTGTCAAAGACTTCAAGCAGAGTTTCTTAAACATGGCATTGAATGACTTGTTTATCCCATAGCAGATTTATTTAATGAGCTTGTTTGCTCAGGTTTTTTCCTCTCCTAGTGAAGACTAAGGAGCACTTTGTGTTTGGGTGCCCTATCTACTGCAAAATCCAAGGAAGAAATTATAGATTGTACAGAGATTCAAGAGGATAAGTCCCTACATATTTTCCCCCTCTTGACTAGAGATGTTTGGTTATTTACTTTCAATGAGTAGTCATTCTCAAATGTCAGACTCTATTGTCATTTGTGCAGTAATAGATTAACTAGCTCCTCCATTAACCCTATCCTTCTTGTTGGAGGCACTAACTGGTCTTTTGGATAATATAGCTACCTGCAGAGATGGTGATAATTTGGTGAGGTCACATCCCACTTCAAGAGTTGCTATTGATCTCCTTCTTTTTCTGACATTAGACAAGGTGGATCCCTTAATTTCAATGCAGAAGTCTCCTGCTACCTTCCTTACCTACAGTCCAGGCAGTCCAAACAAAACATGTATCGATAATTTCCCCTTATATTGTCTACCTGAATTCACTTCACCAAGGCCATTCTCGTAGTGACATCATCAGATCTTGTACTGGATATTTCATGGTAATCAAAGATGACGGCAATGAAAAGACAGTGCATCCCTTTCAAGCGCTCAAAAGGGACGTCTTGCCACAATGTGCGAGATGAAGGATTAAAAGAAAGCCAAAGAGACACAATATTTGGTGTTTGGAGTGTCAGACGAAAGGACACACCACTGCCAATTGCCCAAACCACACATATTATAATATTAGTGAGGTACACGGACATTAGGTGTTCGAAAGTCCGTTAATCTCAAAAGCAAGAAACATAAAACAATGGCTCTCTAGAAAGAAGTTGAGGAGAAGCCAAGTAACTCAAAAGGTGGAGCTGGTGCAACAAGGGGTGAGTACCGAAACAATAGTTGAGGGAGGAGAAATGGTGGTCAGACTAACAATTAGTTTGGACGACTGCATGCAATATCACATGGCAAGGAGATTGATTGCGCAACGTAGGAAATGTCAGGAATGGGGATATTTCACATGCAACTGTACAAATACCACTACCTCCAATAAATAGATGATGTGTCAATGGTGCGGACAAGGCAACCATGGAGAAAAGAACTTCATTAAAAAGCCAAGAGGCAGTCAAAATGTAAAGTTGCCAGACATTAAAGAAAATACTTTGAGGGCAAAGCAAATCCTTGCCATGACTCGAGCAAAGGTTAAAAAGAAGACAATACCCTAAGCCAATTGAGAAATGAAGACAATAACAGGAATACTGAGTCCAAGTTGAGGAAGAGATGGCAAGGGAACAAAGCGATCGAGGTGGACAAATCAGCATTTGTAGAACAGAAGAGACATCAATGTCACAAAGCTTGGCTATGCAATTGATGGAGTCAAGCATACTCATCAAGGTAGCAACTCTCTTCCACACAATACCAGACCTACACACAACAGTAGAGGAGTTGGTGTGCAAAATGAGATGAGATGAAGGAAACAAAGAAATATCACCATAAAGGACAAGAAATAAGGACCAATTTAACAACCCGATGGTGTTGATGATTGATGTCACGAAGCAATCCACATTGCTGCATTTGGATTTAGTTGATTATACATTACACATGCAATTCTTAACCGTAGCTCAAGTGTAAACATGCTTTCGAAAAAGACATGGAAGGAGTTGGGTGTGCCAACCTTGCGGCCCCAAAATTTCAGGCTACTGGGAGCTGATTAGTAAGCGATCAAAATGAAAGGCATATTGACTAGATAGAAGATCGTCATTGTGGAGCAAACCTTGACACGGGACTTTGTGGTAATAAAATTGCAAAAGGTTGCTTACAATGCGTTGTTGGGTCGTGGATGGTTGTGCATGCTAAAGGTTGACCATAACTGGGAGGAGGTCTGCATCACCTTCAAGAAAGGCCCAAAAAAGTACATTGTTAATCTGCAGAACCAGTCAATATGCAAGGACCTTGCATCCTCAAATGATTTGGACATTTCTACATCTGACAAAGAAGACAAGAGGACAGTGTGGAACCAATTGATGATGGTGTACTAGAGTTAGAAGAGTGCACAGAGGATGAGGGGCACTCAAACAGCAGGCTCCTCCATTAGCAGATGGAGGATTATAAATTGCTTCAGCCAGCATGTCCTGTTTGAATGTGGATGAGGAACAAGGTGCACAAGAGAAAGAGAAGACAGCAATGCTTGACACCTACGAGGTGGCTGAGTCAAGCAACGCAGCATTAGTTAAGAAGGTGACATACTCGCACAAAGGACAAGGACGAGAAGTCATATTTCCCCCAAACTTTTCGGAGTATAATGTCAACTTATCTAACTGCATGCGCCAAATTTTTGGGTGTTCTAATTCTCAATTCGACGAACAAAATCAACGGATTGGGCAAACAATCAATGACACAGCCTCTACTCAATTTCCCTCCATGCAATATTTTCTGCACTATGATTTCTAAAACATTTCTCGCATTTCTAGTGTTTTCCCTTTGCATTTTTTGGCGTTCTCTTTGTTACTGGCACCATGCAGCATCTATGCTTTTTGCAAGTGATTTTCCCTTTAGTTTTCGACATCTTACAGTTTGTAACCCTCATCCATCAGTCCCCTTCACTCCGTGGCAAGCTTCCATGGAAGATCTCAACCTTCATCACTGCAAAAGCAATTGCAACAGCATAGAAATGATAGGACCTTCCCTTGCTCGTCAGACTTAGAGGTCACTTCAATTTCGAGTGGTGAATGGTAGTGGCATGGGAATTTGCAGTTCTATCTGGCCAAGCTAAAAGAAAATGATTGCAGTACAAGATAAATGAAAATTCACATTTATGGACTTTGTAGAACATGAAGGAAGGAAGTGCCACAAGTGTAAAGATAAATCTTGGACAAATGTCCACATACATGACGTTAAATTGCTGGTGTATATTTAAAATGTATGGCCTACGGATGAGTGCCATATATATTTTTTAGAATATTAAAAGGTTATATTCTAAGGTATATAATTTTTTTTTTATTATTGGTTGAAAGAAGAGGTTTCGAAAGGGTCCCCGAACCTTTTACAACTGAAAAAGAAACTCAAAAAGAGGACTGCAGGAGAACCTCAGAAAAGAAACAGAGGAAGAAGCAGCCAAGATCCAGTTACAAAAGGAGGATCCTTTCAATAGAAAAGAAGAAAAAAGGCATCAAACAACGAGAAGGGGGTGAAATGCAGAGGGAAGAGAGAAATGAAAAGAAATAAAATATTATTAATGTCCACGGTGGGCCAAAATAAGACCCAAGGTACTATAAGAAGTACAATAATGACTGCCAGCTAGCAGGCTAAAAAGCCCAACAAAGAAAAGAACTAAGAAAAATACAAGATCAAACCCGACAAACGGGCCAAAGAGAAAGGAAAAAGAAAAGAAAAGGGAGAGCAGAGGGGGGGAGGGCTGCAGTCCAACAGAGAGAAGTGCATGCCAAGAAGAACGGAGAGAGAGAAGGAGGGGGGAGGGAGCAGCCCAAGAGGGGCAAGCTCCGAGAATCCCCCAAAAACTAATCTCTCCTAACAGTCGAGGCCGAAGTACCGGAGCAGAAGAAGTCCATGATATGTCTTTGCCCATTGCTAGTTCGGAACCCTGACAAACTGTTGGTGCGCTGTCTAGTGACCCTGCTTCTGTTCAAACTGGATGGTGTGGGGCGTTTCCGATCGAATTCACCTGGTCCGTCGGAGTTGGTGAAGTTTGTTATGATGAGCCGATGTTGAGGAGGGTGAGATCCATTGGAGAACTTTTATGTCGTCGAAGCTGAGTTATCTCCCTAAGAAATAGTGCGAGACAACGCTGGTCCGGGTATCTGAAGAAGGTAGAAACACATCGAGAGTTGTCCCTAAAAAGGCAATGGAACCTACCCCGGATCTCATAATAAATAGGACAACAAAAAATGAAGTGATGCAGGGTCTCAACTTCACCCAAGGAGCAAAACAAGCAAATCCGCTCCTCCATCGGAAGATGGTGAGCTGACTCAATCCAGAGTTGGTCCGCTCCTCCATCGGAAGATGGTGATCTGACTCAATCCGGAGTTGGTCATCTTCGGTTGCAGGGGCATCCATCAAGTCGCTAGTTCCCAAATCACCAAGCTTTTTCTTGTAGTCCTCCAGGAGGAGGGCCGCTTCCTCTGCATAGGTAAGAGTCATCTTACCAACCCTATGTAGAGAGCAGATAAGATCGATCAAATTATGGAGGTGCTCCTTGTGGTTCAGAGACGAGACTAAAAGCCTCCTCAAAGAGGATTTCTTTGCAGTGGAAGCACTTTGCTGCATGTGCTCCTTCAGGGTGGGAGAACAAGGGAACGTTGCACAGCCAAGCTTGACAGGCGAGGGGTTAAGGAAGGATTCCCAGGAGTCTTCTAAATTGCACTCTAATGTAACATGAATAGGCAATTTGCTGCCTTTCTCAACCTGAAATTCCAAAAAATTGGACCGTCTTTGGGCCTCGATCCTTTCTCTGGAAGTAGCGGTAGCTCCGCCACCCTGCTCTAGGTCCTTTTTTATTTTGTTGCCACCCCTGTGCAGAGTAGGAGTATCCCCACTCGCGATATCCTTTTTATCTTTCAAGGGAATGCTATTAATAGATGCTTTGGGTTCGACTCCAACACGATGGGTCGCCTCTTCAAGATCTATCCGACGGTCTCCAAGGGAGTGTTGTGTTTCGCCACACCAGAAGGGCTTCCGAGGCTTAGGCCAAGGCTCACCAGAGCCCCCTAGCCCTCCTTTGTCGTGCAAGAACAGTAACTTGAGAATCCCCTAGTAAAGCGGAAAATAAGAATTGCCTTTTTGCACTTGCTTCATGGATTTCTCGATTGATTTGAAGAGGAACGCCGGAATGTTCATATTTTTCTTTCGTCGAATGTGGTTGAGGAAGACGAAGTGGAAGCTCTAACAATGGATGCTTGCCCGTCCAGAAGTAGTGCATAATGGGAATAACAACTTTGTCCCAAGACCTAGGAAGGGATTCCCGAAGGATGTCATTCTGATACTTATTCATGCTTTCCCCATGGTCATGGAAGATGATCAACTCCTTCACTAGGGAATGTTTTTCCCTATTAATGCATTCTCCAGGAACAGTGAGGCCTGAGACTTCAGCAATAAGAGCGATGTTGATGGAAAATCCAAAGCCCCTAGCTTTAACTCAGCCTTTTTCCGAAGTGTGGGCCATCTCATTGAAAGATCCCTATCATGGCCAAAAAATTTCTTTAAGAGAAGAAAACCACCTTCTCCAAGGATATCCTCAACGTCCTTGTCCAAAGTAAGGACAGCAGGCTCCACCCAACGATCGACGTCATCCATTTTCAGTCTCGTCCAGGAAATACAACTAAAGCTTCCGGAGGAAGGGATAGCGAGGGGGGAGAAAGGGAGCAAGAAACAAAGAAGGTGATGCAACATGTTGGTTCAATCCCACATATAACAGCTACGCCCTGTGCCACATGATAGAGAAATTCTGAAAAGAGGGGCATTGTTCATGGGAAAATCATGTCCCAAGCCAAAATATTATCCATCTCCTTCCACCCAATCCGCCTCGAGGCTAGCTCCTTCATGCGACACGAGGAGAAATTTGAAATCTTGGTACCTTTCCTATCATTGGAAAGCATGGGGAGCGGCTCCCAGTCCCAAGGCCAATTGGGGGCGTGAACAGAGTGATCCGAGAGGAACCATTGGCATGTCACTCTGACTTGCCGGGAGGGGCACCCTAAGGAAAAGGGATGGGCGGCAGCAATTATTTAGGAATTTGTCCAAGGCTACTTAATAGTCTGCCATGTCATGTGGGGCGATGCGAAGGTAGAAGAGGTGCCCTCTATTGAACCAATCCAGGGTAAGAAGGTGGGCCTTCCTTGCCAACTAGTCCATCTCGAGGAAGGTAAAATCAAGCTGCACGAGGAAGAAAAGGGGGTCGATCTTCCACACTGTAGTTTACTTGTCCCGAGGAAAAAGGAGCTAGACAAGAGCCAACACATCAACACAAGCTTGAGAGACGACATGGCTCCAAGGCTCGACCGAACAAGGAGACTCGTCAGAAAAAGAGGGCACATCAAGCTAGAAAGGCAGGAAAAGACACTGGCAAGCCTCATGGTTAGACAAGGAAACACCCGGGTAGGAGAAGAAAGACACCACGAAACAAGAGGGCCCAACAAGCAAGGGTGGTGACATGGATACGATAGGAGGGGAGGGGGAAGACACGTCAGGACTCCGGAGCTGACAAGGAGGAAAAAAGCACTAACAAGCTTCACGGGAAGAAAAGGAGAGGAATGACACAAGTAAGAACCAATCCTGAGGAAGGCCCATGGAGGGAGGTCAAAACCATAGTTGAGAAAATCGAAGTCGAATCAGAATCGGCATGGAAAAGAATCGGGAAAAATCAGAAATCGGCAAAAAATCGGGAGGAGAATCGGCAAAAAATCGGCATTTTTTCATTGAAAAAACTGAAGAAAATACAATTTTTCATTGAAAAAAGCTTTTTTATGCATATCAGAAATTTTCGGGAAAAAATCGGCTAGCCTATGAATCGGGAAAAATCGGATCGAATCGGGATTTTTTGCAGATTTTCTCAACTTTGGTCAAAACAGAGGTCAATCGACAAAAGCAAAAGCGTCATTGAGAGTGTCTTGCGTGAGCACATGAGGGAAACTATCACTCCAAACTAAGAGGTCCTCCTAGAGGATGCCAACGTTAGCTAAGGAAGTCCGCGGCCTTGTTTCCTTCTTAGTATACATGTTAGATCAATGAGTTTTCTAGAAGCCAAATGGATCTTTTGGCCTCTTCCAAAAGGTTTTCAATACTCCAAGTTAGAGGTTGAGATCCTTTCAAAGTGTTGATGATGTTCATGGAGTCACCTTCGATGATTACCATTCTAATAATATAACTCAACATTGTATAGCGTATACTTTAAGATATATAAGGTTACAACATGAAGTTAGATTTTATATATAATGTTATTTTATATAATTAAACTCTTATAGTATAAAGTTATTATAAACTATGTATATTAAAAATTTATTTAAAGATTTAAATTCATAAAAATACATATTTTTACTTGTTGAATTTAATGGCAAATTTTATAGATGGTGACAAACTTTTTCCAAATTTTATCCTTGCCAAACTCAAACATGAACATGAACGCACTTACTCAGGTGTTCACAATGCACAAATAGATGAGAAGCCAACGAACTCATTTAACATGATAAAAAGTGATTGTGGAACCTGTTACCATTAAATATGAAGTAGGTAAAAACATTGGTGAAGTGAACAAAGAGAAAATGATAAGTTGTGGGGGCGATTAGGATAAATGTCCTGATGGCAACAGCAAAATATTACTAAACCATAAGGGAGGTTTTGCATGGCCATACAAGGACCTCCAAGGAATCCCACTTGAGTTGTTCATCCATCAGATACCATTGGTACCCGGTGTGCAACTAATGCAATGAGATCATACCATATGAATCCAAAATATGTGGTGCTCATTAACGCGGAAATTGAAAACATGTTGGATGAGGGACTGTGAGTGATTACATGTTGCCAATCGTACATGTTTGAAGAAGGAGAGTTTGCAAATCAGATTTTACAAAGACTTCAGGAGTTTGAATGCAGTCACCATCAAGGTCCCCCTCCCAATCCTATTCACCAATTCAATCTTGGAAGAGGTGGCTGGAAAGTGAAATCTATTTCTTTTTGGATGGATTGTCTCCAAGTAATCAAATCAGCATTGTTGAGGAAGACAACTTGGAGAACACTTTTGTTGTGAAGAATGAAAAATATGCATACAACCAGATGCCCTTCAGATTGTGCAATGCACTTGCCAAATTCCAATGTATGATCCTATACATTTTTGAGCAAATATCAGCAAGGAAGATCAAGGTTTTCCTCCACAACTGATCATTGTATGGAAAGAAAGGGAAGCAGCATTGGAGGAAAGCATGAAGCTCAACATGAACGTTCGCCTTTCCCTAAACCTGAAGAAATACAAGTTTTCGGTGCCCTATGGTAAACTGTAGTTCACGATGTTTGTCAAATTGGGCTGAAGCAGGATACAAACAATATCTGCATCGTATTAAGCATGGAGGAACTATACAATGTCAGCTCATTGAAATCCTTTCTGGGGCACATGGGGTATACAAAGATTCATCAAGAATTTCGTGCAGATGTCCCATGTGTTAGATGGGCTCAGAAGAAAAGGTGTTACATTCAAGCGGACAAAGGAACACCAATAGGCTTTCAAGCAGCTAAAAGCCAAGCTGGTTGGTGTGCCCATTCTGCTGTTTCCAGATTGAGACAAAGAATTTCATGTCCAAATAAATGCGTCCAACTCCACAATTGGGTGCGGATTAGAACAGGAGGGAATGCATGCAGTCCATCTATTTTGCAGGTCAACTATTATCGCATGTGGAGAAAAACAACAGCAGGACTAATGAAATGAATAGGGAAGTCTGTACGTAGTGCAGAAGTTTCGATACTATCTGCTCGCAAACTCCACATTCTATGTTGATGATCTAGCCCCTCCTGTATTTGATCAACACGCCGACTATTCACAGGCCAATGAGCAGGTGACACATCATGATTCAAGAATTCGCATTCTTTGTAGTGGTGCGACCTAGGAAGAAGTATATGATTGTGGACTACCTATCATGAATACTGTATGAGTGTTGGATGGGTTCCACAATGCTCACTTGTTTGGTATCATTGTGATGCCACCTTGATATGAGCACATTGGGACTTATGTATCCATGGGAGATCTGCCAAGGGAGCTTTCAGCATCAGAGCAAAAGATGATAGTACTAAAGTCAGGACCATTCCAGTTGATCAAAGGACCACTATACAATATGGGGGTTGACATGATACTACACAGGTGCATGATGGAAGAAGAACTGCACAGTGCACTACAAAGGGCACATGAAGGGCTGACAAGAGGACATTTGGGACAGATGTGAAAGCAAGGAAGGTCCTAGTTGGATTGTAGTGGCGCACCCTATTTCATGACGCAAAGGAGTTTGTGACCGCGTGCAATACCTATTAGAGGACAAGGAAACCACTGTGACGAAATCTCATGCCCATGCATCCGTCCCAACCATAGAAGTTATCAATGAGGTGGGGGTTAAACTTTGTCAAACTCCTCAAGACCAACAAGAGGAGGAAGTGCAAGTGACTTGTTGCAAAGGAGTACCTGAAAAAGTTGGTTGAGCAAGAGCATTGCCTGACAACTCTACAAAAAGAACAACAAGATTCATATACAAACAAATCATCACAGGGTTTGGCATACCCTTGCAGATCACTAGTGACCATGAAGGACACTTAGTGAATGCAATGATCCAAAAACTTATAGCTGAATTTAGCCCTGCAACAAAAGGTATAACGAATTTCACTGCGTAAATGGTAACTCTCATAACCACTCCATGACCTCTTCACTGCATGTACGACACTTCTAATAGATAGGACCCATCAAAGACAAAGTTTGACCAGTGCCAACTCTTCAATAAGAGAGACAAGGGTTTCTATTTACAACAACGATGTTGTAACAATTTGGTTTGTTTTCATTGAATACTAGGGGCACGAAAGTTGCACAAAGGTCAAAGACAAAGGTGAAGAGTTGCAGCAAGAAACCAGGGTTCATGTTGAATATGGTTGTCTAGGTCTAATGAGTGGTCATTTGGGCTAGAGAAGCAACCATCTAGACCCAAATCCTAGCCATCAAGGCCAAAGAACAAGTCTTCTTGATCTAAGTCCTCATCAACTAGGTCAAGAGACTAGTCGTCTAGGCCCAAGGGGTGGTCATTTGGGCTAGAGGAGCGAACGTCTAAGGCGAAGAAGGGACTACCTAGACAAAAAGGATGGTTGTTAGGACCAGCAAGAAGAGGGACTAAATCATTGAGTCATTGCACAAGGTTAATACGCAATCATCTAGTCCAAGGCAAGAGTCATTTGGATTTAAGAGGAGATTGTTTGGTTCAAAAAGAAGGTTGTTTGCCTCAAGGAAGCAACCGTCTGGCTCAAGCATCTAGGCATCTAGCCCAAGCAGTCGTCTAGTCAATAGGCACGTCGTCATAGGCCTAAAGGCAAGTCGTTTGGGTTAAGGGCTAGGTCATCCAAAGTTGGGAAGATTTCATCTGGAGTTGGAGAGATGCCACTACCACTAGGAGTTGCGGAGATGCCACCTGAAGTTGGAGAGATGTTTACAAGACGAAGTGAGGTGTCATCCAAGGAATAAGAAAAATCGAAACGAAGAAATGTCCCCTTGATGAGTACAAGTCCTACCATTCAATCCCAAGTCATCTACCACATGCCATCTGATGGAGAAGTCGTCTAACATTAAGGTCGCCTACATTCTAGTCGTTCCTCTAATTGTTTTCCTAGGAAGTTATCTAGATGTCCATCATCCAACCGTTTGCCGAGAAATTCGGTAGGCCATCCACCGTCTAGCCACTTGTTAGGCAAGAATGCATCATTGCGACACTTGCCAAGAGGCATGCGCACACATCAACAAGTGTGCCATGGGGCCCATCAACAATGTGGGTTTATAAGACTTGGAAAAGTTCTAAGTTACCATTGTCATTTGAAAAATGCAAGGAGAATCTATTGACCACAAAGGAGTTGTTGACGAGGGATAGAGGGAGCTATCAGCCACAAAAACCTTCACTATATGCCCCACTCTTGCCGCCATCCAAATAAAAGAAAACGTTGGGACATTCGATAAAATTCCATAGCTCAGCATTTAAAGAAGCCATATCATGCACACACATTGCCATGTCAAAGAGGGACAGACACTTCGAGTTGTAAAGGGTTCACCTTAGGTAAAGTCGTAGAGCTCTCCGATCCATTGGCTAGGTATGCCTAAATTGCATATGTATCAAAGTTCAAACACAACACCCACACCACGCAGAGCCACAACACCCGCATCACATGCAAACACACCATCTAGAGTCTCCATTTGGTGTCTAGGAACCAAAAATCGCAAACGTATATGCCACCAACACAAAGACCTCCACCCTTGCGACTGCCATAGTAGCCAAAAATCAAAAAGTATTGGAAGCTCATTTAGTTAGCTAACAAATGCACCCAATGTTACAGAGAGGGCCTTCCTCTACATAGCCCTTTGCACAAAACTAAACAAGACAACCTACACAAGGAAGACAACAACAGCCACGAGATGTGCCCTCATCATTAATTAAGGGAAAACAACAGGCACAAACATAGTTCCCATTTAGGAGATCACTTAGACCTCGACCATAGGCGAGAAGTGTTGAAAATGGTGGAATGACCACCAAAGTGATCACGTATTGGAGCAAGCCTTCCGACAAGCTTCCATACATTATATCCTTCCAACACTTAAGTCTGATAAGGAGACATTCAAATTTCAAACTATACTTGGAGTTGCTAACATCCTACTGTTGTCACATTTTGCACGGGGTGCAATGTCTTCAATGTTGTAAAGTAACAGTGCTGCTCTTCTTTTCCCTCTTCCCCCATATTTCTTCCTTCTTCTCTCCCTTTCCTTTTCTTTCCCGCATTCTCTTTCTTTTCCCCCTTTTTTCTCGGAGTCCCCCAGTTGATTTTTCAACTTTCCAGCAGGTTACCCAAAAAATTGGCTAAGTCTGGGTGCGAAGTTCGCACTTCGCCTCGCTTTGGTGAGTGCGCACTTCGCCCGCTTTGGTGCAAGTGCGCACTTCGCCCAGTTTTGGTGCGAAGTCTGACTTCGCCCCACTTTCTGGGCGCACCTTGCAACTGGCAGACTGGCAGGCTGACAAAGAAGAATGGTAAGTGTCGGAGCAGGTGCGTACAGCGGCAGACACCAGTGTTCACCTGTGCGCAGTCCGACTTCTCAGTAGAGTCGGAATGCGCCCTTGACAGGTGTACAGTAGGGGAACAAACCCGGAATTTGACCAAGGCGTGAAGGCCTTCCCGACTACACTGTTTTCTGCCCGCGCATCCCAAGGAGCTCCGATCCCAAGCGAAGATGGATAGACTGCCCTCTAAGGCAGACATGTGTCAAACAACATCTTCCTTCATCCGACAAGTGTCCAGCTTCGGGATTCGAACCAAGACGTGCCGACAAAAAGGGATAAACATGGGCTGCACTGCCTGTGCCAGTAGCCTCATTCAAAGCTGATCTGAGGTTCCACCTGCTCCAGCTACCAGCGTACCTGCCGACTTGAAGATTCTACCCAGCACTCCGTCACGTAGCTGTCCAGCTCCCAGGATGACCATGCTGCGGGTACAGTCCGGTCCGACAAAAGGTCAGCATTTGCAGCTCTTTCGCCGCTTCTGTCAGCTTATGTTTGACTGGGACTCTGTGCCCATTAATGTAACGGGAGGGACTCGGGCTATAAAAGCCCAGCATGAATTCATTGTAAAGTGTGGAAGGGGAATGTTTGTTAGGGAACCACTGTGCCCATTGTAACCGTGCTTCTGCTTATAAATACAATCTGTATGCCTAGTTCTGTTCTGGCGCTTTTATTTCTTTATGCTTATGCTTTACGCGATTCTGTGTCATGGCTTGTTGATTCATTTCAGCATTTGATGATCAGGCGCCTTTAGCATTATTTCTGTACTTTTAATTTTCATATAATAGATGTGGTAGCAGTTCCATCAGTTATGTGTGACGTTGCTGGCCCGTATCTGGTGATTGATGCGATCCCCTGCTGTTAGTTCCTTGTAGGGAATGTTTGCTAGGGAGCCATTGAAGCTGTGCGGTTAAATTCTCTACCTAACACATATACCTGGCTCTGATATCTCTAGGTTTACTTTCTACCCCTGTCAGTGTACGTATCTGGTGATTGATGCATTGCCGTGTTGTTAGTTCCTTGTAGGGAATGTTTGCTAGGGGATCATTGAAGCTGTGCATACACTGCTTGTGTATCGGAAGTACGCGTAGGTTTTGCAGTTCTTTGTCATGCTTTGTGTTTGTATGCAGTAAGTAGCGGTGATTGGTGTGTTCCCGTACTGTTAGTTCCCCCCCACCAACCTCTGAATATATTTGTAATTTCTTTCTGTACATTTGTCTCTTTCTGTACATTTATTTCTTTCCTGTTCCCTTTAGCTTAAATTAAACCCCCCCCAAAAGGAGCCGGCCTTCTCCGGAGATTGGCTCGCAAGGCATCTCTTCCTTCCGGCCTTTCATGCTGGTGGGCGAATCTGGGCGCATTAACCCAAAATCCTTTCCTCATGGCAGATTCGTAACCAACAGTTTCTCTGGCACGCCCGGTGGGACCCTGGTCCCACGTTTTAAAAGAAGAGGTACCCGTTCTGTCTCCACCTAGCGCAACAGTTTTTCTGACCCGCTTGGAGGAACTCGGGTCCCACATCTGAAGAGAGATTTTCCGATCCGTCTCCACCTGGCGCTGACAGTCCCTGAGCTCTCGGTGAGACAAGGAAGTTTCTCACCCCCGACAGAATCGAAGCACCGGTGTTCGCTTCATTGCTGTTCCAAATCTGAACACCTGGCGACTCTGCACGAACAAATCCTCTGAGTCTAGAAGACCGGTCCCGTCACCTTCATGCACACGAGAAGGTGGCAAGCAAGAAATCCGAGAAGCCCGCCTGAGTTCTACGAACTGGACATCAACGCTCGAGGCGAAGTTCCCAGGCTGGCTGATCCGCGAGCTCGTTTCGACGAAGCCGAGGCTGAGATCCAAGAAGAGGCCGAAGCTGAGGTCGGAGGAGCCGAGTACGAAATAGAAGAGGCCGAGGAAGAAGAAGATCCTGTATCCTCGGAAAGTACCGACACTGAGTACACAACCGACGGCGGAGAAGAAGAAGAAGAAATGGCTACTCAACAGCCAAACGACGATGATCTCTTCCCGGCGGTGGACTCTACGGGGCCTTCGGCCCTGGTCGGTCAGCAAGCTGTGCCCCCTGCTGCTTTAAAATCTATTCCCACATACGACGGCTACGGTAAGACGGCGTACGAACACATCCAGGACATCCTTGCCCTGGCCGCACTGCATACCATCACCGATGAAAGTGTGAAGACCCGTCTGCTGGCCCTTTCCCTAAGGGGAAAGCTTCTCTACTGGTGGAGATCGCTGCCAGAGGGATCCATCACAGGGTGGCCCCAGCTTGCCAGGAGACTCGTAAAAGGATGCAACGAGTCTGCTGATCCTACTTCTCTACTGCATCAGTTCCAAGCTATCCAGAGACATCCTCAAGAGGAGGTGTCTGATTTCAACATCAGGTTTGCGAGATCCTGGAAACGGGTACCTCGCGAACTTCGGCCTTCAGCTGGCATGGCTGCTCACTACTATCTGAGATCATTCAACTCAGACATATGCCTGCTGCTGAAGATCGCCAGAATTGACGAGTTTCCTGCGCTGTACGAGGCTGCCCAGCAAGCTGAAGCTGATATTATTTCCATCGGCAGGCTTCCGTCCAGAATGCGAGAACCAATTCATCCCGACTTCCCCGGATCACGGTATCCTTCGCTTCTGGCGGTTCGCCGTCCACTTCCGGGCAACAACCCCAGCAGCAGTGGAATCCGGCGCCGGTCGTAACTCCTTATGGCCCGCCTCAAATGCATTACCCTCATCCGCCTCCTCCCGCTCCGCATTTTCCAGCGCTCCCTGCTCCCCCACAATACGCGCCTTATTCTAACCCTCCTCCATTGGCTGCATTGCCTCCACCGGCACAGTTGCCACCTCCTGACAGCAGCATCCAGAACACGATTCTACAAGAGGTGCGGGCTTTGGCCTCCGGATATCATGCCATGTCCAATGACATGACCGCTATGAAGAAGCAGGCCCAAATGGACCTCGCTCCTAGAAGGCCGTATGCGCCACCAGCGTTGACAAAAGATAAAGCCCCAGAGAACCAGCCGCAGAGGCATCCGCCTCCGAGGAATGCTGCTATAGATGACCCACCTGGTCCTCCCGACCAGGTCAACTGGTGCACCACGTGCAATGACCCGCATTCGGAGGAAGATTGCACTTTGCACCAGCACTACATCCAGACCCTGGCCGGCAGCGCTATTGAAGACGATGAGCTGTACATGATCTTGGACGGCGAGGCCAATTTTGCCCTGCCAGAAGAGAATCTAGTGGCGCCCGCCAGGGAAGAAAAGAAAGCTGCAGACGCGGCTAAGCCTTTGCAAGTCTACGCAAGAAGAGAAAAACCGCAGCCCCACGAGCTGCCACCGTACAAGCGGCTGTGGCCTTACACAGCCCAGGAGAAGGCGTCCAAAGAAAAAGCTCCAGTTAAGCCTTCTCCGGCAAAGGCTGCCCCTGTTCCCGCCAAGCCTCCAAAGAAAGGCCTCAACTCCCGCTAAGCCTCCTATACCTCAGCCCCCAGCTGAAACCAAAGAACAAGCCCAGGAGAAGCTGAAGTACCCGTCTCTGACCAAGAGACAGCGAGTTGAGGCCACCCAACAGTACCGGACCAAGTATGAACCGGCTAAGCCAGCAGAAGGAGCTAGTACCTCGGGCTACAACATTGTAGACGAGTTGAAGAGAACTCCCGCAAGAATCAGCATGTACGATGCTCTTCTGCTCCCAGGCCGGGTAGATCTGCTGCAAGAATCACTAAAGAACATGAAGAGCGGCAAGCAGATGCGACTGCTGTCCCCGGTTCAACCTTTGACGGTCTCGACCACCGGGAAGAACAGACCGCCACCCTTTTATCTGTCTTTACGGATGCAAGGGCATATAGTTCACAACTGCATGGTGGATTCTGGTGCTTCCTCGACCGTAATGCCGAAGGCCGTCTGCGATGAGATCGGGATGGAATACACACGGAGCAGCCAAGGTGTGCTGCAACTAGACGGCACCCCTGTCAAGACAGTTGGTGTCATAAAGGACATCCCTATCCGACTGCACAAGGCTCTCGACATCGTAGTCATCCAAGAGGTCGTGATTGTTGACCTGGAGCCTTACTTGGGCATGTGTCTCTCTCGGGAGTTCACTACGAAGTTGGGCGGGTACCTGTCTCTAGACTACTCACATGGAAGTGCCCTTGAAAGGAAAGAGACTGAAAATTTTCAATGAGAAGCCTTCCCCCTTTCTAGTGGACAAGATACCTGGAGGAGAGATGGACTGCATGGTCCAGTTGTCAGAGGAAGAACTGGTGACAGTGGAACTGACCGAGCAAGCTCTCGAAGTGCTACAGCTCGAAGACGAGTTCTCGTTGCGGGACTTCAATGCCGTAATCGGGACAGAGCAGGGCTGTTACTCCATTAAACAGTCCGAGAGGCTTGACGTGTCAGCTGCGAAAGAAGTAGGACCTGCACCCGAAGAGCTGTGGAAGCTTTTCTTTGACGGCGCGCGATGCAAGAATGGCGCCGGTGCAGGAGTACTCCTGGTTTCTCCAACTGGAATCCAGAAGGACTATGCCTACAGGCTGGCCTGGAGCTATACTAATAACTCAGCAGAATACGAAGCCCTGTGCTTGGGTTTGCGAAAGGCGGAAAGGCTCGGAATCAAGCACCTCCAGTTTTCGGGGATTCAGAGCTGGTGTGTCATCAAGTTATGAATAAATGCGCGTCCAAGCATCACTATCTTAGATCGTACCGCAATCGGGTCTGGGACCTGATGGAATCGTTCGACTCATTGAATGTTAAGGCAAAATCGCGTGAGAGAAACAAGCACGCAGATATTCTGGCGTCTGTTGGAGCCAAGTACGTTCTGGCTGAAGACGTTGTCCAGAAACTGAAGCCGGTCCGCACCATTTACAGGCCTTCTGTGCCTGATAGGGATACCTTCTGGCAGGTGTTCAGCTGTGACGAGGAGATCGTCACATTCCTGTTTAACGAAGTATGTGTAATCGGAGGTAGAGACCCTCATGACGAGCAATATGAGGGGTTGATACAGTTACGGAATAATCACGTCCCAAAAGGACTGATTACATTAGAAAGTCTCTTTGATCGGAATGACAGAGCAATATCCCACAGGATCAAAGTAGACCCGAGGCAGTATGCAGACCTAGAACTCGAACCTGGTAAAACCATCAAGGTCGGAACAGACTGCATGTCGGAGGAGCTGGGGCAGATTAGATCACTGTGCCAGGAGTTCCCCGACATCGTGGCCTGGTGCTACGAGGATTTGAAGGGGTATGACAGAACTGTCATCCAGCATACCATTGAGCTAGAGGATGGCGCCAAGCCATTCCGACAGAAGCAGAGGGCCGTAAATCCAAAGATTGAGGCCATGATGAAGACCGAGCTCTTGAAGATGCTGGAGTCAATGATCATCTATGCCATCAAACATTCATCCTGGGTCGCGAATTTGGTGCCCGTGAGGAAAAAGAATGGCGACATTCGTCTCTGTGTCGACTTCAGAAACCTTAACCAGGCTTCCCTCCGGGACCACTATCCGCTTCCCCAAATTGACCAGATTCTACATATCGTTGCTGGAGCCCAGAGATTTTCACTTTTAGATGGATTTTCCGGCTACAACCAGATTTGGGTCAAAGACGAAGACCAGCATAAGACAGCGTTCACCACCAAGTGGGGGACGTTCGCCTATCAGCGCATGCCGTTTGGCTTATCCAATGCTGGTGCTACGTTCCAAAGGGCCATGGACCTCGCCTTCTGAGAGCTGCTCAACAAAATTATTGTCATCTACCTCGATGACATGACTGTTTTCTCTCACCGACGAGAAGATCATGTTTCGCACCTGCGGCAGATATTTGAGAGTTGTCGAGAATTCGGCATCTCCATAAACCCGAAGAAGTCTGTCTTCGCGGTAAAAGAAGGGAAGCTGCTAGGACATGTCATCTCCAAGGAAGGCCTCGCCATTGACCCTGACAGAGCGGAAGCCCTCGTTCGCTTGCCAGCCCCCATCGACAAAAAAGGGCTGCAGTCCTTCTTCGGTCAGATTAACTTCGTGCGGAAGTTCATCCCGGACTTCGCACAGGTGATCAAGCCTATGGCCGAACTGTTGAAGAAAGATACACCTTACGAATGGATTGATGAGAGAGAGCAAGCCTTCGAGGAAATTAAGGCCCGAATTGCACAAGCTCCGGTGTTGACAAACCCGGACTACTCCAAGGACTTCATCCTGTATGCAGTGGGAGAACCCGAAAGTTACGCTGCAGTCCTGACCCAGAAGGGAGACGACGGTGAGGAGCGCCCCATTGCGTTCTCGAGCCAAGTCATTCTGCTGCACGAGGAAAAGTACAATTTTATAGAGCGGCGAGTCCATGCTGTCATGAAGTCCCTTCGAAAGTTCAGGCACTTTATCTCCCAGAGCAAGACCACTGTCTTTGTGATTCACCCGGATGTTCGAAGCTTCATCTTGCAAGGAAAACCGGGTCACAAGAGAGCGGGATGGATTGCCAAGATCCAAGAGTTCGACATTGAAGTACGGCCCACCAAGCTTATTAGAGGCCGAGCCTTGTGTCAGGAATTGGCCCGAAGCGCTGTAGCCGGCATCTCCGCCTGTAAGTGGGAGGACACAGCGACACGCATCTACCTAGCCGACTCCTTATCGGAGGGGAGTGATTGGACAGATGAACTGGTGAGATACTTCTGCACCGGAAGATGTCCCGATCACCTGAACGCCTCACAACGAAGGAGATTTCGGCTAGGTGCACTCAAGTACACTCTTCGCCCCGAGGGGCTTTACTTCAGAAACATCGACGGCATCCTGTTGCGGTGCGTCAAAAAATCTGACCAGACTAGGGTCCTCGGAGATTTTCATTCCGGGATGCCTGGGGGTCACCATTCTTCAAGGCCGATGGCCTTAAAAATAATAAGGGCTGGGTACTATTGGCCCACTCTGTTCGCAGACGCGCATGCGGTCTGCGCTAAATGTGATCAATGCCAGAGGTATGCTGGCCGAAACAAGAAAGCACCCTTGCCCCTTCAACCAATTCAAGCCGAGGCTCCGTTCCAGCAATGGGGTCTAGACTTCATTGGGGTGATTTCTCCTAACTCCTCCGCCGGCCACAAGTTTATTCTTACAGCTACTGACTATTTCACACGGTGGACGGAGGCAATCCCGACCAAGAACGCAGACCAAGAAACGGTCATCAAGTTAATTGAGAGCCTGATTACTCGCTTCGGGGTTCCAAAGTCGATTGTGACAGACAACGGTCCGGGATTCGTAGGCGCAGTACTCACGGAGTACACCAGCAGACTTGGCATCTATCACAAGATGTCTTCTAATTACTACCCGCAGGGGAATGGCCTTGCCGAGTCCACTAACAAGAACCTCCTGAAAATCATCCGGAGGACCATTGACAGGAACAAGCGGACTTGGCACTTGCTCCTGAACCGGGCGCTGTGGGCGGACAGAGTTGCGTTCAAGAAATCCCTCAGAACGTCCCCCTATGCGCTCGTCTATGGCAAAGAGGCTGTCATGCCATCACACATCGAAATCCCCGCCCTGTGGATGATTGACGAAGACAGGAGCAGCGGAGACCCGGTGGATGACAGATTGTGCCAACTCCTGCAGTTGGAAGAAGACAGAGAAAGTGCATACCAGGCCTTCGCGGATCATATTGCAGCCACTCAAGGCTGGTTTGCCAAACGCACCACTGCCCGAGTTTTCGAAGTCGGGGACCTGGTGCTAAAGTGGGACTCATACAAAGCAAAGTCGGGTAATCACGGAAAGTTTGATGCCCTCTGGGAGGGCCCTTATCAGATTGCTCGGGTGAATCAGTTCAATGCTTACCTACTGCGGGATATGGAGGGTCAGCTCCTGCCTATCCCTGTTAATGGGTTCCATTTGAAGCTTTACCGCTGTTGAAGGTGCCCGAGTGGCCCTTCCTTGTAAAAATTTTCCTTGTGTTTTTCTTTTATTTTTCCCGGCATGTACAGTTTCCAGTTTTAGCTTTCAATTCGTTTTTCTTCTTTTTTGAGCTTAACTGCGGCATGGGAGAGAAAGACAGACTTCGCAGCGAAGTCTGTCGTTGCCCCTCAGGAGGGGCGAAGTTCGGCTATGCAAAGAAAGAAGGGAGAAAAAAGGGCAAAAAATTGACTAAGTGTTGGCCGAAGCCCGACTTCGCAGCGAAGTCGGACTTCGGCCCAACCAAATTGCGAAGTTTGATCAAGAAAAATGCTAAGGCACACTAAAGGGAAGCTCCGCTCAGCTTTGACCGAAGTACGCACTGCGCATACTTTCCGTGCGAAGTACGCACTGCGCGCAACTTTTGCGCGAAGTGCGAACTTCGCAGCGAAGTCCGACTTCGGCCAGCATCAGCGCGAAGTGCGCACTGCGCTCAATTCTCGTGCTAAGTGCGAACTTCGAGCGAAGTTCGCACTTCGCTCCAAGCTTCGGCCGAAGTCCGAACCCGCCCCAGCGTCGCAATGCGCAGTAAGACCAAAGAGCAAAGGTTGCAAAAACGTTAAGTGTTGGTAAAGCCCGAAGGCGGCTAAGACCCAGACTGTGCCCAAACCTTGGGCGCAGCCAGAAAGCAGAACAGTTCAAGCGCGCGCTTCGCGCGAAGTTCGTACTTCGCCCGAAATTCGGGCGAAGTCCGGCTTCGCCGGCAAGGTCGGGCCGCACCCAACTTCGGGCGAAGCCCGGCTGCGCCTTGTTTTCCGGGCCAGTATTGGGACACTGTTTAAAAAATAATAAAAAATTCGAAAATCCCCAAGCTGGGCCCAAGGCGCGTTTGCAACTGTTTTAATGTGGGTTTCCGCACCGAAGGTTTTGTCTTGAGCAGTGTGCCCAAGTGGTGGCAGCAACGTCAGCCATGGTGCAATCTCCAAAGCAGAATTAATGATTGCACGTTTTTCAAAGGAAAATGCAACAAAAGAAGCATGGCACGTCTGCCGGGGCGCGCTTTTTCCAAACATTCTCCTGCGCAGCCACCCAAGGATCTTAACTCAGCCGACCTACCCCCTCCTGCGTTGCATTTATGGCGCTGTCTTTATCTAGAAAAGGGGGTCAGAAGCATGCAAACATTCCAGATTGCACAGATTATTCCTCGGACAGTTCAAATTATTCCTGGGATAGCGAAATCTGTTGCAGACAGCCTGAACCTATCATTATTGCTGATTTAGAGAGATGGACAGAGGAAAGAGGCCAGTGTCGGCACAGTCCAGCGAAAGCAGCGAACCAGGGGATTTACCGCGGCCAGGCGTTTTCAAAGGCGATGCCCCGCCAGAGAAAAAGTCAAAATCCCGAACCAAAAAAGTACAGCGTGGGCAAGCCCCACCACCTCCGGTGAATTACCTGGCGGGATATGTGGACGGCTCATTTTCTATGAGCCTGACTCAGCTGCGAGCAAATGTGGAGAGCTGGGCTGACAAAGTTTCGCCCTCCCACCATTTCGGAGCGGCGTACAAATCAAACCTCTTCAGATTTTTGTGCCCTCCTGTCCATCAATGCCCGGAACTGGTAGACTTAATTGTCAGACACTACAGACCAGCTTCCCGGCAAATTTGCAGCTCCAGCGGTAAACCCTTGTTCGCGGTGCGCAGGGAGACTGTGCAGCCAGCTTTCGCCCCAGGGCTGGAGTATGACTCCGGCACCATCTTCAGAAAGATAAATCTGGGCGAACAAGCGGGACGCTTCACGCACACCAAGCGAATGAGGGATTTCCTCAATTCAGAGCTGAACGCCCCGCTTCCAGCTGGACAGTGGCCGACTGGCCCCATGCCCTTGACGAAATTTCAGAGCAAGTATTTATATACCATCCTGGCATGGATTCTCGGCTGCGACTCCGACGAGTTGGTACATCCGTACCAGCTGGCGCTGGCAGAATGTCTCCTGTGTGGAGAATCTTACGAACCAGCGGCGCAGAGAAGTGGAAAGCGCCCCATCTCTTTCGACTGGGCAGACTGGCTGGCTTACGCCATTCATTCCGGCCTGTTGAAAATTCAAAAGAGGCAGTCTACCAATTTTCGTTTCAGTTCCGTTCTGGCCTGGATTTGTTTGTACCATCTGCACCCCCAAATGCCGATCCTGAACCTAAAGAAGGTTAACGAGAGGGGAGAACCACAGCCCGTCTATAACTGGACGGATGACTTATACCGGAAAGGATCCTACTACAAGTTCAACTTCAACTTTCTGAGATTCGTCATGTCAGTCTTCACCAAAAGTGAAATCCCCCGTCCCCCGAAGGAAATGACGAGTGCTTTGATAAATCAGAAGCTCGGGGACGTTTTCAGACTGACGCAAAGGATTGTGCTCAGAATCTACGGATTCAAGGGCAATCCTTATCTGCTGCCCTATTGGTGTACAGAGCATCTGTTCGGGATGGAGGTTGCCCGGCAGATGGACTATGTAGAAGAGGAGTTCGTCCTAGGGAAGAAGAGAGGACAGATTTTTCAATATCCTCTTTCTTGGGCCAACGTTGAGATTACCGAGGTAGGACAGCATGTCTACCTAGAGCAAGAGTTGTCCCGGGTTGGCCTGGTTTCCTGCCGCAGCGCTGGAAGTACGACCCCTATGGGATAAGGGGAAGGTTCACACATTTGTGCCCCCGGGCGGATATAACCGAAGATAGATGCGATGTGGTCCATGTGGACCTTGACTGGGAGATTGAATTAATGGAAGCTTCTCCTCCCTGGCAGGATTTCTACTGCGAGGAGGTGACATATGACCCCAAGCGAAACCCGGACCACCACTTCTCATCTCCAGGGTTCAAAAAATTTCTATCCAAGATAGCAGGCCTTAACTGGTCTAAAGAAAAGATTACCGAATGCTGGAAGATGAGATGTCGCACGCAGCACGATAAATCCACAAGGAGAAACCTGGCCGTAGATGACGACTTTTCGGTTCTCTATGACCAGCATCATGACAGCTGGCGGCCGTTCGCATATCAAGGTTACGTTCCCCGAGGCCCCTTTGAGGATTATAAAGGAGGGTCTCCCCTCAAACAGTTGTACACTTCGGCAACTGCCAGCGCAGGCCCGACAAGTACCCAGGTCGATCCAATGCAGCCCGTGGCTCCCAAGGCGGCGCCTGAAAAGGCGAAAGAGTCAGTCAAGGCAGCGCCCGAGGCAATCCCTCAGGCAAGAAAAGCGCCAGCGCCGCCAGAAAGCAGACCGGTTGCGGCAGACCTTCTGCAAGTCAAACCCCGGTACAAGTTTACCGTGGGAGCATCAGCGCCTGCTGCACCTGCTTCGTCTCCTTCCCCTGATCCGACCGTTATTCCAGAAGAGAAGAAGCGGAGGAGAGTCGAGAAAATCAGGCGACCTAGCCTGATAGTGCAGCAGCCAGTCGCAGAGCCGCAGCCGCGTCCTGCCGCCGCAGAGGCAGTTCCTTTGGGCGATCCACAAGTCAGCCGCCGAGACAAGAAGCGAAGACATCCACCCGGCATCGGCTCAGGCGGAGCCCGCAGGTACGTTTGCTGCCCCTGTCTCCTTGGTCTCACCTAGTCCTACCCCCACTTCGTCTCCCGCTCAATCTGAGCGGGCCATGACCACATCCTCCTCTCCGTCTCCGCGCCCTTCTAGCGGCCCCCATTCTTTTGATCAGTTTGCTCAGAACCCTAACGTCTCTCTTTCTCTGAGCACAACTCCAAATCCTTCGCCTGAAGTTAGTGCTGAGGCTGTTCATTCACCTTCACATCCTCCGCCTCAGCTGCTTCAAACCCTCGCAACATTACCCACTCCCATCTCCATTTCCCGGTCGCCCCCACAAGCGACTGATTCTTCCAAGGTCTGTCCGGTTCCTCCTGATCCCATTCCCGCAGGAGAAACGTCTCAGTAGAACCCTAGGCTGGGGGAACCAGATTTCATGGACGACCTCCAGAACACAGACGACTTGCCCCTGGCAACAAGGGCTGTACAGTGTTCTGTTTCTTTCCTCCAGAACCTGAAGTGGAGGAGACATGAAGAGATAGCCGCCCCGGTAAAACGCGCCAAGTACGATTTTGAGAGGAGAGTGCTTACAACAGAGAAGATAATCCCAATAGTAAAGAAGCCTCTCCGAGAAATGACTAGGGCGGACTACGAGCTCCAGACAAAGGAGAAGAGCTTTGACGACATCAACAAGCAGTATGAGATTCAGACAATCATGCGCAAAGCTGATAATCTCTTTGTCAAGAGTCTGGAGGAGCAGGAAGAACTTTTCGCGTTGCAGGATAAAGTAAGGCAGCTTGAAGAGGACCTGTCTAGGTCCACTGAGCGGCTGGAAGCGGCGCGGCAAGAAACAAGATGAACTCAAAGCCCAACTGGCCGCTTCTCAACAACAAGCCGCAACCGAGAAGAAAGCAGCCTCGGAGCAGATTTCTCGGCTCCAGGAGTCTTTGAAGCAAGCGCAGTCGCAACTTGCAGAGAGAGCATCTCAAGCGACGGCCTTTTCAAAGACAAAGGTTAAGGAGATGCGGGCTGGTTTGCTGCGGGAATGCAAGCCCCATACCTACAAGGCGATGGCAGTCCTGGATTTCGCATCCAGGATTCAAGAAGTTTCTGCCCAGGGAGAGGCCTTCCTCGGAGATGACATGTCCCAGCAGCTTTCCTTCCTTCACCGCGAAGACAGACTTCTTCGGGTTTATAGAAATGTCGAATTCTCGACAACTCTCAAATATTTTTCGTAGGTGCGAAACATGATCTCCTCGTTGGTGAGAGAAAACAGTCATGTCATCAAGGTAGATGACAATAATCTTATTGAGCAGCTCTCGGAAGGCCAGGTCCATGGCCCTTTGGAACGTGGCACCAGCATTGGATAAGCCAAACGGCATGCGTTGATAGGCGAACGTCCCCCACTTGGAGGTAAACGCCGTCTTATGCTGGTCTTCGTCCTTGACCCAAATCTGGTTGTAGCCAGAAAATCCATCTAAAAGTGAAAATCTCTGGGCTCCAGCAACGATATGTAGAATCTGGTCGATTTGGGGAAGCGGATAGTGGTCCCTGAGGGAAGCCTGATTTAGGTTTCTGAAGTCGACACAGAGACGAATGTCGCCATTCTTTTTCCTCACGGGCACCAAATTCGCGACCCAGGATGAATGTTTGATGGGGTAGATGATCTTGGCCTCCAGCATCTTCAAGAGCTCGGTCTTCATCATGGCCTCAATCTTCGGATTCACGGCCCTCTGCTTCTGTCGGAATGGCTTAGCGCCATCCTCTAGCTCAATAGTATGCTGGATGACAGTTCTGTCATACCCCTTCAAATCCTCGTAGCACCAGGCCACGATGTCGGGGAACTCCTGGCACAGTGATCTGATCTGCTCCAGCTCCTCCGACGTGCAGTCTGTTCCGACCTTGATTGTTTTACCAGGTTCAAGTTCGAGGTCAGCATACTGCCTCGGGTCTACTTTGATCCTGTGGGATATTGCTCTGTCATTTTGATCAAAGAGACTTTCTAATGTAATCAGTCCTTTTGGGACGTGATTATTCCGTAACTGTATCAACCCCTCATATTGCTCGTCATCAGGGTCTCTACCTTCGATTACACACACTTCGTTAACCAGGAATGTGACGATCTCCTCATCACAAGCCGAACACCCGCAGTGGGTGTCCTTATCAGGCACAGAAGGCCTGTAGATAGTACGAACCGGCTTCGGTTTCTGGACAACGTCTTCAACCGGAACGTACCTGGCTCCAACAGACGCCAGAATATCGGCGTGCTTGTTTTTCTCACGCGATATTGTTTTGACATTCAACGAGTCGAATGACTCCATCAGGTCCCACACCCGGTTACGGTACGCTCTAAGAAAATGCTGTTTGGATGCGCACTTCTCCGTAACTTGGTGACACACCAGCTCTGAATCTCCAAAAATCTGTAGGTGTTTGATTCCGAGCCTCTCCGCCTTTCGCAAACCCAAGCACAGGGCCTCGTATTCCGCCAAGTTATTAGTGCAGCTCCAGGCCAACCTGTAGGCATAGTCCTTCTAGATTCCGGTTGGAGAAACCAGAAGTACCCCTGCACCGGCGCCATTCTTACATCGCGCGCCGTCAAAGAAAAGCTTCCACAGCTCATCGGGTGTAGGTCCTGTTGTCACATTTTGCACGGGGTGCAATGTCTTCAGTGTTGTAACAGTGCTGCTCTTCTTTTCCCTCTTCCTCCATTTTCCTTCCTTCTTCTCTCCCTTTCCTTTTCTTTCCCGCATTCTCTTTCTTTCCCCCCTTTCTTGGAGTCCCCCAGTTAATTTTTCAACTTCCGACAAGTCACATGAAAAATGGCTAAGTCTGGGTGCGAAGTTCGCACTTCGCCCAGTCTTGGTGCGAAGTTCGCACTTCGCCCAGTCTTGGTGCGAAGTTCGCACTCGCCCGATCTGGGTGCGAAGTCGCACTTCGCCCCTCTTACGGCGCACCTTGTAGCGACGGTGGCGGGTGACAAAAGAAAAATCAAGTCTTTGGAGCAAGTCCGTACGGCGGCAGACATCAGTTTTCGCCTGTGCGCATTCCGACTTCACACCGAAGTCGGAGTGCGCCCTTGACAGGTGCGCAGTAGGGAACAAACCCGGAATTTGACCAAGGCATGAAGGCCTTCCCGACTGCACTGCGTTCTGCCCGCGCATCCCGAGGTGCTCCGATCCCAAGCGAAGATGGACAGACTGCCCTCCAAGGCAGACACGTGTCAAACAGCATCATCCATCATCTGACAAGTGTCCAGCTTCGGGATTAGAGCCGAAACGTGCCGAGCAAAAGGACAAGCATGGGCTGCATTGCCTGTGCCAGTAGCCTCATTTAAAGCTGATCTGAGGTTCTACCTGCTCCAGCTACCCGCATCACTGCCAGATTGAAGTTCTGCCCAGCGCACCGCCATGTAGCTGTCCAGCTTCCAGGAAGACCATGCTGCGGGTACAGTCCGGTCCGACAAAAGGTCAGCATTTGCAGCTCTTTCGCCGCTTTTGTCAGCTTATGTTTGACTGGGACCTTGTGCCCATTAATGTAACGGGAGGGACTCGGGCTATAAAAGCCCACCATGAATTCATTGTAAAGGGTGGAAGGGGAATGTCTATTAGGGAACTACTGTGCCCATTGTAACCGTGCTTCTGCTTATGAATATAATCTGTATGCCTGGTTCCATTACTGCTCATACATTTTTTATCCTTGCCTTTCTATTCATGCCTTAGGCTAACCTGTCACGGCTTGCTGATTCATTTCAGCATTTGGTGAGCAGGTGCCTCTAGCATTGCTTGTTTAAAGCACCCCCTGTACTTCATTAGTTAAAAGGATACATAGAATGGATGTAGTAGCAGTTCCATCAGTTATGTGTTTTGTTGCTGGCCCGTATCTGGTGACTGATGCGATCCCGTACTGTTAGTTCCTTGTAGGGAATGTCTGTTAGGGAGCCATTGGAGCTGTGCGGTTAAATTCTCTACATAAACACATATACACGGTTACGATATCTCTAGTTTGCTTTCTACTCTTGTCGGTGTACGTATCCGGTGATTGATGCATTGCCATCTTTGTTAGTTCCTTGTAGGGAATGTTTGCTAGGGGATCATTGAAGGTTGTGCATACACTTGCATGAGTATCGGAAGTACGCGTAGTTTTTGCAGTTCCTGGTCATGCTTTGTGTTTATAATGCAGTAAGTAGCGGTAATTAGTGTGTTCCCGTACTGTTAGTTCCCCCACCAACCTCTGGACATATTTGTATTCTCTTTCTGTACATTTGTCTCTTTCTGTACATTTATCTCTTTCCTGTAATCTTAGCTTAAACAAACCCCCCAAAAGGAGCCGGCCTTCTCGGGAGATTGGCTCGGGAGGCATCTCTTCCTTCCGGCCTTTCATGCTGGTGGGCGAATCTGGGCGCATTAACCCAAAATCCTTTCCTCATGGCAGATTCGTAACCAACAGTTTCTCTGGCACGCCCGGTGGGACCCTGGTCCCACGTTTGAAGAAGATTTTCTGATCAGTCTCCACCTGGCGCTGACAGTGTTTTCTGAGCACCTGGTGAGACAAGGAAGTTTCTCACCCCCGACAGAATTGAAGTACTGGTGTTCGCTTCATTGCTGTTCCAAATCTGAACACCTGGCGACTCTGCACGAACAAATCCTCCGAGTCTAGAAGACCGGTCCCGCCACCTTCATGCACACGAGAAGGTGGCAAGCAAGGGATCCAAGAAGCCCGCCTGAGTTCTACGAACTGGACATCAACGCTCGAGGCGAGATCCCCAGGCTGGCTGATCCGCGAGCTCGTTTCGACGAAGCCGAGGCTGAGATCCAAGAAGAGGCCGAAGCTGAAGTCGGAGGAGCCGAGTACGAAATAGAAGAGGCCGAGGAAGGAGAAGATCCTGCATCCTCGGAAAGTACCGACACCGAGTACACAACCGACGGCGGAGAAGAAGAAGAAGAAGAAGAAATGGCTGCCCAACAGCCAAATGACGATGACCTCTTCCCGGCGGTGGACTCTACGGGGCCCTTGGCCCTGGTCGGACAGCAAGTTGTGCCCCCTGCTGCTTTAAAGTCTATTCCCACATACGACGGCTACGGTAAGACGGCGTACGAGCACATCCAGGACATCCTTGCCCTGGCCGCACTGCATACTATCACCGATGAAAGTGTGAAGACCCGTCTGCTGGCCCTTTCCCTGAGGGGAAAGCTTCTCTACTGGTGGAGATCGGCTGCCAGAGGGATCCATCACAGGGTGGCCCCAGCTTGCCAGGAGGCTCGTAAAAGGATGCAACGAGTCTGCTGACCCGACTTCTCTCTTGCATCGGTTCCAAGCTATCCGAGAGACATCCTCAAGAGGAGGTGTATGATTTTAACATTAGGTTTGCGAGATCCTGGAAACGGGTACCTCGCGAACTTCGGCCTTCAGCCGGCATGGCTGCTCACTACTATACGAGATCCTTCAACTCAGACATATGCACTGCTGCTGAAGATCGCCAGGATTGATGAGTTCCCTGCGCTGTACGAGGCTGCCCAGCAAGCTGAAGCTGACATTATCTCCATCGGCAGACTTCCGTCCAGAGTGCAGGAGCCCATCCATCCCGACTTCCCCAGATCACGGTATCCTTCTGCTTCTGGTGGTGCGCCGTCCACGTCAGGACAGCAACCCCAGCGACAGTGGAATCCGGCGCCGGTCGTAACTCCTTACGGCCCGCCTCAGTTGCATTACCCTCACCCGCCGCCTCCTGCTCCGCATTTTCCAGCACTTCCCGCTCCTCCACAGTACGCATCTTATTCTAACCCCCCTCCATTGGCCGCATTGCCTCCACCGGCACAAATGCCGCCACCTGACAGCAGCATCCAGAACACGATTCTACAAGAAGTGCGGGCTTTGGCCTCCGGATACCATGCCATGTCCAATGACATGACCGCTATGAAGAAGAAGCAGGCCCAGATGGACCTCGCTCCTAGGAGGCCATATGCGCCCCCGGCGCTAACGAAAGACAAAGCGCCAGAAAACCAGCCGCAGAGGCGTCCGCCTCCGAGAAATGCTGCTATAGAAGACCCGCTGGTCCTCCCGACCGGGTTAGCCGAGTGCACTACGTGCAATGACCCGCATTCGGAGGAAGACTGCACTTTGCACCAGCACTACATCCAGACCTTGGCCGGCAGCGCTATAGAAGACGATGAGCTGTACATGATCTTGGACGGCGAGGCCAACTTTGCCCTCCCAGAAGAAAATCTAGCGCCACACTGCCAAGGAAGAAAAGAAGGCCGCGGATGCGGTCAAGCCTTTGCAAGTCTACGCGAGAAGAGAAAAACCGCAGCCAGGAGGGCTGCCACCATACAAGCGGCTGTGGCCTTTCACAGCCCAGGAGAAGGCATCCAAAGATAAAGCTCCAGTCAAGCCTTCTCCGGCAAAGGCTGCCCCTGTTCCAGCCAAACCTCCAGCAAAGGCCCCAACTCCGGCTAAGACTCCTGTACTTCAGCCTCCAGCTGAAACCAAAGAACAAGCCCAGGAGAAGCTGAAGTACCCGTCTCTGACCAAGAGGCAGCGAGTTGAGGCCACCCAACAGTACCGGACAAAGTATGAGCCGGCTAAACCAGCAGAGGGAGCTAGTACCTCGGGCTACAGCATTGTAGACGAGTTGAAAAGAACACCTGCTAGAATCAGCATGTACGATGCTCTTCTGCTCCCAGGCCAGGTAGATCTGCTGCAAGAATCATTGAAGAACATGAAGAACGGCAGACAGATGCAGCCTGCTGTCCTGGTTCAACCTTTGACAGTCTCCGCCACTGGGAAGAACAGACCGCCACCCTTTTATCTGTCTTTACGGATGCAAGGGCACATAGTTCATAACTGCATGGTGGACTCTGGTGCTTCCTCGACTTGTGATGCCGAAGGCCGTCTGCGATGAGATCGGGATGGAATACACACGGAGCAGCCAAGGCGTGCTGCAATTAGACGGCACCCCTGTCAAGACAGTTGGTGTCATAAAGGACATCCCTATCCGACTGCACAAAGCTCTCGACATCGTAGTCATCCAAGAGGTCGTGATTGTTGACCTGGAGCCTTACTTCGGCATGTGTCTCTCTCGGGAGTTCACTGCGAAGTTGGGCGAGTACCTGTCTCTAGACTACTCACATATGGAAGTGCCCTTCAAAGGAAGGAGGCGAGAATTTTTAATGAGAAGCCTTCCCCCTTCCTAGTAGACAAGATACCCGGAGGAGAGATGGACTGTATGGTTCAGTTGTCAGAAGAAGAACTGGTGACAGTGGAACTGACCGAGCAAGCCCTCGAAGTGTTACAACTCGAAGATGAGTTCTCGTTGCGGGATTTTAATGCCGTAATCGGGACAGAGCAGGGCTGTTACTCCATTAAACAGCCCGAGAGGCTTGACGTGTCGGCTGCAAAAGAAGTGGGACCTGCACCCGAAGAGCTGTGGAAGCTTTTCTTTGACGGCGCGCGATGCAAGAATGGCGCCGGTGCAGGGGTACTCCTGGTGTCTCCAACCGGAATCCAGAAGGACTATGCCTACAGGTTGGCTTGGAGCTGCACTAACAACTCGGCGGAATACGAAGCCCTGTGCTTGGGTTTGCGAAAGGCGGAGAGGCTCGGAATTAAACATCTCCAGATTTTCGGAGATTCGGAGCTGGTATGTCACCAAGTTATGGACAAGTGCGCATCCAGACAGCACTATCTCAGAGCATACCGCAATCGGGTGTGGGACCTGATGGAGTCATTCGACTCATTGAGTATCAAAGCGATATCGCGTGAGAAAAACAAGCACGCTGATATCCTGGCGTCTGTTGGAGCCAGGTACGTTCCGGCTGAAGACGTTGTCCAGAAACCGAAGCCGGTTCAGTACTGTCTACAGGCCTTCTGTGCCTGATAAGGACACCCACTGGCAGGTGTTCAGTTGTGACGAGGAGATCGTCACATTCCTGGTTAACGAAGTGTGTGTAATCGGAGGTAGAGACCCTGATGACGAGCAATATGAGGGGTTGATACAGTTACGGAATAATCACGTCCCAAAAGGACTGATTACATTAGAGAGTCTCTTTGATCAGAATGACAGAGCAATATCCCACAGGATCAAAGTAGACCCGAGGCAGTATGCTGACCTAGAACTTGAACCTGGTAAAACCATCAAGGTCGGAACAGACTGCACGTCGGAGGAAGCTGGAGCGAGATCGGATCAACTGTGCCGGGAGTTCCCCGACATCGTGGCCTCGTGCTACGAGGATTTGAGGGGTATGACGAAGCTGTCATCCGAGCATACCATTGAGCTAGAGGATGGCGCCAAGCCATTCCGACGAAACGAGAGGGCCGTGAATCCGAAGATTGAGGCCATGATGAAGACCGAGCTCTTGAAGATCTTTGGAGGCCAAGATCATCTACCCCATCAAACATTCATCCTGGGTCGCGAATTTGGTGCCGTGAGGAAAAAGAATGGCGACATTCGTCTACGTGTCGACTTCGAAACCTTAACCGGGCTTCCCTCCGGGACCACTATCCGCTTCCCCAAATCGACCAGATCCTACATATCATTCTCTGGAGCCCGAGAGATTTTCACTTTTAGATGGATTTTCCGGCTACAACCAGATTTGGGTCAAAGACGAAGACCAGCATAAGACGGCGTTTACCACCAAGTGGGGGACGTTCGCCTATCAGCGCATGCCGTTTGGCTTATCCAATGCTGGTGCCACGTTCCAAAGGGCCATGGACTTGGCCTTCCGAGAGCTGCTCAATAAGATTATTGTCATCTACCTCGATGACATGACTGTTTTCTCTCACCAGCGAGAAGATCATGTTTCGCACCTACGGCAAATATTTGAGAGTTGTCGAGAATTCGGCATTTCTATAAACCCGAAGAAGTCTGTCTTCGCGGTAAAGGAAGGAAAGCTGCTGGGACATGTCATCTCCGAGGAAGGCCTCGCCATTGACCACGACGGAGCGGAAGCCCTCGTTCGCTTGCCGGCCCCCATCGACAAAAAAGGGCTGCGAGTCCTTCTTCGGTCGGATTAACCCGTGCGGAAGTTCATCCCGGACTTCGCACAAGTGATCAAGCCTATGGCCGAACTGCTCAAGAAAGATACACCTTACGAATGGACTGATGAGAGAGAGCAAGCCTTCGAGGAAATCAAGGCTCGGATTGCACAAGCTCCGGTGTTGACCAACCCGGACTACTCCAGAGACTTCATCCTGTATGCAGTGGGAGAACCCGAAAGTTACGCTGCAGTCCTAACTCAAAAGGGAGACGATGGTGAGGAGCGCCCCATAGCATTCCTCAGCCAAGTGATTCTGCCGCATGAAGAAAAGTACAATTTTATAGAGCGGCAGGTTCATGCTGTCATGAAGTCCCTTCGAAAGTTCAGGCACTTTGTCTCCCAGAGCAAGACTACTGTCTTTGTGATTCACCCGGATGTTCGAAGCTTCATCTTGCAAGGAGAACCGGGTCACAAGAGAGCGGGATGGATTGCCAAAATCCAGGAGTTTGACATTGAAGTGCGGCCCACCAAGCTTATCAGAGGCCGAGCCTTGTGTCAGGAATTGGCCCGAAGCGCTGTAGCCGGCATCTCCGCTTGTAAGTGGGAGGACACAGCGACACGCATCTACCTAGCCGACTCCTTATCGGAGGGGAGTGATTGGACGGATGAACTGGTGAGATACTTCTGCACCGGAAGATGTCCCGATCACTGAACGCCTCACAACGAAGGAGATTTCGGCTGGGTGCACTCAAGTACACTCTTCGCCCCGAGGGGCTTTACTTCAAAAACATTGACGGCATCCTGTTGCGGTGCGTCTTAAAATCCGACCAGCCTAGGGTCCTCGGAGAATTTCATTCCGGGATGCCTGGGGGTCACCATTCTTCAAGGCCAACGGCCTTAAAAATAATAAGGGCTGGGTACTATTGGCCCACTTTGTTCGCAGACGCGCATGCGGTCTGCTCTAAATGTGATCAATGCCAGAGGTTTGCCGGCCGAAGCAGAAAAGCACCCCTGCCCCTTCAACCGATTCAGGCCGAGACTCCGTTCCAGCAATGGGGTTTAGACTTTATTGGGGTGATTTCTCCTAACTCCTCTGCCGGCCACAAGTTTATTCTTACGGCTACCGACTATTTCACGCGGTGGACAGAGGCGATCCCGACCAAGAACGCAGACCAAGAAACGGTCATCAGGTTCATTGAGAGCCTGATTACCCGCTCGGGGTTCGAGTCGATTGTGACGGACAACGGTCCGGGATTTGTAGGCGCTGTACTCACGGAGTACACCGGCGGACTTGGCATCTATCACAAGATGTCTTCTAACTACTACCCGCGGGGGAATGGCCTTGCCGAGTCCACTAACAAAAACCTCCCGAAGATCATCCGGAGGACCATTGACAGAAACAAGCGGACCTGGCACTTGCTCCTGAACCGGGCGCTGTGGGCGGACAGAGTTGCGTTCAAGAAATCCCTAAGAACGTCTCCCTATGCGCTCGTTTACGGTAAAGAAGCTGTCATGCCATCACATATTGAGATCCACGCCCTGTGGATGATTGACGAAGACAGATGCAGCGGAGACCCGGTGGACGACAGACTGTGCCAACTCCTGCAGTTGGAAGAAGACGGAGAAAGTGCATACCAGGCCTTCGCGGATCACATTGCAGCCACTCAAGGCTGGTTTGCAAAAGGCACCACTGCCCGAGTTTTCGAAATCGGGGACCTGGTGCTGAAGTGGGACTCATACAAAGCAAAGCCGGGTAATCACGGGAAATTTGATGCTCTCTGGGAGGGCCCTTATCAGATTGCCCGGGTAAACCAGTTCAATGCCTACATACTGCGGGATATGGAGGGTCAGCTCCTGCCTATCCCTGTTAACGGGTTCCACTTGAAACTTTACCGCTGTTGAAGGTGCCCGAGTGGCCCTTCCTTGTAAAAAATTTCCCTCATGTTTTTCCATTTCTCGGCATGTACAGTTTCCAGTTTTCAGCTTTTAAATTGTTTTTCTCCGTTTTTTGAGCTTAACTGCGGCACGGGAAAGAGAGGGACAGACTTCGCAGCGAAGTCTGTCGTCGCCCCTCAGGAAGGGCGAAGTTCGGCTGTGCAAAGGGAGGAAGAAAACGAACAAAGAAAGCAGAGAAAAAAGGGCCAAAATTCGGCTAAGTGTTGGCCGAAGTCCGACTTCGCAGCGAAGTCGGGCTTCGGCCAGCCAGCGACGGCGCGACGAGAGGAAAGCCAAAGGGCACACAAAGACGAGGCTTCGCCAAGTCTTGACCGAAGGCGACCTCTGCGCGAAGTTCGTGCCAGTGCGAACTTCGCGCGAAGTTCGGACTTCGCCCCAACTTTCGGCCGAAGTCCGGACTCACCTCAGTGTTTGCACTGCGCGGCAAAGAGCAGTCTAAAGAAAGTATTAAGTGCAGTCAAAGGCCCGAAGGTTGCAAAGGACCCGGGCTGCGCCCAAACCTTGGGCACAGCAAGAAAGAAGCAAAACAGTTCAAGCGCGCGCTTCGCGCGAAGTTCGAACTTCGCCCGAAATTCGGGCGAAGTCCGACTTCGCCGGCGAAGTCTGGCCACGCCCAACTCCGGGCGAAGACCGGCTGCGCCTCGTTTTCTGGGCCAGTTTGGGGCAGCGTTTAAAAAATGAATAAAAAATTCAAAAAATCCCAAGCTGGGCCCAAGGCGCGTTTGTAACCGTTTTAGAGTGGGTTTCCGCACCGAGGTTCCGTCTTGAGCAGTGTGCCCGCGCTCTTGCAGTGACGTCAGCCATGGCGCAATCTCCAAAGCAGAATTAATGATTGCACAATCTTCAAGGGAAGGTGCAACAAAAGAAGCATGGCACGTCTGCCGGAGCGCGCTTTTTCCAAACATCCTCCTGCGCAGCCACCAAAGAGCCTTAACTCAGCCGACCTACCTCCTCCTGCGCGGCATTAATGGCGCTGTCTTTATCTAGAAAAGGGGGTCAGATGTTTTTAAACATTCCAGACTATGCAGATTATTCCTCGGACAGTGCAAATTATTCCTGTGATAGCGAAATCTGCTGCAGACGCCTTGAACTTGCAATTATTGCTGATTCGGAGAGATGGACAGAGGAAAGATGCCAGTGTCAGCGCAGTCCAGCGAAAGTGGCGAACCAAAGGATTTACCGCGGCCGGGCGTTTTCAGAAGTGAAACCCCGCCAGAAAGAAAGTCAAAGTCCCGGACGAAAAAAGTACAGCGTGGGCAAGCCCCACCACCTCCGGTGAATTATTTGTCGGGATACAAGGACGGCTCTTTTTCTATGAGCCTAACGAAGCTGCGGGCAAATGTGGAGAGTTGGGCTGACAAAGTTTCGCCCTCCCACCATTTCGGAGCGGCGTACAAATCCAATCTTTTCAGATTCTTGTGCCCTCCTGTCCACCAATGCCCGGAACTGGTAGACCTAATTGTCAGACACTACAAACCAGCTTCCCGGCAAATTTGCAGCTCCAGCGGTAAACCCTTGTTCGCACTTTGCGAGGAGGCTATCCCGACCAGCTTTCGCCCCAGGGTTGGAGTATGACTCCAACGCCATTCTCAAAAAGATAAATTTGGGCGAGCAGGCGGGACGTTTCATGCCAACCAAACGGATGAGGGAATTCCTCAATTCAGAGCTGAACGCCCCGCTTGCGGTTGGACAGTGGCCAACCGGCCCCATGCCCCTGACACAATTCCAGAACAAGTACTTGTACATTATTTTGGCATCTATTCTTGGCTGCGATTCTGATGAGCTGGTACAGCCGTACCAGCTAGCGCTGGCAGAATGTCTCCTATGTGGAGAATCCTACGAACCGGCAGCACAGAGAAGTGGGAAGCGTCCCATCTCTTTCGACTGGGCAGATTGGCTGGCCTACGCCGTTCATTCCAGCCTGGTAAAAATCCAGAAGAGGCAGTCTACCGATTTTCGTTTCAGTTCTGTTCTAGCCTGGCTTTGTTTGTACCATCTGCACCCCCAAATGCCGATCCTGAACCTGAAGAAGGTCAACGAGAAGGGAGCACCACAGCCCGTCTATAGCTGGACGGATGACTTATACCGGAAAGGGTCCTACTACAAGTTCAACTTCAACTTTCTGGGATTCGTCATGTCAGTCTTCAGTGAAAGCGAAATTCCTCGCCCCCCGAGAGAAATGACGAGCGCTTTGATAAATCAGAAGCTCGGGGACGTTTTCGAGCGACGCAGGGAATTGTGGTCAGAATCTACGGATTCAAGGGCAAACCCCATTTGCTGCCCTATTGGTGCTCGGAGCACCTGTTCGGGATGGAGATTGCCCGACAAATGGACTATGTTGAAGAGGAGTTCGGCCTAGGAAAGAAGAGAGGACAGATTTTTCAATATCCTCTTTCCTGGGCAAATGTTGAGATTTTTGAGGTAGGACAGCATGTCTACCTTGAGCAGGAGCTTTCCCGGATTGGCCTGGTTTTGTTGCCGCAGCGCTGGAAGTATGACCCATATGGAATAAGGGGAAAGTTTGCGCATCTCTGCCCCCGGGCAGATATAACGAAGATAGATGCGATGTGGTCCATGTGGATCTTGACTGGGAAATCGAACTGATGGAAGCTTCTCCTCCCTGGCGGGATTTCTCTGCGAGGAGGTGACATACGACCCCAAGCGAAACCCGGACCACCGGTTTTCATCTCCAGGGTTCAAAAAATTTCTATCCAAGATAGCGGGCCTTAACTGGTCTAAAGAAAAGATCACTGAATCTCTGGAAGATGAGATGCCGCACGCGACACGACAAATCCACAAGGAGAAACCTGGCCGTAGATGACGACTTTTCGGTTCTCTATGACCAGCATCATGACGGTTGGCGGCCGTTCGCATATCAAGGTTACGTTCCCCGAGGTCCCTTTGAAGACTATAAAGGAGGGTCTCCCTCCCAACAGTTGTACACTTCGGCAACTACCAGCGTGGGCCCGGCAGACTTCCAAGTCGATCCAATGCAGCCCGTGGCTTCCAAGACGGCGCCTGAGAAGGCGAAAGAGTTAGTCAAGGCAACGCCCGAGGCAATCCCTCAGGCACGAAAAGCGCCAGCGCCGTCAGAAGGCAGACCGGTTGCGGCAGACCTTCTGCAAGTCAAACCCCGGTACAAGTTTACCGTGGGAGCATCAGCGCCTGCTGCACCTGCTTCCTCTCCTTCCCCTGATCCAACCGTTATTCCAGAAGAGAAGAAGCGGAGGAGAGTTGAGAAAATCAGGCGACCCTAGCCTGATAGTGCGGCGACCGGTTGCAGAGCCGCAGCCGCGTCCTGCCGCCGCAGAGACAGTTTCTCTGGGCAGTCCCAAGCCAGCCGCCGAGACCAGAAGCGAAGACATCCACCCGGCATCGGCTCAGGCGGAGCCCGCAGGTACGTTTGCTGCCCCTGTCTCCTTAGTCTCACCCAGTCCTACTCCCACTCCGTCTCCCGCTCAATCCGAGCAAGTTATGGCCGCATCCCCTTCCCCGTCTCCACGCCCTCCTTCTAGCGGCCCCCATTCTTTTGATCAGTTTGCTCAGAACCCTAACGTTTCTCTTTCTCTGAGCACAACTCCAAACCCTTCGCCTGAGGTTAGTGCTGAGGCTGTCCGTTCACCGTCACATCCACCGTCTCAGCCACTTCAAACCCTTGCAGTGTCAGCCATTCCCATCTCCATTTCCCGGTCGCCCCCACAAGCGGCCGATTCTTCCAAGGTCCGTCCGGTTCCTCCTGGTCCCATCCCCGCAGGAGAGACGTCTCAGCAGAACCCTAGGCTGGGGGAACCAGATTTCATGGACGACCTCCAGAATACAGACGACTTGCCTCTGGCAACGAGGGCTGTAGAGTATTCTGTCTCTTTCCTCCAAGACCTGAAGCGGAGGAGACATGAAGAGATAGCCGCCCCGGCAAAACGCGCAAAGTACGATTTCGGGAGGAGAGTGATTACAACAGAGAAGATAATCCCAAAAGTAAAGAAACCTCTCCGGGAAATGACCGGGGGCGGACTACGAGCTCCGGACAAAGGAGAAGAGCTTTGACGACATTAACAAGCAATATCGAGATTCGATCGATTATGCGCAAAGGCGACGATCTCTTTGTCAAAAGTGCGGAGGAGCGGGGAAGAACTTTTCGGGTTGCAGGATAAAACAAGGCAGCTTGAAGAGGACCTCTCTAGGTCCACTGAGCAACTGGAAGCGGCGCGGCAAGAAATAGATGAACTCAAAGCCCAGCTGGCCGCTTCTCAGCAACAAGCCGCAACCGAAAGAAAAGCAGCCTCGGAGCAGATTTCTCAGCTCCAAGAGTCTTTGAAGCGAGCGCGATCGCAACTTGCAGAGAGAGCATCTCAAGCGACGGTCTTTTCAAAGACAAAGGTTAAGGAGATGCGGGCTGGTTTGCTGCGGGAATGCAAGCCCCACACCTTCAAGGCGATGGCAGTTCTGGATTTTGCATCCAGAATTCAAGAAGTTTCTGCCCAGGGAAAGCCTGTGGTAGAGGAGGCCGAGCGCCAGGCGAAGCAATGGCTGGACCTGGCGGTAAATCTTCAGGAGCGCGAGCGCAACGGCCTCCAATTTTCTCCCGTGTCCTCATTCGCTGCAGAATGGGCAGGTGCAAGGGTGACCTTGCACAAATATTTCAAAAAAGTTGAAGAGGTGAGAGTTGCCAGACGAATGCTTGATGCATTCGGACATGAAAGAGATATATGTCTGGCTCCCTTTCACGCTCTTTCTGAACTTGGGTGCCCAGGTTTTGTTGAAAATGGCGAGCTCCTCACCCTAGATCGGGTGAAAAGGAATTGGCAGTCCTTCGAAGCAGATACAGCTGAAATTGACAGCTGGGCTGAGCCAATTCAAGACAGTCAGGTCACTCAGATGGTGGCCAAATATTCCAAGATCAGCTCCTACTTCCAGGAGTTAGAAAAAAGATACCTCACCATCGACCTGCATGCGGTCGCTGCTTTCCACTCAGCATTAGAAGATGCAGCTGACCGCCGGCCATTTGAAGCAGAAGCTTGGCGCCCAGCCCAGGCCGCGTACGATCGCATTCGCGAAGCAGAAGCAGGAGATGGAGAGCTTTCGGAAGGTAACTCTGAGGGGGCAACTGACAAAGATGAATCTGAAGAACAGTTGCCACAGGGCGAACAGCTAGAGCAGCAAAAGGCAGGGGAGGCAAGTTCCTCTGCACCCAAAGGATGAAGGCATGGATTCTTTGCGCCGAGGCGAGCTCGACACCCCGCGAGCCGCCAGAAATGTTGTCACATTTTGCACGGGGTGCAATGTCTTCAGTGTTGTAACAGTGCTGCTCTTCTTTTCCCTCTTCCTCCATTTTCCTTCCTTCTTCTCTCCCTTTCCTTTTCTTTCCCGCATTCTCTTTCTTTCCCCCCTTTCTTGGAGTCCCCAGTTAATTTTTCAACTTCCAGCAAGTCACCCGAAAAATGGCTAAGTCTGGGTGCGAAGTTCGCACTTCGCCCAGTTTTGGTGCGAAGTGCGCACTTCGCCCAGTCTTGGTGCGAAGTTCGCACTTCGCCCAGTCTTGGTGCGAAGTCGCACTTCGCCCCTCTTCTGGGCGCACCTTGTAACGACGGTGGCGGGTGACAAAAGAAAAATCAAGTGCTGGAGCAAGTCCGTACGGCGGCAGACATCAGTTTTCGCCTGTGCGCATTCCGACTTCACACCGAAGTCGGAGTGCGCCCTTGACAGGTGCGCGATAGGGAACAAACCCGGAATTTGACCAAGGCATGAAGGCCTTCCCGACTGCACTGCGTTACGCCCGCGCATCCCGAGGTGCTCCGATCCCAAGCGAAGATGGACGGATCGCCCTCCAAGGCGGACACGTGTCAAACAGCATCATCCATCATCTGACAAGTGTCCAGCTTCGGGATTAGAGCCGAAACGTGCCGAGCAAAAGGACGAGCATGGGCTGCATTGCTCGTGCCAGTAGCCTCATTCAAAGCTGATCTGAGGTTCTACCTGCTCCAGCTACCCGCATCACTGCCAGATTGAAGTTCTGCCCAGCGCACCGCCATGTAGGCTGTCCAGCTTCCAGGAAGACCATGCTGCGGGTACAGTCCGGTCCGACAAAAGGTCAGCATTTGCAGCTCTTTCGCCGCTTTTGTCGGCTTATGTTTGGTCGGGACCTTGTGCCCATTAATGTAACGGGAGGGACTCGGGCTATAAAAGCCCACCATGAATTCATTGTAAAGGGTGGAAGGGGAATGTCACGTTAGGGAACTATCTGTGCCCATTGTAACCGTGCTTCGCTTATGAATATAATCTGTATGCCCGGTTACGTTCTGTGCTTCATTTTTTATCTCTGCCTTTCTATTCATGCCTTAGGCTAACCTGTCACGGCTTGTTGATTCATTTCAGCATTTGGTGAGCAGGTGCCTCTAGCATTGCTTGTTTAAAGCACCCCCTGTACTTCATTAGTTAAAAGGATACATAGAATGGATGTAGTAGCAGTTCCATCAGTTATGTGTTTTGTTGCTGGCCCGTATCTGGTGATTGATGCGATCCCGTACTGTTAGTTCCTTGTAGGGAATGTACGTTAGGGAGCCATTGGAGCTGTGCGGTTAAATTCTCTACATAAACACATATACCTGGTTCTGATATCTCTAGTTTGCTTTCTACTCTTGTCAGTGTACGTATCTGGTGATTGATGCATTGCCATGCTGTTAGTTCCTTGTAGGGAATGTTTGCTAGGGGATCATTGAAGCTGTGCATACACTGCCTGAGTATCGGAAGTACGCGTAGTTTTTGCAGTTCCTGGTCATGCTTTGTGTTTATAATGCAGTAAGTAGCGGTAATTAGTGTGTTCCCGTACTGTTAGTTCCCCCCACCAACCTCTGGACATATTTGTATTCTCTTTCTGTACATTTGTCTCTTTCTGTACATTTATCTCTTTCCTGTAATCTTAGCTTAAACAAACCCCCCGAAAGGAGCCGGCCTTCTCCGGAGATTGGCTCGGGAGGCATCTCTTCCTTCCGGCCTTTCATCTTTGGTGGGCGAATCTGGGCGCATTAACCCAAAATCCTTTCCTCATGGCAGATTCGTAACCAACAGGTCCTACTTCTTTTGCAGCCGACATGTCAAGCCTCTCGGGCTGTACGATAGAGTAACAGCCTTGCTCTGTTCCGATTACGGCATTGAAGTCCCGCAACGAGAACTCATCTTCAAGCTGTAGCACTTCGAAGGCTTGCTCAGTCAACTCCACTGTCACCAGCTCTTCCTCTGACAACTGGACCATGCAGTCCATCTCTCCTCCGGGTATCTTCTCTACTAGGAAGGTGGAAGGCTTTTCATTGAAAATTTTCAGTCTCCTTCCTTTGAAGGGCACTTCCATGTGTGAGTAGTCTAGAGACAGGTACCCGCCCAACTTCGCAGTGAACTCCCGAGAGAGACACATGCCGAAGTAAGGTTCCAAGTCAACAACCACGACCTCTTGGATGACTACTATGTCGAGAGCTTTGTGCAGTCGGATAGGGATGTCCTTTATGACACCAACTGTCTTGACAGGGGTGCCGTCTAATTGCAGCACGCCTTGGCTGCTCCGTGTGTATTCCATCCCGATCTCATCGCAGACGGCCTTCGGCATCACGGTCGAGGAAGCACCGAGAATCCACCATGCGGTTGTGAACTATGTGCCCTCGCATCCACAAAGACGAGATAAAAGGGTGGCGGTCTGTTCTTCCCGGTGGCGGAGACTGTCAAAGGTTGAACCAGGACAGCAGGCTGCATCTGCTTGCCGCTTTTCATGTTCTTCAGTGATTCTTGCAGCAGATCCACCTGGCCTGGGAGCAGAAGAGCATCGTACATGCTGATTCTCGCGGGTGTTCTCTTCAACTCGTCTACAATGCTGTAGCCCGAGGTACTAGCTCCTTCTGCTTGTTTAGCCGGCTCATACTTCGTCCGGTACTGCTGGGTGGCCTCAACTCGCTGTCTCTTGGTCAGAGACGGGTACCTCAGCTTCTCCTGGGCTTGTTCTTTGGTTTCAGCTGGAGGCTGAGGTGGAGGAGCTTTAGCCGGAGTTGGGGCCCTTTGTTGGCGGTTTGGCTGGAACAGCTGCAGCCTTTGCCGGAGAAGGCTTGACTGGAGCTTTCTCTTTGGATGCCTTCTCTGGGCTGTGTAGGGCCACAGCCGCTTGTATGGTGGCAGCCCGCCGGGCTGCGGTTTCTCTCTTCTTGCGTAGACTTGCAAAGGCTTGGCCGCATCCGCAGCTTTCTTTTCTTCCTTGGCAGGCGGCACTAGATTCTCTTCTGGGAGGGCGAAGTTGGCTTCGCCGTCCAGGATCATGTACAGTTCATCATCCTCTATGGCGCTGCCGGCCAAGGTCTAGATGTAGTGTTGGTGCAAAGTGCAGTCTTCCTCCGAATGCGGGTCATTGCACGTGGTGCACCGGTTAACCTGGTCGGGAGGACCAAGCGGGTCTTCTATAGCAGCATTTCTTGGAGGCGGACGCCTCTGCGGCTGGTGTTCCGGGGCTTTGTCTTTCGTCAGCGCGGGTGGCGCATATGGCCTTCTAGGAGCAAGGTCCATCTGGGTCTGCCTTTTCTTCATGGCGGTCATGTCATTGGACATGGCATGGTATCCGGAGGCCAAAGCCCGCACTTCCTGTAGAATCGTGTTCTGGATGCTGCTGTCGGGTGGCGGCAACTGTGCCGGTGGAGGCAATGCAGCCAATGGAGGTGGGTTAGAATAAGGTGCATACTGCGGGGGAGCGGGAAGTGCTGGAAAATGAGGAGCAGGAGGCGGCGGGTGAGGGTAATGCAATTGAGGCGGGCCGTAAGGAGTTACGACCGGCGCTGGATTCCACTGCTGCTGAGGTTGCTGCCCTAATGTGGATGGCGAACCGCCAGAAGCAGGAGGATACTGGGATCTGGGGAAGTCGGGATGAATGGGTTCCTGCACCCTGGACGGGAGTCTGCCGATGGAAATAATGTCAGCTTCAGCTTGCTGGGCAGCCTCGTACAGCGCGAGAAACTTCGTCAATTCGGCGATCTTCGAGCGGCGAGCATATGTCCGAGTTGAAGGATCTCGGATAGTAATGAGCAGCCATGCCGGTTGAAGGCCGAAGTTCGCGAGGTACCCGTTTCCAGGATCTCGCAAACCTGATGTTAAAATCAGACACCCTCTTGAGGATGTCTCTGGATAGCTTGGAACTGATGCAGTAGAGAAGTAGGGTCAGCAGACTCGTTGCATCCTTTTACGAGCCTCCTGGCAAGCTGGGGCCACCCTGTGATGGATCCCTCTGGCAGCGATCTCCACCAGTAGAGAAGCTTTCCCCTCAGGGAAAGGGCCCGCAGACGGGTCTTCACACTCTCGTCGGTAATAGTATGCAATGCGGCCAGGGCAAGGATGTCCTGGATGTGCTCGTAAGCCGTCTTGCCGTAGCCGTCGTATGTGGGAATAGACTTTAAAACAGCAGGGGGCACAGCTTGCTGTCCGACCAGGGCCAAGGGCCCCGTAGAGTCCACCGCCGGGAAGAGATCATCGTCATTCGGCTGTTGGGCAGCCATTTCTTCTTCTTCTTCTCCGCCATCGGTTGTGTACTCAGTGTTGGTACTTTTCGAGGATGCAGGATCTTCTTCTTCCTCGGCCTCTTCTATTTCGTACTCGGCTCCTCCGACTTCGGCTTCGGCCTCTTCTTGGATTTCAGCCTTGGCTTCGTCGAAACGAGCTCGCGGATCAGCCAGCCTGGGGACTTCGCCTCGAGCGTTGATGTCCAGTTCGTAGAACTCAGGCGAGCTTCTCGGATCCCTTGCTTGCCACCTTCTTGTGTGCATGAAGGTGCTGGGACCGGTCTCTCGGACTCAGAGGATTTGTTCGTGCAGAGTCGCCAGGTGTTCAGATTTGGAACAGCAATGAAGCGAACACCGGTGCTTCAATTCTGTCGGGGGTGAGAAACTTCCTTGTCTCACCGAGAGCTCAGGATCCACTGTCAGCGCCAGGTGGAGACTGATCAGAAAATCTCTCTTCAAACGCGGGACCAGGGTCCCACCGGGCGTGCCAGAGAAACTGTTGGTTACGAATCTGCCATGAGTAAAGGATTTTGGGTTAATGCGCCCAGATTCGCCCACCAGCATGAAAGGCCGGAAGGAAGAGATGCCTTCCGGACCAATCTCCGGAGAATGCCGGCTCCTTTTGGGGGTTTTCTGATTTAAGCTAAGAGTACAGGAAAGAGATAAATGAACAGAAAGGAATTTACAAATATACGTGGAGGTTGGTGGGGGGAACTAACAGTACGGCAACCAACAATCACCAATACTTACTGCATTACAAATATAAAGCGCGACTGAGAACTGCAAAATCTAACGTATACTTCCGATACTTAAGCAGTGTACGCACGGCTACAATGGTCCCCTAACAGACATTCCCTACAAGGAACTAACAGTACGGCAACGCATCAATCACCACCTACGGACACTAACATGAGTAGAAAGCAATCATAGAGATATCAGAGCCAGGTATATGTGTCGTGTAGAGAATTTAACCGCACAGCTTCAATGGCTCCCTAACAGACATTCCCTACAAGGAACTAACAGTACGGCAGCGCATCAATCACCAGATACGGACCAGCAACGTAACACAACTTATGAAACTGCTACCACATCTATTCTATGTATCCTTTTAATTCATGAAGTACAGAGGGTGCTTTAAACAAGCAATGCTAGAGGCACCTGATCACCAAATGCTGAAATGAATCAACGAGCCGTGACACAAGTTAGCCTAAGGCATGAATATAAAGAAAGGCAACATAAAAAACAGAAGCAGCAGAACAGAACCAGGCATACAAATTATATTTATAAGCAGAAGCACGGTTACATTGGTTCCCTAACAGACATTCCCCATCCACCCTACAATGAATTCATGGTGGGCTTTTATAGCCCGAGTCCCTCCCGTTACATTAATGGGCACAAGGTCCCAGTCAAACATAAGCTGACAAAAGCGGCGAAAGAGCTGCAAATGCTGACCTTTTGTCGGACCGGACTGTACCCGCAGCATGGTCTTCCTGGAAGCTGGACAGCTTCGTGGCGGTGTGTTGGTCTGAACTTCTCTCTGGCAGTGATGCGGGTAGCTGGAGCAGGTGAAACCTCAGATCAGCTTTAAATGAGGCTACTGGCGCAGGCAGTGCAGCCCATGCTTGTCCTTTTGCTCGGCACGTTTCGGCTCTAATCCCGAAGCTGGACACTTGTCAGATGATGAATGATGCTTTTTGACACGTGTCTGCCTTGAAAGGCAGGTTATCCAACTTCGCTTGGGATCAGAGCGCCTCGGGTTGCGTGGGCAGAATACAGTGCAGTCGGGAAGGCCTTCATGCCTTGGTCAAATTCTGGGTTTGTTCCCCTACTGCGCACCTGTCAAGGGCGCACTCCGACTTCGCTGCGAAGTCGGACTGCGCACAGGCGAAAACTGGTGTCTGCCGCCGTACGGACTTGCTCCAGCACTTATCATTCTTTTGTCAGCCTGCCAGTTGCAAGGTGCGCCCAGAAAAGAGGGCAAAGTCAGACTTCGCAACAGAACTGGGCGAAGTGCGTACTTCGCACCAAAACTGGGCGAAGTGCGAACTTCGCACCAAAACTGGGCGAAGTGCGAACTTTGCACCAACACTTAGCCATTTTTCAGGTAACTTGTTGGAAAGTTAAAAAACCAACTGGGGGACTCCGAGAAAGGGGGGAAAGAAAGAGAATGCGGGAAAGAAAAGGAAAGGAGAGAAGAAGGAAGGAAAATAGAGGAAGAGGGGAAAAGAAGAGCAGCACTGTTACAAACTCGAAAACATTGCACCCCGTGCAAAATGTGACAACTTGAACCATATTCCTACAATGGAATTTCGTTCCACTTTAACACCTAGTTCTGAATATGTCAAAAATATTATTGGAGTCAAACAGAAGTGCCCTCTCTTGCCAACTCTTTGAAATCTACACAAATGAGCTTTAAGACCTTAATCAATGGTACACAGACGAAGTATGGTTGTTTCTTACATCATGACTCAATTTGTGCTATTTTCCTAATGGCATCATCTTTCTCATTATTTCGAGGTTTGCAAAGGTAACTATATGCTTTCACTCATTTTTTATGAGCTTTTGTTGGAAAATATAATGCACCTTGGGGGTTTCCATTGTTTTATATAGAACAGTCTAGGTTGTCATAATATTTGTGAGGATATTATTATTTATTTCTTTTATCACCTCACCTAGTGAGTAAGAATAATAGTAGCAGACTGAGGTGACTATGAGTTCTATAATGATTGATACGTTGTTCTTCTGATTTATGGTTCTATTTGACTATTAGTTGTTAGTAACACTAGTTAATTGTTGATTGTTTAATAGGCCCTTCATGCCTCTATCTAGATGTACTCTCCTAATAAATAAAGCTATGAAATGATAGAATTCATGCTATTGTTTTGTTCTTATAGATCCCCTTCAGCTTCAACAACTAATGGTTATCCTTAATAAACTAAGGTTAAGATCTTCAATACCTCCAAAGTTGCTCTCTCCAAATTCCTATTTTGCTATGAAGGAAAACCTATGGAAATCACAACAGCCTATATGTACATGGATGTTCAGCTTATACAATCCAATGTATTGTTCAAGCTAAGTTTTCTTTGCAACCTCTTCATATTGAGTGGAAGTAGAATGTAATGTACTACAATATAATTCCATTATAAATATATTAATGAAGGTACACAATGGGAATGACTTATAGATACACTGCACACCCAGCATGTATCCTTCACAAACTAGTAATCTGCAACATTTTATGGTCTAGACAAGCGTACAACACACAGACTTGCCTTGACCAACGTCAACCAACATCATACCTTGATGAACAACTCCCTAGCCAACATACCTTCAACCACATAGATGTGTGTACATATAGGTATGACAGGACTAATAGGCGGTTGGCAACTGCTTGACTAACACCAAGCTAACAATATACATCAAAACATTAAAATACATTACATTATTACAAACACTTATTGCCATGTACGCATACAACAACACTACACCACACTATGTGACAACACTTTATATGACAACTCTATTTATAAAACAATAAATTGATCAAAGTGGCACATAAGTTCGTGCACTAATGCACTCATGCAAAAGTGGCATCCATTCATGTGTTAAATCATCTACCTGCAGCTATCCCCTCCTCTAGACTTGTCATCATCCCCACCAATAGACCAACTGAACACTATGCTAGATGCACTGAACGCAAAACTTGAATATTTTGTTGTGCTCTTTCCGCTTCTTTTTGTTCCATATGTCTTCCACGTGTGGTTGCACCATAAATCACTACCAATAAAAAATTGTTCTCCTATTGTGGTTCCACTTTCTGCATTGCTTCAGACAACTCTAAACGACATGTCCAATTAGCAAATGACATGCATAGCAGATGATTGCTTGCTTAGCTTCATGTAATTGAACTGCTCCAAACAGTGGACAATGTGAGCAACTTGCACAAACAACGGTGCACTGACAGTAGATGGCGTGCAAAAGTAGTAGTGCACTAATGACAAACGACGGTGCACAAATGGTAGGATTTAATAACGACATACAGTATGCACCGATAGCAAACAGCATGCATAGACAACGGTACATGGACGACATGCACAAAAGGTGTGCATGAACGGCAATGTATAGACGCCAAACAATGTGCATGGATGACAATGCACAGACAACATGTACATCCATAAACAACATGCATGGATGATAGTGCATCGATGGCAATGCACAAATGGCAAAGTACGAATAGCAAAACATTGACAGTGGATGGCATGCACTGACAATAGTGCATCGATGGTGATGTACCTAAGGGAAAGACAAGGTGCATCGATGATAGACGGTTTGCATGGATAAAGACGGACCAACAACAGACGACATGCACACACCAACGATGGATAATGTGCACATAGCGGGCAATGTGCATGCACTGAACCTAGGTGTAGACCGTCCACAGATAGCACTTGTACAACATACACAACATGGTGAAACACTTGTTTAAATCTACTTTCGTAGAATTGGACAGCTTCCTTCTCTGCCTAGCAACACCCTCTTTGTGGTGAACAACAATCTCCTTGCGTCTAATGACAACCTCCTTGCATCAAACAACGATCTCCTTGCATCAAACGACAATCCCATTGTCAAATAGCAATCTCCTTGCATCGGGTAGAATACTCTTTCCATTGAACGACAATCACTTTGCATCAAACAGCAATCTCCATGTATTGAACAACACCCTCTTTACGTTGGATGACAATCACTTTGCTTTGGATAGCAATCTCCTTCTGGCAAATGACACCCTCTTCAAATTGGATGGAAATCTACTTGGTGCTATCAGCACTCACTTTGTTCCTGACAACAATGTATTGGACTTTGTTGGCAATAATTGGAGCTCAAAAAGCAACATTCATTCTTTCATCCTTCTATACTTACATTCCAACAGCAAGAAGGAACCCTTGGACAATAGGCCAATGCCAATCGACTTTCGTGCTCCTTCAAACAACCCTTGCTCTCCATTAAACAACATTTACACTCCGTCGGATGACACACCCTTCTCCCACAAGGTCTTTCTCTCCTTTGTTGGCATGGTTATAGAAACAAATGGTGCAAAGGCAAGGGCAAACAACAACACCTTCTTATTGTTGAGCTAGGTGCAGCAACAGTATTGTCATTGTTGTCAAAACAGTCAGATAGATCGGTTGATGCAGTGGACAGGAGTTCAGAGGTTATTCAGAGTATGTACAGTGATGTTAAATGCTTATGAGGATGTTTACCCACCTTTTTGCATATTTTCCAAGAAGACCGAAGTGGCCCATATGCTAAAGATCAAAGAAAAAGTAAAACACCGCAAAGCGAAAAAGTGTCGCGATATCGCGACATGTTGCATTTTCACGGCCAAAAGAGAAGAGAGAAAAAGTGTCACGATATTCGTGACACTTTTTCTCTCTTCTCTTTTGGCCAAAGCAAAGAGAAAGAGCAAGGAGAAAAAGTGTCGCGATATCGCGACATGTATTTTCGCGGGCCAAAGCAAAGAGAAAGAGAAGAGAGAAAAAGTGTAGCGATATCGCGACATGTTGTATTTTCACGGGCCAAAGCAAAGAGAAAGAGAAGAGAGAAAAAGTGTCGCGATATCGCAACATGTTGTATTTTCACGGGCCAAAGCGAAGAGAAAGAGCAAGGAGAAAAAAGTGTCGCGATATCGCGACATGTTGCATTTTCGCGGTCCAAAGCGAAGAGAAAAAGCAAGGAGAAAAAAGTGTCGCGATATCGCGACATGTTGCATTTTCGCGGTCCAAAGCGAAGAGAAAAAGCAAGGAGAAAAAAGTGTCGCGATATCGCGACATGTTGCATTTTCGCGGTCCAAAGCGAAGAGAAAAAGCAAGGAGAAAAAAGTGTCGCGATATCGTGACATGTTGCATTTTCGCGGTCCAAAGCGAAGAGAAAGAGCAAGGAGAAAAAAGTGTCGCGATATCGCGACATGTTGCATTTTCGCGATCCAAAGCGAAGAGAAAGAGCAAGGAGAAAAAAGTGTCGCGATATCACGACACGTCGCATTTTCGTGACTCAAAAAGGGCAGGCAGGCAGAGAAACAAAAGTGTCGCGGTATCGCGACTCAAAAAGGGGGGGGTGAATCAAGTTGAAGAAAGCATTATATGGCTTAAAACAGGCACCCCGAGCATGATATGCAAGGCTAGACAACTATCTTACTCAACAAGGGTTCAAGAAAGGTATGGTGGATAATAATTTGTATGTCAAAACAGAAAATGGCCATCTTATTGTTCTTGTTGTATACGTAGATGATATCATATTTGGCAGCAGCAAATATGAGTCGTGTAAAGATTTAGCAAATAAGATGCAGAAAGAATTTGAAATGTCAATGATTGGTGAACTTTCGTATTTCCTCGGGTTGCAAGTTAATCAAAATGAGAAGGGCATATTTATTTCTCAAATTAAATATGTGAAAGAGATGTTAAAAAAGTTCACAATGGAGGATTGTAAGCCAGTTAGCACTCCCATGACGACAGGTTGTAAGTTGAGCAAGGATGACAAATCTCCAAATGTTGATCAAACCATGTACAGATCTATGATTGGGAGCTTACTATACTTGACAGCTACCGGACCGGATATTTTGCGAGCAGTATGCATGGTAGCACGATTTCAGAGCTAGTCCCAAGGAGACTCATGTGACGACGAGTGAAGAGGACTCTTCGGTACCTCAAGGGTACTATGGAGTATGGGTTATGGTATCCGAAAGGTAAGGACTTCACCTTTATTGCATATTCGGATGCAGATTGGGCAGGATGTGTAGATGACGGAAAGAGTACCGGTGGAGGTGCATTCTATCTTGGAGACAAGTTGGTCGCGTGGCACGATAAGAAACAAGAGTCGGTCTCCTTATCCACAAGCAGAGGCGAGAATATATTGCAGCAACAACGTGTTGTACGCAGGTATTATGGATGAAACAAACCACTGAAAGATCTTGGTATTAACTTCGGTGAGCCAATTTCAGTTAAGTGTGATAACACCAATGCCATTAACATCTCAAAGAATCCGGTTATGCATTCTCGCACAAAACATATTGCTATCCGGTATCACTTTTTGAAGGAGAAAGTTGCGGAAGGTGAGGTTAAGTTGGCTTTTGTTCCAACAACAGAGCAAGTAGCGGATATCTTCACAAAGCCGTTGCCCAAGGAAGTCTTTGAGTACCTTCGCAATAAATTGGGAGTGGTCACGCTTCCCAAGAATTGACTAACTATCGGGACCACATTCTCAGGGGGAGCATTTGTGTATTTGTTTATCTTTTTGCTCATGTTTGTGATTTTTGCTAAGTGTAATAATTTTTGCCTGAGAATGTTGTGCACGGACTCAGGGGGAGTTTGCACCAGCCCTTTGATATTGTTGTCAAAGGCGGAGAAGAGTTACAGGAAATTGCACGTGTGTTGCCAACAATTCCAAAGGGGGAGATTGTTGAGCAAGGTGCAGCGACAGTATTTTCATTGTTGTCAACACAATCGGATAGATCGGTTGATGCGGTGGACGGGAGTTCGAGAGGTTATTCAGAGTATGTACAGTGATGTTAAATGCTTATGAGGATGTTTACCCACCTTTTTGCATATTTTCCAAGAAGACCGAAGTGGCCCATATGCTAAAGATCAAAGAAAAAGTAAAACACCGCAAAGCAAAAAAGTGTCGCGATATCGCGACATGTTGCATTTTCGCGGCCAAAAGAGAAGAGAGAAAAAGTGTCGCGATATCGCGACATGTTGTATTTTCGCGGGCCAAAGCAAAGAGAAAGAGCAAGGAGAAAAAGTGTCGCGATATCGCGACATGTATTTTCGCGGGCCAAAGCAAAGAGAAAGAGAAGAGAGAAAAAGTGTCGCGATATCGCGACATGTATTTTCGCGGGCCAAAGCAAAGAGAAAGAGAAGAGAGAAAAAGTGTCGCGATATCGCGACATGTTGTATTTTCGCGGGCCAAAGCAAAGAGAAAGAGCAAGAAGAAAAAGTGTCGCGATATCGCGACATGTATTTTCGCGGGCCAAAGCGAAGAGAAAGAGCAAGGAGAAAAAGAGTCGCGATATCGCGACATGTTGCATTTTCGTGATCCAAAGCGAAGAGAAAGAGCAAGGAGAAAAAAGTGTCACGATATCGCGACATGTTGCATTTTCGCGGTCCAAAGCGAAGAGAAAGAGCAAGGAGAAAAAAGTGTCGCGATATCGCGACATGTTGCATTTTCGCGGTCCAAAGCGAAGAGAAAGAGCAAGGAGAAAAAAGTGTCGCGATATCGCGACATGTTGCATTTTCGCGGTCCAAAGCGAAGAGAAAGAGCAAGGAGAAAAAAGTGTCGCGATATCGCGACATGTCGCATTTTCGCGACTCAAAAAGGGCAGCGAGGCAGAGAAACAAAAGTGTCACGATATCGCGACATGTCGCATTTTCGCGACTCAAAAGGGGCAAGCAGGTAGAGAAACAAAAGTGTCGCGATATTGCGACATGTTGCAGTTTCGCCAAAGGAACAGAGTAGTTGACAGTGCGTCTAATATTAGTGATGAACACCAGGATAGTGAAACTGAAGACTGCATAGTGACGTGGACCTATAAGGGAGAAAACGAACAGTCATGGAAAGAAGCGGACGCATGCCCATGTGGAGAAAACGAACAGTCGTGGAAGGAGAAAACGAATAGTCATGGAAAGAAGCGGATGCATGCCCACATGGAGAAAAACGAACAGTCATGAAGGAGAAAACGAACAGTCATCGGTGGAGAAAAAGAACAGTCATGGAAAGAAGCGGATGCATGCCCATGTGGAGAAAAGAAAACGAAGGGCCTCAAAATAGAAACGAAAAGCTTTTTCGGAAACCAAAACGCATGCATGCACAAAGGAGAAAACGAACAGTCATGAAGGAGAAAACGAACAGTCATGGTAGGAGAATATGGTGTCAATTCTTTGCATGTGACGTGTTTGACGAAATGCCTTCTCAATATATACAAAAGGAGTTACAACTGGAGTTACAAAGAGAAAGGATGGTTATAAAAAAAGTGTTGCTTGGAGAATTTGATTGGGGATTTTATGTTGTGAAGTGCGAGGAGTGTGTGTGTTTTGTGAATTGTAGTAGACGTTGAGTAAGCAATAGACCAGTCAGGGTCTTGTAAAAGTGAAGGCATTTCTATGTCAATCTTCTAGTTTCGGAATTGAAGTCCAAGTTTGTGCTTGGCATCGGGGGTTGGTGCTCCTTCCGGTTGGTGCTTGGTAAATCGGGGGTTGATGCTCCTTCCAGTGGGTGTTTGGTAAATTGATTGTAAAGTTGGTGCTTTGCAAGGGCTGGATTTGGATGGGAGTCCAAACAGTCAATTTTTGAGGAGTAGCCAAATCGGTGAACCTCGGTACATCTTGTGTTGTGTGATGTTCTCTTGTTATACTTGCTTTATTTGGTTTTAAGTTTTCATTGTTTCGGCTTTAAGAGTTGAAGATTTAAGTTTCAAAGAGCTACACCGATTCACCCCCCCCTCTCAGTGTCATTGTAAGACTAACACTCCTCTAACAGCAAGTGAACCAATCCCAATTATTATTAATTAGCCTTAGACAACATTTGCCCTACAATGGATGACAATATGTTGAGCTTGAATGGTCAAGTGTTGGTGCCAAACAACACTTACTTGAACCCAAACGACCATCTCCAACTAGCCAATAGTGAGGACTCCAACTCAAAACAACAACCTTTCCTCACATGAATTCCCTTTTCACCTCATCCATTGTCAAAGTCATTGCTTTCCTCCTTGTTCTCATCTTTCTTATGCAAACAAAAATATGCCAAGATTCCCATTTCTTGCCCTATAACTTTTGTGCATGAGTCATAGGTAGATACCTCTAACTACATCGATATTGATGATTGTACAACTAAATGCACATCCACCATAATGCAGTAAACATCCCCAATTACAATCATGTTCAGCATGCCCTTTGCTTCCCATCATTGACTTTGACTCTTCTCAGGCATCTTGAACCCTCCACACATCATTGGTTCATCTTGACTTGCATCACTCCGACAATCTTGTGCAAAATAGAGATGACTTCTATGGCACTATACAATGGGTCTACCCTCAGTATCATATTCAATTCGATATTTTCCATTACTTTGGTGATTGTCACATATTGCACTGCCAATGGCACCTCTCATCTAAAAAGTGTCCCTATGTGACACATCTATAGTGAGAATCTTACCTTGTCACACATGTCCGAGTCGCACTCAATCTTGGAATCATCACTCTTGTGGCTCTCATATTCAAAATCACTTTCTTCACTAACTTCCAAACCCCATCATCTAGATGATACCTTCAAATCATCCTCCAAGTTGCGCTTTTTTTCAGAATCATTACTCTCATGGCCAAAGTCACTCTCGTCACTAAAGTCATTTTCATCCTCATTAAGATGACCCCATCATTTTAATAATGTGTTTGCATTGCTTTCCAAGTTTGTGTTTTAGGCAAAGTTCTATTGATATGACATTGAAGGGACCACCCTAATCCCTCCAATACAAATGAAGAAGGCCCTCCACAAATCACCTTTTCTTCAATGCATCTGATGAATCCTACTCCTGATGGGTAAAAAACCTATTCGACCTTTGATTGTAATACCAAACAGACTTTGTCTCACTGTGCTCCATCTTATAGATTTCAGCAATAACCTCACTATCATTGCAAAACAATTTCAATTCCTTCACGAATGCTTCCCGTAACTCCTCCCAAGTTTGGTACTTGCCCTCTAGCAATACCATATCAAGCCATTCTGATTCTATGCAATGTCATATGAAATAAGCTCCAATTTGCTTCATTCATTTGCCCATTAGCCTTCCACATCGTAAGGAAGATTTTTCAATGTCTGACTATGTGCTATGTTCCACCACCATGAAACATGGGACACTTATGCATCACACCAAAATTAGAAATTGTTGTGATTTATTAATTTGGCATAGGCAATGGTTGTTCGTGTATCTTAATCTCATCACACGCATTGTCGAACGAAACACACCATAGTTACTTCCATGTCAAACTTCCATCCCGCACACCATCAAACATGTCAACTTGCAATTGCTCCAACGTAGGAATCTCGTCACACTCACCATCAAACACACCAACCTATGGTTGCTCCAATGCTAGACTCCCATCACGTGCATTGTCAAACACACCATCTCATATTTGCTCCGATATCAAACTCCATTCCTGCACACCATCGGACATGCCAACCTACAATTTTGCCAGTTCTAGAATCTCATCACATGTATCGCCTAATGCACAACTCACTTCAACCACTATCAACCTTCTTGTCACACAAGGTTTTCTCCTTTGACAAACTCATCGTCACTTTGCCCTTCACCAAATGTTGTGTTGTCACACACACCTTCATTGCACCTTGCATTGTTACACACACCCTCACTCCTTAAAGGCATTGACATGCATACCTTCGTGCCTTGCATTGTCACACATGCCTTTGTGCCTCTCATCATGGATGGCTCTGATATGGATGGTGTTGTAATGAACAACTTTGTCATGCACAGCTTCAGCGACACGAACTCTAGCAACACACACACCTTCATCACGTACATGTTCATTAGCACACATGCCTTCATCACATCCTTTGTCACAAACACCTCCATCAACATGACCTCTGTCAGCACATATGCCTTCATCACAGCCTTTGTCATGAATACCTTCAACGATTAAACCTTTGTCGACATGCATGCCTTTGTCGTGAACACCTATTGGTATGCATGCTTTATCACTTGGCCCTTCATTGGCATCAACAAACAAGTGTACATCACTTTCTATTGCAAACTAAAATTTTCCCTTCTCCCAAGAGGGCAATGGCATGCTTAGACTACGTTGTTCGTCGACCACACTATAATCATCCTATTCTGGTCATCGAGTACCTTCTCGAAGGATATGCTTGTCACACTCCATGACACCAAGTTAAACCCAACTTCATACAAGTAACGACACCAAAATGTAGAAACAAAAAGCAATGCACTACAATATAATTCATTATAAATATATAAACAAAGATACACAATGGGAATAGCTAATAGGTACAAGTGGTAAAACTGCACATCCAACAGGTATCTTTTGTAACCCAATTCTGCAATACATTATTGTCCAGTAAAGCATACAACACAGAGACTTGCCTTGACCAGCAATGGCCAACATCATACCTCAACGAACAACTTCTTGGCCAATGTGCTTTCATCAAGGTAGATGTACATAAAAGTACGACAGGACAGGTAGGTAGTTGGCAAATACTTAACTACTACCAAACTACCTGTTTACATCAAAACATTGAAATACCCATTGACATTACATTACATTATTACAAACACCTATTGCCACGTACACATATAACAACACTACATGACAACACTTAATACGACAACTCTATTTACAATACAATAAATCAACTGATATGGCGACTCTGCTCTAGAACAAACATCAAAAGAAGCCGATGTTTGAAGACGTTAGATTGAGTTTATGATGAAGGTCTTAGTCTATCTTCTTCCAAACCTGGAGACTCCGCTACAATCCAAAGGTACCATAATTCCAAACATGGCCACTCTAACAGCAATACTGTTCCTTGCCAAGGAAGATAAAATCCCGCTACAACCTCCAGAACCACCAGTCGTTTGGGGAAAGTTTCTAGAGTCCCTACTGGAAATCCTACCAGAATACACTAGTGAAAGTCCAATGATTCCACTAGAACACTTGCGGGAGAGAGTCTTCTTGTATCAGACACAATGTCACAGAGCAGGATGCAACTCTCAAAGTACCAGTGGCTTCACTAAAAGGCAAGGCTCGCCAAGAATACGACTCTTTGGCTTCACACTCAATTACTAACTGGGACCAGCTTGTTGCCTTAATCATGGACAGATTCAAAGTAAGACCAGATAGAGTAGAATCTAAGCCGAGCACTCCCTCCACAAACACACCAAAATGGGAGATGCAAAACATCCCTGCAGAGGTCAAAGAGGAGGTCTATGAGGCCCCTAAACAACAATAGCAAATCTCAAAGAGGACTGTCCACGTTCATCAAGAGGGGCATGGGCCTGTAGCTCAACTAAGAGCTGATCAGACCCATGATGAAGAGGAAAATTTTGAGTCAAACCTCTTCTACCTCTCTGATGACCAGGCAGGTCAATAGGCGACTAACATCTTGGATAATGGTCCCTATGAAGAGGCTAAGCCAACAGACATGGCCATCAACTAGATCCAAGCAAAGAGCCTTTTCATCCATAAGGACGAAGAGGCAACAAGAGGCTTGACCGACGAATGGGGACCATACTTTGGTGGTGCCAACAAGGAAGGACCATTGATGGCACCTACCTATATTTGTTATGGAAGTTGCTCAAAAGTCCCGCTGTGATATGGGTAAAGTTTTTTAACCCAAAAAAACTAGAAAAAGCAGAATAAGAAAGGAAATAAGCAGCTAGTTGGGGGGGGAAGCATTTTGACTCCATGTCCAATATATAAAGGCCACCCACTCAACCCTTGTAAATATGTACCATAAGTAATATATGGGAGTAATCCCAGTCTCTCGAAGAGTTGCAGAATCCTAACAACTGCAAAAATGTGAAGATGCAAATTGATTGCTAGAATCTCCACCTTCACTTCCAAAGGCGGGTTCCTTTACTGATTCCATGCCCAATGGACTTAGGCACCAACTTCTTTGGGTTCCTTATCTTTAGCAAGCTAAAGATCCCCTGTGAGTCGCCAGAACAGTAGTGAATCCTTACTACACAATTTTTCGGCAGCAGAAAACCGAAGTGAAAGCAGCGGACAAGCACAAAAGAAACTTCCAATCAAAAATTCCGAATATCGGAAGGCAAGTCTCAAATACAAAAGGGTTGTGTCCGAACATCAGGCGTTTATTTAGTCCCAATCAAATATGGAGAGCAAAAGCTCTGACGTAGGGGTACAATGGTCAAAAGTCCCAAGAACAAAAAAAAAAAGTTCCAATGTCAAATGGTGAGAAGCCTTCTGAAGAAAACCACCAGTGTCCCAAAAATCTAAAATTTGTTGAGGTGTACAATCTTCCAAAGTTATGGTCCTTTCCTGCAAAAAAATATTGCATATTTTTTCAAAAGGACAGCAGCGCCATGGGAGCCATAACAAAAGCAACCCGCAAATTTGGAGCATTAAATGAAGAGATCTTTTGCACTCAAATTATGGGAATCCCCAAAAGAGGGTAGATGGCAATAATGACAGTAGCTACTCATCCAAAGACTCAAAACTATGACATTCATGACTCCAGATCCAGAGACCTCGGGAAGATCAGCAACTTATATGAAGATATGACCAGGCGCCAAAAAGCAGCGGTCATCTTGAAATCTCTACATGAGTTTTGGAGAGGAAACCTCCTCTTTGTAATCTATAAATAGTTAAGTCTTAGCTTTGTAAAGGATCGGCAAGTTTGCATATGTTCCTGTTGTAAGCTTTCCTTTCATTTCCTTTCTATAGCAGTCGGCTCCTGAGCAGCTTGTGGGCAAATTGAACCCCCGCTTATGGCCTATGTGTCAATTTTTTGAGTAGCCATCTGTGGTTCTCATGCAGATCCATCTCTATATATGTTTGTATGTTCTCAAGCTTTACCTGTTTTTGTGTTTTACTTGCATCTATGTGTGTGTGGGAGGCCTATGTGTCTAATTTTGTTGGGTAGCCAAATGTGGTTCTCATGCTCTGACCCATCTCTCTACGCCCATATATGCTGGTAACTCTCATTTGGGCTTATATGTGTCGACGAGAGGAAGTGTTCACCACTAGCACATAGCATTTAGGCTTGTTGTGCAGGGAGATCTTAACGGATCTTTGGCGCATCGCCACCTTGGTAGCTTAGGTTTTTATTTATTTTCAGTTGCTTTTATTTTATCTCTCGCATCCCTTTTCCCCCCTGAGTTCAAATGCGCCTAAAGATCACATCTTGACAAGGAATTAGCCTTGTAAAAAACACTCGGAGGCCCCCGATTGTGCCAAACCCTACACTCAAGGTTACGGCCCTGTTGTGTCGCTCCACACGAGGTACAATTGTTCCGATCGGGACAATCGGAGATGACAACAATTACTTTAGTTCATTTTTTTTTAGCCTATTCTTAGTCACCAGATCTGTGTTAAAATCCAAGTTCATGAAGATTGAAGTTCAAAACAAACAACAAATGAAATGTTTTTGACAAAGTTCAGCATGAAGTTCAAGAAATAAAAATGCCACTGCCACTGCCTACCATTGAACTGTTGGTCACGAATCCTCCACGAGGAAAGGATTTTGTCGTTATTGCGCCCTGGACCCGCGAACCAACATTGAAAGGCCGGAAGGAAGGGATGCCTTCCGTGCCAATCTCCGGAGAAGGCCGGCTCCTTGCGGGGGTTATGGTTTAAGCTAAGAGTGCAGGAAAGAGATAAAAATGCGGAAAGGATTTACAAATGAGAGTGGAGTTGGGTGGGGGGAACTAACAGTACAGCAACACATCAATCACCGATACTTACTGCATCATAAATACAAAGCATGACCAAGAACTGCAAAACCTAAGTATACTTTCTGTGCTAAGCAGTGTACGCACAGCTACAATGGTCCCCTAGCAAACATTCTCCCTACAAGGAGAACTAACAGCACGGCAATGCATCAATCACCACTACGTATAGTCACATAAACAGAAAGCAACCAAGAGATATCGAGACCAGGTATATGTGTTATGCAGAGAATTTATACGCACAGCTACAATGGTCCCCTAGCAAACATTCTCCCTACAAGGAGAACTAACAGCACGGCAACGCATCAATCACCACTACGGACAGCAACGTAACACACAGGCGATGGAGCTGCTACCACATCTATTCTATGTATCCTCTAATCTATGAAGTTCAAAAGTACTTGGCCACCAAATGCCGAAATGAATCAACAAGCCATGACACAAGCAATGCCTCAGGCGCTCCTGACCACCAAATGCTGAAATGAATCAACGAGCCGTGACACAGGAAAACATAAAGCAAAAATATAAAGGAGAGGCAGCATAAAAAATAAAAGCGAAGAGAACAGAACCAGGCATATAATTTATATTTATAAGCAGAAGCACGGTTACAATGGTTCCCTAACAGACATTCCCCTTCCACCACTTTACAATGAAAACATGGTGGGTATTTATAGCCCAAAGTCCCCCCGTTACATTAATGGGCACAAAGTCCCGATCAAACATTAGCTGACAAAAGCGGCCGTGGAGCTAGCGATGCTGACATCTGTCGGGCTGGACTGTACTCTCGGCATGGTCTCCCTGAAGGTTGAACAACCACGTGGCGGCGCGTTGGGTAGAACTTTATATTGACAAGAATGCGGGTAGCTGAGGCAGGTGGAAACTCACATCAGCATTAAATGAGGCAGCTGGCATAAGTAGTGCGGCCCATGCTTGTCCTTTCCTCGGTCATGTCTCGGCTCAAATCCCGAAGTTGGACACTTGTCGGATGCTGACGCTTGACACGTGTCTGCCTTGAAAGGCAGTCTATCCAACTTCGCCCGGGATTAGAGCGCAATCGGGTAGCACAGGTGAAAAACAGCGCAGTCGGGTTGGCCTATTTCCCTACTGCGCACCGGTCAAAGGGCGCAGTCCAAATTCGCTGCGAAGTCGGGTTGCGCACCGGTGGAAGCTGATTCTCACCGCTGTTCGGACTTCGCACGGACAAGGGAGAGCGATTCGGACTTCGCGCGAAGTACGAACTTCGCCTCATCACTTAGTCATTTTTCCTGCTGACTGTCGCCTGCTACAAGGTGCGCCCAGAAAGAAGGGCGAAGTCGGACTTCGCACCAAAACTGGGCGAAGTACGGACTTCGCACCAAAACTAGGCGAAGTCGGACCGACTTCGCACAAAAAACTGGGTTTCCTGGTTCAGCTTCCCGGGGCCATAACTTTTGATCCGCTGACCCGATTGCCTATTATAATATATCGTTGGAAAGCTGGCGAGAAGATCTACAATAATAAAATATCCAGAGTTCATTTCGTCCATTTTATCGCCCTTGTTTATGGCCCGCGAAAACCCGAACACCTCAGCATGCTCTTTGCCGCTTGAAAGCTCCATACTTAGGCCAAAATTTTAATGTGGCAAAATTGCCAACATTCCTGGCGGCTTGCTGGGCATTGAGCTCGCCTCGATGTGAGGACCCAGGCCTTTATCCATTGGGCAACGGAGTCACCCTCCTGTACTCTTGATAATCACTGCCAGCAGCAACCTCCTTCTGAAACCCTTGGCACCCACGACACTCTGCTTCTGACGGAAAACTTAAAAAGAAAACACTGCACAGACTGAATTAAGGAAACAACTAAAACTTTGAATACTAGCCGGATTATTTATACAAAATTTTGCGGCATTATTGGCATGCCGCCAACACAAATCTAACTTTGGTTGCCTATCCGGTGAACCTGCAGTGTCCGGACCAGATCTGATTGTACTTCAGATGATCTTTGAAGTCCGGCTAGCCTCCCAAAGTTTGCCAGGTCGCGAACATGGTGCAACGTGGTAGATTGTCATTCATGTCGGTACCCGTACAATTGATGAACGATGTGGCAAGGAGATTTTTCAGACGGGAGCCCTCTTCGGGTACCGGTTGCGGTGATGGTTGGAGCCAATACCACCACGGTGGAGACTGTAGGTGAACATTCATTTCTCCGCTTGTGAGGTCAAGGCTGCTCACCAAACCTTGATTCCTCTGGGGTGTCTTCTATCAGCTTAAAAAAAGGGCGTCTGCGATCGGGAAATACGGATCTTCGACTCGGTCGGAGTCGCCGGGTGATTTTGCCGGATGAAGGCAAGCCAAAGATTCACCAACTCGGGCTTCCTTAAAATATGGAGACTGATCGTCTCACCTCACGGATTCGTCTATGCGAGCTTGGTAATCAGCCAGCCTGACGCGCTCACCTGGAGCGTTGGTATTAATTTCGTAAAGTCAGGCTGGTTTCCCGGGTTCCTCGCTCGCCACCTTCTCGTTTGCACGAAGGCGTTAGGACCGGTCTTTCGGACTCAGAGAATATGAACGTGCAGAGTCGCCAGGTGCTCTGATTTTGAACAGCAATGAAGCGAGCACCGGTGTTTCGATTCTGTTTGGGGGTGAGAAACTTCCTTGTCCCACCAAGTGCTCAGAAACCACTATCGGCCCGAGTGGAGGACGAGCTTGAGATCTCTCTTCAGATGTGGGACCCCGGGTCCCACCGGGCGTGCCAAAAATTGTTGGTCACGAATCCGCCATGAGGAAAGGATTTTGTCGTTATTGCGCCCTGGACCCGCGAACCAACATTGAAAGGCCGGAAGGAAGGGATGCCTTCCGTGCCAATCTCCGGAGAAGGCCGGCTCCTTGCGAGGGTTTTATGGTTTAAGCTAAGAGTGCAGGAAAGAGATAAAAATGCGGAAAGGATTTACAAATGAGAGTGGAGTTGGGTGGGGGGAACTAACAGTACGGCAACACATCAATCACCAATACTTACTGCATCATAAATACAAAGCATGACCAAGAACTGCAAAACCTAAGTATACTTTCTGTATTAAGCGGTGTATGCACAGCTACAATGGTCCCCTAGCAAACATTCTCCCTACAAGGAGAACTAACAGCACGACAATGCATCAATCACCACTACGTACAATCACATAAACAGAAAGCAACCAAGAGATATCAGAGCCAGGTATATGTGTTATGCAGAGAATTTATACGCACAGCTACAATGGTTCCCTAGCAAACATTCTCCCTACAAGGAGAACTAACAGCACGACAACGCATCAATCACCACTACGGACAACAACGTAACACACAAGTGATGGAACTGCTACCACATCTATTCTATGTATCCTCTAATCTATGAAGTTCAAAAGTACTTGGCCACCAAATGCCGAAATGAATCAACAGGCCATGACACAAGCAATGCCTCAGGCGCCTGATCACCAAATGCTGAAACGAATCAACGAGCCGTGACATAGGAAAACGTAAAGCAGAAATATAAAGGAGAGGCAACATAAAAAATAAAAGCGATGAGAACGAGAACCGAGGCATATAATTTATATTTATAAGCGGAAGCACGGTTACAATGGTTCCCTAACGGACATTCCCCTTCCACCACTTTACAATGAAAACATGGTGGGTATTTATAGCCCAAAGTCCCCCCGTTACATTAATGGGCACAAAGTCCCGATCAAACATTAGGCGACAAAAGCGGCCGCGGAGCTAGCGATGCTTGACATTTGTCGGGCTGGACTGTACTCTCGGCATGGTCTCCCTGAAGGTTGAACAGCCATGTGGCAGCGCATTGGGTAGAACTTTATATTGACAAGAATGCGGGTAGCTGAGGCAGGTGGAAACTCACATCAGCATTAAATGAGGCAGCTGGCATAAGTAGTGCGGCCCATGCTTGTCCTTTCCTCGGTCATGTCCCGGCTCAAATCCCGAAGTTGGACACTTGTCGGATGCTGACGCTTGACACGTGTCTGCCTTGAAAGGCAGTCTATCCAACTTCGCCCGGGATTAGAGCGCAATCGGGTAGCACAGGTGAAAAACAGCGCAGTCGGGTTGGCCTATTTCCCTACTGCGCATCGGTCAAAGGGCGCAGTCCGAATTCGCTGCGAAGTCGGGTTGCGCACCGGTGGAAGCTGATTTACACTGCTGTTCGGACTTCGCACGGACAAGGGAGAGCAGTTCGGACTTCGCGCGAAGTACGAACTTCGCCTCATCACTTAGTCATTTTTCCTGCCAGCCTGCTACAAGGTGCGCCCAGAAAGAAGGGCGAAGTCGGACTTCGCACCAAAACTGGGCGAAGTACGAACTTCGCACCAAAACTGGGCGAAGTCGGACCGACTTCGCACAAAAAACTGGGTTTCCTGGTTCAGCTTCCCGGGGCCATAACTTTTGATCCGCTGACCCGATCGCCTATTATAATATATCGTCGGAAAGCTGGCGAGAAGATCTACAATAATAAAATATCCAGAGCTCATTTCGTCCATTTTATCGCCCTTGTTTATGGCCCGCGAAAACCCGAACACCTCAGCATGCTCTTTGCCGCTTGAAAGCTCCATACTAAAGCCAAAATTTTAATGTGGCAAAATTGCCAACATGAACCTGTCAGTGTTTACACTTCCCATGGAATCTGCCATGGCTCCTGTCTCCCACTGAACAGTAAACTTAATAAACTTAACTTGGACTCTAAAACCTTCTTTGTTTGCAACCTACACCGTTCTGGAAATGAAAACGAGATGCGAAAGACATTGAGGAAGCAGATGATGTAGTTAATGTGATGGCATGTCAAGAAGGAAGATGTTAAATACAGCGAGAAGATATATGCACTAGGCCCCACAAACTTTCATTCATGCCTTTGATCAACAAACACCTTTTTCAATGAGCAAACGCAAACTTGGATGAACATCACTGATCTTTTCCTGTTTTCAAATGATTTTTCATCAGACTTTAACATTCGAAGTTACCTTAAATATGTTGACCAACCAATAATGAATATGCATTTGTAACCCAGGTGGGACATCCAAGCTAGGGCATCCCTGAATTGGCATACCCAATGAGGAAAAAAGCATCTATTAACATACCTGGCCATAATTCATACATAAAACATTCCCTGTATTTTATTTTAAAAAAGGAACTATTTTCTCCAAAAGATAGTAACTGAACTCCAATTCCTAAAACAATGAAAAAGCAAACTACAAATTTTGAAGACATCGTTTGACAACCATCACTAGTGAAATAATACATTTGGAAGGGACCCTTTTTTAAGGTTGATATACTCTTTTTTCCCGCCAAATGTGTTTACTGTAGGTACATGTTTTTGCTTCTAGACCAATGTTTTTTCTTTAAAATGTTGTATTTAGCTTGTTGTGGCTACTATCATCACACTAAAAATGTCTTTCTTTCTGAGATCCAGCACACAGCCTGCACAAGCTCAAATTTGCATGTACTCGACTATCTGTTCGTGGCTGGCTTTACAAGTCGTCCCTTTCAACTATAGTTGTTATCATCACAGTTGCCACCTGATTTCTTTGTAGGAACCAATATTTCAGGGCTGAAAAATTGGTTCCTACTGGACTACAAATAGACAAAGCATAAGCTCATAAGGTCAGCTCGCAATCTAAAGAATTCTTAGAGTATGCAGCTATCAGAAAACAATGGACAGGACTTCTCAATTAAAAACATAGCTACTATGCATAGATCTATTAAAACTCACCCAATGTTTTCTGCCCCGGACAGATTTTGAAAAGCAACACCAGCAACTTTGTCATCCATGATTGCAGGCCCTCCACTATTGCCTGGGTTGATAGCTGCGTCAATTTGTATAGCCATAAGATGAGCTGCTGCATGTGTGTACTGTGTCAGTTCTACTCTTGAGACAACTCCCCTTGTCACAGAAATATTATCACCACCTGCAATTTGTAGATAAAATTGTGTTACTTAAAGATCCTCATTTAGCCAGTGCAAAAGAAACGGAACTGGAATGTGGAGGGAAGTTGTGTTTGTAATTATCTTTGTAATTCTAGAAAAACTTCTAAATAACTATCAAGTCTGATTTTTCTCACAAATTCATAAGCACTACCAGGTTGCTTCTTTAACAAAACCAAAATTCAATAGTAGTATGAAGCAAATATTTAAGTGTAGCCAAAAAAAGATTACTATAAATAATCAAAACAGATAAAGAGAGCATTTGTTCTTTTAGTGCAGTCCATTTCTTTGTTCTTTGCCAAAGGTGACCACAGACATGGTAAAGTAAAAATTTACCTTTGTGATCTGTGAATAAGCATTGGTATGCTCCATAAATACAATTAAAACAATTAATGAAGGAAAAGCATTTATGACAATAAACCATATGTTTTCAGTTTTAGAATATTAGGGCTAGAAACTATTACAGAAGAGTTAACATCGTGTGCTAATTTGTCGCTTACAAGTTGTATTTTGTCCTGTATCTATTTTCACATGCTTCAGGATAAGCTCATACCGGCTATTGAAGCATTGCAAAGGGATTTCAAATAACTACCATGCTATGTAGAACTTTGGTAGCATTCCAAAGGGATTTCAAATAACTACCAAGCTATGTAGGACTTTGGTTTGACATCCTGGGTTACTGCCCTAGAAGGGTGTTATGAGATCAGATGTAAATCAGCTATAACCACTTCAAACTGTAGGGGACAAGCCCTAGCTCCTGAACAGAAGAAAAGGATTAGGCAAGAACAAACCAGGATGGGGAAAGAAGTTGAGGAAGGCTGGCCAATGATAATGCAACCTCTGAAATGACAGGCAATGTGCAAAGGGAAACATGGAAAAGACTAGAAGTAAAGGAGACAACAGGAAAAGACCATCAAAAAACAGTACTATCAATTGATATACATTACCTTGCTTGCTCTTTTAGGAAATGAAACAACGTTGTGTAAAACAATGAAGTCTGACTAACCATTTTATTTTTTTGAAGTGGTGAATTTTTGTAGTTGATTCTGATGATAAATTCCCCTACTTTACTATTTCTAGCTTCTCAAACAGTTCATGCATAGAGTCCACTGCTAAAGTAACAGCATAACTAACCCTTATGATATTAAAGTTGCATTCGAAGATGATATGTTTCTCTGTTGCCAGTGCCCCTCATATATAAAAGGTACATATCCTCTCATTCCATTTCTCTTTTGGTCTCTTCTGCCTACTAGTCTCACATTTCAGTTGATGTGAGCTAGTCCTCAATTGGGCCATAAGCATCTTTGCTCTCCATTTGAAGTATGCCCCTATATATGCCTTTTGATGGTGTTCATATACGAGCTTAATGGAATTTCTTTAATGTCACCCTCTGCATCCTTCGAATTGGATGTGCTCTTTGCCTCATCTTTCCCAACAACCTCAATACCAAGCATCTTGTGCGGTGAACCAACCTCATGGTTCTCCTCCTCATCATTAATAACTACAATGGTGTGCTTCTTGGACTTACACGTTGGAGTCAGATTCTCCTCTCACCAGCTCTGACGGACTAGGGGACACCGGACGGAAACACCCCATATCATCCAATTCGGATGGAAGCAGGGTCACTAGATAGCGCACCCACAATCTGTTAGGGTACCGCTGTAGCGATGGACAGAGACATATCACGGACTTCTTCAGCTTTGATACTTCGGCCTCGACTGCTAGGAGAGATTAGTTTCTGGGGGGTTCTTGGAGCTTGCCCCTCCTGGGCTGCTCTCTCCTCCCCTCCCTCTCTCTCCCTGTTCTTCTTGGCGTGCCCTTCACTCTTCTGGACTGCAGCCCTTCCCCCCCCCCTCTTCTCTCCCTTTTATTTTTTTCCCCTTTCTCTTTAGCCCAATTGTTGGGTTTTGTCTTGTTTTTATCTTAGTTATTTTCTTTGTTGGGCTTTTAGCCTGCTAGCTGGCAGTCATTATTGTACTTCTTATAGTCCCTTGGGTCTTTTTTGGCCCACCATGGACATTAATAATATTTCATTTCTCATAGAGGGAAGAGAACATCTTCCAAAGGATTGGTACCTGCTCTATCAACTGCATCAAAACCAATTAGATGATAACTACCCAGATGAACCGTACATAATCTTTCCACAAACCCCATCATGTAGGGTACTGGCCATAAAAGTAAATTCATGCATCAGGATTCATTCACCAATGTACTCCACAACAAACCCCCAATAAAGGTCCACATGTGGTGAACTTTAAGTCCATGTTTACTATATTTGATGAGTCTTGTAGTGCCACTTTGGCACCATTAAACTTAAACATCAACCTCAGAAAAACTCGTATGATTTTTTACTTTCCTTTATAAGCATAATCTGCTAACTAAATTTAGGCCTACTTTTAGATGTAATCAGGTCAGCAAAACCATACCACCATTTACATTCATATAGAGGAGTCATGGCATAATTTTAAGAACAAACTAAACTTAGTGTTAGAAGGACTACTCCCTAATGGGAGGATAACTCAACCACCCACCCATCTCCAAGCCATGCCTGTTAGTAGGGTGGAAGCCATGTCATTAAGGTTTCAAGGTTTTTATGCCAATCTAATTAACACATTCAAACTACTAGCTGTAAGACAAGGAAAAGTTTCCTTAAAGCCATGAGGTAATTCACCCGCACAACAGCATCCTCCATTGGTACTAGTCATAGTACCCCAGGTTGGCACTTAATGTCATCAGGACAAGTCATTATTCCCTCAGGATGCAATCAAGATCCCTAGTAACTTCTTGGGATGGACAAAGAGGCAGATAAAGATCCCCACAACATCCTATTACCAAGATCAAAGACATCACAAAACAGCCCTATCCTCTTCCTCAAAAAAAGATGAATCATCAACCTTATAGTAAACCCCCCTAGGGTTTAAACATCACCCTTTATAGCAAGAGTGGTGAGATTCCCAACAATGGAATGGTGAAATGACAAGTTTAGGGACTAATCAAGACTGCAGTCATAAGGTTGTCTTCACAATCATATGGCATGCCTTGAGACAGTACTATCCCAATTGTATGATGAAGTCGATTGTACGGCCCGATTCATCGTACAACACATATTGTTGTACGATGCAATCCTACATACAATCCAAATCCTCATACGATCATACAATCCAATCTATTGTACGACATAGTCTATTGTACTGTGCAATCTTCCGTACAACACAATATTTTGTATGCAACAGGTTCTCATAAGGCACAGTAGGAGACTTTCCTTGCAAATCCTGAACCTTGCATACGAAGGTGATTTGTACGGTATCCCACATACAAGAACACTATCCTTTCCAAGCAAATAATGAATTCCTCAAAGGCAACACCCTATGTGTTTACCCTTGTACAATTCACCATCGTACAGCCTGCAACTGTTGGAACTTCCTATAGGATTCTTCTAAGTGCTGCAACCTGCAAGTGCTAACAACCTTATGGCAATGTAAACACTAGCATTTCTATAGCCAAAAAATGACTTGGGTACTTTGTAATACTATGGGAATACAACATGCAACATCCTAACAATCACATCAATTAACAATTACACAGGTTGCAAGTAGTAGCAATGGCTGAATCATATATTGTTCAATGGCTACTGCAACAAGTAGTACAATGACTCGACAATCTATAACAGCAATATAAATATGCAATCCTTGCACAATATGCACAACACTCTTCTCTATACGCCTTAGTAATCTGTCTCTCCATACACTCTGCAATTACATCTCCATGCTTATGCTTCTACCTCTATGCTACAAAATGGAGGGCTACCTTTTTAATGCCTGCCTGGGCTGTTCCACGTGGTTCCCAGGACAGCCACTAGTTACTGTTGGTTATGAATCTGCCATTAGGAAAGGATTTCATGGAATGCGCCCCAGATTCGCCCACCAGATTGAAATGCCGGAAGGAAGGAATGCCTAATTAAATACCACTACGAAAACTACTAATAGCAATTAAATACAGAACACACTACGAAAACTATAACTATCATACATCCTATGTATCCTCTATCTATACATTCCAAGAATACTTAATCATCAAATACCGGAATCCAGAATTCAGAATAACAGTAAGCAATGAAATAAGCAACATGAGGCAGAAATGCTAAGTAAAGGCAGCATAAAGAATGATAACAGCAAATAGAGCCAAGCGTGTGTCTTGCATTCAGAAGCAAACGTATAGCTACAATGGTTCCCTAGCAGGATATCCCCCTTCCACCCTTTTACAATGATGTGGCGCGGCTATTTATAGCGCAGTTTCCCCCCAATTACAATTCTGGGCACAGAATCCCAGACCCGACAATGGCTGACAAAAGCTGGCAAAAGCGGCGAAAGAGCTGCTGATGTTGACTCCTATAGACAGGGACTGTACTGGCAGCAAGGTCCACCTGAAAGCTTGGCAGCTACGTGGCAGTGCGGTTGATGAAACTTCGAGTCAGCATGAATGCGGGTAGTTGCGGTAGATGGAACTTTACGTCAGCATGAATGGAGGTAGCTGGAGTAGGTAATTTGGCCCATGCTTGTCCTTCTTCCCATCACATCTCGGCTCGGATCCCGAGGCTGGACACTTGTCAACTTCTGATGGGGGCGCATCTGCCTTGGAAGGCAGTCTCTCTTTTGTGTCCTACTTCGCCTGGAATCAGAGCGCAATTGCATAGCGCAAGTGGGGAACAGCGCAGTTGGGGAGGCCTCCACGCCTTAGATAGTTTCTGGGCTGCTTGAAAGATGTTGCCCAACTATGCACAAGCTAGAGGGCGCAGCCCGACTTCGCTGCGAAGTCGGGTTGCGCACTCCGACACTTAGTCAATTTGGCCGCTGTTCAGACTGCACACAGGAATCAGGGCGCAGCCCGACTTCGCTGTGAAGTCGGGTTGCGCTCTGACACTTAGCTGATTTTCTGGATACTGCTTCCCAAGTGCGCACAGGAAGAAGAGCGCACCCCGACTTCGCTGCGAAGTCGGGTTGCGCTCCCATACTTAGCCAAATTCTCCTCATTTTCTATCTTCTTCCACACTTCGCATTCCCGAGTGCGCTCGAACTCAAGGGCGCACCCCGAATTCACTGCGAAGTCGGGTTGCGCTCTTAGACTTAGAATTTTTCAAGGAATGTTTGCTCTGTTTTGGCCAAAGAAAGAACAAGGGGAAAAGGGAGGAATGCAACTGATAGAAGGGGAGAAAGGGAAAGGAGATGGAGGGAAGGGAGAGCAGCATACTTACAAAATTTGAAAACATGGCACCCCGTGCAAAATGTGGCAACATTCCTGGCGGCTCGCGGGGTGTCGAGCTCGCCTCGACGCAAAGAACTAAGCCTTCATCCTTTGGGCGCAGAGGAACTCCCTTCCCCTGCTTTCCGCTGCTCTAACGGCTTCCTTTTGGGCAACTGCTCCTCTTCAGATCTGCTTTCGGCAGTTGCTTCTTCTGTTTCTACTCCTCTTTCTGAGTTTGAATGGTCGCCACTGTCACCCTCTTGCTCGGCCGACTGCTTCCGCTCACGGACATGGTTGTATGCGGCCCTGGCTTGGTCCCAGGCTGCTGCCTGGAATGGCCCTAAGTCGCTGACATCCTTCAGCGCCGCTCTGAATGCTGCAACCGCATACGCGTCGATGGTGTTGTATCTCTCTCCCAACTCCTTAAGGGAGGTGTTGATCTTGCAATATCTTGACACCATCTGGGTGACCTGAGCTTCCTGGACTGGCTCGGCCCAGCTGTCAATTTCTGACGTGTCTGCCTCAAAAGACAGCCAATTCATCTTCACCTGCTCAAGGGTCAGAAACTCTCCATCCTGGACGAAGCTCGGGCAACCGTGCTCAGAAAGAGCGTTGAAGGGGGCCAGGCAAATGTTCATTTCGTGGTCTAATGCATCCAACATTTTCCTGGCGGCCCTTATTTTCTCTATTTTTTCAAAATAATTGTGCAAGGTTACCCTTGCATCTGCCCATTCTAAGGCAATTCGGGACATTGGGGGAAATCAAAGACCTTTGTGCTCATACTCCTCAAGTTTTAATGCCAAGTCCAGCCACTGCTTCGCTTGGTGTTCTGCCTCCTCTACCACAGGCTTTCCCTGGGCAGATACTTCTTGGATTCTGGACGAGAAATCCAGGACGGATATGGACCTGACAACGTTGGCCCTGCATCCCTGCAGCAAACCAGCCCGCATCGTTTTGACCTTATTCTTCGAAAAGGCCGCCGTCTGGGATGTTTTCTCTTCGAGCTAAGATTGAGCCTGCGTTAGCGAATCCTGGAGCTGAGAGACCTGCTCCAGCGCTGCCTTTTTCTCCTCTGACAGCTGTTTAGTTATCTTTCTTTACGTTGTAGCCTCCTGCTGAGATGCGGCGATCTGGGCTTTCAGGTCATTGATCTCCTGCTGTGCAAACTCCAGCTGTGCGGTGGCCCTAGCCAGATCTTCCTCCAGCTGCCTTGAGTTATTTTGCAGCCGAAACAGCGTCTCCTGACTCTCGAGTCGCTTGACAAGGAGATTATGTGTTCTACGACGAATACCGTTGATTTCGTATTCCTTGTTTATATCATCAAAGCTCTTCTCCTTGACTTGGTGTTCATAGTCTGCCTCGGTCATTTTCCGGAGAGGCTTCTTCACTTTCGGAATCAACTTCTCAGTTCTCAGCACTCTCCTATCCAAGTCGTACTTGGTGCGCTTCACCGGGGCAGCTATCTCCTCGGCTCTTCTCCGTTTGACGCCCTGAAGGAAAGAGGCGGAACACCCTACGGCCTTTGCTGCCAGAGGCTGATCATCTGTGATCTGCAGCTGTTCTCCCATGAAGTCAAGGTCTTCCAGCATCGGATCTTGCTGCGGCATTTTTCCTGCAAACAGCGAAGCAGGAGGTATTCCAGAAGTTGTGGTCGCTTTTAAGGGCGACGGAAGTGAGTGGCTGAGTGGAAGGTGTAGGCGGGGTTTTGAACAATGGAGGTGAGCGGCGCGGCGATGTACGCACAGCTTCGGCACTGGCCGCAGGCGAGGGGTCTAGGGTTTGACTGAGGGACTGGAAAGCATTTGGGTCCTGGGCGAACTGGTCGAAGGAATGGGGGCTATGGGAGGGTTGGGTGGTCTGAGATGAAGAGGATGCAACTATGGCTTGCCCTGATACAATGGGGGATGGTGTTATGGCAGGGCCGACTGGGATTTGGGGGACCGAGGAAGAGGACGTACCTGCGGGCTCCGCTTGAGCCGTTGTTTGAAGGACGCCTGCAGCCCAAGTTTCTGCTTCTGTCTCAGGGCTGTCTAACGAGACGATTTCCGGCGCGGCTGTCCCTGTCCGTGCTGCGGCCGGTTGCTGTGCAGACTCCTTAGGCCGCTTGGCCTTTTCGCTCCTCTTCCTCTTCTTTTCTTCTGGAGCTGCAGCTGGTTCAAAGGAGGGAGAGGAGGTTGGGGCAGCAGGCTGCGATGTTCCCACGGTAAACTTGTACCTGGGTCTAGACGGGAGGATACTTGCTGCGGCCGTTCCACTAGCTGGCTGTTCCAGCGCCTTCTTCTTTTGGGGGGCCACCTCAGGAGTTGACTTTTCTGGCTGCTGTACCCTTTCAAGTAGGGCTCATATAAGGCCGAAAACTCATCATCAACGACCAACGTCTTCCGATTAGACTTATCGTGTTGCGTGCGGCACCTCATCTTCCAACATTCAATGATTTTGTCCTTTTGCCAGTTGAGGGGCGCCACCTTGGAGAGGAATTTCTTGAAGCCCGCTGAGTCTAACCGGTGATCCGGGTTTCGCTCTGGATCATACGCCACTTCTTCGCAGTAAAAATCATGCCATGGCGGCCATGATTGCATCTGCTCAATGTGCCATTCTAGGTCTGCGCCTGTTCTATTGCACCTTTCTTGCATGATCTCCGCTCGGGGGCAGATATGCACAAACTTTCCCCTGACCCCAATCGGGTCGTACTTCCAGCGCTGCGGTAGCTGTATCAGGCCCATGTCGATGAGTTCCTGTGCGAGGTAGACATGTCCAATCTCGCGTACTTGGATGTTCGCCCAGATAATAGGATACTGGAAAATATGGCCTCTTTTCTTTCCCTGGCCAAATTCCTCCTCGACATAATCCATCTGGCACGAAATCTCCCTACCGAACTGATGGTCAATACAAAAATAGGGCAGCAGGAACGGCTTCCCCTTGAATCCGTAGATTCTGACTACAATGCCCTGCATTAGCCAGAAGGTGTCCCCGCACTTGTACCTTCTCAGATAGCTCGTCATGGCTTCTGGCGAGCGGGATGCCTCACCGTTGAAAAGCGCCAGGGTCATACCTAGGAATTTGAAGTTGAACTCATAGTACAACCCTTTCCTGTACAGGGCTTCAGTCCATTCGTACACAGGCAACGGCTCTCCTTTTTCATTCACCCTCTTCAAGTCAAGAACTTTAATCCGGTAGTGCGTGTGGTACAAGCACAACCATGTGAGAAACGAGCAGAGCCGGAATTCCATTGTCTGTTTCTTCTACAACCTGACCAGGTTCGGCTGTATGGCGTACGCCAGTCAATCTGTCCAGTCAAAGAAAATAGGGCGCCTCCCGCTCCTTTGCGCCGTAGAGTCGTAAAACTCCCCATGCAGGATGCATTCTGCTAGCGCCAGCTGGTACGGTCGTACCACTCTGTCAGAATCGCAGCCGAGTACCCATGCCAGGATGATGTATATGTACTTATTTTCGAACCTATCCATGGGTATAGGGCCTGTCGACCACTGTCCGGCTGGAAGCGGAGTCTTCAGCTCTGAATTGAGGAATTCTCTCATCCTCTTGTTCTGGGTGAATCTGCCCGTCTGTTCGTCAAGGTTAATCCTCCTGACAATTGCTTTGGGGTCGTACTGGAGCCCCGGGGCGAAAGCTGGCTGGACGCTTTCCCTGAAGAGTGTGAACAATACTCTTCCTTTGTTGTCACAGACTTGCCGGGCAATTGGTTTGTAGTATGCCACAATGGATTCAACCAGCTCCGGACATTGGTGGATAGGAGGGCACAAGAACCAGTACAGGTTCGATTTATATGCAGCCCCGACATGGTGTGAGGGCGAAACTTTGTCAGCCCACTTCGCAATATTTGGCCGCAGCTTGGTGAGGCTGATAGAGTATTCGCCATCCTTGTACCCGGCCAAGCGATTGATGGGCGGCGGTGGAGCTTGCCCTTGGCTTCTTTTTGACCTGGTTCTCCTTGTTCGCTCACACGGTGCGTCGCTCTCATGAGCGCTGGATTCTGTCTGTTCTTCAGCTTCGCGTTCTTCATCGCTGGACTGCGCCGGCATTGGCGCTTTCCCCTTGTCCATCCTTTCTTTTCTGCTCGAATTGGCAGAGACGGGGATTCTGGCTACTGATTCTTCAGTTCTGCGCTTTGCAGCTCAGAGTTAGCTCGACAATTTGGATGTTCTGAGTATGCCAGGGCCCCTTTTCTAGGCAAGGAATACAACATTAATGGCGCAAGGGAAGGGGTTAAGGTGATTTGCCTGAAGTTGGTGGAAGCGTTATAATTCTTTGGCGGCTGTGCGTGGGTTTATCTTTGGAAAGCGTACCCTGGTTGTGGTTGGCTCTAATGCGCCTGCTTTCTTAATGACATCCTTTTTGAAAGTCGCACAATCATTTTTTAGAATTTTTTCGGACCTCGTGCTTCCAATGACGTCATAGTCGCCGCCTGGGCGCACTCTTCGAGGGAGAACTTTTGGCCCAGGGTTTTAAGGAGGGACGCAACCGAACTTCGCACTATGCCAAACTGCGTTGTCTGGGCCCGCACTTAGAAACATTTTATCATTTTTCCTCGTTTCCCGCGATAGGTCATCCAAGGTGCACCCGAAATCGAGGGCGCATTCGGACTTCGCCCAGAAAACGTGTGCACTCCGACTTCGGCCAGATTTGATTGCGCAGTCAGATTTCGCCCAAAAAAGTTGCGCAGTCTGATTTTGACACTTAGCCGCTTTTTGCTCTGCGCTCCCCGACTGCGCTCCCAAGACGGTGCGCAGTCCGACTTCGCTGCGAAGTCGGATTGCGCACCCAACACTTAATCAAATTTTTGGCTTTTTTTTGTCAGCTGCCTTCTCTTAAACTCCCGATGTCGCACTGTTCTAGGAGCAATGCCCGACTTCGCTACGAAGTCGGGGTTTGTTGTAGGTTTCACTTAGGCTCTTGAAAACTAAAAGCTGAATGCTGAAATAAATATATACAATCTGATAAAAAATGCAAAAAACAAATATATACAAGGACCCGCCTGGGGTGCCTTCAGCGGTGGTACTTCTTCAGGTGGAAACCGTTGACGGGAATGGGGAGAAGCCGTCCCTCCATGTCCCGGAGCACGAATGCATTCAATTGGTTCACCCGAGCTATCTGATAGGGACCCTCCCAGAGGGCATCAAATTTACCATGGTTGCCCGGCTTTGCTTTCAGTGAGTCCCACTTCAGCACTAGGTCCCCGATCTTGAAAACTCGGGCGGTGGTGCCTTTTGCAAACCAGCCTTGGGTCGCTTCAGCATGCTTAGTAAAGGCCTGGTATGCCTTTTCTCTTTCTTCTTCTAACCGCAGCAGTTGGCACAGTCTGGCGTCCACTGGATCCCCGTTGCCTCTTTCTTCATCCAGCATCCAAAGTGCGGGTATCTCTATGTGGGTAGGCATAACTACCTCCTTGCCGTACACAAGCGCGTAGGGGGATGTCTTGATAGACTTCTTGAAAGATATGCGATCCGCCCACAGCTCTCGATTTAGGAGCAGGTGCCATGTCCTCTTGTTTCTCTCTACTGTCCTTTTGACAATCTTCAGTAGATTCTTGTTGGTGGACTCGGCCAGGCCATTCCCCTGCGGGTAGTAGTTAGAAGACATCTTGTGATAGATGCCATATTTGCTGGTGTACTCCGTGAGTACAGCGCCTGCGAACCTCGGACCATTGTCTGTCACTATTGACTCCGGGACCCCGAAACGGGTGATGAGGCTCTCAAGGAACCTAATGACCGTTTCCTGGTCCGCATTCTTAGTGGGGATTGCCTCTGCCCACCTAGTGAAGTAATCGGTGGCGGTAAGGATAAATTTGTGTCCCGCTGCAGAGTTAGGCGTGATGACCCCAATGAAGTCTAGACCCCACTGCTAAAACGGAGTCTCAGCTTGGATTGGCTGGAGGGGCAGGGGTGCTTTTCTGTTTCTGCCAGCAAACCTCTGGCATTTGTCACATTTGACACAGACCACATGTGCGTCTGTGAAGAGAGTGGGACAATAATACCCAGCTCTGATGATTTTCAAGGCCGTAGGCCTTCCAGAATGATGTCCTCCAGGCATCTCGGAGTGGAATTCTCCGAGGACCCTCGGTTTGTCTCTCTCTCTGATGCATCGCAACAGGATGCCGTCGATGTTTTTAAAATAAAGCCCCTCAGGGCGAAGTACGTATTCCAATGCGTTTAGCCTAAACCTACTTTGTGAGGCATTGAGGTGATCAGGGCATCTCCCGGTGCTGAAATACTGCACCAGGTCATTTGTCCAATCACTTTCCTCTGATAAGGAGTTGGCTAGGTTGGTGTCTGCTATCGGATCTTCCCACGTACAGGCGGAGATTTCAGCTGCAGCGCTTCCGGCCAGCTCTTGGCACAAGGCTCGGCCTCTGATCAGCTTCGTTGGCTGCACCTCGATGTCAAACTCTTGGATTTTGGCAATCCATCCTGCCCTCTTGTGACCAGGATCTCCTTGTATGATGAAATTCCTGACGTCCGGATGGATCACGAAGACAGTTATCCGGCTCTGGGAGATGAAGTGCCTGAACTTTCAGAGGGATTTCATGACTGCGTGAACTTGCCGTTCAATAAAATTGTACTTCTCTTCATGCGGCTGAATCACTTGGCTTAAGAACGCTATGGGGCGTTCTTCGCCATCGTCTCCCTTTTGAGTCAGGATTGCGGCGTAACTCTCGGGTTCTCCCACCGCGTACAGGATGAAATCCTTGGAATAGTCTGGATTGATCAACACCGGAGCTTGCGCAATTCTAGCCTTGATCTCCTCGAAGGCCTGCCTTCTTTCATCAGTCCACAAGAATTCGACATCTTTCTTTAATAGTTCGGCCATGGGCTTGATCACTTGTGCGAAGTCCGGTATGAACTTCCTTACGAAGTTGATCTGGCCGAAGAATGACTGTAGCCTTTTCTTGTCGACTGGGATGGGCAAGCGGAGGAGGGCTTCTACTCTGTCAGGATCCACTGCAAGGCCTTTCTCGAAGATGACATGTCCCAGCAGCTTACCTTCTTTTACCGCGAAGACAGATTTCTTCGGGTTGATGGAAATGCCGAATTCACGACATCTCTCAAATATCTGCCGCAGGTGGGAAGCATGGTCCTCTCTCTTGTGAGAAAATACAGTCATGTCATCCAAGTAGATGACAATGACCTTGTTGAGCAGCTCTCGGAAGGCCAAGTCCATGGCTCTCTGGAACGTAGCGCCGGCATTGGACAGGCCGAAGGGCATGCGCTGATATGCAAACGTTCCCCATTTGGTGGTGAACGCTGTCTTATGCTGATCTTCGTCCTTTACCCATATCTGGTTGTATCTAGAGAATCCGTCCAAGAGAGAGAACCTCTGCGCTCCAACAACTATGTGGAGGATCTGATCGATTTGGGGAAGCGGGTAATGGTCCTTCAGCGAGGCTTGATTTAGATTTTTGAAATCCACGCAGAGACGGATGTCTCCATTCTTCTTCCTCACAGGAACCAAATTTGCGACCCAAGATGAATGCTTGATGGGGTAGATGATTTTGGCTTCCAGCATCTTCAAGAGCTCAGCTTTCATCATGGCTTCAATCTTCGGGTTTACAGCCCTTTGCTTCTGCCGGAAAGGTTTTGCATTATCTTCTAGCTCTATGGTATGCTGGATCATCTGTCTGTCATACCCCTTCAAGTCCTGGTAGCACCAGGCTACAATATTGGGGAACTCTCTGCATAATGATCTGATCTGCCCGAGTTCCTCTTCAGTGCAGTCCGTCCCGACCTTGATTGTTTTTCTAGGTTCCAGCTCCAAGTCTACGTACTGCTTGGGGTCTACTTTGATCCTGTGAGATATTGCTCTATCGTTTTGATCAAAGAGACTCTCTAAGGTAATCAGTCCTTTTGGGACATGACTATTTTTCAACTGTATCAACCCCTCGTACTGCTCGTCATCAGGGTCACTACCTTCGATTGTACATGCTTCGGTAATCAAAAAAGTGACGATATCCTCGTCACAGTCAAACACCTGCCAGTGGGTGTCTTTATCAGGCACAGAAGGCCTATACATAGTACGAACCGGCTTCGGCTTCTGGACAGTGTCATCAGCTGGAACGTACCTGGCTCCAACAGAAACCAGAATGTCAGCGTGCTTGTTCTTCTCACGTGATATGGCTTTGACATTCAATGAGTCGAATGACTCCATCAGGTCTCAGACACGATTACGACACGCCTTAAGATAATGCTTCTTGGAGGCGCACTTATTCGTAATCTAGTTGCACACCAGCTTTGAGTCACCATAGATCTGCAAATGTTTTATCCCCAGTCTCCGCTTTTCTCAAACCCAAGCACAGGGCTTCATACTCCGCCGCGTTGTTAGTACAGCTCCAAGCCAGCCTGTAGGTGTAGTCTTTCTGGATCCCGGACGTGGAAACCAAGAGAATACCTGCACCAGCGCCATTTTTGCATCGGGCGCCATCAAAGAAGAGCTGCCATAGCTTTTCTGGTGCAGGTCCTAACTCTTTCTTGGCTGACTGGTCCAGTCTCTCAGGCTGAGTGACGGTGTAGCAGCCTTGCTCAGTCTTGATCATGGCGTTGTAGTCCAGCAAGGAGAACTCATCCTCCACTTGTAACAGCTCAAGAGCTTGCTCTGTCATGTCCACCACCACCATTTCCTCAGTCGTCAGCTGAACCATGCAGTTCTGTGACTCTTCTCCGGTTATCTTTTCTACCAAAAATGTGGAAGGCTTCTCATTGTAGATATTTAGTCTCCTTCCTTTGAAGGGCACTTCCATATGTGAGTAATCCAGAGACAGATACCCACCCAGCTTTGCAGTGAATTCCCTAGAGAGACACATGCCGAAGTAGGGTTCCAAGTCGACAACCACGACTTTTTGTATGACCACTATGTCAAGAGCTTTGTGCAGCCGGATCGGGATATCTTTGATGAAACCAACTGTCTTGACAAGGGTGTCGTCTAGTTGCAGCACACCTTGGCTGCTCCTTGTATACTCCATACCGATCTCATCGCAGACAACTATCGGCATAATAGTCGTGGAGGCACCAGAATCCACCATGCAGTTGTGAACTATATAGCCTTCCGATCGCAATGACAGATAGAAAGGAGGTGGTCTGTTTTTTCCAGTGGTGGAGACTGTCAGGGGTTGAACCAACACAGCAGGCTACGTCTGCTTCCCATATTTTATGTTCTTCAAAGATTCTTGCAGCAGATCAACTTGCCCTGGGAGCAGAAGAGCCTCATACATACTTATCCTTGCGGGAGTCCTCTTTGGCTCGTCAACTATGTTGTAGCCTGAAGTGCTAGCTCCCTCCGTTTCTTTCGCAGGCTCATACTTAGTCCGGTATTGCTGCGTGGCTTCAACTCTTTGCCTCTTGGTCAGCGACGGATATCTCAGCTTCTCCTGAGCTTGTTCTTTTGTTTCAGCTGGAGGCTGAGCTGCGAGAGCTTTTACTGCAGGAGCTTTGGCCACAGGAAACTTTTCCTTGGCTGCATGAGGCCACAGTGACTTGCCAGGTGGTAGCCCAGTAGGTTGCGCCTTTTCTCTTCTGGCGTATACCTTTAATGGCTTTGGTTGGGCCGCGGCAGCTTCAACAGGCTTTCTGCCTTCCTTGGGCAGGGGCAACGCGGGATCATCTTCTGGGACGGCAAAGTTGTCTTCATCACCCAGGATCATGTATAATTCTTCTTCTATGGCGCTACCTGCCAGGGTCTAGAGGTAATGTTGATGCAGCGTGCACCCTTCTTCTGAGTGTGGATCGTTGCACGTGGAGCACCAGTTGACCTGGTCATAAGTGGATGAGGAGATCGCAGCCATGGATGAGGAGATCGCAGCTCTAATGAAGAATGGCACACGGGACCTAGTTCAGTTGCCTAAGGGAAGAAAACCTGTTGGCTGCAAATGGGTTGTTCAAGAGGAAATTCAGTTCTTAGGGCAAGGTAGATAAGTATAAAGTAAGGTTGGTTGCTAAGGGATATTCCCAAGTGGAGGGAATAGATTTTGGTAAGATCTTTTCTTCAATTGCAAAGATTACATCTATTAGATTCTTTTTATCTGTTTCTGCTGCATTTAATCTTGAGGTTGAGCAAATGGATGTAAAGACGGCTTTCTTGCATGGAGACTTGGAGGAAGAGATCTACATGAAACAGCCGGAACACTATTCGGAAAAGGGTAAGGAAAACTTAATTTGCAAGTTAAAGAAATCTCTTTATGGTCTTAAACAGTCTCCTAGAATGTGGTATAAGAAATTTGATTCTTATGTTTTGAGTTTGCATTTCAGGGTTTTTATTCATAATATTGGTGGCCATCAGACCTTGGGAGCCTATTTTCAATCCAATTAAACTGCTGCCACCACACAAGGAAAAATCTACAAATCCGCAAACCTGTAAATCTCAAAGTCTGCAAGTCTGCGAATTGTCGAGTCTGCAAATCTGCAATTTTATTACATTTGTTTGGATATGTTGGTTTATGTTTCTTACTTGTGCGGAATTGCGGCATCTGTAAGTGGGATTAGGGTTAGAACTTTGTGTTTCATGTTTTTGGAGGTTTCGGGCTTCGTAATGAGGTAGATAATTGCATAGGAATACTTTGGTCTTGGCTCTGGGGTTATACCAGGCTTAGGACATCCAGCACTTTTGTAGTGTAAGCTTTGTACAATTTTATAAGGTTTAATTTAGTTTAAAAAAAATGACATGCTGCTAATTGGTAACAATAAGGATATCATTAAGGTCTTGAAATATGAGCTTTCACTACAGTTTGAAATGAAGGATTTAGGAGCTGCTATGTTTATCCTAGGGATGGAGATTCCAAAGCAGCACACTTGAACACATTCAACATTATCATTTTGCAGCTAAGATCCGTCGAAGTAAAAACGGACGAGGAGGACCAGTGTATCACTTTACTATGTTTGTTACCGAATTCTTGGGACAATGGCTATCAGCTCCACTAATACGAAGTTGGAGATGGAGGAGATAGTACCTACCTTGCTTTCACAGAGATACGGAGGAAAACCACAGAAGACATCAAGGATGTGTTGGTTGTTCATGGCAGATCCAAAAAAAGGAAAAAGGGGAAGAAGATAGTTGGCCAGTCCAAGTCCAAGGGAAGATCCAAGACTCCCACTCTAACAAAGATCAAATGTTGGAATTGTGGAAATTGTATTGTAAAAACAGATTGTTGATTACTGAATAATACAATTTTTGAGTGCTCCTTGATTGTTGGGTTCTCCCCAAAAGGGTTTCCCAAGGTATATGTTGCTTCTTGTGTGAGATATATGTGATTTTGCTTGTTGAATTTGAAAGTCTAGGCCTGTTTTGCACTACTTTCCTCTAAAGATTAAGTAGGAAGTTGTTCCGCATTTGTCTATGACCACTGCTGAAGGAAAGTTGGTATCAAAGCACAAGGTGTGTTCATTCTTGTGTGCGTCCAGTTGGTCCATGTGTATCCAATTTGGTGTTTGGCCTAGCACGAGAGTGTGTGTTGGTGCCAAAGCATAATGTATATGGCTGTTGTGAAGGGACACAATGTCGTGTCCTGGATTAGGCTGTGTTTGTCTTGGAGACTAATTTATGTTTTCCCCTCACTTGTTGAAGTGTGTCCACCTTAGAGTTTGTCAAGTCTATGTGGGTTTCAGTTTGGCAATGTCTGGATCTAGTTTCCCGTTGTGTTGACCACCCAGAGGTCGTGGGAAATGACGTGCAAAGTGTGTAGAGCATTAAGATCAAGGTGGATGAGGATGAAGGTGGTATTTGCCACGGTATCAGGTCACAGTGGATGAGCTTAAGACGAGTGTTCGGTTCTATGTGGCAAGGTGTCGTAGTGGAGGAGCAACTAGCATTGTTTGTAAGAGTGAGAGAGCTTGAGGAATTGATCCTGTCCACGATAGGAAGTGTGACTTAGTTGCGAATTGCAGGAGAGCTTGGTGTCTTTGGCTAGGTTGTAGATGGGGGCAGCCTCGTGTTGAGCAAAGATGCAACACTAAGTCAGGGCATCAAGGTCCAATTCTTCCACAATCAAACTCTCCAAAGGTGAAGGAACCAAAGTGTTGTTGTGATGGAGCACGAGACGAGTGTCTTCTGGGAGACGTCTTCTAGGATATGGGAGAGTACCTGACAGGTTTGGGAGGATTGTCAGGAGCACAAAAAGTGCAGGTAGCAGCATGATACTTGGAAAGTATAGCTCAGGTTTAGTGGAAAGACCTGGTTAATCATCTGGTGGCATGCAAAACCATAGAGAGTGTGGGTTCTTGGAAGAGGCTAGAGCGATAAGTCTTCGACTTGGTATGCGGAGTGGCTAACAATTGCCATGAGTTTAGGTGGAGCTCATGAGTCACAAGTCAGAGGATGTTAATGGAGCCTTTGTTGTTGTGGAAAATTTGTCGACTTCAGGATGCGAGGTCGTCAAAGGATACCTAATACCCCAGCAGCTTGATCGAGTGAGTGTACGGAGTGGGATGAGTCAGTCTTCTGGAACATCGTAGGGTGGGACCCGAGGTGTGAAGGTTGTTCGGCAATCATCTCAAGGAGGAGATTCCACAATGGCTATGGGTATCAATGGTTCAACTGGTTAAGTTGGATGATATGGGTGACTAGAGATGGGTGTCATCCATAGGCTCAATTCCAAGGAAAGGGTTGAGTCGGGAGTGAAGAGCTGCTTTGGTTGAATTTTTGTGATGGTGGCGATCAAGGGAATGAGAACCACGACATTAGTGGACATCAACACTAGTCACAATGTTGTTTGCATTCAATGAGCTAAAGGGAGTTGCAGCTCTAGTCCTCCGGAGGCTTCAAAAGGTTTGAAGCAATCAATTCACCTATTGCGGAGACTGGCAAGTCTATACAGATTGGTCAGTGAAAGGGTAAGCTTGATCCATCGATGACCAAGATGGATGGTTGTGAGCTTATGTTGTTTCGAAAGCATGGTCCTTGATCCGCAAAGTTGATGTGTCGCAATGGGATTGTGGCACATGGCGAGCAAGGTTTTCCATGAGATCAAATTGTTCTTTGGTACATGGTGTGCCTGGAGAGAGCAGTTTGGATTGTGTTTGCTTGTGTATAGAGGGTAGGCAGACCAAATGTGAGTAGTTTTTGTCCTTGTGTGGCAGGTGTGCTATGTTGGAAGGGACAGGAAGTGTTATGGGTCTCTTGGTTCAATGATGGATTGGCAAGGACCTCCTCCTCCAAGATGAATGCAATGAAGTCTTCACAGAAGCCAAGGGCATCGTTGATTTTAAGTGGGGAAGAATACGAGGGATTGGATTGTCTCAACTTCCCGCCACACCTTGGAGGCCTTGATGCGCCATTGTCATGAGTGGGTGCACGGCAAGAATGGCAAGGCGAGATGAGACAGGTGGATTCTCAATATTGTAAAGTGTGAGTGGAAAGGCAGGAATCACAATGTGGGGATTTTGCCAAGTTTTGTGGCCCGAATATTGGGTTTTCCCATGAGTTAACCATAACCTGGTAGAGTAGAACTAGAAATGGATGACCTCCTGGGAAGTCCCGGTTGGTGCACACCTTGACTTGCTCTTTGAAGCTCTTGAGCTACAAGATGATGCATAATGTTGCATGGGAAGGTTGGATGCCCTTGGTGGTTGCATTGTGCCGAGTGAATGGTGCTTGCCCATGTACCAAGCCGGAGGGACTGTGCGGCAGGAATGCCAAGTCCTTGTGAGGTGCAATGTTTGGGCTTGTTCATGTGCCTGTCCTTGTGAGGCACGTTTGGACTATAGCATGTTGATTCTTGGGCACTGTTGAGGGACTGCGAAGGGCATGCTGGGTGGATGGCCACCGAATGTCATCGGCTCTTATGCAACGGCTAGGCTATGCTGGAAGGAGGCCATGAGTTGCTCTTGGATGGCAAGGCACCATGGAGTAGTTGGCATTGTGTGAGTGGGCCGTCTAGAAATGTTCCTACTCTTGTGCAACAGTTGGTCATGTTGTACGGGGCAGTAAGCATGGATGGTGCTTTCGTTCTTGTGTGGCAAAGTATGTTGTGAGAGGAGCGGCAAGCTGTGTTGAGTGCCCAAACTTTGTGAATGCTTGTATCTTTGTAGGACCAAGTGGGCGGTGAAAGATAGCGGGTATTGTTGGCTGAATGTTATTCATCCGAGTGTGAGAAAGAGAAAGAGAAGGGCAGCATGCATTGTGGGTGCTATATGAATGCCTATAGCCTTGGCATGACCAAGGGTCATGCTAGAGAGGTTGTGGGAGTGACGGATGATTTGTCCTTGTGCTACAATGAGGTGGAGAATGCTTGGATCAATGTTGTGATGTGGAGCAACGGGTTAAGAGTGTTGGCGTTCTTGTATCATCTCAAGACCAAAGGCATGTGCGAAAGGCCAGGGTGCTTGGGAAGCCTTGGAGTCCTAGGGGTTTGGATGGCTTGCATAATGTTGAGTGGTTGTAAGCATTTTTGTACCTGTGTAGTGTGGGAAGGGCTAAAGCATTTTGTATGGCTAAGCTCAAATGTGTTATGTTCGTGGAGTGAGCAGTAGGCATTGTGGCTTCTCGGGTGTTGATGAGTTCGAGTTGTGTTGTGGTGCATGAAGAGGGCAGCAAGCCATGAATTAAGGTTCTATGTTCTTGTACAAAGGGATGTTATGTTGGAGGAGCAGAGGATCTGTGTATGGACAGTTTGTTGGACTCGGGGCCTGCGCGCCTAGCTAAGACCCAGGGAGAGTGGGTTGAGACTTAAGTCCTAGGGAAGGATTGTCCATGTTATCATCAAGTACAAGTCAAGCATTGTCGACAAAGTCCGACTCAGCATGGGTGTATTGTAGCCTTGGGGATGGGCTTATTGTAATGCATAGTACTTGGTGGTTGTATTGTCTATTGGGTAGTCGTATGGCTTGCCTATTGTTATATAGGAACGTTGGTCCTCATAAATGCAATGAATACACTGTTTCCCCAAATGTGTTTTGTGATGATGTGTGGATGTGCTCTCATGGTTAGAGTTGGTTTCCTTTCATTGCAAGTGTTATGTGTTTGCTTCCACTGGTGTCTAATACATGTACAAGAGGATTTCCACTGCATTGTGTTTGTCTATGTGTAGGTAAACACAGGAAAGGCATAACCCATGGCTCTTGGCGAATTGAAAGGAAGTTAGACTAATGTAGAACAACTTCCTTATTAATCTTTAGAGGAAAGTAGTGCAAAGACAGGCCTAGACTTTTAAATCAACAAGCAAAATCACATAAATCTAACACAAGAAGCAACATATACCCTAGGAAACCCTTTCAGGAAAATCCCAGCAATCAAGGAGCACTCAAAAATTGTATCATTCAGTAATGAGCGATCTGCTTCTTACAATACAATTCTTACACAAGTATCCACTTCTTTAGTCCTAAGCTGGAAAAAGGCCTGCAATAACACAGGTGGAAATAGACTTACAAGTATTGCAGCTGTCCTGCAGTGCACAGTGCTAGAAATAGACCTGCAGTCCTGCAGTGCACAATGCTGGAAATAGGCCTGCAGTATTGCAGCTGTCCTGCAGTGCAGAGTGCTGGAAATAGACCTGCAGTCCTGCAGTGCAGAGTGCTAGAAATAGACCTGCAGAGTGCTGGAAATAGACCTGCAGTCCTGCAATGCACAGTGCTGGAAATAGACCTACAGTCCTGCAGTGCACACTGTTAGAAATAGACCTGCAGTCCTGCAGTGCACAGCGTTGGAAATACACCTGTAGTCCTGCAATGCACGGTGCTGGAAATAGACCCACAGTATTGCAGCTGTCCTGCAGTGCAGAGTGCTGGAAATAGACCTGCAGTCCTACAGTGCAAAGTGCTGGAAATAGACCTGCAGTCCTGCAGTGCACAGTGCTGGAAATAGACCTGCAGTCCTGCAGCTGTCCTGCAGTAAAACCATGGTCTAGTTCACCAGTTTTTCTTCCTTATATATACTCTTAACATAAGACATGAGACAATTAATGTTGAAAGGTGTATGACACCTATTCCCAACATTCTCCCACTTGTCATATACCTTACAAGAGCAAAAGAGTAAACTAACTGGTAAGGGCAGAAATGCCCATTCCCTTGCAGCACCCTCTGAACTTCTCGGTGCTCCTAGGCTTTGCCTGAGCATTTGCAACATTCACCGAAGTATCCACCTTCTCAAGCATAACCTTCCTATCCTCCACCATGTCACGAACAAAATGATATTGCACATCAATGTGTTTTGTCCACGCACGAAATGTAGGGTTCTTTGCCAAGGCGATAGCACTTTGACTGTCACAGTTAATTTTTACTGCTCCTTGACTCAACCCAACATCCGAGCACAATTTCCGAAGCCAAATTGCCTCCTTACTGGCATGAGTAGCTGCCATATACTCTGCCTCTGTAGTGGATAAAGCAACTACAGCCTGTTGCTTGCTCATCCAACTAATTGCACCACCAAACAGGCTAAACACATAGCCATTGGTTGACCTCCTGCTATCAACATCTCCTGCCCAATCTGAGTCCACAAATCCTTGTATGTCTAGCTGCTTGTGAAATTTCTTGGTTGTCAAGGATCCCTGATAACAAATAGAGTAATCAGAAGTACCTTGAAGATATCTAAAAACCCTCTTCACTGTTGCCCAGTGATCCTTTCCATGATTTGCCATAAACCGGCTCAAGACTTCCATTGCTTGGGCAATGTCCAGTCTGGTGCAGACCATAGCATACAAGCATAGGGTACATGACTCATGTCCTCCATTTGTCCAGGTGTAGGAGGACACTGCTCAACAGAAATTTTTGTTCCCACAGAAATAGGGACACTAACTAGTTTGCAATTCTTCATTTAAAACGTTGCAAGACAGAGTCAACATATTTTTTTTGACTTACCAAAGTTTTTTGTTGGCTCTATATCTTCTAATCTCCATCCCTAGGATAAACTTAGCAACTCCTAAATCCTTCATTTCAAACTATAGTGAAAGCTGAGATTTCAAGACCTTAATGATATCCTTATTGTTACCAATTAGCAACATGTCATCCACATACAAAATGATAACAATAAAATGACCACCCTCTTGCTTATAATAAACACAGTGATCTGATTTGGATCTAACAAACCCCCATCTCAAAACATAAGAAACAAATTTCTTATACCACATTCTAGGAGACTATTGAAGACCATAAAGAGATTTCTTTAACTTGCAAACTAAGTTTTCCTTACCCTTTTCCACATAGTGTTCTGGCTGTTTCATGTAGATCTCTTCCTCCAAGTCTCCATGCAAGAAAGTTGTCTTTACATCCATTTGCTCAACCTCAAGATTAAATGCAATAGCAATAGATAAAAAGAATCTAATAGATGTAAGCTTTGCAACTAAAGAAAATATCTCACCAAAATCTATTCCCCCCACTTAGGAATATCCCTTAGCAACCAGCCTTACTTTATACTTATCTACCTTGCCCTCAGAACTAAATTTCTTCTTGAAAACCCATTTACAGCCAACAGGTTTCCTTCCCTTAGGCAACTGAACTAGGTCCCGTGTGCCATTCTTCTTTAGAGCTGCGATCTCCTCATCCATGGCCATCTTCCAAGACTCACTGTCATTCATCTCCATTGCCTCCTTCACAGTTCTAGGCTCATCAATGTTAGTAGATAAAGCAAAAATAAAATTTAAACCAGGTGGGCTATACCTTTTTGGTTGTCGTCTTGGTTGTGTGGACCTCCTAACCCAATGAGGTTGAGGTTGAGGCTCTTGATCCTCATCAGACTCGTCATGTCTATCCAAAAGATACTCCTCATTAGGCCCATCATCAGCATCATGCTAATCATCATCATCATGGACACCATCATCTCCATGTGCAATTTCTTTGCTTGTTTTTGGTTAAAATTGCACAACTTGTTTTGATTTTTTACTTTGTTGCTTATCCTTTGAATAATCCTTGATCTCCCTAAAGATCACATCTCGGCTCCAAACAACCTTCTTTGTGATTGGGTTCCAAAGCTTGTATCCTTTTATCCCATCGTCGTAGCCAATGAGGATACATTTCTCCACTTTGTAATCAAGTTTCAATCTCTTTACCTTAGGCACATGCACATATGCCTTGCAGCCAAACACTCTAAGGTGTCTCAATGAGGGTTTTTTTGTCTGTCCAAACCCCTATAGGGTTTTCATCAACAAGATCTGATGTAAGAGACTTGTTAATCAGGTAACATGTTGTACTAATTGCTTCAGCCTAGAACTTCTGTTCTAGACCAGCAATGCTTAGCATACTCCTAGCCCTCTCCATTAGTGTCCTGTTCATCCTTTCGGCAACTCCATTTTGCTGAGGTGTATAAGTTGTCGTCTGACACCACTTAATTCCATGCTCCCTACAAAAATTATCAAGTTCTTTGCTGCAAAACTCTCCTCCATTGTTTGTTCTAAGAGACTTAATCTTTCTTCCTGTTTGGTTCTCAACAAGAGCTTTCAACTCTTTGAACTTAGCAAACACTTCAGACTTTCTTTTTAGAAAATAAATCCATGTCATCCATGAATAATCATCAATGAAAGATACATAATACAATGATTTAGATAATGAAGGTACATCAATTGGACCACATACATCACCATGCAGTAAATCAAGTAAATCCATGCATCTATGAGAACTCGAGTAGAATTTAATTGATTTTTATTTTCCATTAAGACAATGTTCAGAAAACTCGAAATCAAAGGAAATATAATTTATCCCCTCAACGAGGTTATTACTCACCAAGGTTTTAAGACCTTTGTCACCAATGTGACCAAGACTTTAATGCCACAACATAGTCTTATCCGTCTATAAGCTGCTATCTGGAACTGATGTACTGTTGCATGCAATCGTCTTAGCATCAAGACAAAACAGTGTGCCACCACGTACTCCTTTAGCAAGTACTATTGATCCTCAAACCGTAGTGACTCCTTTGTTAAAGATCACTTGCACACCCAAGTCATTCAGGCTACTCACGAAAATGAGGTTTCATGCCAAACCAGGAATATGCAAGACATTGGTCAAGGTCTTGGTCATGCCATTTGAGAGTTGTAAAGAAACTCTCCCTCTACCAACAACCTTAAGGGACGAGTTGTCCCCCAAGTACACACTCCCACTATCATCGTCCTGGTACTCCGTGAAGTACTCTCAATGTGGAGTCATATGGTATGACGCTCCTGAATCAATCACCCAAACACCATCCCTAATGTGAGTGGAAAAGGCAGCCAAGAATGCATCTTTGCATCTTCCCGAGAAGACTTAGAATCGGAATCCTCATCAAATTCACGCTTGTTCTTATGCCTCTTCTCCTTGCAATCTTTCTTCACATGCCCCTTCTTCCCACAATTCCAACATTTGATCTTTGTTAGAGTCGGATTCTTGGATCTTCCCTTGGACTTGAACTGGCTGTCCTGCAATACAGAGTGCTGGAAAAAGACCTGCAGTGCAAAGTGCTAGAAATAGACCTGTATTCCTGCAGTGCACAGCTGGAAATAGACCTGCATTCCTGCAGCTGTCCTGCAATAAAACCATGGTCTAGTTCACCAGTTTTACTTCCTTATATATATTCTTAACATAAGACATGAGACAATTAATGTTGATAGGTGTATGACACCTATTCCCAACATAGATCTAGGAGGAACTTGACAAGAGTTCAACCAATTCCCCAAGCAGAAGTGAGAAGGAATGTCCACGAGGACTCTAAGGAGGGAAGATGGACCAAAAGAAGACTAGAAGATGCACCACCACCCATTGCTAAAGGAAAAGGTGAACCTAGTAGTTTTCAAGGATTACTAGGTACTCCAATAGTACAAGAATGAGGTAACTTACGAAACTTGGGGAGACAGTAAGGTCTTCTTGTTGATCTAAGTTTAGCAAGCCAAGGGAGGAGTTTGGTTGGCCTCACTTTCTTGGCTTGAGGGGACAAATTTCCCTCCTGCTATCCCTGGGCTACAAGGTCGACCAGATGGGCCGCAAGGACCATTCTGTGATCAAGCACGAAACAAACAACATTCACATGACCATAAGGCTGGCCCGTCAAGACTGCCTCGTTGCCCACGTCAAAATTAAAGACGACGTAATAAATAGTTGAGGAATTGGACAAACCCTTGACAGCTTGGAGTTGGAAATAGGCAATCCCACATTATGGAGGTCTGCCCGATAGAAAGAATAGAAGCAAGGGAACCATCATGAGGAAGATGGGGAATACTAAATAGGACTACGAGAGAATGAAATCGGATAAGACAAGAGAGAATATGGCAAAGCAGGGAAGAGTTGCAAAGAATGGGCTATCCTATACGTCCAGCCAGGCAAACAAGTAATAGCCAAACAAAGCAAGTGCCTGAGTGTCGTCAACAGGTCAACGGGACAAGGTGTTTGTTGTCAACAGGTGGCTAGGATGGCAAGGTGCAGTCTAGAAGATAAGACGGTAGGGTACAGTTTACAAGTGGCTAGTATGGCAGGATGCAATGTGCGGGCTAACAAGACGAAAGGTCATTAGCAGGATGACAGGACAACAGGGTGTCGTTAGGAAGGTCATCAGATAGTAGGGTGCTATTACGAAGAGGGCCAGGAAGCAAGATGCCGTCAGGAAGAAGCCCAAACTGAAGGACGCCGTCAAGGAGAAGGACAGATGGCAGGAACCCATAGCCACAAGACGAAACAAGAGGGAAATTGTCGCCAAAGGGAAGAAGCCTGTGATTTGTCGACGAAGGACACAATAGAGATCCAAGTCTGTGTCACCGTACGGATCATTCGGAGAAGATGACACATGGACGTCATCATGTGTAAAATATGTAAATAGAAATGTGAAAAATATATAAAAATAATAAAAATATAAAAAGCAAGAAAAAGACAAAAATAGGAAGTGAGCAGGAAAAGATCCGACACTTGCATGCAAGGTGGTGAGGTGGCGGTCATCCGATAATTCGGATCGATAAAGTGGCAATTAAATAACCATTGTGCGTGGGCAGCGACTAATTTCAGCAATTATAGATAGAGGCAAGTCGAGGAGGCAAAGTGCATTAGCAATACGCAATTTGCAGAAAAGACGCAGAAGACCACCAACATTATGGAGGTAGAGGACAACATTGTTGAAGTAGAGGACGACAATGCTTAAGACTAAGGAAGTTGAGGAGCAGACGAGGGTTTCCAAATGAAGGAAGCGATTGAAACTATGGTAAAAAGGGGAGGAAGGTGTCTGTGCATAAAATAATGGGCAGACAAGGCTGCCATACGGAATGGTGGTAGGGTCGTATGAGTCAGACAAGTTGGCCAAGTTGAGGGAAGCCATAGCTGTATATGTGTGTCGCACAGCGTCGTCTAGGACTGCAGTCAAAGGGTCACAGCTAGAAAAGTCGCCATTGGAGCAACATCGTCTGGAGCCACAATGTCGTTTGAGTTGTAGTCAAAGGCAGTGCCGACCGAAGCTGTAATCAAAGGTAATGCCATCTGAAGCACGATGTCTAAAGCTCGCCATCTAGAGAAGTGCAGACAAAAGGGAGCGGTGTTGGAAGGACTACAACTAGGAGTACCATCAAAAAGGTGTTGACTGAGTAGTGCCATCTGAGAGAACATGCCGTCCGAAAAACTATTGTCTAAAAGGGGAGCAGTCTGAGAAATTATCGTCAAACAAGGGAAAAGCAAAGTTGCCAAGATGCAAATAAGGCTGAATATTCCTCAAAAAATTCGACAAGTGGAGCAGCAGAGAAGATCTCCACCTAACCCAATGTCAGAAGGTCGAACGAGGCATGGTCATGGAGGACGCTCACGGACAAGTGAGAGGGACTATGGCTCTAATATGAGGAGAGGCAATGAAAGGTAACTACGGCAAAGAACAAGTGCTAGCATTCCAAAAGAAAGGGAAAGAGATGCTAGACACTAGGAGACAGAAAAATAAAGAAAAGGAGAAGGTACCTTTGAAAGATATCACTTGGGTACACTCAAGAGGAGAATACTGCTAGACATGGTGGGAAAAGGCTTCAAATAAGCATCCTTTGTGGACTACGGTGCAAAATGCAAGAATTAACTTCATTTTGCAAATTCCAAACTTTGACAAGGAATTCTTTAAGGATTATCTACTAAAGATGTTGGAGATGTATGATCCGCAACAAAATGCCAATAAAGTGCGAGTGGGTGACCAACCGCTAATTGTTGTCTTTTCAACAGGCAACTTTAGAAGGACATTTGGGCTGTCGAATCATGGGATGCCAATGGTGAAAGATTCATTGGATTCCAACCGAAGCAGACAATTGATCCAAGAAGTAACGGATCTCACCCCAAATGAAATGCATAAATTAATTTTGCATGGGAGCCGAGGAGTCAAACAACAACAATTGAAAAATGAAGAGCTGCAATATGCCATGAATGTTATAATGGCGAGGCTATCCAGAGAGCAGAGAGCTTCAGAGTTACCCATATGGCTTATACCATATATGCAAGGGGTAGTAGCTAGCAAAGCCTATGACTAGGCATCCTACCTCTCATACCGCATTAAGACTTTCTTGATGTGGAGTACAAAGAATTTTTCAATGGTATTTCATGCCATTGGCTTGTTGCTAAATGTTGCGACACAGGAAAAGGTGCATATGCCAGGATTCGATCACCAGAGTTGTAACTGACAGTTCGAATATGGATTGATGCAAAGCCATAGACAAAGGGAGGCACTCCGGCAAACACGTCAAGAACGAAAAATATATTAAGGAGGAATGTGCTAAATGATTTTTCTAGTGAAGATTCAGAGGAGGCACTACCATTACGGCCAGAGTCAAGCCAAAAGCAAAACAAGCACAGGAGTTTGGAATTGGAAGAGCAACCTCAACCCCCAAAGCAAGACATAGTGGATGCAAGTGGCAGGATGGAGCAGGTTGTGGAAGAAGGGCAGCAGCAAGGAGCAATGCAAGCAAGAGGTTGTAGAGAAAGTTGCAATTGAACAACAGCCAGAGATGGAGACTCAGTAAGAAGAGTTTTTGGAGATAGTTCCCATAGACAAGGAGCTCAAAGAAGCAGTGGATGCAATAGGAGATGTACAAGTTGGTTCACCTGAGTTCCTTGAAGAGGCTCAACAATAGTTTGATCCAAGTGCATCACCTCCAATGCAAGGGGAACCACACTTTGAAATTACTTCCCTTGTAGAAGAGGAACGGACAAGGAAACAAATTGATCCAGCTAAAACACCAGGAAAAGGGAAAAGAATTGGCAAAAGAAGATGCAGTGGCAGCACAACCAAAACCTGACCCAAATTCAAATGATAGTGAGCCCATAGTAAAATTTAATGGATGAAGAAAGGAGGAAGCAACAAACAGATGGAACAGTTGACTGACACTGTGGAGCAGCCGGTAATAGAGGGAAAAGCAGCTTAGAAAGCCATCAATCTGTCGAGACGAGGAGAGAATGTGGTGCAAACAACCACAGATGATGACACGAATAATGATTTGAGTGATCATGTGTTGATAGAAGTGTCGAATTTCAGGCAACCACCAAAGTAGGGAGAGCACATTGATGCATAGCTAGGTACTTGTTTGCAGAAGCTATCCGGAGTTATTGACAGACTGAGATTGGATTTTGAAGTGGGTTGTGTAGGACAGTGGAGAAAATAGCAGCTAATGATAGAGAATGAGTTGGGCCAGTTAGTAAATTGGATCCATGATGATGAATGGATGACGAGACTTGCCAGCATTCATCAGACCCAGCCTTGAGAGTTGGAGATTGGTAATATTAAGACCATGGTTGGCGTACAAGAATTGCCAGAAGAAACCCAAACACTATATAGAAGACCAGTCTGTATTTATATTAATGGAAGTCGCAATATATTTTTCCCACCAAATGAAACATACGACACCAGAGATATTTCAAACCTATGACAGGATCAACTTTTTGGCATACTTGGTGCGGTGGTTAGCTGCAAGCATTGAAAAGCTTCACAATGTAGGTGAAGCGAAAGCTAACCAGTTGCAGACAACAAAAGCTAAATTTCGACAAGCAAGTGAAGAAGCCAAAGCAGAACTAGTCAAGTTGAAACAACAACTTGAGGAAAAGACCAAGGAGGTTGAGGAGAAGAACGAGGTCGAACAAAAAAACCAAAGCCAATGAGGAACAGGAAACAGTAATAGCATAATTGAAATCTGAGTGCTCAATCAGAGAACAACTGTAGGAAACCAAGACAAAGGAGTTGGAGCACAAAGATCAGTTGATTGCGGAAAGAGATGAGCAACTTGCAAGAGTGACACAAGGAACTGCAAATAAAGTCTTTGCAAAAAGGGAGGATGAGCTCTTGACGAAGTTGGAAGCAATGGAATAGAAAGCCAACCATTATGGTCTAGAGTGGACCAAGTATTTCAATTATGCCAAGAGACTCAACGATGAGGAGGCACTGAAGTTGCAGATTGCAAAACTGGGAGGAGTATCTGTTCTACAACCTCAACAGTCGAGTTTGACCCCACTAGAGTGGAGAAGGAAGTCTATGAGAACGTTGACCAATTCAAAGGGGAGGACAGATGTAGGCACTAGTTCAAGACATAGGCAGAACCAAAAGTAAAATGTCTACAAAAGCATTTTAGTGTTTAGGCACTAAGTTTGGTCCAAATGAAATGTAATGCAATGGTTGGTTAATGCCAATGAAATGTAACTTTAATTAATATGAAATGCAAATGATATATTTTAGCTGTCATAAGTTAGATAATACACATTTTGTAAAGTGGCGTTATGTCTAAGGTACATGGGAAGAGGGGATGTTGGTTATGTGCAACGTTCCTGGAAACTGTTGCCAACAACGGCCAGGACTGCACTATAAGAAGACCCCTCCCTTCATTGTTGCAATATCATGGGAAAAGCATATGCAGACCATATGAATGTATACGTCTAGCATATTGTGAGACCATTGTTATTTACGAAGCATATTTCAAGTCTAGGCATCATTGCTATAATCTATAAATGCCACCTTGGCAGATTATCAATACAAAACCATTCTCCAATTGTGTGTTGATGTTTGTGTGATTTACTAGATTACTAGACTTGTGTATTGTGAAGGTAATTGGTTGCAGGATGGAAGACGCAATTTGAATTCGATAGTTGCGAGTCACAGTCAAGGAGTGCAGACACCTTGGGACAATGTTAACAACCATTGTTGAGGATAACCACCGTCTTACTGGAGTGCAGTAGCCATCTGGAGAAGTTGTTATCTGGGAATCATGTCGTCATGTCATCACGTGGGTGTCATCATGCTGCCATGTTGATGTCGAGTTGCTAGTGCCATCTAGAGGATGTCGTCTAAAGGATGTCGTCGTGCTAGCTGAGAACTGAAGTTCAATCTGCCATTGTGGGTGTGTTGTCATCTGAGTAGATGATGATGATGATGATCTTGTACCAGAGTGTTGGTTGTAGACGAGTTGGCCCTTAAACCCTCTCACTCTATCTCATTGCTGGGAAACCTCACCACTGTGCTACAGATTAGAGCATTGTGTTTAGCGCTGAAGAGACCATGGCTTGAGTCTCTTCAGTGCTTACAAAGACTTTTTTGAGCAAGAAGAATCCTCCAGTTGACGTGATGGCCAACGTGGCCTACTTTTGCACCATATCAAACCCGTTTTTTACCATTTACACCTACTTGACTAATTGGAGAAGTGCAAGTGTCAACAATCAGGCAAACTAGAGATGAAGTGGCAAAACAGGATTGAAGCGCAATACCGAATAAAGATTGACCAAGTGGGAGGTCGGTATTGGCTCTTGCAACCCTAAGGTTTGAGCATTTAATTTTTCATTTTATGGGGTCCATTAGGGCAAAACTTTCAAAGGCCATAACTTTTACATATGGAAGCAATTTGAGTCCATTTGTTTTTTCAAATTGCATGATTTTTTGAGTTGTAAACACTGGTGGCATCAATTCACAGACTTATTGCAGTGTTTGGGGTCAGATTGTGTAAGATGGATCACAAGCCCTAGTTACTCGCCTTATGGGAGAAATTACATTATCTGGTCAACCCAAATGATTGGCCTATTACAAAGTAAAAACATGTGGTGCATCTTTCAAGAGGATAAAGTAGTTGTTCTTGATGAAGAAACTCGCCATCAAAGAGAAGAAGAGGCTCTTGGTCTATTTTCCTTGCTAATTAAACTAGAGTTACTTTTCCACATCAAAGAGGAGAGTGACCCTATCAAGGTATGGTCAAAATTGCATGAGCTTTTTGGGAAAGTTAATACTACTGAAGTAAGTCACTTGGAATTGGAGCTTTCCTCTCTTAAACTAGTTGAGTTTGATAACGTTGAGGACTATATTGCGAGATTCAAGGCTTTGAGGGCAGATATTGCATCTTCTAGAGGCAAAAAGAAAGATGATGCAAAATGTGTAAAAATTGTCCTTGCTAATCTCTCTCCCTCTTTTCAAATGTTGAACCTAATGGTTTATATGATTCCTATGTTCTTGGAATCTCAAAAGACTCTTACTCTTGATCAACTTTTTTCTCTCCTAGTTCATTTTCAGGTGGCAATGCAGAATTGTGGTGGAACTCCACAAATACAAGCTCATGCAAAGGAATTAAAATCTAAGAAGGCTACAACCTAGGGCTCAAGGGCTAGGCTAAATCTTCAAAGAAGTCAAAGACCACTTGCGAATACTATAAAAGTGTGTCCCAACAAAGAATTGCTTGCTGAAGTTGCAAAATATTGAAGCTGAGTTCTTGAAGATCAATGGACGTCTTCCAAATGATGAGGGAGATTCTTAAGGATCTACCTCAACTGAAGAGGCCCCATAGAGCATCCATTATGGGGGGCGAGGGGGATTTTATTGTCACTAATGTGTTCTCTCCTTGGCCCCTTAGTTCAAATTATGGGGGGGTGTTGAAATAATAATTTGATTCATGGCCAAGGTCAACATTGTATGATGTACTGGATAGGCCCAAGGGCATTTCGTTGTACAATGTCTTAATTATTTGTAATATTATTGGTAATAATATCCCCGTGATTGTGGTCTACCGGCAAGGACGCCACTTGCATTATCGGTGATGTGACCCGGGTTCAATCCCCATGGTGGATGTGTATAAAAAGTATTTGTAATATTTTATTATATAAGCCCTATGGGCTGCGGTTAACCTTGTTATGGTTAAACCCTCTTTATAAATTGTAAATAACCTAAAGCTCTCTTGTTATGTCGGCTTAGGTTAAACTTTATTATGTATTTGGGGTTTTGGTATTGGTATAAATATCCCCCTCTCGCTCATTTGATTATCAGTGTTGTGCAATATTATCTACGGATATAGTGATTATTTATGGTGCCTACCGATGCCCACCAAATCTCTCTTTTTAGTCCTTTTTGCTTAAGATTTGAGTGAATGGTTTGTTTTTGTTAGTTTTTGGAATATATTGTGAATTCCAACAATTCTCCCAGCTCTCTTCAAGATTTTCCAAAGATGGAATTGAGAAGATTCTCCCTCTATTCCTCTTTTTCAACTAATTCTATTTTGGAGAAACCTGCTCCTCCAATATGACATCGATATGTGTCCTTTTGGAGAGCCTTTCTCTTCCAAGGCTTTTTTCCTAATTTAGTTTCTAGAGGCTTTTATATATTCCAAATTTCTGTCTTGAAAATATTTACTTAGCTTAATTATATTCCATAAATGACATTGCTTCTCACTCTAATTATAGTGGCATGCTCTTCTATTGATGAGATTTAATCCAATGGAAACTTTAAATTTATTTCCACCATAATGTTCAGCATTTAAAATTAAATTATAAATCACAATTCTTCCAAGGATAACCATCGCAAGCACATAGAAGAATTATCCATAAGACTTCCTAATTACATTTATAATAATTATTTCACATTGCAACCTTAATCTGGAATTAATCTTATTATAGGATGGCTATAGTACAGAGATCATCTTCTAGAATTAGTAGAATTAAATCAATAGAAGGGGTTTGGATTGAAGATCAAAGTGAAATTAGAAAAGAAGCAAACATTTTATCATAATATTCTAGGTTTAGAGGAGACCGAAGTTCTTAAGGATAAACTTCTTCAAGATGTTCCTTCAATTATAACAAATGAAGACAATAGGAAACTGATTGAGCCTATTACTCTAGAAGAAGTTCATTTAGCTCTTTTCTCTTTTAATAAGGATAAATCCCTAGGTCCAGATGGGCTCTCTGCAGCTTTTTACCAACATAATTGAGATATAGTGATGTTGCCATTCTTGCCACATTTTGTTAAAATTCATGTTGTATGCAGTTTTTGAGAGTTAATCATTGTAAAACTTCTCTTTTTCCATGAAAAATGGTCAAGATGTTGTTATGTTGCTGTGTTTTCACCAGCTGTCTCTTTTACTCAAAACTGTCTTCTTTCACATTCTGTGGTTTCTCTGCTTTTTCTGCACTTTTCCTGTCGTATCGCATGCAAAATTGTAAATGTTTTAGCATGGGCGATGTTGTGGGAAATGTTTTTCCTTAAAGCTGTTTTTCTGCAAGTTCTGATCTTTTCACTCTGCGCACCTGGTAATGGTTTCCAGCACTTAGACAGTCTTCAGAGCGTTTCCTTTAAACACAAAGCAGGGACACTTTCGCTCCCAGTTGTGGAGCGAAAGTCCCTATCAAATGGAAGGGTAAACAAAAATATGACTAAGTGTGCACTAGCCAGACTTCCTTGAATGTCAATGAGGGTCAAAGCGCAAAGAAACAGTCAAGGATGCAGTCGCTCCACTAGTGGAGCGAATCCCCCAGTCGCTCCACCTGTGGAGCGAAAGAAGCGAAAACCAAGCAAAGGCAAGTGTTCAAGCTAAAAGCGCAAAGGAAGTCAAACTTTCAGTCAAAGGCCCTGTCGCTCCACCAGTGGAGCGAAAGGCCAGAAGGGCTTAAAGATGAGCAAATTAAGCTAAGTGCAAGAAAGGTCAAAGTTTTGGTCAAAGGTCCTTTCGCTCCACCAGTGGAGCGAAAGTCCCAAGCGCTCCACCAGTGGAGCAAAAGCCTATCGCTCCACCCAGGGAGCGACAAGTCCAAAAAGTCAAAGATGTGGTCAAAATTGCTATCACTCCACCAATGGAGCGAAACTCCCGTCGCTCCACTAGTGGAGCGAAAGCCTCCATCGCTCCACCCAGGGAGCGACAAGCTTCAAAAAAAGTCAAAGCGGTCAAATTTCCTGTCACTCCACCAGTGGAGCGAACCTTTAGTCGCTCCACTAGTGGAGCGAAAGACTCCGTCGCTCCACCCAGGGAGCGACACCCAAAACAAAGATGAAAAAGTTTCTAAGGCATGAACACTTTGCTCCCTTAGGAAAGTGTTGTCGCTCCAGTTATGGAGCGAAGCTCCTGGCGGGCCCCAAACATAGTGCAAACTGCCCAGAACCGCCATGGAATGCCCGAAACTATCAGGGACTGCCCAGAACCGCCATTGACTGATTAAACCGACCCCAAGCTGCGCTCTGAGCCGTCCGATCATGGTGGATCACCGAAACCTTCTACCTTCAATGTTGAGTTATCTGCAAGGTCAAATTAAATGTTGTTAAGTCGGTTCCGGATCAAATCTGCCTGTCACCATTGCGGAAGTGGTTGGGCATTAATGTTTTAGGAAGTAGAATCCTCTATAAAAGCTAGTCTTTTCTCTGTAACTAAGGATGGACAATCTCTGCTAGAAAAGCAGTTGTATACTTTGAAATCTGCTTCCGAAATACAGACTTCTGGCTCCGGTCTTGAATCTTCTATCTCTGTGTATGACTTCTATCATGTTATTTCTATTAAATTAGTCTCTTTATCATACAACTTGAATTCTGTTTTCTGGATTTAGCTGTCAGTAAAGGATTAATCCTGGAGTACCCCTGGAGTTTATGCAGTTGAGAAGATTTAATGTTGGTTTTTGTTAAAGGTCTATTGTTTTGATTGTTGTTGGTTCAAGTGTTAAGTTGTGTATCGTGCTTCCTATCCATCACCCCGTATTTCAGGCTTTTAGCCTCTTTCCCATTCCTTTCAGTAATTTCCTTCCTTTCAACATCTTCCTAACCCTTATCTCAAAAAACCCAATTTTACTTTCGGAACCAGCCCTACTGGAGATTGTCACGGAGGACATTCCTTTCCTTCAGACATTCAATGCTTGGCAGCGGGTCTAGGGCGCTGTAGACTTAGAAAATCTGTATCTAGGCCGATTCGATTGCCAACAGTTTCTGGCACGCCCGGTGGGACGCAAACGTTCCACGTTAAAGCAGTATTAAGAAGTGATGTTCATCTTATTGCTGTCAAATCTGAACATCTGGCGACTCAGCTGAACACAGACACCTCCGAATCTCGAAGACCAATTTAAAAGCTCACGCCTTCATGCACACGAGATGGAGAGCTAAGAATACGGAAGAAGAAATCGAGTTCTTCGAGCTTGACATCGACGCTTTGGGAGAACATCCTAGAGTGGTCCAGCCGAATATCCCGTTAGACGGGACATCTTCGCAAGTAGTTGTTGCTTCACGGACTCCAAGTCCTGACAACACAGCAACTAGCTTGCCCCCGAATCCGCCAAATTCTTCGGTTCAACCAAATCCTCCGGTCCAACCGAACCAGCCGTTGCAACCGCCGTTGCAGCCGAATCCTCCGATTCAGCCAACCGCTCCACATGTACCGATGGCACAGCAAGCTGCTCCCAGGCTTTTCCCCGCATGGAATCATTCGAGGCCTCTAGCTTTGACGGCTCAACCAAGTACCGCCGCAACACTGAAAGCTTTACCCACATACGACGGTACGGGAAAGACGGCGCACGAGCATATCCAAGACGTCGTCGGACTAGCAACCATTCACCAAATCACCGAAGAAGATGTCATGGTGAAGTTGCTAGTGCTTTCACTGAGAGGTAAGCTCCTCTACTGGTACCGATCGCTCCCGACCGGCACCATCACTTCATGGGACCAACTGGCAGAACAATTAATAAGGGGCTTCAATGAACAAGCGGACCCCTTCTCTTTGTTGCACCAGTTCACCACTATCCAGAGGCATCCTCAAGAGGAGGTAGCTGACTTCAATGTCAGGTTCGCCCGAACCTAGCAGAGAGTCACTGTCGGCCTTCGGCCCACCTCGGAGCAGCAACGTTCTATTACCTGAGAGCTTTTCATTCGGATATTAGCATGAGCATCCGGCATGCTAATATCAACACATTCCCTGGCTTGTACGAGCAAGCGCAGAAGGCGGAAGCTGACCTGATAGCTATCGGGAAGTTGCCTCCCAAGGTGACGACGCCGATTTACCCGGACTTTCCGCAGAATATGTACCCGAGTGCATCCGCTCCACCTACATCCCAGATGTACCCTAGTCAACCATGGAACCCAACCCCTCAACATCAAGCGGCACCCATGCCGCAGTATCAAGCGCCCGTTGTTCCTCAGCTCCCAGCTCCTATCCCATTTCCTGCATTGCCTGCGCCCTTGGCACCATTGCCATTACCCACGCCTCAGGCAGCCTTAAATTCAGACCAGGTCAAAGAGTTGCAGGATTTGCGTGCATATGTGAAAACGATTGCAAACGAGATGACCGTCATGAGGAGGCAGAATGATCAAAGCTTCCAGTCAAGGAGATTCCCTCCTCCCCCGATCACGAGAGAGCAAGCATCCTCCGCTCACAGGCCTCCCGAAAGAAACTCAGCTGTAATGAGCAGCGAAGAGGCCAGCACTTCGGATCCAACTTACTGGTGTACCACGTGCAACGACCCGCACAACGAAGAAACCTGCATGGTGCACCTCAACTATGTTCAGACGCTGGTCGGTGGCGCTTACGAGCAAATCAATATGATCAGAGAAGTTGGTCATAATTTCATGATGTCTTCCGCCGAGCAAGTCTCAGTCCTCACCAAGGTTGGGAAGAAGCCTATTGAGGTAGATCCAGCCCAGATGGATCCACTGAAGGTGCCTGCTGCACCCAAGCCATGGAGTGAAAAGGCCCAGTCGTCGGTGAAAGCTCCCAATCCAACGACGACCTCAGAGCAGTCTGACTTACTGAAGGACCACCTGCCGCCTCGAGCTAGAGAAAGGGTTCTCCAACCCAAAGCTTCAACTTCTCAGCCGCAAGCCGAGACGCGAGACCAGGCCAGGGAGAAGCTTCGATACCCCTCACTGACCAAGCGTCAAAGGGTGGATGCCACGCAACAGTACCGGAATAAGTACGAACCTGCAAAGGGAGTTGAAGAATCTGGCACTTCGGCATACAACATTGTCGAAGAGATGAAGAAGGCACCCGCCAAGGTAAGCCTTTATGATGCCCTCCAACTTCCGGGTCAAGTAGACCTTTTGCAGGAATCTCTCAAGTCCGCTAAGGACAAGGAGAGTAGGCCGACGCAGACGGTGTTTGCACAACCGCTGACGACTTCGGCCACAGGTAAGAATAGGCCCCCGCCATTCTACCTTTCCCTTCGGATGGAAGGATGGATCGTGCATAACTGCATGATCGACTCTGGTGCTGCGACAACTGTTATGCCCAAAGCAGTGTGCGATATCATGGGCATGGAGTATACCCGGAGCAGCCCTGGAGTGCTGCAGCTAGACGGGACTCCCGTAAAGACGGTGGGAGTGATCAAAGATGTTCCGATCCAACTCCACAAAATGCCGCAAGTCACGGTCATCCAAGAGATCGTGGTGGTCGACCTTGAGCCATACTTCAGTATGTGCCTCTCAAGAGAATTCACAGCTAAGTTGGGAGGCTACCTCTCCCTCGACTACTCACACTTGGAAATCCCCTTCAAGGGGAACAGATTTAAACTCTTCAACGAGAAGCCTACCGGTTTTCATGTTGAAAAACTTGAAGACGAGGAGAAGGGCTCGGTCTCTGTCAACCTGATGACAGAAGAAATACAAGTGGACCTGATGGAAGAATCTCTCGACGAGCTCCGAATTGAAGATGAGTTCTCCATGACCGATTTTAATGCCATTATCGGGACGGATTTGGGGTGCTACTCACTCACCAAGCCTGAAAAGGCTGAAACGAAAGCACCCGAAGAAGAGCCCCCGATACCCGATCAGCTATGGAAGTTGTACTTCGACGGCGCGCGATGTAAGAACGGCGCAGGAGCTGGCATCGCTCTTATCTCTCCATCCGGTGAACAGAAAACATACTCGTACAGGCTCGCATGGAGTTGTACGAATAATGCAACAGAGTATGAGGCTTTGTGCCTCGGACTCAAGAAAGCCGAAAAGCTCGGCATTAAGCAGTTGCAGATATTCGAGGATTCCGAATTAATCTGCAACCAAGTTACCAACAAGTGCATCTCCAAGCAGCACTATCTGAAGGCGTACCGCAACAAGGTGTGGGATTTGCTTGAATCCTTCACCGCACTGAGCATCAAGTCAATTTCGCGAGAGCGAAACAAGCTTGCGGACATCTTAGCCTCCATCGGCGCCCGGTTCTCACCGGCAGATAATATGATGCATAAGCCGAAGACGGTGAGGCTGATCTACAGGCCTTCTGTGCCTGATAAGAAACTCCATTGGCAAGTGTTCGACAATGACGAACAACTTGTCAATTTTCTGGTTAATGAAGCGTCCTCGATTGAAGATCGGACTCTGAACGAAGAAGACCACGAGGGGTTAATTCAATTGAAAAATAATCATATCCCCAAGGGTCTGATCACATTGGAGAGTCTGTTTGATCGGAACGACAGGTCTATCGGGCACAAGATCAAAGTGGACAGAAAAGAGTTCGTGGACCTGGAGTTAGAGCCGGGGAAAGTTATCAAGGTAGGGGCCGATTGCACAGTCAAAGAGCTCCAACAGATTCGCGCCCTATGCAAGGAGTACCCAGATATCATCGCTTGGTGCTACCAAGATCTAAGGGGGTATGACAAGAACGTCATCCAGCACACCATTGAGCTGGAAGAAGGGATCAAACCCTTCAGGCAGAAGCAGAGGCCCGTCAACCCGAAGATCGAGATGTTGATGAGGGCTGAGCTTCTGAAGATGCTTGAAGCAAAGATCATATACCCAATCAAGCACTCCTCCTGGGTGGCCAACCTTGTCCCGGTGCGAAAGAAGAACGGGGACATCCGCTTGTGTATCGATTTTCGAAATCTCAACCAAGCGTCGCTCAAGGACCACTACCCGCTACCTCAGATTGACCAGATTCTTCACGTAGTGGCGGGAGCACAGAGGTTCTCCTTGCTGGATGGCTTCTCCGGCTACAACCAGATATGGGTCAAGGATGAAGACCAACATAAGACTACGTTCACCACCAAGTGGGGAACCTTCGCCTATCAACGTATGCCCTTCGGCCTCTCAAACGCCGGAGCGACTTTCCAAAGGGCGATGGACCTCGCCTTTGGCGAACTGTTAAATCATGTCATCGTGATCTACTTGGATGATATGACAGTCTTCTCCCATAAGAGGGAGGAACACGGCCTACATTTACGGCAAGTCTTTGAGAAATGTCGGGAGTTTGAGGTCTCCATCAACCCCAAAAAATCAATCTTTGCAGTGAAGGAAGGCAAACTTCTCGGGCACCTGATCTCTGAGAAGGGATTAACTATTGATCCCGCCCGAGCTGAAGCGCTCCTCCGACTTCCACTATCATCAAATAAGAAAGCCCTGCAGTCCTTTTTCGGACAAATCAACTTCGTCAGGAAGTTCATAGCCGACTTCGCCCAAGTGGTGAAGTCGATGACCGAGCTTTTGAAGAAGGATGTCGAATTCAAGTGGACCGATGAAAGGAAGCAAGTGTTCCAAGAGATCAAGGAGTGGATCACTCAAGCTCCAGTCCTCATCAATCCTGACTACGCAAAGGATTTTATCCTATACGTTGTCGGGGAACCAGAAAGCTACGCAGTTGTTTTGACCCAGAAAGGGGAAGATGGAGATGAGCGCCCGATAGCGTTCCTCAGCCAGATCATCCAACCGCACGAAGAAAAGTTCAATTTTATCGAAAGACAAGTGCATGCGATGATGAAGTCGCTCCAGAAATTCCGACATTTCGTCTCCCAGAGTAAGACGATAGTGTACGTGGTACACCCCGACGTCAGGAATTTCATCATTCAAGGGGAGCTTGGCAATAGGAGGGTTGGATGGGTCACCAAGATCCAGGAATTCGATATTGAAGTGCGCCCTACCAAGTTGGTCCGAGGCAGAGCGCTCTGTCAAGAACTGGCCAGAAGTGCTGCAGCTGAAGCAACAATCCCCGACTCAGACCACCCTGCGCCCGAAAGCAACCTTGCCAACCTGTCGGTTGACAGTCCAGATTGGACAGATGACCTTGTCAAGTACTTCGACATGGGCAGATGTCCTTCTCGCTTCAATGCTTCGCAAAGAAGGAGATTTCGCTTGCAGGCTGGCAGGTATGTCTCGACACCCAACGGACTGTTTTATCAGAACATCGACGGAGTCCTCTTGAGGTGTATCAGAGAGTCGGAGAAGTCGAAAATCCTTGAGGAGTTTCACTCTGGGATTTCGGGAGGTCATTTCGCAGGCAGGCCGATGGCTCTGAAGATCATAAAGGCAGGCTACTATTGGCCCACCCTATTCGTCGACGCTTTCAAGGTCAATCAGTGCTGCGACAGTTGCCAGCGCTACTCGGGCAGAACCCGGAATGCCTCGCTTCCTCTTCACCCCATCCAAGCAGAAGCTCCATTCCAACAGTGGGGCCTAGACTTCATCGGGATCATCAATCCCAACTCCTCCGCCGACCACAAATACATTTTGACCGCCACAGACTATTTCACTCGGTGGTCGGAAGCAGTGCCGACCAAGCAGGCCAACCAAGACGTGGTTATCTCCTTTCTTCAAGGGTTGATCACTCGCTTTGGCGTGCCTGAAGCGATCGTGTCTGATAACGGCTCTCCTTTCACCGGCGCGAGGATCTGCGAGTTCGTAGTCAGGTATGGAATTTACTTGAAGACCTCGTCTAACTATTACCCGCAGGGCAATGGATTGGCGGAGTCTACGAACAAGAACCTGTTGCGGATCTTGAAGAGGTCCCTGGAGAAGAATAAGCGAAGCTGGCATCTGCTCTTAGACCAGTCGCTTTGGGCTGATCGCATTTCCATCAAACGCTCGATCAAGACATCACCCTATTCACTGGTGTACGGGAAAGAGGCAGTCTTACCCACGCACATAGAGCTACCCGCATTGCAGTTACTCAAGTGGCTCGACGGTGAAGAAGGCGAATTCGACCCGATGGATGCAAGGTTAGCCCAGTTGCTGCAGTTGGAGGAGGAAAGAGAGAAAGCTTATGAAGCTTTCGCAAAGCATGCCGAATCCACCAAGGGCTGGTTCGGCAAAAAGACTTCTGACAGAGCCTTCAGTGTCGGGGACTTGGTCTTAAAATGGAATGAAAACAAGTCTAAGTCGGGGAACCACGAGAAGTTCGACGCCTTCTGGGAAGGCCCATTTCGAGTCTCCGACGTCAATCAGATCAACTCCTTCATTCTGCAAGACATGGAGGGTTTCACTCTCCCGATTTCGGTGAACGGTTTTCTTCTGAAAGCTTATCACCAGCCGAGTTCCGAGAAAAATCAGTAATTCGCCAGGTATTTTCATGTATATATGTTTAAAAAAAATGTATGTGTAGTTTTGTTTCGCTCCACTTTGGAGCAAAGCGCTATCGCTCCATTTGTGGAGCGAAGCTTTCTTTAAAAAAAAAAAAAAAAATATGAATAAGTGTACTTTCGCTCCACTAGTGGAGCGAAAGCCCCTTCCCCTTCGTCCCTTCTTTTTTAAGTTGCTTTTTATTTTTAGTTCTTTAATTTCCTTTAAAGTCGTCCATCCGGAAAGCGCCAAGTGTCGCAGAGGTAAATTCGAAAAGTGTTTTCTAACCCTAGCGCAACGTTATAAAGTGGGGTCATTCATCCCTATCCAATCAAAGCATTTTCGCTCCATAACGTCCGAAGCGCCCCCCGTGGCAAGTCCAAGTGAGCGCTCCTCTCGAGAAGCACGCGCCCCAAGGAGGATTTTCTTGTCCGACACCATCATCCATCATTGAAGAGGGCGAACTACCAGCACGAGGGCAAATCAGAGGCGCACGATTCATCACGCAATCTCCACCTACATTAACTCCCGACATTAGCATTTAAGGTGGTAGATTTGAAAAGAGCGCTATAAGGTGGAGGGTTGCCAGATTCATTTCGTGCCTAAATTATAGTGGTGTTTTTTTGCTGCCCTAGCACCCCGCGTTTTTTTCAAAGCGCTTATCTATTCAAGTTCGAATCTGAGCAATTCATCCGACAGACATGGGCAAGAAGAGTGGAGAACCCAAAGAGAAGGCGCCCAAGGAGAAAGCGATGCCCACGAAGGAGAGCGGCTCGAAGAAGCCGCGAAAGCGTGAAAAGAAGTCGATGAAGTTGACGTCGCCCGAAGATAATCTCTTCCGGCTTCGAGATTGCATGATGACATACAAGGACATGGAGCAGCTGCGCCAAGACGTCGAGGAGGCGCATAAAGAAAACTCGACTGGGAACCCACTGGCTACAGTTTATCATTCCCACTTGTTCTTCTACATGTGTACGCCTGTACACCATTGCTCAGAATTTGTGCAGGCAGTGTCGCAATTCTACGATGCCCAGACAAGAACAGTGCGGGATGCCAAGGGAAAAACGTTGTTCGCCATAACAACTGACATTGTTCGAGAGGCCTTCGCCTGCGGGAAGAAGCCCTCAACTGATTTCACCCCCAGAAAGATCAACAATTCTGAGCAGGGTGCTAGGTATCAGCCCACGCCTGAGATGTGCCAGTTCATGAGGGAGCAGTTGGGAGGAGCGTCATCATCTGAGGAGTTTCCCCAGTTACCCATGCGCCTGACAGAATTCATACATCGTGACATCTATTCCATTCTGGCATGGGTGATGGGGCTCTCCACCGATGTTGTAGTCTACGACTGGCAGGTGTCCATGGCGGAGTCCATTTTTGAAAATGAGATTTATTTCCCATCCAAGATGAAGCCGGGTGCTATACCAGTTTTCTTCGACTGGGCAGAGTGGGTGGCACGGCAGTTGCACGTATCATTATCCTACCTGCAAAGCCGCAAAGATGATCAGTTCAGGCTTTGCTCCTCCCTAGCGTGGTACTTCTTTTACCACCTGCATGATAAGTTCCCCTACATCCCCAAGAACCAGACGAACGAGGAAGGCAAGGCGTTGTCGGTTTATCTCTGGACGCAGAGCTTGTCCAGAGATGAATCGTACTATGTTTTTAACCAAGTTTTCTTGGGGCCAGCACTGGAGCTGATCTACGGCCGCTACGAGCGAGTTCCCGCGGAGATGAGAGACAGAGTGGTGGACGAGAATATGGGGGACGTTTTTCTACTCACCCAGGGCTTGGTTATCAGAATTTACGGGTTCACAGAGAAGCCCTTTTTGTTGCCCTTTTACGCCACGCCCTACCTGTTTGCCCTGGAGGTCGCCCGGCAGCGCGACTACACCAACGAAGTGTACGGGAAGGGCAGGGGGAAGAAGCACACATGCCCTATACCTTTCGAGTTCGGGGACATCAAGGTGACGCAGTGTGGTCAGAACGTTGTGCTTACAGTAACGTTGTTCGACTACGGATTGATTGAGCTCCCCCAACGCTGGAAGTATGATCCGCGTAACATCTTCCGAGATCACATTGGAGCGAAGTCTTTTCACAACTGCCCTCGCCCGGACATGGTTGCTCAGTGGAATAACCCTAAGGGACGCGAGTTGGAGTGGCACATCGATGAGATGGTGCCCTTGCCCCCTGGCATGACTTTTACACCATGGAGAGTGAGTACGACCCAGCTGTCAACCCGGAACAGAAGCTGCCCAGGAGTGTTTTTGCAGCGATGAAAGAAAAGTTGAAGCATTGGTCAGACCACAAAATCAAAGAGTGGTGGATCATGAGGGTCCATAATGACAAGACGTCTTCGGACTACCCAATGGCGATGGATGACAAGTTCTCAAAGATGTACGATGAAAACATAGACACCTATCGGGCCCTCTCGTTTTTCGAGATTGTGCCCCGAAGCACGCGAAGCCCTGACGAGGTGGACGACCTGGCAGCTAAGAAGCACGTGGTAGAAGGCAAGGGCAAGGCAGTCCTGAGTGATTCACCATTGGCTGGAGAGAGTGGGCCATTGCCCCATAAGAAGAAGAGTGCTCTCCCAAAGAGAAAAGTTGAGGAGGCGCCTCTCTTGCAACAAGCGACAAAGAGGCCGTGCACCAACGCTCAAAGGCCCTTCAGAGCGAGCTCTCAAGCGGCACCTGAAACCCCTCCATCGAGCGCTCCCGAAGTTCCTGTGGCGGCGCAATCTGAAGAGCAAAAGATTGAAAATGTGGAGGTCATTGACGTAGACACGCCAGAGCGGAGGAGAAAGAAGACCCACACACGCAGCGCCCATCTTCCTCGACTCCCTTGATCACGGAGCCCGAAGGTACGCATTCATCTTTACCTCTTTCTTCTTCCCTCTCTACAGAAATCGTTTCCTCAACGCCTGAAATCCTATCCTTTTTTTTCCTTAGTCGCTGCTTCCGTTTCGCCTCCGTTGCCCCACTCCACAGTTCTGCATTTCAGTTTCCCCAGTCCTTTCAGCGCCATTATCAGCAACATTCGCATCTTTCGTCGGTAACCCTAACACCTTCGCAATCTCTGCGTTTGTTAGCCTTCCTTTTTCTGTCGCAGAAGACCCTATTGCAGATATTTCCATTGCTGCAGAAATAAACCCTTTTTCCTTTCACCGCCCTCCGCTATCATGGCGTCGATTGCCTCTGATGTTTCAACGCCTAAACCCACTATCTCTGCAGTCGCTATCCAAACCCAAGCGCCCTTGAGGGTTAGCGCAATCGCTTCCCCTCCTGTTTCCCATGTGTTGTCCGAACTTGAGCCGCAACTTCCCCTCCTTCCTTTCACACCGATCCTCGGAGTTGGAGTTCAGGAGCCGCTCGAGTCTGAGTTGGAAATGACACACCAGCTTGCTGCTGCGGAGAGCATCCGCAAGGCGCGCCACAGTTCATCGCGCTGGCTGAGGGACCGCAAAAGGAGGAGGCGCAGGCTCTGGCGCAAGCTGAGAAAGCATCCATCATCGATCCAGAGAAGATGGAGCTCCACACGGTAGAGAAGATACCAGTTGTCCAGAAGCCCTTGGGGGAGATGACCCCGATTGATTATGCTTACCGCCATACCATGGAGGATGTGACCAAAATGAATACGGCGCGGAAGATGGGCAACATTCAAGTTGACATGGGCTCCATCTATGTTCATGGTGAGTACTACAAGGAGCGCTTCTTTGAAGCGCAAGCCAAGAATTTCGAACTTGAGGAGGCCTTGGCAGGGGCGAAGAGGCAGATTGAGGCGCTGGAGTCCGAAGCCGCGCAGCTGAGACAGCAAGTGCTTTCGCTAGAGGCGGAGAACGATGAGCATTCCAAGGCGCGCGATCAGCAGATCAAGGCGCGCGCCCAAGCAAATCAGCAGATACAGGCGCTCACCGTTCAGGTCCAGCAGTTGCAGGCCGAGTTAGCAGAGAAGACGTCGCAGCCTGTCGCGTTCTCTAGGGAGCGCATCAAGGAGATGCGCCTACAGTTCCTGGCAGATTTCCCAGAGAGAGTTGCGCGGGGAGTCACAGTTTTAACATTTTTCAGGGAGGCGCAGGAGGCAGTTGCCGAGGGCCGCTCCGTTTTGGAAGTTGCTCAGACAGACGTTGATCTTTGGCTAGACCTAGTCACGCAGCTCCGAAAAATTGAAGATATGCATGTGCACTTTACTCCCATGAGCTCCTTGGCGCGATCCTGGGCGACAGCAAAGATGACCCTATGCTCTTTCTCCACGAAGCTCGAGCTGACCAAAAAGGCTCGTAAGCTCTCAAACGCCCTTGAGCAAGAGAGGGAAGTTTCGCTGCAGTACTCTAATGCCCTAGCGCAAATTGGCATCCCCGGTTTCACAGACAGTGAAGAACCCATTCCCCCTCTCGAGGAGTTGAAGCCGATATGGGCGGCATTTGTTGATAGCGCTCCAGACGTTGACGCTTGGGAGGACCCAATTTTAGAAGCACAGGTGATGCCTTTCATGGCCAAATATGCCACTATTGAGTCTTCCTTGCAAGAGTTTGACCGGAGGCTGGATCTTGCTGACATTGAGCGCATTGAGACCTTCCGTTACCTGATCCAAGAGCTCCAAAAGCAGCCAACCTTTTCCCTTGAACACTGGGTCGATGCTTCCACGGTATATGAACATATTTTCAAGAGCTCTCTGCAGAGGTTTCTCCCCCATCCACGCGAGCTTAATCCCGAAGAGGAGACAGAAGACAAAGGAAGGGAGGAAGAGGAAGAAGAGGAAGAAGAGAAGGACAGGCTTGAAGAGGTACCAAGCAGCAGCGAGGAACAATCCGAGGAGCAGTCCAAGGATTCTGAGAGTGAAGAGGACTCTGCAACCCAAGGATAAGGCCTAGGATCTTTGCATTGAGGCAGGCTCAATACCCCGCGAGCCGCCAGAGATGTTGCCATTCTTGCCACATTTTGTTAAAATTTATGTTGTATGCAGTTTTTGAGAGTTAATCATTGTAAAACTTCTCTTTTTCCATGAAAAATGGTTAAGATGTTGTTATGTTGCTGTGTTTTCACCAACTATCTCTTTTACTCAAAACTGTCTTCTTTCAAATTCTGTGGTTTCTCTACTTTTTCTGCACTTTTCCTATCGTTCGCATGCAAAATTGTAAATGTTTTAGCATGGGCGATGTTGTGAATGTGTTTCCTTAAGGCTGTTTTTCTACAAGTTTCATTTCACTCTACGCACCTGATAATGGTTTCCAGCACTTAGGCAATTTTTAGAGCATGTTTCCTTGAAGTACAATGCAGGGACACTTTCGCTCCCAATTGTGGAGCGAAAGTTCCTCAAATGGAAGGAAAGCAAATTAAGTTGACTAAGTGTGCACTAGAAGACTTTCGCTCCATGTGGAGCGAAAGCTCCTCCTAAAATGAGTCAAAGTGCAAAGACGATCAATTCGTCGCTCCACTAGTGGAGCGAATCCCCGATCACTCCACTCGTGGAAGCGAAACCAAGAAAGAATGAAGCTAAAAGTGCAAACGAAGTCAAACATGGTCAAAGTTGATGTCGCTCCACCAGTGGAGCAAAACCAAGGCAAAGATGAGAAAATTAAGCTAAGTGCAAGAAAGGTCAACATTTTGGTCAAAGGTGCTTTTGCTCCACCTGTGGAGCGAAAGTCCCAAGCGCTCCACCATGGAGCGAAAAAGTAAAAAGTCAAAGGTCAAAGCTCCTCCCAGTGGAGCGAAACTCCCTGTCGCTCCACTAGTGGAGCGAAAGCCTCTGTCGCTCCACCCAAGGAGCGACAAGCTTGAAAGGGAAGTCAAAGCGGTCAAAGTTCCTGTCGCTCCACCAGTGGAGCGAACCTCTGTCGCTCCACTTGTGGAGTGAAAGGCTGTCGCTCCACCCAAGGAGCGACACCCAAAACGAAGAGAAAAGTTTCTAAGGCAAGAAGAGGACACTTTCGCTCCACTTCTGGAGCGAAAGTGTTGTCGCTCCAGTTATGGAGCGAAACTCCTGGCGGGCCCCAAACACAGTGCAAGCTGCCCAGAACCGCCATGGAATGCCCGGAACTGTCAGGGACTGCCCAAAACCGCCATTGACTGATTAAACCGACCCCAAGCTGCGCTCTGAGCCGTCCGATCATGGTGGATCACCGGAACCTTCTACCTTCAATGCTGAGTTATCTGCAAGGTCGAATTAAATGTTGTTAAGTCGGTTCCGGATCAAATCTGCCTATCACCATTGCGGAAGTGGTTGGGCATTAATGTTTTAGGAAGTAGAATCCTCTATAAAAGCTGGTCTTTTCTCTGTAACTAAGGATGGACAATCTCTGCTAGAAAAGCAGTTGTATACTTTGAAATCTGCTTCCGAAATACAGACTTCTGGCTCCGGTCTTGAATCTTCTATCTCTGTGTATGACTTCTATCATGTTATTTCTGTTAAATTAGTCTCTTTATCATACAGCTTGAATTCTGTTTCCTGGATTTAGCTGTCAGTAGAGGATTAATCCCTGGAGTACCCCTGGAGTTTATGCGGTTCAGAAGATTTAATGTTGGTTTCTGTTAAAGGTCTATTGTTTTGATTGTTGTTGGTTCAAGTGTTAAGTTGTGTATCGTGCTTCCTGTCCATCACCCCGTATTTCAGGCTTTTAGCCTCTTTCCCATTCCTTTCAGTTATTTCCTTCTCTTTCAGCATCTTCCTAACCCTTATCTCAAAAACCCCAATTTTATTTTTGGAACCAGCCCTACTGGAGATTGTCACGGAGGACATTCCTTTCCTTCGGACATTCAATGCTTGGCAGCGGGTCTAGGGCGCTGTAGACTTAGAAAATCTGCATCTAGGCCGATTCGATTGCCAACAAGTGAAGGATTCTTTATTGGTGGCAGTGGAACAGTCTAGGGTAAAACAATACATTCCTTATAAAATAAATTCAATTTATCTTACCCTAATTCCAAAAAAGAAAGATGCTGAATTGTTTGATTCTTTTAGACCCATAAGCTTATGTAATATGGCTTATAAGATTATTTCCAAAGTGATGGCAAATAGATTAAGGCCATTATTAGACAAAATCATTTCAGAAGAGCAAGGAGGATTTGTGAAAGGGAGACAAATTCTGGATGGGATCATAGTAGCTCATGAAGTTATACATTCAGCAGCTTCAAGAAAAGAGAAAGCTATGATCTTAAAACTTGATATGAGTAAAGCCTATGATAGGGTTAAATGGGATTTTATTTTTGCAGTTTTAGATAAGTTTGTTTTTGGGAAGAAATGGGTTAGATGGATTAAAGCTTGTGTCTCTACAGTTTCTTATTCAGTGTTGGTCAATGGGTTAGTGACAGAATCTTTTAAAGCCAAGAGAGGCCTTAGACAAGGAGATCCTCTATCTCCTTATTTGTTCATTATTATGGCAGAAGTTTTGAGTAGGAACTTAAAGAAGGCTTACAAAGATGGGCTTATAAGTGGACTTAAGGTTAGTAATAACATCGATAACATCACCCATCAACAGTTTGTAGATGATACAACCCTTTTTGGAAGGGCAAGGATAAATGAGGCCAGAGCTTTGAATAACTTTTTAAAAGAGTACGAAAGAGCTTCAGGGCAAAAAATTAATAGGACTAAATCCAAAATTTACTTCCTTAACACTCCTGCTAATATCAAAGCAAGAATTTGTAGGTTGCTTCAAATGGAGGAGGCAAATTTACCAACAACTTATCTAGGGATGCCTTTATTTGAGGGGAGAATGAGGATAGATTTATGGAATCCAGTTATTAGTAAAGTTCAAAATAAACTTCCAGCTTGGAAAGGTAGATGGTTATCATTAGCAGGAAGAGTGCAGTTAATTAAGTCAGTCTTACAAGCCATTCCAACATATTATATGTCATTGTATTCTATGCCAAAATCAGTTGAAAAAAGTTTAATCTTTATTATGCGATCCTTTTTATGGTCAGGTTTACATGATAAAAGGAAATTTCCTTTGGTGAAATGGAGCAAGTTGTGTGATGACAAAACTAGGGGAGGTCTTGGTTTAAGAGCTCTTACAGATGCAAACTTAGCTCTTAGGGGAAAAGTTATCTGGAGATTGTACAAAGAGAGTCAAAGACAATGGGCAAGAATTCTTCTAAGTATGTTGATCCCAATGACCCAAGTTTAATATTTACTGCATTCTCTCTTCCAAATGGTTCTGCTCTTTGGAATGGTTTAAAAAAATCTATTGATCTTATGATTAAAGGTTTAATATGGGTGGTGGGAACTGGAGAAAAAATTTCTATTTGGATGGATACTTGGTGTGATAAAAAACCACTCAATTTAGATCCAGTTTTGAAACCTTGGATGAGATTGCTTCAAGACAAATACGGTGATAGGGTTTCAAACATTTTGTACAAGGATCGAGAAGGAAGATACAAATGGAAAGAAGATTTTTTTACAAGTATACAAGACATTGATGCTAGGAGGCAATTGAGTAGAAAGATAACAACTGTGATTATTCCGAGGGGTGCCAAGGATAAATTGATTTGGGAGTTGAATAGCTCAGGAGAATACACAACAAGAAGTGGATATAATGTTCAACACCAACATAATAATAATGTCACTAGAATATGGAGAGATATTTGGGATAGCCCAAGCATTCCTAAAGTCAAAATGTTTGTTTGGCTAGTAGGTCATAGAAGAATTTTATCCTGGGATAACCTTATGAAAAGGGGTTTTCATGGCCCCTCTCAATGTGTTTTTTGTAATAAGGAGGAGGAGAGTATTGACCATCTCTTGGGACATTGCTCAATAGTCTGGAATCTATGGCAATGGATTCTTAATATGTTTGGTAAATGCATGGTGATGAATAGCAGAATTGAAGATTGGTTAAAGCAATGGCAAAGCACTTATAAAAGTGAGGCTTTACAGACAATATGGGATATATCAAAAGATACAATACTTTGGACTATATGGCTAGAAAGGAATAGAAGAATATTTAAAGGAAAGGAAAGCAATTTAGAGGTAATGAAAAAGAAGATATGTTTAGCCATAGAGGAGTCTAAACCAACCCTATCAACTCACCCAATCCCTAATTTGGAAGCAGAGAGTCTTGATAGATGGAGTCAAGTCATTAAATGGAATTATGATGTTGGGTACAAGAGAAGCAAAAATAAGGTAAAGAATATAAAGTGGAAACCACCAGATGTGGAGTGGGTTAAATTGAATTTTGATGGAGCATCTAAAGGAAATCCAGGACCAGCAGGAGGAGGAATAATTAGAAATAATAGAGGAGAGATTTTGTCTCATTATGCTTTCAATAGTGGATTTAAGACAAATAATGAAGCTGAAGCTTGGGCAGCTTTAGAAGGGTTAAAAATATGTAAACAAATGAAATGGAATAGAGTATGGATGGAAGGTGATTCTCTCATAGTAATAAATGCAATTTTGAGGAAAGCAAAGGCTCCATGGAACATACAAGAGATAATTGTGGAAATTCAAGATCTTGCTAAAGAGTTTGAAGAAATCAGGTTTACACATATATTAAGGGAAGGAAACAAATGTGCAGATAAGCTAGCCAATAGAGGGGTTTTGATTGAGGATCGTGAAGTTAAATTCTCCTTTCCATGGTTAGAGGAAGTAGAAAGTTTAGTTGAAGCTGACAAAAAATGTTGATTGCCTAAATCAATTAATGATTAAGATTTACTTTAATGTTTTCCATTGGTAATATCTGTTTTATTTTGTAACAATAATGTGTTTTCATTTAGACTATTTATTATAATTTTTGTGGTTGCACTTGTGTTTCAGGAAGGAAACTAGCAATCCAGATTTGGTAAAGCGGACTATGATAGTGCGATGTTTTGGAAATATTACTCTACTAAGATGCAAGGCATAGATAGTAGAGGTGAAGTTTTGGCATTGTGAAGGCTGCTATAGGAAAATGTCAAGAAAGATGCTAAATTCTGGAGTAATTGTATTCATACAGAGATTTGAAAAGATCCAGAAAATGAAAATCAAGAATTCAGACATTTTATGTAAAATGATGTAGGTTTCTAGCTATAGCATCTCAATTGAGATGAGAAGTGTATCTATTTGTAAACTCTCAAGCTCTAAAGAAGAGAGATGTAATTTGTCAAGGGTGGGGGACCCGAGTACAACCCCTTATTATCAAGCAAAAAAAAAAATCTGGAATTAATCAATTTTAAAATTTATTTTCTTGAAGTATCATGTTTAACCATATTAATTAAATTTAATTAAAGATATTTTAAACTTAACATTTTCTTTTTATTGGTTATATTGGATTGAAACTAGTCCCACCTATATTACATCATATATACGCAGTGGTATTACAATAATTTGACAATTATGCATGTATCGCTTGACAAGATTGGAACTTGGGTCTCCTCCTTAAAGGTTGAGAAATTTAATTGATTGAGCTTAGTGATAAACTATTTATCAATTTCTAGTCACTAGTGGCAACATTTATCGTCCATCATCAATCAACACATAAGAAAAACTATACATCAATTATAAGTTCAAACTAGACATAAGAGCTAAAACTGAGAAATATATCATTATTTAACAATTAACTATTTGTGAATTCAAAAATCTGAGTTTATGCATGCAAAGAAAGGGATTGCCCCAAAGTCTCTAAAAACGATGCTAACCCAGTCCCCACAGAAAATTGCAAACACAATTTTATTTTAGAAAATATAACCAAGTACTCTTATATCAGCTAAGCAGAGAGAAAATATTGAATATAATGGTCCAAACGCTGTATTAGAAGTAAACAACATACCTTGAGGATATCCCACAACAGCTACAGCCTCTTGGAGATAGGGAACGTTTCCAAACTCAAGAAAATGCATTCCTTCCCAAAATTCCTCATTATTAACTGTAAGGAGGGCAAGATCACATTCATGTCCAACAGCTTGGACTTCTGCCCTGTATTTAGTTGGAGAACCATGTTTGCGAACAAGCACAAAAGTATGATCAGCTACTACATGAGCATTGGTCAAAATTCTCCTGCCCTGAATGACAAAACCTGCACAACTAACCATTAAATCATTGACAAACTTCTTTATATCAGAAAATCATCCTGCAGCATTAACCGCTTACACCAGAGGACATTATAACTTAAACCAAAGATAAAAAAACAAAACCAGTTGAAACTTACCAGATCCTGTAATTTCTCTTTGAGGCTTATTTTGCCATGGAAGGAAGTAATTAGGACTGCTTGTTACAGTGAAAACCTTCACAACAGCATCCAAAGCAAGTTCGATGGCGGCATAAGCACCTGTTCGAGTGAATGGCACATCACACGTGGCTATCTCATTGCTTTCTCTAGTAACCAACTCAGAAGGTGGAGACTCGGTGGCAGAATTGTCTGGCTTTTTCACGAAGAGGCAATAATTGAAATAAGATATAGATCTCAAATAACCACCTTTTCTTAGGGGAACTCTATCAACTATCTCCTTATGTACAAGGACTTTACCCAATGACACTGCGTGTATAGATTTCACCAAGTTTGTTAAAGGATGTGGTCCATGACCCACTAATCCCATATAAGTAGGATTATTTGGACACTTCAAAGCACAGAAGAGGCTTCCTTTCAGCATGCTCGGGGATGATAAAAGCCTCTGCAAGCTGCATGAAAAGGAAGACATGATGATAGGCCAAATGGTTGCGGTTGTGTTTGTCAGTGAGCAACCTAGGTTTGGTTTCCTTGAAGGCTACCGGTCCACCTCACACTTCATTGTTTTATAAGCATGGAGAGAGTTTATAGTGACAACATTCAGGACTCGGACTCGGACCCCGACCAACAATAGATGGTTATGGGTTGTTAACGATTCCGGGGGAGAATTAACTTGCAGGAAATACAAATTGTTACACTTATAGTGAAGTATCAGTTATTTGGCATAAAAACTGGCTGTGTACAAAGTGAAACTTATTTTAAGATCAAGTATACACTTAAGGCATTGGATTCTGAACCTTCAGACAAAGGTAACAATAACTAATTGCAACATTTCATAGTATTAAGGTTCAGGGTTTATTGTTTATAGTCTGAAAGAAGAATAAACAGTATAAGGTGAACCGTTACAACAATCAATACCTGGACAACTTTGAAAATGGCCTTTCTCCCCAATGAATAGACGAATCTTTACTAAACTATTTTTGTTTTAATTCGCAACTCGATTTTTGAAGAAGAATGAAAGAAGAAAGATAAACATTACTTAGCGCAATGCACAAATTCCCTTTTCAGAATAAACTGCATTCCATGTGGGTATTGCTCAACAGTACACAGAACCGCTTTCGTTGCCAACTCTAAGTCAAATGCCGCATTTCACTTGTGCGTTGAGTGGTGTATTGAGCTCAATAACATATAGCTGCAATGCACTGAGTCGTTCTTTGATTTCCTTCTCACTGAAATGTGTCTAAAGTTCAAATGGGGCTTCCTTCGTTAAATTGGGTAGGCTATACAGCCAAGCCCATAAAGATTGAACATTTAAGCGCTTCCCAACCATGCTATGAAAGTTCTTGTTGAAATGAGATGAAACAGAGCAGACAATGTTACTTTCATAGACAATTTTCAAGCAGAGCATATAAAATGGGGTAGATATCTTGGCACCGCAAATCAAAGAAATTTTCAATGAGGTCCCTACTGAGTGGACAACTAGCTTGACCATTCTTTTGTTTAAAAGTGGAGATGTAAATAATCCCTCAAACTATCGAACTATCATGATCAACCCTCTTTTTGCAAAGTTGTTTGGGAGTATGATAGAGCATAGGATCAGCATATGGGCAGAAGAAAAGGGAAAGAGAGCAAAGGGGCAAGCGGGTTTTAGGCCCAAGCACTCAACTATTGATCACTGTATCACGCTCAGACAAATAGTGGAAAAAATATGGGACAAAAAAGATGAGGCTTTTTGTTGTTTTGTAGACTTCAAAAAGGCATTTGACACAGTGCCAAGGAAAAAATCATGGAGCATAATGGAAGAGCTAGAGGTTCCAATTCACTACAAGGCAACAGTTCACAGACTATATGAGCATGTAAAGGCTAGAATCGGAACACGGGAAGGGTTATCTGAATGTTTTGGTAGTGACATAGGTGTCAAACAAGGTTGCCCTCCATCTCCGACCTTATTTGGGTTGTACATTGACAAGTTAGAAAAATGGATAAACAAATTTGGGGGAGAGGGTGTGCATTTAGCCAAATATGTGGTAAAACTCCTCATGTATGAAGATGATGTAATTCTTGTGGCCAAAACAACCAAAGATCTAGAAGATCACCTTCAAGCTCTATAACTCTTTTGTAAAGAAGTTGGGATGCAGGTGAACACGAGCAAAACAAAAATTATGATTTTTTCAACAAAAAGAAGAAGCAACAACTCAAATTTCAGTTTGCAGGAGAACCGCTTGATGTAGTAGTAGAATACAAATACCTGGACATAGACTTTCATGACAAACTTAATTGGAATACATGTAGGATGAAAAGAACTCAAAGTGGTTGGAGAGCACTATATGCACTTCAAAACAGGTGTAGGAATGCCGAGTTGTGGGACTAGAAGACCACCAAGGTCTTATTTGGCCTACTTATTACACGGTTCTGTTGTATGGTTGCGAGGTGTGGGCTAGTGGCACAACAAATGCAAAATGGAGGCAAATAGAAAGGATTCAAAAATATCTAATCACAAACTTTCTCAAAATTAAGGCCACAACCTCTTATGAAATTATTCTAGTTGAAACTAGAATGTTCCCTTTAGAAGCAATCGCTATGACCAAGTTGTTATGTTACTTGAAAAAAATAGAAAACATGACAAATGATAGATGGCCTAGGGCAGCTAGGGACGAAGAGTTGCATAGGCGAAAGAATACATGGATGAAACAAAATCAGAAATGGATTAAACGTTGGGAAATCAATATAAATGAATGCCCAAATGTCAACAAAGACAAAAAATTATGTGAATGAAAAGTTCAGAAGTGGAATGTGAAAAAATACAAGCAGGTAAAGACAATATTATATTGCAAATTTTAACAACGTATGACCATAAGGAAAAAGCGTATATAAGCGTTGAAATCAAGTGGAAGGAAAAAATACTCATTGCTCAAATAAGGACTAGCTCTCATAGGCTTAGATGTGAAAGAGGGAGATGGACAACGCCCAAAGAACAATGGGAAGAAAGGATATGTACTCTATGCAGCACAGGGGCAATAGAGACAGAGGAACACTTCATCTATAAATGCCCGAGTTTTTCAGATATCTATGACAAATAAAAAGAAACACTTGAGAACGAGTTTATGGCAGATTTATTTGAAAACAGCAAACTAAAAAAAGTTGAGGAATTACTGACACAAATCAACAGAAGAAGGAACAACCTTCTCAAAGATATTAAAGATCATATGATATGATTTAAGTAATTGTACTTCCATATTTGAGACCATTCCATATTTGAGACCATATTTGGGTCTCGCGGAGGTAATAAAAATCTTTCATTTCATTATGTTCAGCGTAGTTTATATATTATTTAAATGTTTCACTAAGCGTAAATCCATTGAAAGCAGTTTGAGTGGTGTGTGCCAACATCAACCTTGGTTGAAATCCATAGAAGGCTGGTCATGAATGCGGCACACGTGACAAAAGTCGATGGGATTAATTAAAATATTCATGAATTTAGTTTACATATTATTTTAATATTCTTTAAAGTCTTATAAGTAATGTTTTTAGACGAGTGGCTTTTTTTCTCGCTTTAATTATTTTTTATAAGATTAGACTAATATAGTGGTATGTTTTTGGATTTTATTTAAAGAGACCTAGGTTCAAACTGCATAAAAAATTGGGACCCTTCCAAAACTTATGTTATCTCTTAAAAATTTAACTTGGAAGGATAGGTCAGGTAGTAGTAGTTGAGTACTTGTTGATGAGTTGCCTCGGTTTGGTCAAGGTCTAGTTGACTTCATCTTTATCTAGGGAGCTAGGGTTTATAGAGGTTCCTTATACAAGAGGTTAATAGGAATAAGTCAAGGTCCGTCGATTTTTTTTTTTTTTTCAAAATCTTAAAAGAATACGTTAATAGGTTGCAGTTGAGTGTTTATTAGCAATAATCTTAGGTCATTTTCTGAGGAGGTGGTGTTAAATTATCTTTATTTCAAAGTTACAAGAATAATTGGTCACAGTTTAGTGTTTCTTAATGAGTACCTTGATCCAATTTTTTTTAAAAAGTGGTTCACCTCGCATACTTAAAGATCTTTTGTTGTTACATATTTATTGAAAGTGGATAGGATTAGTGATCACAAACAAAAGCAAACCCTTGACTAATAAAAGATAACAATCAATAGTCAATTCTTATATATATATATATATATATATATATATATATAACTTGAAAAGAACAAAATAGTTGTATCTTTAAAGATAAGAAGAGGAACAATAATTTAGTGATGAACAAAATCTTCTCTTATTTTAGAGAATGTCAAGTTAGTTATCTAGGAAGGAATTAAGAAATTTGAGTAAGAAACTAGAATTGCAGAGGGATGGAACCTAAACCCTGTTAAAGTCATGGTTGATTCCACTTCAAATACAGTTAGAGAAAACACTAAATGGAAGCCTCCTCCTGTAGGATGGTTAAAGTTAAATTTTGATGGGGCAACTAAAGGAAACCCAGGCCCATCTGAAGTTGGAGGTATAATTAGGGATGAGAATGGTAAAGTGGTGAGAATCTATGTAGAGGCTTTGGGAAACCAATCCAACCATTTTGTAGAGGTGCATGCCATGTTTCAAGGAATTAAGCAGTTGATTGAGCTCTAGGCTAAGAAAGTTGTTATAGAAGGGGATTCCCTTAATGTGATAAATATGATGAAAAGAAATTTAGAGGTCAATTGGAATACTACTACTATGATAGAGGAAGCCCAACGGATGATTGAGCAAATGGAAGTGATAGAGTTTAAACATATTTATAGAGAAGGCAATAGTGGAGTTGACTATATGGTAAATTTGGGAATAACTCAGGAAGGGCTCTGTGTTTGGGATCATGATTTCCCCCAATAGATTATTTCAATTAGCAACAATGAGGGAAGAGTTAGAATGTAAGTTTGAAACTGGGGTCAAAGAGTGTGTTTTCTTGGACAGAGCATTAGGACATGTCAAAAAGGGGTTGAAAAGGAGTCTAGGTAGGTGTATGGTCAAGAAATATCGGATGGTTTTGAATAAAGGATATGAGTTGTACCAAATGACGAGGCAGGATCGAATAGAGAGCATAATAAAAGAGATTGGGAATAGTAACATAATGAATTGTAGTGGTCTTCACCATCATTCTTATGATGCATGGATTGAAGGAGAGGTCATTGGAATGATGATTTTTAAAAAGGAAGACACGAGAATCCAGGATCTATCCAACAACAAGTCTCATCTAGATTTGAAGACTTTAACTTATGTTCTTAACCTTTGGTTTATAAGCCAATGAGATTTCATGACTCTTACTTGTATTACTACTCTTTGGTTTGTGAGTTACAAGTTAGCTCACATGAACTCTGGGGAGGCAGATTGGACTTTGGGGCTTCTCCAAGTTCCAAGATGATTATTGTTACGCTCATAGGATTTTACAACCTCCATATAGGATACATGCAAGATTACAAGGCAATTCTGATTGATTATGGAAAGCATCCAATTGCGTGTGTTGGTGTTATAATTGGGAAGTTAGATAAGGCACTTCTAGCTCGAAGGAAAATAGAGAATCCTAGTTTTCTAGTAATGGAGGATAAAAATCTCAGGTTGGAGCCTTTGCTCTTGAATGTGGATATGGAGGTCCAAACTATTTCGAAGAAGGGAGGATTCTAGTCTTTTATGAAGAAATTTGAAGGTTTTGATTTAGAGTTATCTAAGCAAATTGTCTACAGCTGGTCAAGCAAGGAGGTGAAATATTTTAGATGTGAGTTCATGATTAATATAGTGTTGCTAGATGAAGTAATTGGATTTGTGGCTAAGGGATAATGTATTTGTGGAGAGAAACATTCCCTAGGGGGGGAGATGGAAAATTTATTTGAAGAAGATGAACATCCTCGTAGAGAGGAGGATGGGGTTGCAAGGGAGTCACTCCCTCAATCTTGGAGAAAGGTTGTCCAACCCATTATGATATACATTACTTTGGATTCGAAAGAGTCCATTGGTTGCAGCTTCCACTTCACCTTCCTAGACTTTCTACGGTGAGGAAGAAAATGAACATTCCTGCCTTCATCTACAAATCGATAGAGAAGACTATTGTTGGCGTCCAAAAAGGAAAAGTGTCTACGCCTTTACATTAGGGCTTGTTTATGATAATTTTCAAGCATATCATGGCAAAGGAGGACCTTTTGGAAAACATCTTATGGGAGCCCAAAGAGATGAATATGCAAGGATTAAGAAAGAAGATAAAGTTGGTGAAGACCAAAGAAGAGTTGGGCTCTAAAGATACGAGAAGCAATTCTTCATAGGAGGAATTATTTGAGTCTAAGGAGAAGTCAACTATGCACATTTTTTTAAGGAAATGATATGCTCTAATAATGGATATCCAATTTAGTAGGATTGGGCAAGAAGATTAGTCAACAGTTCCCAAACGTGCCTACAAGCTTCGTAGGTTGGCTAAACTGGTCCCAAAAGCAAAACTGGTAGAGCTTTCAAACCATGAATATAAGGAAGAAGACGTGAGTCAATATGAGAATGGGACTAGGGGATCGCCTACTCCACGGGCTTCTCCAAATTTTTCCTTGAAGCAAGAGCGTGATGGGAAGAGATTGAGAGTTAAAATGGAGATGGTTGGTAGTCTCTTGGTGGGGCATACTATTGGAGCTCTACAATAGATTTATTTAATCTTAAAAGATAAGATTGAATTAGGGATGAGAACAAGTCAGATGTTTGCTCGTAACCTAGAGGAGTCTACCACCCAATTGGAGGATATAAAGAAAATAATCAATTCCTTTGACAATGTATAGGAGTTGGTGAAGAGCGTTTAAGGGTTTGAAACCTGTAGTGCGTTAAGGACCATGGTCATTGTGGTTATCTTCAAGGTGAATTTTTTTATTTTATTTGGTCTTTGAAGACCTTTTATTTCATTGCAAGGAGGTTAAATTCAGTTTAGCTCATTGTCTTGTATTTTTGTCGTCTCAAATTTGAGCTTGAAATTCAATCTATAAGTGGTCTCTTGTTCAAGGTTTGGGGAGCCTTTCAAAATCCCTTCTTCTACTATAATAATAATAATAAAATATTCTATAGATATTGAAAAATAATCTTCATTTTGGAGAAAAAAATTATCTTTATTTCTATCTATTTGTCGAAATCAATAGTATAAGGTTTAAGCCTTTGCTAGCTTTAGGCTAGTTAAGAGAGCATCTAAAGGTTTTACAACACTTCCTATCAAATATTGTTGTCATGTAATTCTTGATAAAAATTCTGTCTAGTCTATGAAATGTACCCTAGACTCTAGCCAAAAATTGGATAATTATGATTTCTCCCAAGTTCAACCTCCAGAGAAGGCCAACTCCTTATGATACTTAACAAAAATTAAAACATGGCTTTAAGACTAAAGAAATAAATTGAAGGGTTAGAAGGGAATAAGAGTTTAAAAAATTACTTAAAAGCAGACAAGGTATAACATAACAACAAATGAAGATATATTGCATAATATTCTTACACAATTAACTTCAAATGAAACCTAATAGACCAACCACTGATGATAACATTACAAAGTTCATTAAGCATTAGCCATATGCCTATTAAACACTTTAAGCATTCCAAATACTATTAAAGAGTAATCCAAATAACAATCCAATGAGCATAATTCACTAATCATAAAGTGCAATAGAAATGCATTAAAATGTAAGATTCATCCATAAAAAAACTAAAAGTGTAATCATTATGGAGGCCAAACAACTTCACTCTTCATTAATTAGCAATAGTCATCATGCAGTGTACAATCAAGCAATTGTTATAGAGTCAACCCTCACGAGGTGTATTGAGCTATTTACAAGTCACTACATGAATCTTGTAGCTCAAGATTATCAAAAGTTTATTACAGGCCTATTAGAAACAACCTAGCAAGAAGTGTTTATGGGAGCAGATGTCATTTTCATATTTTATGTCAATCAATTATTTACATTCAAGTCTAATTGCAATGATTGGTCTAGATTTATTCTTCTAGCTTTTGCTTATGTGTGTCTTTAGCAAATCCATTTATCTTCCACCGCCATCTTTTACAATCTGCTTGGTCCCTGTAATGGTTTGTTAGACATATCACTTTTGACCCCAACAACTTTGGCTCAAGTGATTGAGAAGCTTTGGATGGTTATAACTTCTAACAGGAGCAAGCTAGATGAAAGGGACATTCTCGAGTGGAATTGAGTCGATTCTAAAATCTATAGTGATGCCAGGCCTTTTTAGTTTTTTTGGAGGCCTTTTGAACCAAATCTAGGCTTTTGAGGAGGCTTGGCTAACATTGTCCCTTAGAAAGCACGAATTCTCACCTTTTTGGGTAGTTCTTTGATCTTTTGGTTTTATGCATTTTCAATCTTTTGCAATGCTTATGCTGACTTAAGCACTTGAAAAGTCTAGCTTTGCTCCATTCCAAATTTTTGGTTTTTGGAGTCTCAAAGCATTTTTATTTTCATGAGCACATGGAAGACCCGACTTTGTTCTATTCTAGGCTTGAGCAATGTTGAAATCGCATAATTCTAGTTTCCTTGTTTTCAGACTTTGCTAGAGATCTAGCTGACATCATTTTTAGGGAAATTCAAAATTGATTAATCCCAACTTTACATGTTGCCAAAACATTTTGAGATAGTCAATTTTTTCTTCTTATAAAATGCATTATGCTTTACCATTTTTCATCATTATAGGTTTGCTAAAAAGCACTTTAACTGCCTTGGAACTTAGATCCAAATTAATGCATTTGAACCCCCACTAGCTTGTTTATGCTGCTATGATGATTGGTCATCCTCTGGGTCATTTTCCTTAGCATAATTTGAGCAATTTTTTTATCAAAATAGCAAGTTGGCTTGATTTTCAAGGCCTTTCAATGTGGGAAATTATTTTGACCTACATTCTCAGGGATTTTTGTTTGCAAAAATAGAGAACCTATAGGGATTTATTCATGGTATGTAGGATTGTAAGGAAGAAGGGGGATCTAAAAGATAAGCTGACAAAAATTGAAGGTTTAAGAGACAATTAAGCTTAAGGTATTAGGAGATGAAAGAATTGCACAATGGAAAATTGGAGAAAAAATGTGAAGATGTGAAAGAGGTGAAAGTCGAGGATTTAAGTGATCATTTGTTGTATAGCGATGATAGGATTTACCAAGATGCCCTTATCTAGCTTATATTCCACTCAGGTACAAATTTTTGCATACCAAAACATTTAGGAAAATAAAACTATAAGAAATGAGAAAGACATGGGCATTGAAAAATGGAGAGATCAGGAATGGTGGAGATATATACAGGTAGACAAGGTGTGAAAGCAAAAAAAATAAGGAAATATGAGAAGAGGAAAAGAAAGGAAAAGGGATGGCTATACCTAAAGGGTGGTACCCCCTGCAAAATTGGTACTTCTCTGAGCATAGACCATCACAGTTACGAGTTGTTTCAGACCTAGGCAAATTACCTTAGGTAAATATTCCACGCACTTGCAAACCAGAGCCTTTCATTAATTTACACCTTCCTTTTCTTCACAAAGTTGTAAAGGTATTGTTCTTCGATGTTGTGGGTGTTTGCATAGCATCTTGGGGCTTTGGAGGGATGCATGGCTACTTTGCTATTCAACAGAAGTATTGCACTTAAATTTGTACTTCAACTCAGGCCCACGTCTCTTTATATAGCTAAGTAGATGACTATGCCAACTAAGTGTTGTAATAACTACGAACATCATTTTTTGAACTAGCGCTCCCTCCAAAAAATATAACTTATGTGAGAGGTTCACTTACATGCTTTTCTTTTTGCACATACAATTACCTTTTGCTAGTTGTGTCCTTGTTCAGATACCTTGTGTCTGCTTTTGTCATCAAGGTGCTAAAGTGCCATGTGGCATGCTTCATGCATCCTTCCCTTGTGCTTTGTGTGTCATCGTCTTACAACCATAGTAGCTTCTATTGATTGTAAGTTCTAGCTGCCTTGTTCATTGGTCTAAGGTCAAGGGGGTCAAGGAGAGTGTTCAAAGAGTTAAGAATGAGAAAAGGCGGGTGTGGGGTGGTTAGGAGAAAAATGGGGTAAATTGGGATAAAATGGGTTGATGGGAAGTGAGATATGATGAGTAAGAATGAAGGGAATAGTGGTGTAGGGATGGAAGGAATGATACCTAAATGATGGTGACCTTCCCCTTGGATTGTGTTTGATACTTATCTTTGAATTTTAGCTTTACCTTCCTACCTTATTGCTATTTGTTTGTAAACAATATAAAAAAGCAATAAGGTAAGAGAGGTGAAGCTTCCCTCTTTAATAAAGGGATCATATTTTTGAGGGCTTTCTTGATCCACATATTTAGATAAATTTGGATTTAGTCAAGTTTATAGAGTGTGCAAAGTTACATGTCTCAGAATCTTGCTTTAAGGCATGTACTCTGCACACTCCTTAGACTCGACTAAACAATTTTTCCTCTCAACCTATGGCTATCTTTGTTGGTTAGACATAAGGGTGTAAGAACCATAGGCTTGTCAACCTTATCAACTTCTTGGATTGTCTTTATTATTTATCTTTTTCTTTGCTCTTGGAATATGCTTCTTGGTATAATTATAATATCCTCAAGAGATGGAAAAATCAAAAGACAAGACAAAGAAAAGAAGATGGACTATCAGATAAGTGAGGCTACCTTTGATATACCTCATTGTAGGTTGAGATTCATACTAGAATTATGCCAAAAGAGCAAAGTACCTAACAAAGTTTGGAGCAATTATGCAATGCTAAGGGGATGGAGCCACCTTATATGGGTTCCTTTATTTAGGCATACCTTCTAATTTATCGTTAGGTTCATCCTTTTTTTCTATGGCCTAGAATTCACCTATTTTCAAGAAAGGACATTCCTAACGCAATCAAATCAACACTCCTCAAGATCTACCTCAAACCCCAAAATCTCACACATGTGAGTTGACTGGTGTTCTTTTCAAGGTATCACTTATGCAGTGTAGCTACCCTTTTGGCCAACAACCCTATTCTTATTTGTATATGCCTATATATTGGCTTTATTTACATGGCTATTTACACAAAATTATGGCATACCTCTTCATGTTAGTGGAGTTGAGCTTTGCCCTCTCATCAAAACTAACAAGTACTTGATCATATGATGTCGAACTTGAGCTTCTCTCTCTAATACAAGTCTTGAAGTGCATAGCTTGTTTGAGTTGGGCACTAGCATTGGGTTAACTTTGTACGACTTTCGGTTCCAAGGATTGCCTAGCATAGTACGCCAAGAATTATCATAGGAAATTATTCTTGAGTGCATGAGTCATTAGGCATATTTACCATATGCATTAGTTTATGTGTTGGATTCATAATAACTATTTATAGAGTTTCCAAGAGTATGTTTATCACTAGTTTTGAGTCCAACATATAGAATGCTTCTACTATATGTGACTATTTTGTTGGCTTCCCCTGATTTTTTGGCCATGTTTGTTGTAACCCATTCAAAACAGCTTGTAGTTAGCTTTTGAATTTTGTTATTTTCCTAGGTTTGATAAAATTATCATCTCAAAAATACAACCACTCATGAAGAGCTCATGCCAGATTATTTTTTCCTCCTTTATTGGCCAACCAACTACCTCCATTTGTGTGTGTTTAGGGACTTTTGTGTGTTACACCTTTTGCTCTTCATATTTTTTTATATGATATGGCTTAAAATTCTCAACATATATTCAAACCAACTTTTGAATGTAGGGAATAGACATGTGATCATGATCTAGGGTCAGGTGTCCCCCTGATTCCTCCAAAAACTCATTTGATAAGCACATCCCAAATAATGGTGATAGATCAACAACTATCACATCTTACACTACTACAAGGTCTAGGAATTTATGCAACAATATTGGAACCTTATTTATGATGCCAACTAGCTGGATTTGCATCCCATTGAAATACAATGTCATAGAATCTAACTCATCATAATTGAAGTTCATGGCATCACAGATTTATTAGGGCATAATTATGATGATATTTTTTGAATATGCTACGCAGTTATGCAACACCTAGACTTCTAGGCATAAGAATAGCTAAAAGAGAAAAATTTGATCTTACCCATGCCAATCAAGGGTTTCCTATGTGCAGATTTAGAATCTTGAGAAATAGCCTTACCATTTTCTAAATCCTTTAGAGTTGCTTTGACCAAATTCACTTGTCTACAAACCAACTATTTTTCTTTTAGATTTTTCACTTCTTTTGCAATGTTGTCTTTAGTTTCATTTGGTAGATTTAGTCCTTGGACTGAGTGCTTGAATAATTTTTGATATCGTTAAGCTATTTTTCCCTTTGTCTCCTAATTATGGTTTGAGAATATAATTTTTGATAAGTCTCTTTCCTTTATTGGTTCAACTATGATGATTTTAGACTTAGCATTTCTAAACTTGGTATGCCAACACACAACTTTGTGTTTCTTTTCTCCCATTACCATCTTTGTAGAAATGGTGTTAGTTTTGGCTCTTATTCTTCATATTATCCCCTCCTTTGCTCTATCCTTCACCTCATGTTTTCAACATTTCCAGTCTCCTAACTATATGTTGACAAAGAAATAAGACAAAATCCTACATCTAGATTGACCAAATAATCTATGGAGAATCCCTCTACAAAATATTGTCTGAGATCCATTATAAGAGCTACAAGATTGCTTGTTCCTCGAGTTGCTTTTGAATAAAGTGGAGCAGATAGGCTTGGTAATTGTTACCGTTGTGATGATTTTCAAACGCTAAGTACTTAGGCATATCCAGGCTAGGAAATGCTTCTTGTCTTTGATCTCCTCCATTGTTTTTTTTATTGCACATAATTTGATCTCTTAGGGAAGACACGCTTTGAGGGTATACCTCAATCCCTGCTTTAGCATATTCTTCTTCCACAATATTGAGATCATTAGTCAAGATTTGAATTAAAGCTCTCAATTTGTGCATTGTCTAGGATTATGGGTAAGACAAGGTAGGTGTATTCTCCAGTGGACATGGATAAGAGGGATATGGTTTGGGCAATATGTCATGCGATGGAGAAGGTAGGGTTGGAAAAGAAAATTGTGGGTTTATTTTATGGGCCTAAGAGATATCCCACATGGTGATTCTGGAAGGGAGCTTTCCTACTAAGATGAGCATATTCTCTACTGTGATGGCCACTTGGAAGATTTGTGGAAATCTTTTTTAATTGAATTGCTGGATCAGAAGGATTAGGTCTGGGTAAGAGTATGAATGTAGTAAATGTAGGCTTGGTCATGAGTTTTTCATATTTCTTGAGGGATCCTTATCTAGGTTCTTTTGAATTAGATGTTTGTTGAGAAGCAACACACCCCCACTGAAAAAAAATGAAATTCCATCCTTTGAAAATATTTCACTTTCATTTTGCCGTAGGGACCCTCTTGATGTTTTTTCAGGTTTATTCCAAATTGTGCTTGCATCTTTCTTCTTCAAGTTTTGCATATATCAAAGTATCCAAGTAGGCTTGCATATGGCTTTGATTTCAATTTAGAATTCATTTTTTAAATGTTAGAATCATTTTGAGAAAAGAATATCCTTCACTAATATGTAAAATGCAGAATACAGATGAATGAATTCATTGGAGTCAACCTACAATTTCTGGAAAATTTGCAAAGTGGAAGTAACTTGATGAAAACGTCGCGATTTCACGACATATTCCATTTTTGGAAAAGTCACGATTTCGCGACATATTTCATTTTTGGAAACGTCGCGATTTCGCGACATATTTGGATTCGAAGAGCCAAGTGAGAAAAACGTCGTGATATCGCGACAGGTTTTAACTGGGAGCAAGTCTTATGGAAAATGTCGCGATATCGCGACACATTTGGATCGGAAGCAAAGCTTGAAGAAAACATCGCGATATCGCGACATATTCGGATTAGAAGCGCCGAGTTATGAGAACGTCGCGATTTCACGACGTGTTTTGGAAAAAGGAGCCACTTGAAGAGAATGTCGCGATTTCACGACAGGTTTGAGTCAGAAGCCAAACTTGAAGAGAATGTCGCGATTTCGTGACATATTTGGAAGAAAAGGCCAAGTGATAAAAACATTGCGATTTCACGACGCATTTGGATTGAAAGAGCCAAGCGACGGAGACGTCACGATTTCGCTACATATTCTAAGTAGAAATAAGCTTAAGAAAAACGTCGCGATATCACGACATATTCTGGTTGGAAGCATCAAGTGATAAAAATGTCGCGATTTCGCGACATATTTTGATTAAAGCCAAGCCGAAAGCATCGGGAAATTGTGACAGGGTTATAAGGAAAGGCGAAAGTCTCGAAAGCATCATGAAATTGAGACAAGGTTCTAAGGAAAGGCCAAAGTCTCAAAAGAATCGCGACAAGGTTCTAAGGAAAGGCCAAAGTCTCGAAAGCGTCGTGAAATCGCGACAAGGTTCTAAGGAAAGGCCAAAGTCTCGAAAGCATCGTGAAATTGCGACAGGGTTCTAAGGAAAGGCCAAAGTCTCGAAAGCATCACGAAATCGCAACAGGGTTCTAAGGAAAGGCCAAAGTCTCGAAAGCGTCGTGAAATCGCGACAGGGTTCTAAGGAAAGCGAAATCGCGACAGGGTTCTAAGGAAAGGCGTAAGTCTCAAAAACATCACGAAATCGTGACAAAGAAGCCAAGAAAGAAGAGAAGGAAGGAAAACGTCGCGATATCGCGACATGTCCCATTTTCGGACCTGTCTCGATTTTGTGACGCCATGAGTTGGGAAGAAGGAACCAAGCCGACAAGGTAATAAAAATTAGGGTTTAATTTAATAATATTAAAATGCTAATCCTTGTTTTGTCTTTTGTAGAAAGTGATCTGGCAGTTGCATAATAGCAGAAGTAATGGCGAAAAAGACAAAGATAGGCGCAGATCAAGCAAGGGCCGTCAGATAGAAAGATGAAGATACCTTTACACGCAGCTGCTTCATTTAATGAAATATGTCGATGATTGGTCGAAAAGTGAAAATATCTACACGCAGTTACCAGAATTTGTCGATGGATGCATTTAACGGGAGAATTTATGGTGAAAGTAATGGCGTGCAGAGAATTTCAACTCAAAGGCGGCTCTGCGAAGATAAAATGCTAGAGAAGTCAGTGACTCATCCAAATTTCTCAGAGGAATTAATGAGATGCTCCCGATCGACGCACCAGAAAAATGAAGATATCTACTCACAGTTACAGGTGGATGAAAATAATATCAGATTGTGCCTTCTCCATTTATGGCAAGTAACTGCACTAAGATTTGCAGAATGGTTAGGGTTTATCAAAACTTTATATAAAAATGCCTTATATTGTAAAACCTTGGCAGTAGGGTTTTGATGATAAGATTTAGGGTTTGAGAAGAAGATATTTCTAAAAAGATCAGGGTTTGTCCTGAGTCTATATATACTTCTTCTGAATGTAAGATCAGGAGGTGGAAACTTAGAAATAAAAGCTATTGGAGCAATTTCCTGCAAATCTTGTTGAATGCTTTTGTTCTGGACTTGGAGTTGGTGTGAGTTTTGTTTTCTGTGATAGCATGGCTAGGAGCCTAATCTCTCTCGGATTGCGATAAGTTCATCTTCTTTTGTTTTCATCTCATTAAGGTTTCATTTAATTTATGTTGTAGATCTGTGTTATTAAGATTGGATATGCTACTAGGCTTCATTCTTTTTATTGTATGCTAGGGAAAATTACAGATTTAAGGTTCAGGCCTGTTCTAATTGCTCTGTCCTCACTGTGCGAGCTAAGCTGCTGGTGAGAGATACCAATTTCAACTGACTTTCCTTTTGTTTGTGATTTTCTTTTAGATCTGTTGTTGTCTCTGTCTTATGCTCTTAGTGGAAGGTGATCTTAGAAAGCTGGACACTTTCCTCTTTGATTTGTTCTATTGTGAAGCTAACCAGTATAACTAAAATTGGTAGTTTTGGTTTTGCAGCTAAGTTAGATAAACTTCTCTTTCTGCCCTACCCTACTCTCTCTGTTCCACCGATTGAATGATCCATTTTTATTTTCTTTAAAATTTGTCTTTTATTTAAATTGCTAAAGCATAAAGAGCTAGATCAAAGAACTGATTGTAAATCTGAGTGTCCACAAAGATAACCACTTCCAAAAACATTACTGAACCAAAGTCCAGAGCCCGTTGTAAGGTAACAGACAGTCCACTTGAAACTATTCTAGAAGCAAAAAAGAGTGAATAGACATTCGACCCAACTCTATAACTCACACCTTGGATATCCAACAAGATCCTAAAGTGAGTGGGATTTATCCCTTATAAGTGTTATCGGGATTTCATGCTCATTCTTCACAGGGTGTGTATAAAAGTCGAACCAACATTTAAAATTGGCGCTAGAAGGAGGGCCGAACTTACGTTCTTAGTGGCTTGAGTTGAGAAATATGATTGTATGTGGTATTTAACAAATCTGTGTTTTATCCAGTCGTGAGCCTTTTTCCCTCCTCCTTAGCCTTTTAAACTGTTTGTTTGAGTTTTTGCCTAAAAAAACTCAACACCAACATTTAAAATTGGCGCTAGAAGGAGGGCAAAGTTCAGTATTTGTTAAGGATTGTTTTATCACCACTTGTAGTTACTCCAACTACAACTGAAAATATCATCGTTAATCAAGTAGTAATGGCAAGCTGGTTGGGTTCCACTACCTTAAATATCCCTGGTGCAGCCCATGATCTGCCCAAAAATCCTGAGAGGTATCTTCCTAGATACAAGCATGATGGAACTAAAACAGCAGAAGAACACCTGATGGCATATAAAAATGCTCTAAAGTTGTTGAATGTGCAACATGAAGATGTGGCTTGTAGATTATTCCCATTCACTCTCCAGGAGGGAGCATACGACTGGTTTTTGGATCTTACTAATGATTCTATTACTAGTTGGAATGACCTAGAGAAAGTTTTTGTATCACAATTTGGGGAAGTGATTGACCCCAGTGTGTTATATCAACAATTCTCCAACATTAAGAGAGAGTCTGGTGAAGATATCAGGTCTTTCAATATGAGGTTCCAAAAAGCTTATGGTAGAATGATTGGTCATTACATCCCAAGTGCAAATCTAGCCTTAGAAATCTATAAGAATGCATTGGATTCGGTGACCTCTATTTTCCTCAAGAGAGACATCAATATCACAACCCTGGCAGGAGCTTATAAGGAAGCTTTAATTCTTGAAAGACAGTTAGGACCTCAAATTTTGAGCAGTCCTTTGATATCCTATGTTACACAGAACATGCCTATTTTGAATCCCATTCCACATCATGAGTTAGTGCCAACATGTCACGCTCTACCCAAGGAAACTCCATTAACTGTGACACACACTCAGCATGTGCAAAATATAGAGAAAGATTTTGACAAGTTCAAGGTGGAAGTGCCTGAAGTAAACATTTGTGACCTAGCATTACCCAACTTTGAAGCTTTTCCTGGTGAGTTAAATTTTCCTAAAAATCAGAGAAATATTGATAGTTCTGGTTCATCCAAAAATAGTACGACTATGGTTTCAGATTCATTCACTTTTCCCGAAGAGTCAGAAAATGTCGTGGAGATACCTATGGATGAAATGCAAGATTTTCAACAGTTCCAAAAGGACAGTTATAATTTGAGATGTGAAAATCCAGAACCTACTCCTAATAATGATCCTCCCTCACCAAAGGGTGATGAAAATAAGATTCAATATCACTATACAGAAGTAACTAGGAAGGAGTATAACATCATTGAGGATATGAAGAAAATTAAGGCTAACATCACCCTCCATGAGTCGGCTCGATTGTTGAACAAAAGGATAACTTGATTGAAACTTACTCTGGACCACCTATTGAATTTCAAGAAAAGGAGAAGAAGATAGTAAATGTGAATGTGGTCAACCAACTCGGAATAGACAAAGAGTCTCAGTATAAGCATGTGATCACTGAACATAATATCAAAAAAGAGGTTGTAAACCGTGTTGATGCAGATATTGGAGTTTATAATTTGAAAACCGAGAAGGTGAGACCAGTTATAACTCTAACCAATCACAACAATGATATTTGGACATTACACATTGATGGGGTTAAATCTAAGCAAGGCTCGGGTGAAAGAGCAAATTATGAAAATTCTACTAGAGGGATAAAAATTGAAATCTTGGATATTGGAGCAGTGGAGCAACCACAAAATGTTCAAGTTATTAAGAACTATGACATACAAATAAAATATGATCTCTTTGAGTTGTTACATAAATCTGAAGATGTGATGATTTGGGTCTATAAAGGCTTTAAGGTATTTGATCCTGGGGGTTTTTACATCGCCCTTTGAAAGAATTCCAAACCCTTCAAGTAGAAGCATAAACATGTAATGCTTGATTTTGAAGGAGGCATAAAAATGATGCACATGGGTGATAGAATAAGACATAAGGGGGAAAAATTCACCATTCATGTTATTATGTGATTTGACTAATTTGGAGGGTGAAGGACTTGCAGATTTGGTTTTTCTGTGGGACAAGATTTATATTAAAAAAAAAAAAGAGAGAGAGAGGGAAGACGGTAAACACAAGTCTTTCCCAGGTAGCAAAAATTTTGGGAAGCATAATCTGGAGTGCATTTCGTCAACGGGACCTGAAAGGTATTTTTCTAAATTTACTTGCAAATGGTCAAATTTTTTTAAGGCACTATTTCTCTGCTTTTCCATCTGCTACATCATCTGAATAAATCACAGAGACTTTGTGCATATGTATATATTGTGAATAAAGTTTGAAGTAGTGTGTTTTTATTTTTGTTTTATTTAAAGTTTGAAGTGTTGTGTTTTGTCTTTGGGGTCTGTACAATTTTTTCTTTAGCTTTTAAATTTTGTTTGTTTAAGTTTTTGCCTGGGCAGCAAAGCACAAATCAACATTTAAAATTGGCCTAGTGTGTTTTCTTTTTGTTTCCTTTTATTTAACATTTGAGATAGTCTGCTTAGATTAAAAAGTGGGACTACTTGTTATCTAGAACAACAGTAGAAAGATAATTGGATTTTGTGTCTTGCTTGCCACAATTATTTTAATTATAAAGAAATTACTATACTGTTTGGTTGAAGAACTCCCAGGGAATCCAAGAAAAGTTGGTCATAAGAGGGGACTCTGATTCGTGAAATTATTTAAGTGTCCAAAGAGGCTATTGGTACCCAATAGATCGATGAAATATAAAAAAATTGTTTTTAGCAAGGCTTTCCAGATTTCGGTATATTTCAAAAGAGAGAGAGAGAAGGTGAAAGTTGAGCAAGACAACATAAAACTGGCACTCTTTTATTTCCCACAAAAAAAAAAAAAGAAAAGTTATTGTAATGAAAGAGATAGCCAAGGCTCCAGAAGATGTTTTTTACCAAGCTATAGATGCCACCTCATAGTTGTGGATCAAGGTCGTGAAAATCTAAAGAGTAACTCTGTCGAGGTTGTAAAAGGCTAAACTAGTAAACAGAGCCCTACTCGGTTTCCCCTTCACAATCTAAAAAAGTTGATCGATCCATAGTAAAACATTTGAAGCCCCAGTCATCCTTGGAAGAAGGTTTATACACTTGTAATCGCACATCAAAATCTTCCTTAAGTGATTCAACCTAGTATGTCCTTGGGAAACTTTAACAACTATCAGGTAGTAGTTAAATCATTTTGAAGAATATTTGTGGCAAAGCATGGTACATGGTCTATATTGTTTTGAAACTAGAGTCCTGGATTCTAAAATAGTGCTACTATTTTCCCTGCAGATATCGCCATTTGTTGAGAAGCAACACACCCCCACTAAAAAAATGAAATTCCATCCTTTGAAAATATTTAGTTTTCATTTTTTCGTAGGGACCCTCTTGATGTTTTTCAGGTTTTAATTCCAAATTTTGCTTGCCTCCTTCTTCTTCAAGTTTTGCATATATCAAAGTATCCAAGTAGGCTTGCATATGGCTTTGATTTCAATTTAGAATTCATTTTTTAAATGTTAGAATCATTTCTGAGTAAAGAAGATCTTTCACTAATATGTAAAAATGCAGAATACAGATGAATGAATTCATTGGAGTCAACCTACAATTTCTGGAAAATTTGCTAAGTGGAAGTAACTTGATGAAAACGTCGCGATTTCGTGACATATTCCATTTTTGGAAACGTCACGATTTCGCGACATTTTCCATTTTTGGAAACGTCGCGATATTGCGACATATTTGGATTAGAAGAGCCAAGTGAGAAAACATCGCGATATCGCGACAGGTTTTAATTGGAAGCAAGTCTTAAGGAAAACGTCGCGATATCGTGACACATTTGGATCAGAAGCAAAGCTTGAAGAAAACGTCGTGATATCGCAACATATTTGGATTAGAAGAGCCAAGTGATGAAAACGTCACGATTTCATGACATGTTTTGTAAAAAGGAGCCGCTTGAAGAGAATGTCACGATATCGCGACAGGTTTGAGTCAGAAGCCAAACTTGAAGAGAATGTCACGAATTTGCGACATATTTGGAAGAAAAGGCCAAGTGATAAAAACATCGCGATATCGCGACGCATTTGGATTGAAAGAGCCAAGAAACGGAGACGTCATGATTTTGCTACATATTTTGAGTAGAAACAAGCTTAAGAAAAACGTCGCGATATCACGACATATTCTGGTTGGAAGCATCAAGTGATCAAAATGTCGCGGTTTCACGACATATTTTGATTAAAGCCAAGCCTTGAAGAAAGCGTCGCGAAATCGCGACAGGGTTCTAAGGAAAGGTGAAAGTCTCGAAAGCGTCGCGAAATCACGACAGGGTTCTAAGGAAAGGCGAAAGTATCGAAAGAGTCATGAAATCGCGACAGGGTTCTACGAAAAAGCGAAAGTCTCAAAAGCGTCGCAAAATCGTGACAGGGTTCTAAGGAAAGGCGAAAGTCTCGAAAGCGTCGCAAAATCGCGACAGGGTTCTAAGGAAAGGCGAAAGTCTCGAAAGCGTCACAAAATCGCGATAGGGTTCTAAGGAAAGGCACAAGTCTCGAAAATGTCGTGATATCGTGACAAAGAAGCCAAGAAAGAAGAGAAGGAAGGAAAACATCGCGATATCGCGACATGTCCCATTTTCGGACCTGTCTCGATTTCGTGATGCCATGAGCTGGGAAGAAGGAACCAAGCCGACAAGGTAATGAACATTAGGGTTTAATTTAATAATATTAAAATGCTAATCCTTGTTTTGTCTTTTGCAGAAAGCGATCTGGCAGTTGCATAATAGCAGAAGTAATGGCGAAAAAGACAAAGATAGGCGTAGATCAAGCAAGGGTCGTCAGATAGAAAGATGAAGATACCTTTACACGCAGCTGCTTCATTTAATGAAATATGTCGGCGATTGGCCGAAAAGTGAAAATATCCATACGCAGTTACCAAAATTTGCCGATGGATGCATTTAACGAGAGAATTTATGGTGAAAGTAATGGCGGGTAGAGATTTTCAACTCAAAGGCGGCTCTGCGAAGATAAAATGCCAGAGAAGTCAGTGACTCATCCAAATTTCTTAGAGGAATTAATGAGATGCTCCCGGTCGACGCACCAAAAAAATGAAGATATCTACTCACAGTTACAGGTGGATGAAAATAATATCAGATTGTGCCTTCTCCATTTATGGCAAGAATCGCACGAAGTTTTTCAGAGCGGTTAGGGTTTATCAAAACTTTATATAAAAATGCCTTATATTGTAAAACCTTGGCAGTAGGGTTTTGATGATAAGATTTAGGGTTTGAGAAGAAGATATTTCTGAAAAGATCAGGGTTTGTCCTGAGTCTATATATACTTCTTCTGAATGTAAGATCAAGGAGGTGGAAACTTAGAATAAAAGCTATTGAAGCAATTTCCTGCAAATCTTGTTGAATGCTTTTGTTCTGGACTTGGAGTTGGTGTGATTTTCATTTTCTGTGATAGCGTGGCCAGGAGCCTAATCTCTCTCGGATTGCGATAAGTTCATCTTCTTTTGTTTTCATCTCATTAAGGTTTCATTTAATTTATGTTGTAGATCTGTGTTATTAAGATTGGATATGCTGCTAGGCTTCATTCTTTTTATTGTATGCTAGGGAAAATTACTGGATTTAAGGTTCGAGCCTGTTCTAATTGCTCTGTCCTCACCGTGCGAGCTAGGTCGTTGGTGAGAGATACCAATTTCAACCGACTTCCCTTCTGTTTGTGATTTTCTTTCAGATCTGTTGTTATCTCTATCTTATGCTCTTAGTGGAAGGTGATCTTAGAAAGTTGGACACTTTCCTCTTTGATTTGTTCTATTGTGAAGCTAAATAGTATAACTAAAATTGGTAGTTTTGGTTTTGTAGCTAAGTTAGATAAACTTCTCTTTTTGCCCTACCCTACTCTCTCTGTTCCACCGATTGAATGATCCATTTTTATTTTCTTTTAAATTTGTCTTTTATTTAAATCTGCTAAAGCATAAAGAGCTAGATCAAAGAACTGATTGTAAATCTGAGTGTCCACAAAGATAACAAATTCCAAAACATTACTGAACCAAAGTCCAGAGCCCGTTGTAAGGTAACAGACATTCCACTTGAAACTATTCCAAAAGCGAAAAAGAGTGAATAGACATTCGACCCAACTCTGTAACTCACACCTTGGATATCCAGCAACATCCTAAAGTGAGTGGGATTTATCCCTTATAAGTGTTATCGGGATTTCATGCTCATTCTTCACAGGGTGTGTATAAAAGTCGAACCAACAATGTTAAAATTGATAATGCTCTCATGAAGGAATCTTTGGATAAAGGAAAATTGGGTGAGCAGTAGGAATGGATCTCTTAGATCATCAAACTCTAATATGAGGGGTTCGACTAGGTCAACCTATTCCCTAATGCTTTTGTCCTCTAAGGAGTGAAACCATAATAACGCTTTTCTTTGAAAAGGTTGAGCAAGAAGTCTAACCATCACATCTTCAAAGGAAATGTTATAGATGGTAGCTAGAGCATCCACGTATTGACAAAGCAATTAGTTATTTCACCATTGCCATGGTAGATGAGTAAGTCTTCAAAGCAAATTTGGAAATTTTATGAAGATCTAGAATATCGAGAGGTCCAACATTATTTCAAGCCAGGCAAATTTGTCTGACCATAGATTTATGGATTAAATTTTTTAAAGTTGATGATCTCAATGTCCATCTCCATCATTGTGTAGTTTTAGGTTCTTCCACCAGTGGAGATGCCAATATCTTTGGTTCTTACATAAATGGAGTCATTAGGTGAATATGTGTTCTCTGCTTAAAAGGTCAAGACTATTCACTAGAATATTGAGTTCTCTAAGCGAGTTCCAAAACTCTTAGTTCAACACAGTGTGTATTCACTTTGGATATTTTAGTATATTTTTTGTAGTGAGATTCATTGATGAAATTGGTCCCATTAGGCATACCGAAACGCTTAATCCAAAACTTGCCTAGTCTATTAAATGCACCCAAGAATTTGGCCAAGATTGGATGACTAGGATTTCTCCTAAATTCAACCTTTGAAGAAGGTTGGCTCCTTATAATACTTAACAAAAATTAAAATACAGCTTTAAGACTAGAGAAAGGGATGGAAGGGTTAGAAGGAGATAAGGGTTCAAAAAATTATTTAAAAGCAAACAGGGTATAGTGTAACAACAAAAAATATATTTTGCATAAGAGTCTTACACAATTAACTTCAAATGAAATCTAATAGATCAACCATTAATGACAACATTATATAGTTCATTAAGCATTAGTCGTATGCCTGTTATACACTAAGCATTCCAAATACTATATGAATAGTAATCCAAATAATGATCCAATGAGTTGAATTCACTATAGCATAATTCACTAATCATAAAGTGTAACAAAAGTGCATTAAACTGTAAGATCATTTCATAAAAATCTAAAAACGCAATCATATGGAGGTCAAACAAATTCACTTTTCATTAATTGGCGGTAGTCATCATATAATATACAATCAAGCAAATGCTACAGAGTCAACCCTCATTATGAGGTGCATTGAGTGAATGGGAGTAAATGCCATTTTTTCTTCAATACTATAGTTGTATATCTTCCTACTTTCTATCCAGGCTTGCACCTGATAGCTGCAACTCAGCACTCAATATTGGATGGACCAAAATAGAATTTTTGATCCAACCTCCAGAGTAGGTTAGTTTCTTGTCAATTTAAATAGGATGTTGACACAATTATGCTCACTTGGGGTTTTGATATTAGGGTAATAAAAGGCTAGGATTAGAAATATGTGAACAATAGTGGATGGATAGGCTAAAAACATTGCACTACAACAAAAAGCTCCAAAAAATCAAATTAAAGACACATTACTCAGATCAATATTATCTCAAGTTAAATGTATTTTCATTCATTAACGAACATCAGAGAAATATTGTAGAGAGCAATTTCAATATCCAAACAATGATAATCCAAATAACAAAATTCACCAATATCTAAATTTTATAGAAATGCACTCCCTAACAATACAGATCAAACTCAGAAGCAGATTTCAATTACCCTAGTAGCTAGTAATCCATTAATTTGGCACAAACTAACCATTCAAGTATTCATAGAAATACAACTTAAGAATTCGAACCTCTGATATAAAATATGAAGACACAATATTTGAGGCGAAGATCAATGTAATGCTCCTTTCATTAGTCCTTGGGAATATTTACAGTAGCACAGGCAAACACACTAGAGCCGACCCTTAGAAATGAGGGTTCGACATCTATTTATAGTTTTGAAAAATTAAAATAACAAGGAATATTACAAAGATTAAAATTTGATAGCTCAACAGAGAGTTCTTGCTGTTATTCTCTTACTGGTTCATCCTTCGAGAAAATCGCTACAAGTGGACTGCCATGGTAGCTCAAACTATCTGTAACTTACTGGTTGTTCTATGCTAACTAGAGTTCTGGCCGTTGGAGATTATGTATACATCATTGATCCTTCTTGGAAGCCTTCTATATTTTTTGATCTGTAACCATATCTGGTTATGTCTTCTTGAAACCCTCAATGCTTCAGCTTCCGCCTCTAACTGATTGTTACAACTCTGATGAAGAAATACTTTTATATACTTCAGGTTCCTTAGAAAAATCTCCATCGTATGGCTACTATTTAATCTGATAGAATATTGGTATAATAGCGGGGAAGAACACAACGCCATTCCACTATTTAAAATTGATGACATCATATTTCCTACCTTAGAAACTACAGAATGCCAATCTGGTCTTAAATGCTTTGGAAGTTAAGCGGGATCGAATCGGCTCCTCGTCCTTTATTTTTCTTCATTGGTGTAGCACCCTAAAATTGGCACGGTTAAAACCTTAGTAAAAAGATAAAATATTAAAATTTGAATTTCAACCCCAAACCGCCCGTTAAACCGCATTTTACCCACTTTCCCCATTTTTCGTGCCATTTTTAGGATTTGTTTTGACCGTTGGACGATATCGTCTCGGATTAGACGAAATCGTCCCCGATCCGACGAATTCGTCCGGAACAGAACGTCCAGTACGATTTCGTCCCAAAATCAAATTTTCATAATTAGCTTCTGTTTCAACAGCCTCTCCAACTCGGCGTAAGCGTGTCCGCGTAGTTGGAGATTTCCTTGTTGGAGATCTCCCAGATTGGGATGATCCCCAACCTCCCAAACCTCTTCCTAATCCTATATAAACTAGGATTTTTCTAGTTTATCCCCCTGGATGACTCCCATGATTCTCCCTGAACCCCTAACCCCTTAGTTGTAGGATTTCATTGCAGAGTTAGCTCCTTATTCCCTCGCACTATTTTGCTTGCATTCGGTATTTTTGTATTTTTATTGCAAGAACTCTACTATTTTTCAGTCGAAGCTAGCTTGGATCATCGCGGACGATCTCGGATGATTTCGGACGATCTCGTACGATTGGAGGCGATCCTGACTGTAGTCCAGATTGAGGGCAGTCCGAGTTTAGAGTTTGCATTTTCTTAGCTTTTTCTACATTTTTCATATCATATCTCTGCACTGTTTTAAGTTATTATGTTTTATGCATCTTGGAGTTCACCTCATTTAGCATAATCGCATGATAAAGTTAAAATCAATCATTAAATCTATTGCATTTCCTTATTTGTTATTAGAATCTATTATTTAGGCATGTTTGTTGTTATTTCTACCATTACCCCTTGCTTCTGCATTTGCATATTTGGTATTTTGCGTCTATTTTTGTGATTGCAGGTTTTTGACGAATTCATCAGATTTCAGATGATTCTATCTGATTTCAGATGACCTTCTATGATTTGGGATGATCCCAAGAAATATCAGATGATTACGTACAAATTGAGATGATCTGAACTGCTACAAGACTCATAATCTCCATCAGACATCCGAAATCAGGTATGACACCTTCTAGTTAGCATATTCTCTATTATTTGCATCCATTTCTATTTTTTGTATTCATTTAAATCAGCATTGGCATATAGAATAGTTTAGATTCATATCGGCCAAACCTAGGAGTTGAATGATCAAGCATAAAAATGAACACATCAAACACACTATCAACCTAGGCATGGAAACTGCCATTCAAAAGTTTCCTGGTGAACCCACCATCCATCAAAAATTCACCCTTATACACCTCCCCCGAGAGGCGGGACCTTCAAAGGGCCTCTCAATCCGAGGTATTGTCCCATCCTTTTCACATCCCCCTTCCGGGCATGGATCCTATAGCCTGAAGGTAAGGGTGCAAAAAATTTGGAGCGATACATTTTGGTGAACCCGACGTGAAACATAAACCTTTTGAAAACAAAAACTTTTCTAAAAAATAAAAATAATAATAAAAATCAAAACATAAATGCATTTAGACTTAAGAAAATTTGCATGTCATATTTAGATGGTAGACTATAATAAAAGACGAGTTGTCACCATTAATGTTGAAAATCAATTAGCAGCTATAGAGATTACTTCTGTGCTTAGAGTACCTCAAACAAATAGGGTTCAACCTTTGTGGGACGAACTTGATAGGAGATTAGATCTCATTTCATCTAGAGCAACCGAACTTAGGCAAATCAAGAGGTTTGTCCTAGATAGAATCCCGGATCCCGATCAAGTGATTTTGTATCATGAACTTCAGAGAGCTTGCCATAGGTGGTTAGCAGATAAAAGAGCCCTTGTGTCTTCTGAGTTGTATACCTTTGAGGAATACCTTGAGAATGCAGCTATAGTACATAAATTTCTGTCTCGTATAGAGGACCAAGAGGTCGTTCTTACGGATAGAAAGAGATGGAATAGAGTTCCCAGAGCTGTGTTATATCGAGAGTATTGCCATGAGATTTATTTTTACAAAACAGAATCTGAAACAGATAATATCACCATAGCACACTTTGTTGACTTCTTGAAAAACAATTTCCAATTTGAAGAGGAGCACTTTATGACTCCTGATGAACTTGATCCTATCAATGATATCTATAAACTATTTATAGAAAACTAAGTTATTATTTTATTATTGTTATTTCTTGTATTTAGTGTGTTGTTTATTGTCTTTATAAGCATAAAAACAAAAACAAAAACAAAATAAAATCATAACAAAAAAATCAAAACATTTTCTTTTAAGTATTATAGTAGGTATATAATTAAAATATATACCTCCCAAGATCTGTTGCAAATATATTAATATATATTTGCTAAAACCTAAATTTAGACACAATGACTAGACTCAGGAATGGAAAACAAATTGAAGTAGAAGAGGATTGGTTAGGAAAAAAGCCCTTCTTGAAGACCCAATTCAAGAAGAAGTAACCTTAAACCAACAAGAAGAAGAATTTGTGGACGCAAATGAACAAAAAGAAAATGATAGAGAGGAAGGATCCTCATCTCCTAAAATAACTCCGAAGGAGCTGTTACTTTTGAGAACATGGACCATTTTTGGAAATTTCTCAATAATAATATTGGCACCCTTAATAGAGCAATTCATATGGATAAAGATCAAATTAGTGACACTCAAGCAACCCTAGAAGATATATATCACACACGCACTAATCCTTTGTCCTTTGTTGATCAAGAGAGTGATCAAGCTCGGACCGTCCAATTTGGACATGGCTGCTATAATCCAAAACATGCAACAACAACAGGCTACCCAACCACCTAGAGTGCCTGTTACCAAGCCAAGGGTTATCCCCACACAAAAGAAACCTTCATTCACTACTCTATTTCGCCAAGCTATTGATCAATATACCTCAAATCAACAAAAGCCTAAAACAAAACCAAATACCAATTTCCAACAATCTGGGATACAACATAATGCTACAACAAATCTTCTTCATAATACTCTTCCTACCAACCATTTGCATAACAACAATATAGCATCTAATCCTTATGTCCCGCCTTCCTACGGTCACAAATCCCATACTCATGTACCACCAAACCAATATGGTGGACAAACCGGTAATTTGGAAGCCATGGTGAAACAGTTAGTCTCTCGCATGGACCAGATAGATCCCTACCGTCCCTCGTACAATTATCGAGAGATGTGTAGTCAACCTCTAGATCCTATAGTTGTAGCACAACCATATCCCAAACACTTTCCTATGCCTGTCCTACCTATATATAAAGGAACCGAAGATCCCATAGAGCATCTTCGTATGTTTAGGATAGCATGTCATGACATATCACATGATGATTTGCTATTACTAAAAATGTTCCCAAAAAGCTTAGGGGGGATGGCATTGGAATGGTATTATCAACTACCCACTCATTCCTTGAGAAATTTTGAAGAGACCGCTGAGTCTTTTGTGCATCAATTTAGTGCCTATATCGAAAGGCATGTAACCATTAAAGATTTGTACAACCTAAAACAAGACAAAGATGAGTGTTTTGCTCGACTTCTTAGCTCGATGGAGGCAGTTGATAGGAAAATTACACTTTGTGTTACCTTATCAGGAGATGTTGGATATTTTTATCAATAATTTACAAGAACAACTATCCTATGAATTATCAATCGCTACCTTGACCACCTTCGATCAAGCTATAGACTTAGCTCGAAGGGTGGAAGATGCTCTCATTAGAAGAGGTCAGCTCAAAAAGAAAGATGATGAGAAAACATCCAGAAATCAATATAAAAATAAACAAGTTGTGGGTGACTGGAGTCACTGATAGCAGTAAACATTGCTAATGTTAATACTGTGAAAACAACAGAGAAGTTTATATTGAAACCTCCTGATAAACCACCCCGAGAATTTACTAGGTTAAATCAACCTTTATCAACCATTCTCCCGCAATTACTAGCACGAGGCTTGATCCAATTACCAGCTATCCGGGAACCTGATCCAACCATACCCGGATACAGAGCTGATTTACATTGTGATTTTCATAGAGGACCTGGACATGCTACCAACTCTTGTAAAATATTAAAACATAAAATACAAGATTTGATTGATAATAATGAGATGGAGGTGCAAGCCTTCCAACCTAAACAAAATCCTTCTAATAACGCTCAAAAGAACATTCCCCAAAATCAGAATCAGAATGCCAATCAATCATTGGACATATTTCAACATCCTTTACCAAAACATGGTAAAGAGGTGGCCAATCAAATTGAGCATCACAATGTTCCTCCTCCTACCCGATATGTAGGGACTATTAGTGGACAATTACCTGTTCATGATCCTCAAATATTTGACACAACTTTATCCATAGTTACGACTAGACCTCTACATAATATTCGGATACTTGATCTTAGTGACACCGAATATGAGACTGAAAGTGACATGGAAATCACCTCAAATCAATCGAATAGTTCTGAAGATGAATCAGATCCTATTCAACCTATCACAAGTTCTATGGTTCCAGAAGAACCATTTCCTAGAAGAGTCACTACTAGACCATCTTCTCACCAAATAGTTTCTAATGAACAAGCCATAAACGCTAGACCAAGACCTATTCATCACTTGCAAAATAATATTGTAGGAACCATCGGAGCCGTTACTAGACAACAGGCTCAAACCTCTCAACAAGATCAAACTCAGAACGATGGATCAGCCCCATTTGTTTTGAAAAATCCCAATAAAGGGAATTATGCGTCTAATGTTCAACCTAAACCTCCTTACAATATTAATGAACAATTATCCAATACTACAGCTAGAATTTCCCTTTTGGACCTGTTAAGATCTTCTCCTACCCATAGGGATGAATTAATGCTCACATTAAGCCAAATGATGGTACCACAAAATATTCAACCTGAAGCCATGTCCAATACTATCATCACTCGAGAAGTCGATTGTATTGACTTTCGAGATAAAGATATCCCGCAACATAGTTTACATAAGGATAACCCCTTATATATTACTGCCCTAATTGGAGATGTAGTCGTTAAACGAGTCTTGATTGATAATGGTTCATCTTTAAACATCTGCACTTTTGACTTCTACCAACGATTTGGGTTTAGAAGTGACGAAATGAAAAGAACTCGATATGATTATAAAAGCCTTCAATGACGAGACACAAGAAACGTGTGGAGTCATTACTATACCCTTGCAAGTTGGTCCTAGAACCCTAGATACGACCGTGTTTATTGTACATTGCCCCGCATCGTACAATATACTTTTGGGTCGCCCTTGGATCAATGCGATGCGAGCAGTTCCCTCCACTTTACATTAGTGTGTTAAATTTGAATTTAAAAACTAGTTGGTTACCATTCATGGTGATCCTAGACCCTTTGATATGTGCGCTTTGGCATAACCTGTTGGAGTTCAATTTTGCCCTGCCCTATCATCCACACATCCTAATTCTTATCATCCATCCAAACGTGTGAAACACACACCCATAACATCATCTACTCTTTCAACTACACCTATACATATAGCTCAACCATCTTCTCAACAAACCACATTAGGACCTCGAAAAGATCCTAAAACTACAACCAATGCTTCTTGTTTTACTCCTATATCTTCCATACCTATAGACTCACCCATCAATATCCCTATGACATCTACATCCACTACTGGCATCCTTTCTACACCCGACGATGTAGGAAATGTTCCTTCTACCTCTTATGCTCTTACCGATGAGCTCTTACCCGATTTATCTACAATTCTTATATCTGAGGAAGCCAACACTGCCATGCAAACTTCCCTCCTTTTAAATAAACTCCCACCCTCTCCTCGTACCTTGGGCCTCCCACAACCTATGGGAAGTATCTACCAAGTCGGGAGTTGTGCTTTTATTTATAAAGGATATGATTGGGGAAGAATACCCGGAAACATTAAGATACATTGTGATGGATATGCTAGATGCTATTTTGCTAATGATTATCTTAAAGCTAAGCCCATAATGCTTAAATTGGGATATAAAGGGAAAGGTTTGGGACCTTTCCAAAATGGTATGAAAGAACCTTTTGAGGTAGAACCGTGGCCCGCCCACTGTGGTGTGGGCCTATTTTCTAGTAAAGGTCAGCCCTTTCCATTTGAGGATGATGACCATCTCGTATGTTATCAAGATTATCTAGATAAACAAGATTCTTTGTGTCTAAAGAATAATTCTTTTACCTGCAATATGCTATCCATAGCCTACCCTGAAATGATTGCCGAATCCGACGAAGAGTTGGAGGGAGATATCTTTCATGATGTTTCCATTGAGGAATTGTTATATAATGAATTTTATTTTGATGGCTCTATCCCGAATATAGCCCAGCTTGAAGCTACGACTTCTCAAGACGAATTATCCAAGTTAACCTTGGAAGAATTACAAGAATTAGGTGTTTCATCCACCCCACCTAATTTTGAGAGAGATTTACATATGGAAGTTGAAAACGTTATAAAAATTAACATTGGAACCGAACATAACCCTCACATAATCAATATTGGATCAGAATTGAGTCAAGAAAAACAAGATAAATACATTTCATTTCTTAAAGACTATGAAGATGTCTTTGCTTGGACATATGAAGACATGCCAGGTTTGGACCCTTCCGTAGTTATGCATCATCTAGTAGTCCATCCAGATGCTAAACCCGTTAAACAGAAACTCGGAAAAATGCATCCTAAAGTGGCCTTACTAGTCAAAGGAGAACTAGAAAAACTGTTGAAAGTCATTTTTATACAAGCCATTGATTATGCCGAATGGATCTCAAATGTAGTTCCAGTAACTAAGAAAGAAGCCACTAAAGTTAGGGTTTGCACCGATTTCAGAGACATTAATGTTGCATGCCCTAAAGACGATTTTCCTCTTCCCAACATGGATCAGATCATTGAATTTACTACTCGGAAGTGGAATGATATCCTTAATGGATGGATTTTTCGGTTATAATCAGATCAGGATAGCTCCTGAAGATCAGGCCAAAACAACCTTTATTACCCCTTGGGGAACCTTTTGTTGGAAAGTGATGCCATTTGGCTTAAAGAATGCAGGTGCAACCTATCAACGAGCTATGACTTATATCTTTCACGATATGATGCATGATATCCTACATGATTATGTAGATGATATCATAGCTCGTTCCATCAAAGAAGATGATCATTTAAATGACTTAAGGAAAGTATTTGATCGGTTAAGGGAATATCTTATCCGACTAAATCCAGCTAAATGCATATTCGGAGTTAAGTCCGATAAATTATTAGGGGTTATAGTTTCTTTACGTGGCATTGAAATTGACCCTCTCAAGATCGTGGCTATCACAGATATGCCCGCACCCACAAATATATCAGAATTACGAAGTTTACAAGGTAAGCTTCAAGCTATTCGTCGCTTCATCGACAAGTTGGCAGACAAAACTGGACCCTTTCTTAAGCTTCTTAAGAAAGATGTCTCTTTTCATTGGGACGAAGAATGCCAAGAAGCATTTGAACTCCTTAAGCAATATCTCCTCAAACCACCAATGCTTTCCCCACCTAGATCTCATCGTCCTTTTATCTTGTACATTTTTGCTTCGGATTCTGCCTTAGGAGCTATGTTAGCTCAACTTGACGATGAGAAGAAAGAACGTGCTAATTATTACATTAGCAGAACCTTAATCGATTATGAAACTCGCTATACCATATTAGAGAAATTATGCCTAGCAATCGTATTTTCTACACAGAAACTATGACATTATATGCTCAATCAAAAACGTATGTTATTGCCAAATTCGACCCTTTGCGATATCTCATGAGTCGACCGTATTTATCTGGTCGCACAACCAAGTGGGTTCTTGCGCTAAGCGAATTTGAACTCACCTTCATAGGACAGAAGTCTGTTAAGGGTCAAATCATAGCAGATCAATTAGTTGTTGCACCCTTAGAATCTACTCATCCCCTCATCATTGAGTTTCCTGATGAATGCCTTAAACTAGAGGCAGACCATTCAGAGCAATGGTCCCTATACTTTGATGGAGCCCGATGCATGAGTGGGGCTAGTGCGGGTATTATTTTAATATCTCCACAAAAACATCTTATACCTCTGTCCTTCAAATTAACATTTGCTTGCACCAATAACACTGTTGAATATGAAGCTCTTATCCTTGGATTACGAGCTGCCTTGGCATTGAAAATTAAAATTTTATTGGTTTTCGGTGACTCCCAACTTGTCATAAACCAAATCAATGATGTTTATCAGACCAGAGATGATAAATTACGCCCATATAAAGCATATGTTTTGCAGTTATTATCCTTGTTTGATCAAGTTACTTTGGAAGCTATTCCTCGAACTAGCAATCGTGCGGCTGACGCTATGGCTGCAACTGCATCTCTTTTACCCTTGGAGTTAGACGATGAATATGCTACCATCATTATTCATCGACTCCAGGAACCCGCTTCAAGCAAATCATGCTTAGAACCTTTGGATGTGTTTCTCATCAACGAAACAACTCCTGAACCATGGTATACTGATATATTTAATTTTTTGCAAAAAGGAACCTTCCCTGATGGTTGTACTAGCAACCAACGTAGGTTATTACGTAGACAAGCAAGTCGCTTTGTGATTATTGGTAATACCTTGTACAGAAGATCTTTTGAAGGCATCTTATTGAGATGTTTGAATCTAGAAGAATCTAGATCAGCTTTGAATGAAGCCCACAATGGATCTTGTGGGGGACATTTTAGTGGTAGCGCCATTGCTAAGAAACTCCTTCGGATAGGATATTTTTGGCCTACCATGGAAAATGATGCACATAATTATGTGCGACATTGTGACAAGTGCCAGAAACACGCTGACCTTGTCCATGCGCCTGCACAAGAACTCGAGGCTATTTCATCTCCTTGGCCCTTTTCAAAATGGGGCCTAGACATCATTGGAAAAATCAACCCCGTGTCATCCGATGGACACAAATTCATCATAACCGCCACTGAGTATTTCACGAAGTGGGTTGAAGCTATGCCATTAGCTTCTTGCACTGGAACACAAGTTTCCAAGTTTATTTTTAATCAAATTATTTGTAGGTTTGGAATTCTTGCCAATCTCATTTTCGATAATGGAACTTGTTTCAAAAATAAAGATGTCAAGAAATTATGTCAAAAATATAAAATTCAACATCGCTGGTCCACTCCCTATTATCCTCAGGGTAATGGTCAAGCAGAAGCATCTAATAAAACCTTAATCAAAATTCTCAAAAAATTGGTCAATAAAACCGGTCGAGATTGGCACATTCAGTTATATCCTGCTTTGTGGGCCTATCGAACTAGTGTTCGAACCCCCACTGGAACTTCACCTTTTGTCTTGGTTTATGGTGTTGAAGCCATTTTTCCCTTTGAATTAGAAGTTCCTTCTTTAGCTCTACTACTTCAAGATACCGAAGTAGGGGATGAATATCGTGCTGGCAGATTTAGTCAACTAGAACTTCTAGATGAAAAGCGCATCAATGCTTTGGAGCATCTTCGCGCCTACCAAAACAAGCTTAAGAGAGCATATCTTAAGAAAGTTCATCCTCGATCTTTTGAGATCGGTGACCTTGTCTTAAAAGAAAATCAAAAAAATACTAATGCAACTAAAAACCTTAAAGGTAAATTTGAGCCCAACTGGCTTGGACCATATGTCATCACTGCTAAATTTGGATCGGGAGCATACAAATTATCTACCTTAGATGGTAAAGAACTTAAAGAACCTATGAACATTATGCATCTTAAACGTTACTATGCATAAAAATTGGTCATTTCATCATTGTATATATTTGTTTTGCATATTATTTCCTTTTTAGTCACTTATTTAAAACATTTAAAAAAAAAACAATTATCTTGTATTTCTTTCAATTCATAACTTAAAATTAAAAACATCAAAAACATCCAAATCATCAAAATCTTCAAAAACATCTTTTATTTTTGTACCTCTCAAATTGTGAAGTATTGCAGTTATATTTTCAGTTATTTTGGATAAATTAGCATTTATTTGGAATCCCGCACTTTCACATTCACATGTATAAATATCTTGATTTTATTTGGTATGATTATTCATCTCTCTTATATCAAAGTCCACAGTTGAATTAAATAAAGTTTTGAGCATAGAGAACTGATCTTGTTATTTACTTGAACCAAGTATATCTTTTCACATTAAAATGATTTCATTGCAAATTCGATATGATGCTACATAGTAGAAATGGTTTCCTGAGCGAAAAGTTTCCCCCTACTATCCTATCATGCACATGGTCTAGAATCTTTGAGAATTGACAAAAGGACAAGCTCACCCCTACCCAGAATAAAAATCCCTTGCTCTACAACTAATCCGAGCAAGTATCCCTAGCATAGGAAGAAAAGAAAAGTTCAAGAAAAAGAGAAAAAGAAAAAGGTTATTTTATATCATCACCACAATATTTCAGTATTTTCTCAAATATCAAGCAAAAATACAAAAGTACAAAAAAAAAAGAAAAAAAGAAAAAGAAAAGAAAGAGAAGCAAAAGAGAAAAGCAAAATGCAATAAAATCCTTTCCCTACCCCTTGAAAAGAAAAGAAGGGTGAATGAGCTTGAATCCCTGGAATTCTCAATTATTCGAAAACTGTGAGGTAAGCCCCATAACAGGTGGTTTGTGCCCAACCCGCTTGGCCTTGGGTAATCCCTAGCATGGCGATATGTCTGTCACATTAGCGACCTTCTTTTGTACAGACCTCTGTCAGCTTATGGATTAGCTAGCTCTTGATAACCTAACTTACATAGTAGTCTGGTACGGTTACATGCATATAAATCATGGTCAACGAACATTCATTTGGTCAAGGCAAATTACTTGTATCAAATTATCTTGCTCAAAATTGGTGAATGAACAATACAATCGCACACACATTTGTATTTGAGAGATTTTGTATCATTATGATAAATCAAGATCGGTAATGAACTCACATTTGCACATGAGGATTCCTTATAAATCTACATTTCTCTTTGAGATAATTTAAAATATTTCTGTAACTCTTTTCGGAATAATTTTATCCTTTTATTTCAGAATTCTTGTTTTTTATAAAAGCAATTATATAAATTTTCTCACAAAATCTTAAAAATAATTTCAAACAAAATGTTCATATTATTATTTTTCTATTTATCAAAAGTCAAAAATTCATCTTGCAATAAAACCAACAATCTATTTTCTTCTTTGGATTTCGCGATGATGGTATAAGTCTATACCTATAATTCTATGCCTAGCGCAAACCATTGTTCTAATTTTATTTTCCATTTTATTTTAAAACAAATTCATCAAAACATATGACTTGCATCATTATGTTACACAATTATGCTTTACAAACAAACGAACACCTATTCTATTTCATGTCATTATGTTCAAAATTCAATTTTGCAACCATGGTATAAATTCTAAGGAATTGTTCAAAATTTTATCACACTTAGGAATTTATGCCTAGCAAAATCATATTTCTTTTCGTATCTCATGCATACTATTTTTATGAAAATCTGAAAACAAATCATCAAACCATCATTATCTCCATCATTACAACACAAAGTCTTAAGACAATCTCTTAAGCACTCTTTTACTTTTAACAATATTTCTATACTGGGATTAGCTTGACGACCGAGTGAGCGGCGACTCCATGAAATGGTCTATAACAACGACAATGTCCTTTGAAATTATTGTTAGAAGTCTCTTTTTATTTTTTATCAAATCACACCACCACAACCAATTGTTTACATCAGATTATTTCATTTAAAATCTTACAAAGATGACATCAAATTATAATATTTCCAAACGACATAATTACATGAATCCTCAATCAAATAAGCAAACAATTCAAACATTAAAGCATCATAAAAACATATGAACAAGTCATATCATCAGAAACAAGATCATATATATATATCAAAAAATTATATACATCATATCAAAACAGGATTGGTATGCCACAATCTATACCCTGGCATACTCAATCCTCTCAACAATCTCTACAAAATCTATAGTCCATAGACACCTAGCCTCGAGAAGCCCTCGAGCTCTCGCCTCATCTCCTCCCCCACCCTGACGTGGAGGAGGTGGTCCCATAGAGGTCCGAGATGTATCTCGGGTCCTCATCATCGATCGTGAGGATGTCCTCGACGATCCCATCATGATCGGCTCTACAATAGGGGCTAGCAGTGGTACCCTCTAGTTCTCTAGAACCATGTGAAAGTATACCCCCTGGTAGAATGTAGTCCATCAATAGACCACACTAGATCATCCTTCTCACTCCTTTCCCCAGCTCCAGCCTGTAGCCTCATCCCTAATGTCCGCACCTCGAGCCCGAAGGCGGGCAACCTCACCAAGAGCCATCATCTCCTGCTCTCTCCCACGTCAACACCCTTGCCCTTATCAGCATGGTGGTCTCTCCCCTACTACGAAGGAGCCTCTCCTCCCTCCCCCTATCTCCCATCCTCTTAGCCCTGCCATCCTCGTCTCTCCTATGGATCCTTCTCTCTCCTACCCTTTCCTCCTATATGCTGGCTAGAACAATAATAGTACAAATGAATTAGGGTTTTCCCTATTTTCTTAAATTTATTTAAAAATCAGCATTTTAAATTTTTGCTTTTTCGTGTTTTTACCTCAAACGTTCGATTTGGGTAAAAACACGGAGGGGGCACCATAGTCAGCATTCGTACGATTCGACCAAGAATCGTCGTCTAAAAAATTGAGTATATTTTTGCTTTCTCGTAAAACGGGAAAAACTCGTCTTTAACGCATTTTCTTCGAAAAATTCGCTAAAGAGGGGGCAAAATGTAGCACCCTAAAATTGGCACGGTTAAAACCTTAGTAAAAAGATAAAATATTAAAATTTGAATTTCAACCCCAAACCGCCCGTTAAATCGCCTATTACCCGCTTTCCCTGTTTTTTGCGCCATTTTTAGGATTTGTTTTGACCGTTGGACGATATCGTCGCCGATTTGACGAAATCATCTCCGACTTGATGAATTCGTCTGGAACAAAACATCCAGACGATTTCGTCCCAAAACCAAATTTTCATAATTAGCTTCTGTTTCAACGACCTCTCCAACTCGGGCGAAAGCGTGTCCACGCAGTTGGAGATTTCCTGTTGGAGATCTCCCAGATTGGGATGATCCCCAACCTCCCAAACCTCTTCCTAATCCTATATAAACTAGGATTTTTCTAGTTTATCCCCCTGACTCCCTTGATTCTCCCTGAACCCCTAACCCCTTAGTTGACAGGATTTCATTGCAGAGTTAGCTCCTTATTCCCTCGCACTATTGCTTGCATTTGGTATTTTTGCATTTTTTATTGCAGGAACTCTACTATTTTTCAGTCGAAGCTAGCTTGGATCGTCGCGGACGATCTCGGACGATTGCGGATGATCTCGTACGATTGGAGGCGATCCTGACTGTAGTCCAGATTGGGGGCAGTCCGAGTTTAGAGTTTGCATTTTCTTAGCTTTTTCTGCATTTTTCATATCATATCTCTGCACTGTTTTAAGTTATTATGTTTTATGCATCTTGGAGTTCACCTCATTTAGCATAATCGCATGATAAAGTTAAAATCAATCATTAAATCTATTGCATTTCCTTATTTGTTATTAGAATCTATTATTTAGGCATGTTTGTTGTTATTTCTACCATTACCCCTTGCTTTTGCATTTGCATATTTGGTATTTTGCATCTATTTTTGTGATTGCAGGTTTTCGAAATTCGTCGACGAATTCGTCAGATTTTAGATGATTCTGTCTGATTTCAGATGACCTTCTATGATTTGGGACGATCCCAAGAAATATCAGATGATTACGTACAAATTGAGACGATCCGAAACTGCTACAAGACTCAGAATCTTCATCAGACATCCGAAATCAGGTATGACACCTTCTAGTTAGCATATTCTCTGTTATTTGCATTCATTTCTATTTTTTGTATTCATTTAAATCAGCATTGGCATATAGAATAGTTTAGATTCATATCGGCCAAACCTAGGAGTTGAATGATCAAGCATAAAAATGAACACATCAAACACACTATCAACCTAGGCGTGGAAACTGCCATTCAAAAGTTTCCCGGTGAACCCACCATCCATCAAAAATTCACCCTTATACACCTCCCCCGAGAGGCGGGACCTTCAAAGGGCCTCTCAGTCCGAGGTATTGTCCCATCCTTTTCACATCCCCCTTTTGGGCACAGATCCTATAGCCTGAAGGTAAGGGTGCAAAAAATTTGGAGCGATACAATTGGCCATGAAGCATTCACCAATCCACACAAAAATTTGATTGTCATATCTCCTTTGAAACTCTTGCGAATTCTATTCTAGACCGAAGCAAGTACATTGGCCTGTGAACACCATTTCAGACCTATTGCAATGTAAACTGACTCTTCCTTTAATCCGCACTGACTTCAGAGTACATCGTTGCTTGTTGTCATTCTGAAAAGAGTTACTCAAAAACGTCCTTCGTCATGAATCCGCATCTACTATGTTCATAGCATTCTACCTTGTCACCATTCCGGGCAAAAATGTTCTATGTGCTCTCCAAAATTGGGCTCTCCAACACTTAGCCACTCGTAAGGTATTCAAAATATCAAGCAGTCGCCAATACACACTTATTTTCTGTTGACGTCATCCTTCTTAAAAAAGTTTTATGGATTCAGGATGCGTTGTCAGTTCGAAGCCAAGAACAAAAGAAACCTTACGAAATCGCTCCAAGTGCATAAATTTACCTAGTGTTGGACATATTTGTGACCTTTATTGCGGATCCACTCCAAAATACACTACAAAGTGTGAGGAATGATAACTCCATGACTTAGACAAAGTTTTCAAAATTTTCTTAAGTATGTGGCCATTTTGGGCCTACATTCTAGCGCCTCCTGGGTGGATTTGCTTGCAAAGCCATAGAACTCAAAGTCTTATCCATTGGGCCTTAGGAGTAAAAAATGCTCATCTTCAAAAATATGCTTTAAAGAATAACCTCCATACAAACATTACCCTCTGAAAAATCTAACAACTTGTTTAAAGGGTAAATGCTCACATAGAGATGATGCCAAAAACATCCCGACTCATCCTCTTATAAGGAGACTATACCCAAAAATACAAGCATGTTGCCATTGTCTTCAAAAATTAGGTATAACTCTACTCCTTTTATAAGGCCTTATTGCAAAAATACCTTCACATAAAATCTACTACTCTCTATGCCTCTCTAGGCTTCATGTCTTTATTGCTTATTTTTTATAATTGTCAGAGCAAAAAATAAAATACAAAACTTGTGCATATGTACAAAAAATAAATACAAACTAAGTGTGGGCCCCTTTCGGGCTTGTAACAGCTCCATCCTATTCTTCCTCTTCATGTGTCTCTTCCTCAACCTCTTCTTCATTCTCTTCTTCTTCTTATTCTTCTTCTTCTAGAGAAGGCTCTTTTTGATGCCTTCCTCCAGAAGCATCACCAAATAGCTGAATCATCAATTTTAGAGATTGTAAAGCCTGTTTCCAGGCTACTTAAGAGGGGTTTGATGTCTCTTTGAGCTACTTATAAACATATTGTAATTCTGTAATGTCCTCATAATTAGCAGCATTCCTTTTGTTCACTAGATCTTCCATGAGATCTCTTAATCTAGTAAAATTAACAATTAATTGGACAACTTGCTCTTGGGGTAGTGGCTCTTCAAGAGAATCAATTCCAGATTCATCCTGTAAATTTTCATCAATGATTTTCTGGATCTCTTCCATGGATAGAAAGCTATGATCCTCCATCCATAGGCCTTTGAAGACGACTTGAATCATTTATTTATTCATATCAACAACATCCCTAATCACTCCCTCAATCTTGTCAAACAATAGCTAGGCTTTCTGAAGTGCCTTGTGCTTCTTAACCATCATTCTAACAACTCTGGTGAGATTCCATTCTTTATTGAGAATTGGTCTAGCAGAATCACTGAGTCTTCTATCAAACAACCTGTACATTTGATCCACATGAATCACCATAGGCTACAAATCTATGGTGATATGATCTAGCTCTCTCTAAACATTAGGGAGTAAGCAGTTGGTATCATCAAGATAATCAATCATGACCTAAAGCCCTAGACATTTCTCTTGGACTTCGAAGAGCATCTCTTTTCTATTCTTCTTCAAATTGGCCTTGGAAAAGCCAGAAGACTTAGCTTTCTCAAGTTGAAGCTGATGTCTCAAACTTTGAATTTCTTTTACTTGTTTTTCATTCAGCTTCTTTTTCTCTCCTACTTGATCCTTGAGTTTATTGGCTTCTTGAAATTTTTCTTGCCAGCCCTTGGCTTCTTTCTTTAGAGCCTTTTCTACTTGCTTGTGATTTCTTAGATTATTATGAAGCTTTTCAATTCGCTTCTCAAGTTTGCTCATCTTCTCTTTGAATATATCATTCTTCACATAGAAGGTGTCCAAGTGGGTTATGGCTATGATCAACTCATCTTCTTCAGGAAGCTTATCAATATCCTCTATGACCCCCTCCACTTGATAATCTTGGACAATCATTTTAGTTTCAGGCTTACTTACAAGTGGAGTTATAGATCTATATACTCTTTGCCTATCCATGAGATCAACATACATACTTCTTCTTATGACAACCATCCTATTGAAAGGCTTAGAAAGCTTCTTTGCCTAGAAATCATTTGTTTTTTGTGTGGTTGCTTGCTCTTTTGGCAAAGTGACAAGACTTGAAAAATTAGCAGCCAAGGGAGATGAAGATACCAGAAATGAAAGGGTAGACTGAACTGCTAGCAATGGAGGTGTGGGAGTACTCACAATAGTCTCTGTAACAATAGTAGACTCTATAACTATTGTTTGTGTTGCTATTGGTAGACTCATAGGGATAATCACAAGACTAACAACTGGATGAATGGTGGTACTTGGAACAATATGTCCCTGTGATGATGGTGATGATAAGGGTGAAGATGAAATGATGGGAGATGATTAAGTGGAAAACTCAGATGCTGAAAGTGGGATTTGAGGTGACTTTGGGGGAACAGAGGTGGTGACTTGTACTTTAGAGACAACCAATGAAATATGGGATGGACTACAAGAGGGAGAAGGTACCTTTGTCATATTTTGTTGACCAAAAAGGGAGGAAGAATTATTTGGGGATTCAGGAGGATGTAGAGGAGAAGAGGGATTGGAAACCATACCTTCGCCTATAGATGTAGGGTTCTCTTGTTCTACCTCTATTTCCTTCTGCTTCTCTTGATGAGTCAATTCTTCTACAACAGAAACAACCACCTCTTTGGTAATCTCCTCCATATCCAATCTCTATTTCTTTGAAACTTCTCTTTCCCTTATTTTTGGAGCTCTTTTAGTCCTTCTATGGACCAATTTAAAGGAAGCCATCTCACTCTCTGATTCTTCTTTTGATACATTTCCTTGTACAACTCCACAAATCAAGACTTGCTCCAAAATGGGATGTGCTTCAACTGATACTACAGGGGTAAAAGAAAGGGGGATGAACCTAAAACTTTCATTCTTCTTCCTCTAGTTAATATCTTTGTCTAGAGGTTGACCCCCCAGAGCTAAGCATTTAGGCCTAGACATTGCTTCGATGACTGGAGTACTGATAGCTTTTTCACTAGAATATTGCATTTTTCTCAGAATATATGCTCCTTTAGGAAACTTCTCCACTTGTTTAGTGGTAGGATGAAAAGTTTTCAAGACCTTAGTTTTTGTTAAAGGAATTTCCTACTCCTTTGCAGGGGCTTCCTGATCTGTGGGTGGAGAGAGAGATTTAAAACCAGCTTGAGACCTTTCAATTGTCAACACTATGTTTCGAATGTCCTTCTACTTCCAGGTTCCGATTATTTCATTATATTTCTTGGAAAACTCTTTATCACTATTCATGTTGAAATTAGAATTAGGTTTTCCAATTTCAATTCTCATTCTCCACAAATCTGATATCTTTGCTACGTTCCATTGTTCTCCTTCCTCAGATTATTCGGCAACATCCTCCTCGGGCTGAGGGTCCTTTTTCTTTTTAGTTTTCTCTTCAATGTCACGAATGGTGGCTTTTGTGAGCCGATGAATTTTCTTTGGTTAGGATCAAAATCTACAATTTATTCATAGAAATCCAACCATGGAGGCAGTTGACCCATTTTTGAAACATTCCACTCTAAAAGAGCTGTCTCATCATTGTTTATGCCCTGTTCAAAATAAGCCCTAGGCCTCTTTTCAAAATTTTAAGTCTTTTCTCCATTTAGGGCTACATTTCTTGCAATGAAGATACCATAAGGGTCATAACTCCATATTTGGGGGATATAAAATAGACCTAACCTATCAAGGTATTGGTCAATGAGCTGACTATGCCCCTTATTTGTGATGGTAATATCCTCCACAGTGCGGTATGTAAGCAGAGATTTTCTCTTTCTCCCAGAACTATAATTCAAATCAATGTATTCTTCCTAACTTAAATATTCTAAGGAAAAGAGCCTTTCTGTGATAAAATGGTATAGGAGGAAAGGTTTACCCATGAAACCATATAATATGATAACTATGCCCTTGGTAATAAAATACCAATCCCCTTCCTCAGCACCCTCTGCTCTCAGAATCTGCTTAGCTAGGCATGGCAATCTAGGGCACTCTCCATACATTATTTTCAAGGCAGGTCCAAGAAATTCTAAGTTGAATCTATAAAAAGACTCACTAGTTCTCAATTGACTTATCCAGTAATAAACCAGTAAGGGTTCCCCATCACTGGTTTTATCCCTAATCAGAATCCAAGGCATCTGGTCCTTAATGACAGCATAAAACATCCATACCAGACTTGAGAAATACCTGAAACTAGGAGCATCATAGCCCCTTTTCATCCTTACCAATTGTTCATGTATCCTCTGTACAAGAAAAGCTGGCCAATCAAAATAAATCACCTAGTTCCTTTTTTCTCCGCACCTTCCTCATACATTATTTCATTGGAAATGTAATAGGCTGCGACAATTTTCCAACCGTACACTAATCTATCAGAATCGAGACCCTCCATACAGGCTAACATAGAGAACAGTACAGGGTTTGGAAATTTGTCGATAGGAATGGGGACCTCGGGTAGTTTCTTCCTAGGCTTAGCATTGAGCTATTTATAAACCCATTTCCTAAATGACTCACCTTCATTCGCTTGCTTCTCTAGGGAATAATACCCAGCCTGGGCAGTTACCTTAAACTCCTTAGGCTTTACAGATGGTTCTGACCCTAGGGCAAAAAGCTTATGACAGAAGGAAGTGGTGATACTAAAGAGGGTTTTACCTTTAAAGGGTTTCACTGCTTTGGCCATTGGGTCATAAAATTTAACTATAGCAACTATTAATTTTGGATAGGTATGAACAAAATCGTAAATGTAAAAATATAAGTAAGAAAGGACATCACATATACCTTCTATAGACAAAGCAAATCTCTTCTTTAATCTATCATTAATGCTCTTCCTAAGCCTTGTTCTCTCCGTGAGGACCATCTCCGTATCTACCACAATTCTGCTCTGTCGACGTATGGAGTCACTACCCTTTTCTACCCTTTTCTCCAGAGTTTTGAACTCTTGGGCATCCTCTAAAGCCATCTTAGTAGCAAAAAAATTTTGCTCTCTCTATAATTCATAGAAAAACCTCAGAGTATCTTTCACTCTTTACCGCTCTGTGGATGCAATTAGCTACTGAACGAACATTGTGTGTGCTTTTTGCTTCTTTTATTTTTTGGAGTATGTGTATCCTCCACCATTAATGCATTTGCTATGAAATCTACCCACTGGAACACTTTCCAACTTCCACTCATTCCTCTCGATGACTCAATGGTGATATTCTAAATTTTCATAGGTCAAAAATTCAAACTATACTGCCACCTCACTGCGTCTCTTCGGCTATGCTTTGGTTCGAGCATGAGTTTATTAGAATTGAATCCAAGATTTTTCTATTCTCTCCATGTGGCATGGTTGTGAAGTTACTTCTTGGCTCTACCTTGGTTTTAAAACTGGTGAATCGGAGAAGTCCTTCATTCTACTGACACTTAAGAAATTTTATGCCTGATTTTTCACCTTGGTTCCGTTCTGCTACACTTTAGCTTGGAAAAATCCCTGGATTGGAAACCCTTTTGTTTCTTTTGATACTTGACACTCTTCATTACATGGGAAAATGGCACTTGCACCATTCTGCTAGGATTTTAGTGTATTTTGATGTGGATTCAGAAGCGCTAGCCGTTCCGCTAGGATTTACATGTATTTGAGTGCGGGATGGAACCTTGTCGAATACTTTTCAACACTTAGCCATTTTTTCAAGTATTTTTATTTGAACTTGTACAAAGTACAAAAAGAAGGGAAATTACAAAGTGCAGAAAGAAAGGGAAATAATAATACAATGTATATATATATGTTACAATGAGCTCATATTTTACACATAGTAGAGCTTGAGATGAAAACCATTTACTGGAATTGGCTATATGTTCTCTTTAGGATCTTCAATCTGAAACACATTGGACTCCTTGGCCTCTACTATTTTGAAAGGGCCATCCTAAAAAGAATCAAACTTTTCATGCTTGCTCGACTTTTCTCTATCAATATTCCACTTGAGAACTGCATCTCCAACCTAGAATTTTCTGAATTTGGCTTTCTTATCAAACCATACCTTGATATCTGAGGAATGTATTTGAAAATTATCATATGCTTGAGATCTATTCTCTTCCAATTGCAGTAAGTGAGTCAGCCTGGTTTTTACCAGATTTTCCTATGATTCCTCCCCTGTATTGACAAGCTTAAGTGTTGGAATCTCCAAATGGATAAGTAGTACTGCCTCTTTTCCATACACCAATGCATAAGGGGAAGTCTTAATGGACTTCTTTATAGTAATAATGTCTGCCCACAAGGCTTGGTCCAGTAATAGGTGCCAACTTCTCTTGTTACCTTCAAGTGATTTCCTCAAATCCTTAACAAGTTTTTGTTGGTAGATTTTGCAAGTCCATTACCCTATGGATAATAATTTGAAGTATTTTTAAGAGTAATGCCATATTTGTTGGCAAGCTCAATATACTTGGATTCTATGAAATATGGGCTGTTATCACTCACCAAGGCTTCTAGAACTCCAAACCTCGAAATCAAATTTTCCAGGAAATTGATCATAACATATTGATTTGATTTCTTGGTAGGAATAGCCTCTACCCATATGGTAAGATAATCTATGGAAGTTAGGATAAACTTATGCTCTACTAAGGAATTATGGTTAATAACCCCTATGAATTACAATCCCCATTATTTAAAAGGCTCTTCAATTTGTATGGGCTTGAGGGAAAATGAAGCATTCCTTGTCCTTCCAACATATCTCTGACATTTGTCATAGGCCCTGATGACCCTGAAAGCATAAATAAATATAGTAGATAATAAAAGTCTACCCTTATGATTTTAAAATTTGTAATCCTACCTGAGCTATGTCCACCAGCTAGTCCTCCATGGAACTCTTCAATGACCCTCTTTTGTTGATCATATTTTAAGCACTTTAGAAGAACTCCATCCAAATTTCTTTTGTACAGGAATTTTGGTACTAATACATATTTAAAATCATGAATCCTGTATCTCCTCATTTGGGATGTATTTATATTGGGGGGGCATACTCCAGTTTAAAAATATTTGATCATCTGGTCTATCCAATCAGAGTTTTCAGTTTGTACTCCTTTCCATATGATCTTCTACTGCTGCTTGACAAGCTGTCACTTTTGCTAATGTTGCAACCTTTGTTAGTCCTTGGCATAGGGCTTTGCCTCTCACTAACTTGGTGGGATGAATTTCTGCATCATATTCTTAGATTTTGGTAATCCAACCAGCCTTCTTATCTCTTATTTCACCCCGTAGGATAAAACTTCTTACACCTGGATGAACCACATATACTAGGGTCTTGCTCTATACCAAGTACTGCCTGAAATTCTTCAATGACTTCATCATAATAAATACTTGTATTTCAATAAATTTGTATTTGACCTAGCAGTCATGTAGTGTCTGGCTCCAAAAGAATATAGGATGCTCTTCACCTTGATCATCCTTTTGAGTAAGCACTGAAGCATAACTTTCTTCAGCTCCATATGCATAAAGGATAAAATCTTTACTAAAATTTGGATTTAATAGAACTGGGGTTGTTGCACTGGACTGCTTGATAATCTGAAAATATTATTTCCTGACTTAAGTCCACTTGAACTCAACATTCTTCTTGAGTAACTCGGATATAGGCCTTACTTTCTGTGCAAAATCAAAAATGAATTTCTTGAAAAAGTTGATTTGATCCAAAAAAAACTGCAAAGTCTTCTTATTTGTAAGCAATGGAAGAGCAAGAATGGCTCTGATTCTCTCTGGATATATGGCCATACCTTATTTTGAGACCACATGACCTAGCAACTTTCCTTCGTAAACTGCAAAGAATAATTTCTTAGGATTGAGTGAAATACCAAATTCTTTGCATTTTTGAAAAACCTGCTCTATGTGCAATAGGTGATCTTGCTTATCATGGAAAAACACAGTCATGTCATCCAAGTCAATCATAATGAATTTTTTGATTAGTTATCCAAAGGCATAATCCATGGCTCTCTAAAATGTGGCTCCCATATTGGACAACCCAAAAGGCATTCTCTGGTAGGCAAATGTGCCTGATTTTGTGGTGAATGTTGTCTTATACTAATATTCATCTCTCACCTAAATCTGATTGTATCTAGAGTAGCCATCTAGTAATGAGAACCTCTCAGCCCCTACCACTACCTATAGAATTTTGTCAATCTGAGGGAGGGGGTAGTGATCCTTAAGGGATGCTTGGTTAAGATTTTTGAAATCTACACACAAGCGTATATCACCATTATTTTTTCTCACGGGTGCCAAGTTGGCTACCTAGGTTGAATGTTTTATTGGATATATGATCTTAGCCTTTAATAAATTTAAGATATCCTCTCTCATGATGGCTTCAATCCTTGGATTTACAGGCCTTTGCTTCTGCATAAAAGGCTTGGCATCAGGCTCTAGCTCAATAGTATGTTGGATAACCTTTTTGTCATACACCTTAAGGTCTTCATATGACCAAGCCACAATGTATTGATATTTTAGGCACAAAGCTTTGATATCTTCTGCTTCCACTGGTGAATATTGGACTCCAAAAATGAGCTTCTTTTCAGTAACGACTTCGACTTATTTATAGATTTTTCATTGACCTTCATGGCTTTGGTTTTTTTTCTGTCTTCATTATCAAACAAGCTCTCGAGGGTGACCATCCCTCTAGGGATTTGATTGTTCTAAATATTCTTCGTGATAGTGGAGAGACATGCTTCTCTTACCAGAAAGTCAATTATTTGTTCATCACTTTCAAAAACCTTCCATAAAATCTGTTTGTCTGGTACTGTAGGTCTAAAAATCATTTTGATTCCCTTGGTTTTGTTAATTCCAAATTCTACATAAGGGTTGAAGTTAGCTCCCTTTGTTGCTAATGAATCATCCAGAGTATTATTTTCTCTGGGAATAAAATTTAAATTCAGGGCATCAAAGGATTCCATCAGATCCCATACCCTGTTTCTGTAAGCTTTTAGGTAATGGTGCTTACTACTGCACTTGTTCCTTACTTTATGGACTATTAACTTAGAATCACCATATATTTTTAAAATATTAATGCCCATGCTTTCTACTTGTATCAATCCAAGGCATAGGGCTTCATATTCTGCAACATTATTTGCACATGACCATGTTAGTCTGTAGGTAAAATTCTTTGTCCCCTCTGATTGGGACTGTAAAACCACATCAACTCCTACATCATTTCTACATTTAGTACCACCAAAGTGCATGATTCATGTTTCTTTATATCTCATAGATTTATTGGATATAGCAAGTATTTTCTTCTCTGGATATGGCAAATAATCAAAGGGTGGACACATTGTGCAAACATCATTTAAGGAATAATACATGTATTAGAGTGAGACTAATAAGTGTGTTCTTGACCCTCACTAAAAAAAATGATTTTGGGTTATTTTTATGATGTTTTGTGACATGTGTGGCGGATTTGGAACCAGTGGAAAATTTATCATTAGCATTTTTGGCATCAGTGGTGAATTTGGCTTATTTGCTGAGGTTGAAGGATTTTTGAGGATCGAAAAAGGTTTATAATGCTGACCAAAGGATTGGTTTGCATAGGTTGAAATGAAAAAGGATTTGAAAAAGTCTTGAATGAGTTAGTTGAGGGATTTATTAAATTTTGTAGGGTCATTATTCCAAAGCTATTAAAATTGAATAGCTCCATAGAATTATAAGTGGTAGGATACAAATTATATGTGGTTCCTCCTTTAATGTTTGGAAAAGTTTTTATCTTGGAAAGGCAAATTGAGGCATTAGTTTCTTAGGAGGAATTTATAGGTGCCTTGTTTCTATGGTAGAAGAGACAATATGACTAGAAAACCTTAAAAAATCCTCTATGGAAGTTGTTGGACTTTAATGTCCTATAGAAGAGATGAGGTAGAATCTTCCTCCTTCCAAAGTAACCGTTGGAATCTTTGATCCTAGAGTATTAAATTCCATATTTAGAATAATTGAGGAACCTCCATGGGATTAGATGCCAAAGGAGTTGACCTAAGTTTATTTAAGGGCTTCTAAATTAGAAGTCCCTGCAATAGAATGAGATGTTTTATCTAGGTGTTCTAAATTGTCTGTGTTGATGATCATCAATAAGGCATCTTTGATTTTGTGGGAAAATGTGGCCAAGTGATCCATGGATTCAAAAATCACTTTGTCCTTTCTATTATATATGGGATAGATATTTCCAAAGGAAATAAGTTCTTCATCTTCCTCATATACAACATTCTTGAACACTATAGAATTTTCTTAAATTTGGGATAATGGTTTAGTGTTATGCACCATTTGACATGCTACACTTCTAGTTATATAATGAGGTGGTTGATCAATCATAATTTATAAGAGGGAGTAAATTTTATTAGAGTTTTGTTTATAAAATTGATTAAAGAAGGAGAAGATGTTTCAAAAGACCCTTATATCCCCTTTAGTGATAGAACACTTCCTCCTTATTACTCCCACTAGCCCACCATTTTATACTAGCCAAGAGAGATAACCCTAAAGGTTTGTATGACAGTTTAATCAATGGGTCATTAACCTTCTACTAATAGTACTAGCACTTGGTTATGTTCTTGTTATCTTGAATTAATTTGAGTTATGCTAAGAAAAAAAATTAAATGGTCTGAATTAAAAGTGTGGTAAATTTTAAGTTGTATTAAGGCAAGGGTTTTTTCTAAAAAGGTGTTTGAGACTTGTGTGGTGTTCATGTTGGGTTCACCAAAGATGTGGACTAATATTCAATAATGCTTTCCCCTAATCCTATGATTCACACTTAGACAAGTATTGTAATAGCCCTCAAAACAAGAAAACAAGAAAAGACACAAACATAAAGAAAAAGGTTTATATATATATATATATATATATATATATATATATATATATATATTGATCAAGGAGAAGGATTCATAAATCCCTATCCAACCTTAGACCAACTTAATATTTGACATCCCCTAAGTTTCTCAATAACTATACCACACGAGATTTCCCTTACGCAGGTTCCTTGTGTGTAGGCCTATATCATGTCATGCACATAAGTCCATCCATCTCATCATTCTTGATGAGCTAGACTTACCACCCTCGATCATTGGAAGGTATACACACATATCCATACTTCACACAAACCATTATGTGTGGGTATGCTACATGCATTACGATTTAACCTATCAATCTCATCCTCTGACAAGCTATCCTAACTCTTGGTACGGACTTCTAAACCTAGATAACCAATCTCCCTAAGGGGGTCTTAAACCCTTATGTCATCCTCTAAGTTCACCTAGAACTTACATCATTTTTTTAAAAGCTCATAAGAATACTAAGGATAAATATAGATACTAAATCTAACAAAATATGCAAAATTAATCAAACATAAAACATTCATTAAAGGGAAACATGTGATAAACAATTAAATAACATTACAATAAAAAATATCAAAATACAAAAATCAACAATGTTCATGTAATACATAGGTAAATATGATAAACCCCACATTCTCAATAATTACTTTACATTTAATCCATTGGGGAAATCTCCCCACAAATTTAATATACTGCATAATCAAGCAAGAAGTAAGGTAGAGAGCAAACTTGCGAAGTAGTCCATCTCATGACTTTGGTCCTCCCGCTCTTCCATCGATCAAGTGAGGATAGTAGGGGATCAAGACACTCATGGATCCAGATAGACATGCTTCTAAATGCATTTACTTATTTATTTTCCAAATTGCAACTATACAATTAACCCAAGCAATTCAAATTTCTAATGCATAGTTATTATCATAGAACTTCCCTTTCTATGACCCCTCTCATCTACTTATGAGAGTCGTTCTACCATGCATCCCACCTTATGCTTTATTTGAAATAAATGATCCAACCCTCACTTAACAATTAAAGTCCCATACCCTTAATCGTTTAATGACCTGGGTTATTTCATCTTATTTAATTAAAGCAAACCGCTTTAAATTTACCACAAACATTTCTTATCATTTCATAAAGTAAGGTCCCATACCCTCGTTTTACAAGATGAATCATAATCATATCTATTTTCCATAAAAACCTTTCCATTTCAAGGTCCCATACCCTTATTTTACTAAATAAATCATAAACATATTTATTTTCCATAAAAACCCTTTCCATTTCATAAAACAAGGTCCCATACCCTCATTTTACAAAATGAATCATAAACATATTTATTTCCATAAAAACCTTTCCATTTCATAAAGCAAGGTCCCATACCCTCATTTTACAAAATGAAACATAAACATATTTATTTCCATAAAAACCTTTCCATTTCATAAAGCAAGGTCCCATACCCTCATTTTAAAAAATGAAACATAAACATATTTATTTCCATAAAAACCTTTCCATTTCATAAAGCAAGGTCCCATACCCTCATTTTACAAAATGAAACATAAACATATTTATTTCTTTAAAAACCCTTCCATTTCATAAAGCAAGGTCCCATACCCTCATTTTACAAAATGAAACATAAACATATTTATTTCCATAAAAACCCTTCCATTTCATAAAGCAAGGTCCCATACCCTCATTTTACAAAATGAAACATAAACATATTTATTTTAAATTAAAAAGTATAACACTAAGGGAAACCTTTCTCCTTAAAATGAGCTTCCCTACTCGACTAGAACAGAACAAGGGATTTCCTACCTATCACCCTACGACCTCCCAAGATAGTGCTCTAACATGCTATGCTACACCGCACTGGCTTCGGCCATAAAAAAGCTTTGCACAACACTTTGGCTAGACAAGCTATGCACAACACTTTGGCTAGATAAGCTACACAAAACACTTCAACTAGACAAGCTACACACAAAACTTCAGCTCTAAATAGGCTACGTACAACACTTTATCTAGACAAGCTACACACAACACTTCAAATAGACAAGCTACGCACAACACTTCAGCTAGACAAGTTATGCACAACACTTCAGCTCTAAATAAGCTACGCACAACATTGGCTAGACAAGCTATGCACAACACTTTGGCTCTAAGTAGGTGATGCACAACACTTTGGCTAGACAAGCTACACACAACACTTTGACTCTAAACAAGATACACACAACACTCTGGCTAGACAAGCTACACAACACTTCAGCTCTAAAAAATCTACACACAACACTAACTAGACAAGCTACGTACAATACTTTGACTCTAAAAAAGCTGCACACAACACTTTGGCTAGACAAGCTACGCACAACACTTCGGTTAGACAAGCTATGCAAAACATGTAAGCTCTAAAAAAGCTACGCACATCATTGGCTAGACAAGATATGCACAACACATTGGCTCTAAACAAGCTACGCACAACACTTCAATTCTAAATAGGTTATGCATAGCACTTCGAATAGACAAGCTACACATAGCACTTCCTCTAGATAAGCTACGTATAGCACTTTGATTCTAAACAAGCTACGCACAACACTGGCTCTAAACGAGCTATGCTACAAACAACAAAGGGAACCATGAATGTAGTAAAACCAACCTGGTCGCCTATCCCGTTGGTTTCCTTTGGACGTTTGGGCCAAGCTTGAGCACCTCCTCATTTTTGTGTTCATCATGCCTTTTTCTCCCTTCCCTCTCACATCTCTCTCCTCATTACTCTAGCTCTCCCATTTCTCCTTAGCATCCCACTCCTTTTTCCTAGACTTTCATGCACCAAACACTGCTATTACTTCCCCACTCCTTCATCAGGTGGTAGAGGAGACGTCCCTTCCTCCCACCTTCCCATGGTGCAGCCAACATTGAAGTCTTCTCTTCCTCACGTAAAGAAAACCATCCCCTCACTCTGGTGGAGCCATTCCTTACGTTAATGGAGCCATACCTCCTCGCCAGCTAGACTCTACTTTGGGTGGCCCATCCAATCTCGAGGTAAGTTTTATTATAAGAAATAGATTTTATTACCTCTTTTTTTTTGTAAAAATCGATCACTCATTTATTAAGGATAATCCACCATCTATCCAAATCAATAGTTATTTAAAATAAGACATTCTTTTTATTCAAGAATACATCTATTTATCATTTAAAATAAATCTACCATTTATTTAAATGAATATCTATCTAGAATAAGACATTCTTTTTATTCAAGAATAAATCTGTTTATTATTTAAAATAAATCTACCATTTATTTAAATGAATATCTATCTAGAATAAGACATTCTTTTTATGCAAGAATAAGTTTCTTTATCATTTAAAATAAATCTACCATTTATTTACATGAATATCTATCTAGAATAAGACATTCTTTTTATTCAAGAATAAATCTATTTATCATTTAAAATAAATCTACCATTTATTTAAATGAATTATCTATATAAAACAAAACGTTATTTTTATTCAAGAATAAATCTATGTATAATTTAAAACAAATTCACCATTTATTTAAATGAATATCTATGTAAAACAAAACATTATTTTTATTCAAGAATATCCAAGAAGTTATGAAGGTAGTCCATTCATTCCAATTTTCTACATTGTTGAGGTGAAGTGTTCAAATGAAAGACAATTAAGTATGTGCACAAACAAAAATGGAGATATTTCCATCAATTTAGTCACCTATATCTGCCTCTAGAACTTATGATAGCTACTAGGCCATCAGTCTAGGGCTCAATGTGACTACTTATTGACGATTATCCTTAACCGAATACATGCCTATATGAAGGTATCTATCCTTGTTACCTTTGAGTTGTCATATCATCATTTCCCCCAACCTCAAGTACCCTCATCTTTGATGGAGGACTCAAATTATTCCACTTATGAGTGCACCTGATCCTACACATTGGAAATTTGTTAGTAGTAACATATTATTCATCATCTCGTAATATTGCATAGTTGCTTTATTGCACAAAAATCGAGTATTGAAGTATCATTCATTAATACATTGTTTCTTCATTTTCAAAAGTCCATATGGGAGGGTCATGACAAGTATATGAGCCTAAATCTCATTGTTATAAGTGTTTTTTTATCATTGGTGTAAGTCAAGGTTCACCAAGGGTATTTTATAGATTTACCCTAGATCTATGTTTGATGATTAGATTTTTCAATCACTTAGATTTAGAGATCTGCAAGAGGATGTAAAATAGGGTGTTAAATATGATGCAAAATAAAACCAAATATATAACAAATAGCTTCTAGCCTATATGCACTTCTGATTTCTTGATAACTCAGACTAGTACTTCAATTTCCAAGAAATAAAAATTTAATCCTTTTAGTAGGGGCTCAAGAGAGTAATGTAAATGAATAAATTTAGCCTATATGTAATCTAAATGTCTTTCCAAATTTGATACCAAAAATAAAAGCATAAAATCCTAGGTTATTTTATTTCTAATATTATATGTAGTGCTAGAGTTTTAATAAACCTAAATTCCTATATTTTCTTTTGAATGTGTGAAAAACAAGAAAGCAAACAACATACATGATGATTTTAAATTTGAAATGTAGATATAGAAAGAAATAAGAATACCCAAGATTTTATAGCTAATGGGCTGATGAATCTGGGATCTACAACTGACGGGTCTAAAAGTAGGGATCAAACTCACCTTCTCCTCAAAATTTTTACCTATAGACCAATATCACCACCAATGAACTCTCTGACCTATGAAGTTGCAAAGACAACCTAGTGCCTAAAGCTTGGAATCTAAATTACCACTTTACAAATTTGTTATTTGTAAACTAGAATCATTGTTGGTGATTTCTAAAAACTATAACCGATTATCCTATAAAAAGATACAATACCACCACCAATTCCCTAGTATCATCCTTGTTTCATCTTCCACTAGGCTTGGCACTAGGGATTCATCTACTTCCTCCTCACTTAAGCTCTTTGGATATGGAGGGTCTCCAAAACCCATCCCCCTCTATTACATCACATACTAGTACTAGAACTTATCCATCATAGAAATATCCTAAGGAAGGCCAAATTGATAGAGAGTCTCATTTGGTTGATATAACTCAAAATATCCCTATGCTCCTAATAAAAACCTAATCCTCCTCAACTAAGATAGCTAAAATTCATCCTTGGCCCAACCTAGGTTCTCCCTCTAGGGACTCCATACAACCTAATCTAGGTATAGGTCATCTAGGACCTATCTCGTTGCCATTAATACCCTTCTAAGAGTTTGTATCATGGGTGTGATCCCATTTGAATCCTATTAAAGCATGCACATCTCCGCATCCCTCAAAACTTCCACTAATTTTCTAATGGCTAGGTGCTACCATGCCCAACCTACAACAATATATAATACACCTAGGATTTTGCCCTCCCTGTAGACTACCTAGTGGAGGGTCCAATATAGTTGATATATCTTTAAGGGAACCTACATAGACTAAACCTATTGATCCCTCAACTGGATTATGATATTACCCCAAACCCATGGGAGAAATCTCTTGTTGGTATTCTCAATCAATAAATTAGACTCTACAATACAATATTATTATCAGTATGTTCAATTGGCCTACCTAGAACATGGTATTAATATCAATGCCATACCACCTTAGTCAAAAATTTTAGTCTGGAAGTTTCATATGAAAAAAGGAAATTGTGAGGGACATTTTTCGTAGGACTTCCCAAACTACCGAACTTGTTTTGACCATATTTCACTCATATGGACTCAGATTGAGCTAAAATTTTGAGGGTAGATGACTAACAAAACCTAGAATGTCTCCACAAATATTTAGATCATTTGGAGTAACATATATCCTAGCACATACCTATGTGTGAACAAGATTTTTGGCAAGTGATTGTGCGAGGGTTTCATCTGGGTTAAGTGCAAGTAGCTCTAGAGATTGGTTTTTGGGGGGCCTTCGAGCCCTAGAGTCCAAAATGTTTATGGTTTTTGCTCAAGATTTTAGTAGGATATATTGAAGGCGATCCAATATGGGTTAGAAATTTATCTTTCAACAAATTTTCATGCTGTGAAATTGAGTGACAATGACTTCCAATTTGTTGCACAAAAGAAAAGTTTCAAAATTTTTAGTCTGGAAGTTTCATATGAGAAAAGGAAATTGTGAGGGGCATTTGTCGTAGGACTTCCCAAACTACCGAACTTGTTTTGACCATATTTCACTCATATGGACTCAGATTGAGCTAAAATTTTGAGCGTAGATGACTGACAAAACCTAGAATGTCTCCACAAATATTTAGATCATTTGGAGTAATATAGATCCTAGCACATACCTATGTGTGAATTTTTGGCAAGTGATTGTGCGAGGGTTTCATCTGGGTTAAGTGCAAGTAGCTCTAGAGATTGGTTTTTGGGGGGCCTTCGAGACCTAGAGTCCAAAATGTTTATGGTTTTTGCTCAAGATTTTAGTAGGATATATTGAAGGGGATCCAATATGGGTTAGAAATTTATCTTTCAAAAAATTTTCATGCTGTGAAATTGAGTGACAATGACTTCCAATTTGTTGCACAAAAGAAAAGTAAAAATCATACCTTTCCACGGTGTCTAGGGTATGGATAAAAGATATCACGAAACAAGTTTCAAGCAACTGATCAAAAAATGACTCATATATCAAGTGAATCTGGTGCTAAGGTGCACCCACAAAATAAATCTACTATGGAAACCCTTATCAAGAGTAAGAATTTTGAAGACTCGACCTCAAAAATGAATTTTAGGGATGCCCTCCATGGTGGACAACCTCAGCATAATGCTAATATTAATCTTAGGGCTTCCCGTAAACCTCTAAGAATGCCTAAGATTGATCCTAGGAAAATGAAGTTAGGATGTCTTAAAGCAACTAATGGAATTCCTATTGTTAAGCTTGATATGGGTAACATTTAGACTGGCATTGAAGATTTGGAAAAAATAAGACTAATTTGTAATTTCGTGGGTTTTTGTTCGAGCCTATCTGCTTTCAAAGTTTGGACTGCAAAAAGTTGGAAAATTAAAGGTGAGTTACAAATATCTATTTATCCAAATGGTTATTTTCTTGTTTTATTTGCTAATAATAAAAATAGAGAAAAATTTTCAAGGGGATCCCTGGTTCTTTGGAAGATTAGGGCTTTCATGAAGCCCTAGCATACTATATTTAAAACCAAAGAAAAGATGCCTTCTACAGGTCCCGTGTGGGTTAGACTCTTTGGCCTCCCAATTGAATTCTAGAATACGATTGTTTTTTCTTCAATTGGAAACTCTTTAGGAACATTTATGATGAATACTAATTGTAATAAAAAAATTGAACATATTATTTATGCTCGGATTTGTGTTTTAATGGATTTTGACAAACCCCTACCTAAAAAGATCACATTACAATTTGGAAGGACACTTGGGAGCAAGTAGTGGACTATGAGAACATTCCTTTTCATTGTAGAATTTACCATGAATATGGTCATTTGGCTAGTGTTTACCCAAATAAAATTCCATATAAAAAGAAAGAAGATATAAACTTAGTAGGTTTCCAAATGCCTAAGAAGAAGAACACTAAGAAAAAATCAGTTATGAAGGATCAATCAAAGTTATCTGCTAATATGTTTGAAATTATTTTCACAAATGATGTACCAAGTGAGGAAGAGGAAATAATGGAAACATAAATCTTAGAAACACAATTTAAAGATAAAGGGAAGAACTCAAAGACAAACTAACAAATCAAAGGTTTTCAACAAAAAAAGGGAGAAAATATACACAAGAAAAACAATATTTTAAATGTTAAAACTTCAAATAATACAGGTCCCAATATAGACTCTGTTGAACCTTTTGGTAACATTTCGACTATGTGCAAGCATTATTCAAGGTTAGAAGCCATCTCAGATGCAATTGGAGTAAGTCAAGAAACAGGGGCAAAATTTTTAAGATGGATTCTAGTCAAAATATAGGTCGCAAGACTAATCAATATCATTTGTAAAAGAATGTGAAAATCTTGTATAGGAAGGTAAGATTAATACCCTTCCCAAATTTTTTAGCCCTGGTATTAATGAAGATCATCACTTGGAATATTAGAGAACTCAAAGGGAGTCTTTCAAAATAAAATGAAATTAGAAGAATTATTCAGATGAATCATCCACAACTTGTTTTCCTTCAAGAAACGAAGATGTCAATAGAGGATATGGAATCAATTGTTAGTAAAATTTGGCCAGTTGGAAAAGTGATTTCCCTTAGTTGCCATAGGACTTCTGGTTGCATTTCTTACCTTTGGGACCCAAAAGAGGTAGTTATTCACCATATGGTTGGCAGTTGGGATATTTTGGCTATAGCTATTCAAAGCAGACATTCCAACCAAATTATGCTATGCATTACTGTTTATGCTTCGACTAATTTGGAGGAAAAAAGAAGACAGTGGAAATATTACTTATATTATCTCTCATTTTCTTGAAGCTTGGATCTTGATCGGAGGAGATTTCAATACCATCCTCTCTCTAGATTATAAAATGGGAGGAAATATAAATTTGGATAAAAGCACTGACCTCATGAGTGAATATATTGCAAACCTCCATCTTGTAGACATCTAACCATATAATGACTTTATGACTTGGTCTAACAGAAGGTAAGGCTTAGGTTGTATAATGGAGAGATCAGATAGGTTCTTGCTCTCTGACCATTTCTTAATCCATGGTGACATTCCTAAAGTGAATACTCTTAACAACATTGGTTTGTATCACTGGCCAGTCATGGTGAAAATGTGGAAAACCAATGCAATTTTCTCTCCTTTTTTATTTCATTTTATGCGGCTTAGAGACAGTTCCTTTAAACCTCGAGTACAATGATGGTGGAAGGAAGGTAAACCTAGGTATGGGACTAAAATATTCTATTTTGCCAAAATATAATAATACATTAAATCCAAAATCAAGATTTGGAACTGGAAGGATTTTGGGGATGTTCATAAAAAAACATGAAGTTATTGCTCAAATTGAAAATTTGAATAAGAAAATCCATTTAGATGGCCTCACAGAGAGTACAAGTGCAGAAAACATTAAACTCATAGCTCAATTAGAGGAATGGAAAAAAAGAGAACTCTTATGGAAGCAAAAATCTAGAATTCAATGGCTCAAAGCAGGTGATCGAAACACAAATTTCTTCTACAAATCTCTTCTAGCTCAAAAATCTCACAACTTTATTTCTTCCCTGAAATCAAATTTTGGAGATGTTGTCTACACTTGGGATGGCATGAACTCTATTGTTGTTAATTACTTTTCCAATATTTTTACTGCTACTCCTCTTGACTCGACTTCTCAACAAAATTTTCTTCAAGCAATCCCTTCTCTTATCACTTATGAGAACTCTATTTTGACTGCTTTTACTATCAATGAGCTTCAACATGTAGTATTTAAAATGCAAGAGGGAAAAACCTAGGTCCTAATGGTTTTTCCATTGAGTTCTACCAAGAGTTTTGGGATATTCTTCATGCTGATTTATTAGAGGTGGTAGAAGAAGCCAGGAAAGCCAAAGAAATTTTGAAGGTTATTAATAAAACTTATATTACTCTTGTTCCAAAAGCTCAAGAGGCTGAACATATCTTAGCTTTTAGACCTATTGCTTTATGTAATTTTCTTCTCAAAATCATTACTAAGATCATGGCAGAAATGTTGAAGCCTCTTTTGCATAAGATTATTTCCCCTGAACAAGGGGTTTATGTGGAAGGGCATCAAATAGTGGATGAGATAGTTCTTGCTAAGGAAGCCATCCATTCCATGGATATGCAAAAATTTCCTTCCATGTTCATTCGGTTAGACTTATCCAAAGCCTATGATAGAGTATCAAAGTTTTTAGGTAATTTTATTTCTCTCAGGATTGGATGGATTGGATTATGGGTTGTATCTCTTCAGTATCCTACTTAGTTCATATCAATGGTAGGCCTTCTCAGTTGTTTCCAGCTTCTAGAGGTATTAGGAAAGGTGACCCCCTAGCCCCTTATTTAGTCATCATTATTGTTGAATTCTTAGGTAGGACTATAACAAAAAAGAGAGAAAACAAAACCCTTGAGGGAGTTAGCATTGCTCGTGGAGCTAGACCTATCTATCATCTTCAATTTGTTGATGACTCTACTCTTTTAGGTAAAGCTACAGTTAAGGAAGCTTCTAATATTAAGCAAATCATTAGTTGTTTTTCTAAGGCTATCGGGAAATTGATCAATGAAGACAAATCTAAAGTCATTTTATTTCACTGCTCTGCTAGATAGGAATCCATGGTCTTGGATAAATTAAGATATAAGAAGGCCTCCCTTACAATCACTTATTTAGGTATTCCCATCAATATTCAAAGATAGAAAAAAGTGATTGGAATTGGTTGCTAGACAAAGTCAAGAAGAAAATTGGAAAGTGGACCAATAGGTGGCTTTCTTTTGGGGGTAGAATCACCTTGGTAAAATCAGTCCTTCAGGCTATTCCTATTTATGTTTCTATCATGTTGAATATCCCAAAGTCTGTTCTTTGAGAACTAAATCAAATCAGTCATCGGTTCCTCTAGAGTTGTACTAAGGAGAAAAGAAATGGGCCTTGGTGAAATGGGACACTTTATGTCTACTTAATAATGAAGGGGGGTTAGGATTCCAGTATGCTATTAATAACAATAAATCTTTAGTTGCTAAATTATATTGGAGGATTTTGCATAACCCCAATGCTCTTTGGGCCAAAAATATCCGTGCTAAATATGCTGAGTACAAAAATTCTAAAGACCTTGTTCACTATCAATTACCTTCTAAATGTTCTCCCATTTTAGCAGTTCTTAGGACTGGTGAGGATTTGATAAAGAAAAAATTATTTTGGATCAGGGTTATGCATAAGAGGTAGGACCCGAAAGGTACTTATAAAAAAATGGCGAAACTATTTCGAAATGACGACGAAACATGTCGAACTGCATGTATGACGGCATGGCGAATGACTTTAATTTTCTCAAAAAATTAACAAAAAAGGGCAAATTTCAAAGTTTTGTCGGACCAGGCCAAAAAGGTGTCGGCTACGTTTAAAATCGCGGCAAAATCTTGGACGCGAATTTTGGCCTAGACATGGAATGGATGCATAATATGGTCCGGCCTCAAACCGGATGCATTATATGGTCCGGTCTAGAACCAGATGCATAATATAGTTTGACCTCGAACGAATTGCATAATATGAAATAGTGTCAAGCCGGGTGCATAATAAGTACCGGTATCGGACCAGATGCATTTTTTATGATTGACAACGTTCAAAATTTGGGTATTCGAGTAAGAGATATGATATGGCATCTAGTAAAGATAAGGATTGTAGCACGACACACGTTATCGCTATTGGCGTTGTTAGGGGAAAACCTATGCAATATTGGCAAAGTTGATCCCACATAACTATCTATCCCACATAACTATTTATCCCACATGATTAAGTTTAAGTTCACACTTATTTCAAAGCTTAAATAAGAAACTTCCTTCTTTAGTAAAGTAGGTGAATATTTAAGATAAGAAGGGTGGCCTCTTTCTGATGGTTGTAGTAGGCAAGAAATCAACTACACTCTTCAAGAAGAAGACCAACATATCTTATATTGGATCTTCACTTTTCACGATCATGGGTCGGATGCATACCCTGTTTCGAGTAATGATCGGATGCATTTTATGATCCGGAAGGATAACGTGATAACGTGTTCCATGGTGGTTGGGTGGATATTTTATGCCAGATCATATGATATGTTTCGGGCAACGATCGGATGCATATTATGATCCGAGCAACGACTGGGTGCATGGCAGAAACCCGAAACATAATATGCATCTGGGTGCTGCCCAAAACATATTATGCATTCGGGCTAAAACCGGATTATATTATGCATCCGATCGTTGCCCTGGATGCATATTATGATCTAGACAATGTTCTGATGCATAATATGCTCTGGCAGTGTAGTACCCTAAAATTGGCATAGTTAAACCATCAGTAAAAGATACAAAATTTGAATTTTAACCCCGAAACCGCTCATTAACCGCTAACCTTATTTTTTGCACCATTTTTAGAAGTTGTTTTAACCGTTGGACGATATCGTCGTCGATCTGACGATATCGTCGTCGATCGAACGAATTCGTCTGGAACAGAATGTCCAAACGATTTCATCCCAAAACCAAATTTTCATAATTAGCTTCTGTTTCAACAACCTCTACAACTCGGGTAGAAGTGTGTCTGTGCGGTTGGAGATTCCTATGTTGGAGATCTCCCAGATTGGGATGATCCCTAACCTCCTAACCTCCCCCTAATCCTATATAAACTTGGGATTTTCCCAATTTATCCCCCTGGCTGATCATTTCCCTGCAACATTAGTTTTTGCTGTGCTAGAACATCCTATTCCCCATCATTTACATTTGTGTTTTCAAGTTTTATCGCAGGATCTCACTGTGTTTCAGTCGGAGGAAGCTCGGATCATCGCAGGTGATTCAACCACAATTTTGGATGATCCTGTCAAGATCGGCGATGATCTCGTACGATTGCAGACGATTTTGACTGCAGTTTAGATTGGGGGCAATCAGAGCCCTGAGTTTGCATTCTTTATCTATTTTCTTATTTAATTGTGCATTAGATTAATTCACTTCTATTCTGCATCTTGGAGTTCACCTCATTTAGCATAGTTGCATGATAAAAAATTGCATCCTATTTGATTTGATATCTGGATTTATCATTTAAGCATTTATATTCTTATTTCTATCATTTTGTATCCTTATTGCAATTGTATTTTTGGTTTTGGTGTCTATTTTCATGATTGCAGGTTTCTGACGAATTCGTCTAACAAATTCGTCAGGTCGCTGACGATGTTAGCTGATCTCGGACGATTTCCTGTGATCTGGACAATTTTGTACAATTATAGATGACCCTGTCATATCCAGGATGATCTGGACTCCTACAAGCTTTAGAATCTTCATCAGACATCAGAAATCAGGTGCACTCTTCTCCATTTTAGATATTTTTTGTATTTAGGATTCATTTATGTTTGTCGTCTTTATATAAACCAGAAATTTCATATAGAATAGCTTAGATTCATTTTGGCCAACCTAGGAATCTGAATGATTGAACATAAAATGAACACATCAAACCCATTCTCAACCTAGGCATGGAAACTACCACTCAAAGTTTCCTGGTGAACCCCACCATCCGTAAAAAATTCACCCTCATACCCCTCCCCCGAGATGCGTGACCTTCAAAGGGCCTCTCCGTTCAAGGTATTATCCCATCCTTCTCGCATCCCCCTTTCGGGCATGGATCCTTTAGCCTGAAGGTAAGGGTGCAAAAAATTTGGGCGATACATTTTGGTGAACCCGACATGAAACTAAAACACCTTTTAAAAAAAAAACACATTATTAAGCAACATCTAGAATCATTAGACAACCGTTAAATTTGCATATCATACTTAGATGGTAGATTATAATAGAAGACAAGCAGTCTCCATAAATGTTGAAAATCAATTAACGACTATAGAGATTACTTCTGTGCTTAGAGTACCTCAAACATATAGAGCCCAACCTTTGTGGGACGAACTTGATAGGAGATTGGGTATTATTGAATCCAGATCTGTAGAACTTAGGCAAATTGAGAGGTTTATCCTAGATAGAATCCTGGATCCTGATCAGGTGACTTTATACCATGAAATTTAGAGAGCTTGCCATAGGTGGTTAGCAGATAAAAGAGCACTTGTGTCTTCTGAATTATACGCCTTTGAGGAATACCTTGAGAAAACAGTTGTAGTACATAAATTTCTATCTCATATAGAGGATCAAGAAGTCATTCTTAAAGATAGAAAAATATGGAATAGAATTCCTAGAGCTGTGTTGTATCAAGAGTGTTGCCATGAACTTTATTTTTACATGTCAGGGTCTGAAATAGATCATATTACTATAGCACACTTTGTCAAATTCTTGAAAAACCACTTCCAATTTGAAGAGGAGCATTTCATGACTCCTGATGAACTTGACCCTATCAATGATATCCATAAACTATTCATAGAAAAATAAGTCATTATTTTTACTATTGTTATTTCTTGCAACTAGCATGCTATTTGTTATTTTTATTCTCGCAAAATAATAATATAATCACACAAAACGAAAAAAAACTATTCATAGAAAATTAAGTCATTCTTTTTACTATTGTTATTTCTTGCAACTAGCATGCTATTTGTTATTTTTATTCTCGCAAAATAATAATATAATCACACAAAACGAAAAAAAACTATTCATAGAAAATTAAGTCATTCTTTTTACTATTGTTATTTCTTGCAACTAGCATGCTATTTGTTATTTTTATTCTCGCAAAATAATAATATAATCACACAACGAAAAAAAAAACAAAAACAAAACATTTTCCTTTTAAAGTATTATAGTAGGTATATAGTTAAAATATATACCTCTCAACCCTACCGCACATATATATAAGTATATATATTTGCTAAAACCTAAGTTTAGCACAATGCCTAGACTTAGGAATGGAAAACAAACTAAAGAAGATGAAGATTGGTTAGGAAGACCATTAATTGACCAAAATGTCCCTCCTGAGGACCAAGTTCAGGAAGAAGAAATCCTAGACCAGCAAGAAGAATAGCTTGCTATAGGAAATGAACAAGAAGAAAATGTTAGAGAGGAAGGATCCTCATCCCCTAAAATGTCTCCGGGAGGAGCTATCACTTTTGAGAATATGGAACAATTCTGGAAGTTCATTAATACTAATATTGGTGTTTTTAATAGAGCAGTCCATATGGACAAGGATCAAATTAGTGACACTTAAGAAACTCTAGAAGAAGTATTTCAAACACACACTAATACCTTGTCCTTTATTGATCAAGAGAGTGATCAAGCTGGACCATCCAATTTGGATATGGCAGTTGTGATCCAGAACATGCAACAACAACAGGTTACCAAACCATCTAAAGTGCCTGTTAACAAGCCTAGGGTCATTCCCGCACAAAAGAAACCATCATTTACTGCTCTATTTCGCCAAGATATTGTTCAACATACCTCAAATAAACAAACACCCAAAACAAAACCAAACACCAATTACCAACAATCTGGGGTACAACATAATACTATTACAAATCCTCTTCTTAATACTCTTCCTACCAACACTTTGCGTAATAGCAATATAGCATCTAATCCTTATGTCACACCATCATACACTCATAGATCCCATGCCTATGTCCCATCGAACCAATATGGTGGACAAACTAGTAATCTTGAAACCATGGTGAAACATCTAGTTTCCCGCATGGACCAGATATATCCCTACCGTCCCTCGTACAACTATCGAGAGATGTGTAGTCAGCCTTTAGATCCTATAGTCGTAGCACAACCATATCCTAAACATTTTCCTATGCCTGTTCTTCCCATATATAAAGGAACCGAAGATCCCATAGAGCATCTTCGTATGTTTAGGATAGCATGTCATGATATATCACATGATGACTTGTTATTACTAAAAATGTTCCCTAAAATCTTGGGAGAAATGGCATTAGAGTGGTATTATCAATTACCCACTAATTCTTTGAAGAATTTTGAAGAAAATGCCGAGTCTTTTGTTCATCAATTTAGTGCCTACATCGAAAGACATGTGACCATTAAAGATTTGTATAACTTAAAACAAGACAAAGATGAATGCTTTGCTGATTTTATAGCTAGGTGGAAACAGTTGATAGGAAAATTGCACTTTGTGTTACGTTATAGGGAGATGTTGGACATCTTTTTTAATAATTTGCAAGAGCATCTATCTTACGAATTATCAACTGCTACCTTGACCACCTTCGATCAGGCTATAGACTTAGCTCGAAGAGTGGAAGATGCTCTCATTAGGAGAGGCCAACTTAAAAAGAAAGATGATGAGAAAACATCCAAAAATCAATATAAGAATAAACAAGTTGTGGGTGATGGAGTCATCGATAGCAAAAATATTGCTAATGTTAATGCCGCAAAGACAGTGGAGAAGTTTGTACTGAAACCTCCTGATAGACCTCAAGAATTTACTAGGTTAAATCAACCTTTATCAACTATTCTATCGCAATTATTAGAACGAGGTTTGATTCAATTACCAAATATCCGGGAACCTGATCCAACTATACTCGGATACAAATCAGATATACACTGTGACTTCCATAGAGGACCTGGACACACTACCAACTCTTGTAAAATATTAAAACATAAAATACAGGACTTGATTGATAACAATGAAATGGAGGTGCAAGCCTTTCAACCTAAGCAAAATACTCCTAATAATGTTCAAAAGAACACCCCACAAAACCAAAATCAGAATGCCAATCAGTCATTAGACATATTTCAACATCCTTTACCAAAACATGGTAAGGAGGTGGTTAATCAAATTGAACATCATAATGTCCCTCCTCCTACCCGATATGTAGGAACTATTAGTGGGCATTTACCTGCTCATGATCTGAAAATATTTGATACAACTTTATTCGTAGTTACAACCAGGACTCTATATAATATCTAGATACCTGATCTTAGTGATATAGAATATGATACTGAGAGTGATATGGAAATCACATCAAATCAATCGAATAGTTTTGAAGATGAATCAGATACTATTCACCCTATCACAAGTTATATGGTTCCGGAAGAACCATTTCCAAGAAGAGTCACTACTAGATCATCATCTCACCGATTACTTTCTAATGAGCTAGCTATAAACGCTAGACCAAGACCCATTCATCATTTGCAGAATAATATTGTGGGTACCATCGGAGCTGTTACTAGACAACATGCTCAAAATTATCAACAAGATCAAATTCAAAATGGTGGATCAAATCCATTTATTTTGAAGGTTCATAATAAAGGGAATCATGCACCTAATTTTCAACCTAAACCTCCTTATAATATTAATGAACAATTATCAAATATTACAACTAGAATTTCCCTCTTGGACCTTTTAAGATCTTCTCCTACACATAAAGATGAATTAATGCTCACATTAAGCCAAATGATGGTACCACAAGACATTCAACCTGAAGCCATGGCCAATACTATAATAACTCATGAAGTTGATTGTATTGACTTTCGGGATAGAGACATACCTCAAAATAGTTTACATAAAGATAACCCCTTGTATATTACTGATTTAATTGAAGATGTAGCAGTCAAACGAGTTTTTATTGATAATGGTTCCTCTTTAAATATTTGCACTATTGACTTCTACCAAATATTTGGGTTTAGAAGTGACGAAATGAAAAGAACTGATATGATCATAAAAGCTTTCAATGACGAAACACAAGAAACGTGTGGAGTTATTACCATTCCATTGCAGGTTGGTCCAAGAGCCTTGGATACGACTGTATTTATTGTGCATTGCCCTACATCGTACGATATACTCTTGGGTCATCCTTGGATCAATGCAATGCGAGCTGTTACCTCAACCTTACATCAATGTGTTAAGTTCGAATTTAAGAATCAGTTGGTTACCATTCATGGTGATCCAAGACCCTTTGATATGTGTGCTTTGGCAGAACCTATTGGAGTTCAATTTTTCCCAGCTCTATCATCCACACATCCTAATTCTCATTATCCATCTAAACATGTGAAACTCACACCCACAACGTCATCTACTTATTCTCCATCAGTTGCACCTCCACATATAGCTCAACCATATTTTGACCAAACCACATTAGGACCTACGAAAGATCCTAATCCCACAACCAATATCTCTTGTTCTACTCCTATAACTTCCATACCTATAATAGACCCATCTATCGACACCTCTACACCATCTACATCCACCAGATTCATATTTTCCGCATCGAAAGACATAGAGAATGTTCCTTCTACCTCTTATGCTCTTACTGACGAGCTCTTACCTGATCTATCTAAAATTTTATATCAGAAGAAACAAATGTTTCTATGCCTTATTTTAAATAATTTACCACCATCTCCTCTTACCTTGGGCCTCCCACAACCTATGGGAATTATTTACCAAGTTGAGAGCTATGCCTTTATTTATAAGGGATATGACTAGGGTAGAATACCTAGAAACATCAAAACTCATTATGATGGATATGCTCGATGTTATTTTACTAATGAGTATATTAAAGCCAAGCCTATAATGCTAAAATTGGGATATAAAGGGAAAGGTTTGGGACCTTTCCAAAATGGTATGAAAGAACCTTTTGAGGTAGAAACATGGCTCGACCGATGTGGTGTGGGCCTATTTTCTAGTAAGGGTCAGCCATTCCCATTTGAGGAGGATGACCATCTTATATGTTACAAAGATTATTTGGATGAACGCGATGCCTTGCGTTTAATAAATAAGACATTCACATGTAATATGCTATCTATAGCTTATCCTGAGATGATCGCTGAATCTGACGATGAGTTGAAGGGAGATATCTTTCATGATGTCTCTGTTGAGGAATTATTACATAATGGATTTTATTTCGATGGCTCTATACCTAGTATAGCCCAACTTGAGGCCATGACTCCTCAAGACGAATTATCCAAGATAACCTTGGAATAATTACAAGAATTGGGCGTTTCACCCGCCCCACCTAATTTTGAGAGAGATCAACACATGGAAGTAGAAAATATCATAAAAATTAACATTGGAACCGAGGATAACCCCCACATAATCAACATTGGATCAGAATTGAGTCAAGAAAAACAGGATAAATACATTGTATTTATTAAAGAATATGAGGATGTCTTTGCTTGGACATATGAAAATATGCCAGGATTAGACCTCTCTGTAGTTATGCATCACCTAGTAGTGCACCCGGATGCTAAACCTGTTAAACACAAACTTAGAAAAATGCATCCTAAAGTGGCCTTACTAGTCAAAGGGGAGTTAGAAAAACTCCTGAATGTTATTTTTATACAAGCCATTGATTATGCTGAATGGATCTCGACTGTAGTTCCAATAACTAAGAAAGAATATACTAAGGTTAGGGTTTGTACAGACTTTAGAGATATTAATGCCGCATGCCCTAAAGATGATTTTCCCCTTCCTAATATGGATTAGATCATTGATTTTACTGCTGGGAGTGGAATGCTATCCTTAATGGATGGATTTTCTGGTTATAATCAGATCAAGATAGCTCCTGAAGATCAGGCTAAAACAACCTTTATTACCCCTTGGGGGACTTTCTATTGGAAAGTGATGCCATTTGGTTTGAAGAATGCAGGTGCAACCTATCAACGAGCCATGACTTATATCTTTCATAATATGATGCATGATATACTACATGATTATGTAGACGACATTATAGCTCGTTCTACTGAAGAAGATGACCATTTAGATGACTTGAGAAAAGTATTTGATCGTTAAGGGAATATCTTATCTGATTGAATCCAGCCAAATGTATATTCGAAGTTAAGTCAGGTAAATTATTGGGGGTTATAGTTTCTTTATGTGGCATCGAGATTGACCCTCTCAATATTATGTCTATCACTGATATGCCCGCACCTACAAATATATCTAAATTACGGAGTCTACAAGGTAAGCTTCAAGCTATCCGTCGCTTCATCGATAAGTTGGCAGATAAAACTAGACCTTTTCTTAAGCTTCTTAAGAAGGATGTCTCTTTCCATTAGGACGACGAATGTCAGGAAGCATTTGAACTCCTCAAACAATATCTTCTTAACCCACCTGTACTTTTGCCACCTAAACCTGATCGCCCATTTATCTTGTATATTTTTGCTTTAGATTTTGCTTTAGGAGCTATGTTAGCTCAACTTGATGATGAGAAAAGAGAGTGTGCTAATTATTACATTAGCAGAACATTAATTAGTTATGAAAACCGCTACACAACATTAGAGAAGTTATGTCTAGCAGTTGTATTTTCTACACAGAAACTACGCCATTATATGCTCAGTCAAAAAACATACGTTATTGCTAAATCCGATCCCTTGCGGTATCTCATGAGTCGACCTTATTTATCTGGTCACACAACAAAGTGGGTTCTTGCGCTAAGCGAGTTTGAAATCACGTTTATAGGACAAAAGTCTACTAAGGGTCAAATCATAGTAGATCAATTAGCTGCTGCACCCTTAGAATCCACCCATCCCCTCGTCATTGAGTTTCCTGACGAGTGCATTAAACTAGAGGCAGATCATTCAAAGCAATGGTCCTTATACTTTGACGGAGCCCGATGCATGAGTGGGGCTAGTGCAGGTATTATTTTGATATCTCCATAGAAACATCTCATACCTCTATCCTTTAAATTAACGTTTTCCTGTACTAATAACACTGCTGAATATGAGGCTCTCATCCTTGGATTATGAGCAGCCCTGGCACTGAAAATTAAAAATATATTAGTTTTTGACGATTCTCAACTTGTTATTGTTGGTCATCAAATCTACCCAAGAAAGGATTTGGGTGAGTGTATGTGCCCTAGACCTGGACCAAAATTGAAAGGCCGAAGGGAAGAGATGCCCCTCGTGCCAATCTCCGAAGAAAGGTCGGATCCTATGCTAAACTACTTTGGTGTTTTGAGATAAGGGTGTAGGAAAGAGATAAAAAGAGTAAGGGTGCAGGAAAGAAATAAAGGGAGTAAGGGAAGAGAGATCAATGATTTAAAGTGGGAAAGAACAGGAAGCACGATCACTAATTAATAACTTGAAGCAGCAACAAGGAACACCAAGAATAAACGAAAGAAATGCAACATTAACCTTCCTATGTATCCTCTGGGTGAGTTCCAAGATTCTCCTTCTCCCTTTCATCGAAATTCAAGGTTCAGAATAATGACGATTAGGACAAGCGAATATAACAGAAACCACTATCCACCAGGCATCATAAAAGAAAATCAATATAGCATTTTTCCTCCCCTATGTATCCTTCGGGAGAATTTCAGGGTTTAGTCCCCAATCGCACACCAAAATTCAGGATTCAGAGTAACAGTATGCAAATGAAGACAGACAAAAGAAATAAACACGGAAGGCAACATACAAGAGAGAAATCGAGCCCAAAGCTCTTTAGTATTAATCGTAGGACTTCAAGTTACAACAGCTTTCTAGCAAAAAGTTCCCCCCCTTTACATTACAATGCCTGGGTTTTTATAGAGGACCCGACCCTCTGAGCCATAATTACACAAAATGGAGGAGTACATCCTCGAAAGCTAAGAAGTCGGCTCTTCGCGGATCTCGTGATTGAGCTCTCAATTTCGTTACCAAAAATAGCAGCTGCGACTAGGTCAGTCGGGGAAAGACGCATTAATGAGCCACCTGGATGTCCTCGATCTCTGGGTGTGATGTTCGAGTGGTTGCCATGCTTTTCGGGCTCTTCATCATGGACTGATACTTCATTTCCAATTGCTAAAAATGAATAGCTAGTTTTTCGGGCACATAAAAACACATTTATGAGGCACTTGATCGCCTCAAGAAAATACCCGGCTTGGAGCACGTGCCCTTGAAGTGCTTCACTAGTTCTTCGTTCGCAACTTTGCTTCGTAATGGACTTGTGCTGAAGCAGATTCTCATTGATTTGCACTTCGCATGGTGGAGCTTTGCAAAACAGCTTCGGGGGTGGGGAGGGCCGAAGTAGATTTATTCCTCAAAATGGGGTCTTCACTTCTCGCTGCTTCGATGCACGAAAACTGCTTCGACGAGGTCCTTCGTCCGAAGTAGATATTTCGTTGATGAGTCTTTGAAATGCTTCGCCGTGATCCTTCTTCAAAAATGTGGTTCGGGGGTATTTCAGCCGAAGTGCATTCTTGGCTTCAAAATGTATTTTTTTGCTTCTACTTCGGGTGAAAGTGCTTTGCACGAAATTTTACCGAAGCAGATGCTTTGCAACGACCTTCGACGAAGTAGAAACGGTTCGCTGGCGAGGAGGCCTGAAATGGGTGCTTCGGTGGGTTTTCGGCAAAGTGTTTTCATCATTGTGCTCCTTTGAATCCCGCTTCGCAAGTTTCTTGCCCGAAGTAGCCTTTTGAAGTGCTTCGAGCCCGAAGTATTTTTCATTCTTCTTCCTTTGCATTTTGCTTTGGCAACACCGCTTTGCAAAGTTTTCACCTAAAGTAATTGTTTGAGGGACTTCGGGCCCAAAGTATTTTTCATCTTTAGTGATTTCTTCGACGAAGCTATCTTCCTTAGCTTGTTCGACAACGAAGCTGCTTCTTCTTCATTTTATGTACAAGGGGGGTGATAGGGAAAGCCAAAATTGCTGCAATACTTGAAAATGTTGTTTCTAAAAAAAGCAAGGGAACAAATTCATGAAAGTAAAAGAAATACTTTACAAAAAATTCAATTTTTTTCTGCCCCTCTATGCAATGTGACAAAATTGTCAACATTCTTGGCGACTCGCAGGACAACGAGCTTCTCTCGATGGGAGAACCCTCAACATTGATCCGTTTGGCCAGAGTTACCTCCAGACCCTTCTCCCTTTTCTATCTCTTGGGGGGCTTCCACTGCTTGTTCTTCTTCTTCATCTTCTCCTTCTTCTGTTGCTTCCTATGGCGCGGCCTCTTACGGCGACGATGGGGCAAGGTGATCGAGGATATTTTTCACGGTTCGACGAACATGAGCCCACGCACCCTTCGAGAAAGGCTCTTGGTATTGCAATGCCTTAACAAAAACATGAAAGTGATCGATCTGCCCGATATCTGCATGTTTGTCTCTGGTGAACAGATCGTTTAGGTTGGCTGTAATCTTGCAGTATCTGAGAATGAAATTTGTGATTTGCCTTTCCGTCATCGACAGTATCCTATCATGCACATGGTCTAGAATCTTTGAGAATTGACAAAAGGACAAGCTCACCCCTGCCTAGAATAAAAATTCCTTGATCTACAACCAATTCGAGCAAGTATCCCTAGTATAAAAAAAAAGGAAAATCAAGAAAAATCATGAAAAAAAAAAGCATTATTTCAGTATCATTTTGTACCACCTCAGCAATATTTCAGCATTATCTCAGTGTCAAGCAAAAATACAAAAAAAAAAAAGAGAAAAGAAAAGAAAAAGCAAAAAGCAATAAATCCCTTCCCCTACCCTTTGAAAGAAAAGAAGGGTGAATGAGCTTGAATCCCTGGAATTCTCAATTATTCGAAAATCATGAGGTAAGCCCCATAACAGGTGGTTTGTGCCCAACCCGCTTGGCCTTGGGTAACTCCTAGTGTGGTGATATGTCTGTCACATTAGCAACCTTCTTTTGTACAGACCTATGTCCACTCATGGATCAGCTAGCTCTTGATGACCCGACTTACATAGTAGTTTGGTACGGTTACATGCATATAAATCATGGTCAACGAACACCCATTTGGTTAATTCAAATTACTTGTATCAAATTATCTTGCTCAAAACCGCTCGTTAACCATTCACCTCATTTTCATGCCATTTTTAGAAGTTTTGACCGTTGGACGATATCATCGCCGATCTGACGATATCGTCCCAAATCGGACGAATTCATTTGGAACAGAATGTCCAGACGATTTCATCCCAAAACCAAATTTTCATAATTAGCTTATGTTTCAACAACCTCTCCAACTCGGGCAGAAGCGTGTCTGCGCGGTTGGAGATTCCTATGTTGGAGATCTCCTAGATTGAGATGATCCCCAACCTCCTAACCTCCCCCTAATCCTATATAAACTTGGGATTTTCCCAGTTTATCCCCTTGGCTGATCATTTCCTTGCAACCTTAGTTTTTTTTGTGCTAGAACGTCCTATTCCCCATCATTTACATTTGTGTTTTCAAGTTTTACTGCAGGATCTCACTGTGTTTTAGCTGGAGGAAGCTCGGATCGTCGCAGGCGATTCAACCACAATTTCGGATGATCCTGTCGAGATCGGTGACGATCTCGTACGATTGCAGACAATTTTGACTACAGTTCAGATTGGAGGCAATCAGAGCCCTGAGTTTGCATTCTCTATCTCTTTTCTTATTTAATTGTGCATTAGATTAATTCACTTCTATTCTACATCTTGGAGTTCACCTCATTTAGCATAGTTGCATGATAAAATTCAAAATAAATTATTAAAACATTGCATCCTATTTGATTTGATATCTGGATTTATCATTTAAGCATTTATATTCTTATTTCTATCATTTTGTATCCTTCTTGCAATTGTATTTTTGGTTTTGGTGTCTATTTTCATGATTGCAGGTTTTTAACGAATTCATCTGACGAACTCGTCAGGTCGTTGATGATCTTGACTGATCTCAGACGATCTCCTGTGATCTGGATGATTCTGTATAATTACAGACGATCCTATTATATCTGGGACGATCTAGAATCCTATAAGCTTCATAATATTCATCAGACATCAGAAATCAGGTGCACTCTTCTCCATTTTAGATCTTTTCTATATTTAGGATTCATTTATGTTTGTTGTCTTCATATAAACCAAACATTTCATATAGAATAACTTAGATTAATTTTGACCAACCTAGAAATTTGAATGATTGAACATAAAATGAACACATCAAACCCATTCTCAACCTAGGTGTGGAAACTGCCACTCAAAGTTTCCTGGTGAACCCCACCATCCGTCGAAAATTCACCCTCATACCCCTCCCCCAAGAGGCACAACCTTCAAAGGGCCTCTCCGTCCGAGGTATTGTCCCATCCTTCTCGCATCCCCCTTCCGGGCACGGATCCTTTAGCCTGAAGGTAAGGGTGCAAAAAATTTGGGTGATACAGCAGAAACCTGGATCATAAAATGCATCCGACCGTTGCCCAGAACATCTTATGTATCCGGGATAATGTTGGATCATATTATGTATCCAGTCATTGCCCGGATGCATACTTTGTCCTGGATGATGTCATTCGCATCAGGCCATTGCTCGGATGCATACTTTATTTTGGATATTGTTCTTTAAAACTGATTCATATTATGTTTTGGTCTCGACCAGGGTGCATATTATGTTTCGATCTTGAATCGGGTGCATATTATAGCCCGGTCTCAAACCGACTGCATAATATGTTTCATCCTTGAACCGGATGCATAATATGTACCAGCCTTAGACCAGATGCATAGTTTGGTTTGAATACCACCCATACTACCACGTGTCTAATACTGCATGTCCCATTCTCCATGTCCAATATGATGTTGCCATGTGTCAAATATGTTTCAAGTCTATAAAAGGGCATCAATAGTCATTTTCTCATTTCGTTTTTGCGACTGCTACAACCAGAGCTAACCTTTTTGATCGACCTTTTAGTTTCGATTCCCAATCCTTTTTCTTCCACTTCCAACTACTTCCAATGGATACCCCTTCCACAATCGCACCAAAATTCAAGAATTTTGTGTGCACTTTGATATCAGATCTCATAACAACGCTAGGGATGAACTTTTAGTGGCTCCATAACGTAGGTTTATCAACCCTCATTTCCATGCCACATTTCAGAATAGACAAAGGGCTCCTGCAACATATTATCTCTGGTTATGACCACGATAGGGGTACTGTAAGCATTAAACTATGAACTAGAAATGTTGTTTTCAGCATCACCCCTACAGATATTCATAGATTGATAGGTCTTCCATTCATTGGTTTTAATCAAGTGTCGTCGAGGTCACAAATTTCTCCAGATGACAAAGCACACCTTGATAACAAGTACGGTCTTTCATCGAAAGATTTGGCAGGTATAAATCTTGTTAATTTTATTTTATTAATTTTCAATGTTTTAAATTTGTAAATTGACATCGAATTTTTTTATGCAGCTTCTAACGCCAAAACAAAAAGAGGTTTAACGATTAACGATGTTTACCATCAAACTCTGAAGGCCATTATCGAGTTTTTCCAGGCCAGGCTTATTCTATTGGGAAGACCAAAAATTTTGTTTTGGGTGCTGTATTATATTGTTCGATTTGAACAAAATCACAAGTTCGATTGGTGTACCTATATTTCATATCGAGTCGGATCGAGTTGCACGCGGTCCAACTTGCAACCGCCAAGACTCGACCCCCAAGACTCAACCCATTGTGGGCACTTGTAAATTATCTTTTAGCTTTATATTTTGAGTCTTTTCATAATTTGTCAACTACTCCTGTACCAACTATTATGCATTCAAAACTACACTCTATTGCCATGACACCGAGAGGAATTGAGGGTAATAACTACATCATTATCTTTGACATACTATTTTATATTTTACCACATTCACTTTTTTAATTTTTTTTCATCTATATGCGGCGAAGGCAAAAATTTCAAGGACTAAATAGATTGCTGCCAATAGGGGTCACAGGTCGGAGCAAACAAGTGATTCTGAAGATACGGGCTCTAAAGCAACACCTGTTACTATGCAGAGGTCACACAAACGTGCAAGGCAAGCAACTACTCCTGGGGTTTCTCGTACACCTAGGTATGCACAAAATGTGCAAGCCGAATCTAGTGTGGCCAACCCCTCCCCCAATGCAGGACAATTGCAACACATTTCATCAGGTAAATCTATGATTCTATGTGTAGTTAATCAAAATTTAGATTTTTTTATTTTAAGCAGAATTGTAACAAAATATTTTTGACTATTTTCAGATGATTCTCATGTTCAAGTAGTAACAACACAAGTTAGAGGGCATATGCCCCCACCACCTCCACAAGCATCACACTCATCGGTTACACGCAATCAACAACAGGGATAGTCACAACCTCAGCCTATGCGAGGGCAAGTCTATGTTGGAAAATATTTATTTTCATAGAGATCACAAGCCACTTCACGAAGTTCTGGGCATGGGATTTCACACCCACAGAGATCACACATGCCAACAAAAATTCATGGGCATGGATGGTCTCAATTTACATTTTCTTCAAATACACAGGCACCTGAATGTTCTGGACAGGGATTGGATAATATTCCACTTGATCAGGATTACATGTTTCAGGGCAACATTGAAGGCTTCAAGGCAACAAATGTGCTTAAAGATCTAGCACAAGAAGAAGAAGTCCCTACAACTCAGTAGACATCAGAACCAACCGCCCAAGGAGACAACCCTCATCCTCAGGGTCCTCAAACTGAGGATGATGTTGTCAATTTTAATGAAAATGTTTCATTGGCAGCAAGTACTGAGTCAACAATTCAGGAGTTTGTTTTGAAATATTTGCAGGAGTTGAAAGAATGGGAATATCGGGCAAAGGTCCTTATTAGGGAAATTAATGCCCGATATAAAAATTATGAAAAAAAGGATTCTATTTATTCTTTAGTCAAATATGAACCTGAAAAGCTTGATGGCTTGCTAAAAGAACCTACTTCTGGAATTGTTAAATCTGATTTTATTTATGATGATGATGTCTTAAATGTTGTTGTTGGTAGATTGGAGAATGTTAATGTTGAAGCCCAAGCATTTTACAACTTATGGGCTTTTGATAAGGACAGGGTTGCAGTTGCTGAGGCTGCAAAAGAATTGGTTGAGGTAAAAAAGTTATATATATTCCTATTTTCTATTGCATTTAAATTTTTATATTTCTTGAAAAATTGTAATAATTTCAATATATCCCTTTTGAATTAAGTTTTCAATTTGTTTTGCAATCAAATTTTGAAAACTTGAAAACACAGGTTAAGAGCATGGATGTCAATATTCTTACAACAAAATCATGTTTGATGAAATCAATGGAAATGAAAAAGAAAATGCAGGCAAAGGTTTTAGAAAACAATCGTTTAAAAAAATACATCAGAGAGAAGTTGCATGAAGATCCAGAAAAGGTGCTTGAGAAAATGAAAGAAAAGCTTCCAACAATACTTGAAGATCCAAACAAAGAAGAAGTTGCATGTGTGTCAAGTATTGTGAAAGTACGTGACAACCTTGTTAGAGTTGGAGCACTGCCAGAAGAGAGTGTCACAGAAGTTGATAAAGGAAAGAGTGTCATAGAAGTTGATAAAGGAAAAGAAACGACAACTCCAAACACTAGTGAAGCATCCAAGCACCAATCAAAAGATTGAAATTTGAAAATGTTGACAATGTTTTAAAAATATTGAAATATGTAATTTCTATTTGAAATTGGTATGTAATATTTGAGACTTGAGTTTGAAAATATTTTCAAAAGACTGGAATATTTATTTTCGGTTTGAAAATGTTATGTAGTATTTGAGTTAGAAAATGGTATGTAATATTTGGGTTTAAAGTGTTTGAAAGATGTAACATATGTCTTTTTGAAATAGTTAATTTGTAGTTATGATGCACATAATTTGGGTTTGAAAATGTTATGTAATATTTGAGTTTGAAAATGTTATCTAATATTTGGGAATTTTTGTTTGAAATTGGTATGTAATATTTGAGATTTGAGTTGGAAAATGTTTTAAAAAATATTGCAATATATTAATTTCTGTTTGAAAATGTTATGTTATATTTGTGTTTACAAATGTTTGAATGATGTAATATGTTTCTTTTTGAACTAGTTAATATGAAATATTTTGTTTGAAAATGTCATGTAATTTCTGTTTGATAATGTTTTAAAAATATTGTAATATCTAATTTCGGTTTGAAAGTGTAATGTAATATTTGAGTTTGAAAATGTTATGTAATATTTGGGTTTCAAAATGTTTGAACGATGTAATATAAATATTTTTGAACTAGTTAATATGATTTTTTTTGTTTGAAAATGTTTTAAAAAGACTGCAATATCTTATTTTGGTTTGAAAAAGTTATGATGCACATAATTTGGGTTTGAAAAAGGCTGCAATATCTAATATCTAATTTGTAGAAATTATGCACATAATTTGGGTTTGAAAATGTTATGTAATATTTGAGTTTGAAAATGTTATGTATTATTCGTGTTTATCATTGTCAATGAAATGAGAGTTGAGACACTAAGACCCAAACATACAATTTTACAATCTACAAAAATGATATAAGCCATGTAATTTTAAAACAATAATGTGATTTAAAAAACAATTCATTGAAATAATATAAATCTGGAACAATATTCAGAAATCTGCTATCAAACCAATTTGTGTTTATCATTGTCAATGAAATGAGAGTTGAGACACTAAGACCCAAACATACAATTTTACAATCTACAAAAATGATATAAGCCATGTAATTTTTAAACAATAATGTGATTTAAAAAAACAATTCATTGAAATAATATAAATCTGGAACAATATTCAAAAATCTGCTATCAAATCAATTCGTGTTTATCATTGTCAATGAAATGAGAGTTGAGACACTAAGACCCAAACATACAATTTTACAATCTACAAAAATGAAATAAGCCATGTAATTTTAAAACAATAATATGATTTAAAACAACAATTCATTGAAATCATATAAATCTGGAACAATATTGAGAAATCTGCTATCAAATCAGTTCATGTTTATTATTGTCAATGAAATCATGGAAAATTATCACTATGGAAGCTGAAACATATCAGCTTGTCCAGAATCATTATGAAGCATAGCAGAAATTTGTGTCTCCACCATCTGATCACTGAAAGCATCATCATCATCGTTATCAATCGTATTCAACGTTCCTCTTCTGTCTACCAAGGAACTCCAGTATTCCAAAGCCCTGTCATACGGAAATGTATCCAACTGATATGAGGACACATAAATTCTTAAACAATTTTCTAAATTCTTGTCGAGTCTGTTGCGGATTTTAGATTTAACAAAAGCAAGTGCACTGAAAACTCTTTCATCTTCGACTGACCCCAAAATCATTGTTTCACATAATTCATATAAATGAAAGTATTCACTTATAGTATCTTTTAAGATTATGCTTGGATACAATTTTTGCCACAAACGTGCAGTGGAACCAATCTCATGGACACTTGTCATATGTGATGTTTGCAAAACCATTGTTCTTCCAAAATGCGATGATTGTTCTTTCAAAAGTTCACTGTTGAGTATACCATTAATTTCAACACCATTGACTTCCACACTCTTACTTAAATGGTCAATGAGATTACCCATATATTTAATAAACAACTCATTTGCAGAACTGTATTCAATACAAGGTCCCCAAAACATGGGGTTAACCACACCCATGGACTCAAGCAACTCATCTCTCTGAAACCGTTCTCTTATCTCACTTGTCAAAGTTTTTGCTATATTTGACAAATTACTCTTTGTTTTCTGTATTACAACATGAAATCTATTATGTGTTACAAGAACTTCTTCAAAATCTTCCACAACAATACTTGATTGCCTTTCAAAACAATAAACAGGTATCATATTTTCATGAACATTAATACAAAGATGATCATTGATGTCAAACTTCAAGAAGCTTTTTGGATTGTTCACGTTTATCAATGTATTCCAACTATCAAATACAGGTTCTGTAAAATCTGCATTAGACACATATAATGTATCAAGAAGCATGCATATCTGTTTTCTCATCCTCATAAAATCAACGATATAGATGGATCTCTCTTGTGCAAGATTAATTAATCTGTTCATTTCTTTTAACATTGGAAGAATACCACATAATGTCAAAAGTGTTTCCAAGTCAGTCAAACGGAACAACATATCTTTTGCCTTATCAACTATTATGTGATTTGCATGCATAAACCCTGTCAGTGATTGATATTCTGCCAAAACTCTCTGAGCAGGTTGATACAGTGAAATCCATCTTGTATCCACATCTTTTAACAATTTTTTCCCTTTTGTAACTCCTAGTGCAAATTGCTGAAACTCTGCAAATCTTTTTGGACTTAATGAGAAATAAGAATGAATATCACGAACAAGGTTTTCAACTTTAGCAACATTTGAAAATGTGCTCACAATTTTATATGCAAGATTTACTCTATGAGCCATACAATGAATGGGGATCATATATGGGGCAACTGTGGTTTGGAGTCGAACACATAGACCGGACCTGTGACCTTGCATAATAGCAACTCCATCAGCTCCAACACAAATTAACTTTGTTGCAATGTCTATATCATTCATTCCCATAATATTCTTTAAACTTTTAACAACAACATTATAAATATTTTTTGCATTTGAACTTTCCAACATCTTATGTATTCCCAACAAAATAGGCCTTCTAACATGATTTTGAAATGTGTACACATGCATGCAAATCCAAGAAGTGTTATCCACAACTTTTACCTCATCAATAGAAAGTGAAATGAATTTGGCAAGTTTTACTTGCTCCCTTAGGTCTTCTTTCTCAACCAAAGATAAACATTTTGCCATTTCCCAACCACTTCGGTCTGACCAATGAGAACTAGGAAGGTTTTGCACATTAAAAAGGCATAATAGCTGCTTATAATCAATAAAATCGGACATTGGTCTACCTTTCTTGAGAATATTGTAAACAATGGCAAACTGCTTACTTTTTGAAGCAAAAATAGTCTTCTGTAATTTGTGAAATTGGGCTCCAATTGTTCCACCTTTCTCAACAAGAGATTGTTGTTGCTTTAAGTGATTGTCATATTCTATAGCATATCTTAAATGCATACATTCCGATGCATCCTTCCACTTAACTTCTTTACTAACTTCACCATTACTTTTTATAACTTTTACATAACATTTGCCAGCATGTTTTTCAATTGTATCAATCTTGTTTTGAAGCCTATGATCCTTACCAAGTCTCCAACTGCAAATTTTGCATCTACATTCTTTTTCATCAATTTGGTTATCCTCAGTCATGAAAGGCTCAAGCCAGGGAAATATTTCTGCCCATTCTTTCCTAAATCCCCTTCCAAGTATCCAGAGAGATGCTTTTCTTTTTTTGGAATTTTTGGTTGAAGATTCAATTGACGCTTGTAATGATTTTGATTTATCACTTTCATTTTCAATTGTGATGTCATTTTGCGTGTTGTCATCAGGTGTTTGTTGGATGTCATTTCTAAGGGGATTTTCAATGAAAGTCATCTCTTCTTGGGGAATATCTTCAAGTGGAGGCATATCAGGATCGATAGGGTATTCTCGCATAGTAGCATACCATAATATTTTTTATCACTATTGGATGAAAAAATTTACAAAAAAATATACAAATCATCAATCAAGCACATACTGGGAAGTAAAAAATCATTTGTACCTTGAATTTGCATAGATGTCGTTGGCTCGTCGCATTTCAAAGTTTGGCTAAAATATTTGAGGATACTCTTTTCAATAGAAGATTTGGTGCCCTTCTTTCCATCACTGGGTGACATTTTACTAGTGACAAAAAAAAAGTTAAAGAGGGTGTATTTTCTGGAGGCCTTGAGATATTATTGTAAATAGAATAAACAATGTTTGGGTGGTAAATTATACATACTTTTTTCCAGCCATTCTTTATTGTGATTTTATCAGTTTATGCCACTAGTTATTATTCTGGTCAAAGCACTCTAATAGAGAAAAAGAGCATCAATATGTCAATAGAGAACCAAAGCATTTACTTATGTATAATCTTAGCAAGAAAAAAATATCTTAATTAAAACTAAGAATCAAAGAGTTTTAAAACATTCAGAACATGGCAAAATAGAGAAAAACAAGGGAACAGACTCAACAGAGCAATGACATTCAAAACCTAGAAAAATAACAAGCAAAACATGGCAATATAAAGAAAAGCAGAGAAGTGACAGAGAACCTGGTGCTAAAAGATATTCTGTCCGTATGCAGAGATACTGGTTTCGATCGAAGGCAGGCAAAGATCCTGGTAAACACAGTTTCGCCCAATTGCACAAAAGTCTCTGGATTCAGGAATGGATCCGTCCGATTGCATGAAAGTCTCCAAATTCAAAAATTGTCCGTTTAGTTGCACGGAAGTCTTCGGATTTAGAAATGGCCTGACCGGTTGCACGGTAGTATCCAAAAGCATAAAATATCTGTTCGATTGCACGGGTGTATCCAAAAGCATAAAAGGATCCATCCGGGTGCACGGTAGTTTTTGAAAGCAGAAAAGGATCTGCTTGTGTGCACGACAGTATTCAAAATTTGGGAAAGCATCGTCCGGTTTCATGCCATATCACAGACACAAAAAGTATCCGACTGGTTGCACAATAGGTCCCGAGTGCAAAAATGGCTCCGTCCGGATGCATGATAATTTTTGCTATAGAGATGTTTCGACCGGTTGCACGAGATTTCGGTTCCGTCCGATCGGTTGCAGAATTAGTTCCATCCGATTGTAGAACAGGACACTGTTTCGTTCGGTTGCTGAATTTGTTGTGGCCGGTAGCAAAAAAGGTTTCGATGTTGTGAAGAATTGTGTAGGTATTTTCCCTGGGGTGTTAATTATATATAGAGGTATACTTGGCGAGTTTGGCGGGATAATTTAGAAATTCTAAAATTTTAGGGCGAAAAGGGTACTTTATTTAGGCGGGATTACTTGCAAATTTTTTAAAATATTCGTGATACTCTCATCAAAGGACGGCTAACCGACACCAAAAATTTATTTTTTCCCGAAAATTTCGGCTACATGGCCGACGTCCGGGCCTCAAAAATTTTGCAAATTTGAATTTTCGAAAATGGGTTTTTTTGCCCCAATGGCGAAGTTTCGCCGCTATGCATAACCTTGTTTTGGATCATTCATAATGGTCAACAAGAAATTGTTTGGATAGATTCTTGGGATGGTCACAAGACTTTGATAACTCAATTTATCGATTGGAGGCTTTGGATGGAGGAGCTTCATCGAGCTAACTATATAAATGTGGCTAATTACTGTTGGTACCATACTGGTAATTCAGAGGTTGGTAGATATTGGATCCCTATTGAGAACTAGCCTATTCAAATCCCAAAAATGCAAAGACAAGATATCCAATGCATCTTTCATATGAGATCTCTCTTGGTCCCATGATAAAGATTATTTTGGATGGAACAACACTACTAAGGGTGAGTATTCAGTTGCTCAAGGTTTTTTGACCTTATGCCATAATAATCCCAACCAATCATCTGACATATTTTCTTAGTTGCGGGCTCAAAATATCTGGTCGAAGGTGAGGTTCTTTACTTGGATTTTATTGCATCGCAGGGTGCTTACTAAGGAGCATCTTATGAAGCATGGTTTTCATGGCCCGTTTAGATGTGAAATGTGTGAAGAGAATGTGGAAACTGTCAACCATATTTTTATTGAGTGTGCTTTAGCCTCTGAGCTATGGAGGATAATGGCCACTTTACTTGGCTTACAATGGTCCAATTCTTTTAATTTTGAACAAATTTGGAGGGATTGGCATAATCAAGAGGGTGTTGATCATTTTATTAGGTAGTTAGTTTGGATGGGTTCTACCATTCTTATTTGGAATATCTGGAATGAAATGAAAAATCAAATTTTTAATCAAGAAATGAAGGATATTCACTATATCTATAAAAATACCATTGCCAACTTAGTTGAATCAATCCATCAAATCCTTAATCACCCCCAAAAATCCCACCAAAGATGGGATCAAGTGATGCAAAGATTGAAGATTAACTCTTTTAAGAGAAACCAACTTAAAAGGAATGTGAGTAATTGCAATATGGATAGAACAAGGAATTGGCAACCTCCTCTGAGTCTCTAGAGGGAACCTTGGAAAAGCAAGGGCAAGAGGAATTGGTAGACTTTCAAATGGCTCCCTGGTTTTTACTTTTGTTGAGAATTTGGGTATTCTTTTCAATAACTTTATTGAGGGGTATGGTATCCTTAAAGGCCTTCAAGAGGCTACTAAGGTTGGATGGGAAAAGGTGCTAGTTGAGTCCGACTCTCAACTTATGATTAATCTTTTGAAGACTCCTGAGAATCATAAGGTTGATTGGAGAATAAATAGAATTATTGAGAAGATTCAGTTAATCCAAATAAAGTTGATTACATTCATGTGGTCAGAGATCAAAACAAGAGTGTTGATGCTTTAGCTAATTGAGTTTTGGACAAAGGTGATCTTACTTGCTATGGCCACCCTCCTATATGGTGGGCTTCAAAAATAAGTGAAGCTCTTCTTTCTATCATTTCTTTGGATGGCTCCAGTTTTGGAGGCACCTAGTTTCTTCTTGATTTATTTTTACTTCTCTTTGGTTTAGTCAGAGTATTTTAGTTCCCTAGCTCAAACTAATATTTCTTTTGTTTTCTCTGTTGATTCTTGCCTTTAAAATATTTTGGTCTAGAAATATCTTTGTTGTGTTCTATTTTTTTCTTTTTTCTTTTCTATTTATGTGTGTTTTTTTGTTTTGTTTCGTGTTTTTTGTGTTGTTTTTTTTTGTTGTTCTTGTGTTTTGTTGTTCTTGTGCTTGGGTTTTCGTATGTTTGTGTTAATTAGTGTTTTTGTATTTTGGTGTGTGAGTGTTTTCTATGTTTTTATTTCTTTGTTGTCTGTTGTTGGTTGTTTTTATTTATTTATTTTTATTTTTATTTTTTAGGTTTTGGTTGTTTTTGTTTTTCATGTTTTTTTGGTTGTGTCTTTGTAGCGTTCTATTGTTTTTTGTTATGTTTGTGTTTTGTTATGTTGTTCTTGTGTTTTTTCTGTGTGGTTCATGTTATATTTTTTAATCTTATTGTGTGTGTGTTTGGTTGTGCTTTATATTTTTAACACACTCAAGGAGCATATTTTTTTAATCTTTTTGTGTGTCTGTGTTTGTGTGTTCTTGTTTTTTGTTGTTTCAAGTTTGCGGGATTGAGTATGTCAAAGGTGGTAGGCCAGGTGTGAAACCTAGGTTATTTTGGTGAAAGAGATATCCCTGCCTCCTTGGGTATTACCCAGAAGTGGCATCCCTTCTAGGATGTTTTCCACAAAAAAAACTATGAGTCCCTTGTCAATCTCTACAAAGCATGAGCCTAATCCTGGATCAAATAAACGAAGAACCATTGTATTGACAATTGAAGGATACTCTAAACATCCTCCAAGGTCATCAACATATCCCTTATTGGTAAAAATAAGGTGGAATACTTTGAATGCCACCACTCTACCAGAGTGGTCAATAAGACATGATCAAGCTCCACATAGGACATCATTACCAGATGCCCTAATCCCACTACAACCAAAACCACATTGTCTACTAGAGCAATAACATCCAATGTTGAACATAGAGTATGTGATCATTGATCTTGAAACTCTAATATATCTAAGTATTGCATACATAAAAATCATAACCAAAGTCATATTCCATCAAAAATTAATCAATCCTATCCCCTATTTTTTATTAGATGGAAGAAGAAATTTTAAAAGGGATATCAAACCTTTTACAAAGGGGTTTTTAAAGGGTCCCCAAACCTAACTAAGAAGAGAATCATAGAGACAAAAGGATGGAGCAAAAAAAAATTGAGCAAGAGACAAAGAAGCCCGACATAAGAGACTCTACAGTCCGAATAGAGAACAATGAATTTTAAAATTCGCACACTTTGAACTAAAAAAGATAACAAGGTGATGATATTGAGGAGATTTGGAATCCAACTGACCCACAAAGAACCAACAAAAAGAATCAAAATAAAACAACTGGAAGCATGCCTAAAATTCAAAACAATAGATCCAACCTCCCACCCAATAAAACCATTCAAAATTTGAAGAGGAAGGTCCCTCCAGAAGTTTATACCGATGAATTGGAGCATCTTCGAGGCTGCAACTAGCCAAACTTTTTTAGTAAACCACTGAAATGAGAGGAAATTGCCAAGAATTTTCCTGTAAAGCACTCCCACTTCAAAATATAGTCTAAAGAACCAAAAAATTAGGCATAAGGAGAATTGGATCAAGCAATTGTTTAATGTTTACCACCACCAGACTTGGGAGCCAAATTCTTATCAAGGGGTATCCATAGATATTTATCAACTTTAGAATCTATATAATGTTGGTTTGACTAGAATCTAAAACCTAAGATCTTGGGTTGAGGGGAGGTCTTCTAACTTTCTAACCTCTAGATATAGAATTACCTTTAACTTATACCCTTGTAACTGAGCTCGAAGAAGCCAAATATTTCATCCCTTAAATGGTAGAGCATGACAAATCCCTTAAAGGATTTGATTGATCAGAATCTAACACTAGTTCAACAACCTCTATGCCAGAGGCCAAACATTCAAAAGGGTTCCCCAATAAGGGACTCTTCTTAGGGATAATAGAGACTTCCTTAGGATCCACTTTGGGAAGAACCTTGTCAATATTATCATTATAAATAAATAACTACTCTTTAGAATCCAACCCATTTAAAGACTCAAAGGAATATTTCGCTCTTGGAAGATTAACCTTTGGAGCAGATGAGATCTTGAACTTATTTCGAGGATAGTGTGCTAACTCATGCCCATAATTTTTACATTTTAGAACAAAATGAAGGTTTATTCGCATACTCAATGGATTGAATCATATTCCTCACATCAAAGAACAACTCAATAGATTTTGAAATATTGACATCCAAATCAATAATTACACATATGCAGACATAAATCATTCTAGAATTAGCCCTCGTTGCAACATCAATCATAACAAGTTCCTCCAACATTTTTGCAACACCCCATAGGACAACTTCATGCTAGAAATGGAAGGGAAGACCTGGTAACTTAACCTAGATAGGAGTAGTGTTAATATTTTGGGTATTCAGATAAAAGTATGATCCCCATCTATGAAGGAAGAGACTCCTCCTTCCAAAGAACTAGGGGCCTCCCTAAGAATGAGCTTGAGATCCTCCATCACAAAAACTTAATAAGAAAAAATCCTTTAGGGAGAGCTACAAGATCTATTTGACATTTTGGGCATCATTTTAGAAACATCCATCTCTTGATTGTGTCCATGTCAAGCCTAGAGTTACTTAAAATATTTTCTACCAGAGATAAATATCCTTCACCCATGGTGAGATTTAGAAGATCAACATGGATAGATAAATACCTCTATACTGGTTCAAGATAAAAAATACAACCAAGAGAAAAATATTTCTTTGATTGGTGAGAAACAACTATCGCATAAGATTTTTGTTTTGAATATCTAGGGATAGTTGTGGACCCGGAGGAGGGACCACCTTAACTGGAATCTATCTCACAGGACTAATCCCAACATTAGGGACTACCTCCCAAGATCACACCACCTCAGCATCCAAATCATATCCCATAGAAAGCTCCACACCATCATTTAACACTCTCCCTGTGTGCACCCCATTGATGATTAAGGAAAATTTTGAATATAAATTCTTTTTAAAATCAAGCTTAGGGTTTGGAAGATGCTCAATGACCAAGGAAGAAGCCTTTGATTCACTAAAATTACCAAACACCTCACTTCCATCCAAACACTCATCCAAGATGGGCCTTGGTAGAAGAGAAATATTTTCACCCCTAGGAAGGTTCAAAAGAAGAATGCTTGGACCTGAATTCAAAAAGGGCGAAGAACATCCTTCTAGGATAACATTCAGTAAAGGATTACTTATTGGCTCAACCAAAGAGGCATCCATGTAAAAATCCAAGGACTTCCCCGAGATAGAAACAGAATGGGGATAACTCAAAGAACTGATAGGAACATAAATCCCAACCAATAGAGCGATCACATGAAGCGCCATGTCCCCATCCAAAATAGATGTTGGATGGGAACTACTCAAAGAACTATTAGGAGCCTTAGACTTAATATTTGGATCAAGATGAATACATTCAATTCCAATACTAATAAGATCCTTAGCAATTTGAGCCCTCAAAGCATCCCGAAGACATCTAGAAACAATCCTCTCTTACCACCATTTTTTTTAGTCAAAATTAGGATTAGGAATGTTGTAACTCCTATTAACTAGAGCATCTCTACCACCATTCAACTGACCTCGACCTCTCACCCTCTCTCTGCCTCTACCTCTCACTTTTCATCATTTTTCTAATCCTAACCCCTATTGAATTTGCTAGCTTTGATCAAAATTTCTAATTACATAAATTTCTAGCCATATCAAAAATTTCCAATCATTAGGATTTTATAAATTGGCTACCTATCATGGCATATTCATGATGGCAGATTCAAAACATGTGCATGAGTCTTCTACCCACAATAGCCATCCCTTAAAAGTGCAAAATTTAGAAAAATTTATCGGTGCGTTTTGACCATACCTATGCCCCCTCTCCAAAAGAACTGTAACCGATGCACTAGACATCCCTATTGTGTAATTTATAATATTACCTATCATTTTCTCCAAAGCTCTTTTCTCCTAGGTGTAGTGAAAATGACTTATCCTCCTACCCTTCACCTTATTTTAGATTTGCCTAGGTAAAATTTTCCTTTCTTCTTCTATCTCTACCTCGCCTATTTGAATTCCTTTGAGATACCCTTTGTTCTATTAGAATATCAAGGGGGAACCTAGATTGGGGGAAAGCTTGTTCAATTCTATTCCTTTAGTGCATCTTGAAAGATTACCCAATAAAACCCTGGGTAATTTTTTGCATCCTGAAATTATATTTTTGTGTGTTTCTTCTCACATTGATCAATTGAAGCTTAGCACATGTATTTATTAAAATTTGGGGGATCTACAACTATTTTTTATGCATTTATACCACTTTAAATGCATCAAAAGGGGGCAAATATAGATACCCAAAATTAATCGCTTAACCAAACTAATTTTTAAAAATACACACAAAATGATCAATGTGGCTATATTCCTCACCTCAACCCCAAATTTATAGCTAAAATTGCTTGATGATTAATATATTTAAAACCAAATTTGCTAGCTTTGAATCCAATGCCTCAGCTAGCAGATTTACATTTCCTCTTGTTCCTACCTAATTTTTAACTTCCTCATCAAATTTGACCTGCAATGGTCAAAAGTGCAAATTTATTGGCTATGAATCTATTAGTAATGGATTTGTACATGGTGAATTTTCTTCACATGCATAACTAACTTGTTAGTTCCTCATGCAACTACTAATAAAGGGTAGTTAAATCTCTGATCCACCTTTATCACCTCATGCAATTTCCAATCAGGGATAGTTAACTCCCTACTCCACCTCCCAATAAACTCTTATGACTGCCAATTAGGGCAATTAATATCCCAATCATTAAAGTTAACTAACCTAAACCAGATACCTCACCTCCCTAAACTACACTCTCTAGACACCTCACCTTAGTGAAGATTCCAAGGTTGTTCATTTTCTATAAATTGTACCCTTAGGATAGCTTCTAGAGGTAATTTTTTTAGGTATCAAAACTCTACTAGATTTTCTCAAGGCTCTTGGCTAAGAAAATAATATATTCAAGATTTTGCTACATTCTCTCTAGAATTTCAAGCTTTCAATATGGTTCATCTCTAAGCATTTGGTGAGCTTCCAAAGGAGGGGGAAGGTAACTGGCATAAATGGTCCTTTTGGTTGTATCACTTTTACCATTCTCTTTTAAGCTTATGCACATGATTATGTTACTAACTTAAATTGTTTATTTACATTTGAATTTCCTTATTCTTATTTGCATCTAAAAAAATCCTTACACAAAGTATTTAACAATATTTTATTGGCCATTTTAGGACATCCATAGGGTACCAAACCTCTAATAGAACCATCTTTGCTTCCTACATAGTGGCTTGTCATATTTATCATTTTATCTATTGCATTCATTTATCAAAAATAAATTCACTACCTATACCCTATTCAAGTGGAAAATCCATTGCCTACATGCTCAATCTTAGGTTCCCTAAGCAAGATAGCTTCTCTTGTAGCTTAGCTACCCTACATGGATTCCTATTGTTGATTTTAGACTACAAACTCACTCCTATATTCTATCATTTTGTTTTTACAAAAAATACAAATCCACCACCTATAACCACCTATACCATATTTAGGTGGCCCATTCATCATTTGTACATTTAGCCATAGATCTCCTAAGCAACTAGGAATTTTTCTCTATATGACTACCTTTGTACAACTTCCTATAACTACCTAGATTCTATATGGTAAGCTTTGGATTCTTTGTCACATTGTCTCTATTATAGAAGTGAATCCACCAACTAGACATCTCTAAGGTGGAACATTCATCATATGTACTACTAGATTTCATTTCCAAGCAATTTTTAATTTTAAATACAAAATAGGGGGTTTGACTGTGTAAAATAGAAATTTTGAGCAGGTCCCTAAATCCTAACCATATTTTTTCTAATATTTATATTTTTGTAGGTCATGCGAATTTGCGAGCTCAAAAATCTATAGGCAACAATTTGTTAGACGATATATTCATCCACAGGCAGAGGATTCACAACCACTAGACTAGGTAATTTTGATCTTTGTTCTCTATTTTCTATTCACTAGGATAGCTTGCCTATTAATTGATGTTTGTTTAAAGTTCTATTTGGATACACTAAATAGGTGAAGTAAAGGAATCACTTGGCTAGTTTTAATCTATTTTCCTTAAAAACATCTAAAAAAAAATCATCTTTCTCAGTTTGTAAATATTTATTTTAATTCTTATAGCTAGTGCAAGAAATCTAAATTGCACATAGGATACATCTTGTCTTATGCATTACATCATCATCATTTTTGCATATTAGTTTCTAGAATAGAATACAAACATTGTGTTTAAAAATTGAACACACAATATTAGATTTAGGAAAATCTATAAAAAAAACCTTGGTGAACCCAAAAACTCCTAAACAAAGATAAATATTGAACATGTAAATAATGAGGGTTTAGCTAAGATCTCTTGCCCAAGTGTGGGAAAACCATTCGGGAATTTAGAGACCAACATCGTTGAGCCCTTTTGGTGCCCCACACTAATAATCAAATAAATTCAAATAATAAAAACAAGTATCCATTCATGGACCTGGTTAGCCTTTCCCTCTTCCCTTATGTTGTGTTTTTACCTACTAAAAAGTGGTCAACTATATAAATAGGGACTTGCTCCTTCATTTGTGTTCGCATTTTCATGAAGAACAAATTCATGTTAGTAACCCCCTCCTGATAGAATGACTATATGCATCATGTTATATGTCCTCTACAATTCTCATTCCTAGATAAATATTAACCAATTTGGGATACCAAGGAAAGGGTTTAGGCCAACTTGAGCAAGGTATTAAAGATCCATTATAGGCCAAAGCCTAGTTGAGATGCTTTGGTATAGGATATATCCCTAGTAATAATAAACCCCTTTCTACTTCACCATTATCAGAGAATGATGATGAAGGCAATTGTTTCGTTAGGAAACCTCATAGTGATGTCATATCCTTACATGGGTTATAATGGTATGAGGAATATGAAAAGGAGCTTTGGTCCCTCCTTAGATCTTGTCCTTGTAGAATCACATGTTTTGCTAGTGTCAACCTTATTATTGTTATTCATCCTGAACTAATAACAAACATAGACAAACCTAAGGAAGATGAAATTATCTATAGCCCTAACCAAGAGGAATCTTGTTTTATAGGATCTCTTTCCTGAATATTTAATCTTGATTCCTCAAAATTGGATAAACCAAAAAAACCACCTTTAGAACCTATCAATATTGAAACTTAGGAGTCCTACCCGGTCCTCAATTTTAGGATGAATCACATAACCTAATTGAAGTGACTGTAGATGTCAATATTGGCACTAAAGACAATCCACAAATCCTAAACTTAGGCAAAGTTTTAACTATTGACAAGCATGTAGAATACATTAATTTTTAAAATTAATTTAGTGACATTCACTTTGATCAATGAAGGCATGCCTAGGCTTGACCCATCCCTTGTCATTTGTCATCTTGTTGTATGACCAGATGCCAATCCCATTAAACAAAAATTGAGATAAAATCATCCTAAGGTTGTGCTCCTTGTTAATTATGAACTTCAAAAACTTTTGGATATCAAATTTATTAAAGCAATTGATAATTTCAATTGTATTTCCAATGTCATTCCCTTTGCCAAGAAATAAAGCATAATATGGGTTTGTAGTGACTTTAGAGATATAAATAAGGCTTGCCCTAAAGATGATTTCCCTTTGATTAACCTTGATATGATAGTTGATTTTACTACTAGATCTAGGATGCTATTAGTTATGGATGGATTTTTAGGTTACAATCAAATAAAAACCGTTTGAGGATCAATCAAAGACTTCCTTCATTACTCACAAAATATTTTGCTATCAAGTCATGCCCTTTGGCTTGAAGAACATTAGGATGATGTACAAAGGAGCAATGACTTATATTTTCAATGATCTAATGCAAGATCTTATAGAAGATTATGTGTATGACCTCTTGGGGTAATCCCTAAATTGTGAGGACCATGTTCAAGACTTACAATTCATCTTTGAGTGATTGTGATTATATAAGGTCCATATAAAACCATAAAAATATATCTTTGGAGTGACATAGCGCAAGTTGTTGGGTTCATTGTATCCAATCATGGAATCAAAATAGATCACACTAAAATATCAACTATTATAGACATGCCACCTCTAAAGAATCTCATAAATATCTATAGCCTTCAATGTAAGTTGCAAGCCATTTGGAGATTCATCTCATAACTCGTAGATACATGTTATCCCTTCTCAAAAATTTTGATAAAGGATACCGAGTTCAAATGGGATCATGATTATCAAAAGTTCTTCAATGTTTTAAAAACATACCTTTTGACACCTCCCATCCTTGTGCCTCCTAATCTATCTCAACCATTATTGCTATATATGGAAGCTATAACTCATTCCCTTGGGGCCACGTTAGCCTAGTATGATGATCAACATGGAAAGGTTTTTTTGTTTGTATTAATAAAACATTAGTTATCTATGAGACTTAGTATACATCATTAGAAAAATATGTCTAACAGTTATCTTCACTTCCCAAAAATTGAGACATTACATGCTTAGTTAGAAGACCTACATTATCGCTAGAGCAAATATGCTATGATACCTCATGTCAAAGCCTGACCTGTGTGAGTGGACCACCAAATGGGTCATCACTCTTAGTGAAATCGACCTAAAATTCATTAGCCAAAAGTCATTAGAAGGACAAGTGATCACAAACTAATTAGCTATAGTGCCCTTAGAATCTAAACACCCTTTAGTTCTTAATTTCACTGATGAAGCTATTCTTAATATAAATACAAAAGAGTCAGATTCATGGACCCTCTACCTTGATGGAACCTAATGTGTTAAAGAAGTGGGGCAAGAATTGTGCTAGTAAATCCATATAGACAACTTATACATTTATCATTTAAGCTTCAATTTTCATGCACTGATAAAATACAAGGATTTCATCTTAGGACTTCAAGCTACATTGGCCCTAAAAATTAAGACTCTCTTTGTTTTTGATGACTCCTAATTAGTAGTTAACTATATTAGTGGTATATATCAAACCAAGGATGATAAATTAAGATCATACAAAGATATTATAGATAAATTAATGAGTTTCTTCAAAAAATCACCTTTGATGTCATTCCAAGGTCAAGCAATCATCATGAAAGCACCATGGCTATAGTTGTGTCACTTATTTCTCTAGAAATAGAGGATAAGTGATCCACCATTATCATACGACTGGTCAAAGAACCCACAATATTAGAATCTAGACAAATTCCTTAGACCTCTATACTATTGAGGCTTTATTGCCATAAATAATAACCATGGTATCAAGACACTTATGCCTTCTTAAAAGAAGGCACATTTTTTAAAGGATTAAATAACCATGAGCATAGACCCTTTAGGCAACATGCCTATCGATATGTCATCATTATATATACTCTCTATTGTGATTCTTTTGATGACATATTACTTATATGCCTAAGTGTATAAGAATAAAAAAAAGTCATCAAAGAAACCCATGATGGATCATGTGGTGGACACTTTAGCAGTCTATCTATCACCATAAAAATCCTTAGAATGGGCTATTATTGGCCATATTTGAAAAATTATGCTTGTGATTATGTCAAGAAATGCGACTAGTGTCAAAATCATAACAATCTCATTTATGCTCTTGCACAAGAATTGTAGCCAATCACTTCACCATAGTCCTTCTCCGTTTGGAGCCTTGATATAATTGGGAAGATTAATCCATAATAATATCATGGACATAAATTCATCGTCATAGCCATTGAATATTTTACCAAATGGGTCTAAACATATAAATCTATCTTTAATCAAATTCTCTACAACTATGACATACTATCTATCTTGATTTCAAACAATGGTGCACCTTTCAAAAATAAATATGTTCAAAATATCTACTTAAAATACAAAATTCAACAAAAATAATCAACACCTTATTATCCCCAAGGCAATGGTTAGGTTGAATCACCCAACAAAACATTAATCAATATTCTTAAGAATCTCATCAACAAAATTGGTTGTGATTGGCACTTGCAACTCTATCCTGCTTTGTGGGTGTATTGCACTAGTGTTCAAACCCCTACTAGCACAACACCCTATGCCTTTGTCTATGGAATTGAAGCTATATTTTCCTTTGAACTTGAGGTTCCCTCCTTGAGAGTCTTACTTCAAGACTCCTTTGTAAGATATGCGTATGATCTTTGTCATCTCAACCAACTAGAGCTTCTAGATGAAAAATGAATCCATGCCCTAGAGCACTTGCAAGTCTATCATGATAGGCTTAAACACACCTAGAACAAGACAATACGACTTAGATCCTTCAAAATGAATAATTTGTTTTTCAAAGAATATAAAAAAACCACTAATGCTAATAGCAAACTTAAAGATTAATTTGAACCTAACTAGTTAGGTCTATTCATAATCACTACTAAAGTTGGATCAAGATCCTACCACCTAGCCACACTCAATGAAAAAGAGAAAAAGGAACCAATCAATATAATGAATCTTAAAATATATTATTTTGAATTTTCAAGATTAGCTTTCTCATGTTCTTGATTGCATGGTTGTGTATATGCACAATTGCTTAAACAATCATATTGGCTTGAACACATGTGCTTGATTGCATGGTTTCTTGAGTTTACCTATTTATACCTTTGAGTCAAGAGGTTTAAAATGATGCTATGATAATCCTAGCTAGAAAAAGAATCATAAGCATTGCATTTGCATTGGGTACCTAATGATAGTAGACTCATGTCTCACAACTCTCTTACTTATATCAATTCTCCTACTTTTCTATCAAAATATTTCTCTCAAATAATTTTCTTCTTCTTTTTTCCCTCAATTGGATTGAGTAATGTATGAGATGATCATTCATGGCCTTGATGACCCTATCCTTTCTCCTTTTTCTATCCCCTAACATCAATCAAAATAATATAATAATACCATTCAAAGGTGTACTAAGTAACTAGTGTATTTCATCCTCCATTCACCATTTAAATCATCATACTAAACCGTTATTAAACTTATGAAAAAAATTAACAACCGTCAGCTCCATGTCACTTGATAGGCCCTTGCACAATCTAGGCTTATAAATCTAGTGCTTCATAAATTTGTATATACTTGTAGGTTTTCCAGGTAATTGATTGATAAGGTTGTATATTTCCTTAGTCTATCAAGTAGCCATGTAAATCATCATCAACTCAAGGTCCTGTTGGCATTTTTGCCACATTGTTTCGATTTATGATGATTCATGCAATAAGGGTTGAAGTTCTCACTCTTCTCTGTGTTTCTATGAGTTTTGATGCAAAAAAACAGCTAAGTTTGAAGACTGTCACGAAATCGTGACAAAAAAGCAGCATGGAGGGCACTGTAGAAAAACCATCGCGATATCGCGACATGTCGCGTTATTGCGGGTCTTTTGAGGAGACAGAAGAGAAAGCCAAATGTGTCGCGAAATCGCGACCTGTCACAGTTTCGCAGCACAAAAGGGCAGAGAAGAGCAAAGTCTAAAACCGTCGCGATATCGCGACGTGTTTCAAAATCGCGGTCAGCGCAGTCAACGGAGCCAGAGCGACAAAATCGTCGCGAAATCGCAACCAAAATCAGCATGGAGAGCTCGGGTTCAAAATTGTCGCGATATCGCGCATGTCACGTTTTCGCGGGTTCGTGGAGGAGAGAGAAGCCAAAGTCAGAAACCGTCACGATATCGCGACCAAAAGGGCAGAGAAGAGCAAAGTCTAAAACCATCGCGATATTGCGACGTGTTGCAAAATTGCGGTCAGCGCAGTCAACGGAGCCAGAGCGACAAAATTGTCGTGAAATCGCGACCAAAATCAGCATGGAGAGCTCGGGTTCAAAATTGTCACGATATCGCGCATGTTGCGTTTTCGCGGGTTCGTGGAGGAGAGAGAAGCCAAAGTCAGAAATTGTCGCGATATCGCGACCAAAATGGCAGAGAAGAGCAAAGTCTAAAACCGTCGCGATATCGCGACGTGTTTCAAAATCACGGTCAACGCAGTCAACGGAGCCAGAGCGACAAAATCGTCGCGAAATCGCGACCAAAATCAGCATGGAGAGCTCGGGTTCAAAATTGTCGCGATATCGCACATGTCGCATTTTCGCGGGTTCGTGGAGGAGAGAGAAGCCAAAGTCAGAAACCGTCGCGAAATCGCGACGTGTTTCAAAATCGCGGTCAACCTAGTCAGCGGAAGCAGTGCAGTGAATACGTAGCGATATCGCGACTGTCGCGTTTTCACGACCCGCGATGGCAAAAAAGGTAGAACAACATAATGGTAGCGAAATCGTGACATAGTTGGGCTAAGTGTAATGACATTCAAAACAGTAGCGAAATCGCGACAGAAATGATGACAAGGGCCAGAGGAAGACAACGTAGTGATATCGCGACTGTCGCGTTTTCGCGACTGTCGATGGTCATGCAGTAGAGTAACAAAAAGGGTCGCGAAATCGTGACATAACTAGGCGAAGGGTGATGGCGATAGACTTTGTAGCGATTTCGCGACAGAATAGTGAGTGAGGCACAAAAGGCAAAAGTTGTAGCGAAATCACTACATGTTGCGTGGTCGCGGCAAAGTTAAGGCAGAAAGCATAAGGCATGAAATATGTCGCGAAATTGTAACATTTGTTGCGATGAAGTCCAGCAGGAAGAAAACGTCGCGAAAACACGACAACTTGAGGCGGAAGCACCAAGTGCAGAGAAATGTAGCGAAATCGCGACAGAAAGTGGCTACGAAAGAAAAAGCAAGAAAGTGTTGCGTTTTCGCAGGTTGGAAGCTGGACCGTACAAGGTGGATGAACATTGTCGCGAAATCGCGACATGTAGCGATTTCGCGACTTGTTGGATTTTCGCGGCAGCGGAGCAGGAAAGAAGCAGAATGGTACGGAACATCGCGATTTCATGACATGTTGAGTTTTCGCGACCTGGAAGCAGCAACAAAGGTAAAGACAGAAAACATCGCGAAATCGCGACATGTCGCGTTTTCACGGAGAAGAAGCAGAAAACATGCAGACAAATACAGGACGTCGCGAAATCGCGACCTGTCGCATTTTCATGACGAAGAGCAGCGAAGAGGCCCAACGAAAGGAGGATGTAGCGAAATCGTGACATGTCGCATTTTTGCGGTTCAAGGCAGCAAAAGGACAAGGCAACAGAAAGATGTCGCGAAATCGTGACATGTCGCATTTTCGCGACTTGTCATGTTTTCGTGATCCGATGGTGGAAGGAAAGCAGAAGCCAGAGACTTGTCGCGAAATCGCGCAGACACAGGGAAGATAATGCAGAAGGCAGAAAAACGTCGCGAAATCGCGACATGTCGCATTTTCGCGACTTGTCACGTTTTCGCGACTAATGAAGACACGTGGGTCCCAGTTCGGTCTACGATTTCTCCGAGGCAAATTTCGGGAATTGTTTTTTTTTAGCACTCATTTGGTGGGTCCCGGGAAAGTCTGCTTTTTGTTTTAAATGCTTATTTGCTGGATTCCATGACAACCTATTTTATATTTTAAATGCTACAGATAAGCAGATTTCACGGGATTGTTCTTCTTTCTCAGTGCTTATTTTGCTGGATTCCATGAAAGTCTGCTTCATGTCTTTCAGTGCTTATTTTGCTGGATTCCATGAAAGTCTGTTTTAATATTCTAAAATACTGCAGAGAGGCAAGTCCTCTATAAATATTATTGTATATCTCAAGAAAAAAGGGGGAGACAGGCCGCGAGAAAACTTATCAAGTTCTCTGCATGAATAAGAGATTTGGCTTCAGATTTTGCAAGGAATTTTTGTGTGATTTCCTTCTCTTTTATGCATTTCTCATTATGCTCATGTTTCTCATCTGCTGTGAGATTTAAATTCTGCATCTGAGTTTGAATGTTGCTGGTGAGAAAGTGAGTTCTGGAATGTGATCCTGGGAAGTTGTCTGCACAAGGTTGTAAGTGGACTATGTTACTATCTCTTGTTATATGTTGTTTATATGCTTGAAATAGATTCCTGTTGTTGATCTGTCTGTCCCCGATTTTACAAATTCGGCCTGTGGCCATATTTCCCATCTCTTTCTGATTATTTCCCATTTCTTTCTGCATTTTTACAATTTCTTTCCTGCAACTTTTATCTGAAACCAAGCTTAGATTAGTAAGGGAACCAGCCCTCTCTGGAGATTGGCTTGGGAGACATTTCTTTCTCTCGACCTTTCAATGTTGGCCGGGTCTAGGGCGCATAGAAGTAGAAAATCCTTTCCTGTGGCAGATTCGTGACCAATAGTTTTTGGCACGCCCGGTGGGACTGATTTAAAGTCCCATATTTTCACACCCGTAAGAATCAAGATTTTGATGAACTGTCTTGACTTCAAAGCGGAGATTGTAAGTTCATCTGGTGACTCTGTTGAGCTTAAGATCCAGATTTCTTGATCGTAGGCACTCTTTATTAAAAGTCTTCATGCTGTATAGTTAAAATATTTGGCGACTCTGCATTACCCAGAAATCTCTGAACGTGGATACAGTGAGAGTTGTACTTCATGATCACGAGATCAAAATCCAAGAAAGTTGAAAACCTTGTTGAGTTTTTTGAACTTGACAACACAAAAATAGGTGAACACCCCAGGTTGGTTTCCCCATCACTTGCATCCTCTACAAAATCCTCACAACGTCCTGGTGTTGCTACTAGTTTTCCATCTCCTCAGCAACAGATCCAAATCCCAATGGCCCAGAACCCTCCACCCAGGCAGTTCTCAGCATGGAATAGTTCAGGAGCTTTGAACTTACAGGTTCAAAATCCAGTCCCTCAAGCTGCTTTGAAAGCCTTGCCAACTTATGATGGTACTGGTAAAACTGCATACGAACATATTCATGATGTAGCCTCTTTGGCAGCCATTCATGATATAACAGCCGAAGATGTGATGGTGAAATTATTAGTCTTGTCCCTGAGAGGAAAATTGTTGTATTGGTATAGATCTCTGCAACCAGGCACTATTGCGTCATGGGATCAGTTAGGAGAGCTGTTAATTAAGAATTTTCATGAACAAGCTGATCCATTTTCGTTGTTGCATCAGTTTAATGCAATTCAGAGGCACCCGCAGGAGGCTATAGCAGATTTTAATATTCGGTTTACCAGAAGCTGGCAGCGAGTGCCCGAAGGACTTCGGCCCACCCATGAGCAAGCTACGTTCTATTATCTTCGAGCCTTCAACACAGATATTGGCTTGGCGATCAGGCAGTCCAACGTGATGACATTCCCGGAGTTGTTCGAGCAAGCGCACAAGGCGGAGGCAGACTTGATTGCAATTGGTAGACTTCCTCCAAAGGTAGCAATGCCCATTTTACCTGATATTCCACAACATTTATATCCTAGTTCATTTTTGCAATCTATGTCTTCTATGTACCCTGTTCCTTCCTGGAACTCAAGTGCACCTCAGATCGCACCCATTCCAACTGTTCCCCAGTTGCCTGCACCCAGCGTTCTGCCATTCCCTGCTTCCACCTCATTTCTAGCATTACCGGCACCACCAGCACCTTTGCTCTTACCAACACCTCCTGCACCTGTAAACCCTGATCCTTATACAACACTTTTGCAAGAGGTAAAATCTGCCAATTCTGCAATAAGAGCAATGGGTAATAAAATCACACTTATTGAAAGAAAGCAAGCTGAGCGAGATTTCCAGCCTAGGATATTTCAACCCCCGCCAATTACTAGAGAACAAGCTGCTTCAACAAGCAAAACACCCGAGAAGAACCTGACTGTTTTGGCTAATGAAGATGCAGTTCTTGCTGAAAGAACATATTGGTGCTCGACATGCAATGATCCACACAGTGAAGAGACCTGTATGGTTCATTTGAATTATGTGCAGACATTGTCTGCAAGTTCTTCTGGGGGGCAGATTAACATGATCTCAGAAATAGATCATAACTTTATGGTTCCATCTGAAGAACAAGTCTCAGTTCTTACTAGAACTGGAAAGAAGCCTGTCTCAGTAAATCCTTCTGAGATAGAACCATTAAAAGTACCAGCTGATCCGAAGAAACAGATGAAAGCTCCTACGTTAATGCCAGAGCCAGATGTGCCTATTCTACTGAAAGATCCTGTTCCATCACAAGTGAAGGACAGAGTACAAGAAAGGGCTTCAACCTCACAGGCAAGAACTGAAACAGAAGAACAAGCCAGAGAAAAGCTTAAATACCCATCATTGACTAAAATATTGAGGGTAGAAGCTACTCAGCAATATCGAAGCAAATATGAACCTCCTGTTGACAAGAAGGAACCTACTGTAGTTGCATATAATATTGTCGAAGAATTGAAAAAGACACCAGCTAAGGTTAGCCTTTTCGATGCATTACAATTACCTGGACAGGTAGATTTATTGCAAGAATCCTTGAAATCTGTGAAAGATAGTGGGAGCAGTCCTACCCAAACAATTTTTGCTCAAGCATTAACCACTTCAACCACTGGCAAAAATAGACCACCCCCATTTTATCTGTCACTTAGGATGGAGGGTTGGATTGTGCATAACTGCATGATTGACTCCGGTGCTGCAACGACTGTCATGCCAAAGGCAGTTTGCGAAGTCATGGGTATGGAATACACACGAAGTAGCCCTGGTGTCTTGCAGTTGGATGGGACTCCTATGAAAATAGTGGGGGTAATCAAGGATGTTCCGATTGTTTTACATACTATGCCTCAGATTACAGTCATTCAGGAAATAGTTGTGGTTGATCTAGAACCGTATTTCAGTATGTGCTTATCCAGAGAATTTACTGCAAAGTTGGGGGGTTACCTTGCACTGGATTATTCCCACTTGGAGATCCCTTTCAAAGGAAAGAGACTTCGGATTTATAATGAAAAACCTTCCTCCTTTCATATTGAAAAGTTGGATGAAGCAGGAAAAACCAGGCAGTCTGTCAACATGCTAACCGAAGAGTTAGAAGGTTCTGATTTGAGGGATGAAGTTCTGTATGAGCTTCAGTTGGAGGATGAGTTTTCAATGCTTAATTTCAATGCCATGTTGGAGACTGAAATCGGTTGTTATTCTATCACAAAGCCCGAGGATGGTGCAATGCAGGTGTTTCCTAACCAAGATGATCAGAGTTCTGTCACGGATCAACTATGGAAGCTATATTTCGATGGGGCAAGATGCAAAAATGGTGCAGGAGCAGGTATTGTTTTGATTTCTCCTTCTGGTTTACAAAGAACATATTCATACCGTCTTACTTGGAATTGTACTAACAATGCTGCTGAGTACGAAGCATTATGCCTAGGCTTGAAAAAGGCAAAAAAGTTGGGAATCGAACAGTTACAGATTTTTGGTGATTCTGAGCTTATTGTAAACCAAGTAACAAACAGGTGTATTTCCAAACAACATTATCTTAAAGCATACCGCAACCAAGTTTGGGATCTGTTTGAGTCTTTCACAGCTCTGAATATTCAAGCTATTTCTCGAGAGTTGAACAAGCATGCAGATCTTCTAGCATCTCTTGGAGCAAATTTTTCTCCCATTGAGCAGGTAGTGAAGAAACCAAAGATAGTAAGGATGGTGTACAGACCTAGTGTCCCAGACAAGGATACTTTCTGGCAAGTCTTCGAGAGTGATGAGCACATTGTTAACTTTTTGATTCAAGAAGCTGCCACTATCAAAGGAAGAACTTTGGAGCACGAAGAGACTGATGGTCTGATTCAGTTATGGAATAATCATATTCCGAAGGGTCTTATCACTCTAGAAAGCTTGTTTGATCAGAATGATCGGTCCAAGAAACATCGAATTGAGATTGACAAGAAAGAGTATATGGAGATGCAGTTAGAACCCAATAAGGTCATTAAGATTGGGACTGATTCTACTCCCGATGAACTGCAAGAAATCAGGCAACTGTGTCAAGAATTTTTTGATATTGTGGCCTGGAGTTATGAAGATCCGAGGGGATATGATAAACGGATTGTTCAAGCATACTATTGAGTTGGAAGAAGGAGTCAGACCCTTCAGGCAAAAGCAGTGACCAGTGAATCCAAAGATTGAGACTCTCATGAGGGCCGAACTAGTGAAAATGTTGCAAGCCAAGATTATATACCCGGTTAAGCACTCGACTTGGGTTGCTAATCTGGTTCCAGTTCGAAAGAAAAATGGAGACATACGACTGTGTGTGGATTTTTAGAATCTGAACCGTGCATCTCCGAAAGATCATTATCCCTTGCCTCGCATTGATCAGATACTGCATGTTGTTGCTGGGGCTCAGCGTTTTTCATTGCTGGATGGATTCTCTGGATATAACCAGATTTGGGTTAGGGATGAAGACCAGTACAAGACAACATTTACAACTAAGTGGGGTACTTTTGCTTATCAACGCATGCCTTTCGGATTGTCCAATGCTGGGGCCACATTCCAAAGGGCCATGGACATTGCATTTGAGGAGCTTTTGAACAAGATTATTGTTATTTATCTTGATGATATGACTGTCTTTTCACATAAACGGGAAGATCATTGTTCTCATCTAAGGCAAATATTTGGAAAATGTAGAGAGTTTGGGATTTCCATTAATCCAAAGAAGTCAATTTTTGCAGTGAAGGAAGGGAAACTCTTGGGGCATGTCATTTCAGAAGATGGTTTGGCAATCGATCCATCCCAAGCTGAAGCTTTGAAGAAGTTGTCACTCCCTGCCAATAAGAAAGAGCTGCAGTCTTTCTTTGGGCAGATCAATTTTATCAAAAAATTTATTTCTGACTTTGCTCAAGTTGTCAAGCCCATGACTGAGTTGTTGAAGAAGGATGCAGACTTTAAATGGACAACTCAGAGGAAAGAGGCATTCCAGGAAATTAAGGAAAGAATAGTGCAGGCTCCTGTATTAATTAATCCAGATTATTCAAAAGATTTCATCCTGTATGCAGTTGGGGAAGATGAAAGCTATGCCGCAATACTCACACAAAAAGGAGATGATGGGAATGAAAGGCCCATTGCTTTCCTTAGTCAGGTTATTTTACCTCATGAGGCAAAGTATAATTTCATTGAAAAATAGGTGTATGCTGTCATGAAGTCTCTTAAAAAATTCAAGCACTTCATATCTCAGAGTAAGACAGTTGTCTATGTTATACATCCTGATGTAAGAAATTTCATCATTCAAGGTGAGATGGGTGATAAACGCGCTGGTTGGGTCACCAAGATCCAAGAATTTGATGTTGAGATTCATCCGACCAAGCTAGTGCGTGGTAAAGCTTTATGCCAGCACTTAGCAAAGATGGCAGCATCTGGTACAGTTGAGTATCAAGCAAATGATCTTGCTGGAGATGACAATCTGATGAATCTCTTAGTTCAAGAACAAGATTGGGCAGATGACCTCGTTACCTATTTTACAACTGGTAAATGCCCTTCACAGTTGAATGCCTCACAACGGAGAAGATTTCGTCTGCAAGCTCTTAGGTATGTGTTACTGCCCGAAGGATTGTTTTTTAAGAATATTGATGGCGTTCTTTTAAGATGTGTCAAGGAATCAGAGAAGGCTAGACTCCTGGAGGAGTTCCATTTTGGCATATCAGGAGGACACTATGCAGGTAGACCGATGGCTTTAAAAATAATTCGGGCTGGTTACTACTGGCCAACTTTGTTCTCAGATGCTTTCAGGATTGCCCAAGCATGTGACAAATGTCAGAGGTATACAGGAAGGGTTAGGAATGCATCATTGCCTTTGCATCCAATTCAGGTTGAAGCACCTTTTCAGCAGTGGGGGTTGGACTTTATTGGGATTATTGATCCGAATTCTTCAGCTGGTCACAAGTATATTTTAACTGCTACAGATTATTTTACAAGATGGTCTGAAGCTATTCCAACCAAGGTCGCAAATCAAGGAGTGGTGATTTCTTTCATTGAAGGATTAATTACACGCTTTGGCATTCCTGATGCTATTATGACAGATAATGGGACTCCATTTATTGGAGCTGAGTTAGCTGAATTTGCAAACAAGTATGGTGTTTTCCTGAAAACATCCTCTAACTATTATCCTCAGGGAAATGGCTTGGCAGAGTCCACAAACAAGAATTTGCTGTGGATTTTAAAGAGATCTTTGGGGGATAACAAGAGATCATGGCACCTTCTATTGAATCAAGCTTTATGGGCAGATAGGATTTCAATCAAGAAGTCTATCAAGACTTCACCATATGCCCTGGTATATGGAAAAGAGGCAAGGTTTCCTGTTCATTTAGAGTTGCCAGTATTGCAGCAGTTGCAGGGATTTCAGGATGATGAACCAGATGTAGATTCCATGGATATGCGGTTGGCTCAGTTGTTGCAATTGGAAGAGCAACGTTCTTTGGCCTATGAGGAGTTTGCTAAGCACACACAGGTTATTTCAAAGTGGTTCCATAAAAATTCTGCAGATCGTCCACTTAAGGTGGGTGATTTGGTCCTGAAATGGAATGAAAAGAAAGCTAAGCCAGGGATGCACAAGAAATTTGATGCTCTGTGGGAGGGTCCATTCCGCATTGTCAGTGCTGGTGCAGCAAATTCGTTTTATCTGGAGGATTTAGATGGCAGCCCACTTCCTATTTCAGTGAATGGCTTTCATCTGAAAGCCTATACTACCTGAAGATGAGTCCAGTCTTACCTTGTACATAGTAAAAAAAAAAAAAATGAAAAAAAAAAAAAAAGTATTGTTTTCCTTTGTCAACTTCGGCTCTTTTTGCATGCGAGCCCGTAGGTACGTATTTCTTTCTTTTTCTCTTCTTCTTTCCCAGCAGTTAGTGGCTTCCTATCAATTTCTTCCTTCCCCTTCCTTACTATTTCTTCCCTTCCCTTCTTTATTCCCTTCTTCTCCTACTCCTTTTTCTTCTGCAGTCATTAAGCCACTGCTGTTGTTTCTTTTTCCCTTCCTAATATTCCCATTTCTTCTTAACCTTTTCTTCTAATTTCTCTTTCATTTTAGCATTTCTCACAGTTCGTCGATACGTATCTCATCAGCCAGTTTTCTATTCTCAGTTTTTCTGAACTCTGTTGCCCAATGGATTAAGGCCTGGGATACGTGCATACAGCAGAACAGTATACCCCACGAGCCACCAAGAATGTTGGCATTTTTGCCACATTGTTTCGATTTATGATGATTCATGCAATAAGGGTTGAAGTTCTCACTCTTCTCTGTTTTTTTATGAGTTTTGATGCAAAAAAAGCCTAAGTTCGAAGACTGTCACGAAATCGCGACAAAAAGCAGCATGGAGGGCACTGTAGCAAAACCGTCGCGATATCGTGACATGTCGCGTTATCGCGGGTCTTTCGAGGAGAGAGAAGAGAAAGCCAAATGTGTCACGAAATCGCGACCTGTCACAGTTTCGCGACGCAAAAGGGCAGAGAAGAGCAAAGTCTAAAACCGTCGCGATATCGCGACGTGTTTCAAAATCGCGGTCAGCGCAGTCAACGGAGCCAGAGCGACAAAATCGTCGTGAAATCGCGACCAAAATCAGCATGGAGAGCTCGGGTTCAAAATTGTCGCGATATCGTGCATGTCGCGTTTTCACGGGTTCGTGGAGGAGAGAGAAGCCAAAGTCAGAAACCGTCGCGATATCGTGACCAAAAGGGCAGAGAAGAGCAAAGTCTAAAACCGTGGCGATATCGTGACGTGTTGCAAAATCGCGGTCAGCGCAGTCAACGGAACCAGAGCGACAAAATCGTCGCAAAATCGCGACCAAAATCAGCATGGAGAGCTCGGGTTCAAAATTGTCACGATATCGTGCATGTCGCATTTTCGCGGGTTCGTGGAGGAGAGAGAAGCCAAAGTCAGAAACCATCGCGATATCGCGACAAAAAGGGCAAAGAAGAGCAAAGTCTAAAACCGTCGCGATATCGCGATGTGTTGCAAAATCACGGTCAGCGCAGTCAACGGAGTCAGAGCGACAAAATCGTCGCAAAATCGTGACCAAAATCAGCATGGAGAGTTCGGGTTTAAAATTGTTGCGATATAGCACATGTCGCATTTTCGTGAGTTCGTGGAGGAGAGAGAAGCCAAAGTCAAAAACAGTCGCGAAATCGCGACGTGTTTCAAAATCACGGTCAACCTAGTCAGCGGAAGCAATGCAGTGAATACGTCGCGATATCGCGACTGTCGCGATATCGCGACTGTCGCGTTATCGCGACCCGCGATGGCAAAAAAGGCAGAACAACATAATGGTAGCGAAATCGCGACATAGTTGGGCTAAGTGTAATGACATTCAAAACAGTAGCGAAATCGCGACAGAAATGATGACAAGGGCCAGAGGAAGACAACGTAGCGATATCGTGACTGTCGCATTTTCACGACTGTCGATGGTCATGCAGCAGAGTAACAAAAAGGGTCGCGAAATCGCGACATAACTAGGCGAAGGGTGATGGCGATAGACTTTGTAGCGATTTCGCGACAGAATAGTGAGTGAGGCACAAAAGGCAAAAGTTGTAGCGAAATCGCTACATGTTGCGTGGTCGCGACAAAGTTAAGGCAAAAAGCATAAGGCATGAAATATGTCGCGAAATCGCAACATTTGTTGCGATGAAGTCCAACAGGAAGAAAACGTCGCGAAAACGCGACAACTTGAGGCAAAAGCACCAAGTGCAAATAAATGTAGCGAAATCGCGACAAAAAGTGGCTACGAAATAAAAAGCAAGAAAGTGTTGCGTTTTTGCAGGTTGGAAGCTGGACCGTACAAGGTGGATGAACATTGTAGCGAAATCGGTAGCGATTTCGCGACTTGTTGGATTTTCGCGACAGCGGAGCAGGAAAGAAGCAGAATGGTACGGAACATCGCGATTTCATGACATGTTGAGTTTTCGCGACTTGGAAGCAGCAACAAAGGTAAAGACAGAAAACGTCGTGAAATCGTGACATGTCGCGTTTTCGCGGAGAAGAAGCAAAAAACAGGCAGACAAATACAGGACGTCGCGAAATCGCGACCTGTCGCATTTTTGCGACGAAGAGCAGCGAAGAGGCCCAATGAAAGGAGGATGCAGCGAAATCGCGACATGTCGCGTTTTCACAATTCAAGGCAGCAAAAGGACAAGGCAATAGAAAAACGTCGCGAAATCGTGACATGTCGCATTTTCGCGACTTGTCACGTTTTCGCAATCCGATGGTGGCAGGAAAGCAGAAGCCAGAGACTTGTCACGAAATCGCACAGACACAGGGAAAATAATGTGAAAGGTAGAAAAACGTCGCGAAATCGCGACACGTCGCATTTTCACGACTTGTCACGTTTTCACGACTAATGAAGACACGTGGGTCCCAGTTCGGTCTGCGATTTCTTCGAGGCAAATTTTGGGAATTGTTTTCTTTTAGCACTCATTTGGTGGGTCCCGAGAAAGTCTGCTTTTTGTTTTAAATGCTTATTTGCTGGAGTCCATGACAACCTGTTTTATATTTTAAATGCTACAAATAAGCAGATTTCACGAGATTGTTTTTCTTTCCCAGTGCTTATTTTGCTGGATTCCATGAGAAGTCTGCTTTATGTTTTTCAGTGCTTATTTTGCTGGATTCCATGAAAGTCTGTTTTAATATTCTCAAATACTGCAGAGAGGCAAGTCCTCTATAAATATTATTGTATATCTCAAGAAAAAAGGGGGGAGACAGGCCGCGAGAAAACTTATCAAGTTTTCTGCATGAATAAGAGATTTGACTTCAGATTTTGCAAGGAATTTTGTGTGTGATTTCCTTCTCTTTTATGCATTTCTCATTATGCTCATGTTTCTCATCTGCTGTGAGATTTAAATTCTGCATCTGAGTTTAAATGTTGCTGATGAGAAAGTGAATTCTGGAATGTGATCCTGGGAAGTTGTCTGCACAAGGTTGTAAGTGGACTATGTTACTATCTCTTATTATATGTTGTTTATATGCTTGAAATAGATTCTTGCTGTTGATATGTCTGTCCCCGATTTTACAAATTCGGCCTGTGGCCATATTTCCCATCTCTTTCTGATTATTTCCCATTTCTTTCTGTATTTTTACAATTTCTTTCCTGCAACTTTTATCTGAAACCAAGCTTAGATTAGTAAGGGAACCAGCCCTCTCTGGAGATTGGCTTGGGAGACATTTCTTTCTCTCGACCTTTCAATGTTGGCCGGGTCTAGGGCGCATAGAAGTAGAAAATCCTTTCCTGTGGCAGATTCGTGACCAACAGGTCCCCTCGTAGACCCTCAAAATATCCAAGTATATTGATCCAATATCTAGTAAACATATAGTCATTTTTATGTCTACCAAACACTAGATTAATGGAGTTGGACCTTTCCATGGCCTATCAGGAATCCATGAGAAAACTCATTTCTCATCACTCACCATGGATAAAGTCGTAATGTTTCTTAGAGCATTAAGCCAATGGTAGATTATTTATTAAGTCCTATTAGGACCTAATTAATAATTTTCCAATTATTTATTGCTTTGGATACCATAAGACATTTTCCTAAGTCCTTTCAATCACAATATCTTTTGCTTATCCATCTATATTTCCCATATAACCATCGCCTATCATGAAACCTTTGAGTCACAGCCTCACAAATTTATAATACATTATATATACACTAGGTAATGGCTCATGGGTTTCACAATAAGAACAATTAGTGTGTTGGGCAATTAAGAACTCTAAGTTGTCACTCTTTCAAATTATTGCATTGTCAGGTGGACCACCTAGGGGGTTTGGAATCCTCCATATCTAATACCTTGCAAACTTGTAAATATTTACAAGTGCACCAACTAACGAATAAAGAGTTCCAAACTACTATGGTTGGCATACTTGCCAACCTAGACTAGTCTACTCATCAAGTATCCTTTCTAATTCATGAGCATTACTTAGAAGATCATTGAGGGCTTTACGATTCTTATATCCACTAGCTTTTAGATTTGTAAGTTATTATCAATAAGCCACACAATGGATACAAACTTTTGAATCTCCTAGTAGGTTCACTAGGCAGATACTTCTTGCAAATCCAAATTCCCTCATGTATTAATGAGATACTCTAATATCTATGTCCAATGCCTTATGGATATGTAAATGATTACACATGTGTAGATAATTATTTACAGATCTACTAGGCAATGTTGCAAATGTATTAGCCCTTATAAGGGTCTATTAGGAAACCAAGATTCAAAAACTCTTGGTTAATACATATGGATCTTCCAAGTTCTTGATTCTTACTTCCTTGCCTAAGCTAAAATCTCATTTCGTTGCCTCATACATTGTTATAGGATCCCAAATATGTAAACCAATGTCTTGCAAATATATAATTATTTATAGATCTACCAAGCAATGATACATGGGGTTTGTTCCTCACAAGTGTTTATAAAGCAATAAAAACCAAACCCCATTACTTATTTTCTTTCCCTTTCACCTATATATAAATCCTTGAGAGGGTGAAGACAATATTGATTAACACTTTATAAGTACATAAGATCTTATTGATATGCCAAGTAGTCGATCAATCTTGTCATCATCTCTTGTTAGTTTATAAATTGGCTAAGGTACACCACTCTTAGGTTACCCATACATCTTTCTCACATCTACTTGTTTTATCACTTTTATAGACCCTTGATAAGGGAGGCTATTTCTAATCAATGCTTAGCACATATTTAATTCTTTCTACACATGCTAGAAAGTGATGAGAAATGCCCCCTCTTCTTGTTAGTCTATAGACCTTTAAAAAGAGGTGATATTTACAACCATTGTTGTACGAATATATATTTTTTGTACATATGTCAAGAAATAGTTAGAAACATCACCTTTTATTGAAAATCTATGAGTTAGTTGGGTGAGACATCTAGTGCGCATTATCATCCTTATTTAGAACATACCTAATTTTCATCGTCTTTATCTGCTTGGGGGTAATTTACTATCTCTACAACCTTTAATCCCACAAATGTATTATCTTTGTCTGTTCATGCTTCTTCATATACCCTCATGATAGGATAATGTTTCTAACCATTTCCTTGTGCATGTATTATGTCTCATAGATATGTTAGGTCATGGTCAGAAACAATCCATCCTTGGTGTTCCATAAAATGGTATGGACAATATATTATCAATTCATCCACATTTAGGGGCAAGACTTGTGTGTTTGCTAATATAAAATTTTATCAAACAAATCACTCATCTCATATGTGATCTTCACATCTCCAGATTAGAAGCATCAATATTTCTAGTAGATATTTTTGAGTTCTAATGCACATGCATGTCTTTTCTTTTATCAAAAATGATTTCTTTCTCATTTTACCCTAGGCACATGACTAGGGGTAAAAATTCTCTTTCAAACAAGAGATTATATTACTTTTTTAATACACATTCTTTAGATCATTGTCCCCTTTTGTGACATATGTGCTTTTGTACTTGTCATATATTAATTCCCCTATAGAATAGACATTTGAAATCCCTCAATGACATATATTTTGAAGTCCCCATTGGGCATAGACAACTTAAAGTTTCCCCATGGCATGACAATTGGAAGTTGTCTTGGGCACAAATATTTTGAGGTCCCCCTATGACATAAAAAATGTTGAAGTCCCTTTATGGCATAGACATTTTGAAGTCTCCTACGGGCATAAACATATTGAAATCCCCCTATGGAATAGACATTTCGAAATCTCCCTTGGAAATAGACATTTTGAAGGCCTCCTATGACATAGATATTTTGACGTCCCACTATGACATAGATATTTAAAGTCCCTCCTAGGCATTGCCATTTTAAAACCCCCCTATGACATAGATATTTTGAAGTCCCTCTTGGAAATAGATATTTTCCCCCCTATGGCATAGATATTTGAAGTTCCTCTTGCACATTTACTAATCAAAGTCCCCCTATGGCATTTACTAACAAAATTTCCCTGTGGCATTTAATTACAGAAGTCACCATATGACATATACTAAACAAAATATTATATATCTCTTTGTATTATATTGTATATATTCCATGTAGATTATTATCATTACCCAAGTGTTTGTTCTATATGTGGCTCTGAGGCCACCACTTGGGAATAATGCATAAATTTGTATATATATCAGACACATTCTAGCATTCCCTAGGTGCTTGTATTATATTATGCTCTTAAGCCACCACTTAGGGACATGAAAAATATTTGTATATATTTTTAGACATACCTTGCACGTAAGTGTTTATCCTTTATGAGACCCTCAAGCCACTGCTTAGACATACAATGTTGATTTGTATATGTATTTTCAAGCATTTTTCTTATCACATAAATTTGAGTGCTTGTCCTTCATTAGACATATAGGCCACCACTCAAACATAAAATAAGTTGTATATATTGTTAGACATATTTCTACATATTCTAGGCATTTGTCCCTTATCGAGCTCTTAAACCACTACTTAAGTATGAAACACAAGCTTTGTACATATTTTCAAACATATCTTTCCTTTCTTGAGTGCTCATCCACTATCAGGCACCTAGGCCACTACTTAAGAATGGAAACATAATTTGTATATATTTGCATACTTTTCTTGAGCACTTGTCCATTATTAGGATCACAACCCATCACTCAACAAAAAAATAATTCAATGTATATAGTTTTTTTTCAAGCGTATTCTTTTACCCACTAAAGCGCTTATCTACTATGCAACTCATAGGGCATTGCTTAGGGTAAAAATTTATACATATCCTTGTTTTATCTTCCTATCATTTAGGTCTTAGCCATTTCCTTCTCTTTCCCCTATGAGATACCCACTTTCCACCATAGAATGATGCTAATCTAACAAGATTGCATTCCTCTCTCCTTTTCCCAATCCACCATATATGCACTCCTTTAGGATCCCATTCCTTCTTAAATTAGAAATCTAGAGTTACAAATTAGTACTTCCTTCAGTCGACAAATTTTGATGTCACTCACCTTTTACCCCTCCTTTTGTCACCTCTATTTATGCCCCATTTTACTCCTACATAAATTGTCCTTCACCTGACATCTTCAATTTGAAGAATAATTTGAGGATGGTTAGTATGGAATCAAAACATTAACATAGGGAATGCTTAACCTCCTTTGTTGCTATACACCTTAAATGTCTCACAAAACCACTTGTTAATTGTTTTATAAAAACTCTTCATATTTGATATGTGCTCATCTCATGAAAAATTAGCTTAAATTACCTAATGATCATTGTGTCAAATAGATCATACGATTCCCACTCATTCATCAAATACAATAACATAAATCATTAAGATTTGTCCTTCTTGTAAATGTTAATTTATTATAAATATTTTTAACTAGTGGTTGCATTTGTTAGGTCATTCCCACACTTAATGAGTATAACTAAATTAGTAATTACCCCGATTTTGATTCATAGATCAATCAAACCATAATTGACTTAAATGGCTAGTCTTTCACACCCAAAATTTTGCAATCAAAATAAATTCTCTAAAAATATTATTGTTTTCCAATCTCACTCATCAATTGGTCTATAGCATTTTCCCATCATTATATTCCTCATATGACAACTTTCAGTACCGTCCTCGAGAAATATTTTAATATAATTCTTCACTTCACAATTTTTCTAACTCATGATGTTATCATGCATCCACACAAGCTTACTAAAATTTTACAAAATTCATCCAAGTCACAAAAATTGTCACAATACATCTATTGCATTATATCTATTTCAAATTTTACATCACTTCAAGAATTTTTACACTACCCATGTATGAGCCATTTTGAACACTTAAGTCAAAATACATTATATTTCTAGTACAAAATAAATTTATTAAAAATATTACATCGTTATTAGTTCAAAAATTCAAGCCACAACCTACTTCATTTATCAAATATAACACATCGATGCATCAGAAATGATATTTTATCAACCTATGAATTAACTCTCAATTTAATCCAAAACCAATTAATACATTATCACAGAAGCATTAAATTATTAATCAATACATCATAATCAATCAAAGTAAACCCCAAAAGTCATGATCTCTCTTTCTCTCTTTATATATATATATATATATATATATATATATATATATATATATATATATCGATCGTAATACATAGCCAAATAAACTAGTATAACACAAGGACAAAATTGGTAAAATCAACCTAAATTTTGAGGATGATGCACCATAATATCCAAAACATTCAACCATAAAAAAAATACATAGCTAAGACTAGCAATCAAAAAGTCAACCATGTATCCTCTTTGGTTGGTGCTAGTGGCAATGGTGGTAGTTGTTGAAACTAATAGACCTCTATGACAACCATGTCATGGACCTCAACCTAGTGTGGGTCCTCAAGTATGTGGGGGATGAATCCCTCTATAAACCATGCATCATTGTATGATAAAGGGCCCAATAATGAACAACCTTCTCTCCCTCTGCCTAAGCCTTTTGCTTTGTAGTTTACACATTAGATCATGCCCTCTCCACTTGCCCTTATAGCTGAGTGAGTTGTGCCTACCACTAGATCACTAATATTTGTACCATGTCCCATCTAGGTCCCCCTTTCACCACCTATGTTATAGCAACATATCTTTCTATCTTGAACTGGCTAATCTTGGTCTGCATCTAATCCACCCAATCCATAGCCTCACTCCTACCTCAAACTATCAATCTCCTACTTAATTATAGCCATATCTACTTACCTAGCTACCTCTACACTAGCTAGCGATGCCCTAAGTTCTTGGAGTCCTCAAAACATAGCCTCTCTCTGCCTATGTAGCCTCCTCAACTAATCAACTAGATCTAGCCCTATAGGTGCTCTTGGTACTTATGGAAGGACTATCAAGGGGTGTATATCTAAGGGAGTATGTGCACTTGCTCCACCCTCCTCTACTTCCCTCCTTTGTTGCCCTAACTCTCTCTTCCTCTAGGACCAAAAATCTCTCAAAATCTTGGTGACTTGCTCCATTGCCTTAGGTCTTTGGGATTGTGCCTCTACTAAAGTCACCTATGTAGGATGAAATCCTACATACCATCTCATATATATATAGCCATTTTTTGTCTACATTCACAAGTTATATAATGCAATGCCATACTTGTAAGAGGTTAAGCCAAAAGTAGTAGCTTATACTAAGTTTTGCTAAACTCACAAAGTATAGGTATGTCGAAACTTCTACTAATATCAATAACATCCTTAAAATAACAAATTGGTAAAGAAGAAGAGTGTTCAAACCTAGAAGAAAGCAAACTTAATATTTTTGTGGTAACATTATCATAATCTTTAAAATGTTCCTAACTAACTATAGAGTCAAAAATTATAAATCTGATCAAAAGCCTACTACTTTTGCAAGTTCAAAAGTCATAAAAGAGCCAGGAAGGAAGTGTGTCAAAAAATTTTATATTGAGGTTAGAAAGGCTTATTAAAAACTTTGGCATAGTGCAAATCTATTAAAATGAGCAATATTTATTTTAGAAAGGAAGTAAGGCAGATCATCCTAAGTAATGACATTAACATCGAACTTAGAAAGTTCTAGCATGATGAAAGGCATATAAGGAGCATGAGAAAAGTCAGGAAAGGTAGGTTAGCAGCCCAGTTCAAAGTTTCACCAGTAAAGACGATGACATCAACTTAAAAATGGTTTGACATGCTTTGCTTTGAGCAAGGGGTGTCAATCTCCAAGGAATAAAAGTTGTTAAGCTCCATGATTGCAGTGTCAAAGTCTGAAAGTGACAACCACCACAACAAATCACAACTGCTTCAACTCTGACACAAAAATTTACTAAAGAGAATGAGTGGTTACACCTCATACCTGATTATGTCCGAGCCATATTTGCTCATAATTGTACATAGTAGTCAATTCTATTTTGGCCAGTCAAAAATTATAAATAGGGGACTACTCTCATTGTAAAGGATTAGGTGTTTTAGGGTTTTCTTGTGGCCATCTATATGTGTATGCTATAGTGGGATACAATCAAGAGTTGTTTGACTTACCCCAATTAATGTTTGTAGATCTCATTACATAATATTTATGCTTTTTCTTGTTAGATTTGATCAAAGTAGTTTTATTAGGTTTAATGACATTTGGTATTCCTATGGTCTATCTTTTAGGATTAAATTATTTGGATTTCTTTGGTTTAAGCACTTGCAATGTTGAATGTTGTAACATCTAATGATAATGTATTTTCTTCATAGCATTAGTTGTATAATCTATTAGGATTTGCTTGTACGCAATGACCTATACTCATGTAGCTTAAAACAATGTTGCTAGCTAAGCCATGACCACATTTAATTCAATCTCTCTAACCTTTTTCTTATCTTCCCTTATTATTTTATTTCTTTCATATTTTCCTTGCATATCTCATAAGGAACCTACCTTCTCTAAAGGTTGGTTCAAAAGTGATTCCAAGCCATCAAATCTTGACTCCTATCTAGGGAAAAAATCATACCTACGTTGATTAGAGCATCAAGAGTTTTGACACTCCTAGTGGGATGAAATTTCATCAGTTCATATTGCATTTCAAATATTTCATGAAGATAACAAGTAGAATAATCAATGGAATTAAAGCATAACAATTGCGTAATTAGTAGCTAGAGACACCATGTGTAATAAGAACATTTGGCATGCCTACATCTCTAGATGATCAAGATTTTTATGAATATATTGGTATGACAAGAGGGATAAGAATTCATTCACCTAGCAACTCCACTATTAAAATAACCTAATATTGGTGACCTTGCTATAGGACGTAGCCCCAAAACTACATGATTATAAGATCGAAGGCCAAGAAGCTGAAATAACCCCTCTAATTTGCTAAGCTCTTAGTCTTTTAAGAAATTTCATCAAGGTAAACCCCTTTAACCTACCATACTTTTTCCATTCAAAGCACCACTCCTTTGTAGGCCATATCTCTACAACCACTTGCTAAATCCTCACCCAGAACCATGGCCAAACATGTGTACCCTAAATAGAAAAATGTTAGACACCTTAATCTTCTAGATCTCCATGAAATACCTTAATTTGCACTAAAAGCTTTACCCTCTTATGATGGTAGTGAAAACATAACCTATGAACATTACCAAGATATAGTCGTTTTAGCTATTTTGCATAATATTATCCATGAAGATATAATGGTGAGGTTGCTAGCTTTATCCTTTAGAGACAAAGTGTTGGTTTGGTAACACTATTTAGAAGAAGGCAATATCAACACTTGGAATGAAGCTAAACCTTTTATCCTAGAGTTCAATGATCTGGGGGATAAATTTTTACTTCTCATGCAATTTACTTCAATACAAAGGCACCCCAAGGAGAATATCACCAATTTCAACATCCAATTTAGAAAAACCCGAAGAAGAATCCCCCAATATATAAGGCCATCCCATGACCAAGCTTACATCTACTACCTCGAAGATATTGTTCAAACTTGAGCTTACAAATTCAATAGTTTAATAAGATGATATTTCTTCAGATCTTTCAAGTTGCTTTTGCAATAGAAAATGCACTCATCTCAATTGGAAAACTACCTCTAAAAGTTGTGATGCATTTTCTAGATATCCCTCAACAAGTCTAGCAAGCCTCACTTCTAGATTCGTCAAATCCCTCAATAGCACCCAAGCCCTATCCTCAACATACTATTATGACTATGTTAGTACCGACCTTACCAACTTCAAAGTCCAAATAATCAATAGAAATACACGAACTAAAAGTTATGGTCCAAAACTTGAAAAATAAAATCACTATGTTGGAGTGGAAAAATATTGAAAGAAGATTTAAAGGTTATTATTGGGGGTCAAATCTAACTCTAGCCCACACCTTGGCATGCTGACCACCCATTGTGGTTGTTAGGTGCATCTAGTGCCTACACCTCACATGGGGTATATAGTATAGGAAGTCTGGGAAGTGTGGGACATGGCTCTAGGGATGACCTGTAAGATAATCAAACATATTTCTCATAACATCAAGTGGTATATGTACAAGTGAGACATGCCAAGATTAGCCTGTAATAGTAGCCATGAATAGCACAAAATAAAATATATCCCGCCCCTAATAGTATCTACTGACTAACCACTAATATTCTAGGCTAACAATAGATTATCCATTAGCAAGAATAATAGCTAGGAAAAGAATTAAAATATAATGTAATAATACACTATAGCCTAGCCTAAAATCCCTCCCTTATTACATTATTTGATGTATATAGAGAGTTGCGAAACAAATCGAATTTGACACATGCAAGTGCCTTAGTGAAGATGTTTGCAACCTCTTCATCGGTGGGAATGTATTGGAGTTGAATCTTGTGCTTTGGAACTCTCGAGACATTGTGTGTCAATATGCTTGGTGCGTTCATGGAACATTGGATTCTTGACAAGTTTCAAAACACCTTGGTTATCGCAATTCAAGTGTATTGGAAGATTCTTTGGAAGACCCATACTTGAAAGAATGCGACGTAATCATATCGCTTCACACATTGCTCCTCGTGCTGCACGATATTTTGCCTCTATAGATGAAAGTGCAACAACTTGCTGCTTCTTGTTGTGCCAAGAGATAGGACCAGATCCAAGATAAAATACGTATCTTGATGTTGATTTTATGTCATCTATAGATCCAACATAATATGAGTTTGTGTATCCTTGCAAGAACTTATCATTCTTCTTGTAATCTAGGCCATATTCTGGTGTGCCACGGACATAGTGAAGAACTGACTTTACAACCTTCCAATGACTGACATTAGGTTCCTGTATGAACCTCGAAAGATAGCTTACATCAAAGATGATATTCAACCTGGTATTCGTTAGATATATGAGACTCCCAATCAGTTGATGATAGAGAGTTCCATCTACCTGAGGAGATTTGTCGTATCGAGACAATTGTAACCTTGTTTCCATTGGAGTTGCTTTGGACTTATAATTTGTCATTCGATATTTTTCAATTAATGCCTTGGCATACTTCAGTTGCATAAACCTGATGTGGTTTTTTTTCTGCACAAATTCTAAGCCAAGACAATAATGGAGAAGTCCTAGATCTGTCATTTCAAATAATTTTTTCAAGTTAGCCTTCACTACTGCAATCATCTCTTCTGAACTGCCAATGATGATCAGATCATCTACATAGAGCACAAGGATCACTATTTCAAAACCAACTTTCTTGAAATAGAGATTGACATCTGATGGACTTCTCGTGAATCCATGTTGCAGAAGGTTATTATCAATATTTATATACCAAGCCCTCAGAGCTTGTTTCAACCCATACAAGGACTTGATTAGTTTGCAAACTTTTTGTTCTTGTCCTTGTACAACAAATCCTTCAAGTTGATTCATGTACACTTCTTTTAAATCACCATTTAAGAAAGCACTCTTCACATCCATATGATGAAGCTTCCATCCGATTTGTGCTACCATTACACAAAGTACATGAATGGTTGTCATTTTTGCAATTGGTGTGAATGTTTTCATAGTCTATGCCTTCTTTTTGAGCATAGCCCTTTGCAACAAGACGGGCTTTATGCTTATCAATAGTTCCATATGCCTTATACTTGACTTTGTATACCCATTTGCAATGAATGACACCAATAGACAGATCAACTAACTCCCATGTTTTATTCTTCATAAGAGACATATTTTCTGCATCCATAGTTGCCTTCCATTGAGGCACTAAGGGCTTCTTGCACTGAAGTTGGTTTATGTTCCACAGAGAACGAAGTAGAAAGCAAATAGCCACAACTCTAGTATATATGTTGAAATCTCAGCAAATTGCACGTGTTCCAACAAATGGGCTTTAAGGGGCCTATAAATAGAATGACTCAAGGTTCAAGTCTAGATCACTGCACAAGAGAAGATGAGAGAAAAAATCCTCTTGGGCTAGATACAAAGAACAAGAATGTTCTTCATTTTCTCGTATTTATAATGTAGAAAGAAGAAGTATTTATAACAAAATGAGGGGAAAGGATTGCCTCAAAACTCTACAAGAATTCAAAAATGTCTAGCTCAAAATTTTCTTTGGCTTTTGACATCCACTTCTGGATAGTCTTGAGGTCTCCAAATTTATGGTCATAAATGTTGTAGGTAAGGTTGGTTCGAGTTGTCCTTCCTTACTCTATGCTTGATTATGATTAGACCTTCGAGGTTTTCCTTTATTGATGTTTTGTTTTTGGTGATGACAATTGAGCTACCTCGAATTTGCCACTTTAAATGCATCAGTTGTCACCTTAGGGGTTGTATCTGTTTGTTTGAGATGGCAAGGTTGGGACCAAGTTGCCATTTTTCTGCTTACATCCAGTTTGGTCATTATGGTTGCTAGGTCAATGATGGGGTCTTTCCTCCTCCATGTCTTGATCAATATTTTTAGTGAAGTCCCTTATTAGTACGCTATTTAGGATCCCAATTCCCTCTTCTTGGACCACTTCTTGGCCAGGGGAAATACTTTTTTTCATTGGCTCATCCCTTGTTATTTTACCAGTGTCCCAACAATAACCAAGACCACTAGGTTTAATGCTCTAGTAGGTGTGTCTTTAGGTGTCTTTCCCCTCTTATACCTTCTACTATTTTTCTGCCATAGGTCTTGGGGTGAACCTTGTGGTGGCTAAGAACCCTCATAGTTTGATGAAAGCTTCACAACTTAAAATATTCAAGATACTCTACTTTCTACCACCCCTTGAGGGTGAAGCTCCTATTAAGAGGGTGGGATATTTCCTTATTACTTCCCCATTTGGCCACCCCAAAATGCCCCACTTTCTCCCTCTATATAATTGGGTTTCATTCCCTAGGGTCTCTCACTAATGATGACTTGCGACCTCACCATGGAACTATGAAGACCATCAGACATGGAATAGAGCTAGACAACTAAAATTCCTGCTAGAGGAGGGAAATCGCTCTTGTGCATCAAGTGGGTAGAATCTTTCCAAGAGTGGAGCCCTTTTAGTTTTTACCAGAAGGGCTTTGGGACTTCAACTTATGGCAAGAGCTACCTTAGCTACCATTAGAAGGGCTTGTATGCTATGGGTTCTTTAGTTGGTTAGCCAAGATTTGAGGCACAAGGAGCTTAAGATTCGTCATCAATTCATATTGGATCCCTTTTCTTGGTTGCACTTTTGATGGACTTCTGGTTTCAACTTCTTCATATGTTATAGGGGTCTAAGATCCCTTCATTATGGCTTTGGATGACATTTTGGTTAAAATTTCCTCTTTGATTGGATTTTCTTTGTGTAGTGATTCTTCATTGTAGTTTTGGTGACTCACAAGGTACATCTTGCTAGTAAGAGGTAAGGAACCCAACAAAAAGTGCCTTATCTATTTCGCATAGAGTCATAAGAGGGAAAATCCCTAGGCTTTTAATAGTTTGCTAATATGGATGGAGGATGGGATATCAAGGTACTCAGAATTATCTAAAAACGAAATGAGGGTCACTTCTTTTATATTCCTCACCCTTTAAGTGGGCTCTTGGAGTCACCTCCTTCACCCATCATCCTAAAAATTTGATAATCAAATACCAGAGGGCTTCTCCTTCATTCTAGAACAATAGGGATGTCATTACCCTATGTCCTACCTCGTGTCTACTTGTGGTGGTTGTCCTACTTTAATTAGGTTGTTCTAAATAATAGTCTCAAGAGAGCCAAAGTTTGTCATCTCATTAATGGGTAATCCCTTTAAAGTGTGATGATCGACTTGCAAATTTGGACCTGTGTTCTCTTCCATACATAGATAAACATGTTGATTTTTTTTTTTTAATTTTTAATTTTTTGTTGAGTATATGCAAGTGCCCCAGGAGAGCTAACAACACATCTTTCCTTCTAAACTCTACTCCATCCTCCTACGCTTCAATATTTTTCTTGATCTTGGGTCCCATGCTTTAGTGGTCCATTTCTTCTTTTGACGGGTCAGATATATCATATTCGAGGGTGAGTTAGGCCTAGGTTGTTTCTCCTTTTTCCTTGGGATTATTTTATTCTTCAATTCACTTGAGAACATTTGTTTATTGGGGTAATGGTACCAAGGTTCATCTAGTGGTATGACCCTACCCTTGGGTTCTTCTTTTGGAGCTACTGATGCTTGATCTACTTGCATGCAACCATTCAAATTAGGAAAGATGTCTCCTAATAGGTTGATTTTGGATGAAGATAGGGGGCCTATTGCTAGGCTCAACTAATCATCTAACTATACCACTCTTCCTATGGTTGGATGCACAAAGAGCCTAGTTGTATTTGCAACCACTTTTGGTGCTACGACAATATCAACTATGTGACTAATTAAGTAGTTGTAGAATGGTTTGCTTCCATCAATAAGAGTTAGTGGAAAGGTCCTTCGATTGGTTTGGTTCCTAGAATGAAATCTTACAATTACTTTGTTCTACTAAGACTTCCTTTTGGTCCCCTTCCAATATAGTGTTTAGTAGCAATGACAACATGTTTCTATCTTTAGCTGATCGAGGAGTTTGTAGAGGCTTCGTGTCATTGCATTTGATGTATACTAGGGACTTTGGTTGGTCTGAGTTAGGTGTACTCATGGCAATGATAACTTCCATCAATCTAGTTGGTTCCTTTTCTAGGAGTTCTTTGATTGTTTTAATCCTAGTGAATGCCCCAAAATCTAGTTGAGTGTAGTACTTATAAGGTGTTGGGATCCTCTAACGCAAGTCCATATGGGTTCCTCCTTCCAAAGTGACTGGAACCTACTCTGGGTGAGTGGCCTTTAAGTAATTGGAAGTTGGAGAGAGGGGATACTAGCATCAGGCTGGCACTCCCTCCTGTAGATAGTGGGTAGCCACCCGTGGGGGGGCCATTTTTTTGGTACCACTATTGTTGATTGGAAACTACTATGGAGGAAGATTCTTGGGGACCCTATATCATGTTTCCCTAGGTAGTCAATGTGTATCAGAAGAACTCCCCTAACATGGATAAGGAGGTTCTATAGTGGTGGGGTGGTCCCCACCTCCCAATGGTTTTCTTGTAACTAGTATTGAGGTAGCTGATTTTGAGGTTTCATATATTCTTGATGGGATCTAATGTCATTCTGCTACTTCCTCAGGATGAAGACTTATTCTAAGAGGGATCAAATTTGCTTCACCATTTCCTCTATTACTATCATGGATTGGGGGTCTAGGACTAACTAGATGAAGGTCATAAAAAAAAATATTTTGGGGCCTAGTCAATATATAGGAGGATAGGCTAGATGTATGGTAGTAAGGGCATAGAGGGCTTGGGTGGTGTCCTTCCTATTTTGGTGAGGTCATTTTTTGCTTGGATGGTTATTTGGTAGGTAGTTGGCAAAGAGTTCCCTCCCTGGGCTTTTATCATCATAACAATCGTAGAGTGAAAGGATTTGAGATAGTAAATGAGTTCCACACCTAGAGGAGGTCACATATCATCTGGGATTCTATGCCAAGTTTTGTGGAATTGGTCATTGAAATCCTCCATTGCCTTTATAGGAGCTTGTCTAATAGCCATTAGTTGATATATTAATGATGATCTATCTATAACTTCTCTAAATCTATCCACTAACAAGTTAGCCAACCAATTCTAACTACTAATCAAGTGCAACGGAAAATTCAAGTACCATTCATGGTCCTTGCCTTTGAAGGATGCCACTAGTAGCCTTAGTGCCATGCTCTATTCAACAATGTTATGTAACACACATAGGCTCACCATATGATGCATATGTTCGAATGGTGTGATGACATCTTCCCCAATGAAATCCAATAATGAATTTAAAGTTGGTGCTAGAATTGAATTCCACATAGTAGATAGGATGAGAGGGGTTTTGGTAGGCCCCCATCCTAACACTAATTTGTAATTCTCATATGATTATGTAATGACCCCTTTATAATGTTATTTTGTAATACTTTGTAATAGTATGTGGCAAGTGAGACACCTAGACAAGTAGGGTCATTTCATATATCTGTTATCAAGAATGTAACTAATGTTTGGTAGAAGATTCTAGCTCGAGTGGCACTTTGCATGTAAGCCAACACTTGAGCATTAGGTTAGGGTTGCATGAAGTGTATCTTTAAAAGACAAGGACCCATAAACAAATGTATCTTTTCGTAAATTAATGAAAGTATTAAAGGAAGTTGCCCCCTCGAAGAGGCTTGCGATTCCGTGTTGTTTTGTGAGATTGTTATAATTTTGCATTTACATTTTATATTGCAATATTCTGTTCTTTCATGAAATTATATTTTTATTGCAATATTCATGTGAATGAGTTTATTTTTAATGAGAAGGTTCCTAACAAACATCTAGAAAACATTGTTGTGATTGTGCAATAGTTTAAACTCTTTTTTGAAGAATTTTCTTAATTCCTTCCATGTGTGGTACTCGTCTTTCAACAATTTCACATATCAATTTCTACAACCAATTAAGGGTCACTACAAATGCCCTCATCAAATCTACATCATACACTTATCAAAGTTTTTCTAGGTAGTGATGTAGGATGACAATGTCTAACAAGGCCATCTTTCCAATCAATGTGGGACTTTGGATGTTGCTTTCCCCTAAAGCTCGCCATCACTAATCTTATTATATATAGTGTCAATCTATTTGTCCTTTCTATTATACTCACTCGTACTCCCAAAATTTTATAACACCACTTGGGTCATTACCACTCTCCACTTGCAAGATCCTACTCAACCATCATTTTACAAGATTATTTATAGACTACATACTTTTGCACCAATTTCTTTGAGATGTCCTTGTTTCCCTTGCATTCAAGAGGAAAATATACTTACTCATTGCCTATTAACTCAATTATTTCTCTTAGATTAGGCAAGCCCTATATCCTCACTCTATGAGGGCATTGTAGAATAATCCTCTTCTAAACCATGTTCTTCTTATGTGCATCCCTACGAATGTTGTAGTTTTGCAACACTTTGTTCTAGATGTCCTTGGCTTCCCTCCCACAGGTTTTAACTTCCTCTCTCTTTCCTCCAGTAACTAAGTCCTTTCTTTCTTAACTCTAAGAGGGAACCATAAAATGATCACCTTCTACACCTCCTTCATGTCAAAGGAAAGGGTGTATTACTTCTTTTAACGATAACGAACACTCTAGATGCCAATCACTTCTTATTGCTAAGTTGTAGCCTATCATTTCACTCTTTATTTCATGATGCTTGTAATCTCCTAATGAGCTACTCTCCCTGATGTTGTTATTGTCTATTCCTCTAAGCAACTTGATCTATTGGATTCCTATGCATAAATTTATTGAATGCAATGCCAAAAATCAAATGGGCAATGGTGCCATACATTTAGCATGTGGCAAGTCTTTCCAATGAAAACAAATACATAGAGAGATAAACCACACAACAACAAAAAGCATGCATAAAAGTATATAGTTAATGAATGTAACAAGGCATGAGTTTATCCATTAACAATCCCCAACAATTAGAACAAATAATTGACATGGAGAATTTAAGAGAGCATGATCTATCATTATCATGAGTGCATATAGTCATGGAGTGAATAGGCAATTAAGACAATGACAATACCCACTCCCTAAGTACCTGTACAATAAAAATAAAAATGTAAACTTCTAAAAACACATGGTCTATGCCAAAAAAATTACATTATCCCATTTATTTCCTTTTTTATATTAATACATAAACATATTAAATAAAAAATTTACTTAATCTCTATCTATAAGGATCCTAATGATGTAGTGTATTAGGGGGACCTAGGGATCCCTACCATTATTAGTATATTTTATACCTTTCATGTGAATGTTTGTATGGTAGGATTTATCAAACATATTAAGGGTTAGAAGAATTTATGAGGTCTAAGCATAACTTGTCATAATGTGGATATGCCCACTATAGGATAAATTTAATACCATTGGTGTCTATAAGGATTGTACCTACATTTATTCATTGCATCATTGTATTCAATCATAGTGTGATGTAATGCCCTAGATCATACATTTTGAAAACATAGCTATGGCTTGGTGATCATTTTATACAAGGCTATGAATATATTTTATTTGTATAGTTTTGCTTGGTAAGGCATGTCACCCATAAGTCTTTATCTCATAATAAAATTTTTCTCATGTATAACAACTATTGTTATTCTATCTTTTTAGTATCTCCTTTGTGCTTGTTAATGTGTTATGCATTTGCACAATGAAGTAGTGCATATATGCTTCTTTACAAGTTTAATGCACTACTATAAATATTAGTATTAGATATGTTAGTTTTGTTGCAAATGAAAACTTGGGGGTGATGTAATTTCATATTGATATTTTTATTCACTACGTTATGAGTTTGAACATAAAAGTTATGTTCGTTTAATTATTACTATCATTTAAAAAAAAAATCCTACGTATAATTCTAATTCTTTGAATTAATATTACCTCTCTTTTATCAAATGACATTAGCTCAATAAATTAGATTCCTTAACTTTCAAAGAGAAGACCAAGGTTTGAATCTTGCTAAGCAATACATGCATTATTGTCAAGTTTTTGTAATACCACCATGTGGTCATGATGTAATACAAGTAAGGGCCTGTTTCAATCCCATATAACTAATTGAAAGAACTTTTTTTTTTTACCTCTTTCATTATCAAAATTTCCATTTTCAAAATATCTTCCTTTGTTCTCCTTATCTATACCCATCTGATCAAGATGTTGTGCACCAATTTCAATTATGAAATTTAATTTGAGATTATACTATTTAGAAGTTCACCAATTCAAATTTAATGTGCATACAACACCTAAAGCAAGGGCACTCCAAGAACTTGTAATACCCCTCCTATACACAAGTGGAAAACAAAACAAGGATAAACATTTTTTTTAAATGTAGAATAAATAAAATAACATAGTACATAAGAAGCCTGAAGCAAATTCAACATTCTGTAATACATAATGGAGTCTTGAAGTGGACGACCTTGTCCCTACTAGTAATAGAGCCAGAGTCTACCCCTTCTCCATACTTCTTGCATGAGGTTGCCAAACCTACTTTGTCCAACATCTCTTTCTCCAAATTAAGTGTACCCCAGGATCTTCACTTCTAAAATCAAACGTGGAATCCATCTTTGACATGCATGTAGCCATGACCAATAGTAGTAGGTAAGATAATAAGAGGAGTAACTCGCAGTACCATCTCTCCAAGATAGGATGGATTGGTTGTTATGGTCATGCACTATATAGATGAGGTAATATAAATACGAGAAGTAACCCATCACACCCTCTCCAGGATGGGTTGCATTGGTAGCTAAGGTCATGCACTACCCAGATAAATATGAGAAGTGACTCATAACACCATCTCTCCAGGATGGGTCAGACTGGTTGTTATGACTATATACTATCCAACTTTAGTCTTACACACCCTAAGAGGAAAACAAGAACAAAACAAAATAAGTTTTGATCTTTGAAAAAGGATCCACCTCAAGATATTTGCAAACATTCTTTCATAATTCAACATCACTACACACCAGCATACAATACACGATATACAAGAAAGGTTCGTAAATGCAAGTATAGTAGGGACCATCTTTTCATCATAGAATCAAAACTTGAGTTCACTCAAACATTGGCATGCAATTTTGGACCCATTGCCTAGTTACTTTCAAGGCTGTCACAAAGTATTATAAACTCACAGCATTCAATCCCATGTAAAATTTATTTTGGTTTTAGGCTTTCACTTTGCACAAATATATCCTAAAAATATGAAGCAATGATCTTTTCTATGCGGATTATACATAAAACAATTACTCAAGAGCTAAATGCCAACAATTCAGATATTCCTTTCAATTCTAAGAAGAACAAAGTTATATGCAATAAAATATACGTTTCCTGTATTTTTCTTTAATTTTTCAAAGTCAAAGGTATGGTAAATTAATCCAGCTCTTAACAAAGATAATTTTTGAATTAATGCCATTAAGGACAAACTTTAAGCTCATTTTGGGTTCATAACAACTCAAAGAGTCATCCCAACAAGCTACTTATGTTCCAACAACACTCAATGCTGCACAGGCCATAATCATTCCATGTTGAATTGACATATACATCGCTAATATGAACCACAGAACTCCTAAAACCTCATAAATAATAGTCATACCAAAGGAACTCCGCATTGACCTCAATTATATCGAAAGTCACAGCCATAGAAAGGGCAACCTACTTTCTATTTTAACACAATACTTAGAATTATCCACAAGCCAATAACCGAATATAATTTTTAACAATATATTTATTTAAAAAGTCCTTCTTGATGCACAATCCAACTAAACAATGCAAACAACCTATTCATGGAAATTAATATCAATTTGCACAATACATAACCCAATACCAAAACCCCTTTTTTATTTCTCCTTCCATCCAATGAATCAAATTTCCTGTTCCAAGTTCCACATACATGAGAAAACCCTTGTTCCTTGTCGCATATAAAATCCATGCATGTAGAAGGAAAAACCTATTTTCACTGAGAAATTCGAAATGTTTATTTCTGAATTCGGAGAGAGGGGTAATGCATTACACCATGACAAAGATGAATACTAAAAACAAAAGCAACCAATATAGTTATATACCAACTAATGTAGCCATACAAAGTTCTTGAAACTAAGCTGCTGTGTATCTCTCTCTCTCTCCGTCTCTCTCTCTCTCTATATATATATATATATATATATACAAGCCAAGGCCATCAATGGATCAACATAGCCTCTTTATTACAAGCCAACGACAACAACAATCACACCTAGCCTGACCCTTGTTTTAAAAGATCAACGACTAACTTTTCAGCAAATGCTCACACTCATTTCCTCAAGCAATAGGGAAAGGATTAATTGAATCACGTTTCAAATACCCAAAACAAGATTCTAACTTCTTGCATTTTAACATATAATACCAAATGAGTTGTCGCCATTTTTCCAAAAATTACAAGAGCAAAGTTCCATAGACATTCATGCAAACATCTCCATTAACTAAATGTGGACATTAACCAAATGTAGATACCACACAAATCAAACAAACCATTATTTTGAAAAACATGAATTTTACCCTATGCTTATAAATTCTATGTTAGTAATACCTAGTTTTCTCATTCATGATAAAAATCCCTAGACTGCTATGTTAAAAATGCTCACCCTTTGTTTCCCACTTATGCTACAGGTCATCGCATGATCCTTTCCTTCCTCCTACCATTCTTCCTCTCTTTTTTCCAAAATGGAAGGAAACGAGCTCTCTCTTTCCCTTTTGACTTTTATATGGATTTATTATAACTAGAAGAGAGTGTCCTGCAATAGGGTCTTAACATGTGCCCCTTTGGATCTCTCTTTAGAGAGGGGGAAAGGAAGCTCCCTCATCCTTGTATTCCTCCTTGTAATAAATCTAAAATTTCTAACTTAAGTAGCTTGTTTAAAGGACACTTTATTAACGACAATAGTATGGTCACCATAGTTACAAAAATCCCATTTTTGTCCCCGATCTGATCCAATTTTTTCCGATTCAGAAAGGTTGCTGATTCAAATCAAATCGGGATCCCGATTTTTTTCCAAGAAATCAGCATTTTTTGTCGGTTTTTTCCAAAAAATTGTGATATGCGTGAAAAAAGCCTTTTTTCAAAAATTGCATTTTCTTTCAATTTTTTCTTTTGGCCGATTTTTCCCGATTCTTTTTCCATGCTGATTCCGATTTGATTCCTATTTTCTCAACTACGATGGTCACAATAAATTAAGATCATTAACAAAATATTTGAAAGCGTGACCATAATATGGTTCTTGTAAGTATCTATAATTCTCCACATGATATCGATATATATTATCCATTTTAATTTTTTTTAAAGATTAAAGGATGTAAATGTCTCATATAAAACCATGTAACATTATTATCCATAATGTAATGTCAAGTCCACCTATCATAATATCGATTTAAGGTCTAAAGCAAGTATATGTAAAGGCTCATGTCAAAACTATAATCAAGGTATGATCAGTATCTAAATCCAAAATCAAGGGGGCACATCCATGGCCCAAGGGTGACAAATTTCAGTACCTGCAAAATAAAATTGACTCCTACATCCTGCAACGTCTGCAACTGGTGATTCTTTGGGGCGTTCTCCCACCACGTTTGATAATATTCTCCAGTTGGATGTACCCACGTTGTGTCTTTTAGGGGTATCTTTTCCTTTTCATGGTGTCTAGCATCCCTTTCTCTCTCTTTTGGAATGATATCTCCTGCTCTATGCCATGATTACTTCTCTTGGCCTTGTCCCAAGTCTGAATCATAGTCTCATTCACCTTCCCGTGAACGTGGTCCATGACTATTGTCTTGTCCTTCTAGAGATAGATTTGGGTGGAGCTCTCCTTGCTGCTCCAAGCGCCAAATCCTTTTAGAAACTATTGACTTCTTATGCATCTTGGCAATCAGGTGCTTGACGTCACTACATGGTAGTTTCTCTAGCAACGTCAATCTCAGATGGCACTATTTCTCATGTTGCAATCTTGTTGACGACACTCTCCTGACAACACTTCCAAACTATAGTTTTGTAGATGGCTCTTCCTTGACGACATTGTTTGTCTTCTACAGACGACAACACTTTTTCAAACATTCAATTTTTTGTTGTAGCCTTCGAAACGACAATTGTGCCCTTAGAAGACACCTTTAGACGACAACCCCTTTGACTATTGGCCTCAATCGACACTCTCAAACGACAACTCCTGTATCTCTCCAGACAGTAGCTCCTTTGACTCAGCCTCCGATGGCACTTCTAGATGATAGCTTCTTTTGCTTCTCCTTCATTTGACTGCAACTACTTTGAGTGATGGTTACCCTTTTGTGGACTTTAACTATTACAAAAGGTTTTTAATTTTTTCTTTCTTCAGTATGTATGACTTCCTCGCTTCCCATCTAGTTTTATCAGCTTTTCCCTTGGCGCATAGGTACCTTTACTCCTTCCTCGTCTGATAAAACCCTCATCTACACTCTACTTACATAATGTCTTGTCTTCGGCAATGGAATCGTCTCTTGAGGCATCCTCTACATCTACAATTTTATTTTGGCATCTGCAATATTGCTTTGCAACTTCAATTGCATTGTGCTTATGCCTCCCAACTTGCCTCTATTTATAATTTTCCTGAATTCAATTGTTGCCCATGCAAACGGTTATCCATTTGAGTATGTGTTTCCTGCTTCTATTTTAGTCTTTTCTATTTTTCAAACTTTTATTTACATACTATAGAATAGATGACGCAAATTCGAACTTCAATTGCGCCTTTCACTGACAATTTGTGTTCTTGTCTTCTCTAACAGTGATCTTCCTCATATGCTGTCTCATGATTGTGATTTCCTATTGTCTACCCAATCTCTTGACGACAATCTTCAATTTGCTTCTGCTCCGGACGGTGTCTTGTTTCTTTGTCTGACGATATGTCTGACGACATCTTGTTGTCCTATCCTCCTCTTGACGATTATCTTCTCCTTTGTCGGCCTACAAACTACAATCTGTCATCCTATTCAATTGTAGACTACACCTTACCAACCTATCCAATTGTAGACTTGATCCTGTTGTCTTGTTAGTCTGCTGACGGGCCCCCTGCCATCATGTCTATCTTTCGACAACATGTTGCCATCATGCCAATCTATTGAAGGTTTCTTGGCATTTCTCTGACCTGCTAACGACTATCTAGTACTTCTCTTATTTGGTTGTTGTTAGGGTACCTAGGAATAGATATTTGGGGATATATTATTATATTGTATAAGGGTTGGCATGGGCCACACATAACCCAAGGTTGATTGTATTATAATATACTATTATATTATAATATAATATTATATTAGTAGTAGGCTCCCCAAAGTAGAATTAGAATATGGGTATATAAAGAAGAGATATTTGTCATTGTAATCATCATAGAGATCAATCATATGTAATTGTCTTTGCCCATGAAGTGGCTTATGGGACTTTTTCCTCCTTAAGTGGCACTCTCATATTGGGAGATCTTGTGGAGTTATTCCTTCCTTAAGGATTATTATTGTTGTTTCCCTACCTTAAGGGTATTATCTATCTCTCTCTCATTTGTGGATTGTTATTGTGGATAATGTATTGTGGATGAATGATTTGATATTTCTGCATAATGGTGAATGATTTTTGTTAATAAGAATAAAGTTTTGTAACAGTTTTTGCTTGTCTGCTTATTTGGACCTATAGGATAACCCCTTCTTCATAGTTCTTCTTTGTTCTGTTCATCTGTTTCTTGTCAAATCCGATCTCGTTCTTCCACATCCTTTCTTCGTCTTTGTCGTGATAATTCTTGTATAGCTACTCCCTCCATCGAACAAACCTGCATATTGTGGGACTGCCTACCCCCATTGTCCAGTTGTTCGACATTTCTCTGAGTCCTTAGCCATCTATTATGGCGTTTTCAGTTTTGATGTGAACCCCAAGGCGGTCTTGACGGGCTAGCCTCGTGATTCCACCAAAAATGGTTGTTTAATGTTTGATAGAAGAATGGTCCTTGTGGCCCATCCTGTCGACCTTGCAACTTAGATGTAGCAAGAGGAAAATTTCTTCCCCTCAAGCCACCGAGAGAGAGGCCAACCAAACTCCTCCCTTGGCCAGGTAACCTTAAACCACCAAGAAGACTTGTTTGTCTTTCCAAGTTGCCTAAGTTACTGTTGCCACATTTTGCTAGGGGTAGAAGAATTTTGAAAATTTTGAGCAGGCTGTTGCCTCCCTCCTCCTTCGGTGCAATTTTCAGTATTTATGTTTTAATTTCAGTCTTTTCAGGTTAAGCACAGCGATTTTCAAAATTGGATGCAAAGTTTAAAAGAAAGATGCAAAAAATCTCTAAGGCATGACCATCCCGCGATCGCCGTCGCTGTTGGGTGATCCCCGGCGGCGCGGGATGTTTGAGCGATCCGTGGCGGAGTCAAAAAAATGTTTAAGTGTCGACGACCGGGATCGTCGAAGCTTCCCAGCGATGCCTGTCGTCGCACTTCTTTTTGGCGACCGGGAGCACAGCATAAAAAAGGAGATTATTTTTATGTGTTGCCGCGACCGCGGTCGCCGTCACAGTCCGGTGACGCCCGTCGTCGCAACCCTTTTGGGCGCGCGATGGCGGGAAGGAGCTGTCCGCCCATGATCGCTTTCGCCGCCTGGCAACGCTCGACGTCGCACAGTTTTTCGACGATGCTCGGAAAGGAAACAAAGCAAAACAAAAACCTAAGTGTGACTGCGCCCCATGATCACCATCGCTGTGCACTTTTCTCAACAGCGGTGCAAGTTTTCGGCGATTTGCAGCAAGGGTCCGGCCCGCGATTGTTGTTGCCCATCAAAATTTCTCAAGATCGCTCAGTTTTTGGGCGCTACACAGCATGCACCCAGGGTCGCTCCCAGCTTCAATTCCGGAGATCGCTGTCGCTATTCAGCGATTCTCGGCATCTCCGCGTTTCTCAGCGACCGTGGGAAAAGGGCCCCAAGTTAATTTCTAAGGCAAGGGGTGCCCATTTTCGGCAATCTCCAGTGAGAATTTGCAAAGTAAAGTCGGGATTCCCTCCAGTTTTTAAAAACTGTTAAGCAGATAATACCTCCCCAGATAAAAATAGACAAACTTTCGGGATTTGGGCACATTTCACGGAGGGTGAAGTTGTATTCCAAGGACAAGCTAGGTGAGCAGTAATGACAAACCCAAAGGCTAAACTGTACTGCACCTACCGCATTAACATAAAGCGCCCCTTTTCAACCACCGAATTTGTCGAGAGTTGTATGAAGTCAGAAAGACCATGCTACAGGCCGACAAGAATCAAATCTGGCAACTTTCTGCAGCTTTTGCAGGTTTGGGGAGTTGTGCTCCGATTGTAAAAGAGGGAAAATTTCCACTATAAATAGCAGTGAACTTGCATTGTAACGGGGGGAACATATTGCTAAGAAGTTGCTGTAACTGAACACTTGCTTTCAATTCAAAGTATACTTGGCTCTGTTATTTGTCTCTTTCTTTTATGCTGCCTTTTGCAAGTATTTCTGCATCGTGTCATTTATTTTTCTGATTGTTGTCATTCTGAATCCTGGATTACAGCATTGGCAATTAAGTAGACTTGGAATATTGAATGAAGGATACATAGGAAAGAATCACAGTAACAGTTTCTATTACATACATTGTTTTGATTGTTGTTGGTTTAGTGATAGGTTAGTGACTGTGCTGCTTGTTCTTTCCCACCAAACGCATGATATTTACATTTCTTTCTGCATTTTTATAATCTCTTTTCAATTCCCTTCTCTAAAACATCAAGTAGATTAGCATAGGAGCTAGCATTCTTCGGATATTGGCACGAAAGGCATCCCTTCCTTCCGGCCTTTCAATCTGCTGGGCGAATCTAGGGCGCAAAGACCTAAACCCTTTCCTAGTGGTAGATTCGTAACCAACAGTTACCTCTTTGTAGTACTATTGGGGTTCCTAGCAATCCTTGTGAACTACTAGGTTCACCCTTTCCTTCGTTAACAAGGGTTGGTGTTTCTTCTAGCCTTCTCCTGGTCCATCTTCCTTCCTCGGAGTCTTCCTATGATGGGGACTGGGAAATCACACAGTCAAAATATTCATGCTTTTCATTAAGATCTTCGGAAAATTATACACACATCAAAATAAAACAGCCCGCAAGCTTTACAATGACCAAGCTCGGCTTCGGTCTCTCAAACTGTGCTACTTTCTGTCCTCCGGTCCACCCCCCCCTCTCTTCCAAATTTCGAGTTTTTTCTTTTTCTCGAGGTCTCGGCCCTCTAGGTCATTAATGACCCACCTGCGTAAAAAAAATTAAATAAAACCTCCCCAAAATTGGCTTCCCCGCCGAGATTTAAATTTTCCTTCCGTAAATCACCCACTCCCTGATCCGCCATCTCACCCCATACTGTCCGTCGCCTGCAACTGTCGCCTTGTCAGGAAGTTTAACTACAACAGCTGTCTCTTTTCCCGCGCGCACGCTGTCCAAGTGTCCAATTTTAAATTTGTCTTTAATTGGCCGCGAAATCTTAATCCACGTGGCAGACTTCAACTGGTCGCGATATCGCGACCAGTTCTGCCCTCGCCTAGCCTTGCCTTCGGGAGCCGCGATTTCGCGACATGCCGAAAGCAAAGCAAGGCAAGGTCGAGGGGGAGCCGCGAAATCGCGACATGTCGCGATTTCGCGACATGTTGCGAAATTGCGGCTCCCGAAAGCAAAGCAAGGCAGGGTCGAGGGGGAGAGTTGGTGTTTCTTCTAGCCTTCTCCTGGTCCATCTTCCTTCCTCGGAGTCTTCCTAGATGTTTCTTCTCTCTTCTCCTTAAGGGAATAGTTGAATTCTAGTTAGGTTCCTCCTAGATTTTCTTGTTAACTGGAAGCTTGAATTGCTACTACTGCATTGCTACTACTGCTATGTTTCTATTAATTGTGTATGAGCTCATTGAGGAACTACTTGGACTGATGGAGAATAGGCTACTACTTTTGAATTGCATTCCTTCCCCCTCTTGGAAAGAATGTACTTCATAGATATCCCTCCATAGTTCATAGGCTTCTTGTTCCCTCATCAACCTTTGTTGTAAAAGATCCTCTAGTTCTTGCCTTCGTGCTTCTCTTTCATTGATTCATTGCATCATTTCATCCAACTCTTGAACAATCTGATCCCTCATTTAAATGTTATATCTTTGTAGAGTTTTATACTCCTTTTCCAACCTGTATGTCTCCCTACGCATCCTTTGTTGCATGAGACCAATTTGAGCTAGTGGGCTCATGTGCTCATCTTCACTTTCATTACTCCGAGATTCATTATTGGGCCTTTCCATTCATCGCATATCTTCATCTGTCCGTGATTGGAGTCTTCATTCTTCCTTCGTATCTAGGAATCTTACATGAACCTGTATCCTTTGTCGTTCAGTTGGTCTTGGTTCCAACTCTCTCTGTTTGATAACAGGTTGTCCTCCTCTATTTGTCCCAAATAACCAACCTAACCCCATATCTTCTTCTTCTTGAGTTGCACCTTGATTTACAGTCCCACTTGGTTCTCATTCCTGGAACTAAATCCCTTCAAGGATCTCTAAAGACTGTCGCCGTGCCTCCATTAGTCTTCCTACAGTCTCTTCCTTAGATGATTCAAAGTTGATCATATTTACTTGTGCTTTTATTTTATATGGTTTCAACTTCGAACCATTGACCATTTTGGGACACTATGTCCTATCCAACTTTTGCAACCGTACTGCTCCATTATCCATCACTTTGACCACTTGGAAGGGTCCAAGACATAAGGTCTTCAACTTCCTTGGCTTGATTTATTGCTTACCATTGAACTTTAGCACCATGTCACCTGCTTTTAGCTTCAATTTTCTCAGATGCTTATCGTGCCACAACTTCCTTCATCGTTGGGCAATTTTCGTTGCCCATTGAGCCATTACCCGCCTTTCATCTAGTTATACCAATGCTGCAAGCCTCTCCTCTAAAATTTCTTGTTCATTCAAACGGTTCTCTACCACTACCCTCAAACTGGGTACCACGAACTCTACCGACACTTCAGCTTCTTGTTCGTACATTAACTAGAAAGGCATATTGTTCGTCGTTGGTTTGTAGATTGTCCTGTATGCCCACAAGATTGCTAGCAATCTCTCTTCCCAATCAGCTCCTTCCACTCCATACGTATTGTATATAATCGAGACCAAAACCTTATTTGTTGCCTCCGCTTGCCCATTTGTTTTGGGGTAATACGAGCTTGACAAAGAATGAAATATTTTGAACTCTATGGTCAAATTCTGGATGATCTCATTGACAAAGTGTCCTCCCCTATCACTCGTCAACTATAGGGGAATTTCGAATCTTGTGATTACTTGTTTATACAAGAAACGGGTTGTACTTCTTGTAGAATTGTCTGGTAGAGCCCTTGCCTCAACCCACTTTGTCAAATATTTGGTTGCTACAATGATGTATTGGCATCTTCTCCCCTTGCTTGCCTTCAATGGTCCTACAAAGTCTAGACCCCATCTCTCAAATAATTCTTGTGGTTGGGAGGGGTGTAATGGCATGAAATCTCTCTTTAGCGACTTCCTTGTCCGCTACTAGGTATCACATGCTTTCATGTACTCCTTTGCATCGTGATATAAGGTAGGCCACCATAGCCTTAACAATAGCACTTTTCTTGCTGTCGCATCTAGCCCCATATGTCCTCCAACCAATCCTTCATGTGCTTCCTTTAATGCCATCTGGAGTCTAGACCTCCTCCTCCATGACACATCTTTGCAAGATCCCGTTGGGTCCCAGCTTGTATAGCAAGCCTGCAATTAATGAAAAAGGTGCCAATTTCAAAATAATCTCTTTTCCGCTATTGTCATCTCATTTGGCAGCTATCCTTTTGATAGATATTCTTTGATATATTTGTACCATGTTGGTATTGCGTTCACCATGAACAACTATGCATCAGGGAATTCATTTCGTATACCACCTTTGATAAGTTCTCCTGAGTGAATCCTCGACAATTGATCCGCTATTACATGCTTCTTTTCAGGTCTTAGTACCACTCAAAATACAAATTATTGTAATGTAACGAGCCACATGCTCACTCGTCCATATATTGTCAGCTTATTGATCAAATACAATAATGCTTGGTGATTAACATAGAAAGCAAAGGGGTTAGCCAACAAGTAGTGTCTAAACTTTTGCACTGCATATACCATCCCCAAAGCTTCTCTCTACGTTGTGCTATAGTTCTTTTTTGCTCTTGACAACAACCGACTCACAAAATAAATGTGTTGATCAAGCCCAAAATGCCCCTCCTAGGCTAATGCACATCCAATTGCAAAGTTTGATGCATCTATGTGGACGTGAAATTCTTTATCCCAGTCTGGAAACACCAGGATGGGTGCGTATACTAGCATTGCCTTTAGTCCCTCAAAGAGTCCCTCAAAGGCCTTCTAATTTTCCTCCATCCACTTGAAAGGAACATTCTTGCGCGTGAGTGCATCCAATGGGTAAGATACCTGTGAATAATTTCTTATGAACCTCCTGTAATAACCAACGTACCTAAGGTCTTCAATGAACTTACGTCGTATGGCTCCTCCATGCTCAATATGACTCGTATCTTGTCAGGGTCGGTCTTCAATCCCTCCTTATAGACAATATGACCTAACAATTTGTCGTAAGGAACCAACAACATACACTTTGCAGGATTCAACGCCAGGTGAGCTTGTCTACACAAGCTCATACACTCCAATGCTTGTAAATGTTCAGTTGTCTTTCCATATAAGGACCAATCATCTAGGAAAGCCTTGAACTTCCCTATGGACATTTGATTAAATATATATAAAATGATCCTTTGAAAAGTGGTAGGTGCATTGCATAACCCAAAAGGCATCTGGTTGTATGCATAAATGTCGTTCTCCACTACAAAGGTCGTTTTCAACTTATCCTCCTCGGCGATATTGATATGATTGTAGCCCAAAAATCCATCCAAAAAGGAATAGATTTCGTGTCTAGCTACTTCTAATATGGAATATATGAATGGAATGGGAAAAGGATCTTTTATTGTCACGACATTCAAGCTCCAGAAATCTACATAGATTCGAATCCGGTTAGCCTCCTTCAAAGTGATCACTATTGGTGACACCCACTCATTGACTGTCACTTTGAAGATGATGCCAGCATCTAACATCTTCTCAATCTCTGCATTCACTAGGGCTGCATACTTCGGGTTCATCCTGTATGGTCGTCTCCTCATTGGTTGCACACCCGGAATCAAAGGAATTCGATGTATGCACAACTCTGGTGGTATTCCTTTTAGATCCTTATAAGTCCATTCAAACACGTCTTTATATTGTAAGAAGATTTTGAAAGTTGTTGCTTTCAATACTGGATCCCATTCATCTCCACAATAAATGATCTTTTCTTCCCCTTCTTCACTGAGGTTTACCTATACCATCTTCGGTCCTTCGTACTTTATGGTATCAGGCTCCTTCTGTTGCCTTGAGTACATCTATTGGATGGGCTGGTTTGTCCTCAATGACTGCATCTCCCACTGTGTACTCTACAAAATTCTTTGGAAATGTCCATTTCTCCTTTTCTTCGTCCTTCCTTGGTGCGGACTTCTTCCAACTACTTTCTCTGGTCTCTTGCACAATGTTCTGTTTTTTATCATGGTTTTCCTCCTCTGTGTGGATGCAAAAGCAATGGGGCGTGAACACCTCATAATCTTCCATCTGCCAATGGAATAGTCCTTTATCAAGGTCTTCTTCATCCTTTGTATAGTCTTTGAGCTCCAATACTCCTCCCTCATTGGGCTCATATCCGCTTTCTTCATTTGATGATGAGCTTCCTGATTCATCGGATGTTGTTGTATCTTGACTGACAACCTAGTTCTTTAGGTTTATCATATACTTATTTTGACCTTTCTTGAATGTGAGGTGTTCTTTCTCCCAATTATGATTTACTTTTGCCATTCTTAACCATCCACATCCTAGCAATGCATCATATGTTGGTTTTTGCATTGCTATCACCACAAAATCTATGATAAAGTCTTGATCAACGATTTTTACTTTCTGGTTCATCAGTATGCCCTTCATCTCTATATCGTACTGGTCTGCTCCATACAACCGAAAATTTGGAGACCATAAGAATGGCACTCCAATATCTTTCCATGTCTTTTTTGGCATGACATTTATGCTAGACCCTCCATCAATGATTACCTGCGTTAGCTTATGATCCAATAACTCCATATGGATCAAAGTTGGCTTCTTTCCTGCTTCAATCATCAATACTATAGGATCAATAAACTGGTCTTTCTTAATCGTCGTGACCTCTCTTGGCTCCACTGCCATCTTCGTACACGCAATTTCTCCTACTTTTGTGTATAACTCCAATATTGCACCAAGTAAACTGGACACCTTGACCTCAACTGTTGTGTTCAATACTTGTGTTGCTAACTGCTTTGTTGATGATTGATTCCTTGGTATTTCTTCTTCTTCGGTAATCGGTTTCTTCAATGGTTTCTCTTGGAGTAGTCTTTCTTGCTTTGTTTTCTCCATCTCTTCCTTAATCAAATCATGTGTTGCTTGCCACCACTCTTTCTCCTTGGTGGGGTTTGGGTATTGCTCAATTTTCTTTGCCTGAGCCCTTGTCACAACTAGCACATGCTTCTCCTTTTCCTGTTGGTTTAGAGGTTCACTTATATCAATGAAATTAACATTTTGAGTTCCATTGGAACTCGCTTTCTTTGGGCAATTAATCTCCTTGTGGTTGCTCGGGCTGCACCATCTACACATGTGCATCATATTATTCCCATTTGTTCCTCCTAGCTGTGGGTTAGGACAATTCTCTGCAAATATCCCCATTCCTAGCAATTTTGGCATTGAATGATTGGTCTCCCGTCTGAGTCATACTATAATTGACTTTGTCCTCCTTGTCAATTTCTTTGTTGGTATTGTTGTCCTCCCCAACAATTATTTCGATATCTACCGCTGGTTGCACCTTGTCCATTCTTTGAGGTGTTTGGCTTTTCTTCTTCTTCCTTTTGCATTGTTAATGTTTGATGCCTCACACTTCTCAAACTGAATGGACATTCTGCGACGGCATGTTGCAATATTTCGCATTTATTACAGTATGCATTCTTTGGATAGGTTACATTTGTGTGACCTTCCATTTTACAATCTCAGCACCATATATCTTTCTTCTATTTTCTTCCTTCAACCTTCATTTCCTTGATCATTCTCTCTTTATTGACTGGATTGCTTCATGGAAATCCTCCTTCTCACTATTTGAGTCTTCACTTTTATAATGTCCTCTGATACCAGTTGTCTGCTTTGCTTCGCTTACGAAGTTCCTTGCCCTCTCATAGGCTTCACCGTACGTTAAGCATGGGATGATTTTCATCTTCTTCTTATAACAAGGTAATAAGTTATAACCCATCAATGAACCACCTTTTTACCATGCCATCTGTCGGTTGTAACTCCGTTTTGTTTGAGAGTTGCTTTAGTCGACGATTGTAGAAATTTATATCTTCATCTTTCTTTTGCTTTGTGGAGTATATTTCTATTATGATCTTCGTATCATCTCTTAGTGGCCTGAACTCCTTAAACTTGTCCACTAAGTTCTCCCATGTTGGGAAGGGTTGATTAGCTCCATCCTTCAAATGCTAGTCTATTGCAATCCCCTGCAATGTTGTTGGGAATAATTGTGACCATGCTTCCGGATATCTTACCCATTTTCTTTCCAAATTGTCATGCACATTCCAATATGTCGTGGCAGGTCTTCCTTTCCTTCTCCTATGAAAGGTGGACACTTGTGCTTTCTTGCCTGATTCGCAATATTTGCCATTGGGGAATGGATCTCCTCTCCACTTGTTGATGGATCGTTCCGTTCTAGACAGTTATTATTGCTCTTCTCTTCGTGTCTCTACTCTCAGCACTTCGCGTGGTGCTTCTTGTCCTATTTTGCTTCCAGATAGCCTTCATCCTAACTCAAGTGCATCTTCACTTCACAACCTTCTTCACGAATATACGAGTGGCGAATATATCCTCCGTGCCCAAACACTTTTGAGTGGTTGTCATGGTGCTTGACTCCCATACTTTGCACTCCTTGACAAACTCCTTCCCACTTGGTCAGGCGTTATCATCCACCCTTCATCTCCTTGTGCTTGCTCCACGTTGGCATCTTGGTTTACATGAATGTTTTCTTTGGCTATTTGATGCAAATTTCCTTGCACCTCATCTTCCGTTGTTAGCAACAGTGTCTTCCACATTTTGCTTTCTCCGATTGTATTATCCTCCTCCTGAGGATTCCAAACCCTTTCAACTTTAGGTTGTGCAAGTTCTATCCTTGACTACAGTCCTTGGTTGGCAATTCTTGCACTTCTCCTTACCGGTTGCGCTGAGACTCTTCCTTGGTTTCACCTCCAATGCAACCACGAATCTATCATCCTCCTTGATCTTCATACGTGCTAAGCCTAAACGCTTCATGGCAACGCCAACAAACCAGTTGACCCGCATTTCGATTAGACAACGATGCCAAATATAGCACAACGGTGATGCTTCCAACGACGAGGTAATGACAGGAGTTTAAAGGCCAACACATTTACAACCAACAAAGGTATAGGTGATCATCATTATAGACAACAACGATCTTAAGATGATGTAGTCCCAAGACGACAAGCTTGGAAAGGTAACTCAGTCGATGCAATGGCTCTCTCTCCAGACAACATGCTCTATACAACACTGGCTAGACAACATCCTCCAAATGGCTTCCGCAATCAACATGACAACATGACTCCTACGACAATCTTGCTCAAACAATGATTCCACTTCTAAGACGTCGGCCCTCCACAACAGTCGGGGTTGTTTGATGACGTTGCACTCCTTGACTACGACTAAAACCTAACTATACAAAGTCCTTCAACCTACAATCAACGACTTCGCAATGCAATCCTTGTAACCTATTAATCAATCAGACATCAGTAACAAACATCCATGACAAGAATAGAGAATGTGTTCTTGCATTGATTGGTCTGATAAAATGGTGTTCATATTACAACATAGTTGAAAGAATCTGCAAAAAATCCCGCTTTTTGCCGATTCCTGCCCTTGCCGATAAAATCCTGATTTTTTGCCGAAAAAATCTGTTGCGGCAGCATGGGTAGAGGAAATGACATAAACAACTTGTTTTTTTCATTTTGCCTCATTTTGCATTTGATTTAGTTTTTTTCTTTGTCAATTTTTTGCCTTGTTTTCTTGTCAATTCTGATTTTCTCAACTATGGATTACAGTATCAGACTTGTGCTATGACTTTCTGCACATACACACTCCAACCCTAGTATTACACACATGACTTAGAGAACTATCTATCTGGTTAATTGGTCCGCTACACATGGATTTTACAAATGAAAGGGAGTGTCTATTTTTAATGCAGGCCTGGCCGTTGGTAGCAACGGTTTCCAGGACACCTTGCATTAACTGTTTTTCCCCTTCTACCTACATACTTTGATCATAACGCCAACTTTACAAAATATCATTTATTTGGCGCTTAACCATGACAGCTATGACATTTGCATTGCATTTACATTGCATTACATTTCATTGGTATTTTATTTCATTTCATTACATTACAATGCGTTTCATTACATTACAATGTGTTTCATTACATTTCATTTCATTCCCTACTAGACTAACTTAGTGCTATTACTTGGACATTTTTGCAAACACTTTCATTTTTGCTTTTGTTTAGAACCGGTGCCTACAGAATTTATAAGGACAACTAGCACTAATTGTTTCAAAGTAAAACATTATGCAATGAACTGTTGGATAATCTATAGAATATTCTTGAAAAGAATTTATATGACAAGATACTTTAAGGACTAGAGAAAAGAAAAAGATAATCATGGCCTCATCATTTGTATTATGCCATAACCAACATCATGGCCTTGTTATTGATATTTGTTTTTGTTGTGGCTATGGTGATGTGTGCAGATACTGCAATTCTCTGAAGGAAAGCCAAGGACATAAGAACTTGACCACTTAAATTTGATGCAGTATGATATATGTTGCACCACATCTCCTTAACCTAGTAACTATGGGATCTAGTGGTGATGCATGAAACATTAGGAATGAGGCTTGTAAATTAACAAATGTGATTGTTCCATATGTGGAGGTGGAAGATAATAAACTGCTATCATCATAGCTGAACGTACTTCTTGTCACATTTTGCACGGGGTGCAATGTTTTCAATTTTTGTGAGAGAGCTGCTCTTCCTTCTCCCCCTTTCTCTCTCTTCCCTACATTCTCATTCTTCTCAAAATTGACAGCAGTTGCCCTGAAAAATGGCTAAGTGTCAGGGCATGCTGAGGTGTTCGGGATTTTGCGGGCCATAAACAGGGGCGATAAAATGGACAAAATGAGCCCTGGATATTTTATTATTGCAGATCTTCTCGCCAGCTTTCCAACGATATATTATAATAGGCGATCGGGTCAGCGGATCAAAAGTTATGGCCCCGGGAAGCAGAACCAGGAAACCCAGTTTTTTGTGCGAAGTCGGTCCGACTTCGCCCAGTTTTGGTGCGAAGTCCGACTTCGCCCTTCTTTCTGGGCGCACCTTGTAGCAGGCTGGCAGGCTGGCAGAAAAATGACTAAGTGATGGGGCGAAGTTCGTACTTCGCGCGAAGTCCGAACTGCTCTCCCTTGTCTGTGCGAAGTCCGAACGGCGGTGAGAATCAGCAAGTGCCGGTGCGTAACCCGACTTCGCAGCGAAGTCGGACTGCGCCCTTTGACCGGTGCGCAGTAGGGAAATAGTGCTACCCGACTGCGCTGTTTTTCACCTGTGCTACCCGATTGCGCTCTAATCCCGGGCGAAGTTGGATAGACTGCCTTTCAAGGCGTACACGTGTCAAGCATTATCATCCGACAAGTGTCCAACTTTGGGATCCGAGCCAAGACATGCCGAGCAAAAGGACAAGCATGGGCCGCACTACTTATGCCAGCTGCCTCATTTAAGGCCGATGTGAGTTTCCACCTGCCTCAGCTACCCGCATTCCTCTCAATATAAAGTTCTACCCAACGCGCTGCCACGTGGCTGTTCAACCTTCAGGGAGACCATGCCGAGAGTACAGTCCAGCCCGACAGAGTCAGCATCAGCAGTTCCGCGGCTGCTTTTGTCAGCTAATGTTTGACTGGGACTTTGTGCCCATTAATGTAACGGGAGGGACTCTGGGCTATAAATACCCACCACGTTTTCATTGTAAAGTGGTGGAAGGGGAATGTCTGTTAGGGAACCATTGTAACCGTGCTTCTGCTTATAAATATAATTTGTATGCCTGGTTCTCGTTCTCGTCGCTTTTATTTCTTTATGCTTATGCTTTACGCTTCCCTGTGTCACGGCTCGTTGATTCGTTTCAGCATTTGGTGATCGGGCGCCTTTAGCATTGTTTGTGTACTTTTAAATTTCATATAATAGATGTGGTAGCAGCTCCATCAGTTGTGTGTTACGTTGTTGTCCGTAGTGGTGATTGATGCGTTGTCGTGTTGTTAGTTCTCCTTGTAGGGAGAATGTTTGCTAGGGGACCATTGTAGTCGTGCGTATAAATTCTCTGCATAACACATATACCTGGCTCTGACATCTCTTAGTTGCTTTCTATTTGAGTTTCCGTACGTAGTGGTGATTGATGCATTGCCGTGCTGTTAGTTCTCCTTGTAGGGAGAATGTTTGCTAGGGGACCATTGTAGCCGTGCGTATATTGCTTAGTACAGAAAGTACACTTAGATTTTGCAGTTCTCAGTCATGCTTTGTATTTATGATGCAGTAAGTATTGGTGATTGATGTGTTGCCGTACTGTTAGTTCCCCCCACCCAACTCCACTCTCATTTGTAAATTCTTTCCGCATTTTTATCTCTTTCCCCGCACTCTCATCTTACTAACCCCCGCAAGGAGCCGGCCTTCTCCGGAGATTGGCCCGGAAGGCATCCCTTCCTTCCGGCCTTTCAATGTTGGTTCGCGGGTCCAGGGCGCAATAACGACAAAATCCTTTCCTCATGGCGGATTCGTGACCAACAGTTTTTGGCACGCCCGGTGGGACTCTTTGTCTCGCATTTGGAAGATCTCAAGCTCGTCCTCACTCGGGCTGACAGTTTCTTTCCGAATACTCGGTGGGACAAGGAGGTTTCTCACCCCCAAACAGAATCGAAGCACTGGTGCTCGCTTCATTGCTGTTCAAAATCAGAGCACCTGGCGACTCTGCACGTTCATATTCTCTGAGTCCAAAAGACCGGTCCTAACGCCTTCGTGCAAGCGAGAAGGTGGCGAGCGAGGAACCCGGGAAACCAACCTGACTTTACGAAATTAATACCAACGCTCCAGGCGAGCGCGTCAGGCCGGCTGATTACCAAGCTCGCATAGACGAATCCGTGAGGTGAGACGATCAGTCTCCATATTTTAAGGAAGCCCGAGTTGGTGAATCTTTGGCTTGCCTTCATCTGGCAAAATCACCTGGCGACTCCGACTGAGCTGAAGATCCAGATTTCTTGATCGCAGGCGCCCTTTTTTTTAAGCTAATAGAAGACACCCCGGAGGAATCAAGGTTTGGTGAGCAGCCTTGACCTCACAAGCGGAGAAATGAATGTTCACCTACAGTCTCCACCGTGGTGGTATTGGCTCCAACCATCACCGCAACCGGTACCCGAAGAGGGCTCCCGTCGAAAAAATCTCCTTGCCACATTGTTCATCAATTGTACGGTTACCGGCATGAATGACAATCCGCCACGTTGCACCATGTTCGCGACCTGGCAAGCTTTGGGAGGCCAGCCGGACTTCAAAGATCATCTGAAGTACAACCAGATCTGGTCCGGGCACTGCAGGTTCACCGGATAGGCAACCAAAGCTAGATTTGTGTTGGCGGCATGCCAATAATGCCGCAAAATTTTGTATAAATAATCCGGCTATTATTCAAAGTTTTAGTTGTTTTTCTTATTTCAGTCTGTGCAGTGTTTTCTTTTTAAGTGTTCCGAGGAGGCAGCTGCCGGAAGTGGATCTGAAGAGCAGTTGCAGCGAGGGTGACTCTGTTGCCCAATGGATGAAGGCATGGGTTCTTTGCGCCGAGGCGAGCTCGACACCCCGCGAGCCGCCAGAAATGTTGTCACATTTTGCACGGGGTGCAATGTTTTCAATTTTTGTAAGAGAGCTGCTCTTCCTTCTCCCCCTTTCTCTCTCTTCCCTACATTCTCATTCTTCTCAAAATTGACAGCAGTTGCCCTGAAAAATGGCTAAGTGTCGTGGCATGCCGAGGTGTTCGGGATTTTGCGGGCCATAAACAGGGGCGATAAAATGGACAAAATGAGCTCCCGGATATTTTATTATTGTAGATCTTCTCGCAAGCTTTCCAACGATATATTATAATAGGCGATCGGGTCAGCGGATCAAAAGTTATGGCCCCGGGAAGCTGAACCAGGAAACCCAGTTTTTTGTGCGAAGTCGGTCCGACTTCGCCCAGTTTTGGTGCGAAGTCCGACTTCGCCCAGTTTTGGTGCGAAGTCCGACTTCGCCCTTCTTTCTGGGCGCACCTTGTAGCAGGCTGGCAGGCTGGCAGGAAAAATGACTAAGTGATGGGGCGAAGTCCGACTTCGCGCGAAGTCCGAACTGCTCCCCCTTGTCTGTGCGAAGTCCGAACGGCGGTGAGAATCAGCAAGTGCCGGTGCGTAACCCGACTTCGCAGCCGAAGTCGGATTGCGCCTTTGACCGTGTGCGCATAGGGAAATAGTGCAACCCGACTGCGCTGTTTTTCACCCGTGCTACCCGATTGCGCTCTAATCCGGGGCGAAGTTGGATAGACTGCCTTTCAAGGCAGACACGTGTCAAGCAACATCATCCGACAAGTGTCCAACTTTGGGATCCGAGCCAAGACATGCCGAGCAAAAGGACAAGCATGGGCCGCACTACTTATGCCAGCCGCCTCATTTAATGCTGATGTGAGTTTCCACCGCCATCGCCTACCCGCATTCCCCGTCAATATAAAGTTCTACCCAACGCGCTGCCACGTGGCTGTTCAACCTTCAGGGAGACCATGCCGAGAGTACAGTCCAGCCCGACAGAAGTCAGCATCAGCAGTTCCGCGGCTGCTTTTGTCAGCTAATGTTTGACTGGGACTTTGTGCCCATTAATGTAACGGGAGGGACTCGGGCTATAAATACCCACCACGTTTTCATTGTAAAGTGGTGGAAGGGGAATGTCTGTTAGGGAACCATTGTAACCGTGCTTCTGCTTATAAATATAATTTGTATGCCTGGTTCTGTTCTGCTGCTTTTATTTCTTTATGCTTATGCTTTACGCTTCCCTGTGTCACGGCTCGTTGATTCATTTCAGCATTTGGTGATCAGGCGCCTTTAGCATTGTTTGTGCACTTTTAAATCTTATATAATAGATGTGGTAGCAGCTCCATCAGTTGTGTGTTACGTTGCTGTCCGTAGTGGTGATTGATGCGTTGTCGTGCTGTTAGTTCTCCTTGTAGGGAGAATGTTTGCTAGGGGACCATTGTAGCTGTGCGTATAAATTCTCTGCATAACACATATACCTGGCTCTGACATCTCTTAGTTGCTTTCTGTTTGAGTTTCCGTACGTAGTGGTGATTGATGCATTGCCGTGCTGTTAGTTCTCCTTGTAGGGAGAATGTTTGCTAGGGGACCATTGTAGCTGTGCGTATATTGCTTAGGTATCGAAAGTACACTTAGATTTTGCAGTTCTTTGTCATGCTTTGTATTTATGATGCAGTAAGCAATGGTGATTAATGTGTTGCTCGTACTGTTAGTTCCCCCCACCCAACTCCACTCTCATTTGTAAATTCTTTCCGCATTTTTATCTCTTTCCTGCACTCTCATCTTACTAACCCCCGCAAGGAGCCGGCCTTCTCCGGAGATTGGCACGGAAGGCATCCCTTCCTTCCGGCCTTTCAATGTTGGTTCGCGGGTCCAGGGCGCAATAACGACAAAATCCTTTCCTCATGGCGGATTCGTGACCAACAAGATCTGTGTTTGCACAATTCATGATAAGGTCTTGTGAATGGTAGAGGTTTTCTATTAAGTCTAGAGAATGGAAATCCATCCTTATTTGAAAGGATAGTACTGTATTTTATTTGAGTTAAAATGTATAGACTTCATTGTGATGTTTTTACATATGACTTGATGCGAATATTCCTTGTTAAGTTCCTTACATTAAATATATGAGAATAAATTATTTTGAACGATAACTGAAGAGAGGAGTACGTGATTGAGTGCAATCACACTACAGCAGAGCACTGCTCAGTGGATCTGTCTTGCAAAATGAAAAAAATGTGACCCATTTGACTCACTGATTGGATGGACTGGTCGTCACATTTTCATGAACATTAATGAATTAAAACATGGATCATATATGAATGTCTCTTTCAGGAAGGAAGAAAGAGCTGTTAGAGCGATACCAAGGCTAGGTTCTAAGACCCCTAGAAGAAATGGAACACAATTGATAGCAGAGTCTGGATACTCTTTAGGCATAGATGTTAGTGATTGTGAGCACCATGTCAACGAAGCGTCAAAGTATGTTTAGGAAATGAATTAGAAAAATCCAAGATAGAATCTTCAAAAGTGTACTGGCTAGTTATGTGGATTGTCTAGACCTTACGGTTTCATCGTTGTACACTAACCTCTCAAACTTATAGTTTCAATTTTTTTTTTGTTTGTTAATTCATAAGGAGAATAACGGTTATCTTCAGAATTGCAAAATCCATTCATTTTTGTTCTTCAGTCACTGAAAAAGTAGAATCAATATTCCAAGCTTCCATTCTGATTGATATGAAGAACTGGATGCATGGTCCTTTTAGAATGCTATGCCATACATAATATAAATTATGAAATCTATACAATAAATACATTGATCATAGGTAATAACTATTTCTCAACCTACAAAATCATATATATATATATATAAAATTCGTTTTTGATTTTAGCACTACATGTAATGAAGCCAATTTGATTTTTAGGTAATAATTAGTCTTAACATACTAGTTAACTATTTGGTTTTGCTATTTCAGTACATGTGATGAAGTCCATTTGTAGCAAAACATTTATGTTGGAGTACATGATACATTAATCTTGAGATAAAGCTATTTTTATTAGGTACTGTTGCCACATTTTGCATAGGGGTGCCATGTTTTTAGTTTCTGCATGTATGCTGCTCTTTCCCTCCCCTTCTCCTCATTTTCCCCTTTCTTCATTTCTCCCTTTCTCCCTCTTCCTCGCAGTTTCAGTCCCTCTTCTTCTTTTCCCCTTTTCTTCCCCCAATAAAACTTCAGCAGGTGTGCCTTGAAAAATTTCTAAGTGTTGGGGCGACACCCGACTTTGCAGCGAAGTCGGAGTGCGCCCCTCAGTTGGAGCGCAGTAGGGAACCCGAAGTGTGTAGCAGGACAAGAAATAATTGAAAATTTAACTAAGTGTCAAGGGGGACACCCGATTTCGCAGCGAAGTCGGGGTGCGCCCTTCTTCCTGGGCGCACTAGGGGAACAGTCTGTCAGAAAATCAGCTAAGTGCTGGGGGCGACACCCGACTTCGCAGCGAAGTCGGAGTGCGCCCCTTTTCCAGTGCGAAGTCCGAACAAAGGAAGAAGACAAGCACCGGTGCGACACCCGACTTCGCAGCGAAGTCGGAGTGCGCCCTTTGACCGGTGCGCAGTTGGGTAAAGTTAACTCCAAAAATTGCTAAGGCAAGAAGGCCCTCCAACTGCGCTGTTTTAATCCTGCGCAACCCGATAGCGCCCGAATTCCTGGCGAAGTTGGATAAACTGCCTTTCAAGGCAGACACGTGTCACGCATCAGCATCCGACAAGTATCCATCTCCGGGATTCGAGCCAAGACTTGACCGCACAAGGACAAAGCATGGGCTACACTACCGGCACCATCTGTCACCATTTAAGCCGATGTGAAGTGCCATCTGCCGCACCTACCCGCATTCCTGTTGACCGGAGACTTGACCCAACGCGTTGCCACGTAGCTGTACCGCCTTCAGGGACACCATGCTGCAAGGACAGTCCGGCCCGACAGAAGTCAGCATCAGCAGCTCCTCAGCCGCTCGTGTCAGCCACTGTCTTGTCTGGGACTTCGTGCCCATGAATGTAATCGGGGGGAATTTTGGGCTATAAATACCCACCACGTTTTGATTGTAAGTGGTGGAAGGGGAATATATTGCTAGGGGACAATTGTAGCTGTGCGTTTGCCTCAAATATAAGCATACTCTTGGCTCTGCTTACTGTCTTTTATCTTGCATGCTGCCTCTCCTTGTCATTTCTGCCTCATGTTTCTTGTGTCATTGCTTGCTGTTGTACTGAACTCTGGACTCCAGCATTTGGTGGCCAGGTATTCCTGGAATGCATAGATAGAGGATACATGGGATCGCTGATAGCTGTAGTTTCAATGTATGTTTGTAGATGAATGCTGTTAGTAGTGGTGATTGATTCGTTGTCGTGCTGCTTATTCCCCCCACCCAACTCCAATCACATTTGGAATCTCTTTCTGCATTTTTATCTCTTTCCCTGCACTCTTATCTTAACAAAACCCCACAGGAAGCCGGCCTTCTCCGGAGATTGGCACGGAAGGCATCCCTTCCTTCCGGCCTTTCAATCTGGTGGGCGAATCTGGGCGCAATAACAACAAATCCTTTCCTCATGGCAGATTTGTAACCAACAGTTTCTGTTATAAACAAAAATTTGTCTAAAAGGCTATAGGCACAAATCCGACAGTAACAAATTATTATTGCAATCTTTAATGGTTTAGAACCGAATAGTGCCAATCCAGCTAATAACACCAAAAAGTAAATCAATCATAAAGAATGTAAGCATTAAGTGAAACTTACATGATTCAACAGATTTTGTTTCTAAGGCTTGTAGTCTAATCCTGAGCCATACTTCCAAGCTTCAAGATACCTGTTCCACTTATATTTCTCTTTCTCAGGAAGGCCATTCACCCAAGACCTTCAAAACAGACAGATCATATCATGAAGCTGTTTATAGTGACTGTTTAGAAAATATCTTCAGGTCCAGAGAATTGTTCAAAATAAGGCAAAACCTACCTCAAAAGGGGTGATACAAAAATTGAGAGAAATGTGTATGAACCAAGTGAAGCAAAGTGGGTCATCCATTCCAGGATGGGTTGGAATCCCACCTGAAAACCAAAATAAAGCAACAAATTAAACTACTAATGAACAACAAGTTATTTGCAAAGGTTGTCATTACATCCTTACAGATAACATCTAAGGTCAAGATCAACATGCATAGAGAAGCATAATATATTAATAATTTTGTTTTTCAATAGTTTGTCATTTGGTAGAACTTTGTGCATAATGAATATCTATTGTAACTCATCTTCATGGACAAGTTTGTGCTCTAGGTAAATTAACATTGGTGCAAAAAGCCTTTTGAAAAGATCCAGATTGTCATACACATTGAAAATTAGTTATCCTCATTTTGACATTATAGTCTGTGTTTAATATAGTTTATATGTCGAATAAACAAAATTAAGTCTGTCATGTTTGAGCCACCGATGGAAAATGTAGTGTAATAATTTAAGTATATAATTATGGAGAATTGGTTAGTTGGTGAGCCTTTGTTCCTAAAAGTCATGTTTGTTGTGATTGAGTGAATCTTCGAGTCTAGAAGGTGGCTATTACTGATAACTGAAGTTGCAATCAGCCTAGCAATCATCACAAGGATCTTCATGATCTAGCCATCACTCCTCATTTTGGAGAGCACCCTGAACTCTATTTATCTCTATTACCCTTATTAATAAATGCCATTGTTTCCATTTACCAGTTAAACTCATTTAGATTACCTGTGCTCCCTGTGTGTTTAAGTGCTCAGTACTCCACTAAAGTTGAACTATGAGAAAATCTCTCACAAAATCTTCAATACTTGTTCCTGGATTATTATTTATGGTCAGGGATGATGATGAGTCCAGTATTCATCAGAATTCATGTGCATATGTTAACAATCAAAAAGGGAGAATTGTGCAATATCATCAAAAGTCACCAGAACTTGTTGCAAAGGGGGAGAGCACATTTTCATTGTTAGGGCAACCATACAAGTTTCAAAAATTACCAAAGTGTGTCATTGAAAATATGGGCATATATGTTTAATCCAGATTGTGAAATGAAGTTGGGCAAGCTTGGTGTGTGATTTAATCTCCAGACTCAATCTTCACCCTTCACTTGATATGAATGACTAGGAGGTCATCCTTTCATCTTTGAAGGCCTCTAAGGAGACTTGAAAGGGCAGAGAAAAAGCAGAAGAGGCTAGATGATGTTGGCAATTTAGGTGGCAGGGATGAAGAAGAGGTTGTTGAGAAGAGTGAGGAAGAGGATAAAAGGAGCTTCACATGAACTATAAACATCCAAGGAACAATAAAATCGCTGGATGATAAGGAAAATTGTCCCATATTTTGTGGGAGTACAAGAAAAAATCCAAAATATAATATGACATCTTTTAAAGCATAGGGATCAGTGCCAACCAAGAGAATGAATACTATTAGATGAAGATATTCCCCATTGTTCCAGCCTTGGAGAAGCCTAAGCAAGAGAGAATACGACTCAGATACTGAACAAGGTAGCAATAGGTATGTTGAAAACTCCAGAGAAAGGCCAAGTATCACAAAGAGAATTCATTGGGTGAAACAATAGCAAAGAAGAGATCCACCTAAGCTGACAATGCAAGCAGAATCTCATGTCGAAGGAAATGCAAGGAGTCTCACAGAGCGCGTGCGAGGAAGCAAGAGAGAACACAAATCAGATACTGAACAAGGTAGCAATAGGTATGTTGAACACTCTAGAGAAAGGCCTAGGATCAACACTTTGAAGGAGTGAGAAGTTGAGGCTTTGGCTTAGGAGGGAGAGAAGAGCAAGGGAAAGGAGCAAGTGCCCTTGTAAAAAATCACATTGGTACAACCAACAAGAGCGTTTGCCGAAAATGGTGGGAGAAAAGTCCGAAGGACCTCTCCTAAGGACAGCATTTAAGAATGCAAGAGTGAATTTCATACTGTAGGTTTTGAACTTCGATAGGGAATTTTTCAAAGACTTTGTTGCAAATGCTTTAGACATACAATCCGCAAAAGAATGCTAGTAAAGAGTTGGTAACCAGGAGTTAGTAGTGGTGTTTTTACCAAGCAAATTCAAATGGACGTTTGGGTTGCCAAATGAGGGATTACCGATCAAAAAGGAGACAGTAGATGTAACCGGTGGAGGGAGATGATCTAGGAGGTTGTTGACATCACTCTAGACGAAGCAACAATATTGTTGAAGCATGGAAGCCGTGAACTGAAAATGCAACAATTGAAGACGTTGAAACTGTAATGTGCCATGAATGTCATCATGCCAAAACTCTCTAGAGAGCAACAAGCCTTGGAGATGCCCACCTGGCTCATCTCCAATGTAAAAGGGACAACAACTCATGTAGCGTACGATGGGGCAGTGTATTTCTTACCGTATTAGGAATTTCCTGATGCAGTATATAAAGTAATGGCCTTCCATGCCATTGCATTGTCGATGAATGTTGTAACACAAGTAAAGATTCGGTTTCTAGGATTGAATTATCCTAGGGAAATTCTAGAGCAAGCACCAAAATTTTTGAGATGGATCTATGTGACGCCACTAACAAAGCAAAACACCCTAGTAAGGATTCAGAGGAAGCTAAAGAACAACCAAGGACAAAGCTAGTGCAAAAGGAGAAGAGGCGTAGGAGGTTGGAGCAACAGTGGATAGAGGCTCAACCTCGAGCACAACACCAACTAGAAGAACAACCACCCCCACAACAAGTGTTGGTAGTAGTATAGAACGGACTGTGGAGGAAAGGAGTGAACATCGTGGAAGAACACAACGGACAGCGCATCTGGAGGATCTTGCACAATCAGGGAGGCACTGCAAACAAAGAGATGAATCAAGAAAGAACTGCAGTGGAGGAACAACAGCCTAGTGAAACTGTTGCACAAGGTGGACAGGAAAAGGAAAGGACAGTGCAATAGCAGAAGCCAATTGTTATTGTGGATGTAGAGGAGGAGACTACTACAACAACAACAATGGAAGGTGAAATGGAGGAATAAATGGGAAATATCGAGTCATCCAATATTTTCAACATTCCAGTACACTCAGAATAGCAAAAGGATCCGTGTGAATCACCACGACTAGAGGAGGATGCAAATTATGAAATTACATCTGCAACAGAGGAGTTAGCAAGGAGTAGAACAGTGCTAGTTGAAGAAGAAAGGGGGAAAGGGTCTGCATAAAAAATTAGAATGATGTATGGAGGAAATAGCAGCCAACAGTTAGAAAAAGAGTTGAATAGAGAGCAGGAAAAGATGGCAATTGATGCAGCATGACTAGTACAACAAGGCAAGGTACCCATAAAAACAATCAACCCGAGAGGTGATGGTGGAGAAAACAGAGAAGAAACCATTGAAGATGATACAGACATAGAGATGGACACGAGTGACCTTTTTAGATAGAAGTACCAAATTTCAGGAAACCGCCAGCTCTAGGGGACTGTATTGATGAGTAGGTTGATACTTTTTTTAAGAAGATTCTTGGAGTCATAGGTAGAGCGAGGTTGGAGTTCCAGATCGGATGTGTTGGATAGTGACGACGATGGCAGTTGATGGTGGAAAATGAATTAGGCAAACTAGTGCGATGGGCATAGGGTAAGGAAAAGATGAAGAAGCTTGCTGACGTTCATTAGAAACAACCATGGGAGCTAGAAACTAGCAGTGTATGAAGCATGATTGGAGTAGAAAACCTGCTCAAACTAAAACAATCTAAAGGCAACCAACAAGGGTGTATATTGATGATGTCCAGTGGATAAAGCAGGTGTGAAGCAGGTGAAGCTTGATCTGAACTAGTGAGGACGTATGCCAGGATTAACTTTTTGGCATACTTGATTGGATGGTTAGCCAAAGGTGTGGAGAAAATACACAAGTCAAAGGAGGAATTGGCTAACCAGTTGGAGGAGAAGCTTCGGCAGATGGAGTGTTGATTAGATCTTGCAATACTTAGAAAGGAGATTGAGGGGGACACACTGATCAAACAATTGAAATCCAAGTGTTTGTTGAGGGAACAACTGTTGGAAAAGAAGAACAAGGAAGTGAAGGTTCATGATTAGCTTATTGTAGAACGGGATGAGCAGCTAGAAGATGCAACAAGACGTGAAGCGAAAATAACAAGGAAAGATGTTGAGGCACCAAGGAAGGAAGCGGAAGCTGCATTTGCAAATAGGTAAGAACAAATATTGGCTAAGTTTACAGAGGCCAACCAGAGCAAATAATTATGGGATGCAGTGGGATTGGTATCTGAACTATGCCAAGAGACTCAAGAAGAGACAAAGGCCCTCAAGCTGTAGATCAAAGAAATGGGAGGTGTACCTATTCTGACTCCTCAGCATCATCAAAATCCCAACCCACAGGAGCAGAGACCACTGTTGATGAGGACGTTGACCAAGCTAATGGGGAGGGCAGATGTAGACGCCAATTTTGGATAGTCATCAAAGCAGTCAAAGTAGACTTTGTACATAGTGAGATTAAGTGCAAATATGCACAAGTTTTATAATGTAAATGAAAGTCAAATGTAATATGAAATGTAAATTCAAATGTCATAGGTTAATATATTGCATTTGTAATGTATGTGATTAAGGAGATGACTGAGCGGTGAGGTGTCCGGGGAGGCAGTTGCTTCCAACTACCGGCCCCTAAGCATAAAAGGACCCCCCATTCATTGTTTGGTATTCATTGGTATCCACTGGTAGTCATTGGTAACCAATCATATGAGAGAGAGAGAGCATAGTGTCTTGGAGAGCATGAGGATTCCAGGATTGTCCTATAAAGAGAGAGCATTATGTGTACTACAAGTGTAGACATACTTGTAATGCTAGTGTCGTACAGGCAATGATAATGCAAAGACATTCCATTTCTATTTGTGTGTGTACATGTCTACGTGAGATCACTCTTACAATAGGTTAGTTGTGTGTACCAAGTTCTGTGTATGTAGGTTGTCGGAAGTTGCAGACATAAATAACTATACAAAAGTCGCCATATAAGTGTTGCATTCAGAGGTGTCATATGAATGTCATCACAAGTGTCGTACGAGGAGGGTGACGGAATTGTTTCCATACAAGCCATTGCCGACATATATTTGTTGGGAGATTGCCATTTGAGGGAATTGCAACTATGCCATACAAGTGATTGTGTCATGCAAGTGACTAAGCTGTACAAGTGATTGTGCCATACAAGTGTCATACAAGTTTGAGAATGTTTGGAGTTAGTTCAGCAATGACTACAGTCGTTGGATCCTAGGATCTATCATTCCAATTGTTCCTCCAACCGTCAGAATACTCATCATCGTGCTACACAATATATGCATGAGGTACTCCTATGCTCAGATCACTCAAGCCACTACTTCATGCTTTAGTTTAAAACTTTACTATATGGATATGAAGAGTGCTATTTTGATTGGATATTTGGAGCTCTAAGGATTTTAGGAAGTATATATATAGCACGGTGGCAAGCATTCTAGAAATAGAGGATTAAAATAACAGATAAGTGGCCAAACAAGACTGCAATCAATGCAGTTCTAATTATCATTCCACACTTAGAATAACATCATCTTGACTTCATATGACAATCATGCTCCAACTAGTATGGCATATACTAGAACGACAAGTGTTGGTACAATGCACACCTGGAATGGCAGTTCTACTTGGAACAGAAGTTCCACCATATTAGCAAGAGTTGGATCGACAGGATCAAGTTTTGCTTGCACTGCAAGTGCTCCACACACTTGGAATGAAACTCACACTTGGAACAACCACAGTATCCCAACTGGGATGGCATGATCAATCTCCACTTGGAACGACACTCCTGGCAATTCCACTTGTATTGCGTTCTGGATTGCAACTCCCACGTTCCACGTTCAGTCTGCAACTATGATCCCTATGTAGACAGCAGTTCCAAGCAGAAATAACACTATGATGCTGTCTGACATGAATGTCCTATGAAGAACTACAATTTTGATTATGTATAGCCATTTTGGTAATGTAAATGACAAATTGCAATGTAAAATCAGCCAATCGAATGAATATGGCTCGATTAATAAATGTGCACAAAATGACAAACGCAGCTGTCTTTGTGTTAAGACGTCTGGATTAGTCAGACGTCCAGCCTAACTAATCAGACGTCTGGCTGTGTTAGACGTCTAGAACCGTCAGTTAGACGTTAAACGCAATTGTTAAGGTAAATAGGTGGTTGGGACGGTTTGGACAAGTTGGTTGCATTAACTACCTGATCCTACCTATAAATACCCCTATTTCATTTTGTAATATATCCATACTTGTCTATAATACAAAGACGTTGTGCAACAACTGCTAGTCTGGAATGTGTGTTGTACGAGATTGCATTTGTGTTGTAGTGTTGTGTTGCAGGTATTGATCATCGCTTGGTACGGAAGCATGTATTGTTGTGTGTTGTTTTCATGTTGCAGGACGTGCTAAGGGACTTGTTGCCACATTTTGCTAGGGGTAGAAGAATTTTAAAAATTTCAGGTTGTTGCCTCCTTCCTTCCTCAGTGTTGTTTCCAATTTTCATGTTTCATTCTCAGTTTGTTCAGTTTCCAGGTTAGGCAGATCATTTTTCAGATTTGGATGTAAAACTTGAAAGAAAATGTAAAAAATTCCTAAGTGTTGGCCTGTGCCCACGATCGCCGTCGCTGCTGAGCGATCCCCGACGATGCGAACGGTTTGAGTGATTCGGGGTGAGGTTTAAAAAGAGTAACATTGTTTAAGTGTTGACGACCGGGATCGCCATCGCTTCCCAGCAACACCCATCGTCACACTTCTTTTCAGCGACCGGCAGCACAGCATGAAAAAGGATAAAATTTTCCTAAGTGCTGCCGCGACGGCGATCGCCGTTGTCGACCGGTGACGCCTATTGCCGCAACTCTTTTGGGCGCGTGATGGAAGGAAGAAACCGCCCATACCCGTGATCGCTGTTGCCGCCCGACGACACCCGATGTCGCACAGCTTTTCAGCGACGCGCAGAAAGGAAGCAAAGCAGAGAAAAAACATAAGTGTCCCTGCCCCCGCGATCGCCGTCGTTGTCCACTTCTCTCAGCAGCGCTACAGGTTTTCAGCGACTGGCGGTGAGGAGCCTGCCCAAGATCGCCGCCGCTCATCAAATTTTCTCGAAGTCGCTCAATGTTTGGGCGCTTCACAGCTTGTGCCCAAGGTCGCTTCGAGCTCCAACTGCAGAGATCACCGTCACTATTCAGTGATTCTCGGCGTTTCTTCATTTTTCAGCGACCTCCGACAACGATCAGTAGGGAGTTTTAATTCAGGTAAAGCCGGATTCCCCCCAGTTTTTAGAGCTGCTAAGGCAGAGAACACCTCCCAAGATAAAAACAAGCAGACTTTCGAGACCTAAGCCCCTCTTGGCGAAGTTGATCAATGTCAAAGATTTGCTGGCAGAAATAGAAAAGCACCCTTGCCCCTTCAACCGATCCGAGCCGAGATTCCGTTTCAGCAATGGGGTCTGGACTTTATTGGGGTTATTACGCTGAACTCTGCAGCGGGGCACAAGTTCATTCTTACCGCCACCGACTACTTCACGCGGTGGGCAGAGGCAATCCCCACAAAGAATGCGGACGAGGAGATGGTCATCAGGTTCCTTGAGAGCCTCATTACTTGCTTTGATGTCCCCGAGTCGATAGTGACAGACAATGGTCCAGGGTTCGCAGGCGCCGTACTCACGGGGTACACCGGAAAATACGGCATTTATCACAAAATGTCTTCCAAATACTACCCGCAGGGGAACGGTCTTGCCGAGTCCACCAATAAGAATCTGCTGAAAATCATCAGGAAAACAGTAGAGAAAAACAAGACTTGGCACCTACTCCTGGATCGGGCGCTGTGGGCGGACAGGATATCCTTCAAGAAGTTTATTAAAACGTTCCCCTCTGCGCTCGTATACGGCAAGGAAGCAGTCTTGCCGACCCACATCGAAATTCCCGCTCTCTGGATGCTTGATGAAGAGAGAGGCGGTGGGGATCCGGTAGATGACAGACTTTGCCAGCTGCTGCAGTTAGAGGAAGACAAAGAAAAAGCGTACCAGGCCTTCACCAAACACGCTGAAGCAACACAAGGCTGGTTCGCAAAAGGTACCACTGCCCGAGTTTTCAAAATCGGGGACCTGGTGCTGAAGTAGGATTCGTTGAAGGCGAAGTCGGGTAACCACGGCAAGTTTGATGCCCTATGGGAGGGCCCCTATTAGATTGCCCGGGTAAATCAGTTTAATGCATTTGTGCTCCAGGACATGGAGGGACAGCTTCTCCCCATTCCCGTCAATGGGTTCTGTTGTCACATTTTGCACGGGGTGCAATGTCTTCAATATTGTAACAGTGCTGCTCTTCTTTTCCTCCTCCTTCCGTTTTCCTTCCTTCTCTCCCTTTCCTTTTCTTTCCCGCATTCTCTTTCCTTCCCCCCCTTTCTTGGAGTCCCCCAGTTGATTTTTCAACTTTCCAGCAAGTTACCCTGAAAAATTGGCTAAGTCTGGGTGCGAAGTTCGCACTTCGCCCAGTTTTGGTGCGAAGTTCGCACTTCGCCCAGTTTTGGTGCGAAGTGCGCACTTCGCCCAGTTTGGGTGCGAAGTTCGCACTTCGCCCAGTTTTGGTGCGAAGTCGCACTTCGCCCCATTTTCTGGGCGCACCTTGCACTGGCAGGCTGACAAAGAAGAATGATAACTGCCGGAGCAGGTCCGTACAGCGGCAGACACCAGTGTTCACCTGTGCGCAGCCCGACTTTTCAGCAGAGCCGGAATGCGCCCTTGACAGGTGTACAGTAGGGGAACAAACCCGGAATTTGACCAAGGCGTGAAGGCCTTCCCAACTGCACTGTTTTCTGCCCACGCATCCCAAGGAGCTCCGATCCCAAGCAAAGATGGATAGACTGCCCTTCAAGGCAGACATGTGTCACACAGCATAACCCATCATACGACAAGTGTCCAGCTTCGGGATTTGAACCAAGACTGCCGACCAAAAGGGATAAGTATGGGCTGCACCGCCTGTGTCAGTAGCCTCATTCAAAGCTGATCTGAGGTTCCACCTGCTCCAGCTACCAGCGTACCTGCCGACTTGAAGTTTTGCCCAGCGCACCGCCATGTGGCTGTCCAGCTTTCAGGATGACCATGCTGCGGGTACAGCCCGGTCCGACAAAAGGTCAGCATTTGCAGCTCTTTCGCCGCTTCGTCAGTTTATGTTTGACTGGGACTCTGTGCCCATTAATGTAACGGGAAGGACTCGGGCTATAAAAGCCCATCGTGAATTCATTGTAAAGGTGGTGGAAGGGGAATGTTTGTTAGGGAATCACCGTACCCATTGTAACCGTGCTTCTGCTAATGAATACAATCTGTATGCCTGGTTCTGTTCTGCTGTCTTTATTCTTTTATGCTGTCTTTCATTATATGCTTTAGGCCCACCTGTGTCGCGGCTCGTTGATTCACTTCGGCGTTTGGCGATCAGGTTCCTCTAGTATTGCTTGTTTAAGCACTTGTCATACTCCATTAATTTAAAGCATTTATAGAATAGATATGGTGGCAGTTCCATCAGTTATGTGTTTTGTTGCTGGTCCGTATCCGGTGATTGATGCGATCCCGTGTTGTTAGTTCCTTGTAGGGAATGTTTGTTGGGAGCCATTGAACAGTGCGGTTAAATTCTCTACATAAACACATATACCTGGCCCTGATATCTCTAGGCTTGCTTTCTACCTATGTCAGTGTACGTATCCGTTAATCGATGCATTGTCGTGTTGTTAGTTCCTTGTAGGGAATGTTTGCTAGGGGATCATTGAATGGTGCATACACTGCTTATGTATCGGAAGTACGCGTAGATTTTGCGCTTCTTTGTCATACTTTTGTATTTATGATGCAGCAAGTAGCGTTGATTGGTGTGTTCCCGTACTGTTAGTTCCCCCCACCAACCTCTGAATATATTTGTAATCCCTTTCTGTACATTTATTTCTTTCTGTACATTCTTCTCTTTCCTGTATCCTTAGCTTAAATCAGCCCCCCCCCCAAAAGGAGCCGGCCTTCTCCGGAGATTGGCTCGGAAGGCATCTCTTCCTTCCGGCCTTTCATGCTGGTGGGCGAATCTGGGCGCATTAACCCAAAATCCTTTCCTCATGGCAGATTCGTAACCAACAGTTTCTCTGGCACGCCCGGTGGGACGCTTGTCCCACGTTTTAAAGAAAGAGGTACCCGTTCTGTCTCCACCTAGCGCAACAGTTTTTCTGACCCGCTTGGAGGAACACGGGTCCCACATCTGAAGAGAGATTTTCTGATCAGTCTCCACCCGGCGCTGACAGTTCCTGAGCTCTCGGTGAGACAAGGAAGTTTCTCACCCCCGACAGAATTGAAGCACCGGTGTTCGCTTCATTGCTGTTCCAAATCTGAACACTTGGCGACTCTGCACGAACAAATCCTCTGAGTCTAGAAGACCGGTCTCGTCACCTTCATGCACACGAGAAGGTGGCAAGCAAGAAATCCGAGAAGCCCGCCTGAGTTCTACGAACTGGACATCAACGCTCGAGGCGAGATCCCCAGGCTGGCTGATCCGCGAGCTCGTTTCGACGAAGCCGAGGCTGAGATCCAAGGAGAAGCCGAAGCTGAAGTCGGAGGAGCCGAGTACGAAATAGAAGAGCCCGAGGAAGAAGAAGATCCTGCATCCTCGGAAAGTACCGACACTGAGTACACAACCGACGGCGGAGAAGAAGAGTAAGAAGAAGAAGAAATGGCTGCCCAACAGCCAAATGACGATGACCTCTTCCCGGCGGTGGACTCTACGGGGCCTTTGGCCCTGGTCGGTCAGCAAGCTGTTCCCCCTGCTGCTTTAAAGTCTATTCCCACATACGACGGCTACGGTAAGACGACGTATGAGCACATCCAGGACATCCTTGCCCTGGCCGCACTGCATACTATTACCGATGAAAGTGTGAAGACCCGTCTGCTGGCCCTTTCCCTGAGGGGAAAGCTTCTCTTCTGGTGGAGATCGCTGCCAGAGGGATCCATCACAGGGTGGCCCCAGCTTGCCAGGAGACTTGTAAAAGGATGCAACGAGTCTGCTGACCCTACTTCTCTACTGCATCAGTTCCAAGCTATTCAGAGACATCCTCAAGAGGTGTCTGATTTCAACATCAGGTTTGCGAGATCCTGGAAACGGGTACCTCGCGAACTTTGGCCTTCACCGGCATGGCTGCTCACTACTATCTGAGATCATTCAACTCAGACATATGCCTGCTGCTGAAGATCGCCAGAATTGACGAGTTTCCTGCGCTGTACGAGGCTGCCCAGCAAGCTGAAGCTGATATTATTTCCATCGGCAGGCTTCCGTCCAGAGTGCAGGAACCAATTCATCCCGACTTCCCCAGATCACAGTATCCTTCTGCTTCTGGCGGTTCGCCGTCCACTTCCGGGCAGCAACCCCAGCAGCAGTGGAATCCGGCGCCGGTCGTAACTCCTTATGGCCCGCCTCAAATGCATTACCCTCATCCGCCTCCTCCCGCTCCGCATTTTCCAGCGCTCCCTGCTCCCCCGCAGTACGCGCCTTATTCTAACCCTCCTCCATTGGCCGCTTTGCCTCCACCGGCACAGTTGCCACCTCCTGACAGCAGCATCCAGAACACGATTCTACAGGAGGTGCGGGCTTTGGCCTCCGGATATCATGCCATGTCCAATGACATGACCGCTATGAAGAAGAAGCAGGCCCAGATGGACCTTGTTCCTAGAAGGCCGTATGCGCCACCAGCATTGACAAAAGATAAAGCCCCAGAGAACCAGCCGCAGAGGCGTCCGCCTCCGAGGAATGCTGCTATAGAAGACCCACCTGGTCCTCCCGACCAGGTCAACTGGTGCACTACGTGCAATGACCCGCATTCGGAGGAAGACTGCACTCTGCACCAGCACTACATCCAGACCTTGGCCGGCAACGCTATAGAAGACGATGAGTTGTACATGATCTTGGACGGCGAGGCTAATTTTGCCCTGCCAGAAGAGAATCTAGTGACGCCCGCCAAGGAAGAAAAGAGAGCTGTGGAAGCGGCTAAGCCTTTGCAAGTCTACGCAAGAAGAGAAAAACCGCAGCCCCACGAGCTGCCACCGTACAAGCGGCTGTGGCCTTACACAGCCCAGGAGAAGGCGTCCAAAGAAAAAGCTCCAGTTAAGCCTTTTCCGGCAAAGGCTGCCCCTGTTCCCGCCAAACCTCCAGCAAAGGCCTCAACTCCCGCTAAGCCTCCTATACCTCAGCTCCCAGCTGAAACCAAAGAGCAAGCCCAGGAGAAGCTGAAGTACCCGTCTCTGACCAAGAGACAGCGAGTTGAGGCCACCCAACAGTACCGGACCAAGTATGAACCGGCTAAGCCAGCAGAAGGAGCTAGTACCTCGGGCTACAGCATTGTAGACGAGTTGAAGAAGACTCCTGCCAGAATCAGCATGTACGACGCTCTTCTGCTCCCAGGCCAGGTAGATCTGCTGCAAGAATCACTAAAGAACATGAAGAGCGGCAAGCAGATGCAGCCTGCTGTCCTGGTTCAACCTTTGACAGTCTCAGCCACTGGGAAGAACAGACCGCCACCCTTTTATCTGTCTTTACGGATGCAAGGGCACATAGTTCACAACTGCATGGTGGATTCTGGTGCTTCCTCGACCGTAATGCCGAAGGCCGTCTGCGATGAGATCGGGATGGAATACACACGGAGCAGCCAAGGTGTGCTGCAACTAGACGGCACCCTTGTCAAGACAGTTGGTGTCATAAAGGATATCCCTATCCGACTGCACAAGGCTCTCGACATCGTAGTCATCCAAGAGGTCGTGATTGTTGACCTGGAGCCTTACTTCGGCATGTGTCTCTCTCGGGAGTTCACTGCGAAGTTGGGCGGGTACCTGTCTCTAGACTACTCACACATGGAAGTGCCCTTCAAAGGAAGGAGACTGAAAATTTTCAATGAGAAGCCTTCCCCCTTTCTAGTGGACAAGATCCCCGGAGGAGAGATGGGCTGCATGGTCCAGTTGTCAGAGGAAGAACTGGTGACAGTGGAACTGACCGAGCAAGCTCTCGAAGTGCTACAGCTCGAAGACGAGTTCTCGTTGCGGGACTTCAATGCCGTAATCGGGACAAAGCAGGGCTGTTACTCCATTAAACAGTCCGAGAGACTTGATGTGTCAGCTGCGAAAGAAGTAGGACCTGCACCCGAAGAGCTGTGGAAGCTTTTCTTTGACGGCGCGCAATGCAAGAATGGCGCCGGTGCAGGGGTACTAACAACTCAGCAGAGTACGAAGCCCTGTGCTTGGGTTTGCGAAAGGCGGAAAGGCTCGGAATCAAGCATCTCCAAATTTTCGGAGATTCAGAGCTGATGTGTCACCAAGTTACGAATAAATGCGCCTCCAAGCATCACTATCTTAAATCGTACCGCAATCGGGTCTGGGACCTGATGGAATCGTTCGACTCATTGAATGTTAAGGCAATATCGCGTGAGAGAAACAAGCACGCAGATATTCTGGCGTCTGTTGGAGCCAGGTACGTTCCGGTTGAAGACGTTGTCCGTAAACTGAAGCCGGTCCGCACCATTTACAGGCCTTCACGTGCCTGATAGGGATACCTTTCGGCAGGTGTTCAGCTGTGACGAGGAGATCGTCACATTCCTGGTTAACGAAGTGTGTGTAATCGAAGGTAGAGACCCTGATGACGAGCAATATGAGGGGTTGATACAGTTACGGAATAATCACGTCCCAAAGGGACTGATTACGTTAGAAAGTCTCTTTGATCAGAACGACAGAGCAATATCACATAGGATCAAAGTAGACCCGAAGCAGTATGCTGACCTGGAACTCGAACCTGGTAAAACCATCAAGGTCGGGACAGACTGCACGTCGGAGGAACTGGGGCAGATTAGATCACTGTGCCAGGAGTTCCCCGACATCGTGGCCTGGTGCTACGAGGATTTGAGGGGGTATGACAGAACTGTCATCCAACATACCATTGAGCTAGAGGATGGCGCCAAGCCATTCCGACAAAAGCAGAGGGCCGTAAATCCAAAGATTGAGGCCATGATGAAGACCGAGCTCTTGAAGATGCTGGAGGCTAAGATCATCTACCCCATCAAACATTCATCCTGGGTCGCGAATTTGGTGCCCGTGAGGAAAAAGAATGGCGACATACGTCTCTGTGTCGACTTCAGAAACCTAAATTAGGCTTCCCTCCGAGACCACTATCCGCTTCCCCAAATTGACCAGATTCTACATATCGTTGCTGGAGCCCAGAGATTTTCACTTTTAGATGGATTTTCCGGCTACAACCAGATTTGGGTCAAAGACGAAGACCAGCATAAGACAGCGTTCACCACCAAGTGGGGGACGTTCGCCTATCAGCGCATGCCGTTTGGCTTATCCAATGCTGGTGCTACGTTCCAAAGGGCCATGGACCTCGCCTTCCGAGAGCTGCTCAACAAAATTATTGTCATCTACCTCGATGACATGACTGTTTTCTCTCACCAACGAGAAGATCATGTTTCGCACCTGCGGCAGATATTTGAGAGTTGTCGAGAATTCGGCATCTCCATAAACCCGAAGAAGTCTGTCTTCGTGGTAAAGGAAGGAAAGCTGCTGGGACATGTCATCTCCGAGGAAGGCCTCGCCATTGACCCTGACAGAGCGGAAGCCCTCGTTCGCTTGCCAGCCCCCATCGACAAAAAGGGCTGCAGTCCTTCTTCGGTCAGATTAACTTCGTGCGGAAGTCCATCCCGGACTTCGCACAAGTGATCAAGCCTATGGCCGAACTGCTCAAGAAAAACACACCTTACGAATGGACTGATGAGAGAGAGCAAGCCTTCGAGGAGATCAAGGCCCGAATTGCACAAGCCCCGGTGTTGACCAACCCGGACTACTCCAAGGACTTCATCCTGTATGCAGTGGGAGAACCCGAAAGTTACGCCGCAGTCCTGACTCAGAAGGGAGACGACGGTGAGGAGCGCCCCATAGCGTTCCTGAGCCAAGTCATCTTGCCGCATGAAGAAAAGTACAATTTTATAGAGCGGCAAGTTCATGCTGTCATGAAGTCCCTTCGAAAGTTCAGGCACTTTGTCTCCCAGAGCAAGACCACTGTTTTTGTGATTCACCCGGATGTTCAAAGTTTTATTTTACAAGGAGAACCGGGTCACAAGAGAGCGGGATGGGTTGCCAAGATCCAGGAGTTCGACATTGAAGTGCGGCCCACCAAGCTTATCAGAGGCCGAGCCTTGTGTCAGGAATTGGCCCGAAGCGCTGTAGCCGGCATCTCCGCCTGTAAGTGGGAGGACACAGCGACACGCATCTACCTAGCCGACTCCTTATCGGAGGGTAGTGATTGGACAGATGAACTGGTGAAATACTTCTGCACCGGAAGATGTCCCGATCACCTGAACGCCTCACAACGAAGGAGATTTTGGCTAGGTGCACTAAAGTACACTCTTCGCCCCGAGGGGCTTTACTTCAGAAACATTGACGGCATCCTGTTGCGGTGCGTCAGAAAATCCGACCAGCCTAGGGTCCTCGGAGAATTTCATTCCGGGATGCCTGGGGGTCACCATTCTTCGAGGCCGACGGCCTTAAAAATAATAAGGGCTGGATACTATTGGCCCACTCTGTTCGCAGACGCGCATGCGGTCTGCGCTAAATGTGATCAATGCCAAAGGTTTGCTGGCCGAAACAGAAAAGCACCCCTGCCCCTTCAACCGATTCAGGCCGAGACTCCGTTCCAGCAATGGGGTCTAGACTTCATTGGGGTGATTTCTCCTAACTCCTCCGCCGGCCACAAGTTTATTCTTACAGCTACTGATTATTTTACACGGTGGACGGAGGCAATCCCGACCAAGAACGCAGACCAAGAAACGGTCATCGGGTTCATTGAAAGCCTGATTACTCGCTTCGGGGTTCCAGAGTCGATTGTGACAGACAATGGTCCGGGATTCGTAGGCGCTGTACTCACGGAGTACACCAGCAGACTTGGCATCTATCACAAGATGTCTTCTAATTACTACCCGCAGGGGAATGGCCTTGCCGAGTCTACTAACAAGAACCTCCTGAAAATTCTCCGGAGGACCATTGAAAGGAATAAGCGAACTTGGCACTTACTCTTGAACCGGGCGCTATGGGCGGATAGAGTTGCGTTCAAGAAATCCCTCAGAACGTCCCCCTACGCGCTTGTCTATGGCAAGGAAGCTGTCATGCCATCACACATCGAGATCCCTGCCCTGTGGATGATTGACGAAGACAGGAGCAGCGGAGACCCGGTGGACGACAGACTGTGCCAACTCCTGCAGTTGGAAGAAGACAGAGAAAGTGCATACCAGGCCTTCGCGGATCACATTGCAGCCACTCAAGGCTGGTTTGCCAAAGGCGCCACTGCCCGAATTTTCAAAGTCGGGGACTTGGTGCTAAAGTGGGACTTGTTGTCACATTTTGCACGGGGTGCAATGTTTTCAATTTTTGTAAGAGAGCTGCTCTTCCTTCTCCCCCTTTTTTCTCTCTTCCCTACATTCTCATTCTTCTCAAAATTGACAGCACTTGCCCTGAAAAATGGCTAAGTGTCAGGGCATGCTGAGGTGTTCGGGATTTTGCGGGCCATAAACAGGGGCGATAAAATGGACAAAATGAGCCCTGGATATTTTATTATTGCAGATCTTCTCGCAAGCTTTCCAACGATATATTATAATAGGCGATCGGGTCAGCGGATCAAAAGTTATGGCCCCGGGAAGCTGAACCAGGAAACCCAGTTTTTTGTGCGAAGTGCGCACTTCGCCCAGTTTTGGTGCGAAGTCCGACTTCGCCCCTCTTTCTGGGCGCACCTTGTAACTGGCAGGCTGACAAAGAAGAATGATAACTGCCGGAGCAGGTCCGTACAGCGGCAGACACCAGTGTTCACCTGTGCGCAGCCCGACTTTTCAGCAGAGCCGGAATGCGCCCTTGACAGGTGTACAGTAGGGGAACAAACCCGGAATTTGACCAAGGCGTGAAGGCCTTCCCAACTGCATTGTTTTCTGCCCACGCATCCCAAGGAGCTCCGATCCCAAGCGAAGATAGATAGACTGCCCTTCAAGGCAGACATGTGTCACACAACATAATCCATCATACGACAAGTGTCCAGCTTCGGGATTTGAACCAAGACTGCCGACCAAAAGGGATAAGTATGGGCCGCACTACTTATGCCAGCTGCCTCATTTAAGACTGACGTGAGTTTCCACCTGCCTCAGCTACCCACATTTCTGTCAATATAAAGTTCTACCCAACGCGCTGCCACGTGGCTGTTCAACCTTCAGGGAGACCATGCCGAGGGTACAGTCCAGCCTGACAGAGGTCAGCATCAGCAGTTCCGCGGCTGCTTTTGTCAGCTAATGTTTGGCTGGGACTTTGTGCCCATTAATGTAACCGGGGGGAACTTTGGGCTATAAATACCCACCACGTTTTCATTGTAAGTGGTGGAAGGGGAATGTTTGTTAGGGAACTACTGTGCTTATTGTAACCGTGCTTCTGCTTATAAATATAATCTGTATGCTTGGTTCTGTTCTGCTGCTTCTATTTTTTATGCTGCCTTTCTATTCATGCCTTAGGCTAACCTGTCACGGCTTGCTGATTCATTTCAGCATTTGGTGAGCAGGTGCCTCTAGCATTGCTTGTTTAAAGCACCCCTGTACTTCATTAGTTAAAAGGATACATAGAATGGATGTAGTAGCAGTTCCATCAGTTATGTGTTTTGTTGCTGGCCCGTATCTGGTGACTGATGCGATCCCGTACTGTTAGTTCCTTGTAGGGAATGTCTGTTAGGGAGCCATTGGAGCTGTGCGGTTAAATTCTCTACATAAACACATATACCTGGTTCTGATATCTCTAGTTTGCTTTCTACTCCTGTTAGTGTACGTATCTGGTGATTGATGCATTGCCATGCTGTTAGTTCCTTGTAGGGAATGTTTGCTAGGGGATCATTGAAGCTGTGCATACACTGCCTGAGTATCGGAAGTACACATAGTTTTTGCAGTTCCTGGTCATGCTTTGTGTTTATAATGCAGTAAGTAGCGGTAATTAGTGTGTTCCCGTACTGTTAGTTCCCCCCACCCAACTCCACTCTCATTTGTAAATTCTTTCCGCATTTTTATCTCTTTCCTGCACTCTCATCTTACTAACCCCCGCAAGGAGCCGGCCTTCTCCGGAGATTGGCCCGGAAGGCATCCCTTCCTTCCGGCCTTTCAATGTTGGTTCGCGGGTCCAGGGCGCAATAACGACCAAATCCTTTCCTCGTGGCGGATTCGTGACCAACAGTTTTTGGCACGCCCGGTGGGACCCTTTGTCTCGCATTTGGAAGATCTCAAGCTCGTCCTCATTCGGGCTGACAGTTTCTTTCCGAATGCTCGGTGGGACAAGGAGGTTTCTCACCCCCAAACAGAATGAAGCACTGGTGCTCGCTTCATTGCTGTTCAAAATCAGAGCACTCGGCGACTCTGCACGTTCATATTCTCTGAGTCCGAAAGACCGGTCCTAACGCCTTCGTTCAAGCAAGAAGGTGGCGAGCGAGGAACCCGGGAAACCAGCCTGACTTTGCGAAATTGATACCAACGCTGCAGGCGAGCGCGTCAGGCCGGCTGATTACCAAGCCCGCATAGACGAATCAGTGAGGTGAGACGATCAGTCTCCATGTTTTAAGGAGGCCCGAGTTGGTGAATCTCTGGCTTGCCTTTATCTGGCAAAATCACCTGGCGACTCCGACTGAGCTGAAGATCCAGATTTCTTGATCGCAGCGCCCTTTTAAGCCGATAGAAGACACCCGGAGGAATCAAGGTTTGGCGAGCAGCCTTGACCTCATAAGCGGAGAAATGAATGTTCACCTACAGTCTCCACCGTGGTGGTATTGGCTCCAACCATCACCGCAACCGGTACCCGAAGAGGGCTCCCGTCTGAAAAATCTCCTTGCCACGTTGTTCATCAATTGTACGGGTACCGGCATGAACGACAATCTGCCACGTTGCACCATGTTCGCAACCTGGCAAGCTTTGGGAGGCCAGCCGGACTTCAAAGATCGTCTGAAGTACAATCAGATCTGGTCCGGGCACTGCAGGTTTACCGGATAGGCAACCAAAGTTAGAATTGTGGTGGCGGCATGCCAATAGCGCCGCAAAATTTTGTGTAAATAATCCGGCTATTATTCCAAGTTTTAGTTGTTTTCCTTTTTCAGTCTGTGCAGTGTTTTCTTTTTAAGTGTTCCGAGAAGGCAGTTGCCGGAGGTGGATCTGAAGAGCAGTTGCAGCGAGGGTGACTCTGTTGCCCAATGGATGAAGGCATGGGTCCTTTGCGCCGAGGCGAGCTCGACAGCCCGCGAGCCGCCAGAAATGTTGTCACATTTTGCACGGGGTGCAATGTTTTCAATTTTTGTAAGAGAGCTGCTCTTCCTTCTCCCCCTTTTTTCTCTCTTCCCTACATTCTCATTCTTCTCAAAATTGACAAAGACTTGCCCCGAAAAATGGCTAAGTGTCGTGGCATGCCGAGGTGTTCGGGATTTTGCGGGCCATAAACAGGGGCGATAAAATGGACAAAATGAGCCCTGGATATTTTATTATTGCAGATCTTCTCGCAAGCTTTCCAACGATATATTATAATAGGCGATCGGGTCAGCGGATCAAAAGTTATGGCCCCGGGAGGCTAAACCAGGAAACCCAGTTTTTTGTGCGAAGTGCGCACTTCGCCCAGTTTTTGTGCGAAGTGCGCACTTCGCCCAGTTTTGGTGCGAAGTTCGCACTTCGCCCAGTTTTGGTGCGAAGTGCGCACTTCGCCCGCTTTGGTGCGAAGTCCGACTTCGCCCCTCTTTCTGGCGCACCTTGTAATCGGGCAGTCGGGCGGTCGACAAAGAAGAATGATAACTGCCGGAGCAGGTCCGTACAGCGGCAGACACCAGTGTTCAACAGTTGCCGCAAGGAGAACAGTTAGAGCAGCAAAAGACAGGGGAGGCAAGTTCCTCTGTACCCAAAGGATGAAGGCATGGATTCTTTGCGCCGAGTCGAGCTCGACACCCCGCGAGCCGCCAGAAACGTTAGTCACATTTTGCACGGGGTGCAATGTCTTCAATATTGTAACAGTGCTGCTCTTCTTTTCCTCCTTCCGTTTTCCTTCCTTCTCTCCCTTTCCTTTTCTTTCCCGCATTCTCTTTCCTTCCCCCCCTTTCTTGGAGTCCCCCAGTTGATTTTTCAACTTTCCAGCAGGTTACCCTGAAAAATTGGCTAAGTCTGGGTGCGAAGTTCGCACTTCGTCCAGTTTTGGTGCGAAGTGCGCACTTCGCCCAGTTTTGGTGCGAAGTTCGCACTTCGCCCAGTCTGGGTGCGAAGTGCGTACTTCGCCCGATTTAGTGCGAAGTCCGACTTCGCCCCATTTTCCGGGCGCACCTTGCACCGGCGAGGTGGCAGTCGACAAAGAAGAATGATAACTCGCGGAGCGAGTCCGTACAGACGCGGACACCGGTGTTCACTCGTGCGCAGCCCGACTTTTCAGCGAGCCGGAATGCGCCCTTGACAAGTGTACAGTAGGGGAACAAACCCGGAATTTGACCAAGGCGTGAAGGCCTTCCCAACTGCACTGTTTTCTGCCCACGCATCCCAAGGAGCTCCGATCCCAAGCGAAGATGGATAGACTACCCTTCAAGGCAGACATGTGTCACACAGCATAACCCATCATACGACAAGTGTCCAGCTTCGGGATTTGAACCAAGACTGCCGACCAAAAGGGATAAGTATGGGCTGCACCGCCTGTGTCAGTAGCCTCATTCAAAGCTGATCTGAGGTTCCACCTGCTCCAGCTACCAGCGTACCTGCCGACTTGAAGTTTTGCCCAGCGCACCGCCATGTGGCTGTCCAGCTTTCAGGATGACCATGCTGCGGGTACAGCCCGGTCCGACAAAAGGTCAGCATTTGCAGCTCTTTCGCCGCTTCTGTCAGCTTATGTTTGACTGGGACTCTGTGCCCATTAATGTAACGGGAAGGACTCGGGCTATAAAAGCCCATCGTGAATTCATTGTAAAGGGTGGAAGGGGAATGTTTGTTAGGGAATCACCGTACCCATTGTAACCGTGCTTCTGCTAATGAATACAATCTGTATGCCTGGTTCTGTTCTGCTGTCTTTATTCTTTTATGCTGTCTTTCATTATATGCTTTAGGCCCACCTGTGTCGCGGCTCGTTGATTCACTTCGGCGTTTGGCGATCAGGTTCCTCTAGTATTGCTTGTTTAAGCACTTGTCATCCTCCATTAATTTAAAGCATTTATAGAATAGATATGGTGGCAGTTCCATCAGTTATGTGTTTTGTTGCTGGTCCGTATCCGGTGATTGATGCGATCCCGTGCTGTTAGTTCCTTGTAGGGAATGTTTGCTGGGAGCCATTGAACAGTGCGGTTAAATTCTCTACATAAACACATATACCTGGCCCTGATATCTCTAGGCTTGCTTTCTACCTATGTCAGTGTACGTATCCGTTAATCGATGCATTGCCGTGCTGTTAGTTCCTTGTAGGGAATGTTTGCTAGGGGATCATTGAATGGTGCATACACTGGCTATGTATCGGAAGTACGCGTAGATTTTGCAGTTCTTTGTCATACTTTTGTATTTATGATGCAGCAAGTAGCGTTGATTGGTGTGTTCCCGTACTGTTAGTTCCCCCCCACCAACCTCTGAATATATTTGTAATCCCTTTCTGTACATTTATTTCTTTCTGTACATTCTTCTCTTTCCTGTATCCTTAGCTTAAATCAGCCCCCCCCCCAAAAGGAGCCGGCCTTCTCCGGAGATTGGCTCGGAAGGCATCTCTTCCTTCCGGCCTTTCATGCTGGTGGGCGAATCTGGGCGCATTAACCCAAAATCCTTTCCTCATGGCAGATTCGTAACCGACAGGTTCCACTTAAAAATTTACCGCCACTGAAGGCGCCCAAATGGGCCCTTCCTTGTACAGATTTCCCTTCTGCATTTTAGTTTTCAGAATGTATATATTTCAGCATTCAGTTTTTTTAATTTTTTAAGAAAAGGGCCCAAGTAAGACCTAGGGCAAACCCCGACTTCGCAGCGAAGTCGGGTAGCGCTCCTTGGACAGTGCGAAGTACGGAGCAAGGCAGCTGAAAAGAGGAGCTAAAATTAACTAAGTCTGGGTGTGCAACCCGACTTCGCAGCGAAGTCTGGGTGCGCAACCCGACTTCGCAGCGAAGTCGGGCTGCGCCCCCTCCAAAGGGCGCAGTTGGGAAACAGACAGCGACAAAATGGCTAAGTGTCGACTGCGCAACCAATTTCGGGCGAAGTCCGAGTGCGCCCTAACTTCCGGGCGAAGTCCGAGTGCGCCCTGAATTTCGGGCGAAGTCCAAATAACCCACCACGGAAAAACATGAAAAATTCTAAGTGTGGGCCCAGGGCGAAGTACGACACAGGGCGAAGTTGGGTCAACGGGCCAGAAATTCTCTCTTGTAAAGTGTGCCCAGGCGGCAGCGATGACGTCAGCAATGGCATGATGCCCAAGGAGGTTTAATGATTGCACATCTTTCAAGAATGATGCATTAAAAAAGCAAGGTGCGTTTTGGACCAACGGCTACTAGGGTGTGCTTTTCAAAAAAAAACCCATGCACAGCCGCCAAAAAATCATAACGTCTCCACCAACTCCAAGTTAACTGCCCTAACTCCCTCCCTCGCGCCATTAATGTTGCAGTCGTTGTCTACAAAAAGGGCCCTGGCGCAACCAGAAAATTCAAATCATTCAAGCTGATTCCCTGACTGCAAGGAATAAAGCTGACAAACTTAGAATCCGTAATTCCTGCCTCTGCTGTTTCGAAAAGGATGGACAAGGGGAAAGCGCCCGTACAGGCGCAATCCAGTGAAGAGCGGCGCGAAGCTGAGGAATCACCAGAGTCAAGCGCTCATGAGAGCGAAGCGCCTCCGGACTAGAAAAGAAAGACCCGGACAAAGAGGCGCGTAGCTGGTCAGACTCCGCCGCCACCAGTTAATCGCCTGTCCGGGTACAAGGATGGCTCTTTCTCCATCAGCCTCACCAAATTGCGGCTAAACATTGCAAAGTGGGTAGACAAGGTTTCGCCCTCACATCATGTCGGCGCTGCATATAAATCGAACCTATACTGGTTCTTGTGCCCTCCTACTCACCAGTGCCCGGAGCTGATTGAAGCAATTGCAGAATATTACAAACCAGCTGCCCGGCAAGTCTGCGACAACAAGGGAAAAGTGTTGTTCACACTCTTCCGGGAGAGCGTCCAGCCAACGTTCGCCCCGGGGTTGCAGTATGAGCCCGGCGCAATTGTCAGAAGGATGAATCTGGACGAGCAGACCGGCAGATTTACGCAGACAAAGCGGATGAGAGAGTTTCTTGATTCGGAGCTGAAGACTCCGTTGACGACTGGACGATGGCCGACTGGCCCCATACCCTTGGACAGATTTGAGAATAAATACATCTACATCATCCTGGCGTAGGTCCTAGGCTGACTCTGACAAAGTAGTACGGCCGTACCAGCTGGCGCTGGCAGAATGTCTCCTATACGGAGAATTTTATGACTCTACAGCGCAAAAGAGTGGAAAGCACCCTATTTTCTTCGACTGGGCGGACTGGCTGGCATACGCAATACATTCAAGTCTGGTTAGGTTGCAGCAAAAGCAGACAAAAGATTTCCGGTTTTGTTCCTTCCTCGCATGGCTGTGCTTGTATCACATGCATTACCGGATGAACGTTCCTGACTCGAGGAAAATAAATGAAAAAGGAGAGCCGCTGCTCGTGTACGAATGGACTGAGATTCTATACAGAAAAGGCTCATTCTACGAATTTAATCTCAAATTTCTGTGCCAGGTCATGGGGTTGTTCAACCGTAAGGCATGTCGCCCACCGGAAGTCATGACAAAATACTTGTGGAAGAATGAGTATGGGGACACCTTCCGGCTGACTCAGGGCATCATAGTTAGAATCTACGGGTTCAAGGGGCAGCCGTTCCTACTGCCCTACTTCTGCACTGACCACCAGTTCGGGATGGAAATTGCGCGGCAGATGGACTACGTTGAAGAAGAATTCGGCCAAGGCAAAAAGAAGGGTCATATATTTCAGTATCCCATGACCTGGGCGAATACCCAAGTGTACGAAATCGGGCAGCACGTCTACCTCGAGCGGGAGCTCATTGATATGGGTCTAATAATGCTGCCTCAGCGCTGGAAGTACGACCCAATTGGGGTCAGAGGTAAATTCACGCACATCTGTCCCCGAGCCGAGATCATGCAGGAAAGAAGGAACAGAACGGGCGTAGACCTAGAATGGCACATCGAGCAGATGAAATCATGGCCCCCATGGCATGAGTTTTACTGCGAAGAGGTGACGTACGATCCCGAGCAAAACCCGGATCACCGGATGGAGTCTGCGGGCTTCAGAAAATTCCTCGCCAAGGTGTCGCCCCTCAACTGGCATAAAGACAAAATCATTGAATGCTGGAAGATGAGGTGTTGCACACAGCACGATAAATCCAACCGGAGGAATCTGGCCGTTGACGATGAATTTTCGGCACTATATGACCAGCATGTTGCCACCTGGCAAACTTTCGAATTCCGTAATTGCGTTCCCCGAGGTGCAAAGAAAAGATATATAAAGACGCCCCCGTCCCAGCAATCGTCAACTCCGGCAACTTCCAGTGGAACTCCGACGAGTAGTCAAGTGGGCCCAATGCAGCCTGCAGCTTCTGATGCAGTGCCCGAAAAGGCGCAAAATTCTGAGAAGTCAACCCCTGAGGTGGCTCCTCCAGCAAAAAAAGTGCCTGCGCTGCCAGATAGTAGATCGGCTACGACGAGCATTCTTCCAGCCAGACCCAGGTACAAGTTCACCGTAGGAACGTCAGCGCCTGCCGCCCCGACATTATCTCTTTCCTCTGGACCAGCCACGACGCTAGAAGAAAAGAAGAGGAAGAGAGTTGAAAAGCCAAAGCGGCCTAAAGAGCCTGTGCAACAATCAGTCGCAGAGCAGGCGGAGGCAGCAGCGCCAGAAGTTCTCTTTGGACAGCCCTGAACCAGAAGCAGACACCCGGGCTGCAAGCATCCCTCCAACAACGGCTCAGGCGGAGCCCGCAGGTACGTCCACTGTTTCTCTTCCCCAAGTCTCAGTCAGCCCTGCCAAAGCCCCATCTCCCATCTCATCAGGGCAAGCCGTAGCCGCGTCTCCCTCTTCCCCAACTACTCAGCCCTCTAGCGGCCCACATTCCTTTGACCAGTTTGCTCAGGATCCTAACGCCTTCCAATCACTGAGTCAAACCCTAGAACCCTCCCCCGCAGTCAGTACTGAAGTTGCTCCTTCGCCGCCGCGCTCCTCACCCCAGACGTCCAAAACCCTACCAGTACCATCCACTCAGCCGCCCGTTTCCCCTAGGACCCGGTCACCCTCAAAAGCGCCCACTCCTTCTGGAATACCTCCCACGTCACTGTTTGCAGGAAAAATGCCGCGGCAAAATCCAATGCTGGAGGATTTGGACTTCATGGGCGAACTACAGAGCACCGATGACCTGCCTTTGGCAGTAAGCGCCTCAGGATGTTCCGCCTCCTTTCTCCAGGGCGTGAAACGAAGGAGAGCTGAAGAGATAGCTGCCCCGGTAAAGCGCACAAAGTTCGATCTAGACAGGAGAGTGCTGACAACTGAGAAATTGATCCCAAATGTAAAGAAGCCTCTCCGGGAGATGACCGAGGCAGACTACGAGCTTCAAAGGAAGGAGAAAAGCTTTGACGACATCAACGAGGAATACGAAGTTCGTGGTATTCGTCGTAGGACAAACAACCTCCTCGTCAAACATCTTGAGACCCAGGAAGCGCTGTTCTAGATGCAGAATAACACAAGGCAGCTCGAGGAGGACCTAGCTAGGGCTACTGCGCAGCTGGGATCAGCGCAGCAAGAGATAGATGAGCTTAAGGCCCAGCTGGCCGCCTCTCAGCAGGAGGCCACAGCGCAGAAACAGACAGCCGAGCAGCTGTCAGAAGAGAAAAGAGCGGCGCTGGAGCAGGTTTCACAGCTTCAGGATTCGCTGAAACAGGCACAGTCGCAACTTGCAGAGAAAACGTCACAAGCGGCGGTCTTTTCAAAGAGCAAAGCCAAGGAGATGCGGGCTAATCTGCTGCAAGGTTGCAAGCCCAACCTTGTCAAGTCCTTGTCAGTTCTGGACTTCGTGTCCAGGATTGAAGAAGTATCTGCCCAGGGAAAGCCTGTGGTAGAGGAACCCGAACACAAGGCGAGGCAATGGCTGGACCTGGCTATAAAACTTGAGGAGTTTGAGCGCAAAGGCTTCCAATTTGTCCCTATGTCCCAACTTGCCTCAGAGTGGGCAGATGCAAGGGTAACCTTGCATATTTATTTTGACAAGACAAAGAGGATTAGAACTCGCCGGGAAGGCGCCGGACGCCCTAGAACATGAAAGGAACATTCTCCCGGCCCCCTTTAACACTCTGTCCGAACACGGGTGCCCGAGCTACATCAAAGATGGCGAGTTCCCCGACCCTTGAGCAAAGTTAAGCGGAATTGGCTGTCCTTCGAGACGGATACAGCAGAAATTGATAGCTGGGCGAGCCAATTCAAGAAGCTCGAGTCACCCAGATGGTGTCGAAATACTGTAAAATCAACTCCTCCGTAAAGGAGTTGGGAAAAAGATATAACACCATCGACCTGCAGGCGGTCGCTGCATTCCACGCAGCATTAAGAGAGATCAGCGACCTTGCTCCGTTCCAAGAAGCAGTCTGGGACCAAGCCAAGGCTGCATACCAACGCATCAGCGAGTGGGAGGCTGATAGTGGAGAACATTCAGGTTCAGAAGGAGAGACTGGGCAGGCAACTGCCGAAAGTGACCCAGAAGAAGAACAGTTGCCCGGAAGGAAGCGGTCAGAGCAGCAGAAGGCAGGGGAAGGAAGTTCCTCTGCACCCAATGGATGAAGGCATGGTTCTTTGCGTCGAGGTGAGCTCGACACCCTGCGAGCCACCAGGAATGTTGCCACATTTTGCACGGGGTGCCATGTTTTCAGTTTTTGTAAGTGACCTACTCTTTTCCTTCCTCTCTTCCCCTTTCTTCATTTCTCTCTTTCTCCCTCTTCTTTGCAGTTCCATTCCTCCCCTTGAACTTCCCCCAGTAAATTTTCCAGCAAGAGTTCCCTGAAAATTTCTAAGTGTCAGAGCGCAACCCGACTTCGCAGCGAAGTCGGGTGCGCCCTTCTTCCTGGGCGCACTAGGGAAGCAGTGCAGCAGAAAATCAGCTAAGTGTTGGGGCGCAACCCGACTTCGCAGCGAAGTCGGGGTGCGCCCCCCTTTTGGTGCGCAGTCCGAATGACAGTAAAACAGCAAAGTACCGGTGCGCAACCCGACTTCGCAGCGAAGTCGGGGTGCGCCCTCTGACCGGTGCGCAGTTGGGCAAGCAAGTCCAAAAATTGACTAAGGCACGGAGGCCTCCCCAACTGTGCTGTTTTCCACCTGCACAACCCGACAACGCTCTAATCCTGGGCGAAGTTGGATAAACTGCCTTTCAAGGCAGACACGTGTCATTCATCAGCATCCGACAAGTGTCCAACTTCGGGATTCGAGCCAAGACATGATCGGGAAAAGGACAAAGCATGGGCTGCACTATCTACGCCAGCTGCTATCATTTAAGGCTGATAAGAAGTTCCATCCACCTCAACTACCCGCATTCCTGCTGACCAAAGGTTTGACCCGACACACCGCCACGTAGCTGTACATCTTTCAGGGAGACCATGCCGCAAGTACAGTTCTGCCCGACAGAAGTCAGCATCAGCAGCTCCTCAGCCGCTTGTGTCAGCTAATGTTTAGTCTGGAACTTTGTGCCCGAGAATGTAATAGGGGGGAACTTGAGGCTATAAATAGCCATGTAATTCATTGTAAAAAGGGGAAGGGGAATATACTGCTAGGGAACCATTGTAGCTGTGCGTTTGCCTCTAATACAAGCATATACTTGGCTCTGCTTACTGTCTTTTATCTTGTATGCTGCCTCTCCTTGTCATTTCTGCCTCATGTTTCTTGTATCATTGCTTACTATTGTACTGAATTTTGGACTCTGGTATTTGATGATCAAGTATTCCTCGAATGCATAGATAGAGGATACATAGGATTAATGATAGCTGTAGTTTCAATGTGTGCTTTGTAAAGGAATGCTGTTAGTAGCGGTGATTGATCGTTGCCGTGCTGCTTATTCCCCCCACCCAACTCCAATCACATTTGGATTCTCTTTCCGCACTTTTATCTCTTTCCCTGCACTCTTATCTTAACACTAAAAACCCCACAGGAAGCCCGCCTTCTCCGGAGATTGGCACGGAAGGCATTCCTTCCTCCCGGAATTTCAATCTGGTGGGCGAATCTGGGCGCAATAACAACAAATCCTTTCCTCATGGCAGATTCGTAACCAACAAGTATATTTATTTATTCTTAAGGCTCAAGGACAATTACAATAAATCTCAACACCAACTGTGTCAGGCACAACTAATAATGCTCGATGACTACTCGATGGAAACTAGTAAACTATCCTCCCCACAAAACCAACTCGCAAACGCACCCTAGGTCTTAGGTAGGCACGCAAGCCCTGAGCCCAACAAATTGCCCAAACAAGTTCCCACAATGCCCATTGCCTACGACCTGGACTCACATGGATAGAAGCATACAACTACACAACTTGGCAACTCGACACAACCCATTGCTAAAAGCACGCTTGCTCAAATAGAATGAAAAGCCATCACTTGTCTCAATTTGCACACCTTGCTAGTCTAGCAATGTAGTCACTTATTGCATTGGAATCTCAAGGCAAAGATAGGTAGCTCGCAATGCTTGTAATAAAGTCGTGAGTGTTGGTTGGGATGTTTGAAACACATCCCACATAGACTCCCCCATTTGAAATTGACAATGCCCTCAACACTGTGAAAACTCTACTACATCTCTCAGGAGGTCCCTACCAGCTCATTTTTGACCCCAAGGACTAAGGTCGACAACCCTCGTAAGGAACTCTTGCACCTTATCCATGCTTTTCCATAGTGTCTCCTCTCGCTCCTAGCTCGCCGTCGCCTCATCCACCCAACTCACCAAGAACTCCCTGCACTATCTGTTACCCCAACCAACTATCGGCACATCCAAGATACGCTCCACCTCCCTTTCTGGCTTGTTCACCACGTTCACAGGAAGCCAATTTGGACGATTCCTTTCTTGCTCGACCTCATCAGTGTAGTACGGTTTCAATTGACTTATATGGAAGATAGGATGTACTCTCATGTGTTTGGGCAACTTCAATCTATAGGCAACCTTACCCACTCTGGCCGCAATCTCATACGGACCATCAAACTTGCGGATTAAGGCCCTTGCTTGTCCCGAAAGCGCCTTGAACACCTCAGGCTCCATCCTCAACAAGATCTTATCACCCACACCAAACTCATCAGGTCATTGAGCTTCATCAACATACTGCTTCATATGCTCTCCTTAATCCTATCCATGATTTCCCCATTCAAATCCAACTTGCTATCCCCATGAACAAATACTGGGCTAGCCGACGCTATCGCACTGACCGCCAATTGTTTCCTGGTGAGCGCATCCACCACCACATTCTCTTTTCCAACGGTATGCATGATCTCCATATCAAACTCAGCCAAGAAGTCTTGCCACCTTGCTTGCTTGGGTGTAAGCTTGCTCTAAGTTAGGAAGAAGGAATTTAAGACATTGTCTGTCTTCACCATGAAATGAGAAACCAACCGATAGTGCCTACAGGTTCACAAATAATGAACCACCGCCATCATCTCCTCATGAAATGGATACTTTCTATGTATTGTTCAACTTCCTTGACTTAAAAGCAATAGGATGCCCATCTTGAATGAGCACACCTCCGATGGGAAAATTAGATGCATCTTTGTGCACCTCAAATGGTTTGTTGAAGTCTGCTAGGGACTGTTGGTCACAAATCCGCCACAGGAAAGGATTTTTGTATGTCTAAGCGCTCTAGACTTGGACCAACATTGAAATGCCGGAGGGAAGAGATGCCCTCCGTGCCAATCTCCGGAGAAGGCCGGCTCCTATACTAACTACAGGGGTTTTAAGATGAGAGTGCAGGAAAGAGATTAAAAAGATAAGGGTGCAGGAAAGAGAGAAAGAAATGGAAATAACTTGGTATTGCAGTGGGAAAGAACATGCAGCACAATAACTCATCTATATCTAAACTAGCAGCATTCAATAAAGAAAATGTAACAGAAACTGAAACTGCATATGCCTCTCTATGTATCCTCTAACAGAATTCCAGACACATTCATCTTCTCATGCTAAAATCCAGATAGCAGAATTACAGCAACCAGAAAACTAAATGAAAGCAAAAATACTTGCCAGAGGCAGCATAAAAAGAAGGCACAAATTCAGAGCCAAGGATCTTCAGTATTGATAGCAAAATGTTTAGCTACAACAGCTTCTTTAGCAAAATGTTCCCCCCCGTTTTCATTACAATGCATGGGTTTTTATAGAGGACCCTTCCCTCTGAGCCATTAATGCACTAGATTTACAAGGACGCTCAGGCGGCTCCAAAAATCGCGCTCGCCTCTTGATGCAAATGAAACTTCCCATCCTATTTCTATAACTAGTTGCAGGGCCGCGTTAGACGGGGAAAGTTGCATTTATGTGCCGCGGGCGTGTCTCGGACTCATACCCAGTCTTGGAATGTGTGCCCCTCGGGAGGAGCACTATCGTCAGATGCACCTTGGGTGAAGCTTCACTGGATTTTCGTCCGAAGCGCTGCTTCACAATGAGTTCGGGCCGAAGCGAAGGTCAGGATGGGGATCAAAGCCCTAAGTCAAAATGTCCTCGTCTGGGTTAGTTCGCTGGAAAATGGCCTTGAAGATAGCTTCGCCAGATAAAATGGCCGAAGTGGCCAGTCTGCTTGTAGAAGACATGCTGCTTCGCTGAGAAATGGGCCCAAAATGCTACTTCGGCAAGGAACTTGCCCGAAGTGGTTGGCTGCTGGCAATGTGTTACAAAATCTTCTCCCTCTGCATTTGGATAGACGCTTCACAGCGATCAAACCAGAAGGTGGCAGTTCGGGGGAGCATCGACCGAAGCTTACTCCCTGCCTTAGACATTTTCCTATCCTTCCAATAGTGCTTTGGCAAAACAGTGACCGAAGTGGGAGGTTTGTAGGGGGAATGGGCGAAGTAGCCGACTCGCTAGACTGAGGCCTGAACTGGCGCCTATCTAAGTGACAGTTCGCTGGGAAGATGGGCCGAAGTAACACTTCGGCAAAGATTTTAGCGAAGTGACCCCGCTGACTTAGCACATTCTTGCTCAACTCAAAATTGCAGCTTCGCAGCTCCTCTGCCCGAAGTGACTACTTCGGCAGTCTTGTGAGCGAAGTGCCCTCCATGCCTTAGAAATATTTAGGCCAAAACTGGACTTCTCTGATTTTCTTTGCGAAGCTGCTCTTTTCTCTCTGCCTTCAGCGAAGCTTTCTATCTTTTCCTGTTTTCTGCTGGCGAAGCTCTTTATATACATGAATTAAATACAAGGGGGCCAAAAATGGGAACCAAAATTGCTGCAATGCTATGAAATACAAGAAAAAGCAAGGGAACAAATTCATGAAAAATAAGAAAACACTTTACAAAATCAACTTATACTTCAATTTTCTTTACCCCTTCAAGCAATGTGACAGAATTGTCAACATTCCTGGCGGCTCGTGGGGTAACGAGCTCGCCTCGGTGCACGGACCCTTAGCCTTGATCCATTGGGCCAGAGTCACCTCCGGTCCCTGCTTCAGTTTGCTCTTCTCCTTCTGGGGGTCCCTCTGCAGCTATCTCTCTTTCATTTTCTTCTCCTTCTCCTTCCTCATCGGGCTCTTGCTCCTGCTCCCTGCTCAGGCGGTGGGGGGTCACGGTCACGGAAAACTCTACATGGGTTGCAGCAAGCTCTACCAGCCTGGTACTTCTAAATTGATTCTCATTTGACTAGATCTGGATACAAAACAAGTCCTCCTGATCCAAATCTGTATGTCAAAAGCATTGGTGATGACATAGCTGTCCTCATAATTTTTGTGAATGACATAATCATCATTGGCAACGAGGCTAGCACTGTACAATAGTTAAAATCAGATTTATGCCCCAAGTCTAATGTGGCATATCAAAGTCTATTGTACTATTGTTTAGGAGTAGAGTTTTAGTAAATGAGTGATGGAGTATTCAGTTATCAAAAGATGTATACCAAGAGTTTGTGGGAAAAGTTTTGCATGTATGAACGTAAACATGTTTCTACTCCTATGGTGATTAGTCTAAATTTGTCAATAGTAACATAAAAGAGGCTGAGAAGTCGCTGTCACTCTTCAGGAAGCTGGTGAGAAGTCATATTTATCTAAGGACCACAAGGCCTGACATCAGTTTTACTGTGAGCTATATTTCCAGGTTTATAAGTGCACTAAAAATTAACGGTTTTATGGCAACAAAATGACTCTAAGATATCTGAAAGATACACCAGATTTTGGCATCTGATTTGGGAGAAATAATGATTTTTAGCTGCTTGTGTGAAAGCTGTTGACTGGGGAGACTCAATAGGTGTAGAAAATAGGTATAGTATTTTGGATAAGCTAAATATTGCATTCTCTGGTTCCTTCCTACATAAAGCAGGATACAAGGCTGCTGTTTTGACAGCATGTGAGGCATGCTTGTTGAGACGGTTGCTTGCTGATCTGGAGATACATCAAGTTGAATCAACTATGCTGTTTCTACAGCACTATTAAAATGACCAAGAATCCAGTCTTCCATAATTTTACCACATAATTGAAGTACATTTCATTTCATTCCACAGCTTGTGGATGAGGAAGTCACTGAGTTGAAATATTGCACCACTGAAGAACAGATCATGCGTATGTTCACAAAGCATCTTGAACTAGACAAATTCATCAAATATAGGGGCATACTTCTATTTCCTTGTATGACCATAAATGGAGGGTAATAGAGAATGTTTTAACAGTCATCAAGTACCAGTGATGCAGATGGTAACCAGACAGTTGACATTTAAATAGCTGGCAGCTAAGACAGTTGACAGTTAGGGGTCAGTAAAGATTACAGTTAGAATTTATATATGCTGCAGATCTGTGTAGTCATTGAATATTGTGTCATTTGTACCACATGTTTCTGATTAAATTCCAATGCTTATAAATTTTAATAATAGCTTCTCAAGAAGCTGCAAGCTTACTGCAGTGGTAAGGGCTTTGGCTTCTCTTTGAGAGGTCCAAGGTTCAAACCCCACTCAGTATGAGGGGACCATGACCCCTCATAAAAACATGTGTAAACTCATTGAAAGCTGCAAGCTTACTGCAGTGTTAAAGGCTTTGGCCTCTCTTTGAGAGGTCCAAGGTTCAAACCCCACTCAGTATGAGGGGACCGGAACCCCTTATAAAAACCTGTGTAAACTAATTGAAAAAAAATAATAGCTTCTCAATGAAATATAGCATGTGCTATGTATATCTGTGTTAATCAAAATCATTATTTACTTGAAATGAACAGAAAACATCCTACCTGTGAAAGATGTGCATCCTTCCCATAGCTGAGTGAATGTGAGCTTGCATGTGGCATATGGAATAAATTATTGTAGACAATGTGAACAAAAATATATTGTCATTTGAATCCCTAGTTTGCATCATTTAGTTGTTATCAACTAGAAGTTTCACACTGGCCCATCTTGCATACAGACTATGATTAAGGATAAATCTGCAAAATTAATAGGAATGCCTGTAATTCTCAGTTATGATGAGTTTTCTTTAATTTCATTTGACTTTACTTCTATTGGCTTCTATGATTAGGCCAAAAACAAGCTGCTGTAACAAGTTTTATTTTTAATTGACGGTAGTTCTATTAGCTTCTTTGATTAAGTCAAAAACAAATTACTTTAATTTGTTGGAACAAGTACTATAGCAACCAATCAGGTAACTTTGAAGCAGCTAAGATATAGAACCTGACTAAATATGGAAGGCACAATTTGTGGAGATGTGAGCATGATCAGTCCAAGAGTTTTTGCTAATGGTCCAAATTGTATCACATCCTGTATTCAAACATAAAGAATAAAGCACGCAATTTAATAGCTACATGAAATCTTATATAACCTAGAAGCAGACAAGACAGGTATAAGCATTATTGTGTGTAAATGTGAGTTCTTTTGCTATTCAGCGTGGGAAAGAATTGGAACAGGACCTGAAGAAATGGACGTAGAACAGGATCTCCCAGTCTCTGCAGGGAATTCAAATCATAAAAATCAGCTCCCATCATATTGAATAGTCACAGTATATAAAACAGATATTTTTGAGTGAAATATATTGCTTATTGAGATATGTCAAAGAATGTACCTCCATGCATTGAAAGTTAATTGAAAGAAGCTCATTAATGAAATCTGGAGAAACATCGGCATACGGTTGGCCTGACATTGCTTTCTGAAAGAGCCATGCTGCACTAAGGTTGGGCTGATATGGAGATCAACCATCGGATTGGACACAAAACACAAGGAATTTAAGTTAATAAGTCCAAGTAAATAATACCAATTTGGAATCAAACTTATACTCTTTCAATCTAGAACTTTTAGTTTAAGGTATGGAAAAGGATTCAACCATGTAAGGGTTGAGTAAAGATAAACTGTAGGAATCAAGTGAGTTTGACGAGATTGCTTCATAAATTCCTGCAAAATATTTTGGAAAAAAAGAAGTAAAGAAAAAGGACATCAATAATAAAGTACAGGAAGGTCATACAAGGTAACATTCCAAATCAATGTTTCCAAAGCTTTTTTTTCCTAAACAGGAAAATTCCAAATCAAAATGAATAAATCCAGTTCTTTCCTGAGAGAAATTACACACATGCAACAGCTTATTTCTAAGCTCCCAAAGTTTAGATTTAAGGTATTAATGAATAAAAAGCTTTAAATTTCCCTAATAAAAGGAGGGGATGAACATCATTTAACAGGACAAGGAAACTTAGAATCATAGATTCAAATGCTAAATTAAATATGAAGATTTGAATCTAATTTGTGTGTCCAATCCTTACATGATTTCATTGCTCTAATAGTTTCTGATGCATCCTGACATTGCAGTATGAAATATATTGATAACAAGCTAAAAAATTGATGAAAGGACAAAAAATGCCTGTTTTGGACTGCTTTTTTCAAAATTGAGGAAACACTTTTTATCAAGGAATGAACAAAACCTATAATAGGAGATTGAAGGAGCTGATTGACAAGATGGAGGTGCAACCAGCTGATGGCTTACAAAAATGAGGGTTTCTGGATGGATTACTTCCAAGGTATTGTTGTCACATTTTGCACGGGGTGCAATGTTTTCAAGTTTGTAGTAGTGCTGCTCTTCTTTTTCCCTCTTCCTCTATTTTCCTTTCTTCTGCTCTCCCCTCCTCTTTCTTTCCCGCATTCTCTTTCTTTCCCCCCTTTCTCGGAGCCCCTCAGTTGATTTTCAAACTTTCCAGCAAGTTACCTGAAAAATGGCTAAGTCTGGGTGCGAAGTTCGCACTTCGCCCAGTTTTGGTGCGAAGTACGCACTTCGCCCAGTTTTGGTGCGAAGTTCGCACTTCGCCCAGTTCTGTTGCGAAGTCTGACTTCGCCCTCTTTTCTGGGCGCACCTTGCAACTGGCAGGCTGACAGAAGAATGATAAGTGCTGGAGCAAGTCCGTACGGCGGCAGACACCAGTTTTCACCTGTGCGCAGTCCGACTTCGCAGCGAAGTCGGAGTGCGCCCTTGACAGGTGCGCAGTGGGGAGACAAACTCAGAATTTGACCAAGGCATGAAGGCCTTCCCGACTGCACTGTTCTCTGCCCGCGCAACCCGAGACGCTCTGATCCCAAGCGAAGTTGGACGAACTGCCTTCCAAGGCAGACACGTGTCACACAGCATCATCCATCACCTGACAAGTGTCCAGCTTCGGGATTTGAGCCGAAACGTGCCGAGCAAAAGGACGAGCGTGGGCTGCACTGCCTATGCCAATGACCTCATTTAAAGCCGATTGGAGGTTCTACCTGCTCCAGCTACCCGCATCACTGCCAGAGTAAAGTTCAGACCAACACACCGCCACGAAGCTGTCCAGCTTCCAGGAAGACCATGCTGCGGGTACGGTCCGGTCCGACAAAAGGTCAGCATTTGCAGCTCTTTCGCCGCTTTTGTCAGCTTATGTTTGATCGGGACCTTGTGCCCATTAATGTAACGGGAGGGACTCGGGCTATAAAAACCCACCATGAATTCATTGTAAAGTGTGGAAGGGGAATGTCTGTTAGGGAACCACTGTGCCTATTGTAACCGTGCTTCTGCTTATAAATATAATCTGTATGCCTGGTTCTGTTCTGCTGTCTCTATTTTTTATGCTGCCTTTCTTTATATTCATTCCTAAGGCTAACCTGTGTCACGGCTCGTTGATTCATTTCAGCATTTGGTGATCAGGTGCCTTTAGCATCGCTTGTCTGGTGTACTTAATAGTTTAAAGGATACATAGAATAGATGTGGTAGCAGTTCCATCAGTTATGTGTTACGTTGCTGGTCCGTATCTGGTGATTGATGCGCTCCCGTACTGTTAGTTCCTTGTAGGGAATGTCTGTTAGGGAGCCATTGAAGCTGTGCGGTTAAATTCTCTACGTCACACATATACCTGGCTCTGATATCTCTAGGTTTGCTTTCTACCTATGTTAGTGTATGTATCTGGTGATTGATGCATTGCCGTCTTTGTTAGTTCCTTGTAGGGAATGTTTGCTAGGGGATCATTGAAGCTGTGCATACACTGCTTAGGTATCGGAAGTACACATAGATTTTGCAGTTCTTAGTCATGCTTTGTGTTTATAATGCAGTAAGTAGCAGTAATTGGTGTGTTCCCGTACTGTTAGTTCCCCCCACCAACCTCCACGTATATTTGTAAATTCCTTTCTGTTCATTTATCTCTTTCTTGTACTCTTAGCTTAAATCAGAAAACCCCCAAAAGGAGCCGGCCTTCTCCGGAGATTGGCTCGGAAGGCATCTCTTCCTTCCAGCCTTTCATGCTGGTGGGCGAATCTGGGCGCATTAACCCAAAATCCTTTCCTCATGGCAGATTCGTAACCAACAGTTTCTCTGGCACGCCCGGTGGGACCCTGGTCCCACGTTTGAAGAGAGATTTTCTGATCAGTCTCCACCTGGCGCTGACAGTGGATCCTGAGCTCTCGGTGAGACAAGGAAGTTTCTCACCCCCGACAGAATTGAAGCACCGGTGTTCGCTTCATTGCTGTTCCAAATCTGAACACCTGGCGACTCTGCACGAACAAATCCTCTGAGTCCGACAGACCGGTCCCAGCACCTTCATGCACACAAGAAGGTGGCGAACAAGGGATCCGAGAAGCCCGCCTGAGTTCTACGAACTAGACATCAACGCTCGAGGCGAAGTTCCCAGGCTGGCTGATCCGCGAGCTCGTTTCGACGAAGCCGAGGCTGAAATCCAAGAAGAGGCCGAAGCCGAAGTCGGAGGAGCCGAGTACGAAATAGAAGAGGCCGAGGAAGAAGAAGATCCTGCATCCTCGGAAAGTACCGACACTGAGTACACAACTGACGGAGGAGAAGAAGAGGAAGAAATGGCTGCCCAACAGCCGAACGACGATGATCTCTTCCCGGCGGTGGACTCTACGGGGCCCTTGGCCCTGGTCGGACAGCAAGCTGTGCCCCCCGCTGCTTTAAAGTCTATTCCCACATACGACGACTACGGAAAGACGGCGTACGAGCACATCCAGGACATCCTTGCCCTGGCCGCACTGCATACTATTACCGATGAGAGTGTGAAGACCCGTCTGCTGGCCCTTTCCCTGAGGGGAAAGCTTCTCTACTGGTGGAGATCGCTGCCAGAGGGATCCATCACAGGGTGGCCCCGACTTGCCAGGAGGCTCGTAAAAGGATGCAACGAGTCTGCTGACCCTACTTCTCTACTGCATCAGTTCCAAGCTATCCAGAGACATCCTCAAGAGGAGGTGTCTGATTTTAACATCAGGTTTGCGAGATCCTGGAAACGGGTACCTCGCGAACTTCGGCCTTCGACCGGCATGGCTGCTCACTACTATCTGAGATCCTTCAACTCAGACATATGCCTGCTGCTGAAGATTGCCAGAATTGACGAGTTTCCTGCGCTGTACGAGGCTGCCCAGCAAGCTGAAGCTGACATTATCTCCATCGGCAGACTCCCGTCCAGGGTGCAGGAACCCATTCATCCCGACTTCCCCAGATCCCAGTATCCTCCTGCTTCTGGCGGTGCGCCGTCCACATCAGGACAGCAGCCCCAGCAGCAGTGGAATCCTGCGCCGGTCGTAACTCCTTACGGCCCACCTCAATTGCATTATCCTCACCCGCCTCCTCCCGCTCCGCACTTTCCAGCACTTCCTGCTCCCCCGCAGTACGCCCCTTATTCTAACCCTCCTCCATTAGCCGCATTGCCTCCACCGGCACAGTTGCCGCCACCTGACAGCAGCATCCAGAACACGATTCTACAGGAAGTGCGGGCTTTGGCCTCCGGATACCATGCCATGTCCAACGACATGACCGCTATGAAGAAAAAGCAGGCCCAGATGGACCTTGCTCCTAGGAGGCCATATGCGCCCCCGGCGCTAACGAAAGACAAGTCCCCGGAACATCAGCCGCAGAGGCGTCCGCCTCCAAGAAATGCTGCTATAGAAGACCCGCCTGGTCCTCCCGACCAGGTTAACTGGTGCACTACGTGCAATGACCCGCATTCGGAGGAAGACTGTACTTTGCACCAGCACTACATCCAGACCTTGGCCGGCAGCGCTATAGAGGATGATGAACTGCACATGATCCTGGACGGCGAAGCCAACTTCGCCCTCCCAGAAGAGAATCTAGTGCCGCCTGCCAAGGAAGAAAAGAAAGCTGTGGATGCGGCCAAGCCTTTGCAAGTCTACGCAAGAAGAGAGAAACCGCAGCCCGGCGGGCTGCCACCATACAAGCGGCTGTGGCCCTACACAGCCCAAGAGAAGGCATCCAAAGATAAAGCTCCAGTCAAGCCTTCTCCAGCAAAGGCTGCCCCTGTTCCAGCCAAACCTCCAGCGAGGGCCCCAACCCCGGCTAAAGCTCCTGTACTTCAGCCTCCAGCTGAAACCAAAGAACAAGCCCAGGAGAAGCTGAGGTACCCGTCTCTGACCAAGAGACAGCGAGTTGAGGCCACCCAGCAGTACCGGACGAAGTATGAGCCGGCTAAACAAGCAGAGGGAGCTAGTACCTCGGGCTACAGCATTGTAGACGAGTTGAAAATAACGCCCGCGAGAATCAGCATGTATGATGCTCTTCTGCTCCCAGGCCAGGTGGATCTGCTGCAAGAATCACTGAAGAACATGAAGAGCGGCAGGCAGATTCAGCCTGCTGTCCTGGTTCAACCTTTGACAGTCTCCGCCACTGGGAAGAATAGACCGCCTCCCTTTTATCTGTCTTTACGGATGCAAGGGCACATAGTTCACAACTGCATGGTGGATTCTGGTGCTTCCTCAACTGTGATGCCGAAGGCCGTCTGCGATGAGATCGGGATGGAATACACACGGAGCAGCCAAGGCGTGCTGCAATTAGACGGCACCCCTGTTAAGACAGTTGGTGTCATAAAGGACATCCCTATCCGGCTGCACAAGGCTCTCGACATCGTAGTCATCCAAGAGGTCGTGGTTGTTGACTTGGAACCTTACTTCGGCATGTGTCTCTCTCGGGAGTTCACTGCGAAGTTGGGCGGGTACCTGTCTCTAGACTACTCACACATGGAAGTGCCCTTCAAAGGAAGGAGACTGAAAATTTTTAATGAGAAGCCTTCCCCCTTCCTAGTAGACAAGATACCCGGAGGAGAGATGGACTGCATGGTCCAGTTGTCAGAGGAAGAGCTGGTGACAGTGGAGCTGACTGAGCAAGCCCTTGAAGTGCTGCAGCTCGAAGACGAGTTCTCGTTGCGGGACTTCAATGCCGTAATCGGGACAGAGCAAGGCTGTTACTCCATTGTACAGCCCGAGAGGCTTGACATGTCAGCTGCGAAGGAGGTGGGACCTGCACCCGATGAGCTGTGGAAGCTTTTCTTTGACGGCGCGCGATGCAAGAATGGCGCCGGTGCAGGGGTACTTCTGGTTTCTCCAACCGGAATCCAGAAGGACTATACCTATAGGTTGGCCTGGAGCTGCACTAACAACTCGGCGGAATACGAAGCCCTGTGCTTGGGTTTGCGAAAGGCGGAGAGGCTCGGAATCAAACACCTGCAGATTTTTGGAGATTCAGAGCTGGTGTGTCACCAAGTTACGGAGAAGTGCGCATCCAAACAACACTATCTTAGAGCGTACCGCAATCGGGTGTGGGACCTGATGGAGTCATTCAACTCATTGAATGTTAAGGCAATATCGCGTGAGAAAAACAAGCACGCTGATATTCTGGCGTCTGTTGGAGCCAGGTACGTTCCGGCTGAAGACGTTGTTCAGAAACCGAAGCCGGTTCGTACTATCTACATGCCTTCTGTGCCTGATAAGGACACCCACTGGCAGGTGTTCAGTTGTGACGAGGAGATCGTCACATTCCTGGTTAACGAAGTGTGTGTAATCGAAGGTAGAGACCCTGGTGACGAGCAATATGAGGGGTTGATACAGTTACGGAATAATCACGTCCCAAAAGGACTGATTACATTAGAAAGTCTCTTTGATCAGAATGACAGAGCAATATCCCACAGAATCAAAGTAGACCCGAGGCAATATGCTGACCTGGAACTTGAACCTGGTAAAACTATCAAGGTCGGAACAGACTGCACGTCGGAGGAACTGGAGCAAATCAGATCACTATGCCAAGAATTCCCCGACATCGTGGCCTGGTGCTACGAAGATTTGAGGGGGTATGACAGAACTGTCATCCAGCATACTATTGAGCTAGAGGATGGCGCCAAGCCATTCCGACAGAAGCAGAGGGCCGTGAATCCGAAGATTGAGGCCATGATGAAGACCGAGCTCTTGAAGATGCTGGAGGCCAAGATCATCTACCCCATCAAACATTCATCCTGGGTCGCGAATTTGGTGCCCGTGAGGAAAAAGAATGGCGACATTCGTCTCTGTGTCGACTTCAGAAACCTAAACCAGGCTTCCCTCCGGGACCACTATCCGCTTCCCCAAATCGACCAGATCCTACATATCGTTGCTGGAGCCCAGAGATTTTCACTTTTAGATGGATTTTCCGGCTACAACCAGATTTGGGTCAAAAATGAGGACCAGCATAAGACGGCGTTTACCACCTAGTGGGGGACGTTCGCCTATCAGCGCATGCCGTTTGGCTTATCTAATGCTGGTGCCACATTCCAAAGGGCCATGGACCTGGCCTTCCGAGAGCTGCTCAATAAGATTATTGTCATCTACCTTGATGACATGACTGTTTTCTCTCACCAACGAGGAGATCATGTTTCGCACCTACGGCAAATATTTGAGAGTTGTCGAGAATTCGGCATTTCTATAAACCCGAAGAAGTCTGTCTTCGCGGTGAAGGAAGGAAAGCTGCTGGGACATGTCATCTCCGAGGAAGGCCTCGCCATTGACCCTGACAGAGCAGAAGCCCTCGTTCGCTTGCCAGCCCCCATCGACAAAAAAGGGCTGCAGTCCTTCTTCGTCCAGATTAACTTTGTGAGGAAGTTCATCCCGGACTTCGCACAGGTGATCAAGCCTATGGCCGAACTGCTTAAGAAAGATACACGTTACGAATGGACTGATGAGAGAGAGCAAGCCTTCGAGGAGATCAAGGCCCGAATTGCACAAGCTCCGGTGTTGACAAACCCGAACTACTCCAAGGACTTCATCCTGTATGCAGTGGGAGAGCCCAAAAGCTACGCTGCGGTCCTAACTCAGAAGGGAAGCGATGGCGAGGAGCGCCCCATAGCGTTCCTGAGCCAAGTGATTCTGCCGCATGAAGAAAAGTACAATTTTATAGAGCGGCGAGTTCACGCTGTTATGAAATCCCTTCGAAAGTTCAGGCACTTTGTCTCCCAGAGCAAGACTATTGTCTTTGTGATTCACCCGGATGTTCGTAGCTTCATCTTACAAGGAGAACCGGGTCACAAGAGAGCAGGATGGATTGCAAAAATCCAGGAGTTCGACATCGAAGTGCGGCCCACCAAGCTTATCAGAGGCCGAGCCTTGTGTCAGGAATTGGCTCGAAGCGCTGTAGCCGGCATCTCCGCCTGTAATTGGGAGGACACAGCGACACGCATCTACCTAGCCAACTCCTTATCAGAGGGGAGTGATTGGACAGATGAACTGGTGAGATACTTCTGCACCGGAAGCTCACAACGAAGGAGATTTCGGCTAGGTGCACTCAAGTACACTCTTCGCCCCGAGGGGCTTTACTTCAAAAACATCGACGGCATCCTGTTGCGGTGCGTCATTAAATCTGACCAGCCTAGGGTCCTCGGAGAATTTCATTCCGGGATGCCTGGGGGTCACCATTCTTCAAGGCCAACGGCCTTAAAAATAATAAGAGCTGGGTACTATTGGCCCACTCTATTCGCAGACGCTCATGCGGTCTGCTCTAAATGTGATCAATGCCAGAGGTTTGCTGGCCGAAACAGAAAAGCACCCCTGCCCCTTCAACCGATTCAGGCCGAGACTCCGTTCCAACAATGGGGTCTAGACTTCATTGGGGTGATTTCTCCTAACTCCTCTGCCGGCCACAAGTTTATTCTTACAGCTACTGACTATTTTACACGGTGGGCAGAGGCGATCCCGACCAAGAACGCGGACCAAGAAACGGTCATCAGGTTCATTGAGAGCCTGATTACCCGCTTCGGGGTTCCAGAATCAATTGTGACAGACAACGGTCCGGGATTCGCAGGCGCTGTACTCACGGAGTACACCGGCAGACTTGGCATCTATCACAAGATGTCTTCTAATTACTACCCGCAGGGGAATGGCCTTGCCGAGTCTACTAACAAGAACCTCCTGAAAATCATCCGGAGGACCATTGACAGAAACAAGCGGACTTGGCACTTGCTCCTGAACCGGGCGCTGTGGGCGGACAGAGTTGCGTTCAAAAAATCCCTCAGAACGTCCCCCTATGCGCTCGTCTATGGTAAAGAAGCTGTCATGCCATCACACATCGAGATCCCTGCCCTGTGGATGTTGGACGAAGACAGGAGCAGCGGAGACCCGGTGGACGACAGACTGTGCCAACTCCTGCAGTTGGAAGAAGACAGAGAAAGTGCATACTAGGCCTTCACTGATCACATTGCGGCCACTCAAGGCTGGTTTGCCAAAGGCACCACTGCCCGAGTTTTCGAAATCGGGGACCTGGTGCTGAAGTGGGACTCATATAAAGCAAAGCCGGGTAATCACGGGAAGTTTGATGCTCTCTGGGAGGGCCCTTATCAGATTGCCCGGGTGAACCAGTTTAATGCCTACGTACTTCGGGATATGGAGGGTCAGCTCCTGCCTATCCCTGTCAACGGGTTCCATTTAAAAATTTACCGCTGCTGAAGGTGCCCGAGTGGCCCTTCCTTGTAAAAAATTTCCCTTATGCATTTTCAATTCCCAGCATGTATAGTTTCCAGCTTTCAGCTTTTAAATTGTTATTTTTCATTCTTTTTGAGCTTAACTGTGACATGGGAGAGAAAGACAGACTTCGCAGGGAAGTCTGTTGTCGCCCCTCAGGAGGGCAAAGTTCGGGCTGTGCAAAAGGAAGAAGCAAAGAAAGAAAAAGGAAAAAAGGCTAAAAAATGACTAAGTGTTGGCCGAAGCCCGACTTCGCAGCGAAGTCGGACTTCGGGCCAGCCAAAGTGCGAAGCTCGAACGAAGGGAAGACTGCAAAAGGCACACAAAGGACAGGCTCCGCTCAGCTTTGAGCGAAGACTGACTTCGCGCGCGAAGTCCGACTTCGGCCGACTTCCGCGCGAAGTACGCGCTGCGCACAACTTCCGCGCGAAGTGCGAACTTCGCGCGAAGTTCGTGCTTCGCCCGAACTTCGGCCGAAGTCCGAACCCGCCTCAGCGTTCGCACTGCGCAGCTCATCCAGTTCAGGGAGCAGAAAAACGTTAAGTGTTGGCCAAAGTCCGAAGGTTGCAAAGAAACCAGACTGCGCTCAATCCTTGAGCGCGGCAAAGAAAAGAAGAAGGAACAGTTCAACGCGCACTTCGCGCGAAGTTCGAACTTCGCCCGAAATTCGGGCGAAGTCCGACTTCGCCGGCGAAGTCGGACCGCGCCCAACTTTGGGCGAAGTCCGACTACGCCTCGCTTTCTGGGCCAGTTTGGGCAAAATTTCAAAAAATGAATAAAAAATTCAAAAAGTTCTAAGCTGGGCCCAAGGCGCATTTGTAACCGTTCTAAAGTGGGTTTCCGCACCGAGGGTTCTGTCTTGAGCAGTGTGCCCAGATTGCGGCAGTGACGTCAGCCATGGCGCAGCGTCCAAGACAAAATTAATGATTGCACGTTCCTCAACGAAAAGTGCAAGCAAAAGAACATGGCACGTCTGCCGGGCCACCTTTTTCCAAACATTCTCCTGCGCAGCCACCAAAGAAGCATAACTCAGCCAACCTACCCCCTCATGCGCAGCATTAATGGCGCTGTCTTTATTTAGAAAAGGGGGTCAGATGCATTCAAACATTCCAGATTGCACAGATTATTCCTTAAACAGTGCAAATTATTCCTGTGACAGCGAAATCTGCTGTAGACGCCCTGAACTTGTAATTATTGCTGATTCGAAGAGATGGACAGAGGAAAGATGCCAGTGTCAGCGCAGTCCAGCGAAAGTGGCGAACCCAAGGATTTACCGCGGCCGGGCGTTTTCAGAAGTGAAACACCGCCGGAGCGAAAGTCAAAATCCCGGCCTAAAAAAGTACAGCGTGGGCAAGCCCCACCACCTCCGGTAAATTACTTGGCAGGATACGTGGACGGCTCTTTTTCTATGAGCCTGACGAAGCTGCGGTCAAATGTGGAGAGCTGGGCCGACAAAGTTTGGCCCTGCCACCATTTCGGAGCGGCGTACAAGTCCAACCTCTTCAGATTCTTGTGCCCTCCTGTCCACCAATGCCCGGAACTGGTAGACCTAATTGTCAGACACTACAGACCAGTTACCCGGCAAATTTGCAGCTCCAGCGGTAAACCCTTGTTCACACTGCGCAGGGAGACTGTCCAACCGGCTTTCGCCCCAGGGTTGGAGTACGACTCCAGCACAATCCTCAGAAAGATAAATTTGGGCGAGCAAGCGGGACGCTTCGCGAATACCAAACGGATGAGGGATTTCCTCAATTCAGAACTGAACGCCCCGCTTGCAGCTGGACAGTGGCCAACCGGCCCCATGCCCTTGGCGAAATTCCAGAGCAAGTATCTATATACCATACTGGCATGGATTCTCGGCTGCGACTCCGATGAGCTGGTACAGCCGTACCAGCTAGCGCTGGCAGAATGCCTCCTGTGTGGAGAATCTTACGAACCAGCGGCGCAGAGAAGTGGAAAGCGCCCCATCTTTTTTGACTGGGCAGACTGGCTGGCTTACGCCATTCATTCCAGCCTGGTGAAGATCCAGAAGAGGCAGTCTACCGATTTTCGTTTCAGTTCTGTTCTAGCCTGGCTTTGTTTGTACCATTTGCACCCCCTGATGCCGATCCTGAACCTAAAGAAGGTCAACGAGAGGGGAGAGCCACAACCCGTCTACAACTGGACGGATGACTTATACCGGAAAGGGTCCTACTACAAATTCAACTTCAACTTTCTGGGATTCGTCATGTCAGTCTTCAGTGAAAGCGAAATTCCCCGTCCCCTGAGAGAAATGATGAGCGCTTTGCTAAATCAGAAGCTTGGGGACGTTTTCAGACTGACGCAGGGAATTGTGGTCAGAATCTACGGATTCAAGGGCAAACCCCATTTGCTGGCCTACTGGTGTACAGAGCATCTGTTCGGGATGGAGGTTGCCCGCCAGATGGATTATGTTGAGGAGGAGTTTGGTCTAGGAAAGAAGAGAGGACAGATTTTTCAATATCCTCTTTCCTGGGCAAACGTTGAGATTACTGAGGTAGGACAACATGTCTACCTTGAGCAGGAGTTTTCCCGGATTGGCCTGGTTCTGTTGCCGCAGCGTTGGAAGTATGACCCATATGGGATAAGGGGAAAGTTCACACATCTCTGCCCCCGGGCAGATATAACCGAGGATAAGTGCGATGTGGTCCATGTGGACCTTGACTGGGAAATTGAATTGATGGAAGCTTCTCCTCCCTGGCAGGATTTTTACTGCGAGGAGGTGACATATGACCCCAAGCGAAACCCGGACCACCAGTTCACATCTCCAGGGTTTAAAATTTTTTTATCCAAGATAGCAGGCCTTAACTGGTCTAAAGAAAAGATTACTGAATGCTGGAAGATGAGATGCCGCACGTAGCACGACAAATCCACAAGAAGGAATCTGGCCGTAGATGACGACTTTCGGTTCTCTATGACCAGCATCATGACAGCTGGCGGCCTTTCGCATATCAAGGTTACATTCCCCGAGGCCCCTTTGAGGACTATAAAGGAGGGTCTCCTTCCCAACAGTTGTACACTTCGGCAAGCGCCGGCATGGGCCCAATGAGACATCCAGGTCGAACCAATGCAGCGCGTGGCTTCCAAGGCGGCGCCTGAGAGGGCGAAAGAATTAGTCAAGGCAACGCCCGAGGCAATCCCTCAGGCACAAAAGGCGCCAGCACCGCCACAGAGCAGACCGGTTGCGGCAGACCCTCTGCAAGTCAAACCCCGGTACAAGTTTACCGTGGGAGCATCAGCACCTGCTGCACCTGCTTCATCTCCTTCCCCGGATCCAACCATTGTTCCAGAGGAAAAGAAAAGGAAGAGAGTTGAAAAAATCAGGCGACCTAGCCTGATAGTGCAGCAGCCAGTCGCAGAGCCGCAGCCGCAGCCGCATCCTGCCGCCGCAGGGACAGTTTCTCTAGGCAGTCCCAAGCCTGCCGCCGGAACCAAAAGCGCAGACATCCCCCCGGCATCGGCTCAGGCGGAGCCCGCAGGTACGTTTGCTGCCCCCGTCTCTTTGGTCTCATCCAGTCCTACCCCCACTCCGTCTCCCGCTCAATCCGAGCAAGCTATGGCCGCATCATCCTCCCCGTCTCCACGTCCTTCTAGCGGCCCCCATTCTTTTGATCAGTTTGCTCAGAACCCTAACGTTTCCCTATCTCTGAGCACAACTCCAAACCCTTCGCCCGAAGTTAGCGCTGAGGCCGTCCATTCACTGTCACATCCTCCATCTCGCCCGCTTCAAACCCTTGCAGTATCAGCCGCCCCCATCTCCATTTCCCGGTCGCCCCCAGAAGCGGCCGAACCTTCCAGTGTCCATCCGGTTCCTCCTGATCCCATTCCCGCAGGAGAGACGTCTCAGCAGAACCCTAGGCTGGGGGAACCAGATTTTATGGACGACCTCCAGAATACAGACGACTTGCCCTTGGCAACGAGAGCTGTAGAATATTCTGTCTCTTTCCTCCAGAACCTGAAACGGAGGAGACCTGAAGAGATAGCTGCCCCGGTAAAGCGCGCCAAGTACAATTTCGAGAGGAGAGTGCTTACAACGGAGAAGATAATCCCAAAAGTGAAGAAGCCTCTCCGGGAAATGACCAAGGCGGACTACGAGCTCCAGACAAAGGAGAAGAGCTTTGACGACATCAACAAGCAATACGAGATTCAGTCGATCATGCGCAAAGTTGATAATCTCTTTGTCAAAAGTCTGGAGGAGCAGGAAGAGCTTTTCGGGTTGCAAGACAAAACAAGACAGCTTGAAGAGGACTTGTCCAAGTCCACTGAGCAGCTGGAAGCGGCGCGGCAAGAAATAGATGAACTCAAAGCCCAGCTGGCCGCTTCCCAGCAACAGGCCGCAACCGAAAAGCAAGCAGCCTTGGAGCAGATTTCTCGGCTCCAAGAGTCTTTGAAGCAGGCGCAGTCGCAACTTGCAGAGAGAACATCTCAAGCGACGGTCTTTTCAAAGAAGAAAGTTAAGGAGATGCGGGCTGGTTTGCTGCGGGAATGCAAGCCCCACACCTATAAGGCGATGGCAGTTCTGGATTTCGCATCCAGAATCCAAGAAGTTTCTACCTAGGGAAAGCCTGTGGTGGAGGAGGCCGAACGTCAGGCGAAGCAATGGTTGGACCTGGCGGTAAATCTTCAGGAGCGCGAGCGCAACGGCCTCCAATTTTCTCCCGTGTCCTCATTCACTGCAGAATGGGCAGGTGCAAGGGTGACCTTGCACAAATATTTCAAAAAAGTTGAAGAGGTGAGAGTGGCCAGACGAATGCTAGACGCATTTGTACATGAAAGAGACATTTGTTTGGCCCCCTTTCGCGCTCTTTCTGAACTAGGGTGCCCAGGTTTTGTTGAGAATGGCGAGCTTCTCACCCTAGATCAGGTGAAAAGGAATTGGCAGTCCTTCGAAGCAGATACAGCTGAAATTGATAGCTGGACTGAGCCAATTCAAGACAATCAGGTCACTCAGATGGTGTCCAAATATTGCAAGATCAGCTCCTACTTCCGGGAGTTAGAGAAAAGATACCTCACCATCGACCTGCACGCGGTCGCTGCTTTCCACGCAGCATTAGAAGATGTAGCTGACCGCCGGCCATTCGAGGCAGAAGCCTGGCGCCAAGCCCAGGCCGCATACACTCGCATCTGCGAGGCAGAAGCAAGAGATGGAGAGCTTTCAGAAGGTGATTCTGAGGAGGCAACTGACAAAGATGAATCTGAAGAACAGTTGCCGCAAGGAGAACAGCTAGAGCAGCAAAAGGCAGGGGAGGCAAGTTCCTCTGCACCCAAAGGATGAAGGCATGGATTCTTTGCGCCGAGGCGAGCTCGACACCCCGCGAGCCGCCAGAAATGTTGTCACATTTTGCACGGGGTGCAATGTTTTCAAGTTTGTAGCAGTGCTGCTCTTCTTTTTCCCTCTTCCTCTATTTTCCTTTCTTCTGCTCTCCCCTCCTCTTTCTTTCCCGCATTCTCTTTCTTTCCCCCCTTTCTCGGAGCCCCTCAGTTGATTTTCAAACTTTCCAGCAAGTTGCCCGAAAAATGGCTAAGTCCGGGTGCGAAGTTCGCACTTTGCCCAGTTTTGGTGCGAAGTTCGCACTTCGCTCAGTTTTGGTGCGAAGTACGCACTTCGCCCAGTTCTGTTGCGAAGTCTGACTTCGCCCTCTTTCTCGGGCGCACCTTGCAACTGGCAGGCTGACAGAAGAATGATAAGTGCTGGAGCAAGTCCGTACGGCGGCAGACACCAGTTTTCACCTGCGCGCAGTCCGACTTCGCAGCGAAGTCGGAGTGCGCCCTTGACAGGTGCGCAGTGGGGAGACAAACTCAGAATTTGACCAAGGCATGAAGGCCTTCCCGACTGCACTGTTCTCCGCCCGCGCAACCCGAGACGCTCTGATCCCAAGCGAAGTTGGACGAACTGCCTTCCAAGGCAGACACGTGTCACACAGCATCATCCATCACCTGACAAGTGTCCAGCTCCGGGATTTGGGCCGAAACGTGCCGAGCAAAAGGACGAGCGTGGGCTGCACTGCCTATGCCAGTGACCTCATTTAAAGCCGATTGGAGGTTCTACCTGCTCCAGCTACCCGCATCACTGCCGCAGTAAAGTTCGGACCAACACACCGCCACGAAGCTGTCCAGCTTCCGGGAAGACCATGCTGCGGGTACAGTCCGGTCCGACAAAAGGTCAGCATTTGCAGCTCTTTCGCCGCTTTTGTCAGCTTATGTTTGACTGGGACCTTGTGCCCATTAATGTAACGGGAGGGACTCGGGCTATAAAAACCCACCATGAATTCATTGTAAAGTGTGGAAGGGGAATGTCTGTTAGGGAACCACTGTGCCTATTGTAACCGTGCTTCTGCTTATAAATACAATCTGTATGCCTGGTTCTGTTCTTCTGTCTCTATTTTTTATGCTGCCTTTCTTTATATTCATGCCTAAGGCTAACCTGTGTCATGGCTCGTTGATTCATTTCAGCATTTGGTGATCAGGTGCCTTTAGCATCGCTTGTCTGAGCATTTTCTGTACTTAATAGTTTAAAGGATACATAGAATAGATGTGGTAGCAGTTCCATCAGTTATGTGTTATGTTGCTGGTCCGTATCTGGTGATTGATGCGCTCTCGTACTGTTAGTTCCTTGTAGGGAATGTCTGTTAGGGAGCCATTGAAGCTGTGCGGTTAAATTCTCTACGTCACACATATACCTGGCTCTGATATCTCTAGGTTTGCTTTCTACCTATGTTAGTGTATGTATCTGGTGATTGATGCATTGCCGTGCTGTTAGTTCCTTGTAGGGAATGTTTGCTAGGGGATCATTGAAGCTGTGCATACACTGCTTAGGTATCGGAAGTACACAGATTTTGCAGTTCTTAGTCATGCTTTGTGTTTATAATGCAGTAAGTAGTAGTAATTGGTGTGTTCCCGTACTGTTAGTTCCCCCCACCAACCTCCACGTATATTTGTAAATTCCTTTCTGTTCATTTATCTCTTTCCGTACTCTTAGCTTAAATCAGAAAACCCCCAAAAGGAGCCGGCCTTCTCCGGAGATTGGCTCGGAAGGCATCTCTTCCTTCCAGCCTTTCATGCTGGTGGGCGAATCTGGGCGCATTAACCCAAAATCCTTTCCTCATGGCAGATTCGTAACCAACAGTGTATAAGAAGAAAATGAAGGTTTCTGGATAGATTACTTCCAAGGTATAAGAAGAAAATGAAGGTAGTACCACCGACTACCTATCAAGAGGCATTTGAAAGAGCTCTCAATTTGGAGAGCGAACTGAAACAAACAGTGATAGGAGTAAGTCACTTCAGAGATGATTCCAACAGTGATAGAGATGTGCACATCGCCATCCAAGCTATGCAAAAGTACTTTGAAAGGATGATAGACGATGTAAAGGGTGAAAAGAAGAAGGAAAAGGAGATTTGGTGTTCCGACTGCAAGGTAGAGGGACGCACAAATATTGACTGTCTCGAAGAGTGCCTTTTGCAATATATGTGAAGTTGTGGGACATGTGGTTGGTGACTGTCCATTCAATTTGAGGAGTGCTAGGCACCAGACTTTGACAGTGCAAAAAGAACAAAAAGAAGAATAACCAAGCACTTCGAAGAGTGGACAAGGGGCAACGAGCAGAGGATATTAAAATAACTGCTATGGAGGAAGGCAGTTGCTGCAGAATAATTGACCACAAGGAGGACAAGGTCGATTAAAATACGATTCAGATGGAAGACCGATAATCTAGTGTAGGGGATGCCTAGAGTGGGGCCATTTTGAGAGAAATTGCAAAAGCCACCAACAAGAGGAAGTATCGGAAACAATAACAATGAACTCGTGTAGATGGTGTGGACGGGGCAATCATAAGGAGGCTAATTGCTCGAAGAAAGGAAGTTCTAGTAACACACAGGATGTAGGGGGACACACAAATATTGACTGTCCAAAGAGTGCATTTTGCAATATATGTGAAGTTATGGGACATGTGGTTGGTGACTGTCCAAAGAGTGCCTTTTGCAATATATGTGAAGTTATGGGACATGTGGTTGGTGACTGTCCATTCAATTTGAGGAGTGCAAGGCACCAGACTTTGATGGTGCAAAAAGAACAAAAAGAAGAATAACCAAGCACTTCGAAGAGTGGACAAGGGGCAACGAGCGGAGGATATTAAAATAATTGTCATGGAGGAAGGCAACTGCAGCAGAGTAATTGAACACAAGGAGGACAAGGTTGATTACAATACGATTCAAATGGAAGACCGATAATTTAGTGTAGGGGATGCCTAGAGTGGGGGCATTTTGCAAGAAATCGCCAAAACCCACCAACAAGAGGAAGTATCGGAAACAATAACAATGAACTTGTGTAGATGGTGTGGATGGGGCAATCATAAGGAGGCCAATTGGCCAAAGAAAGCAAGTTCTCGTAGCACACAAAATGTAGAGGGGCACACAAATATTGACTATCTAAAGAGTGCATTTTGCAATATATTGAAGTTATGCGACATGCGTTTGGTGATTGTCCATTCATTTTGAGAAGTGCAAGGCACCAGAATTTGACAATGCAAAAAGAAGAAAAAGAAGAATAACCAAGCACTTCGAAGAGTGGACAAGGGGCAACGAGTGGAGGATATTAAAATAATTGCCATGGAGGAAGGCAACTGCAGCAGAGTAATTGAACACAAGGAGGACAAGGTTGATTACAATACGATTCAAACGGAAGACTGATAATTTAGTGTAGGGGATGCCTAGAGTGGGGGCATTTTGCAAGAAATTGCCAAAACCCACCAACAAGAGGAAGTATAGGAAACAATAACAATGAACTTGTGTAGATGGTGTGGATGGGGCAATCATAAAGAGGCCAATTGCCCAAAGAAAGCAAGTTCTAGTAACACACAAAATGTAGAGGGACACACAAATATTGACTATCTAAAGAGTGCATTTTGCAATATATTGAAGTTATGCGACATGCGTTTGGTGATTGTCCATTCATTTTGAGAAGTGCAAGGCACCAGAATTTTACGATGCAAAAAGAAGAAAAAGAAGAATAACCAAGCACTTTGAAGAGTGGACAAGGGGCAATGAGTGGAGGATATTAAAATAACTGTCGTGGAGGAAGGCAACTGCAGCAGAGTAATTGAACACAAGGAGGACAAGGTTGATTACAATACGATTCAGATGGAAGATCGATAATCTAGTGTAGGGGATGCCTAGAGTAGGGGCATTTTGCGAGAAATTGCCAAAACCCACCGTAATGTCCCCCTTGGTTGGGACTGTTAAAATTTCTGATCTAAATCTTATTGCGGATATAAAACTTGAAGAACAGAAACAAATTCCAACAATATAACCCAAATTGCAAAATATACAAAATGCATTGATTGAGAAATAACTTGCAATTTTATTTCAGATTTTATTCTAGGGCACAAATTACAATGTTTTCAAGATCAACAATCTTTCCACAAATCCTTATGCAATCTTATTTTTAAAACCCTTGAAATACTTTATCAGCAAACACCAAAGTACCTCTGAAATCGTTGAAGCACCAAAGCGTGAATCCTGTGTGAATTCACCAACAGAGAACTGGGGTTTCGTCCTCAGCCACACCGTTGGGGTTTCCGTCCCTTCGGAGAAGAAGTCTCAGCCACTGGCCTCAAACTCTAGAGAAAATAACCAAAATCCAGAATGACATGAAACGAGACCAAGCCACCGAATAAATAGACTCCTCCACAACAAACTCCTTTTGCACGCTCAATGTGGGATAAATCATGAAACATAACTCTTTTTTAAGTCCCACGTCCCCTTTTTATAAAATAAGGTTTTAAACTATATAAAGTATTTAAATAATTTTACTTTATATAATTAAAACCTTCGCACATTAGAAACTTGGCCTTCTGATTATCCGATCCGCAAACTAAGGATAGATACGGACACCCATTTCGGTGAAGAATATCACTGCACCATCCGTTTTGCCCGAAACCCTAAAAAATAACTTACTAAGAATAGTAAGTCAAGGCTCTATCCATCCGATTCAACATTTGAGAGTGGATTTGAATACCCATTTCGCTCAGTTATCCACTCCCAGAACTCTAGTTAGGCTCCCCTGCAATCTGCCCTAGCCTACGGGAACCCGTAAGTAGGCTAAACCACTGCATCTAACTAACTGCTCAGAAAGGGGACATTACGGTCCGCCCTTCCCAAAGATTGCTTGTCCTCAAGCAATGCTCATGAATATCCTAATCAACTGAAAATTCCTGGTTGTTGTCAATGAAAATACCAGGATCCCAAACAAACCTGATGAATGTCCCATGACAGTGACACGACCACCAACTGCCACCACAAGAACTGACAAAGCTGGTAACCCCTGTCATCCATCTGAATCTGCTAAAGCTGACAACTCTCCTAGACTCCGTCACTAAACTGAAAAATGATCCATCGTTGAAATCAAGTAGATTCCCGGGGTCCCAAACCAGTATCATGTCAGCATCACCATGCTGACGTTGCGTCACTCTGATCATAACTATAGAGTCCATGTGCCTCAGCTGAACTAGCCTCACTAATAACTCGGTAATGAATCCATCATAACCATCCAAGTTGCAATCTCTGTGAGAACCGGAATCTGAAACATGAAAATCCCCCTGCCATGGCACCACTGTACAATCGACATCTGTAATCTCTCTTGGATCCCATATCCATATTCTATCACCAGTACTGCTCCTTGGGCCAACGAGTGTCTTCCACTCCCTCATAGACACTCCTAGATAACCAGGACCAATAGGGAATCTGACATTCCCACTACCTGAAGAATACCGTTGGGCTAACCTGCACATAGGTGGAATACTTGTTCGGCCACAAGTCCTTTCCTGCATAAAATCCATTGCTATCTCTGCAAAAATCCAATTTTCCTTCTGACGAAGGGGGTAACCCATAGCCAAGTGAAGTATGAAGTCTATCAAAACAGTCTTCCGGCTCACTACTATGCGTCATCAAAAACATGGTCCACTCATCTATAAGAGGGTTGAAATCAAAATGATGTACATACCTCACAATACCGTCCATATGAACTTCACCAACTAAAACCCTGTGAAGCTTTGAACAATCCTCTTCCTCTTTGAGTTCTTGGAAGGCCTTATCTACAAACTGTAAGGCTTAATCCTTGTCGGATAGCAACCTCAAATAATCAGATTTTATCACCTTTAATGCCTGCTTGATAGCCTGCAAATCGGTAATAGTAGATCCAACTGTCAACTTCTGTCTCTCCCCAAGCTAGGCTACCTGTAAGAGGCACTCGACAAACTCGTGTGTCCTATCCAAGTGAGTTAATGTCTGAACAATCTGCTCCTCTGTGACCTGTAACTAGTCCTTCCAACTTTGCAATGGATTGGAATCAGCATCACACAACAAACTTTCAGATTTGCTATCCCACGCACAATGATCAAAATCAGCCTCCTTCACAATACTGCACTCCCCAATTACATGCTCCGAAGTTATGACAGACATATCCTCATCCTCAGAATCAACAACTGCATGAATACTATCATTTGTTGCTGATTTGACAATATCAAAATCAGCATGCTCACCATCTTTTTGATGACCAATGCCTAATTCTCCATTCGTTGAAGCACAAGATGAATTAACTTCATCTTCATTAATTTTGTCCTTCTGTTCTTCCCTGCAAGTTTCTTGACTAGAAGGCATGATCATAATCTGATTTTTACTCATCTCATCGACTAGGTCAGTCTCATGCTCAAGTGGAAATTCATCAACAGTCGCATATTCTTCTAAATCTGCCATAGTCTCCAACTCCTCGGAGAAATCACCATCCAACAATCTGTTAATTCTTTCCATTTCGGTTTTCAGCGGAGAATCCTCTTCATTCATAATCATTTCCTCATCAAATATGGGATCTACGGACACTTCATTATGAAAGATGCCAACATGCATTAATGAATTTATGATAGGAAAATCACAAGATTCATCATACCTTATATTAAAGATTTCACAATCCACACTAGATTGTTCTAAGTGCATATCCAAAACTGTTGTGTTGTCTTCCTCATCATCACCAACATCATTCTGGTTCCTTGTTATGCATGATTCCTGATATGAAGCATCTTTCCCAAACTCTAAGATTTCAACTTTACTGCTGTCCTCTTCTGCACTTGGCTGCCTTAAGTCATTCTCTTTATCGTCTTCGCAATTGTGACTGTTGCCACATTTTGCACGGGGTGCAATGTTTTCAGTTTTTTAAAGTAAGCTGCTCTTATCTTCCCCCTCTTCTCTCTTTCCCTTTCTTCAGTTCTCCCTTTCTCTCTCTTCCCTCCATTTCTATTCTTCCCTCTTTTCCTTAAGCCCTTCAGACAGATCTCCAAAATGACAGCGGTTACCCGAAAAAATTCTAAGTGTCGGGCGAAGTCGACTGCGCCCCTTTCGGGCGAAGTCGGACTCGCCCCTTCGAGGCGAAGTCGGATGCGCCCCTTTCGGGCGAAGTCGTACTGCGCCCCTTTTCGGGGCGAAGTCGGACTGCGCCCTGATTCTGGGCGAAGTTGGACAGATTACCTTTCAGGGCAAACACGCGTCAGGCAGCATCATCCGACAGGTGTCCAACTTCGAGATCCGTGCCAAAACATGCCGAGCACATGGACAAGCATGGGACACACTATTTTATACCAGCTGCCACTTTTGAAGATAATTAAAAACCCTACTGTTTCACCTACCTGCAGTTCTGCTGTTAGTGGAGTTCTACTCAGCGCAGCGACACATATCCGTACAGCTTTCGGGGAGCCCATGCTGCGGGTACGGTTCCGTTCGACAAAGGTCGGCTCGAGCAGCTCCACCGCCGCTCTTGTCAGCCCATGTTTGTCTGGGACCTTGTGCCCATGGATTGTAAACGGGAGGGGATTCAGTCTATAAATATCTTTGACATTCTCATTGTAAAGGGGGAAGGGGAATGTCTGTTAGGGAATCATTGTAACTGTGCTTCTGGCTTTTTGCATAATACAGATATATACTTGGTGCTGTTCTAACTTCTTCTATTTTCTATGCTGCCTCTCTTTATCATTTCTGTCCCGTCCTTCCTGTACTATTGCTTGTTGTTGTACTGAACTCTGGACTCCGACATTTGGTAGTCGGGAATTACTGAAATGCACTAATTAGAGGATACATAAGATAAAAGTTAGTTGCGGTTATAGGTTGTGCTTTGTACTAATATTGCTGTTAGTAGTGGTGATGGATGTGTTGCCGTGCTGTTAGTTCCCGTGAGGAATGTCTGCTAGGGAACCATTGTAGCTGTACTTCTGGTTATTTATGCAAAGCATTTACTTGGCTGTTGGGATCAGTTCTTATGTTTATATGTTATGATAATATTGTCGTTAGTAGTGGTGATTGATGTATTGCCGTACTGTTAGTTCCCCCACCCAACTCCAATCTTGTTTGGATTTCTTTCTGTACTTTTTATCTCTTTCCCTGCACTCTTGTCCGAACTATAAAAACCCCACAGGAAGCCGGCCTTCTTCGGAGATTGGCACGGAAGGCATCCCTTCCTTCCGGCCTTTCAATCGAGTGGGCGAATGCGGGCGCATCAACACAAAATCCTTTCCCCATGGCAGATTCGTAACCAACGGTTTCTGCGGCACGCCCGGTGGGACCGAAAGTTTCCCACCCCCAAACAGAATCGAAGCACTGGTGTTCGCTTCATTGTTGTTCAAAATCAGAACACCTGGCGACTCTGCACGAACATATTCTCTGAGTCCGAGTGACCGGTCCTAGCACCTTCATGCAAACAAGAAGGTGGCGAGCAAGGGATCCGAGAAACCCGCCTGCTTTTTACGAACTAGATATCAACGCTCGAGGCGAAAATATCAAGCTGGCCGATCGCCAAGCTCGTGTTGACGAAGCCGAGGCTGAAACCCAAGAAGAAGCCGAAGCTGAAATCGAGGAAGCTGAGAGCGAACTAGAAGAGACCGAAGAAGAAGAAGAATCTGCATCTTCGGAAAGTTCCGACACTGAGTATACAGCCGACGAAGGAGAAGAGGAAAACATGGCTGCCCAGCAGCATATTGATGATGAACTCTTCCCGGCGGTAGACTCTACTGGGCCCTTGGCCCTGATCGGACAACAAGCTGTGCCCCCTGCTGCCTTAAAATCTATCCCTACGTATGACGGCTACGGCAAGACGGCGTACGAGCACATCCAGGACATCCTTGCCCTGGCTGCATTGCACTCCATCACGGACGAAAGCGTGAAGACCCGTCTGCTGGCTCTTTCCCTGAGGGGAAGCTTCTCTACTGGTGGAGATCTGCGCGGAGGGATCTATCACAGGGTGGCCCCAGCTTGCCAATAGGCTCGTAAAAGGATGCAACGAGTCTGCTGACCCTACTTTGCTGCATCAGTTCCAAAGTATCCGGAGACATCCTCAAGAGGAGGTGTCCGACTACAACATCAGGTTTGCGAGGTCTTGGAAACGGGTACCTCACGAACTTCGGCCTTCAGCCGGCATGGCTGCCCACTACTACCTGAGATCCTTCAACTCAGATATATGCCTGCTACTGAAGATTGCCAGAATAAACACGTTTCCTGCTCTGTACGATGCTGCCCAGCAAGCTGAAGCAGATATCATTTCCATCGGCAGACTCCCGTCCAGAGTGCAGGAACCCATTCATCCTGACTTTCCCAGATCTCAGTATCCTTCAGCTTACGGTGGTGCGCCCTCCACATCAGGGCAGCAACCCCAGCAGCAATGGAATCCGGCGCCAGTAATAACTCCTTATGGCCCGCCGCAAATACATTATTCTCACCCACCTCCTCCTCCACATTTTCCAGCACTTCCCGCTCCCCCGCAGTATATGCATTATTCCACTCCTCCGTTAGCTGCATTGCCTCCACTGGCGCAGTTGCCGCCTCCTGACAACAACATTCAGAACACAATCCTCCAGGAGGTACGAGCTTTGGCCTCGGGTTATCACACCATGTCCAACGACATGATTGCTCTGAAAAAGAAGCAGGCCCAGATGGACCTTGCTCCTAGGAGGACATATCCGCCCCCGGCGCTGACAAGAGACAGACATCCAGAACAACAGCTGCAGAGACGTCCACCTCCCAGAAATGCTGCTATTGAAGACCAACCTGGTCCTTCCGACCAGGTCAACTGGTGCACTACGTGCAATGACCCGCATCCTGAGGAAGATTGTACACTGCACCAGCACTATCTTCAGACTTTGGCCGGCAGCACTGTAGAGGAAGATGAACTTTACATGATCCTCGATGACGAAGGCAACTTTGCCCTCCCAGAGGAAGATCTGGTGTCGCCGCTTGCCAAGGAAGGTAAGAGGCCTGCGGATCCTGCCGAAAAGCCCTTAAAGGTGTACGCCAGAAGGGAAAAGGCGCAGCCTGCAGGGCTGCCACCATACAAGCGGCTGTGGCCTTACACAGCCCAGGAGAAGGCATCCAAAGACAAAACTCCAGTCAAGCCTCCTCCAGCAAAGGTAGCCCCCGTTCTCGCCAAGCCACCTATGGTAAGAGCTCCGATTACGAATAAAGCTCCCGTACCTCGGCCTCCAGCTGAAACCAAAGAACAAGCTCGGGAGAAGGCTGAAGTACCCGTCTCTGACCAAGAGACAGAGAGTTGAGGCCACCCAGCAGTACCGAACGAAGTACGAGCCGGCAAAAGAGGCAGAAGGAGCTAGCACCTCGGGCTACAGCATAGTAGACGAGTTGAAAAGAACACCTGCCAGAATCAACATGTATGATGCTCTTCTGCTCCCAGGCCGGGTGGATGCTGCTACAAGAGTCTCTTAAAAACATGAAGAATGACAAGCGAGATACAGCCCGCGGTCTTGGTTCAGCCTCTAACGGTCTCAGCCACTGGAAAGAATAGACCACCTCCCTTTTATCTGTCTTTACGGATGCAAGGGCACATAGTACACAACTGCATGGTGGACTCTGGTGCTTCCACGACAGTTATGCCGAAGGCCGTTTGCGATGTGATCGGGATGGAGTACACAAGGAGCAGCCAAGGCGTGCTGCAACTAGACGGCACCGCTGTCAAGACGGTTGGTGTCATTAAAGACATCCCTATTCGTCTGCATAAAGCCCTCGACATCGTGGTCATTCAAGAGGTCGTGGTTGTTGATCTGGCTCCCTACTTCGGCATGTGTCTCTCCCGGGAGTTCACTGCGAAATTGGGCGGAGTACTGTCTCTAGACTACTCACATATGGAAGTGCCCTTTAAAGGAAGAAGAGTAAAAATCTTCAACGAGAAGCCTTCCACCTTCCTAACGGAGAAGATACCCGGAGAAGAGTCGCAGGACTGTATGGCCCAGATGACTGAGGAAGAACTAGTGACGGTAGAACTGGCAGAGCAAGCCCTCGAAGTGCTGCAGCTCGAAGATGAGTTCTCGTTGTGGGACTTTAATGCCGTAATCGAGACGAGCAAGGCTGTTACACCATTGTACAGCCCGAAAGGCTTGACAAGTCAGGCTGTGAAAGAAGTGGGACCTGCACCGAAAAGCTATGGAAGCTTTTCTTTGACGGCGCACGATGCAAAAATGGCGCGGTGCGGGGGTGCTCTTGGTTTCCCCAACCGGGATCCAAAAGGATTATACCTACGAGGCTGGCACAGAGTTGCACTAACAACGCGGCGGAGTATGAAGCCACTGTGCTTGGGATTGCGGAAGGCGAGAGAGGCGGGGATTAAACACTGCAGATCTTCGGAGATTCGGAGGCTGGTGTGTCACCGGGTTACGAACAAGTGCGCCTCTAAAAAGCACTATCTCAAGGCGTACCGTAACCGGGTGTGGGACCTGATGGAGTCATTCGACTCACTGAATATCAAGGCGATATCGCGTGAGAAAAACAAACACGCTGATATTCTGGCGTCTGTTGGAGCCAGGTACGTTCCGGCTGACGACGTTGTCCAGAAACCGAAGCCGGTTCGCACCATTTACAGGCCTTCTGTGCCTGATAAGGACATCCACTGGCAGGTGTTCGATTGTGACGAAGAGATCGTCACATTTTTGATAAATGAAGCATGTTCAATCGAGAGTAGAGACCCTGATGACGAGCAATATGAGGGGTTGATACAGTTGAAAAATAATCATGTCCCAAAAGGACTGATTACTCTTGAAAGTCTATTTGATCAGAATGATAGAGCTATATCTCACGGGATCAAAGTAGACCCGAAGCGATATGCCGACCTCGAGCTTGAACACGGGAAAATTGTCAAGGTCGGGACGAGACCGCACTCGGAGGAACTCGAGCGAGATCACATCATTATGCCGAGAGTTCCACGACATCGTGGCTCTGGTGCTACGAGGACTTGAAGGGGTATGACGAGAGAGGTGATCCGAGCATACCATCGAGCTAGAGGATGGCGCCAAGCCATTCCGGCAGAAACAAAGGGCCGTAAATCCAAAAATTGAGGCCATGATGAAAACCGAGCTCCTGAAAATGCTCGAGGCCAAAATCATCTACCCCATCAAGCATTCATCCTGGGTTGCGAATTTGGTGCCTGTGAGGAAGAAGAATGGAGACATCCGTCTCTGTGTGGATTTCAGAAACCTAAATCAAGCCTCCCTCAAGGATCATTATCCGCTTCCCCAAATTGATCAAATCCTACACATCGTTGTTGGAGCTCAGAGATTCTCACTTCTAGACGGATTTTCTGGCTACAACCAGATTTGGGTCAGAGATGAGGACCAGCATAAGACGGCGTTCACCACCAAATGGGGAACGTTCGCTTATCAGCGCATGCCTTTTGGCTTATCCAATGCTGGTGCCACATTTCAAAGGGCCATGGACCTGGCCTTCCGAGAGCTGCTTAACAAGATCATTGTCATCTACCTTGATGACATGACTGTTTTCTCTCACCAAAGAGGGGATCATGTTTCTCACCTGCGGCAAATATTTGAGAGGTGTCGGGAGTTCGGCATTTCTATAAACCCGAAGAAGTATGTCTTTGCGGTAAAAGAAGGTAAGCTGCTGGGACATGTCATCTACGAGAGAGGCCTCGCCATCGACCCTGACAGAGCAGAAGCCCTCCTTCGCTTGACAGCCCCAATTAACAAAAAAGGGCTGCAGTCCTTCTTCGGCCAGATTAACTTCGTGCGGAAATTCATTCCAGACTTCGCACGAGTGATCAAGCCCATGGCCGAACTGCTAAAAAAGGATACAGCTTATGAATGGACTGATGCGAGAGAGCAAGCCTTCGAGGAGATCAAGGCTCGAATTGCACAAGCTCCGGTGTTGATAAACCCGGACTACTCCAAAGACTTCATCCTGTACGCGGTGGGAGAACCGGAAAGTTACGCCGCAGTCCTGACACAGAAGACAGATGACGACGAGGAGCGCCCCATTGCGTTCCTAAGCCAAGTGATTCAACCGCATGAAGAAAAGTACAACTTTATAGAACGGCGGAGTTCATGCAGTCATGAAATCTCTCCGAAAGTTCAGGCATTTTGTATCCCAGAGCCGAACGACCGTCTTTGTGATTCACCCGGACGTTCGAAGCTTCATCACTCAAGGAGAACCGGGCCACAAGAGAGCAGGATGGGTTGCAAAAATTCAGGAGTTCGACATCGAAGTACGGCCTACCAAGCTTATCAGAGGCCGAGCCTTGTGTCAAGAGCTGGCTCGAAGCGCTGCAGCTGGTATCTCCGCTTTGTAAGTGGGAGGACACGGCAACAAGTATCAACCTAGCCAACTCCTTACCGAGATGAGAGTGACTGGACAGATGAACTGGTAAGATATTTCTGTACCGGGAGATGTCCAGACCACCTGAACGCCTCACAACGAAGGAGATTTCGGCTAGGTGCACTCAAGTATACTCTTCGCCCCGAGGGGCTTTATTTCAAAAATATTGACGGCATCCTGTTGCGATGCGTCACAAAATCAGACCAGTCCTGGGTCCTCGGAGATTTTCATTCCGGGATACCTGGAGGTCATCATTCTGCAAGGCCTACGGCCTTAAAGATAATTAGAGCCGGGTATTATTGGCCCACTCTATTTACAGACGCTTACGCAGTCTGTTCCAAGTGTGATCAATGCCAGAGGTTTGTTGGCAGAAACAGAAAGGCACCCCTGCCCCTCCAACCGATCCAAGCCGAAACTCCGTTCCAGCAGTGGGGTCTAGACTTCATTGGGGTAATTTCACCTAATTCCTCCGCCGGACACAAGTTCATTCTGACAGCCACCGATTACTTCACACGGTGGGCAGAGGCGATTCCCACCAGAAGCGCGGACCAAGAGACGGTCATTGGGTTCCTTGAAAGCCTGATTACCCGCTTCGGGATTCCAGAGTCAATTGTGACGGATAATGGTCCGGGGTTCGCAGGCGCTGTACTCACAGAGTATACCGGCAGACTTGGCATTTATCACAAGATGTCTTCTAATTACTACCCGCAGGGAAACGGCCTTGCTGAGTCTACTAACAAGAACCTCCTGAAAATCATCAAGAGGACAATTGAAAGGAACAAGCGGACTTGGCATTCCCTCTTGAACCGAGCGCTGTGGGCGGACAGAGTTTCATTCAAAAAGTCCATTAAAACGTCCCCTTATGCGCTCGTCTATGGGAAAGAGGCTGTCATGCCATCCCACATTGAGATCCCTGCTCTCTGGATGCTAGACGAAGAGAGAAGCAGCGGAGACCCGGTGGATGATAGGTTGTGCCAACTCCTGCAGTTGGAAGAAGACAGGGAAAAAGCATACCAGGCCTTCACCAAACACGCTGAAGCCACTCAAGGCTGGTACTGGTACTGAACTGGCACCACCGCCCGAATCTTCGAAATCGGGAACCTGGTGCTGAAGTGGGACTCATTGAAAGCGAAGCCGGGCAACCACGGGAAGTTCGATGCCCTGCGGGAGGGCCCCTATCAGATCGCCGGGTAAACCAGTTCAACTCTTACATACTTCGGGATATGGAAGGTCAGCTCCTACCTATTCCCGTTAACGGGTTCCACTTAAAAATCTACCGCTGTTGAAGGTGCCCAGTGGGCCCCCTCATTGTACAAATTTTCCTTCTGCATTTTATTTTTCAAAGCATGTACGAGTTTTTCGCCTTCGGTTTTTCCGTTTTGAATGAGCCCAAGTAAGACAGGGGTGAAGACACCGACTTCGCGACAAGTCAGGCGTCGGCCCCAGGAAAGAAAAATCCAGTCCGTAATGAAGCGCTGGCAAGAAGAGCAGAAAAACGGCCAAGTGCGGGTGCGCAACCCAACTTCGCAGCGAAGTCGGGCTGCGCACCATCCAAAGGGCACGATCTAATGAAGGGCGGAAGCAAAATAAGTTAAGTCTTCCGGGCGCAAACCGAACAGCGCCCGATTTTGGGGCGCAAACCGAACAGCGCCCGTGTTCCGGGCGAAGTTCGGACAGCGCCCGTGTTCCGGGCGAAGTCCGAACAGCGCCCGATTTTGGGGCGCAAACCGAACAGCGCCCGTGTTCCGGGCGAAGTTCGGACAGCGCCCGTGTTCCGAGCGAAAACCCAAGTGCGCCTTTCTTTTGGGCGAAATCCGGACTGCGCCCGTTTTCCGGGCGCAACTCGGACGGGCCATCACGGAAAACAAAGATGCCCTAAGTTGGAATGCGTGCCAAAAGGGGTTTATCTCAAAAGGTGTGCCCAGGTGGTGGCAGTAACGGCAGCAAGGGCACAACTTCCGAAGGCTGTTTCAAGGCATCGCACGGTTTTCAACAAAACGAACAATAATTAAAGTAAGGCGCAGCGTCCAGGGTGCGTTCTTCAAAAAACATTCCCTGCACGGCCAACGGAAAAAGCTACGCTGCCACCAGCTAGCCGACCTACCCCTTTTTCACACCGTTAATAGCGCAGTCATTGTCTAGAAAAGGAGGTCAGGCGCCCCCAAAAAGTTCAAATCGTACAGACTGATCCTGTGATAGCGAAATTCCGTACTAATATCCAGAAAGTCGTGATTCTTGTCCTTTTGAAGAAATGGAAAAAGGGAAAATGCCGGTGCAGGCCCAGTCAAGCGAAGAGCCTGAAAGTGGGGATTTTCCGCAATCGAACGTTTTCAGGAATGAGACGTTGCAAGACCCAAAGTCAAAGTCCCGGACGAAGAGGGTACAGCGTGGGCGAGCTCCACCACCACCGGTGAATTACCTGTCCGGGTATAAAGATGGTTCATTTTCTATGAGCCTTACCAAACTACAGGTAAATGTGGAGAATTGGGCTGATAAAGTTTCGCCCTCTCATCATTTTGGTGCAGCGTACAAATCAAACTTATACTGGTTCTTGTGCCCTCCTGTCCACCTATGCCCAAAACTGGTTGATATCGTTGTCAAATATTACAGACCAGCTACCCGTCAAATTTGCAACTGTAATGGAAAGCCCTTGTTCACGCTCCGCAGAGATACCGTCCAGCCAGCTTTCGCCCCAGGGTTGCAGTATGACTCCAGCGCCATTATTAAAAGGATAAGTCTGAGTGAACAAACGGGACGCTTCACACAAACAAAAAGAATGAGGGATTTCCTCAACTCAGAGCTGAACGCCCCGCTTGCAGCTGGACAATGGCCAACCGACCCCATGCCCCTGGAGAAGTTTCAGAATAAATATATTTACACCATCCTGGCGTGGATCCTAGGTCGTGACTCTGATGAGCTGGTACGGCCGTACCAGCTAGCGCTGGCAGAATGTCTTCTATGCGGAGAATCTTATGAACCAGCAGCGCAGAAAAGTGGTAAACGTCCAATCTTCTTCGATTGGGCGGATGGTTAGCATTCGCCATTCACTCCAGCCTGGTGAAATTACAGAAAAATCAGTCAACTGAATTTCGATTCAATTCCTTCTTGGCTTGGCTTTGTTTATACCACTTGCACCCCCATATGCAAGCTTCTAATTTGAAGAGGGTAAATGAGAAGGGAGAGCCGCAACCAGTTTATAAGTGGACGGACGACCTATACCGAAAAGGGTCTTATTATCAGTTCAATCTCAACTTTCTGGGCAAGGTCATGGCAGTCTTCAATGACGGAGAGATCCCTCGTCCCCCGCAGCAAATGACAGACTATCTGCTAGACCACAAGCTCGGGGACGTTTTTCGGCTGACGCAAGGGATCGTGGTTAGAATCTACGGATTCAAAGGCAAGCCTCATCTGCTGCCCTACTGGTGCACGGGTCATCAGTTTGGAATGGAGGTTGCACGACAGATGGATTATGTCGAAGAGGAGTTCGGCCAGGGAAAGAAAAAGGGCCACATTTTTCAATATCCCCTTGCCTGGGCGAACGTCGAAATATCAGAGATAGGACAACATGTTTATCTCGAGCGGGAGCTCTACGACATTGGCCTAATACTGCTGCCGCAGCGCTGGAAATACGACCCATACGGAATAAGGGGGAAGTTTACACATGTTTGCCCTCAGGCAGATATAACCGAAGACAGGTGCGATGTAGTCCATGTTGACCTAGACTGGGAAATTGACTTAATGGAAGCTTGGCCTCCGTGGCAGGAATTTTATTGCGAGGAGGTATCATATGACCCCAAGCGGAACCCGGATCACAATTTCTCTTCTCCGGGATTCAAGAAACTCATCACCAAGCTAGCGAGGCCTTAAGCGGCCGAGAGAAAAAATCGTTGAATCTTTGGAAGATGAGGTGTCGCACGCAACACGACAAGTCTGTCAGAAGGAATCTGGCCGTTGATGATGAATTTTCGGCCTTATATGACCAACACGTTGGCGGTGGCGACCTTTCGCATTCCGAGATTACATTCCCCGAGGTCCGGTTGAGAGCTATAAAGGGGGGTCTTCCTCCCAGCAGTTGTATACTTTCGCAACTGCCAGCGCAGGTCCGGCAGATATCCAAATGGACCCAATGCAGCCCTTCACCTCTAAAGCAGCGCCCAAAAAGGCGCCAACATCAACAAAGTCAACACTCGGGGTGGCCCCTCAGACACAAAAGGTGCCAGCGCCGCCAGCAATCGGGCAAACAGCGACAAATCTTCTAACAGTCAAACCCCGGTACAAGTTTACCGTGGGAACATCAGCGCCCGTTGCGCCTTCTTTGTCGTCTCCTTCCGAACCAGCCGTTGCACCAAAAGAGAAAAGAAGAGGGAGAGTTGAGAAGGTTAAAAGACCCAGTCGAGCGGTACAGCGATCGGTGGCGGAGCTACGGTCGCGACCGGCGGCTTGAAGTAGTTTCTCTAGATAGCCCCGAGCCAACCACGGGAACCCGAGGCGGGGACGTCCATCCGGCCATCGGCTCAGGCGGAGCCCGCAGGTACGTTCACTGCCCCACTCCCTCAAGTCTCATCGGACCCCACTCCAACTCCATCCCCCGCTCAGTCCGAGCAAGCCGTGGCCGTATCTTCCTCTCAATCTCCACAACCTTCTAGCAGCCACCACTCTTTTGACCAGTTTGCGCAAGATCCCAATGCCTTCCTGCCCTTAAGTCAAACCGCAAACCCTTCGCCTGCAGCTAGTGCCGAGGCTGCACATTCCCCCTTTCACTCATCCCCTCAGCCGCTTGAAACCCTTCCAGCGTCACCCGCTCCACTGTCCGCTCCCCGGTCGCCCTCAAAAGCGGCCACCCCTTCCGAAGTCATCCCTGTTTCTCCTGTTTCCTTGTTCGCAGGGGAAATGCCGCAACAAAACCCTAGGTCGGAGGAACTAGACTTCATGGATGACCTCCAGAACACGAACGATTTACCTCTGGCAACAAGAGCTGTAGAATATTCTTCCTCTTTTCTCCAAAACTGGAAGCGGAGGAGACCTGAGGAGATCGCCGCCCCGGTAAAACGCACCAAGTTTGACTTTGAGAGGAGAGTGCTCATGTCAGAGAAGATAACGCCGAAAGTAAAGAAGCCTCTCCGAGAGATGACCAGGGCGGACTACGAATTTCAGAGGAAGGAGAAAAGCTTTGACGATATCAACCAGCAATATGTGATTCATGGGATCCATCGTCAAGCAGATACTCTCCTTGTCAAACATCTGGAGGACCAGGAAGAGGTTTTCAAGCTGCAAGACAAGATAAGGCAGCTTGAGGAGGACTTGGCTAGGTCCACCGAACAGCTGGAATCAGCGCAACAAAAGATAGGCAAATTAGAAGCCTAGCTGGCCGCTTCTCAGCAAGAGGCCGCAACGAGAAAACAGACCGCCATGGAGCAGATTTCTCAGCTCCAGGAATCTTTGAAACAGGCGCAGTTGCAATCTGCAGAGAAAGCAGCACAAGCGGCGGTCTTTTCAAAAGATAAAGTTAAAGGGATGCGGGCTGATCTGTTGAGGGGATGCACACCCCATGTTTGTAAAGCCATGCCGGTCCTGGATTTTGCATCCAGGATCCAAGAAATTGCTGCCCAGGGAAAGCCTGTAGTAGAGGAGGCCGAACGTCAGGCAAAGCAATGGCTGAACCTGGCTATAAAACTTGAAGAACATGAGCGCAATGGCCTCCGATTTTCTCCTATGTCCCCATTCGCTGCAGAATGGGCGGATGCAAGGGTAACCTTGCACAAATATTTCAAGAAAGCAGAAGAGGTGAGAGCTCAGGACAAATGCTAGATGCATTCGAGCAAGAAAGAGACATTTGCATGGCCCCCTTTCGCGCTCTTTTTGAACTAGGATGCCCAAGCTATATTGAGAACGGTGATTTTCTCACTCTTAAGCAGGTAAGAGAGAATTGGTTGGCCTTTGAGAAAGATACAGCAAAAATCGACAGTTGGGCCGAGCCAATTCAGGAAGCCCAGGTTACCCAGATGGTGTCAAAGTCTTTGCAAGATCAACTCCTACTTCCGGGAGGCGGGAAACGATATCTCACCATCGACCTGCACGCTGTCGCTGCATTCCACGCAGCGTTAGAAGAAATCACCGACCTTCGGCCCTTCCAAGCAGAAGTCTGGGATCAGGCCCAAATTATATATGAGCGCATCTGCAAGTCAGAAGCCGATGATGGAGAGCATTCAGATCCGGAAGGAGAATCCGTTGAGGCAACTGCCGGAAGCAAATCTAAAAATGAACAGTTGCCGCAAGAGGAACAGTCAGAGCAACAGGAGGCAGGAGAAGGAAATTCCTCTGTACCCAATGGATGAAGGCATGGATTCTTTGCGCCGAGCGAGCTCGACACCCCGCGAGCCGCCAGAAATGTTGCCACATTTTGCACGGGGTGCAATGTTTTCAGTTTTTTAAAGTAAGCTGCTCTTATCTTCCCCCTCTTCTCTCTTTCCCTTTCTTCAGTTCTCCCTTTCTCTCTCTTCCCTCCATTTTTATTCTTCCCTCTTTTCCTTAAGCCCTTCAGACAGATCTCCAAAATGACGGCGGTTACCCGAAAAAATTCTAAGTGTCGGGGCGAAGTCGGCTGCGCCCCTTTCGGGCGAAGTCCGACTCCCCTTTTCAGGGCGAAGTCGGACTGCGCCCTGATTCTGGGCGAAGTTGGACAGATTACCTTTCAGGGCAAACACGCGTCGAGCAGCATCATCCGACAGGTGTCCAACTTCGAGATCCGTGCCAAAACATGCCGAGCACATGGACAAGCATGGGACACACTATTTTATACCAGTTGCCACTTTTGAAGATAATTAAAAACCCTACCTGTTTCAGCTACCTGCAGTTCTGCTGTTAGTGGAGTTCTACTCAGCGCACTGACACATATACGTACGGCTTTCGGGGAGCCCATGCTGCGGGTACGGTTCCGTCCGACAAAGGTCAGCTGAGCGGCTCCACCGCCGCTCTTGTCGGCCCATGTTTGTGCGGGACCTTGTGCCCATGGATTGTAAACGGGAGGGGATTCAGTCTATAAATATCCTCCACATTCTCATTGTAAAGGGGTGGAAGGGGAATGTACGTTAGGGAATCATTGTAGCTGTGCTTCTGGCTCTTTACATAATATATATACTTGGTGCTGTTCTAACTGCTTTTATTTTGTATGCTGCCTCTCTTTATCATTTCTGTCCCGTTCTTCTGTACTATTGCTTGTTGTTGTCTTGAACTACGGACTCCGGCATTTGGTAGTCGGGAATTCTTGAAATGCACTAATTAGAGGATACATAAGATAAAAGTTAGTTGCGGTTATAGGTTGTGCTTTGTACTAATATTGCTTGTTAGTAGTGGTGATGGATGTGTTGCCGTCTTTGTTAGTTCCCGTGAGGAATGTACGCTAGGGAACCATTGTAGCTGTACTTACAGTTATTTATGCAAAGCATTTACTTGGCTGTTGGGATCAGTTCTTATGTTTATATGTTATGATAATATTGTCGTTAGTAGTGGTGATTGATGTATTGCCGTCTTGTTAGTTCCCCCCACCCAACTCCAATCTTATTTGAATTTCTTTCCGTATTTTTAATCTCTTTCCCTGCACTCTTGTCTGAACTATAAAAACCCCACAGGAAGCCGGCCTTCTCCGGAGATTGGCACGGAAGGCATCCCTTCCTTCCGGCCTTTCAATTTGGTGGGCGAATCTGGGCGCATCAACACAAAATCCTTTCCCCATGGCAGATTCGTAACCAACAGTGACCAAGTGACCATTCCCTTTTGCAAGTGAAACATCGCCCTTATCTCCTCAATTGCTTTTTGCTTCCGTGAGGAAGTCCTGTAACCTGCAGATCACTCGGTTTCCTTTCCTTTCCTGTTAACTGTTGTTTACCCTAGTCAATCTTCTTTGGGACAGCAAACTCAACTTTATTAGCCGTAATATTAGCTGTAGTTTTAGGATCTTGTAAAGTATTTTGTTCAACTTCTTTCTTCGGCAACTTTATGAATGAAAAATCAACCTTATCTTGAGGAAAAACTGAAGGTAGAGAAATTTGCATCATTGCAGTTAATTGACTGATGGATTTTTGTATCTCACTCTGAATCCTATCCCAATCACGCTGTCTCCTAGACCAATCATTATAAGACTCCACGAATCTGAAATTTACTTAGGCTTCCACAGGCTGCCAGAATAAGTTGAGCTTTGAATTAACAATACCCAGAACTCTTAAAGCCCAAATCAACCAAATGGGTATTCAAATCACCAATACCCAGAAACTGGAAACCCTAGATTTGAAAACGACAACCAAACCCTAACTTCCAAGTTTGAAAAATACTCATGGCTGCTGAATATTTTTTTTCACACAATACTGAAATCATTTCTGAAATTTTCAGCAAACCCTAAACAGGCTAGCAGGAAAAACCAGCTCTGATACCACTGTAATATCCCCCTTAGTTGGGACTGTTAAAATTTTTGATCTAAATCTTATTGCCAATATAAAACTTGAATAACAGAAACAAATTCCAACAATATAACCCAAATTGCAAAAATATACAAAATGCATAGATTGAGAAATAACTTGCAATTTTATTTCAGATTTTATTCTAGGGCACAAATTACAATGTTTTCAAGATCAACAATCTTTCCACAAATCCTTATGCAAACTGATTTTTAAAATCCTTGAAATAATTTATCAGCAAACACCAAAGTACCTCTGAAATCGTTGAAGCACCAAAGCGTGAATCCTGTGTGAATTCACCAACAGAGAACTGGGGTTTCGTCCAACTCCAAAAATCTGAAGGGTTTCGTCCTCAGCCACACCGTTGGGGTTTCCGTCCCTTCGGAGAAGAAGTCTCAGCCACTGGCCTCAAACTCTAGAGAAAATAACCAAAATCCAGAATGACATGAAATGAGACCAAGCCACCGAATAAATAGACTCCTCCACAACAAACTCCTTTTGCACGCTCAATGTGGGATAAATTATGAAACATAACTCTTTTTCAAGTCCCACATCCCCTTTTTATAAAATAAGGTTTTAAACTATATAAAGTATTTAAATAATTTTACTTTATATAATTAAACCTTTCCACATAAAAAACTTGGCCTTCTGGTTATTCGATCTGCAAACTGAGGATAGATACGGACACCCATTTCGGTGAAGAAAATCACTGCACCATCCGTTTTGCCCGAAACCCTAAAAACTAACTTACTAAAAATAGTAAGTCAAGGCTCGTCCATCCGATTCAACATCTGAGAGTGGATTCGAATACCCATTTCGCTCAATTATCCGCTCCCAGAACTCTAATTAGGCTCCCCTGCAATTTGCCCTATCCTACGGGAACCCGTGAGTAGGCTAAACCATTGCATCTAACTAACTGCTCAGAGAGGGGACATTACACCCACCAACAAGACGAAGTATCAGAATTAATAACAATGAACTTGTGTAGATGGTGTGGACAGGGCAATCATAAGGAGGCCAATTGCCCAAAGAAAGCAAGTTCTAATAACACACAAAATGTTAATCTCATTGACATAGGGGATTGAGGAAACTGCCAAAGAGAACTCAGGCACTCTACAGACAACCACCACTAGTGCACATAGATGAAGGGAATTTGGTAGCTTGTCCAAAGGAGGAAGCAGGTGTCAAGTACATCAAACTTGCACCTGAAATAGTTAAGTCATATGCAAAAATGATTTTCTTGGCATACATGATTCAGTGGTTAGCCATGAGACTGGAGAAGTTTAAGGAGAAAAGTGTAGAGCAGGCTAACTAGTTGAGGGTGGCAAGAGGATGCCAAAGCAAAACTTGCAAGGTTGAGAATAAGAACAAGGACTAGGAGGAACATAATCAGTTGATTGGACAATTGAAGTCAGAATGCATGGTGAGGGAGTAGTTGTTGGAGGTGAAGAATCAAGAGGTCACTCACCACGATCAATTGATAGCGGAGAATGATGAGAAATTGGCAATTGCAGCAAGGAGAGAGGCTGAAGTAGCCAAGAGGGATGCTGAAGCTGCAAAGAGGCAATGGGCTCACCTATGTCAAGAGACTAAAGGGAGACACTGAGGCCTTGAAACTAAATTTCCAAGAGCTTGGAGGCATACCTGTTCGTACACCTCAACATCAATAGAATCCAAGTTTCCAGGAGCGTAAGCAGTCGTCAACGAGGACATCAACCAATTTTAAAGGGGAGGGAAGATGTAGGAGCAAGTTCTGACCAGCCGAAGTAGTGTATATAGTAGTAATAAGTGTGAAATGCACATGTAAATGTAAATGTAAATACAAATGAAATGCAATTTTGTAGTGTGACGTCAAGGGTGATGACATCATTGTTTGATTAATTGCAAATGTAATGTGTGGCTAATGTATGTATTATGCATATGCAAATGGGGAAGTAGTTATGGGTGAGGTGTCTCGGGTAGCAATTGTTGGCAACTACCAGGCCCCAAAGTTAAATAGGACCCCCCATTCATTTGTGCAGTACCATGTATCACAAGGAGACTATCATTGTAGATGCCATCAGAGAGGAAGTGCCATAAGAACATTTGTAGTCTATCTGTAGATCCATTGTTGCATTGTATTGCCAAGGCAGATGTCCTGTAACGTGAATGTCGTATAGGCAAAGTAATACAATGATTATTGATCCTTCATTTGTGTGATATATGTATTGTTTGATATCGTTGTTTCTGTTGCCACATTTTGCACGGGGTGCAAGGTTTTCAAGTAAGCTGCTCTTATCTTTCCCCTCTTCTCTCTTTCCCGTTCTTCAGTTCTCCCATTCTCTCTCTTCCCTCCATTTTCATTCTTCCCTCTTTCCCTTAAGCTCTTCAAGACAGATCTCTAAAATGACAGCAGTGACCCAGAAAAATTCTAAGTGTAAGGGCGAAGTCGGACTGCGCCCACTTTTCAGGGCGAAGTCGGACTGCGCCCCTTTCCCTTTTCTGGGCGAAGTTGGACAGATTACCTGTCATGGCAGACACGTGTCAGGCAGCACCATCCGACAGGTGTCCAACTTCGAAATCCGTGCCAAAACATGCCGAGCACATGGGCAAGCATGGGAGGCACTATTTTACACCAGCTGTCACTTTTGAAGATATTTAAAAACCCTACCTGTTTCAGCTACCTGCAGTTCTGCTGTTAGTGGAGTTCTACTCAGCGCACTATCTGTACAACTTTCAGAGAGCCCATGCTGCGGGTACAGTTTCGTCCGACAAAGGTCAGCCTGAGCAGCTCCACCGCCGCTCTTGTCAGCCCATGTTTGTCTGGGACCTTGTGCCCATGAATTGTAACGGGAGGGGATTCAATCTATAAATAGTTGTGACATTCTCATTGTAAAGAGTGGAAGGGGAATGTCTGTTAGGGAATCATTGTAACTGTGCTTCTGGCTTTTGCATAATACAGATATATACTTGGTGCTGTTCTAACTTCTTTTATTTTCTATGCTGCCTCTCTTTATTATTTCTGTCCCGTCTTTCCTGTACTATTGCTTGTTGTTGTACTGAACTCTGGACTCCGGCATTTGGTAGTCGGGAATTACTGAAATACATTAATTAGAGGATACATAAGATAAAAGCTAGTTGCAGTTATAGGTTGTGCTTTGTACTAATATTGCTGTTAGTAGTGGTGATTGATGTGTTGCCGTGCTGTTAGTTCCTTGTAGGGAATGTCTGCTAGGGAACCATTGTAGCTGTGCTTCTGGTTATTTATGCAAAGCATTTACTTGGCTGTTAGGATCAGTTCTTATGTTTATATGTTATGTTAATATTGTCGTTAGTAGTGGTGATTGATGCATTGTCGTACTGTTAGTTCCCCCCACCAAACTCCAATCTTATTTGAATTTCTTTCCGTATTTTTAATCTCTTTCCCTGCACTCTTGTCTAAACCATAAAAACCCCACAGGAAGCCGGCCTTCTCCGGAGATTGGCACGGAAGGCATCCCTTCCTTCCGGCCTTTCAATCTGGTGGGCGAATCTGGGCGCATCAACACAAAATCCTTTCCCCATGGCAGATTCGTAACCAACAGTTTCTCTGGCACGCCCGGTGGGACCAAGGTCCCACGTTTGAAGAGAGATTTTCTGATCAGTCCCCACCTGGCGCAACAGTTCCTGAGCACTCGGTGGGCCAAGGAAGTTTCCCACCCCCAAACAGAATCGAAGCACTGGTGTTCGCTTCATTGCTGTTCAAAATCAGAACACCTGGCGACTCTGCACGAACAAATTCTCTGAGTCCGAGTGACCGGTCCTAGCACCTTCATGCAAACAAGAAGGTGGCGAGCAAGGGATCCGAGAAACCCGCCTGCTTTTTACGAACTAGATATCAACGCTCGAGGCGAAAATATCAGGCTGGCCGATCGCCAAGCTCGTATTGACGAAGCCGAGGCTGAAATCCAAGAAGAAGCCGAAGCTGAAATCGAAGAAGTTGAGAGCGAACTAGAAGAGACCGAAGAAGAAGAAGAATTTACATCTTCGGAAAGTTCCGACACTGAGTATACAACCGACGAAGGAGAAGAGGAAAACATGGCTGCCCAGCAGCATATTGATGATGAACTCTTCCCGGCGGTAGACTCTACCGGGCCCTTGGCCCTGATCGGACAACAAGCTGTGCCCCCTGCTGCCTTAAAATCTATCCCTACGTATGACGGCTACGGCAAGACGGCGTACGAGCACATCCAGGACATCCTTGCCCTGGCTGCATTGCACTCCATCACGGACGAAAGCGTGAAGACCCGTCTGCTGGCCCTTTCCCTGAGGGGGAAGCTTCTCTACTGGTGGAGATCTCTGCCAGAGGGATCTATCACAGGGTGGCGCCAGCTTGCCAGTAGGCTCGTAAAAGGATGCAACGAGTCTGCTGACCCTACTTCTTTGCTGCATCAGTTCCAAAGTATCCAGAGACATCCTCAAGAGGAGGTGTCCGACTACAACATCAGGTTTGCGAGGTCCTGGAAACGGGTACCTCACGAACTTCGGCCTTCAGCTGGCATGGCTGCCCACTACTACCTGAGATCCTTCAACTCAGATATATGCCTGCTACTGAAGATTGCCAGAGTAAACACGTTTCCTGCTCTGTACGATGCTGCCCAGCAAGCTGAAGCAGATATCATTTCTATCGGCAGACTCCCGTCCAGAGTGCAGGAACCCATTTATCCTGACTTTCCCAGATCTCAGTATCCTTCAGCTTCTGGTGATGCGCCCTCCACATCAGGGCGGCAACCCCAGCAGCAATGGAATCCGGCGCCGGTAATAACTCCTTATGGCCCGCCGCAAATACATTATTCTCACCCACCTCCTCCTCCACATTTTCCAACACTTCCCGCTCCTCCGCAGTATATGCATTATTCCACTCCTCCATTAGCTGCATTGCCTCCACTGGCGCAGTTGCCGCCTCCTGACAACAACATTCAGAACACAATCCTCCAGGAGGTACGAGCTTTGGCCTCGGGTTATCACACCATGTCCAACGACATGATTGCTCTGAAAAAGAAGCAGGCCCAGATGGACCTTGCTCCTAGAAGGACATATCCGCCCCCGGCGCTAACAAGAGACAGACATCCAGAGCAACAGCTGCAAAGACGTCCGCCTCCCAGAAATGCTGCTATTGAAGACCAACCTGGTCCTTCCGACCAGGTCAACTGGTGCACTACGTGCAATGACCCGCATCCTGAGGAAGACTGTACACTGCACCAGCACTATCTTCAGACTTTGGCCGGCAGCACTGTAGAGGAAGATGAACTTTACATGATCCTCGATGACGAAGGCAACTTTGCCCTCCCAGAGGAAGATCTGGTGCCGCCGCTTGCCAAGGAAGGTAAGAGGCCTGCGGATCCTGCCGAAAAGCCCTTAAAGGTGTACGCCAGAAGGGAAAAGGCGCAGCCTGCAGGGCTGCCACCATACAAGCGGCTGTGGCCTTACACAGCCCAGGAGAAGGCATCCAAAGACAAAACTCCAGTCAAGCCTCCTCCAGCAAAGGTAGCCCCCGTTCCCGCCAAGCCACCTATGGTAAGAGCTCCAGTTCTGAATAAAGCTCCTGTACCTCGGCCTCCAGCTGAAACCAAAGAACAAGCTCAGGAGAAGCTGAAGTACCCGTCTCTGACCAAGAGACAGAGAGTTGAGGCCACCCAGCAGTACCGAACGAAGTACGAGCCGGCAAAAGAGGCAGAAGGAGCTAGCACCTCGGGCTACAGCATAGTAGACGAGTTGAAAAGAACACCCGCCAGAATCAGCATGTATGATGCTCTTCTGCTCCCAGGCCAGGTGGATCTGCTACAAGAGTCTCTTAAAAACATGAAGAATGACAAGCAGATACAGCCCGCGGTCTTGGTTCAGCCTCTAACGGTCTCAGCCACTGGAAAGAATAGACCACCTCCCTTTTATCTGTCTTTACGGATGCAAGGGCACATAGTACACAACTGCATGGTGGACTCTGGTGCTTCCACGACAGTTATGCCGAAGGCCGTCTGCGATGTGATCGGGATGGAGTACACAAGGAGCAGCCAAGGCGTGCTGCAACTAGACGGCACCGCTGTCAAGACAGTTGGTGTCATTAAAGACATCCCTATCCGGCTGCATAAAGCCCTCGACATCGTGGTCATCCAAGAGGTCGTGGTTGTTGATTTGGCTCCCTACTTCGGCATGTGTCTCTCCCGAGAGTTCACTGCGAAATTGGGCGGGTACCTGTCTCTAGACTACTCACATATGGAAGTGCCCTTTAAAGGAAGAAGAATAAAAATCTTCAATGAGAAGCCTTCCACCTTCCTAACAGAGAAGATACCCGGAGGAGAGTCGCAGGACTGTATGGCCCAGCTGACTGAGGAAGAACTGGTGACGGTAGAACTGGCAGAACAAGCCCTCGAAGTGCTGCAACTCGAAGATGAGTTCTCGTTGCGGGATTTTAATGCCGTAATCGAGACAGAGCAAGGTTGTTACACCATTGTACAGCCCGAAAGGCTTGACAAGTCAGCTGTGAAAGAAGTGGGACCTGCACCTGAAAAGCTATGGAAGCTTTTCTTTGACGGCGCACGATGCAAAAATGGCGCTGGTGCAGGGGTGCTCTTGGTTTCCCCAACCGGGATCCAAAAGGATTATACCTACAGGCTGGCCTGGAGTTGCACTAACAACGCGGCGGAGTATGAAGCCCTGTGCTTGGGATTGCGGAAGGCAGAGAGACTGGGGATTAAACACCTGCAGATCTTCGGAGATTCAGAGCTGGTGTGTCACCAGGTTACGAACAAGTGCGCCTCTAAAAAGCACTATCTCAAGGCGTACCGTAACCGGGTGTGGGACCTGATGGAGTCATTCGACTCACTGAATATCAAGGCGATATCACGCGAGAAAAACAAACACGCTGATATTCTGGCGTCTGTTGGAGCCAGGTACGTTCCGGCTGACGACGTTGTCCAGAAACCGAAGCCGGTTCGCACCATTTACAGGCCTTCTGTGCCTGATAAGGACATCCACTGGCAGGTGTTCGATTGTGACGAAGAAATCGTCACATTTTTGATAAATGAAGCACATTCAATCGAGAGTAGAGACCCTGATGACGAGCAATATGAGGGGTTAATACAGTTGAAAAATAATCATGTCCCAAAAGGACTGATTACTCTTGAAAGTCTATTTGATCAGAATGATAGAGCTATATCTCACCGGATCAAAGTAGACCCGAAGCAGTTTGCCGACCTCGAGCTTGAACCTGGGAAAATTGTCAAGGTCGGGACAGACTGCACTTCAGAGGAACTTGAGCAGATCGCATCATTATGCCGAGAGTTCCCTGACATCGTGGCCTGGTGCTACGAGGACTTGAAGGGGTATGACAGAGAGGTGATCCAGCATACCATCGAGCTAGAGGATGGCGCCAAGCCATTCCGGCAGAAACAAAGGGCCGTAAATCCAAAAATTGAGGCCATGATGAAAACCGAGCTCCTGAAAATGCTCGAGGCCAAAATCATCTACCCCATCAAGCATTCATCCTGGGTTGCGAATTTGGTGCCTGTGAGGAAGAAGAATGGAGACATCCGTCTCTGTGTGGATTTCAGAAATCTAAATCAAGCCTCCCTCAAGGATCATTATCCGCTTCCCCAAATTGATCAAATCCTACACATCGTTGCTGGAGCCCAGAGATTCTCACTTCTAGACGAATTTTCCGGCTACAACCAGATTTGGGTCAGAGATGAGGACCAGCATAAGACGGCGTTCACCACCAAATGGGGAACGTTCGCTTATCAACGCATGCCTTTTGGCTTATCCAATGCTGGCGCCACATTTCAAAGGGCCATGGACCTGGCCTTCCGAGAGCTGCTTAACAAGATCATTGTCATCTACCTTGATGACATGACCGTTTTCTCTCACCAAAGAAGGGATCATGTTTCCCACCTGCGGCAAGTATTTGAGAGGTGTCGGGAGTTCGGCATTTCTATAAACCCGAAGAAGTCTGTCTTCGCGGTAAAAGAAGGTAAGCTGCTGGGACATGTCATCTCTGAGAGAGGCCTCGCCATCGACCCTGACAGAGCAGAAGCCCTCCTTCGCTTGACAGCCCCAATTAACAAAAAAGGGCTGCAGTCCTTCTTCGGCCAAATTAACTTCGTGCGGAAATTCATTCCAGACTTCGCACAAGTGATCAAGCCAATGGCCGAACTGCTAAAAAAGGATACAGCTTACGAATGGACTGATGCGAGGGAGCAAGCCTTCGAGGAGATCAAAGCTCGAATTACACAAGCTCCGGTGTTGATAAACCCGGACTACTCCAAAGACTTCATCCTGTACGCGGTGGGAGAACCGGAAAGTTACGCCGCAGTCCTGACACAGAAGACAGATGACGGCGAGGAGCGCCCCATTGCGTTCCTAAGCCAAGTGATTCAGCCGCATGAAGAAAAGTACAACTTTATAGAACGGCAGGTTCACGCAGTCATGAAATCTCTCCGAAAGTTCAGGCATTTTGTATCCCAGAGCCGAACGACCGTCTTTGTGATTCACCCGGATGTTCGAAGCTTTATCACTCAAGGAGAACCGGGTCACAAGAGAGCAGGATGGGTTGCAAAAATCCAGGAGTTCGACATCGAAGTACGGCCTACCAAGCTTATCAGAGGCCGAGCCTTGTGTCAAGAGCTGGCTCGAAGCGCTGCAGCTGGTATTTCCGCCTGTAAGTGGGAGGACACAGCAACAAGCATCAACCTAGCCAACTCCTTACCAGAGGAGAGTGACTGGACAGATGAACTGGTAAGATATTTCTGTACCGGGAGATGTCCAGACCACTTGAATGCCTCACAACGAAGGAGATTTCGGCTAGGTGCACTCAAGTATACTCTTCGCCCCGAGGGGCTTTACTTCAAAAACATTGACGGCATCCTGTTGCGGTGCGTCACAAAATCAGACCAGCCCAGGGTCCTCGGAGATTTTCATTCCGGGATGCCTGGGGGTCATCATTCTGCAAGGCCTACGGCCTTGAAAATAATTAGAGCTGGGTACTATTGGCCCACTCTATTTACAGACGCTTATGCGATCTGTTCTAAGTGTGATCAATGCCAGAGGTTTGCTGGCAGGAACGGAAAAGCACCCCTGCCCCTTCAACCGATTCAGGCCGAGACTCCGTTCCAGCAATGGGGTCTAGACTTCATTGGGGTGATTTCGCCTAGTTCCTCTGCCGGACACAAGTTCATTCTGACAGCCACCGATTACTTCACACGGTGGGCGGAGGCAATCCCGACCAAGAACGCAGACCAAGAAACGGTCATCAGGTTCCTTGAGAGTCTGATTACCCGTTTCGGGATTCCAGAGTCAATCGTGACAGACAACGGTCCGGGGTTCGCAGGCGCTGTACTCACAGAGTATACCGGCAGACTTGGCATTTATCACAAGATGTCTTCTAACTACTACCCGCAGGGAAATGGCCTTGCTGAGTCTACTAACAAGAACCTCCTGAAAATCATCAAGAGGACAATTGAAAGGAACAAGCGGACTTGGCATTCCCTCCTGAACCGAGCGCTGTGGGCGGACAGAGTTTCATTCAAAAAGTCCATTAAAACGTCCCCTTATGCACTCGTCTATGGGAAAGAGGCTGTCATGCCATCCCACATTGAGATCCCTGCTCTCTGGATGCTAGACGAAGAGAGAAGCAGCGGAGACCCGGTGGATGACAGGTTGTGCCAACTCCTGCAGTTGGAAGAAGACAGGGAAAAAGCATACCAGGCCTTCACCAAACACGCTGAAGCCACTCAAGGCTGGTTTGCAAAAGGCACCACCGCCCGAATCTTCGAAATCGGGAACCTGGTGCTGAAGTGGGACTCATTGAAAGCAAAGCCGGGCAACCACGGGAAGTTTGATGCCCTCTGGGAGGGCCCCTATCAGATCGCCCGGGTAAACCAGTTCAACTCTTACATACTTCGGGATATGGAGGGTCAGCTCCTACCAATTCCCGTTAACGGGTTCCACTTAAAATTCTACCGCTGTTGAAGGTGCCCAGTGGGCACCCTCATTGTACAAATTTTCCTTCTGCATTTCATTTTTCAAAGCATGTACAGTTTTTTCGCCTTCAGTTTTTTCCGTTTTGAATAAGCCCAAGTAAGACAGGGTGAAGACACCGACTTCGCAGCAAGTCAGGCGTCGGCCCCAGGAAAGAGAAAAATCCGGTCCGTAATGAAGCGCTGGCAAGAAGAGCAGAAAAACGGCCAAGTCTGGGTGCGCAACCCAACTTCGCAGCGAAGTCGGGCTGCGCACCATCCAAAAGGCACGATCTAATGAAGGGCGGAAGCAAAATAAGTTAAGTCCTCCGAGAACCGGCCCCCCTTTGGGGCGACCCCCCTAGCACCACCCCCTTTGGGGCGAAACCGAACAGCGCCCGTTTTGGGCGAACCCCGCCCCTTTGGGCGCAAACCGGACAGCGCCCGTTTTTGGGGCGAAGTTCGGACAGCGCCCGTCTTGGGGGCGCAAACCGAACAGCGCCCATTCTTGGGGCGAAGTTCGGACAGCGCCCTTCTTTTGGGCGCAACTCGGACGGGCCATCACATAAGACAAAGTGCCCTAAGTTGGGATTCGTGCAAAAGGGGGTTTTACCTCAAAAGGTGTGCCCAGGTGGTGGCAGCAACGGCAGCAAGGGCACAACTTCCAAGGGCCGTTTCAAGGCATTGCACAGTTTTCAAGGAAACAAACAAAAATTAAAGTAAATCGCGGCGTCCAGGGTGCGTTCTTCGAAAAACATTCCCTGCACGGCCAACAAAAAAATATATATATATACGCCGCCACCAGCTAGCCGACCTCCCCCTTTTTTATACAGTTAATAGCGCAGTCATTGTCTACAAAAGGAGGTCAGGCGCCCCCAGACTTTTCAAATCGTACATACTTTTTCCTGTGATAGCGAAATTCCGTACTAACATCCAGGAAGTCGTGATTCTTGTCCTTCTGAAGAAATGGAAAAAGGGAAAATGCCGGTGCAGGCCCAGTCAAGCGAAGAACCTGAAAGTGGGGATTTTCCACAGTCGAAAGTTTTAAGGCATGAGGCGCTGCAAGATTCAAAATCAAAGTCCCGGACGAAGAGGGTACAGCGTGGGCGAGCTCCACCACCACCAGTGAATTATTTGTCCGGGTATAAAGATGGTTCATTTTCTATGAGCCTTACCAAACTGCGGGAAAATGTGGAGAATTGGGCTGATAAAGTTTCGCCCTCTCACCATTTTGGTGCAGCATACAAATCAAATTTATACTGGTTCTTGTGCCCTCCTGTCCACCTATGCCCAGAGCTGGTTGATATCGTTGTCAAATATTACAGACCAGCTACCCGTCAAATCTGCAACTGTAATGGAAAGCCCTTGTTCGCGCTCCGCAGAGATACCATCCAGCCAGCTTTCGCCCCAGGGTTGCAGTATGACTCCAGCGCCATTATTAAAAGAATAAATCTGAGTGAACAAACGGGACGCTTCACACCAACGAAAAGAATGAGGGATTTCCTCAACTCAGAGCTGAACGCCCCGCTTGCAGCTGGACACTGGCCAACCGACCCCATGCCCCTGGAGAAGTTTCAGAACAAATATATTTACACCATCCTGGCGTGGATCTTGGGCTGTGAATCTGATGAACTGGTACGGCCGTACCAGCTAGCGCTGGCAGAATGTCTTCTCTGCGGAGAAACTTATGAACCAGCAGCGCAGAAAAGTGGTAAACGTCCAATCTTCTTCGACTGGGCGGACTGGTTAGCATTCGCCATACACTCCAGCCTGGTGAAATTGCAGAAAAATCAATCAACTGAATTTCGATTCAGTTCCTTCTTGGCCTGGCTTTGTTTATACCACTTGCACCCCCATATGCAGCCTTCAAATTTGAAGAGGGTAAATGAGGAGGGAGAGCCGCAGCCAGTTTATAAGTGGACAGACGACCTATACCGAAAAGGGTCTTATTATCAGTTCAACCTCAACTTTTTGGGCAAGGTCTTGGCAGTCTTCAATGACGGAGAGATCCCTCGTCCCCCACAGCAAATGACAGACTATCTGCTAGACCGCAAGCTCGGGGACGTTTTTCGGCTGACGCAGGGGATCGTGGTTAGAATCTACGGATTCAAAGGCAAGCCTCATCTGCTGCCCTACTGGTGCACGGGTCATCAGTTTGGAATGGAGGTTGCACGGCAGATGGATTATGTCGAAGAGGAGTTCGGCCAGGGAAAGAAAAAGGGCCACATTTTTCAATATCCCCTTGCCTGGGCGAACGTCGAAATCTCAGAGATAGGACAGCATGTTTATCTCGAGCGGGAGCTCTACGACATTGGCTTAATAATGTTGCCGCAGCGCTGGAAATACGACCCCTATGGAATAAGGGGGAAGTTTACACATATTTGCCCTCAGGCAGATATAACCGAAGACAGGTGCGATGTGGTCCATGTTGACCTAGACTGGGAAATCGATTTAATGGAAGCTTGGCCTCCGTGGCAGGAATTTTACTGCGAGGAGGTATCATATGACCCCAAGCGGAACCCGGATCACAGTTTCTCTTCTCCGGGATTCAAGAAACTCCTCACCAAGATAGCAGGCCTTAACTGGCCGAAAGAAAAGATCATTGAATGCTGGAAGATGAGATGCCGCACGCAGCACGACAAGTCCGGTAGGAGGAACCTGGCCGTTGATGATGAATTTTCGGCTTTATATGACCAACACGTTGGCAGCTGGCGACCTTTCGCATTCCGAGATTACATTCCCCGAGGTCCAGTTGAAAGCTATAAAGGGGGGTCTTCCTCCCAGCAGTTGTATACTTCCGCAACCGCCAGCGCAGGTCCGACAGATATCCAAATGGACCCAATGCAGCCCTTCACCTCCAAAGCAGCGCCCAAAAAGGCGCCAACATCAACAAAGTCAACGCCTGGGGTGGCCCCTCAGACACAAAAGGTGCCAGCGCCGTCAGCAATCGGGCAGACAGCGACAAATCCTCTAGCAGTCAAACCCCGGTACAAGTTTACCGTGGGAACATCGGCACCCGTTGCGCCTTCTTTGTCGTCTCCTTCCCAACCAGCCGTTGCACCAGAAGAGAAAAGAAGAGGGAGAGTTGAGAAGGTTAAAGGACCTGGTCAGACGGCACAGCAGTCAGTGGCGGAGCTACAGTCGCGACCAGCGGCTTCAGAGGTAGTTTCTCTAGATAGCCCCGAGCCAGCCACGGGAACCAGAACTGAAGACGCCCATCCAGCATCGGCTCAGGCGGAGCCCGCAGGTACGTTCACTGCCTCACTCCCTCAAGTCTCATCGGACCCCACTCCAACTCCATCCCCCACTCGGTCCGAGCAAGCCGTGGCCATATCTTCCTCTCCATCTCCACAACCTTCTAGCAGCCACCGCCCTTTTGACCAGTTTGCGCAAGATCCCAACGCCTTCCTGTCCGTAAGTCAAACCGCAAACCCTTCGCCTGCAGCTAGTGCCGAGGCTGCACATTCCCCATTTCATTCATCCCCTCAGCCGCTTGGAACCCTTCCAGCGTCGCCCGCTCCACTGTCCGCTCCCCGGTCGCCCTCAAAAGCGGCCACCCCTTCCGAAGTCATCCCTGTTTCTCCTGTTTCCTTGTTCGCGGGAGAAATGCCGCAACAAAACCCTAGGTCGGAGGAACAAGACTTCATGGATGACCTCCAGAACACAAATGATTTACCTCTGGCAACAAGAGCTGTAGAGTATTCTTCCTCTTTTCTCCAAAACTGGAAGAGGAGGAGACCTGAGGAGATCGCCGCCCCGGTAAAGCGCACCAAGTTCGACTTTGAGAGGAGAGTGCTCACTTCAGAGAAGATAACGCCGAAAGTAAAGAAGCCTCTCCGAGAGATGACCAGGGCGGACTACGAATTTCAGAGGAAGGAGAAAAGCTTTGACGATATCAACCAGCAATATGTGATTCATGGGATCCATCGTCAAGCAGATACTCTCCTTGTCAAACATCTGGAGGACCAGGAAGAGGTTTTCAAGCTGCAAGACAAGATAAGGCAGCTTGAGGAGGACTTGGCTAGGTCCACCGAACAGCTGGAATCAGCGCAACAAAAGATAGGCAAATTAGAAGCCCAGCTGGCCGCTTCTCAGCAAGAGGCCGCAACAGAAAAGCAGACCGCCATGGAGCAGATTTCTCAGCTCCAGGAATCTTTGAAACAGGCGCAGTTGCAAGCTGCGGAGAAAGCAGCACAAGCGGCGGTATTTTCAAAAGATAAAGTTAAAGGGATGCGGGCTGATTTGTTGAAGGGATGCACACCCCATGTCTGTAAAGCTATGCCGGTCCTGGATTTTGCATCCAGGATCCAAGAAATTGCTGCTCAGGGAAAGCCTGTAGTAGAGGAGGCCGAACGTCAGGCAAAGCAATGGCTGAACCTGGCTATGAAACTTGAAGAACATGAGCGCAATGGCCTCCGATTTTCTCCTATGTCCCCATTCGCTGCAGAGTGGGCAGATGCAAGGGTAACCTTGCACAAATATTTCAAGAAAGCAGAAGAGGTGAGAACTGCCAGACAAATGCTAGATGCATTCGAGCAAGAAAGAGACATTTGCCTGGCCCCCTTTCACGCTCTGTCTGAACTAGGATGCCCGAGCTATATCGAGAACGGTGAGTTTCTCACTCTCCAGCAGGTAAGAGAGAATTGGCTGGCCTTTGAGAAAGATACAGCAGAAATCGACAGCTGGGCCGAGCCAATTCAGGAAGCCCAGGTTACCCAGATGGTGTCCAAGTGCTGCAAGATCAACTCTTATTTCCAGGAGCTGGGAAAGCGATATCTCACCATCGACCTGCATGCTGTCGCTGCATTCCACGCAGCGTTAGAGGAAATCACCAACCTTCGGCCCTTCCAAACAGAAATCTGGGATCAGGCCCAAATCATATATGAGCGCATCTGCAAGTTAGAGGCCGAGGATGGAGAACATTCAGATCCGGAAGGAGAATCCGTTGAGGCAACTGCCGGAAGCAAATCTAAGAATGAACAGTTGCCGCAAGAGGAACAGTCAGAGCAGCAGGAGGCAGGAGAAGGAAATTCCTCTGTACCCAATGGATGAAGGCATGGATTCTTTGCGCCGAGCGAGCTCGACACCCCGCGAGCCGCCAGAAATGTTGCCACATTTTGCACGGGGTGCAATGTTTTCAAGTAAGCTGCTCTTATCTTTCCCCTCTTCTCTCTTTCCCGTTCTTCAGTTCTCCCATTCTCTCTCTTCCCTCCATTTTCATTCTTCCCTCTTTCCCTTAAGCTCTTCAAGACAGATCTCTAAAATGACAGCAGTGACCCAGAAAAAATTCTAAGTGTAAGGGCGAAGTCAGATTGCGCCCACTTTTCAGGGCGAAGTCGGACTGCGCCCACTTTTCAGGGCGAAGTCGAACTGCGCCCCAATTCTGGGCGAAGTTGGACAGATTACCTGTCATGGCAGACACGTGTCAGGCAGCACCATCCGACAGGTGTCCAACTTCGAAATCCGTGCCAAAACATGCCGAGCACATGGGCAAGCATGGGAGGCACTATTTTACACCAGCTGTCACTTTTGAAGATATTTAAAAACCCTACCTGTTTCAGCTACCTGCAGTTCTGCTGTTAGTGGAGTTCTACTCAGCGCACTATCTGTACAGCTTTCAGAGAGCCCATGCTGCGGGTACAGTTTCGTCCGACAAAGGTCAGTCTGAGCAGCTCCACCGCCGCTCTTGTCAGCCCATGTTTGTCTGGGACCTTGTGCCCATGAATTGTAACGGGAGGGGATTCAATCTATAAATAGCTGTGACATTCTCATTGTAAAGGGTGGAAGGGGAATGTCTGTTAGGGAATCATTGTAACTGTGCTTCTGGCTTTTGCATAATACAGATATATACTTGGTGCTGTTCTAACTTCTTTTATTTTCTATGCTGCCTCTCTTTATTATTTCTGTCCCGTCTTTCCTGTACTATTGCTTGTTGTTGTACTGAACTCTGGACTCCGGCATTTGGTAGTCAGGAATTACTGAAATACATTAATTAGAGGATACATAAGATAAAAGCTAGTTGCAGTTATAGGTTGTGCTTTGTACTAATATTGTTGTTAGTAGTGGTGATTGATGTGTTGCCGTGCTGTTAGTTCCTTGTAGGGAATGTCTGCTAGGGAACCATTGTAGCTGTGCTTCTGGTTATTTATGCAAAGCATTTACTTGGCTGTTAGGATCAGTTCTTATGTTTATATGTTATGTTAATATTGTCGTTAGTAGTGGTGATTGATGCATTGCCGTACTGTTAGTTCCCCCCACCCAACTCCAATCTTATTTGAATCTCTTTCCGCATTGTTAATCTCTTTCCCTGCACTCTTAGCTTAAACCATAAAAACCCCACAGGAAGCCGGCCTTCTCCGGAGATTGGCACGGAAGGCATCCCTTCCTTCCGGCCTTTCAATCTGGTGGGCGAATCTGGGCGCATCAACACAAAATCCTTTCCCCATGGCAGATTCGTAACCAACAGTTTCTAGTAGAATGGTAGATCATGGTTGTATCAAGTTCTGTATGTAGGTGTGAAGTAGAGTTGCAGCCAAATTATTGTACAAGAAGTTGCAATCCAGATCGTCGTACGAGAGTTGTTGTACGAGTGGAGCAATTAGGAGTGTCATTCAACTGATTGACTTGCCATACAAGTCACTTGCTAAGTGTTGTACAAGTGAGCAAGTTGTCGTACAATTGCTTGCCATACAAGCACTTGTCGTACAAGTGAAGACTATAACCTACCGTACAAGTAGATCACTTGACTATCATACAACTGCATTGTCACTTGATTGTTGTTGAAGTGAATTGTCATTTGATTGCCATTCAGGTGGAATGATGAGTTAGTGTGAAATTGCATTGATTGCAGTCTTGCTTGGCCTCTAAATTTGTCATTTTGTTCCTCCACTGTTGGAATACTCACCACCATGCTACAGTTGCCTGTAGCAGGAGTAGCTTGGCTTGTGTTGGGGGACGACATAAGTGAGATGAGATGGTGGGTGGAGCAAGTTGTGTGGATATGGGAGTGAATGGTGTGGATGTGGAGGGGTTGCTCCCAACGCTAGTTGTGCTAGTGATTCTACTAGTGGAGAGACTAGTGGCAAAGGGGTTGATGAATAGACACCAACAGTTGTGTGGTGAAAACTTAGATGGAGGGTGATGGAAATGAGGTGATATGGATGGTTTCAAGAGTGAAGGTGGCAATTGGAGATGGGGTGCCTCTAGGAGAACCATGGGTCACACTGATGGATGGAGACGGAAGTGCGGCAAAATAAAGGGTAGGGGGAGAGAAAGAAGTAGGAATAGAAGTAGAAGTGGAAAAAGAAGCAGGAGCAGTGGGGAGTGGAAGTGAAAGTAACCATGGTGGCCACTATTCTAGTTGTTCCCAACTTGGGAGGAGTTACATCTTGGGGGATTTTTCCCTCCTCAAGCTGAGGTCTATGTTGTTGTTGCTACTAAGTTGTCGCCACCTTTCCAAACATTGACCCATAAGTGACACACTTTAACTTTTGTTGCCTCTTTTTTGTTGTTTCTTGTACTGCCATGCTAATGAAGGCCAATGTGGTCGGAGCTGTGGATATAACAATTTGTGGTGTAGAGGCACAAGGTCGACTTGGCAGACTTGGTGGGATTTCTAGTGCTTCTCCCATTGTTCTTGCTCGCTTCGCATTCGTCAAGTGCCTTATATCCCAAATGGCAAAGAAATGCTTATCAAATGGGCCATCTCGTGTTGGCCTCTTTGCTATCCTCGTTTCATACACAATTTTTTGCCATGCAAGAATTTTCCTATTAGAATAACCAAACTTTTCCAAGGCACCCAATGTGTAGTGATTCATTTTGACATCTAGGTCAAAATCATCCTTTACCTTGGATTTAGCATAGGAGTTCCATTCTAGGTGGTTGTACCAACCTTGTACTTCATCTTCATATCCCCATGTGCTCCCTAGAGTGGCTAGGGATAATTCTTCACTAAGGTTTGCCTCCTTTTCTATCCCACATCTCTTCTCATGTGCAAAGAAGGTATTCAAACACTTATCCTTCAAATTTTTCCTGAAATATTTTCCCAGGTTGTATGACCATCTATCTTGGAGTTGCTCTAGCCCCATATCTCTAAGTTTCTCCTCTATAATGTGGTGGAACCCTCGTAGCTTAGGTTTGATCTTTATAATGGGTTGCTTGAGTGGGTAGAAGGTGGTCTTCTTCTGCCCCTTGAAGTACCTCAGGTCCACATAGTCCAGTTGCCTGGTGTATTCAAAGTTGAACACGTAATCTAGCACAAATGCCAACAACTCAAAGGGCATGACTGAAAATCCATAAAGTCGGATGAAGGAGCGTGACCACCCTAGGTAGAAATCTCCATTCACCCATTCTTTCGATTTCAGCAACTGCCTGGCTTCCCTTGACAATCTTGGAGCTTTCCACCTCATCTTCTCCATGACTACGTTGTACACTTCATCATAGAAGCTGTATGATGTTTTGCCTATTTGTTGGCAAGGTACATCAGTACACTCTACTACTGAAAGAGGCTCCCCATCTGATCCCATATGATTCAGCTGGAGGATTGGGAACTAGTCCTTTTTCTGATGTAAAATCAGCCAGACCAGATAGGAGGTGTAGGTAAACTTCCTTTCCTCCTTAAATTCCTTGAACTGATTGCTCATCTAGTCAGCGATGTATCGGGTGCAGTCAATCATTTGGCATGCCCTGGGTATATCTTGACTACTTGAAGAAGGGCAATGTGCTCTTCATACACCTTGGTGTCTGATTTCTCTCCAAGCACAGCTGCAATCCCTGACAAAGCCATCTAAACATCATCTTTAAATAGATCCAACTCCAGAAGGATTCTGAAGTCTGAGTCTTGATACTATGCGGTTCCAACAGTAATTTCTATATTTTATTATTTTCCAGCTGCATTTTCTTTTTTCCCAACTGCATTTCCTTTGTTCTCTTAGCTGAACTTGCTATGCCTTTCCAACTAAGCTTTCTTTATTTTCTTTCTAAAAACCAGTTCTTATTCCCCTATGCAGTATTTGAGCTCAATACATTAAATCTCTCCAATCCCAACTGAGTAATTTCGAACCTCACTCTATTCTGAAAATGCAAGTAAGCTTTTTTCCTACTGTCAATAGGGAATGGACTTGCATATCATAACATTTCTAAGTGTACTTTATAAACTGTCAGCAAGCAACTTTAATGCAGGGACAATGAAGGAAAGGAAACCAAATTCCTCTAAGAAACATGCCAAAAACTCATTATTTTCATTCTCATGTCAAGAATTAAAGGTGAGAGTGAAAGTATCAAAGGTTCTTTAGACGGGGCAGAAAGAGAATCTTATTCATTGTTATCTTTCTAAATGTACTTTACACAAATCCAACAGTAATTTTAGTTCAGTCCAGTGAATGCAGCTAAAAACGGTTCATATCATTCCTCAAATGCTTGTTCTTCTACGAGCGAGGGGGATTTCTGCTACGAGCGAGAGGGATTTCTGCTGCACGCGAGGGGGATTTCTGTTGTGCTCGGGAGGGGATTTCTGCTGCGAGCGAGGGGGTTTCTGCTGCGCTTGAGGGGGATTTCTGCTGCGCTCAGGACGGGATTTCTGCTGCCCTCGAGGGGGAATTTCTGCTGCGTTCGAGGGGAATTTCTGCTGTGCTCGAGGGGGATTTCTGCCATGCTCGAGAGGGGATTTCTTGGTGTTCGTGTGTTATGGGGATTCTTGATGAAGGAGGAATGGAGGAAACACGGGCTTCTCCTCTTAAATCTATCCAACGCTTTCACACAACAGTTTCATACCAGCGTTTGTCTAAATAGATTAATTCTCTCCAGAAACAGCTAGACACACAAGCTAGTATTATACTCTCCTTGCAAGACCAAGTGAAAGACGACAGCCGCATTATCGCAGATCTCAAAATTAAACTTCAAGATCGGCAAGCTATTGTTACTCAATTGCAGACTGCACATACCGAACAGCCTCCTCAGAATTCCACGAATTTACACTCTGAAATCTTAAAAATTCGAGATGAACAGGCTGCTCTTCTTGCTGAGCAGGAACGTCTCAAAGAAGCATCAACTGCATAAAGCCAAAAATTAGCTGACCAAAAATCTTGGGTTTAGGTTGTAGTCGGAAAGAACCCCCCTCCCATAGTTGAGTTGGCTGTCCAAGCTAAATTTGAAGAAGAAAGAATCCGTAATGCGAAAGCGCTCAATCTTAGGGTTCGTGGGGTGCACAAACCTATTGATCCGCTTCAAGCTGGAAATGCCTTCATTCACAACACTCTTGAGTTAACAGATGTTACTCTCGAGAGAGCATGGTTCTCTCCCGACTCCACATTGGTCATACGCTTCAAAAATGCGGAAGAGCGTATGAAGGCGTTGAGGGCCAAACGGAAATTATTTACTCTTCAGGACAAGATCTACCTTGATGAGGACCTTACGCGACTCCAGGTTGAAGAATTGAAGAAAGCTAGGGAACAAGTAGCCGCAGCCGGGAAAGCTAACAAATGGGCGGTTATTTATAATTTGCGTGCGATGATTAGGGACTCTCCCCCACCCGGGTGGTCCAAACCCTTGCCTAACAAATGACTCCATCGGAACAGAAGGGGGGTGGCATATAAGCTAGCTATAGCTTGCTGGAACTGCAATGGTATGATGTGGTCTGCCCCAGGGTCCCTTCTTGATGTGATTGGTAGACATGACATCATTCTTATCTGTGAGACGCACAAGAGTCCCGAGCGGGCCCTTCCAGTTATCTCTGGTTACTTTTGGTGGTCCAGTTGTTGGCAACTCACTCGACGCTCTGGAGGGGTTAGAGGATCAGGAGGTGTTGCTGCTCTTATCAAGGATAAGCTCCAGGGTTCGGTTTCCTTGGTTTCGACTGATCCCTACTCCAGGTTTTTATGGATTAATATCCTTCGTCACCCACCTCTTTGGGATATCTACATTGCCACCTGTTACTTTGCTCCCACCACATCCAATTTTGTTAATCACACGGATTGTAATGTCCTACCCCTTTCGAAGGCAAATAAATTTGCCACCCAAAGAGCCAGGTTCTGATCTTGGGTTCCAAATTGAAAACTTGAATGTCTTGTTTTCTGATTGCTTTGATATCACGTGATTTATGCAAATATGAATTTTTTATACTTTTTGCAATAATACAAATTCTGGAAATAAAAATAACAGCAAACTAGAAATGCTTGTATCTTAAAAACTACTCCTCCAATGACTACGAAATTTAAGCACAAACTTCTTCTAATGATATTGAGCAAACCCAATGAAGGAAATTGTACAAGGATAAGTGTACCCGGAGATCTAAAGGCTTGATATCATTCTGGAAGTTAACACCAGCAACACCAAACTTATATATTCATAAATATGCTTGTAATACAATTTCTCCAGCATACTAATTGTTGTTTGGCTGTCCAAAAAAGAGAAGACCTCATACAACACAATGAATACTCCAAATAGGAGGCATTTGGCCTCAATAAGTGCACGCCCTTCACTGCAACTGGTACGACCTGTTAAAAACCCTTCACAAATGACATAGATCCCTTCCAAACTGCTGAAGTGTACGACTGATAAGCTGATAAAAAACTATGAATAATCAGCAATACAAGCTTCTTCAAAACCCAAACAATCTAATTAAAAATAGCCTCTAATGGTTTGGCCTCACTGGAAACATCTGCAATCTGAAGTAACTCTAAAAATGGCACCAAGTGCACCCCAAAACTCATCAACAACCTGCCACTTTGAAGCTCAAATTATTCCCCGTCACGAAAATGCCACAATCACTCCAAGGATATCTTGCAATCCCAAAAGTGATGTTCTCTGCTGGAGGGTTTCGTCTCCAAACAAGCCAAATCTGCCCTTGCCTGTGGTTTTTCGTCACAAACAAGCTGGATATCTTCCTGCAAACTCTGCTGCAAGCAAGCTCCTTTCTCCAAACATGAAATGTAATAACCAAAGATGTCTTCAAATGCTCTCACAACCTCTATTTATTCTTTTCTCGAGCTGGTCGACCCAATGTGGGTAGATTGTGGGATTAAACTTCTTTCTTTTTTACTTGCTTTATGTCAATAATTCATTTACTAATGAGCACATATAATGACTTGACTCCACAATATCACTTAATCATTTTATAATCTCCCAAAGTGGCGTCCAAGCTAGGCATTAATAAAACCACATCAAAATATACATTATTTCCTTCAAAATGAGTACTCATAAGCCCCCTAACAAATTATAAAGTCATACTTAGGAGAATTATAATAATTTAATGACTTTATAATAATTATAACTTCGACGATTAAAAACTCCATAACCGCTCATCCAAACTCACATCCGAAGATAGAAATGAGTACCCATTTGGCCAAACTAGCCACTCGTAGGACTTCCGCTCCGCCAAAACCAACTTACTAAAAATAGTAAGTTCCATGCACTGATAACCAAACGGGTCTAGTCAATCAACTAAAGATATATCTGGATGCCCAATTCGGCGAAGAACAACATTTTGTAGTCAATTCGGCCAGAAACTTGAATCACCGACTTACTATAAATAGTAAGTCCTCCCTCAAATCTCAGAATGTCCTCGAAAAAATGGCATCCAAAGGCATACAACCATCTGGCAAAACCTCAACATCCTCTGAGCATTCTCACAAAAGACAAACCTGGAAAGGGACATTACACGGACGGGGACCCTTCCAGGATCTCTATGAGGACATTACTAAATACTCGGCTTCAGGGGAGATACTTCTGTTGGGAGATTTCAATGCTCGGACCGGACCTATGCAGGTTTCTCTTCATGACCTCACAACCGATGAGATGCAAACTTAAGAATTGGATCTTGAGGACCTTGGTTTTACTCGAATCTCCAGCGACACATAGGTGACTGCTTATGGTAAGCATCTTATTGAGTTGGGTGAATCCAACAGGCTAGTTCTTCTCAATGGTATATCTTGTTTTCCAGATTCTAGTGGGTTTACTTGCTTTCCTCATAGTGGTGGAGCCAGTGTCGTCGACTATGCTATTTCCTCTATCACCCTCATTCCATTCATTTCCCGATTCAACGTCTCTGATCACCCTCCTCCCCTTACCGATCATTCAGTTCCTTCTCTTACGTTATCCACTGTTTCCCTTCCTATTACTCCTCCCCCTCCTCCCTCCCCTTCAGTCCCTCGAGTCACTATAGACTTTGACTATTATTATTCCTTTACCTACATGGACCGGTTGCGTCATGTTCTCCCCAAGGTGTCTTCTCTTTCCGATGTTTCCAATCGTTCTGCTTGCTTGGTCCAAACTATTTACAAGGCTGCTTTGGAATCATACCCCCACACTATTCGTCCTCCTCCTCGTCCTCGTCCCCCTGGTCATTGCCCCATGAACATCTGGTATGATGAGGAATGTAAGTCTGCCCACCGAAGGTTGAAATATGCCATTTGAAATCCTTCCCAACCCCATGCCATTTCTCACAAAGACTATAGGATGCTTCTTCGAAAGAAGAAGCGTCTCTTCCTCTCTCGGCATCGACTTGATCTTATCCACTCCCTTCAACAATCTCCTAAATCCTTCTGGCGCCTTATCCTCCCCGGTGATCGGATTACTCATGGGATCGATCTTTCCTCTTGGACCATCCATGCCTCTTCCCTTTATACCATCACAAATCAGCCTCGTATTTTTGTTCCCTCCCCCCCCTCTTCGTGCCACCTCTTTCTACTGGTCTTGTCAGGCAGGCTATCTGGAAACTCTATACAAGCAAAGCAGCAGATTTGGATGGGTTATAGGCAGAATTTTTGAAGCATGGTATTGACCCTCTTGTTGGGCCCCTTGCTGATCTCTTTAATATTGCTGTCTCTTCTGGGTTTCTTGAGTCCTGGACTCAGCATATCATTCACCCCATTCATAAGGCAGGTGATCCCCATGAACCCAATAACTACAGGACTATCATGATTGGGCATATCTTTGCCAAGCTTTATGCCACATCATTGGATGTGTTTCTCTCTCGAAGGTTGGAGGAGGGGGGTTTCAGGGCTCTTGGCCAAGCTGGTTTTCGGCAAGATCATCAAACCACATATCACATTCTAGTCCTCAGAGCTATTATTGAGGAGGCGCGTTCCAGGTCCTCGAAGGTTTATTGTTGCTTTGTAGACTTCAAGAAATCTTTCGACACGGTGCCTCGACATTTACTTCTTGAGAGGCTTCGATCAATTGGCATCTCTGGGCAGCTTTTGACAGCGGTTACACGGTTATATGAGAATGTGAAAGGTCAGTTTCGCTCCCCTCAAGGGCTTTCAGCCAATATTTTTAGCACCATAGGAGTGAAACAGGGATGCCCCCTTTCGCCGACACTTTTTGGGATCTTTATGGACGAGCTTGAGACTTTTATCAGGGAGAACGCTCACCTAGAGGATGGTTGCATTCTTCACCATGTGTTGATTTCTATTCTCCTCTTTGCTGATGATGTTGTTCTTTTGGCCTCATCCCCTGAGGGGCTTCAGCATCATCTGGACACACTTGCCGCTTTTTGTGACTCGAGACAGTTGACAGTGAATCTTTCTAAGACCAAGGTTATGGTATTCAATACTACCAAAGAGGCTCTATCCCATCTCCACTTCCTTTTCCAGGGCCGAGAGGTTGAAATCACCACCTCGTATGTGTATTTGGGGGTTCTTTTCATTGGTCCCACTTTTGGTATGAAACCCGCCGCCCAGGTCCGGGTGTGTAAGGGGTATGCGGCTCTGTCTTTGCTAGAGAGGAATTGCTTCAAAGCACATTTTCAGGATATACCTGTGAAGATGAGGATCTTTGACGCTTTGGTCAAGCCAACTATTACTTATGGGTCAGTGGTTTGGGGCCCTAGTCTTGGCCCGACTGAGTGGTCACGGGTTGAACGAGTGCAGACACTCTTTCTTCGACGATTCATTCGTTGCAAGGGAACATCCCCTCGTTCTATTATTCTAGCAGATTTTGGGGCTTATCCTCTCCAGCTTGAGATTATCTTCCTGATTATCGGTTATCTTCACAGGATCCGTACTTTCGAAGATACCCCTGAGGGTTGCAGGCGGTACCCTTACCTCGCCCTTCGCTCCTCGATGGAACTCTCTTCGAGTTCTCGAGGAGGCCGGAGGAGCTAGTATTTTCAGGTTTCTACTCTCCTGGCCAACATTCAGATACAGATAGATAGGCTGCCCCCTTATTCTTTGGGGGTTCTCCCCCCTCTCGGATTAGTAAGGAGAAGATGCTCCACGAGATTCGGAAGGATGTTAGTCTCCAGTACACCAGATGCACATGGATCTCTCCTGTTGCCCCTCTTTCCCCCAAGTTGTCTTTCTACCATGAGCACTTCTTACGGATACAGGAGGGCAGAATAGTTCCTCCACAATACCTTCAGCGAAGCACACAATGCATAGTCTTCGGATCACTATTGGGCAACTCAGGGTGTGTTCTCACCAACTCCGGATTGAGTCAGATCACCATCTTCCGATGGAGGAGCAGATTTGCTTGTTTTGCTCCTTGGGTGAAGTTGAGACCCTGCATCACTTCATTTTTTGTTGTCCCATTTATTATGAGATCCGGGGTAGGTTCCATTGCCTTTTCAGGGACAACTCTCGATGTGTTTCTACCTTCTTCAGATACCCGGACCAGCGTTGTCTCGCACTCTTTCTTAGGGAGATAACTCAACTTCGACGACATAAAAGTTCTCCAAATGGATCTCACCCTCCTCAACATCGGCTCATCACAACATACTTCACCAACTCCGACGGACCAGGTGACTTCGATTGAAAACGCCCCACACCATCTAGTTTGAACAGAAGCAGGGTCACTAGACAACGCACCAACAGTTTGTCAGGGTTCCGAACTAGCAATGGGCAAAGACATATCATGGACTTCTTCAGCTCCGATACTTCGGCCTCGACTGTTAGGAGAGATTAGTTTTTGGGGGATTCTCGGAGCTTGCCCCTCCTGGTCTGCTCCTTCCCCCCTCCTCTCTCTCCGTTCTTCTTGGCATGCACTTCTCTCTGTTGGACTGCAGCCCTCCCCCCCTATGCTCTCCTTTTTCTTTTCTTTTCCCTTTCTCTTTGGCCCGTTTGTCGGGTTTGATTTTGTATTTTTCTTAGTTCTTTTATTTGTTGGGCTTTTTAGCCTGCTAGCTGGTAGTCATTATTGTACTTCTTATAGTCCCTTGGGTCTTATTTTGGCCCATCGCGGACATTAATAATATTTCATTTCATTTCTGCCCATTCTCACTACATGATAATTTTTTTTTTTGAGTAATACTTCTTATACACATCCACCATGGGGATTGAACTCGGGTCACATCACCGATAATGCAAGTGGCGTCCTTGCCGGTAGACCACACTCACGGGGATCTCACTACATGATAATTAACAATCAAGTTGGCCAGACAGGACCTATGGCTTCCCAAGAACAGCCATGAGCTCCATCTCTAATAGTTTATCTTCATAGTGGGGTTGTTATCGTACACGTTCATTGGATTAGACCTATTAAGAGTAAGAAAACTTTGTAGACAACTGTTCTTTGATTCCATCTAGGTAGGCATAAGGAGAAGTGGAGGCATGCAAAATATAGGCACAATCTTGGTGTCATCTTGATTTGTCTTAGACTTTTAGACCCTAGATTATAATTATAATGGAGTGGTGAATAATATAGGTTGGTTTTATTGGGTGCGTATTCATGTATGAGTAAGTGATCAATGAAAAGAACAACGACTGCCACAAATCATATTTTATATCTACCCTGCATTATATGTCAAATGCCTGCTTCACATTCATCAATTTGGCATGCAAACAAGGCTGGAATTCAGACTGTGACACTTGTAGGCAGGCAAATTGATATGTCTGCGTATTTAGTAAATAAGTTTTGCCATTTTGTGTTATTTCGTAGTCTGTACGCAATGTGTTTGACGAAATGTGCGTACATTTATTTAATTAAGTCATAGTGTAATATTTCACATGATAATGTGTAATGTCAAGTTATGTACGGTTAAGTCATAAAGTGAGTCATCAAATAAAATGTAAATGTAAGACAAATGCATGTGAAATATAATTTAAGAAAACGATGTTTTAATTAGTTGGAGGTCACAACTACTTTTTAGTTGTATAAATAAGACCCCTTCCCTCATTCATTTGTATAGTTGGAATGGCATCAAAGGCTGAATAGTGTTGAAGGCCGAACTGTGTGGTTATGGTCAGAAGGCTGGCCGGTGGTTGTTGGCTGAAGCATTGTAGGTGTTGGACATATTCCACACAGACATTGCGATGTATATGTAAGAAGATGCCGCACATAGTTAACCGTACAGGCTATTGTTAATACAAAATCTGTTCATATTTATTTATCATCTGCTATTGCTATTGTATGTTTCTTGTATGTATTGTCATTGCTAATTGCTGCAGAAGGTAGATCTGTAGGTTTATTTAAGTGGAAATGGAATTGTGTTGCATTATGTTAAATTTTATTTCTACAACACTGTAGAAGAAACAACTGAATTTAATGTGGGAAGGCTAAAATTTCAATGACTTCAAAATTTCTTCCTCCCTGCCCCCCAATCAAATAATTCCTCCAAGCTTTAGGAAGGCCGTGGGTTTGGGGGTTAATGCCTACCTAATGTTTAAAAACCAATGCAAACAGTCAATTTAAAACCTTAAAGCCTAGTATAGTTCTCGTTTCTTTTTTCATGACTTCATACATCTTCATCTAATATAATTTGGGATACCTCTTACCCACTCATTTGCAAAATTACAACCTAGTTTTCACCACAACATCCCTTATAGGCAATTGTTTCATCCAAACTATTTTAATTAAATACATATTTGACTCAATAACAAAATTGTATTGTATCGCACTTTGAGACGTTTCTTACCTTTTTTTCATACCACCATATTTCTGAGTTCTGTGGAACGTATTTTTGTTTTTGCTATGTACTATATTAATATAATTCCTTTTATATGGAATCTTGAGTTTCAAATTTATACGATTATGATTACATGCTTTTCATTGTTTTTTCTTTAACTCCTTCCTTCCTAATATCTTGCTGCTACCAACCACACAGTAAGCTGACCATTGACTTCTTAAATCAAGGAAGAAGATGTTAACCCTTTAAATGAAGAATATGAAAACTACACTCATGATTTTATATGGCGACAAATATTAGAAGATTATGAGTTTGATGAATGGTGAACAATGACTGTGAAACTGTCAGCTGACTTCTTGATTTGAGGCAGCCATTATGCATGTGAATATAATATAACTTTTATCCAGTCTTCTCATTCACTCATTTCAGATGTTACAACCATTAACACTCAATTAATCCTTTTCAGATCTGAATTAATTGGAACAGAAAATGCATAAATATCAACTTCAAGGCATAATTACATGGTTAGAATAATAAAAGCAACATCTAGATGTCTAATTTAGTTGCAAACAGTATACACAAGAGACAAAGGGAAGTATAAAGAATTGATATCCATTTTATTATTTCAAAAAGAATATGTACAACAGGATCAATCCACCAATTGAACACTTAGAATGTGCATCCATCCCAAATTTCATAGTTACAAATCATAAATGGAAGACTTCAATTTAATTTCCGCTCTTTGATTTATGACCTCAGAGGCAATTGGTTGATGTTTGCACTGATATGCTAATTCTTCCAACTAACTATTAGATGATTAGACAAATTTTCATGCTGATGCCCTAGTCAACATAAAAGATGCTTCCGAACTATTAAATAAAATTTATGGGCCAGCCACATTATCCCAATTTGTGACTTGATTATGAACCACACAAGCTTTCACAAATGTTCACACATTTTAGACATACAAGAAAGCTTGATTTGCAGAAAGAAAGTAATGAATGGTTTCTAGACAATGCAATACCAGTTGATAATCTTCCAAGGTGCCGTGAAATACTTCCAAATCCACCAAATGAAACAGGAGATTGTATTCCACTAGCATCACCAACCTGTAGTATTTAAAACAATTTAATCAAGTTCAAGCAAAAAACCTTGTTTTGTTGAAAAGAACCATAGACGTGTTAGCACAATACACAATGTAGTACTACTCTGGTTGGAGTTTTGTAAATGCAAATAGAATTCCTTCACTACATCCTATTTACACCAGAAACGTTAGATTATACAATAAGCAAAACTTTTTCATCCACCTGAAGAACCACATTTCAGATGTCAAACACAAAGAGGTGATATATATCCTTATAGTTGAGAGAAGCAACCAAACATTCAGAAGGAAAAGCATATGACTGACCTCATCAAAATTTGGAAGATCAACACATCTGTAAAGGTCCCGAAAGAATTGAACAGGTGACCAAAGAATATGAAACTTTTTGAGAAAAATGGGGTAAGAATTGACAAATTTTAAAATCAAGAATTTGCAAGTTAAATTAAAAAAAATCAATGCTTTCTTAAAAACATAAGCATACTATGAAAATCACAGTCAATCAACAATTTAAGTAACACTGCACATGATGAAAACATGGCAGTTTCCCTTTTTGGTGAAGAGAAAGCTCTGACACTCGATATAACCTAGTGGATGGCAGAAGTTGGAAAGACGGATCAAATGAAGAGGTTGCATAGTGGCACTTTATGGATGGATGATTGTAAGTAATTTATTAACTCCTCTACAATCTAGAAGAAATGATTGAAGTCAAAGAAGCCTTTCTATAGTTGACAAAGGTTTTTGAATTTTCATCACTTCCAAAAGGGCCATGTTCAAATAAACCTAGGAAATAGCTTAGGAAATGCATGCAAACACCCAAATTTCAGATGCAAAAATATACCTTTTTATTTAAATTAATGATCTTAAATGCAAAATACAATCAATCTCTGTTTATTCTCAATGATGAATTCTCTAAGAACTTCAACAGAAAAGTATATGAGATAGTTAAAGTGAAGGAGTTTGCCAAGAATAATAGATTCTATGCTGACCACTTTATGTAAACTACATATGGCAACATTGGTCACCCTGATTATGTTAGGCATAACTAGTCCCACGTCCTTAGGATTGCCCTTGATCAAATCAAGGTACCCTCCAATTAGCTCAAGATTGAGACTGCCCATCACATTCCAAGAGGGAGGTAGGATTTGCCACCTGTGCCCCATATATAAGGTAGAAACGGAGAAGTATTTTATCTTTAACTACCTTGTCTCTTATAAGATATGAGGGAGGTGCTATTGTTTACATATGTAGGCAGCCAATTTGACATGTGAATGAATGTCACGTACAAGTGCAAGAATGTATATGCGGATGAACATATGTGCCACATGTTGGTGATATGTATAAATTGTAGGTGGCAGTTCTGATGTGGCACTGTTGGCATCCCTGCCACATTGTTTTCTTTTGTGAGAAATTCTGCTATGTAGTAATCTTTTCTTCCCTGAAACTCTTCTTTTTCAGAATGTATTCCTTCTTTTCCATGTTTTGCTGTCAGCATTTGTGGGCTGCGCTCAAGGAAGCATGCAGTCCTTTCCTTTCGCTCATCATGCAGGGTCTTTCTCCGAGTTCTCATGGCAGGGTCCAAGTAAATTCATGGCTTTTGACAGGCGAGAGTTGTTTCGCTCCAGCGCTTCTGCTGAAAACTCATTTCGGCCTCAAAAACGGCAATAGAAACTGGTTAATTTGGCAAGCGCAATTTGATTTCGGAGCAAGAATGGAGCGCAATCCCATTTTGGGCTAGAAAATAGAGAAAAACAAGTGGGGCCCAAGTGTTTTCGCCCCAGATGGAGAGCGCAATCCCTTTTCGGGGCTAACATGGGCGAAAGCGCCTTTGTTTTTGTTCTAAAAGTCAGCGCCATTTTTGTTTTAAGAAAAAAAGGCAGTGTGGGGCCCAAGCGCTTTCATCCCAACTTGGAGCGCAAGCCCATTTCGGGCTAGAGGTTGGCCGAAGCTGAGTGGGGCCCAAGTATTTTTCGCCCCAACTCAGGAGCGCAACTCGAATTCGGAGTTTGCTTGGGCGAAAGCTCCTTCTAAAAATCAGTGCAATTCCACTTCAAACAAAAGAATGCAAGTGGGGCCCAGTCCTTTTCGCCCCAACTTACCAGCGCAATCCCTTTTCGGAGTTTGATAGGGCGAAAGCGCCTTTGAATTTTCCACAAAGGCGCAACCCAGTTTCGGATAGAAATGCAGGTGGGGCCAAGATTCCTTTTCGCCTCAGTTTGGCAGCGCAAGTCAATTTCAGGCCTAGTAAGGGCGAAAGCGCCTTTGAATTTTCCTAAGGCCAGCGCCACTCCCAAGACAGCCAAAATGTCAAGTGGGGTACAAACCTTTTCGCCCCACTTGAGAGTGCAAGATCTTTTCAAAGCTTGTATGGGCGAAACGTAAGTGGGACCCACATCAACGAAGATCCTCTTTCTCAGTCAAAATATCCTGCTTCAGCAAATAATTCCCCAGAAGTGCTTCTCAACGATGAAATTGAGTTTCGAAGGCGCGCCTTCACCCGTTTAAATGCAGTCGGTCAGAGAAGCATCCAAATCCAATCCCCCAGGATCTCAGAATCCGATTTTCCGTTGAGGCGGTTCTAGCAAGTGAGGAGACATCGCTACAGGCGAATCACGTCATCACAATGAAGCCATGCAGCTACTTCTCAGCGCATCATCAAATTTGGGCCATGCCTCATTACTTTCTGATAAGTGTTCTTTGCTATCACTGCGACGTTTTGTGGTTGGGCATTTATGTTTTAGATGCGGAGTCCTCTATAAAAACTAGCAAGTCCAATGTAAAAGGATGGATGTTTTGCTAGAAAACTGTTGTACCTAATGCAAAGAACCCTTGGCTCTAATTCTGGATTTCTTTTTGTGTATGTTTTCTGTCCTTTATTTCTATTAAATTCGCTTATTTTTCTGAGGGCTATAATTCTAAGTCTGAATTTAGCTTTTGATTGAGGGTGAACACTGGAATAATCCTGGAAATTGCATGTATAAGAATATTTGGTTTTAATTTCTGTTATGTTCTTTGTGTGAAGTGACATTGGTTTAAAGTGCAACTAAGTAATCGTGCTGCCTGTTCATCACCCCCGTTCATCTGGCTTGAGGCCATATTTCCCATCCCTTTCCGTCATTTCTAATTTCTTTCCTGTTTCCTTAACCTCAAATCCCCAAGTTAGAATAGTAAGGGAACTAGCCCTCTCTAGAGATTGGCACGGGAGGCATTCCTTCCTTTCGGCCTTTCAATATTGGTCGGGTCTAGGGCGCATGGATGAAACATTCCATACCTAAGGCGGATTCTTGACCAATAGTTTCTGGCACGCCCGGTGGGACTCAAACGTTCCACATCAAGCAATATTAAGAATTGATGTTCATCTTTTTGTTGTCAAGTAAGAACATCTGGTGACTCAAATGAACCCAGAAGCCTCCGAATCTTGAAGCCGGTTAAAAGCCCTCCCCCTCATGATCACAAGATCAAAGGCTAGAAATCCAGAAGATACAGTTGAGTTCTTTGAGCTCAACATCGACGCTTTGGGAGAACATCCTAGAGTAGTCCCCTCAACTATCCTGTTAGCCGAGACATCCTCGCAAGTAGCTGTTGTAGTTTCACAAACTCCAAGTCCTTCCAACACCGCAACTAGATTGCCCCCACAACCAAACCCTCCGGTCCAGATGGCGCAGGCTCTGCCCAGGCAGTTTCCAGCCTGGAATCATTTGGGACCTCTCAATCTACAGGCTCAGAACTAGGTCCCAACCGCAGCGTTAAAGGCTCTGCCCACGTATGTCGGTACAGGAAAGACAGCCTACGAGCATGTCCAAGATGTCGCTGCGCTGGCAACCATCCACCACATCATAGAAGAAGACATCATGGTAAGACTGCTAGTACTTTCGCTCAGAGGTAAGCTTCTCTACTAGTACCGATCGCTACCACCCAATACCATCGCTACATGGGACCAGTTAGCGGAACAATTGATAAGGGGTTTCAACGAACAAGCGAACCCTTTCTCCTTGTTGCACCAGTTCACCACTATTTAGAGGCACCCTCAAGAAGAGGTAGTAGATTTTAATGTCAGGTTCGCTCGAACCTAGCAGAGAGTTACTGAAGGCCTTCGGCCCACCCCAGAGCAAGCAACATTTTATTACCTAAGGGCTTTCCATTCTGACATCAGCATGAGCATCCGACACGCTAATGTCAACACATTTCTTGCCTTGTACGCTCAGGCATAGAAAGCTGAGGCCGTCTTAGTCGCTATTGGTAAGATACCTCCGAAAATGACTATGCCAATTTTTTCGGACTTACCTCAAAATTTATATCCTAGTGCATCCTCTCAGTCATTGCCTAAATCCCTAATGTACCCTACTACGTCATGTAATCCCAATCCTTCTCAGAACCAAATAGTACCCGCCTCACAGTTTCAAGTACCTGCTGTTCCCCAACTTCCAGCTATTATCACATATCTGGCATTGCCTACACCATTGGCATCGTTGCCATTACCCGCGCCTCCGACAGCTGCAAATCTGGATCAGGCCAAAGAATTACAGGATCTGCGATCATCAATGAGGACAATGGCATATGAGATCACCGTCTTAAAAAGGAAGTGTTGGTTACGAATCTGCCATGGGGAAAGGATTTTGTGTTGATGCGCCTAGATTCGCCCACCAGATTGAAAGGCCGGAAGGAAGGGATGCCTTCCGTGCCAATCTCCGGAGAAGGCCGGCTTCCTATGGGGTTTTTATAGTTCAGACAAGAGTGCAGGGAAAGAGATTAAAAATACGGAAAGAAATTCAAATAAGATTGGAGTTGGGTGGGGGGAACTAACAGTACGACAATACATCAATCACCACTACTAACGACAATATTAACATAACATATAAACATAAGAACTCATCCCAACATCCAAGTAAATGCTTTGCATAAATAACCAGAAGCACAACTACAATGGTTCCCTAGCAAACATTCCTCACGGGAACTAACAGCACGGCAACACATCCATCACCACTACTAACAGCAATATTAGTACAAAGCACAACTTATAACTGCAACTAACTTTTATCTTATGTATCCTCTAATTAGTGCATTTCAATAATTCCCGACTACCAAATGCCGGAGTCCAGAGTTCAGTACAACAACAAGCAATAGTACAGGAAGAACAGGACAGAAATGATAGAGAGAGGCAGCATAGAAAATAGAAGAAGTTAGAACAGCACCAAGTATATATTTGTATTATGCAAAAAGCCAGAAGCACAGTTACAATGATTCCCTAACAGACATTCCCCTTCCACCTCTTTACAATGAGAATGTCAAAGATATTTATAGACTGAATCCCCTCCCGTTTACAATCCATGGGCACAAGGTCCCAGACAAACATGGGCTGACAAGAGCGGCGGTGGAGCTGCTCAGGCTGACCTTTGTCGGACGGAACTGTACCCGCAGCATGGGCTCCCTGAAAGCTGTACAGATATGTGTCAGTGCACTGAGTAGAACTCCACTAACAACAGAAGCTGGAGTAGCTGAAACGAGTAGGGTTTTTAATTATCTTCAAAAGTGGCAGCTGGTATAAAATAGTGTCCATGCTTGTCCATGTGCTTGGCATGTTTTGGCACGGATCTCGAAGTTGGACACCTGTCGGATGATGCTGCCTGACGCGTGTTTGCCCTGAAAGGTAATCTGTCCAACTTCGCCCAGAATCGGGGCGCAGTCCGACTTCGCCCTGAAAGGGGCGCAGTCCGACTTCGCCCTGAAAAAGGGGCGCAGTCCGACTTCGCCCTGACACTTAGAATTTTTTCAGGGTAACTGCTGTCATTTTGGAGATCTGTTTGAAGGGCTTAAGGAAAAGAGGGAAGAATAGAAATGGAGGGAAGAGAGAGAAAGGGAGAACTGAAGAAAGGGAAAGAGAGAAGAGGGGGAAGATAAGAGCAGCTTACTTTAAAAAACTGAAAACATTGCACCCCGTGCAAAATGTGGCAACAGGAAGCAATATGATCAGAGTTTCCAGCCAAGGAGATTCGCTCCTCCTCCCCCGATTACTAGAGAACAAGTTGCTTCCACTAGTAGGGCTCCCGAGAGAAATGCGACGATGTTGGATAATGAAGAAGCTAGTCCATATAATAGAGCTTATTGGTGCTCCACCTGCAATGACCCTCACGACGAGGAGACTTGCATGGTCCATTTGAACTATGTACAGACCCTTGTGGACAACGTTCCTAGTGGTCAAGTGAATATGATTATGGAAGTAGATTGCAACTTTATGATTCCCCCTATCGAGCAGGTTTACGTTCTTATGAAGACGGGTAAGAAACCCATTGAAGTTGATCCGGTTCAAATGGAACCGTTAAAGGTGCCTGCTAGTTCCAAGATGTCGAGCGAGAAGGCGCTGCCACCAGTAAAAGACCCTGCCCAAGTGTCGAAGCCGGAGGAAGCCGTCTTATTAAAGGATCTCTTGCCTCTGAGAGCTAGGGGGAGAATTCCTCAACCATAGGCTTCGCCCTCCCAACCCCAAACTGAGACAAGGGACCAGGCAAGAGAAAGGCTCAGGTATACCTCGTTGACCAAGCGTTAGAGAGTAGAAGCGCGCAGCAGTATCGTACCAGATACGAGACTGCGAAGGAGGGAGGTGAGTGTGGTACAGGAGTGTACAATATCATCGAAGAGCTAAAGAAAACTCTAGCTAAGGTAAGCCTCTTCGATGCACTTCAGCTAACCGGTCAGGTCGATCTATTGCAAGAATCGCTGAAGTGTGCTAAGGGCAAGGAAAAGCCTACTCAGACTGTTTTGACTCAGACATTGACCACCTCGGCCACCGGGAAGAACAGGCTGCCGCAATTCTATCTGTCCCTCAAGATGGAGGGGTGGGTTGTGCATAATTGCATGATCGACTCTGGTGCCGCAACTACTATGATGCCCAAGGCTGTTTGCGAGATTATGGGCATGGAGTACACGAGGAGTAGTCCTAGAGTGCTCCAGCTGGACAAAACTTCGATCAAGACAGTGGGGGTGATCAAAGATATTCTGATCGTGTTGCATAAGATGCCGCAAATCACCGTGATACAAGAAGTTGTGGTGGTGGATTTAGAGCCTTATTTCAGTATGTGCCTATCAAGGGAATTCACCGCCAAACTAGGAGGCTATTTGTCTTTGGATTATTCGCATCTGGAAATTCCCTTTAGAGGAAGGAGAATTAAAATTTTTAATGAGAAACCCTTTACCTTTCATATCGAAAGGATCCAGGATGCGGAGAAGCAAGTGGAATCAGTCAATCTGATTGAGGAAGTGGAGGAAGGAGGAGTGGAGCTGATGGAAGAAGCCCTGGACGAGCTCCGCATAGAAGACGAATTTTCCATGCGCGATTTCAACGCCATGATCAAATCAAAGATAGGGTGCTACTTGATCACCGGGCCCAAACAGGCTAAGGTACCGAGCGATGAAGACCCCATTGCCGATCAACTATGGAAGCTCTTCTTTGACCGTGCCTAATGTAAGAATGGCGTCGGGGCAAGAGTTGTCCTTCTCTCCTTCGGGAAAGCAGAAAACCTACTCCTACAGACTCGCATGGAGCTGTACTAATAATGCTGCTGAGTATGAAGCCCTGTGCTTGGGGTTAAGAAAAGCAGACAAACTTGGAATCAAGCAGTTGCAGATCTTCGAAGATTCGGAGTTGATCTGCAATCAAGTCACCAATAAGTGTGTTGCAAAGCAACATTACCTGAAGGCATACCGCAACAAGGTATGGGACCTGCTCGAATCTTTCACAACCCTGAATATCCGAGCCATTTCACAAGAGCGAAATAAGCATGCTGACATCTTGGCGTCTATTGGAGCCAGATTCTCCCCCGCTGAAAACATGATGCAGAAATCGAAGACGGTAAGAGTGATTTATAGGCCTTCGGTACCAAACAAGAATATTCACTGGCAAGTGTTCGACAATGATGAGCAAATTGTCAATTTTTTGATTAATGAGGCCAACACTATTGAAGGTAGGGCCCTTGATGAAGAAGAGTGTGAGGGATTGATAGAGTTGAAAAATAATCACGTTCCGAAGGGCTTAATCACCCTTGAAAGTCTATTTGATCAAGATGACAGGTCACTTGCTTATAAGATCAAAGTGGACGTGAGAGAATATAAGGAACTGGAGTTAGAACTTGGAAAAATAATCAAGGTGGGAACCGATTATACGCAGGTGGAGATCGAGCAAATCAGGACCTTGTGTAAAGAATACCTAGATATTGTCGCTTGGAGTTATTGGGACCTGAAAGGATATGATAAGAGTGTCTTCCAACACACGATCGAGCTGCAGGAAGGGGTCAAACCTTTCAGACAAAAACAAAGGCCAGTCAACCCAAAGATTGAAATGTTTATGAAGGCCAAGCTCCTAAAGATGCTTGAGGCAAAGATTATCTATCCTATCAAGCACTCTTCTTGGGTGGCGAACTTGGTCCCGGTGCAAAAAAAGAATGGAGACATCCACTTGTGTGTTGACTTTCGAAATCTCAATCAAGCATCTCTAAAGGACCACTACCCGCTGCCCCAAATTGATCAAATTCTTCATGTAGTGGCGGGAGCACAGAGGTTCTCTCTATTGGATGGCTTCTCCGGATACAATCAAATCTGAGTGAAGGATGAGGATCAGTACAAAACTACTTTCACCACCAAGTGGGGCACTTTCACCTACCAGCGAATGCTATTTTGCCTCTCTAACGCCGGAGCGACTTTCCAAAGAGCGCTGGACTTAGCCTTCGATGAGTTACTGAATCGCATCATTGTGATTTATTTAGATGACAAGACGGTTTTCTCCCACAAAAGGGAAGAACATAGTCTACATTTGTGTCAAGTATTTGAGAAGTGCCGAGAGTTCGGATTTTCCATAAATCCGAAAAAGTCCATTTTCGCGGTGAAATTTTGGGCCATGTAATTTTAGAGAAGGGACTAGCTGTCGATCCTGCTAGGGCTGAAGCCCTCCTCAAGCTACCTCTGCCAGCAAACAAGAAAGGCCTCCAATTTTCGGGCAGATCAATTTTGTTAGGAAGTTCATCTCTGATTTCGCTCAAGTGGTAAAACCAATGACCGAACTCCTAAAGAAGGATGTTGAGTTTTAGTGGAACGAGGAAAGGAAGCGGGCATTCAGAGAAATCAAAGAGAGAATCGCTCAAGCCCCTGTTTTGATCAACCCTGATTACTCTAAAGACTTCATACTTTACATTGTCGATGAACCAAAGAGCTATGCAGCTGTCCTTACTTAGAAGAACGAGGGCGGGGATGAACTACCGATAGTATTCCTAAGCCAAGTCATCCATCCGCACGAAGAGAAGTATAACTTCATTGAGAGGCAAGTGCATGCAGTGATGCGGTCATTGAAGAAGTTTCGCCATTTCGTCTCCCAAAGTAAGACGATAGTGTATGTAGTGCACCCTTACGTTAGAAACTTCATCATCCAAGGTGAGCTTGGTAATAAAAGGGCAGGATGGGTCTCCAAGATCCAAGAATTTGACATAGAAGTCAGGCCCACTAAGCTGGTCTGCGATCGAGCATTGTGCCAAGAACTTGCCAGGAGCGCCGCATCCGAGGTAATAGCATGTCAGTGGGATGATCCAGCACAAGAGAGCGATCTTGTGAATCGGTCTGTAGAGGACAAGGATTGGATAGAGGACCTTGTCGAATACTTTAATACCAGAAGGTGCCCTTCTCACCTCAATGCTTCGCAGAGGAGAAGGTTGAGGCTTAAAGCCCGCAAGTATGTGTTGTTGTCGAGTGGTTTGTTTCATAAGAATATAGACGAAGTTCTCTTGAGATGTGTCAGGGGGGCAGAGAAATAGAGTATTCTTGATGAGTTCCATTCCGGGATGTCAGGACATTTCACAGGAAGGCCTATGGCCTTAAAAATCATTAAAGCGGGCTATTACTGGCCCACTATTTTTGCTGATGCTTTCGAGGCCAGCCAGAAGTGTGATAAGTGCCAGAGGTACGTCGGTCGAACCAGGAATGCTTCTTTGCCTTTGCACCCAATTCAGGTCGAGGCTCCATTTCAACAATGGAGCTTAGATTTCATTGGGGCGATAGATCCTAATTCCTCTGTGGGGCACAAGTATATCCTAATAGCTACAAACTATTTCACCCGGTGGACGGAAGCGGTGCCAACCAAGCAAGCTAACCAGGATGTAGTCATTGCCTTCTTGGAAGGATTGATAACCCGTTTCGGGATACCAGATGCAATCGTAACCGACAATGGCACCCACTTCACCGTTGCCAAAATCTGCGCATTCGTGAGTAAGTATGGTATTTACTTAAAGACTTCGTCTAACTATTTTCCGCAGGGCAATGGTTGAGCAGAGTCTACGAACAAAAACTTACTGAAGATCCTGAAGAAAACCTTGGAATGGAACAAGTGGAGTTGGCATCTGGTCCTGGACCTAGCCTTATGGGCTGACCGCATCTCAATTAAGAAATCGTTCAAGACGTCCCCATATTCCCTAGTGTACGGGAAGGAAGCAGTTCTCCCCACACACATTTGAGTTGCCCGCATTGCAGTCTCTCCGGTCTTTAGATGGCGAAGATGAGGAGTTTGATCCCATAAGTGTCAAGATGGCCCCATTGCTGCAATTGGAAGAAGAAAGGGAAAAGGCCTATGAAGCTTTTATGAAGCATACTGAGACCACGAAAAATTGGTTCGGCAAGAGAACCTCCGACCGAACCTTCCAGATTGGTGACTTGGTGTTGAAATGGAACGAGAGAAAAGCCAAACCAGGAAATTAAGACAAGTTTGATGCATTTTGGGAGAGTCCATTTCGAATTTTCGGGGTTAATTAGGTAAACTCTTTCATTCTCCAAGATTTAGATGGGTTCACTCTTCCAATATTAGTCAATGGCCTTCATCTGAAGGCATACTACAAGTAAGGGGTAGTAATAAAGATTCCTCAGCTGTGTACATAATTATTCCTTTTTTGTATGTATATATCTTTTCTCTCGGAGTATAAGTCTCTTTGCTTCCCTTCGCGCTCTCAGAAGTGCAGTTTTGGCCAGACTCCTCGCTATGGTGAGGATCGAGTTGGCAAGGAAATGGTGTGGAAGAGCTTAAATAAAAGTTTTTTAGTTTAGTTTGTGTGTTTTCTAGCGCTCCAAAGAAAAGAGCAGTTTCAGGCGCCTAGAGCCAGCTAGAGCATTTTCGCTCTTCTTTTGATAAAAGGAGTTCGTTCGCTGTTTTAAAACGTCCCCTGGCAAAGCAGTTCACAACGGATGAAAGGCGCCCTATCATCTAGCAAAGAGGAGTTTCGCTCTTGCATAGGGGCGAAACTATGTTTCAACGCCATAAGGAGTGAAAGCTATAAACTGAGGTGGGGCCAACCCAAAAGTCAAAGTCAAAAATGCTTTTGGGAGCTTTGTTGAGCGAAAGGCGCTTTCGCTCTCCTTTATGGGCGAAATTCAAATCGTGGCCCTTTGAGCTATTTTTGTGCAAGTGCCACGTGGCAAGGAATTAAAGAGATGGTTTTCACTCCAAAAAGTAAGATATTATGAGTTGTTCCCAATTAACCAAGGCCTTGCATAAATTACGGCGCTGTTTTTCTATTTCGGACATTAAATGGGCGAAAGGGTTTCTCGCTTGACGTTTTGAGCGAAAGCCATTTCAGCTCTTGACAATGACGAAAACGTTTGCTAGAGCGAAAGGAAGTTTCGCTTCCTCCAATGCCTCGACACACATTACGAAGTGAAGCTTAGCAAGCACATGCCCCAAGGAAGGTCATTGGAGCAGGAAATTGCGCCTTGAAAATTAAAAAGCGGCGCATCACGTCTTTCAAATAAGATTGCGGCCCACGCAGTTGGTCATCATTGGGAGGAGCGCTCAACCACTGGTTAATTCGCAGGAGATCTCCCACTTTGCCCATGATCCCTCCATGCATTTACTCCGCCCCAAAGCGCAATTAAGATGGTGGGTCAATTGCAATGCTATAACAGGGCCATCACTACGCCTCAAATGAAACCAAAGAAATTGCTGAGGGTTTTTTAGTATCGCTGCTTGCCATTGCCGAAGTTCAAAGAGAGTGTTGCTGATAAAACGCGGTGCGCTAAGCAACAGCAAGACGCCTTTTTCAGAGCGAGTGCCTGTACCACGGTAAAGCCAAAATGGGCAAGAAAAGCGCCGAGCCCAAGAAGGAGAAGACCTCAAAGAAGGCGGAAGGCGCGAAGAGGCAGGAAAAGGAAAAGAAGCAAGCGCCGCCACCACCCGAAGACAGGCTGGGGAGAATCAAAGATTGTGTGCTCACCAACAAAAGTGTTGAGAACCTGCGCCAGACTGTTGACGTCATGATGACAAAGGTGTCTGTCGAAAGCAGGCGGACAACTGCCTATTACTCTCACCTATATTGGTACCTGTGCACGCTTGTGCATAACTGCTTGGAGCTGGTATACGACATTGCCAAGTTCTATGACCCTCGGACCAGGACGGTCCGAAATGCTAAAGGGGTCAAGCTGTTCCCCAGCTCTGCCAAAGACGTCCAGGAAGCTTTGGCTTGTGGAGAAAAGCCCCCTATCGACTACATAATCAAAAAAATCAACAGTACTGAGCAAAACGAAAGATACACGTCGACAGCACAAATGCGGCAGTTCATGGAGATGTAGTTACTGGAGAAGTCGGCGCTCGAGGTATTGCCAGACCTGCCCAAACCCTTGAAAATGTTTAAGCATCCTAACATATACTCCATGCTGGCATGGGTTATGGGACTCTCCACGGACGCAACGGTGTATAAGTGGCAAGTTTCCCTCGCAGAGTGTATTTCGCATGGCGAATTCTACTCTCCCGCCGCCATGAAGCCAGAGACAGCACGTATTTTTCGACTGGGCAGAATGGGTGGCGCGGCAGATGCATATACAGTTGAGTGATGTACAAAGTGAAAAGGATGTCATTCCGAATCTACTCCTTCCTTGCTTGGTACCTGTTCTACCACATGCACAACCATTTTGTTTTCATCGCCAAGAACCGCAAAAATAAAGAGGGTATGGCGCTCCCAGTTTATCAGTGGACTCAAAGTCTGTCCAGAAGTGAGTCCTACTACAATTTCAACGGGATGTTCCTAGGCCCGGCTCTGGAGCTCATCTATGGCGTCTGCAAGCGAGTGCCGAGGCAGATGAGAGACGAGGTAGTGCAGAGGAAGCTGGGTGATGTGTTCCAGCTTACACAAGGCCTTGTCGTCAAGATTTACAGGTTTACTGGAAAACCCAAACCTGTTGCCGTATTACACCACGAATTACCTATTCGCCCTCGAAGTTGCCCGGCAAAGTGACTTTGCTGATGATACATATGGGCACGGGAGAAGGAAGCCGCACACATGCACTTCACCTTTCCACTTCGACGACATAAAGGTGGTGATCACCGGGCAGAACACCTTGTACGATTTCGGCCTAATCAATCTCCCCCAGTGCTAGAGGTACGACCCACTAGACGTTTTCACGCAAATGATCGGAGCAAAAAGCTTCCATAGCTGTCCGCGCCCAGATATTGAAGCATAGCGCAACAATCCCTCAGGGCGCGATCTGGAATGGCACGTGGAGAGGATGATGTCACTTCCCCCATGGCACGACTTCTACATGATAGAGGCCGAATACGACCCTACGCACAACCCAGCGCATGTGCCTGATGAGGAAGTGTTTTAGGCGATGAAGGACAAAGTGCCCGACTAGTCAGACAAAAAAATTGCTAACTAGTGGATCTTGAGGGTCCACAATAAAAAGGAGGCATCCGAGCAATTTATCGTGTTGGACGAGAACTTCTCCACGATATATGAGGCAAATTTCGGGTCTTCTTGGTCATCTAAGGTTGCTAGGCCAAGGGAGAAGCTTGGTTGTCTACTTCTCGATAGTTTGAGGAGAAGGATTTTCCCTCCAACTACCTCTTGGCCACATGGCAAGCAGGATGGCCTGTAGGGACCATCTATTGTTCGTGTCAATCAATTACTGCATGATCATCAAATTTCAGGACCGCCTCATGGCTCACGTGGAAACCGAAGACATGTCAGAACAGACAGGAGGAACCCAAGAGGATGGATGGACCTCGGACAACAAGGAGGAAATAGGCAATCCCACGTTATGGAGGCCCGCTTGGTGGAAGGAAATGGTCAAAGGAATGTGTCAGAAATAGGACAGTTGTCGCAATGGGAAAGACAACAACGACAAGGAAGAAATAGACAAAAGTGAAATCAGATAAGAGAAGAGAGAAGACAACAGAATAGAGAACTTAGAAGAGATATGGCTTGTTGTCCTAGAATAGTAAGGTAGGAAGGACCCTATATGGTAGATGATTGTACAAAAAAAAGTTTAGTAGATTGTACAGATGGAAGTCGTAGAGGTGGAGGTCGAATAGATGGTCATACAAGTAGCACAGACCGTGCAAGTGAAAGGGGTGGCACAACAGAATGTCATACAAAAGTTGAGCAGGAAGACCATCGTGCAAATGGAGGTAATTGAACGACAGATCATTGTTAGCAAGAGGAAACAGATCTGTAATGTCCCCTTTCTGAGAAGTTAGTTAGATGCAGTGGTTTAGCCTACTCACGGGTTCCCGTAGGCTAGGGCAGATTGCAGGGGAGCCTAACTGGAGTTCTGGGAGCGGATAATTGAGCGAAATGGGTATTCGAATCCACTCTCAGATGTTGAATCGGATGGACAGAGCCTTGACTTACTATTTTTAGTAAGTTAGTTTTTAGGGTTTCGGGCAAAACGGACGGTGCAATGATATTCTTCACCGAAATGGGTGTCCGTATCTATCCTCAGTTTGCGGATCGGATAATCGGAAGGCCAAGTTTTTATTGTGCGAAGGTTTAATTATATAAAGTAAAATTATTTAAATACTTTATATAGTTTAAAACCTTATTTTATAAAAAGGGGACGTGGGACTTAAAAAAGAGTTATGTTTCATGATTTATCCCACATTGAGCGTGCAAAAGGAGTTTGTTGTGGAGGAGTCTATTTATTCGGTGGCTTGGTCTCATTTCATGTCATTCTGGATTTTAGTTATTTTCTCTAGAAGTTTGAGGCCGGTGGCTGAGACTTCTTCTCCGAAGGGACGGAAACCCCAACGGTGTGGCTGAGGACGAAACCCCTCAATATTTTTGGAGCTGGACGAAACCCCAGTTCTCTGTTGGTGAATTCACACAGGATTCACACTTTGGTGCTTCAACGATTTTAGAGGTACTTTGGTGTTTGTTGATAAAGTATTTCAAGGGTTTTAAAAATCAGATTGCATAAGGATTTGTGGAAAGATTGTTGATCTTGAAAACATTGTAATTTGTGCCCTAGAATAAAATCTGAAATAAAATTGCAAGTTATTTCTCAATCAATGCATTTTGTATATTTTGCAATTTGGGTTATATTGTTGGAATTTGTTCTTGTTCTTCAAGTTTTATATCCGCAATAAGATTTAGATCAGAAATTTTTTAATAGTCCCAACCAAGGGGGACATTACAGTGGTATCAGAGCAAGTCTATTCTGCCAGCCTGTGGAAGCCTAATTAAATTTCAGATTCATGGAGTCTTATAATGATTGGTCTAGGAGACAACGTGATTGGGATAGGACTCAGAGTGAGATACAAAAATCCATCAGTCAATTAACTGCAATGATGCAAATTTCTCTACCTTCAGTTTTTCCTCAGGATAAGGTTGATTTTTCATTCATAAAGTTGCCGAAGAAAGAAGTTGAACAAAATACTTTACAAGATCCTAAAACTGCAGCTAATATTGCGGCTAATAAAGTTGAGTTTGCTGTCCCAAAGAAGATTGACAAGGGTAAACAACAGTTAACAGGAAAGGAAAGGAAACCGAGTGATCTGCAGGTTACAGGACTTCCTCACGGAAGCAAAAATCAGTTGAGGAGAGAAGGGCGATGTTTCACTTGCAAAAGGGAATGGTCACTTGGTCACAATTGCGAAGACGATAAAGAGAATGACTTAAGGCAGCCAAGTGCAGAAGAGGACAGCAGTAAAGTTGAAATCTTAGAGTTTGGGAAAGATGCTTCATATCAGGAATCATGCATAACAGGGAACCAGAATGATGTTGGTGATGATGAGGAAGACAACACAACAGTTTTGGATATGCACTTAGAACAATCTAGTGTGGATTGTGAAATCTTTAATATAAGGTATGATGAATCTTGTGATTTTCCTATCATCAATTCATTAATGCATGATGGCATCTTTCATAATGAAGTGTCCGTAGATCCCATATTTGATGAGGAAATGATTATGAATGAAGAGGATTCTTCGCTGAAAACCGAAATGGAAAGAATTAACAGACTGTTGGATGGTGATTTCTCCGAGGAGTTGGAGACTATGGCAGATTTAGAAGAAGATGCGACTGTTGATGAATTTCCACTTGAGCATGAGACTGACCTAGTCGATGAGATGAGTAAAAATCAGATTATGATCATGCCTTCTAGTCAAGAAACTTGCAGGGAAGAACAGAAGGACAAAAATAATGAAGATGAAGTTAATTCATCCTGTGCTTCGACGAATGGAGAATTAGGCATTGGTCATCAAAAAGATGGTGAGCATGCTGATTTTGATATTGTCAAATCAGCAACAAATGATAGTATTCATGCAGTTGTTGATTCTGAGGATGAGGACAGGTCTGTCATAACTTCGGAGCATGTAATTGGGGAGTGCAGTATTGTGAAGGAGGCTGATTTTGATCATTGTGCGTGGGATAGCAAATCTGAAAGTTTGTTGTGTGATGCTGATTCCAATCCATTGCAAGGTTGGAAGGACCAGTTACAGGTCACAGAGGAGCAGATTGTTCAGACATTAACTCACTTGGATAGGACACACGAGTTTGTCGAGTGCCTCTTTCAGGCAGCCCAGCTTGGGGAGAGACAGAAGTTGACAGTTGGAGCTACTGTTACCGATTTGCAGGCTATCAAGCAGGCATTAGAGGTGATAAAATCTGATTATTTGAGGTTGCTATCCGACAGGGATCAAGCCTTACAGTTTGCAGATAAGGCCTTCCAAGAACTCAAAGAGAAAGAGGATTGTTCAGAGCTTCACAGGGTTTTAGTTGGTGAAGTTCATATGGACGGTATTGTGAGGTATGTACATCATTTTGATTTCAGCCCTCTTATAGATGAGTGGACCATGTTTTTGATGACGCATAGTAGTGAGCCGGAAGACTGTTTTGATAGACTTCATACTTCACTTGGCTATGGGTTACCCCCTTCGTCAGAAGGAAAATTGGATTTTTGCAGAGATAGCAGTGGATTTTATGCAGGAAAGGAATTGTGGCCGAACAGTATTCCACCTATGTGCAGGTTAGCCCAGCGGTATTCTTCAGGTAGTGGGAATGTCAGATTCCCTATTGGTCCTGGTTATCTAGGAGTGTCTATGAGGGAGTGGAAGACACTCGTTGGCCCAAGGAGCAGTACTGGTGATAGAATATGGATATGGGATCCAGGAGAGATTACAGATGTCGATTGTATAGTGGTGCCATGGTAGGGGAATTTTCATGTTTCAGATTCCGGTTCTCACAAGGATTGCAGCTTGGATGGTTATGATGGATTCATTACCGAGTTATTGGTGAGGCTAGTTCAGCTGAGGCACATGGACTCTACAGTTATGATCAGAGTGACGCAGCGTCAGCATGGTGATGCTGACATGATACTGGTTTGGGACCCCGAGAATCTACTTGATTTCAACGATGGATCATTTTTCAGTTTAGTGACGGAGTCTGGGAGAGTTGTCAGCTTTAGCAGATTCAGATGGATGACAGGGGTTACCAGCTTTGTCAGTTCTTGTGGTGGCAGTTGGTGGTTGTGTCACTGTCATGGGACATTCATCAGGTTTGTTTGGGATCCTGGTATTTTCATTGACGACAACCAAGAATTTTCAGTTGATTGGGATATTCATGAGCATTGCTTGAGGACAAGCAATCTTTGGGAAGGGCGGACTGTAATGTCCCCTTTCTGAGCAGTTAGTTAGATGCAGTGGTTTAGCCTACTCACGGGTTCCCGTAGGCTAGGGCAGATTGCAGGGGAGCCTAACTGGAGTTCTGGGAGCGGATAATTGAGCGAAATGGGTATTCGAATCCACTCTCAGATGTTGAATCGGATGGACAGAGCCTTGACTTACTATTTTTAGTAAGTTAGTTTTTAGGGTTTCGGGCAAAACGGACGGTGCAGTGATATTCTTCACCGAAATGGGTGTCCGTATCTATCCTCAGTTTGCGGATCGGATAATCAGAAGGCCAAGTTTTTAATGTGCGAAGGTTTAATTATATAAAGTAAAATTATTTAAATACTTTATATAGTTTAAAACCTTATTTTATAAAAAGGGGACGTGGGACTTAAAAAAGAGTTATGTTTCATGATTTATCCCACATTGAGCGTGCAAAAGGAGTTTGTTGTGGAGGAGTCTATTTATTCGGTGGCTTGGTCTCATTTCATGTCATTCTGGATTTTAGTTATTTTCTCTAGAGTTTGAGGCCAGTGGCTGAGACTTCTTCTCCGAAGGGACGGAAACCCCAACGGTGTGGCTGAGGACGAAACCCCTCAGATTTTTGGAGCTGGACGAAACCCCAGTTCTCTGTTGGTGAATTCACACAGGATTCACACTTGGAGCTTCATCAGTTTTCAGAGGTACTTTGGTGTTTGCTGATAAAGTATTTCAAGGGTTTTAAAATCAGATTGCATAAGAATTTGTGGAAAGATTGTTGATCTTGAAAACATTGTAATTTGTGCCCTAGATTAAAATCTGAAATGAAATTGCAAGTTATTTCTCAATCAATGCATTTTGTATATTTTGCAATTTGGGTTATATTGTTGGAATTTGTTCCTGTTCTTCAAGTTTTATATCCGCAATAAGATTTAGATCAGAAATTTTTTAACAGTCCCAACCAAGGGGGACATTACAAGATCCAATGGTGGAATGGGTAAGGTGGCAATAGGAGTGTCCGTACGAATTGTATGGCACCCTCACACCTAACGTTAGACGACGAAAACCCCCTTGTATTTTTTTTTAAAATATATATATATATATATAGAAAAGACAAAATGAGAAATCGCGTGTAGAAAGGGCAAGGTGGCGAATTGACGTTCACTTGACAGTTAATGCATGTGGGTGTAACAGTTTTTTCCCCTAAAGAATTATAAATACGCACAGGAGGGATGGTCGGTTGTTCATTCCAACGTTAGGAGAGCAAACCAATGCATGCAGATAGAGAGGAGTTGATGGGAGTGCGAAAGGTGGAGGATGGAAGTGAAGGCGAAGGCACAAAAGAATATGGAGAAGCTATAGGGCAAGAAGGCTACAAAGGAACCTTGAGGTGGAGAAATCGCTAACAAGGAGGAATTGCAAAGTGCAACTGTACAAGGTAGAGCATAAAATAAACAAATGCATAAAATAAATACAGCCAAAACCATAACTAGATTAGCATGGTCCAATGATAATCTCAAGTAGAGCTCAAATAACTTTAGTGAAATTGGAATATGAAAAATACCACAATTAATGAGAATGGAGACTAACTGGAAGATAGAAGAGAGGAGTCACTAGCATCAAACATTCATGAATAAAGAGGTCATGCAACACCGTACGGGCTGTCCAAAGGATCATCTGATGAGAGAAGATTGTATGGATGTATGTACAAGTCGTCTGAGCAAAAGAGTATGTCGTACAAGTCATTTGATTGCAGAGGAGCTAGTGTAATGTCCCCATTTTGGATTTTCGGAATTTTATATACATAGCGGTGTGTTAATTATTATTTTGTGGCTTAGGTGAGTAAAATAATAAAAATAATAATAATGTGGCTTTATGTGACTTAGCAAGTCCAAAATAATAAAATAAAATTATAAGTAGAGTTATAAGGGAAACGCCACATTAAAGGGTATTAGAGAGTTTTTGATATTTTAATAAAATAAAATAAATTAATTAAGCTCAATGAAATATTAGGGTTTGAGAGATATAAAAATAAAGTGGGCTTTCAATCTCCACATTCTGGATTGTCATTTTTACTCTCTCTCTTGAGTTTTGGCTGAGAAGTCAGTACTATAACTTCTGAGGGTGACAACCCTCTGAAGTGAGATCTTGTGGATGAAAATCTGCAAGATTGTAGCCTTGAGGACGAAAACCCTCCAGGTTTAGAGATTGAGGACGAAAACCCTTGATCTCCAAGAGGCAAATCCATCCTGGGTTTGCAAGAGTACTTCAGTGATCAGATTAGAAATTGAGGATATTGATTATTGGGCAGATTGCAGTTACAGTTGTTATCATAATTGAGTAGAGATCAGCAGGAGGAGGACGTCCCAATTCTAGGAGAAGATTGGCAGATTAAAGTAGTCAAATTCAGAAATCAGGGCAACTAGAAACCCCATGTCCCATTCAGGGGTAAATTGCTAGCAGATTTTGGGTCCATAGCATACATTGAGGACATTTCTGGTTGTACATCCCACTCTCATAGGCAGAATAGCAGATCTAAAGTTTGGTGAAAGACATTTGAGTCTCCTAGAATCCAACGTCCCACTATTGGAGGAGAACTTGCAGATCTGAGGGGTTGAATATTGACACTTGGGCATTTTGAAGGCCCACGTCCCAGTTGAAGACAATTTGACAGCAGAATTTAAGGTTTATATCAGTCATTGAGGTCTTTCCACACCATACGTCCTACTTTGGGCTGTACTTGAGGTGAATTTGGAGCAGGATCAGCAATAATATATTTCAGAAGGCTGGACATCCCCTATTCAGGCAGAGGTTGAAGAATTTCTAGGGCAGAATCAACATTTCTACACATCAGAAGATCAGCATTCTTCTTGGCAGCAAATCCCAGTATATTTTGATGGTCTAAACAACATATCATCTCCTCTGGAAGGCAACGTCCCATCTTGGCAAGACTTCAAGCAGATTTGGAGAGGCCATTCAGCATATCATCAACTCCAAGGTGCAACATCCTATCTTGGGCATTTGTTAATTCTTTTGTAATCAGTTTTGATGATGATAACTACCTGTTGGATGAGAATTGTCTTTGTAAATTTGGTTTGCCTTCTATTTGAATAAAAATCAGCCCTATAAATTGGATGGAAATTGTTGTTATGCAATTTTGAATTAAATCTACAATTTTCATTATTATTTTATTTGTGCAAGAAAATTGTATTTTGTTTGGAATTGGCAAAACCCTAGAATTAGCTCATTACAGCTAGACTATCTAGGGCAACGTCGTTTGGAGGCAAGCCGTCTAGAGTTGGTCCACCTAAGGCAAGGCTATTTAGAGATAGGCCATTCAAAGCTAAGCCGCCTAACATAGGAAATGGGCCATCTAGCCCAAGGCCATTTGACTCAGAAGGTTGATTGTCTAACCCAGGTGGAGGGTCATCTGAGACCAAGGGATGTCTGTCAGAAGCTAAGGTAGGGCCGTTAGAGGCCAAGAAGCAGTAATCTAGAGCCAGAGAGAAGTCATTCAGAGTTGAGGGGAAGTTGATTAAGTGGGTCAAGTGAAGGCTATCAAAATGCAGATGAGGTGAAAATTTAGTTCAAATAGTAAGGGTTTCAATGGTACAGGTGAACGGCTTGCCCCTCGACCCTGTAAGGGGTGCTACCCCTTAATCCTGCAAGGAGGCTCCCACCCCCTTGACCCCTGACAAAGGTGATGATGGGCGTTGCCCATCATGTTGGTCGTTTCGATCATGTTGATGATGTGGCTGATTGCAGAAAGTGGAGTGAGCAATTGGAGAACAATGTTTTGTTGGCAGTAATTTGAAGTGAAGACTGTTGCAGAAGATGTCTAGAATAGAAGAAAACAGAAGGAGCACAAGAGTTCTAGTATGGTGTTCAATGCTTCTATCCCTAGTGTTTAGCTCATATGTCACCAAGGACGCCAACAAGTCTAGAGGAGGAGATAGATGTGGCTAGGCCAATTGAGATGTCTGTGTAATCAATGAATAAGCTTTGTCATTTTGTGTTATTTTTTAGTTCATACACAAAGTGTTTGATGAAATGTGTGTACATGTAATTAATAAAGTCATAAAGTGAGTCATGAAATGAAATGTAAATGTAAGTCAAATGCATGTCAAATGTAATTTAAGAAAATGATGAGGTGTCGGGGAAGGTAGTTAGTTGGAGGATGCAACTACCTCCTTAGTTGTATAAATAAGACCCCTCATTCATTCAAAGGTTGGTATGGTACGTGGGTATCAAGGTTAGTGGGGAAGGTTGGAATGGTATTGAGGGTTGGTATCGAGGTTGGTGTTGTACATTGGCATTGCACGTGGTAGTAGAAGTTGGTTGTAATGAGGCATGCATTTGTAAGATACTTGTGTCGATCCATCTGACTACTATCCTAGGCCATCTGATATATGTTGTGTGTGTAGTGTATTCATTGTAAATGTAAGTTATTTGCATTGTGTATTTTCTTCATTTAAGTGGTAATGGAATTGTATTGCAATATGTTGTATTCCATTTCTACATAGTGTAGGGGGTTCACTTCTGGCCAGCTAGGCACATTACTACAAAGACAATTTTAGGAGTCGGGCGCATTTGCCTTAACGCATTTGAGAGCGGGACACACAAGTTTGGGAGTGGGATGCACCACTCCTTAACGCCAAGCATTGCATTGGAGCAAAGCGCACCGTATCTTTAGCGAGGTGCACCACTACTTTAGCGCCAAGCACATAAGCCTAAAAGAGGGGCACATTACTTCCTTAGTGCTACTAGGCACACAAGTTTGAAAGCAGGGTGCACTACTACCTTAGCGCCAAGTCTCTATGTTGAAGCAGAGCACATTGTACCTTTAGCAAAGTGCACAACTGCCTTGGATCTAGGCGCACAAGTCTGTGAATGGGGCACATGACTACCTTAGTGCCACGCACACAAGTCTGGGAACAGGGTGCACTACTACCTTAGCACCAAGCACTTGTGTTGGAGTAGAGCACATTGTACCCTTAGCGAGGTGCACCACTACCATGGATCCATGTGCACAAGTCTAACAGCAGGGCGCACTACTGCCTTAACCAGGCGCACAAGTGTGGGACCAAGCACACTACTGCCGTAGCACCAAGCGAGGCGCACTACCACTTTAGTGCCAGGTGCACTATTATGTGTTTTAAAGTAGGATGTGATGAACTTGAAGTCATTCCTCCAATTAGATTTCTGTCAAAGAATCTTTTGTTTCTTGTAGAATTTCAGAGATGGAAACCTATAAGAACTTCTGACCGTAGAATACCAGCTATGAATATTAACACAATATTAGCTCATTACAATGAACATATGTCACATCCAAAAGTAGATGATAACACAATTTAGAGGGAGTCTCAGCTGCTAGGCAAATTTGGAAGATACCAAAGACCAAGATGGTTGGAGAGAAGACTATGTCAAATATGGTTCAACAAGTGTGATGCCTATGAACAAGTATGATTAAAGTACATGATAGTTTCTATCAAATGGTGTGGTAAAAAAACAAAAATAGCAAAGTCTTTACAATCTTCACCGACCACTTGAAATGACAATGCTGTTGCATTTGTATCACTCTTTCATTTCTATCTTGCCACAATTGTCAAACAAAGAATATTTTGCAAACTATGGAGGTGGTTACATACATTGCAACTCAGTGGAAATTAATAAGTATTGCATGCGAACATGTGAATTTCATGGAGATTATAACTACTTTCTTCGATGCAAATCAGATAGCTGTTAAACTTTAGGAAGATAGAATACCTGTAAAATGCGATCAAATGCTGCTGGAAGTGGACTGTCATTAAATTAGTTTTCATCAAACAAAACATGCCAAACATTAGAATTAATGTATAGGGTCATAAAATCATTCAAAAATTGTATTCTAACAATAAATCCATTAGACTAGTCAGGAATGAAGAAAAATATGAGTGCTTTAAATAGGTCATCCTTAGTCATTGAACAAATTAATAATTTGGTTCATAACAAATAATCCTACCTGTATTGCTTATAGCAGGTATGGGATGCACTTTTGAAGAAAAAAATTATCATGGTGATATTTGTTGCCAATACATGAACTTAAATGGTGCTACTTGCATGCAATAAAAAAAAAGAATTTTCAAAAAACACATTAAGTTGGAATGAATGTTGAAACTAACATTATCCTCGTTAGTATTTGCAAGGCTATCTCAAGTGTCCATACATTAACTTCTCTAGATTGGCAGCATTCAAACATCTCAAACTATATTACATTCTTCCCACGTAGGATTCATGTTAAAAGTGTATTAGAAACCTCTTGAACACCTGAAGATTAAGCAAACTTATAAGTACCATGACGTGTAAGTGCAATTACCTTACAATGATAGTGAGTATTAAAGCCCTAAACCTTTGATATATAACACAAAACTAAGATAAAACCCAACAAGATATTTGTAAAGAACAATTCAGTAGATTGCAAAACAACACAGAATCAAGCAGTGAATGTTGCTCAATGTGAAAATAAGCAAAAAGATATTTCCAACCTCTGTTATGAAAATCGCCAAAAAATCGCTGGAATCGCAAGTCATTTGTGAAACGAGTCACTCGGTAAACTATCGTGAGTCCGACGACTCATTTGTGATTTTTTGCCGATTTTTGAAAAAATCAGAATCGGCGGTTTTTTGCCGATTTTTTCAAAAAATCGGCCGCAAACGCGGGTAGAGGTTGCTGCCGGTAGATAGAAAAAAGCAACACTTTTTTATAATCTTCTCTTTAGACCTCTTGCAAAGACAAAAAAACACTCCTACCTTGCTACCACCTAGACCAACTACGCCAAGGCGTCCTAGGAGCGCGAGCGATTGTGGTGTGAAGGAATTCGACAGCCAACAACATCTAGCCAAAAGATTCATTCAAGGTCAAAATTTTTTTTAAAACTCTTCTTTTTTTTTTTTGAAAATTGATTAGGGCTTGTTTGAAATTAGGTTACGGTTGTTCTCATTTAAAACCCAAAACCCAAAACCCTAGTCTAGCGTTTTGGGTTTTAACTTTGAGAACAACCCTAACCTAATTTCAAACAACCCTAATCTAATTTCAAACAAGCCCTAATCTATTTCAAAAAGGGTTTTGGGTTTAGGGTTTTTTTTTCTCCTTTTAAATAGATACAAAATTGATGTATGCAACCCAAATTATTAGCTAGCTGCTATCCTATCAATATTTTTTAAACATTAAATGGGTTTAGGGTTTTTAAATTTATTTTAGGGTTTTTTTTGTAAGGGTTTAGGTCCTTAGGATTTTTTAAAAACTCTTTATTTTTAGAAAATAGATTAGGGCTTGTTTGAAATTAGATTAGGGCTGTTTGAAATTAGGTTAGGGCTGTTTGAAATTAGGTTAGGGTTGTTCTTAAATTTAAAACCCAAAACCCTAAGGGTTTAGAGTTTTATTTTCTCCTTTTAAATAGATACTAAATTGATATATGCAAGCCAGATTATTAGCTAGCTGCTATCCTATCAATATTTTTTAACATTAAACGGGTTTAGGGTTTTTTATTTTTTTAGGGTTTTTTTTTGTAAGGGTTTAGGTCCTTAGGATTCCTCTTTTTAACTTTTAAGTACTTAGTAAAAATTGATGCCTATCAATATATGTTAAACATCTAACCCTAAACCCTAGTCTAGGGTTTAGGGTTTAGGATTTTTTTCTTCTCTTTTTAAGTAAGTATTGCTGCCTAATAACTATGTATGCAAGCCTATTTTTCAGCTGTCAATGACTCTTATGTTTCAATTTTAAACCCTAAAGGGCTTAAACCCTAGCCTTTTGGTTTAGGGTTTAGTTTTCTTTTTTTCTTTTTTTTCATGTGATTGTAACTTTGTTGTTACTAACTTGTTTCCATGTGTAGGCATATAAAAAATGAAACCATTGGATCCAGCATGGGCGTATGTAACGGCAAGGCAATCAAAAGGGCATTTTAAATGCAATTTTTGTGGCCATAGTTATAATGGAGGTGTTTATCGCCTCAAATTCCATTTGGCACAGATAGCAGGAAATAATATAGCAACATGTGATAAGGTGCCAGAAGATGTTAAAAACAAAGTAAATGCATGGATCACTGCAGTAGATGAAACCGCTAGTCACAAAAGAAGTTATAACGATGCCATTTGATCCTCCCCTCCCGAGGTGCTCGTACTAGTGGGTGTGGCAACCTTAAGAGGTACTTTCCTCAAAGTAGTTCAAGTCCTTCAAGTGCACAAGGAGCTTGTGGGATGGCAGAGTCCTCTTTTGTAGACCGTTCTGTGGGAAGGTGGTCTTGCCCTTGAGGAATAGATATCCCAAAGGGAAACATGTTTCTAGATCAACAAATGTTGCTCATCATTGCTCCGTCCATCGCACTCCTCAATATTCTCCTTTCAAATTGGCAAAGAATATTTAGATGTATCCTTCTCTAAACAATTTATCTACCTTCCTCGCCGATTTACATGCTGCACCAAGTCTTGCTCCACCATCTCTATCTTGAATTCATATTGAGCTACAACTACAAATCTCTCCTAGTGAAAGACTGCTAGTCTATTTTTTGCATATAGGACTGGTCGACCCCACGTGACAATGTTGATGCTCTACACTCATGCCGTGTCTAGCCTCAAGGCTATGGCATGCAAAGTAATGAAAAAATTCTTGATTTCTTGCTACACAAGCATGTGCATCCTTCCTAACAGGTAGGATTCCAAGTCATACTATACCCCAACAAGAATCCTTTGTAGCACAAAAGTTGTACTCCCAAATTGAAGATGTGGGAAAGCGTAAAAAACAACCATTAATAACAATAATCCATAAGCATGCATATAAAAGGTATCTTGGAGATAGATATATTAAGAACAACAATTTAATTCCATTGATGTAGCACAATTCAGCATATGTACATGAGATGTGAATTATACACTATCTATCAAGATACTCAACTCTATCCAATATATCCTCAACGAATGTAGGGGATCTATAATTTGGAAAATGGGGTGGGGGAGGTAGTTGCGTAACTACAGTCGGGATCTTGTTCGCGTGGTGAAGAGGTTGGAGTTTCTGCAAGGTGGGGGCATGCAGAATGTGTGTGCGCAAGGGAGAGAGCACAACCAAGAAGCTAAACATGACAACATGAACAGGCAACAAGGTAAAAGGCCAAGATCTAGCACTCCGATGGAGAGAGAAACAGAAGCTGCTCCTTAGGAGAAAGGCAAAGAATGAGATCGAATGCCTTTGTGCAAGATGAAGAGGCAACAGCCGGCAAGGGAGTTTTGTCGAAATTAGTGGTATGAACATGATCATGATCACCCGTTGAAGATTGCATTCAAGAATATAGGAGTACATCACATTCTACAAATTTCGAACTTCAAGGAGTTTTCAAGAAGAATTTGTTGCAGAAGCTGCAAATATATGATCAAAAGCATCATAGGAGTTGAGTAATGATTGGTGACCGGGAAGTGCAAATAGTATTCTCACCAAGCAACTTCAGGAAAATGTTCAATTTGCCAAGTTGGGAAGCACCAATGAGAAAGGAAACAGCAAAATTTGCACCAATGGTTGGAGATGATTAATCAAGTCACCAATCTCAATCCAAAGGAGGTGGCTAAACTAATGAAACATGAGAGCCATAAACTGAAGATGCAGTAGCTCAAGACACTAGAGTTGCAGTGTGCGATGAATGTGGTAACGTCAAAACTTTTAGGAGATCAAAGATCTTCAGAGATGCCTGCTTGGCTCATCCCATACATGGAAGGGACAATGGTTGGAGTTGCGTTCAATTAGGCGACATATCTGGCATACCGCATTAGGAACTTTTTGATGCAACATTCTAGGAACTTTCAAGTGTCAAGGTTTTCTCCACACAAATTGTACCTTTGAAACTAGAGGTATCTAATGGAAATGCAGCTCTAGAATCACCTCCTTCAAATCCTTGTACGTCTATGCAAAAAACTTCTTTATAACTGACAGATATCTTGAGTGCAACTAAGATTAGATCCCAATCATCTCCGATACTGATCAATTAAGGATTCCTTTATATCCCCAAATTTTGTTGCATCATCCTTAGTCCTTGGTATAGGATTGCTTTGGATTTACCAAACTTATGAACCACCTCCATGTCTAGTTACACACATTTCGCAGTTCATAATCATGAATTTCAGGGTGAGACTCATATTAACTTCACTAACAAAATTGACTTCAAGCAAAACTAGTTTATCTATGGTATCTTTCTTTCTTTAAGTTTTCATGCACCAAGGTGTTTGGAACGTGCACTAGGATTTCATCATTCATAGCCAGTATGATGAGAATCATGATCTTCTTATCCTTTTATCAATTTATTACTGACCACATAATTGATTGTATCAAGTTTCTCCACATAAGAATTCACTTGCTTCCATAAGTCTATAGATCTGCAATTTGACTTTTCAAGCCTTATAGTTCTCTCTTGTGAATTTGTGAAATCGAAAAGCATTATGTTTGCCTTCCTGCCAGCATCTCTATAATGTAGTTTGCAGTTGTATGTTGGATTTGTTTATAGTGGACTTAGACTAGACACTACAATTGTAGAAATGAAATTTAACATACTTAAACACAATTCCATTTCTACTTAAATAAACCTACAGATCTACCTTCTGCAGCAATTAGCAATGACAATACATACAAGAAACATACAATAGCAATAGCAGATGATAAATGAATATGAGCAGATTTTGTATTAACAATAGCCTTATGGTACTTGCATCACATACATAATCTGCAACCCTATGTAGAATCTCCATGCCAACGACCACCCTTTGGCTAACAATGCCCACAACCTCTTACCACACACATTGGCCAACTCCACCACCATATAACAACCATCATACCATTGACCTGACCTTACATTCCCACTCTGCGGCCAACCACACACTGCAGCCCTCACGTTACAACCATCACCATCACACCCATGAATGAATGAGGCAAGGGTCTTAATTATACAACCAAGAGGTAGTTGCAACCTCCAACTACCCGATACCTTGTCATTTTCCTAAATTGCATTTCACATGCATTTGACTCACATTGATATTTCATTTCCTAACTCGCTTTATGACTTTGTCGAACATATTCATATTCCAAGTTACATTATTAATTAAACATATGCACTTTTTGTCAAACACTTTGCCTACGAACTATAAAATAACACAAAATCATTAATTACACAAACATATCAATTTGCCTGCCTACATCTATCCCCTCCTCGAAACTTGTCAACGTCCTCGAGGACACGAGTTGAACGTTGGGGATATCAGCACTGAACAACGTACTAGAATTTCTTGTTACATCTTCCGCTTTCTTCTATTCCAGATATCTTTTACAGCTAGCATCACTTCAAACTGTTGCACGCAACACATTGTTCTCTAATTGCTCACTCCACTTTTTGCAAACAACTGCATCATCAACTTGATTAGCATGATGAACATGACGGGCAACACCTGTTGCCACCTATGTTGGGGGTCAAGGGGGCAGGAGTCCCCTTGCAAGGTCAAGAGGTAGCATCCTTAATGACAAAACAATTGATGCCATCACTATCAAAAATAAATTTTTCTCCTTGTCTGCATTTTGTAGCCTTTGCTTGACCCACTTAAACAACTTTCCCTCAACTTCGAATTACTCCTTTCTTGTTTTTGATGACTACTTATTGGCCTCTGACGGACATCCCTCTCCTTGTATGGCAAGTCCTTGTCTGACGACTTCACTTGTACCATGGGTCTACCCTCAGTATCATACTCAATTCGACGTCTTCTAGTTCTCTGGCGGTTGTAGACAGGCATATTGAGATATCCTTAATTGCAGAACCATTTTTGATATTATGTGTTTTATTGTAAATGCACGCAAAGTGTTTGACGAAACGCCCGTGCATATATTTTAATGTTGTAAGTGCAATTTAATATTGTACGTAAAGAATAAAGTCATGTAAAGTCATATTAAATCATGTAAGTCGGCTAAATAAGCTATTTCGTCCTGTAGTGCAAATGAAATGTAAATGCAAAGCAAATGCACATAAAATGTAATTTGAGGGTAGTTGCAAGGTAGTTGGAGAGCATAACTACTTGGTGGGTGTATAAATAAACCCCCCTCATTCATTAGAGTTGCTGAAGATTGGTACGTGAGCAGATTGAAGTCTATGGGCAGAATGCAGTCTAGCATGATGTGCAACCATGAGGGATGTTCAGCCTAGGGTTGAATGGTTGATACGTGGAAGAAGTATTGCAGGGAAGTCAGGCAGATTGATGGCAAAGTGCAGTCCAGTCCTGTGTACAGCCATGGTTATGCTGACTGTAGGTTGTATTGTTGAAACTGTAATGTTGTATCATCCATGCCATTATTAATATAAAACTGCTGTAATTTCTGTTATCTGCCATTGTTGTTATTACTGCTGTTATTAATGTTGTTGCAGAATTTCTGTGCATTATTATTGCTATACTACAATGTTGGCAGATCTGTAATTTATTACGTGGAAAGGGAACTGTTGGAAATATGTAAAATCCCTTTCTACATTCTGGCGCCGTTGCTTTACGAAGTTGGGTCCAATATTGGTGACATAGGGTTTGAAGAAGTGAAACCCTTGGAAAGACGGGCAAACGGAAACAACGCAGCGAATAGGCACAACAGTTAGACGCCGAAGCAGTCGGCTAGAAGTACTTGACGGATAGAAGTACTTGACGGGTAGCACTACCTGACGGATAGAAGTACTTGACGGATAGCAGTACCTGACGGGTAGCACTACCTGACGGATAGAAGTACTTGACGGATAGAAGTACTTGACGGGTAGCACTACCTGACGGATAGAAGTACTTGACGGGTAGCAGTACTTGACGGATAGAAGTACTTGACGGATAGCAGTACTTGACGGGTAGCACTACCTGACGGATAGAAGTACTTGACGGATAGCAGTACCTGACGGGTAGCACTACCTGACGGATAGAAGTACTTGACGGCTAGCAAGACCTGACGGCTGGCACACCTGATGGCTAGCCCAGTTTGCCTGATGTCTAGTCCAGTCCGTCTGACGTCTACAACAGCAGAATACGTAGATCAGTCAGTTGCTGAAGAGTAGAGTCCAAGAGCAGAGCAAGAAGGAGGTGACCGACACATTGCTGATAGGAACGAAAGAACGGGTACAAGGACAACCAAGAGTCAAGGAAAATGTTGATTGATGCAGAGATATGTTGAGTGGATGGTAACACCTGAACAAGCGGTAGGAAGGTTGCAGAGGAGTGCAAAGGACGGGAGTCAGGCACCAGAGCAACAACACGCGAGGGCTCAGGAAGGAAGACCAAGGCCACAATCGATATCCCAGCGAAGGAAGTCGCAAAGTAAGGAAGTTGAAAGAATACTGTTTGGTGAGAGTCAAGACGAAGAACACCCGACGAGGAGCAGCATAGCAGAAACCCCACCAATGGATAACATAGACACCCAAGCATTGGAGAATTTGCCACTTTTCACAGGAGAAGGGAAGGAAGACCCGATTAGGCATTGGAGAATTTGTCGTATGGAGTGGAAAGCGATTGGGCAGAACAATGAAGAAGATTGGAGGAGGTGGTTTCCTGCAACGTTTCGAGAATCTGCAATAGACCGGTACATATACTTACCGCAAGTCAAGTTCCAGACATGGGGAGAGTTACGTGATGCATTTGTGGAAGAATTCCGATCATATGATACTGACGAAAATTATAACATTCAAGGAGAGAAGGAGCCTGTTTGTTATTACAATCGAAGGGTGAGTAGGTTGTTTGACTATGTGGAGAAAGGCCACTCAGAGGAATCAAAGACTATGTGGTTCATAGATGGACTTCTCCCTGTGTATGAAAGGAAGATGAAGATATTTCCTCCAAGATCATACCAAGAGGCTTTGGATTATGCCTTGACTTGGGAAAGAGATGCAAAAACCTCACCGATGAAGGAGACTCGGACAACTAGAGAATGCAATCGGATGGCGACGAAGGAGACGTTCGAGGTGCGACGTCCGAGCAAGAGCCGTCCGATGTGGAGATGTCTAAGGTACGGACATCCGAGCAAGAGCCGTCTGAGAAGAAGACATCTGAGGTGCAAACGTCTGAACAGGATTCGTCTGAGGTGGAGACGGCCGAGGTGAAGTCTGCAGTGCATCTGTCGGAGGAGGAGCCGTCTGAAGAGAACCCGTCTGAAGTGGAGTTGTCTGAAATCTACCCGTCTGAAGGAGTTAAACGTCAGGCAGTCAGACTAGACGTTAGGCAGCCAGTCAGCCCAGACGTCGGCAGCCGATCGACCCGGACGTCGCAGCCATCACCCGGACGTCCGGCCGTCACCAGACGTCGGCACCTCACCAGACGTCTGGCCATCCAGCTCCAGACGTCTAGCCGTCTGGCCCAGACGTCTGGCAATCCGTCAGTCCAGACGTCTAGCCGTCGGACCCAGACGTCTGGCCGTCTGTTTGGTCGTCCGTTTGGCCACTCGTCCCAGACGTCTAGCAACCTGTCAAGACGTCTAGCCCATCTATTTGCGACGTCTACCCTTACCCGTTTGAGACGTCTACCTGTGTACAATCTGTCTGAGACGTCTACCCATCTGAGTTGTCTAACCCGTTGTCCTAGACGTCTAGACATTGTACCCGTCAGACTCCTCAATCCGTCTGGTCTAATCCGTCAGAGACTAAGCTGTCAGGGATTGTCGTCAGAAATGTTGACGTCGGAGGCAGTGCAGTCAGAGGAGTTGTCGTCAGAAGCACAATCCGACAAGGGAGAGGTCTGTCAGAGGATGATAAGCAGTCAGTTGGATCAAGAAAGCAGTGAAGTAGAGCTAAAAGAAAGCAGTTTGAATGAGTTGAAGGAAAGCTTCCAAATGGTTGATGAGAAGAAAAATTTAGTTTGGACATTGAGGCTTTCAAGGGTTTTGTTGTTGAGGTTTCGGGGCTCCGCCCGAACCCCGCGAGGGCTCCGTCCCTCGACCCCGCCCATGGAGCACGCAAGGGCGCTGTCCCTTGACCCTGCAAGGGGACTCCCGCCCCCTTGACCCCCGACACAGATGGCGGAGGGCATTACCGATTATGTTCATGATGTTGATGGCATTGCTCATGCTGATGATATGGCTTATTGCAAAAAGTGAAGTGCCTATTCAGAGAATGTTGATCATGCTGATACTATACATACTTGTAGCAGAAGAAGTGCACAATCAGAGAATCAGATGTTGTGAGCAGCCCCAAGTAAAGTTTATTGCCAAAGATGTATGGAACAGGAACAAGAGGAAGGAGCGTGACAAGAGATCCTATTACATTGCTCAGTACTTCTATTCCCAGTGTTTAGCTCGTGTCGTTGAGGACAACGACCAGTTTAGAGGAGGGGATAGATGTAGACAGGCATATTGAGATATCCTTAATTGCAGAACCAGTTTTGATATTATGTGTTTTATTGTAAATGCACGCAAAGTGTTTGACGAAACACCCGTGCATATATTTTAATGTTGTAAAGTGCAATTTAATATTGTACGTAAAGAATAAAGTCATGTAAAGTCATATTAAATCATGTAAGTCGGCTAAATAAGCTATTTCGTCCTGTAGTGCAAATGAAATGTAAATGCAAAGCAAATGCACATAAAATGTAATTTGAGGGTAGTTGCAAGGTAGTTGGAGAAAGTAACTACTTGGTGGGTGTATAAATAAACCCCCCTCATTCATTAGAGTTGCTGAAGATTGGTACGTGAGCAGATTGAAGTCTATGGGCAGAATGCAGTCTAGCATGATGTGCAACCATGAGGGATGTTCAGCCTAGGGTTGAATGGTTGATACCTGGAAGAAGTATTGCAGGGAAGTCAGGCAGATTGATGGCAAAGTGCAGTCCAGTCCTGTGTACAGCCATGGTTATGCTGACTGTAGGTTGTATTGTTGAAACTGTAATGCTGTATCATCCATGCCATTATTAATATAAAACTGCTGTAATTTCTGTTATCTGCCATTGTTGTTATTACTGCTGTTATTAATGTTGTTGCAGAATTTCTGTGCATTATTATTGCTATACTACAATGTTGGCAGATCTGTAATTTATTACGTGGAAAGGGAACTGTTGGAAATATGTAAAATCCCTTTCTACAGCGGTTGACACAAACCGCATTACTAGTGGCATCCCCTTTTGTTACAATCTCCCTTTGTGTTGCATATTCCCATAGCGATGATCTTGCGCTCTCCGAGTCACACTCATCCTTGGAATCATCATTTCTCTCTTCGAAGTCACTTCATTCCCTCATTTCTTGACCCCAACACTTGAACAATGAACTACTCTCATGCCCAAAATCATTATTCTCACTGTCAGAATCACTTTTGTCTTTAGGTTCACTCTCATCCATATTAACATGATTCCAATACTTTAGTGATGTTTTTGCATCACTTTCCAAGTTCAAAGCTCATTCCAAGGCTTCGTGATATGATGTCTAAGGGACCACCCTAATCTTCTTCTTGTACGTAGGAAGAAGTCCCTCTATGAACCACCTCCTCTTCAATGCGTCTGATGGGTCTTCCTCCAGATGGGTAAACAACCCACTCAACCTCCAGTTGTACGAATGAACAAGCTCTTTCTCACCTTGTTTCATTCTATAAACTTCAGCAATGACCACATCATCATTGTGGAACACCGAAAATTCTTTCACGAATGCATCGCGCAACTCTTCCCATGTCTCGTACTTGCTCTTTGGCAATCTCATGTACCAGTCCATAGTGACTTCACGAAATGTTGCAAGGAATAACCACCAATCCATGTCATTATTCTGCCCAATCGCTCTCCACATCGTGAGGCAGATTTCCCAATGCCTAACTGGGTCTTTTGTTGCTCCTCCATGAAATAGTGGACACTTACACAATATGCTCAAATTGGCCTTTTTTGTGACAGGTTGTTTGCGTCTCTCCCCTTCATGCATAACATTACGCACACTGATGGCAAATCAATCTAATTGCATTCATTGATATTGCATATATAATACATGTTGGTTTGTTATGATCAATGATCATTATGATCAATGACTGATACAATCGAGGATTGTTAAAATGAACTCGTCACAATCGATGCTCCATACAACTTAGATATTTTATTATCAAACTAATGTAATAATAATAGTGCCTAACACACACCAAACTGCAATTGCTCTTGTGCCAAACTCCCATTCCACACACCATGAAACGTGCCATCCTGCAATTGCGCCGATGTCAAACTCTTGTCCCACTCTCCATTGAGCACACCAACCTACAATTCCCCTAGTGCTAGACTCCTGTCTCAAGCATTGTTGGTCATGCCATCGTCCATTTGCACCAATTTTGGACTCATGTCCCTCTCACCATCAGGCACCTCCACTTGCAATTGCTCCAGCGCCAAACATTCTTCGTCGGCATGCAATTCCTCACTGATGCCTTCCAACAACTCCTGCTATACCTTGCATCTACCATTTGTACCTTCAACAAGTATGGCAACTACTGTTCACACCTTTGACTTGTACGATAGTGTGCGCTATTGCTTATACAACGGTTATCATACACACGCTCTGTTTGTACTACAATGTGCACCACTGCTTGTACGACAGTGTGCACCACTGCTTGTATGACATTTGTTATACGCACTCTTCCCTTTGTATGGCGATGTGCCATACACACCACTACCTTGTATGACATCATGTGCACATGAGTTGTATGACAACCTCTTGTATGCTTCTCCCTTCTACACGCCTGTTGTATACGCCCCACTATACAACCCTTCTTTAGTGTCGACAAACAAATCTGCATCTTCATTTGCTTCTTTGGCTGCATTCCATCGTTGTCATTGTGCACCTTCCCAAGTGACTTGCTTCTCACAACTCCATGTCACTAGGCTTGACCCAAACTCGTAGAGGCAACGACGCCAAAATGTAGAAATGAAATTTAACATACTCCAAACACAATTCTATTTCTACTTAAACCTATAGATCTACATTCTGTAGCAATTAGCAATGACAATACATACAAGAAACATACATTAGCATTAGTAGATGATAAATGAATATGAGCAAATTTTGTATTAACAATAGCCTATTGGTAGTTGCATTACATACACAATCTACAACGCTATGCAGAATCTTCTTCATGCCAACGACCACACTTTGGCTAACAATGCCCATAGCCTCTTACCACACACATCAACCAACTCCACAACCATCATACAATTGACCTAACCTTACATTCCCACTCTGTGGCCAACCACACACTGCGGCCCTCACGTTAAAACCATCAACCATCACACCCCTGAATGACTGAGGCAATGGTCTTATTTATACAACCAAGTGGTAGTTGCAACCTCCAACTACCCGACACCTCATCATTTTCCTAAATTTTATTTCACATGCATTTGATTCACATTTATATTTCATTTCCTAACTTACTTTATGACTTCGTCGTACATTCTAATACTTCACATTATACGTTATTACATTGCACTTTATAACATTATTAATTATACGTACGCACATTTCGTCAAACTCTTTGCGTACGAACTACAAAAATACTAATTACGCAGACATATCAATTTGCGTACCTACAACAATGACAAAACTTCCACATGAAAGTTGACAATTTTTTCTGACGTGTAGAAATGGAATACAACACACTACAACACAATTCCATTACCACTTAAATAAACAAAATATACAATGGGAATAACTTACAATTACAAATGGATACACTATGCACATAGCATGTATCCTGAACAAAAACTATCTGCAATACACCATACTTTGATGAATCATTAGAAACACACTTCAAACAACAACATGCACACACACCTTTTTCCTGCATCTCCCACATAGATGCATACTTATAGACATAATGGATTCGGTAGGCAATTGGCAACTACCCAACTACATCTGAACTACCCGTTGACATAACACATTAAAAACATCCCATTACTTTACATTATTACAACACTTTCCACGTGCACATTTTTACAAACAATTTGCATGCGTGCATTGTTAAAAACACTTTCACTTAACACAATATGGCAATCCTCTGCCATTTAACACAATATGGTGATATAATGACAAACACTTTGTGTGCATACATTCTCACATATACATTCCTACACTCAAACATGCATTCATTCATTATGCAGACATGTCAATTTGTCTGCCGACAACTTGCAACTATATTTCATTTATGATGCTGTGTTGATCAACAAGATCTGTTCAGTAGGTTAATTACACTTGTTTGGCAAGACAAACGATATGCATGCATATATATATATATATATGTGTGTGTGTGTGTGTGTGTGTTTTTCTTTTCTTTTTTTCTCTAAAACAGAAAAAGAACACTTCGCAAGACCTTCACTTTTAAGTATTTGGGTAAACCACAATCCAAGGAACAGAAAAATTGAAATTTCACTTTCTAAGTTGCAAGATTTTTATTGTCATAAAATTTGTTCTCATAATAGACTTAACTCCAATTGTATAATGAAAAGAACTCTTTTGTAAAACTGTAATTTTTACTGATCAAAACCTACGTTGGGCGACGATCAATAACTGATCACTAACAACCAGGAAACTCCACCAATGTGAAAAGTTCCTTTAGTTACACGACACAGAAAAACTGAGTTCTGAGTACTTCATGTCACATGTCCTCAATGCACTTTTGACCCTTGTGGAATCACCTTAAAGAGTTTCACTTCTTGTTTGTCTTACTGTCCTTTCTTTTTTTGTCCTTCTTAGCACATGGTGGATGCCCTCTTCATTCGTCTTTACAATGTTTATTTCTTGTCTTTAATGATACCATTGTTGACTTTACCCTTAATGCAGTTTGGGTCCTTTTTATCCTTTGTTGAATGTCGAGTTATAAACTTAGATGTGCAATGTATTAAATGATGGTCAAGGAGAACAGGGAACTTAGTGGAAGAATTATGCTGAAGTACGGGATTACACTGCAATAACAAACACAGTTTGGGATTCAACAGACCAGTTTAAAAAAGCTATACATTTTAGAGACAGCAAGTACCCAAATGTTTGGTGCCACATTATATAAGTGAAGCACATATCCAAGGGAAACTTTGAAGTTTAAAGATTGTGGCGACAACCTTGAGGGCAGCATGTCACATGGGATAACTGATCCACCACAGTCACCCCATTCCAAGGGAGAATGCAGGAACATTTACATACTAATTCCAGAGCTGATCATAGGTAGAGAGGAAAATCAGGTCAAATCCCACTTAATCAACATTTGAAAGAATCAACTTGACCATTTCAAGGGACTAAAATCAAGTATAAAGAATTTTGTAGTTGAACAATATGCTCCCCCTCCCAACCCCCAACACACACACACACTCTTTGCTACCAACAAATACATCTTTTATCAATATTTTCTGAAACTTTAGTTGTGGGCAGTCATCCTAACCTAAGCTACGAGCCTTAATTTATAAGCATGTTTTGTCGTTATTATGTAATTGAATAAATGATGTAATAATGGCATGTGGTTTATAAATATTCGTTATGGTTGTGAGAGGCAAATTAATTTTGTGTTGTGTGCAGGTAGGTGGATGGGTGCATCAAGTTCACTTAGCCACCCTCTGCCGATTTTTTTAAATGTCGATGCAATCGGCAAACTATCAGCGATGCAAAGATTTTTTTGCCGAAAAACTCTTCAAAAAATCGGCCGCAGTCGTACGCAAAGAGGCTGCGGACGATATAAACAAGGTTCCACGGGGATGCGTCCCCCCGTCCCCATTATGGAGGGACGGCATCGGGGACATTTCCCTGTCATCCCCCTTTTGGGGGATGGCAAGGAGCTGTCCCTAGGATGCTAGAGGCTTGTAAACGGCCGTCCCCAAAACGTCCCCTATTAGGGGATGTCCCCGGGGATGACTGGGTGTCTTTGGGGATGCTTAGGCCGTCTTCGAGGACTGTTGGCCATCCTCGGGGATGGCCTGAGCGTCCCCAAAGACACCTAGCCGTCCCCCACCGCTGGGCATCTCAAGCAAAATTTAAAACATAAAAAAAAGTTAGCATATTAATTTTTTTTTTAAAAGGTAGGGGTTGGGACCCATGAAAGTCTCACACCCACAAACCCTAAAACTTAAAAAAAATTAACACTAGAAAGTAAAAAGAAAAACTTGAAAAGTTAAAGTTAAAACAAACACATTTATTCAGGCTTTCAGCAGTGAGGAAGAAGAAGAGCAAGGATAGCAATAGGAGGCAGCTACAGCAACAGCAACAACAGACAACAACAGCAGGCAGCAAAAATCCAAGTTTCTTTTGAAGTTTTCCAATTTTCATTACCTCATCCAAGTCTCTTTTGAAAAATTCATATTTTTCTTTCAACATTCAACATAAGCAATAGTGAATTAGACTCATTTAACATTCATATGGAGGGGGAAAACCAAAGTAAAAATCAAAACCAAAATATTCATGCTGCTAGGGATTCTGCCTCTACCATCCAACCTCAAACTTCGAAAGGCGACAACACTGCTTCTAGGACTAGTTTTGATTGTCCATCACCATTATTAAAAGAATATGCCAAGGGTCCATTCAATATTAAAAAACCTCCGTGTTAGGAGGTGAAGTCAATATCCAGATCTCCGATGTTCTTCAGCAGAGTGGTGCATGGTGGTGCAGCTTTTAAAGTGCTTTTGCTTTTAAAGCTGCTTTTGCTTTTAAAGCTGCTTTTGCTTTTAAAGTTGCTTTTGCTTTTAAAGCTGCTTTTGCTTTTAAAGTTGCTTTTGCTTTTAAAAGCAGTTTTTTTTTAATAAAGCGCTTTTATCTGGAATGTGCCACGACTTTTTTGGAATCTTCCTTTGTATTTCTATAAAAAGGGGAATGCCCCTTGCATTTGAATAGTGCGAATGTATGAAAGCTAGCTGAGAATAATAAAAGAGAAAAGTTGCCTTTTGCCCCGTGGTTTTTCCCTGCACACTGCAGGGTTTTCCACGTAAAATCTCGTGTACTGTTTATTGTTGTTTAGCTTGCTTGCTTTTAATTTCCTAACATCTGGTATCAGAGCGAGGTTCTTTGAAAACTCGTTGGTCAAGGTTTTGTGCGAGTGGGAGCTGCAACAATGACAGGAGGTGTAACCAAGTTCGAGATTGAGAAGTTTAATGGTAAGAACTTCGCCCTATGGAAGATGAAGGTGGAGGATTTGTTGGTTCAGAACGACCAAGCCCTAGCCTTGGAAGGGCTCGCGGGTAAACCTGACAGCATGTCAGATGAGGAGTGGATAAAGCTGGACAGGAAGGCGATGTCTACAATTCGTCTTTGCCTAGCAGACTCTGTCTTGTTCAATGTTGTTGAAGAAAGGTCCGTAGAAGCCCTCTGGGAAAAGCTTGAGAAGTTATATGAGACTAAATCAGCAACAAATAAGGTCTTCTTGAAAAAGCAGCTTTATAGCCTGAGGATGAAGGAGGGTTCATCTGTGGCAGATCATCTGAATGAGTTTAATACTCTAATCAGTAAGCTGGTCTCTGTTGATGTGAAGATGGAGGATGAAGATAAAGCAATCACCCTACTTTGTTCTCTTCCGGACACCTGGGATCATTTGGTGATGACCATCAACAATGCATCATCTGGAGCTCTAAGAGTTGATGATGTCGTAGCCGCTTTGTTGGCAGAAGAGTTGAGGCGAAAATCATCTCTAGAACCCTCAACCAATGAAGCCCTAGCTGTGAGAGGTCGATCTAACGAAAGGAGTCAACAAGGTAGATCACAATCCAGGTCTAAGTCAAAAGGATGCAAGCTGAAAGGGAGGTGTTGGCATTGTGGGAAGCCAGGGCACTCGAAGGACTGTTGGCATCTGAAAAAGGAGAAGAATGGTGAAAAGCAAAATCAACCATCAGCTGAGGCCAATACTGGAGATGCAGTAGAGATGGCAACATGTGAGGCCTTCTGTACCAATAGCAACAGATCTATTTTATATACCTGGGTTTTGGACTCGGGTGCATCTTTCCACATGTCTCCACATAGAGACTGGTTTGTCAAATATCAGTCCTATAATGGAGGGATGGTCTATTTGGGTGATGATCATCCTTTAGAAATTGTGGGAAGAGGGGACATAAGGATCAAGCTGGACGATGGTAGAGAAAGGATGTTATGTGATGTACGACATGTGCCTGCTTTGCGGAAGAATTTGCTCTCAATCAAGATGATGGACAAGCTTGGGTATTGTACTACTTTTGGTAACAATTATTGCAAAATTACCAGAGGATCCCTAGTAGTAGCAAAAGGAGAACCTTATGGGACCCTATATCGTTTGTGTGGTGATACGGTGACAAACCATGCAACAACAACAACTTCAGGCAATGCTCAAGATGGAGTAATGCTATGGCATCAACGCCTAGGGCATATGAGTGAAAAAGGATTGAAAATTCTGCATGACCGAGGTATGTTGTTTGGGATTAAGTCTTGCAATTTAGACTTGTGTGAGCACTGGTATTTTTGGCAAACAAAAGAGGGTTCGATTTACTGCAAGTCCTGGTAAGAGTTCTGATTTTTTGCAGCTTATACATTCTGATATATTTGGACCGGTCCCCACTCAGTCCTTAAAAGGTACTAGATATTTCTTGACATTTATAGATGATTATTCTAGAAGAGTGTGGGTTTATTTTCTGACAAAGAAGTCGGAAGCTTTGGAAAAATTCAAAGAGTTCAAGGCAAGAGTAGAGAAAAGTTTGGGCAAGCCTATTTTATGCCTCAAGTCAGATAATGGGGGAGAATATTGCTCCAAGGAGTTTGATCAATTTTGTACGCAGGAAGGGATTAAGCACCAGAAGACTGTGCCATATACTCCACAACAAAATGGTGTGGCTGAGCGGATGAATCGCACAATCATGGAACGTGCAAGAAGCATGCTCAACACATCTGGGTTGGAGAAAAGGTTCTGGGCAGAGGTTGTTAATACAGTTGCTTACCTTATTAACAGGTCACCTACAGCTGCGTTGGATGGACAAATTCCAGAGGAGGTTTGGTGTGGTAAGCCAATTAATTACTCTCATTTGCGTACCTTTGGCTGTGATGCATTTGCCCATGTGCCAAAAGAAAACAGGTCCAAACTTGACCCAAAGTCAAGGAAATGTGTTTTTCTCGGCTATGGAGATACAATGAAGGGGTATAGACTGTGGGATCCTACTGCCCACAAGGTAATTATTAGCCGGGATGTTATTTTTAATGAAAAATCCATGCAAAGGAAGGAGGTACAACAAACACCTGAAGTTGTACCTGTTGAAGTAGATATGAACAAAGCTGAAAATGAAGATAAGGTTGTTGAAGTTTTTGATCAGCATGTAGATCAGCAAGTTCAGCAGCCTGAACAGGCACAAGACCAAGAGCCACAACCAACAGAACATTGGGTTAGAAGATCTACACGTCCACAAAAACATCCGGACAGGTATTCTCCTGATTTTCAGTCCTCTTTTGCTTTGTTAACTGATGATGGTGAGCCTAGCTCGTTTCAGGAAGCTGGAGAATCTGAGAATGCAGATAAGTGGAGGAAAGCCATGGACGAGGAGATGGAATCACTATGGAAGAATGAAACGTGGGAACTTGTGGATCTCCCACCTGGAAGAAAGGTTGTTGGTAACAAGTGGGTGTACAAAGTAAAGAAGAACAATGATGGGCTGTTGGAACGATATAAAGCTCGCTTGGTGGCAAAAGGTTATGTGCAGAAGTCAGGTATAGACTTTAATGAAATCTTCTCTCCAGTTGTGAAGCTGACTACTGTTAGAGTTTTACTTGCACTTGTGGCAGCACAGGATTTAGAGTTGGAGCAGCTTGATGTAAAAACTGCTTTCCTGCATGGTGATCTCGAGGAGGAGATTTATATGGATCAGCCTGAGGGCTATGAAGAAAGAGGCAAAGAGCATTTGGTTTGCAGACTCAAGAAATCTCTGTATGGATTGAAACAGGCGCCAAGGATGTGGTACAGAAAATTTGACACCTTCATGAAGAGCCAAGGTTTCAGTAGGAGTGAAGCTGACCATTGTGCATACTATAAGAGGTTTGATGATGGCAGTTTTATTATCTTGCTGTTGTATGTTGATGATATGCTAGTTGCAAGCCCTAGCATGAAGAAAATCAATGATCTTAAGGCTCAGATGGCTAGGACGTTTGATATGAAGGATTTAGGAGCAGCAAACCAAATTTTAGGGATGAAGATACACAGGGACAGAACAGGAAGGAAGATCTGGTTATGTCAAAAGACATATATAGAAAAGATTCTGCAGCGCTTCAATATGCAGAATGCAAAACCAGTCAGTACCCCACTTCCTCCACACTTCAAATTGTCTTCCAAACAGTGTCCTAGAACAGAAGCAGAGAAGACAAGCATGTCTCATGTACCGTATTCATCAGCAGTAGGAAGCCTCATGTACGCCATGGTGAGCACCAGACCGGATATTGCCCAAGCAATGGGAGTAGTCAGCCGGTACATGGCGAATCCTGGTAAGGAGCATTGGAATGCAATGAAGTGGATATTTAGATATTTAAGAGGCACTTCAGATGTTGCCATTTACTTTGGATCGGCAGATTTGCAAGTTAAAGGTTTTGTGGATTCTGATTATGGTGGAGATAGAGATGGGCGAAAGTCCACTACAGGATATACTTTCACTCTTGCTGGTGGAGCTGTGAGTTGGACTTCTAAGTTGCAGTCTGTGGTGGCTTTATCAACCACTGAAGCAGAATATATTGCAGCGACTCATGCTAGCAAAGAGGCAATTTGGCTAGAGCGACTGTTGAGTGACTTCAAGATAATGCAGGGAAAGATTGCGTTGCATTGTGATAGTCAAAGTGCTATTCAGTTAGTGAAGAACCCAACATTCCATGATCGCACCAAACACATTGATGTCCAGTACCATTTTATAAGAAATGTGGTGGAAGAAGGTAGGATCCTGTTGGAGAAGATTGATACTGAAGTGAATCCTGCAGATATGCTTACAAAGCCGGTCAAGAGAGAGAAGTTTGAGTGGTGCAAAACTTCTTTGGGCTTGCTGAAAACGTGATAAGGGCAGCATTGGGCAATTGGCACTTGGATGGAAAACAAAGGCAAAGAATTCCTGTATATCGACTTCAAGTGGGAGAATGTTAGGAGGTGAAGTCAATATCCAGATCTCCGATGTTCTTCAGCAGAGTGGTGCATGGTGGTGCAGCTTTTAAAGTGCTTTTGCTTTTAAAGCTGTTTTTGCTTTTAAAGCTGCTTTTGCTTTTAAAGCGAGTTTTTTTTAAACGTAGCTAATAAAGCGCTTTTATCTGGAATGTGCCACGACTTTTTTGGAATCTTCCTTTGTATTTCTATAAAAAGGGGAATGCCCCTTGCATTATTGACAGTGCGAATGTATGAAAGCTAGCTGAGAATAATAAAAGAGAAAAGCTGCCTTTTGCCCCGTGGTTTTTCCCTGCACACTGCAGGGTTTTCCACGTAAAATCTCGTGTACTGTTTATTGTTGTTTAGCTTGCTTGCTTTTAATTTCCTAACACTCTGCTGTAATTTGTAACCAACTGTGACCATTATTAAAAGAATATGCCAAGGGTCCATTCAATATTAAAAAACCTCTGCTGCAATTTGTAACCTCTTTTTGTTGTAAATGAGCATTTAGACTATTTACTATTAGTACTTCTGATTTCACTATTTTGTTGTATTTTTGTTCTCTTTGTATTTCACTCTTTTTGTTGTAACTTGTAAATGAGCATTGAGACTATTAGTATTTTTGCAACTATTTTTCATTTTGACATTTGTTGTAAAATTTAATTTTTAAATTATTCTAAGAATCTAATGGCTTCTAAGTTCTAAATATTTTTGTTGTAGACTATTTTTGTTGTAAACTATTAGTATTTAGTATTTTTCATTTTTGTTGTGTAGAATCTGTAGATTATTCTAAATTTCTAAAAACTTTCATACTATTATACCAGCCGTCCCACACCCATCCCCTAAAATCGACCTGTCGTCCCCCGCCATCCCCGAAACCCATCCCCCGTCCCCCAAGCTCGTGGAACCTTGGATATAAACAAAAAGTTCTTTTTCTCCTTTCATTTTTCACCTGAGCTCTTCTAAACTAAGACTACCTGCTACCACCCCGACCAAGACACGCTAGGGCATCATAGGAGCAAGCAATTGCAGTGTGAAGGAATCCGGCAGCCAGCATTAGCAACGACCGCCCAAAAGATTCATCCAAGGTAAGAAATTCTTTGAAAACTCTTTTTTTTCTTTTCCTCCAACTTAAAACAAGGTTTAAAATTAGATTAGGGCTGTTTGCAAATAGTTTTGTGATTAGGGTTGTTTGCCAATTTTCTCAACTTTAAAACCCTAAACCCGAAACCCTAGTCTAGGGTTTTGGGTTTAGGGTTTTTTTTCTCCTCAATTTTAAGTAGTTACTAAATTGGTATATGCAAGCCAAATCATTAGCTATCAATATTTGTTAAACATTAAACCCTAAACGATAGTCTAGGGATTTTTTGTTTTTTTTTTCTTCCTTCAAGTAAATAACTAAGTATTGATTAAAGTTGCTTGATAACTATGTATGCAAGCCCATTTTTCAGCTATTAATGTTTGAACTTTGAAGTTTAAAGTTTAAACCCTAAACCTCAAACCCTAGTCTAGGGTTTTAGGTTTAGGATTTTTTTCCTTCTCTTTTTAAGTAAATATTGTTGCCTAATAACTATGTATGCAAACCCATTTTTCAGTTTTTAATGTTTGAAACTTTGAAGTTTAAACTTTAAACCCTAGGCCCTATGGTTTTCGGTTTAGGGTTTTTTTTCTCCACTTTTTAAGTAAATATTGTTGCTTGGTAATTATGTATGCAAGCCCATTTTTCATCTGTTAATGTTTGAATTTAAAACTTTGAACTTTAACCTTGAAGTTTAAACCCTAAACCCTAATCTAGGCCCTAGGATTTTGGGTTTAGGTTTTGTTTTTCCCTCTTTTTTAAGTAAATATTGCTGCCTAATAACTATGTATGCAAGCCCATTTTTCAGCTGTCAATGTTTCAATTTTAAACCCTAAACCGTAGCCTTTTGGTTTAAGGTTTAGTTTTTTTTTTTTTCCTTTTTTCAAGTGATTGTAAATTTGTAACTTTGTTGTTACTAACTTGTTTCCATGTGCAGGCATATAAAAAATGAAACCATTAGATCCAGCATGGGCGTATGCAACGCCAAGGCCAATAAAAGGGGATTTTAATGCAATTTTTGTGGCTATGAATATATTGGAGGCATTTACTGCCTCAAATTCCATTTGGTAAAGATACCTAACACAAATGTTAAGGTATGCGATGAGGTGCCAAAAGAAATTAAAAATAAATGCCATGATCGTTGCGGCAAATGAAAAAACTATTCTCAAAGAAGTCATAGCGATGCCAACTCATCTTCCCGCTCTCGAGTTCCTTGTACCAGCGCTAGCTTTAGCCGGTTTCAACAAAGCAATTTGAGTCCTTCAAGTTCACAAGCAGCTAGTGGGACGGGAGAGTCCTATTTTGTATACTGTTCCATGCCAGGGGCACAATCCACACTTGAGGGTATGGCCGTGTGGAACCACAAGAAGCACAATGCAGTGAGGACAGCCATTGCCACCTTTTGGTATTATTCTAACATTCCCTTCAATATGGTAAGTCTCCATACTGGCGGCGCATGATAGATGTCATCGCAAGTTGCGGCGCAATATTTAAGGCGCCAACTTATGATGACCTTAGGGGCCCTCTCCTTCAATAATCTGTGGACAACATTCAAGTTGTGGCATTGTGCTTGACTAAATATATATATATATATATATATATATATATATATATATATATATGGCATGACTAATTTTTATATATATTAATATGATAATATCAATATGCAATGTGCATGACTAAATTTTTTTTTATACTTCAGGTTGTGCTTGACAACCAGCGTAGGGTGTGGAGGAGCAAGGGTTGCACTATAATGTCTGATGGCTGGACGGATGGGAGGGGAAGAACCCTAATTAATTTTTTGGTTGCATCTGCAAGAGGAATTGCATTCCTCAAGTCAGTAGATGCATTGGCACATGTTAAGAGTGCTGAAATGCTTGCAGGGTTGTTGGAGGAGTTTGTGTTGGATTTTGGGATAAGAATGTTGTCCAAATCATCATAGACAATGCAGCAACATATAAGGCAGTTAGGAGGATTTTGAAGGAGATATTCCCCACCATTTTTTGGACCCCATGTGCAGCCCATTATCTTGATTTGCTCCTTGAGGACATTGGGAAATTACCTTGGGTGGCAAAGGTTGTAAGGAAGGCTAAGGCCATCACAAAATTCATTTATAACTATATATGGGTCCTTAGCCTCATGAGGTCATTTACTAATGGAAGGGATTTAGTGCAGCCTAACATTACATGCTTCACCACAAACTTTGTGACATTGTAGAGCATTTATAATGCAAAAGGGTCACTGAAGCAAATGTTTGTGAGTGATGATTGGAATTTTGAAGTAGCTGCAAGATACCGAACGTCACCTGAGGGGCATAATGTCTATACTTATTTGTTTGAGGACTTTTGGATGGCCATGGATGAGGCCATCAAGGTACAAGACTACGCTTATTAATTTATTTTATTTTATTTATGTTGTAAAATATTTTTCTTTAAATTATTATTATTATTATTTTTTTCAGGTCTCAAAGCCTTTGGTGAAGGTTCTTCATCTTGTTGATGGAGAACAATTTCCAATGGGATTTGTATATGAGGCTATGGACAAGGGAAAAGAGGCCATTGCTACATTTTATGGATATGCCCGCACCAAATATGATGCCATTTGGACTATCATTGATAACCAATGGACATCACAAATCAATAGCCCTATTCATGCAGCGGGTTACTATTTGAACACCAAACTTTTTTATGCTGCCACATTTCGTGTTGACAATGAGGTGAAGGTTGGCCTTCAAAATTGCATTGACCGCATGTTCTCAGCTAGTAAACAATTGCGCGATAGAACGCGTGCTGAGATACAAGATTATAAGGAACGCCATGGCCGCCTATTCCCATCTAAGCAATGCATCAATGCTAAGGTTACCCTCATCGAATTATTATTATTTATCTTTTGATATTGTTTTAAAATTTTAAGCTGTTACATGTGAAATAATTATTTTTTTTTGGTTGTTGTTTCTAGATTTATGGCGGGACAACTTTGGTGATTTTATGCCCAATTTGCAGCACATGGTTGTTAGAATCTTATCTCAATCATGCAACTCTTCAAGTTGTGAGAGCAATTGGAGTATGTTTGAGCACATACACTCCAAGAAGCGCAATAGACTTACACAAGAAAAGTTAAATGATCTTGTGTTTGTACATTACAGCCTTCGTCTCCACCCAAAAACTTTTGAAAAAACAAATACTAAGGCCATTGTCCTAAGTGAGATTGATCCATCATCTAAATGGATCACAGATGCAGCACAGGAGCAGCAGGAACAGGAAGAGCCTCTATTCACCATGGAAGATTTACAAAACTATGAGAACCTAGCGGAGGAGATAGCAGCAAGGGACCAACAAGAGGCATTAGCACAAGAAGCGACGCTGACAACTACAAGCACACATCAACAAAGAGAGACTAGGGCTTATGCTAGGACAAAGGGCAAAGGAATTGCAAGACATTTGTGTGTGGGCATATTGAGGCTTTTTGACACATTTTGTAATTTGTACCTTTTCATATTATAAGCAATACAAAATGTGTTTTGTCACTTTCATGTGTACTTTAAGCTTGAGCCTTGCATGATGTCTTGACATGAATTGTTGTTTTTATTGCAATATTTGATTTGCATAATGTTAATTCATTGTAATATGCATGAAAAAAAAAATTCAATGAAAATTTTTGTTTTCTTCGGTTTTCTTTTTGCCGATTCTTTCCCAATTTTTGCCAATTTTGAAAAATGTGGATTCCGATTTTCTCAACTATGGGAAAGTACATGAATAGTCATCTAGGTCTTGAGCATCATGCTCAACCACAACTATTCTCTCACATTGTGCTGTATAGATTTTGAAATACATAATAGACTCATCATTTATGGCTTGATCTATCTCTAGATGCTTACTGCATTGTGTATGGGAGTGTGATCATCAATTGTTTTGTCTTTCTACTGCATAATATTTGCACTGTTTTGTATTGTGTGATATACATACTGCACAGGTGATTGTTTCTGAGAAAATTTGTGAGTGAAGAATCAAGTTCAAGTACTGGAAGACAAATTTATTTACCTTTACTGAAGCACAAAGTGAGAACTAGCATTTGTTCACTGGTGTTTTCTATAGTTTAGTTTATATTTTTTAAACCCTGAAAAGGATTATGATAATAATAATATATAATCTGGCTTATAAAATAGTTTATACCCATCAAATTTTGTATAGAATTTCATAGGTACACTTTCCATGTTGGAAAGTAGACTATAAGACAATTAGTTACTTATGGAGCACAAATGTATCTTCAAGTATTTTTTCCTTCTGCCTTGATCAAAATGTTAGTTCTCATGTTTGAATATATCATTTAATACAAGTGGATAAGATGCATGACAATGTTAGAAGTCATTGCATGCTTATGTTTGGGTATGGCCTATCTAATACAGAACAGCAAAAGAGGCTAACTCAGCTCTTTGTTGAAACTTAACCAACCCACTCGTCCGGTTGCTAATTAGCCCCCAGTTGCATTGGCATAAACATAAGAGAAACCATCCTTACTTAAAGTTATTCTTGAATAATGAATCTGCTAAATAAATAGTTTGACTAATTGAGTACATGACAAAATTTAGTTAGGATAAGAATATTAGAGTTTAATGATTCTGCTTTATTTTGTGCTTGCATAAGAAATAGGAAAATTTCATTTGACATATTTAAGAGAAATCGCATAATAATAAAATTCAGTGAAAATAAATACCATACAAAGAAGGAGAGATTCCATATGTTCTCATAGTACAAGCAGAAGTAAGGAAACACTATGTTTTGCATTAATATTTCCCATTGTCTTTTACCTATCACGATATGTTGGGAAAATCCCAAAAACGACACGTAATATCTCTAAATCCTCAAGTCTAACACCCTGCAAAGAGAAAAGATGCATTCCATAGTTAATTCCTCACCACATGATAAAAATCCTTAGAGTTATGACAGAGAAATGAAAGCAAGATCATATAGTTTTAGGATTCCTTGAGAAAGAAAAGACCATATAACAGAAAAAGATATACTACAGAAGAAAACGATTTTTTCTCCTGTAAACATTTACTTTCTTATTCTCTTCATGCATGGCTACTTTGATAGTAAACAAATTTCATCCTTGTCAAAGGTCGACAACAATTTCATAGAAATTATCTTGAAGTTGGACATTGCATGTGATGTTTGTTACACATTAAGAAGTTTTTTTTTAAAAAGAAGGAAACTAATATCATGTAAAAATGTAGGGAAAAAACAGTAAATAACTCTAGAGGTGTTACAAAGAAGAAAGAAAGGTCAAATTGGCCTTAAACAGGGAAAGATACAGCAGACAGAGCATAGCGTTGAGCCTGAACTTGGCTCAGTTTTGGCAGGCACGTTTTGGGCTTGGATTTGAGACCACGAAAACTCTGTGCAAACTCAATAAGACCCAACAATGTAAAAATATTGTAAAATGTAGCAAATTTCACAAAATAAATGTTACTTGTATATGATCCTTAACAAATTAACATCAATGACATTCAAAATTAAACCTAGATATGCTGACAGACATTCTATGCATCAAATAGGGGAAAACATGTGATTGCACATGAAGCAAAGAAGGGTGGGTTGTTGTTGGTCAGAGATCTGCCTTAGGTAAGGATTTGTCTATTCGTGCACCTTAGACCCGGCCAACATTGAAATGCCGAGAGGAAGAAATGCCTCCCGTGCCAATCTCCAGAGAGGGGCTGGTTCCCTTGCTATTCTAACTGGGGGGGGTTTAAAGATTAAGGAACTGGAAAGGAATGGGAAATGACTGAAAGGGATGGGAAATATGACCACAGGCCAGATAGAACAGGGGTGATGGACTAACAACACGATAACTCTACTGCACACCGAATCAAATAGCCCTCAAATACAAACAACTAACAAAAATTAAAACTAAACATCTAACATGCATAATCTCTAGGGCTACTCCAGGGTTCCCGTTTTATCAGAAGCTAAATACAGATACTAGAATTCAAGCCTACGGATAAAGCAAAGAATTAATAGAAGATAAGCAATAGAAGACATACACACAAAATAGAAGTCCAAAGTTAGAGCCAGACATCAGCTGTATTGATAGCAGAATTCGGATTACATCAAGCTTCTAGCAAACATCCATCGTTTTACAATAAAATAGCAGGCTTATATAGAGAATTCTGCCGCTTGAAATATTTAATGCGCACCTACAAAACATGGCGGTGGCAGCCAAGATAAGATTTGCAAGGAAAACATTTATGAAATAGTAGGCGGGCATGGGCTGGAACTGATGACTCACTGGAATGTAGCCGCACCCCTTCAATGCTCTGACAGGTTCAGCTGGTGGCGCCGTATCCTTGCTTGCTGGAACCGCCCTGGTGAAAGATAGGATTCTTCATCCCCGGAAAGTCAATCCCGAAAGCTTCCTAGACCGACTTCGCTTGGATGGATAAGGATGCACCTGGTCCGGAAGATGAGAAATGCCTGAGCTTCGAAAAAATGCAGCCAAACTACTTGTTGCCTTTAAAACAGTGCAGGAATTGAGAAGTCAAAGGACGAAGTGCAGCTAACTTGTCCCGAACCTGCCTGGCACTCGAAAAATGGAGCGCAAGTACTTGGCACTCTGGAGGTAGCGCTGGCATTGAAAAGTCAACGGCCAAAGCGCATAGGAATGAAGCGCAAATGCCTTGCGCCCGAAAAGCAGAGCGCAAGCGTCTGGGGCATTGGGAGGCACATCAGCGTTGAAAAGTCAACGGCCGAAGTGCATCAACTTATTGCGCATTTGCCTTGTGCTCAAGAAATGGAGCGCAACACCTTGGTGCCTCAAAAACAGTGCTGAAGTTTGACAAGTAAAAGGCATTGCGCTCAAATCAGGTGTAAAACTACTCTGCACTTGGAAAACTGAACCTTGGGAGCGCACTAGCGTTGAGAAGTCAACGGCTGAAGCGCATCAACTTATTGCACATTTACCTTGCGCTCAAGAAATGGAGCGCAACACCTTGGTGCCTCGGAAACAGTGCTGAATTTTGACAATTCAAAAGGCATTGCGCTCAAATCAGGTGCGAAACTACTTTGCGCTTGGAAAACTGAGCCCAAGGTCCTTGCAGCCTTGGGAGACGCGCTGGCGTTGAAACGTCGCCAAAGCGCTCCCAAACCAGAGCGAAACAACATTGCGCTTGAAACTGGAGCGAAACAAATGGTAGCAGAGGTGGAGCAAAGGGGATTTTCGCACCAAAGATGGTGCGCAGAGGATTTGCGCACCGGAGGTGGTGCGCAAGGAATTTGCGCACCAGATGTGCGCAGGGGATTTTTGCACCAGAGGTGGTGCGTAAGGGATTTTCGCACCAGAGGTGGTACGCAAGGGATTTTCGCACCAAAGGTGGTGCGCAAGGGATTTCCGCACCAGAGATGTGCGCAGGGGATTTCCCATCCCTTTCAGTCATTTCCCATTCCTTTCCAGTTCCTTAATATTTAAACCCCCCCAGTTAGAATAGCATGGGAACCAGCCCCTCTTTGGAGATTGGCACGGGAGGCATTTCTTCCTCTCAGCATTTCAATGTTGGCCGGGTCTAAGGCGCACGAATAGACAAATCCTTACCTAAGGCAGATCTCTGACCAACAATTGTATCCTAAACTTGTTATCCATGACATCAAAAACATAAACATAATAATAAACTGCATACGATCTTACCGAGATGAAGCTAAATGACATTTTCAGCTAAAGCTATCATAAATGGAGTTTAAAGACATTTTTCGCTAAATCTGGAGACATTGTTTGCAAAAATGATGTGTTTTATATAAGAGAAGGTAGTTTCTTACTTTCTTTTTTATTTTATTTTTTGTCTTATGATTTTTATTTCTTCTTCTTTAGGGATACTTTCATACCTGAGACTTGTGATTTTAAACTTATAACTCAGCCTCGCACTATGACTCAGCGTTTGGTTATTTAACAGTCCTGCAAGATTGAAAGATTAGGCTAGAAGGAATGATTGTCTATAGTCTTTATGGCCTACAAGACAACCTATAAGGTCACTACTCAACATGATTGGTTGTACTTGATAGCCAACCAAACTAGGAGTGATGATTTTCAAGAGTATTGTATGTCTATGGGAACCTATAAGGCCACTACTCTACATATTTTAATGTTGCATACACTGTTTTAATATACTTGCTAGTTCCAAGTATGCAAATTCCCATGAAGATTAAGTGGCCCTGAAGTTTGAAGAAAAAAATACTAGAGAACAGGTTCTTTGAGCACAAAAGAGTGACTCAATAAATAACAAAGATATCATAATGGTAGCAAACACATGACATGACAAACATTTATTGTAGGTGAACTTTATGCCAAAGGGACCTTGTCCAAAAATATAACAACAAGAGTAAATTTAATCCCAACAAATTCAAAAGGCCATAGATCAGGCCTTTCAAAGTTTGCTGGAGTATATTACATTATTTGGTACATGCTAATGTACCCCCATGGTACCTTCATAGTACATTTGTAAATAATAGATTAGGGTTGAGTCATAGTTTAGAGTGTGAGTTATATTTCCCCTTTATGTAAGTGTGAATGTGCAAGATATGCACAAGTGTCATGTAAAGTTGTAATGTGCAGGAAATGCACAAGTGTCATGTGAGTTAGTGTGCAAGTGTAAGTTGAGGCTATGTGCACCATAGTAGTCAGACTCGGACGGACTCACGAGTACATGGCCGAGTCTGAGTCCGAGTGGGCTCAGCTGCGTCGAGCCCACTCGAACTCGTTTTTTCCCTGGACTCGGCCGAGTCCAGCAGAGTCTAGGGCAGAGTCCGAGTCCGTCTCGGTCTTTCGAGTTCCGGCGTCGGGACTTGGCCCAACAAAAACAAAAATTAAAGTTTAAAAAAAAACTCCTGTTTTTTAATATATATATTATTTATGTTTTTTAATATTATTATAAATGTCGCCTGTTGCCCTTGTTGGAAATACATGCTCCACGTACATATTACTTTGGCTGTGATATCGAACGTCTGAGAAGCACCTCCAGAACTCAACTCTAACTCCAGGGTGGCAGGCTCAGTCACTGTCGTAGTCATGTACAATTTATCTTCCTGCGCATTCATCGCTTAGATTTTTACTTTGTGTGTGTCACTGTCGCAGTCATGTACAATTTATCTTCCTGTGCATTCATTGCTTAGATTTTTACTTTGCGTGTAATAAAACATGTACAGCGAATCCTCCGTCACGTCAGGCTGGATGCCCGACTTGTACCATCTCATGTAGTGCTCGCCCAGCTCCAAGAATGCCAAGTGTGGGAAACCCTCCACGTAATCGACAGGACGAGCAACAACACCTTTGCTGAGAGTAGGCGCAACGTAGTGGCTCTCGACCCAGTCATTCCACATCACAATCTGAAGAAAAGGCGGGTTGAGTTTTATGAGTTGGTCCCACATCATCTCCACAGCTGGGGCCTTGGTAGTTGCCCTTCACACAGTCACCCACATTCCTCTTAAAGAACCAGGTACTCACACTATCATACTATCATCCAGGGCACGGCCAAATCGATGATGGAAACCATTAGTCGAAAGTGACCAGCGGTCCCTGCCGAAGACAATATTTGGTTTTGTGCAATGCTGTCACAAGCAGGATCAACAGGAACAATAGGGCCAGAAACAGCTCCACGTAGCCCGCCCACATGGCCACGTATGGTAGATGTATAATGTAATTTCAATTAATTTTATTTTAAACTAAAATCCATAAAATTCCATTTAAAATGTTTAAAAACATTTAATTGAACTTTAGTGCCTTTATTTCTTCTGTCTATAGAAAATTTATTTGCCCATATCTATTTTACCATCGTAAAAATATTTTGATATGAATAATTATAGTAATGACTTATGCATTCCAAACAAAAATAAATATTCACTTTGATCTTCCTTGTAATGTTTTTAACATATATTTTACAAAATAGTTTAATATGGGTTTAGAGTAAAGATTGAAAGACAAAGTTTTATATTTTAAATTAAAATTTCAATTTTATATATTTAAATAATTAATAAAATTAAAAGTTTTTCATTAAATGAGGTTTTAATTTTATTTGTAATGAGCAAGATGAGTGGTGTCAAGACATAGGCACATGGTGCAAGGCCATCGTCAACGTGTGGATCACATGCAACGGAAACGTGTGGGTCCTGTTGGTTACGAATCTGCCATGAGGAAAGGATTTTGGGTTAATGCGCCTAGATTCGCCCACCAGCACGAAAGGCCGGAAGGAAGAGATGCCTTCCGAGCCAATCTCCGGAGAAGGCCGGCTCCTTTGGGGGGGGTTTTCTGATTTAAGCTAAAGGGAACAGGAAAGAAATAAATGTACAGAAAGAGACAAATGTACGTAAAGAAATTACAAATATATTCGGAGGTTGGTGGGGGGAACTAACAGACGGGAACACACCAATCACCGCTACTAACTGCATACAAACACAAAGCATGACAAAGAACTGCAAAACCTACGCGTACTTCCGATACACAAGCAGTGTATGCACAGCTTCAATGATCCCCTAGCAAACATTCCCTACAAGGAACTAACAGCACGGCAATGCATCAATCACCAGATACGTACACTGACAGGGGTAGAAAGTAAACCTAGAGATATCAGAGCCAGGTATATGTGTTAGGTAGAGAATTTAACCGCACAGCTTCAATGGCTCCCTAGCAAACATTCCCTACAAGGAACTAACAGTAGGGGATCGCATCAATCACCAGATACGGGCCAGCAACGTCACACATAACTGATGGAACTGCTACCACATCTATTATATGAAAATTAAAAGTACAGAAATAAAGCTAAAGGCGCCTGATCATCAAATGCTGAAATGAATCAACAAGCCATGACATAGAATCGCGTAAAGCATAAGCATAAAGAAATAAAAGCGGCAGAACAGAACCAGGCATACAGATTGTATTTATAAGCAGAAGCACGGTTACAATGGGCACAGTGGTTCCCTAACAAACATTCCCCTTCCACCACTTTACAATGAAAACGTGGTGGCTACTTATAGCCCAGAGTCCCCCCCGTTACATTAATGGGCACAACGTCCCAATCAAACATTAGCTGACAAAAGCAGTCGCGGAACTGCTGATGCTGACATCTGTCAGGCTGGACTGTACTCTCGGCATGGTCTCCCTGAAGGTTGAACAGCCACGTGAAGGCGCGTTGGGTAGAACTTTATATTGACAGGAATGCGGGTAGCTGAGGCAGGTGGAAACTCACGTCAGTCTTAAATGAGGCAGCTGGCATAAGTAGTGCGGCCCATGCTTGTCCTTTTGCTTGGCATGTCTTGGCTCAGATCCCGAAGTTGGACACTTGTCGGATGATAATGCTTGACACGTGTCTGCCTTGCAAGGCAGTCTATCCAACTTCGCCTGGGATTAAAGCACAATCGGGTAGCACATGTGAAAAACAACGCAGTCGGTAGCACTATTTCCCTACTGCGCACCGGTCAAAGGGCGCAGTCCGACTTCGCTGCGAAGTCGGGTTGCGCACCGGCACTTGCTGATTCTCACCGCCGTTCGGACTTTGCACGGACAAGGGAGAGCAGTTCGGACTTCGCGCGAAGTACGAACTTCGCCCCATCACTTAGTCATTTTTCCTGCCAGCCTGCCAGTTACAAGGTGCGCCCAGAAAGAGGGGCGAAGTGCGAACTTCGCACCAAAACTGGGCGAAGTGCGCACTTCGCACAAAAAACTGGGTTTCCTGGTTCGGCTTCCCGGGGCCATAACTTTTGATCCGCTGACCCGATCGCCTATTATAATATATCGTTGGAAAGCTTGCGAGAAGATCTGCAATAATAAAATATCCAGGGCTCATTTTGTCCATTTTATCGCCCCTGTTTATGGCCCGCAAAATCCCGAACACCTCAGCATGCCCTGACAAAAAATTGAAAACATTGCACCCCGTGCAAAATGTGACAACAGGTCCCATGAACCATGTTGTATCACCTCCTTACACCTTTTTTTTTAATATTTCTTTTAATCTCTGTTAAACTCGTATCTGTTTAAATTAATATTTTTTTTAAATATTTCTGTTAATTTCTTATTTGTATAATGTTGAATGTTGAGTAAGCGTGTTAGAATATACTAATAAGTAATATGCATGAAAAAATTTATTTTTTCAATAAAAAATTGTTTTTTTTTTTTTTTTTTTTCTTTTTTCCGAGTCTTGCCGAGTTTTTTTTCCGAGTCCCGAGTCCGAGCTGAGTCCGAGTTTTACTACTATGATGTGCACAAGTGTTTTATATGTAAGAGATCAAATATGTAATGTAAAGATGTGCACAAGTGTCTTAAGTTAGAGTGTGCAAGTTATGGAAGTGTGAGTCATCTATAAGTGTGGATACAATATAGAGTCAAGTGTTCATCCAGTATGCAAGTGTCAAGTAGAGAAGCCAAGAGTCATGAGACTTGGCATATGGAAAGGAATAGTCAAGTATCCAAGAGTCATTCTACTATGGATATATACTCCATAGATTGGGGGAACATCATATCACATTATAGAGAAAGTAGAACATCACTATCCTATTTGTAAGAGGAAAAGGAGTAATAAAGATTGCATACATTTTTGAGCAATTAATATTATAAGTTGTTCTTCATGCATAGTACATGAATTATTCAGGCTATTTACATTCATATTGCTGCTTATTATTAAATGTTATTTGATATATTATTAGCCTTGATATACATATTAATTTGCTCATATTATTCTATTCATATCATTATCTTGACCTTATTATATTGTGGCTACATTATATTCGATTCTGTGATATTTGTGGTAGTATTAAGGCTTAAAAAGCCATCAAAGTTAATGAAGTGCTGGATAACAGCGCAGTTAGACTCGACATTATTGATGGGACATTTAAATCTTTACTAAGAATGACCCATTGATTCAGTCATTTTTATTGTATACCTCTGAATCAGTAGGAAGAAGATCCCAAAGAACCAAAAGTTGGTGAAAGCATTCATTTAGTGATAACAGATCCCTCAATTTTAATAAAGTTTATAAAGATATTAATTGAAAATGTGAAAAGTGCTAAAAATAGAGTTCATAATGAATAATTAGAAAATTAAAAACTTGAACAAGGGGGAAAAAGTAATATTAAAAATAAAGGCTAAACTATAGAGGAGATGATTGCAGTATGGTAAGTATACACGTAATGCAACGACAGCATACGCAATGAGAGATACAATAAAGCAGTAAAGTTATCTGCAATGAAATACTATGCCACAGAACTGAACACATCATACTAGAACATTTCTCACATACATGGCATGCAATAAATAGAGGTCAAGGCGTGAATCATTCTCATTTCTAAATAGTTTGCAATACAATATCTAGAAATGGTTTGGTCTAGCATACAACACCGATGATAAGAATGCCTTCATGATGTTGTAGACCAATGGGTTGGGTGTAAATAAGGTCCCAGGGGTGGAGGTTGGTGGAAGGCAACCTATAGCACAGTGTGAGTTTTCCACTTTTAAGGAAATTGAAATAGTATATGACAGCAAACATTAACAGCATTCACCATTCAACATAAAGAATGAGAAAAGAGATCAGAGACAGACTTATGCAAAACTGCACATTGCCATTATATTCAGATATGAACAAGTTATATACATCAAATACACTGCAGCAATATCACAATGTCGTCAACAGAGTGTATTTCCACAGTCTGAATGCAATATCCCCTCAATATGACAGTATGGCCATGATACCCTTGCCAGACTGTAAGGGTTCTATATATGATGCATCAAACAAGGGAGGTAGTTGTGTAACTTGCACAACTACCGCATACCTGTTCACCAACTACCCTTGCATGACAACTTGCGTGAGATTATCTTGTGCACACACACTAACAACATCTTACCATTTAACACAATAGGGCGACACATTCGCCATCTAACACAAAATGGCAACATTAGAACAAACACTTAGTATGCAAACCAATTTATATACAAAATGACACAACAACTGTACAATTAAAATCGCTTGTGCATACTCATTTCCATACACACTTGTCTATGCTTGAGGTGGTGCTTGAACCTAAGTCCACAAAGCTTCTGTTTCCAGTTCAGACTTTTAGCATAGGCTTGATATCATGCCCACTAGAAACCACAGTGTTGTGACTTCTTCTCCAATTCTTCAAGCCTTGCTCACAACTCAGCATTCTCCTTTTCTGCTTCGGCGAGTTGTTGATATTTGGTTGAAATCAGCCAATTTCAGTTTGCAATTTCTTGGATGTTGGCTTCAAGTGTTTGCTCTCTCATCAAACATTCTGACTTCAGGTGCCCAATTAATTCATCCTACTCTTATTCATGTTTCTTTTTCAGCCCTTCCACAACCTGCTGCATCTGGGCTAGTCCTTCAGCCTCTTGCTTCACCTGCTGAAGTTGTTCTTCTGTCTCCCTCAACTAGACTGCCTGTTGTTCCACCTTCATCTTCATGCTATTCTCACATCTCCTAGAACGTCTCTAATCCAACTGTCAATCACTGTATGAGATAGGCCAAATAGTTCATCCTAGCATACAAAAATTCCAACAACGGTGCCAGTTTAACCTTCTTCACCGCCTTAGGTGCAGGATAAATATCTATTTTATCCTCGCCAACATAGATTCTAGGTGGTTAGTGTTGCCACATTTTGCACGGGGTGCAATGTTTTCAGTTTTTTAAAGTAAGCTGCTCTTATCTTCCCCCTCTTCTCTCTTTCCCTTTCTTCAGTTCTCCCTTTCTCTCTCTTCCCTCCATTTCTATTCTTCCCTCTTTTCCTTAAGCCCTTCAGACAGATCTCCAAAATGACAGCAGTTACCCCGAAAAAATTCTAAGTGTCAGGGCGAAGTCGGACTGCGCCCCCTTTCAGGGCGAAGTCGGACTGCGCCCCTTTTTCAGGGCGAAGTCGGACTGCGCCCTGATTCTGGGCGAAGTTGGACAGATTACCTTTCAGGGCAAACACGCGTCAGGCAGCATCATCCGACAGGTGTCCAACTTCGAGATCCGTGCCAAAACATGCCGAGCACATGGACAAGCATGGGACACTATTTTATACCAGCTGCCACTTTTGAAGATAATTAAAAACCCTACCTGTTTCAGCTACCTGCAGTTCTGCTGTTAGTGGAGTTCTACTCAGCGCACTGACACATATCTGTACAGCTTTCAGGGAGCCCATGCTGCGGGTACAGTTCCGTCCGACAAAGGTCAGCCTGAGCAGCTCCACCGCCGCTCTTGTCAGCCCATGTTTGTCTGGGACCTTGTGCCCATGGATTGTAAACGGGAGGGGATTCAGTCTATAAATATCTTTGACATTCTCATTGTAAGGGGAAAGGGGAATGTCTGTTAGGGAATCATTGTAACTGTGCTTCTGGCTTTTTGCATAATACAGATATATACTTGGTGCTGTTCTAACTTCTTCTATTTTCTATGCTGCCTCTCTTTATCATTTCTGTCCCGTTCTTCCTGTACTATTGCTTGTTGTTGTACTGAACTCTGGACTCCGGCATTTGGTAGTCGGGAATTACTGAAATGCACTAATTAGAGGATACATAAGATAAAAGTTAGTTGCAGTTATAAGTTGTGCTTTGTACTAATATTGCTGTTAGTAGTGCTGATGGATGTGTTGCCGTGCTGTTAGTTCCCGTGAGGAATGTCTGCTAGGGAACCATTGTAGCTGTGCTTCTGGTTATTTATGCAAAGCATTTACTTGGCTGTTGGGATCAGTTCTTATGTTTATATGTTATGATAATATTGTCGTTAGTAGTGGTGATTGATGTATTGCCGTACTGTTAGTTCCCCCCACCCAACTCCAATCTTATTTGAATTTCTTTCCGTATTTTTAATCTCTTTCCCTGCACTCTTGTCTGAACTATAAAAACCCCACAGGAAGCCGGCCTTCTCCGGAGATTGGCACGGAAGGCATCCCTTCCTTCCGGCCTTTCAATCTGGTGGGCGAATCTGGGCGCATCAACACAAAATCCTTTCCCCATGGCAGATTTGTAACCAACAGTTTCTCTGGCACGCCCGGTGGGACACGAAAGTTTCCGACCCTCAAACAGAATCGAAGCACTGGTGTTCGCTTCATTGCTGTTCAAAATCAGAACACCTGGCGACTCTGCACGAACATATTCTCTGAGTCCGAGTGACCGGTCCTAGCACTTTCATGCAAACAAGAAGGTGGCGAGCAAGGGATCCGAGAAACCCGCCTGCTTTTTACGAACTAGATATCAACGCTCGAGGCGAAAATATCAGGCTGGCCGATCGCCAAGCTCGTGTTACGAAGCCGAGGCTGAAATCCAAGAAGAAGCCGAAGCTGAAATCGAGGAAGCTGAGAGCGAACTATAAGAGACCGAAGAAGAAGAAGAATCTACATCTTCAGAAAGTTCCGACACTGAGTATACAGCCGACGAAGGAGAAGAGGAAAACATGGCTGCCCAGCAGCATATTGATGATGAACTCTTCCCGGCGGTAGACTCTACTGGGCCCTTGGCCCTGATCGGACAGCAAGTTGTACCCCCTGCTGCCTTAAAATCTATCCCTACGTATGACGGCTACGGCAAGACAGCGTACGAGCACATCTAGGACATCCTTGCCCTGGCTGCATTGCACTCCATCACGGACGAAAGCGTGAAGACCCGTCTGCTGGCTCTTTCCCTGAGGGGGAAGCTTCTCTACTGGTGGAGATCTCTGCCAGAGGGATCTATCACAGGGTGGCGCCAACTTGCCAGTAGGCTCGTAAAAGGATGCAACGAGTCTGCTGACCCTACTTCTTTGCTGCATCAGTTCCAAAGTATCCAGAGACATCCTCAAGAGGAGGTGTCCGACTACAACATCAGGTTTGCGAGCTCCTGGAAAAGGGTACCTCACGAACTTCGGCCTTCAGCCGACATGGCTGCCCACTACTACCTGAGATCCTTCAACTCAGATATATGCTTGCTACTGAAGATTGCCAAAATAAACACGTTTCCTGCTCTGTACGATGCTGCCCAGCAAGCTGAAGCAGATATCATTTCCATCGGCAGACTCCCGTCCAGAGTGCAGGAACCCATTCATCCCGACTTTCCCAGATCTCAATATCCTTCGACTTCTGGTGGTGCGCCCTCCACATCAGGGCAACAACCCCAGCGACAATGGAATCCGGCGCCAGTAATAACTCCTTATGGCCCGCCGCAAATACATTATTCTCACCCACCTCCTCCTCCACATTTTCCAGCACTTCCCGCTCCCCCGCGGTATATGCATTATTCCACTCCTCCATTAGCTGCATTGCCTCCATCGGCGCGATTGCCGCCTCCCCGACAACAACATTCAGAACACAATCCTCCAGGAGGTACGAGCTTTGGCCTCGGGTTATCACACCATGTCCAACGACATGATTGCTCTGAAAAAGAAGCAGGCCCAGATGGACCTTGCTCCTAGGACATATCCGCCCCCGACGCTGACAAGAGACAGACATCCAGAACAACAGCTGCAGAGACGTCCACCTCCCGGAAATGCCGCTATTGAAGACCAACCTGGTCCTTCCGACCAGTCAAGCTGGTGCACTACGTGCAATGACCCGCATCCTGAGGAAGACTGTACACTGCACCAGCACTATCTTCAGACTTTGGCCGGCAGCACTGTAGAGGAAGATGAACTCTACATGATCCTCGATGACGAAGGCAACTTTGCCCTCCCAGAGGAAGATCTGGTGTCGCCGCTTGCCAAGGAAGGTAAGAGGCCTACGGATCCTGCCGAAAAGCCCTTAAAGGTGTACGCCAGAAGGGAAAAGGCGCACCCTGCAGGGCTGCCACCATACAAGCGGGCGTGGCCTTACACAGCCCAGGAGAAAGCATCCAAAGACAAAACTCCAGTCAAGCCTCCTCCAACAAAGGTAGCCCCCGTTCCCGCCAAGCCACCTATGGTAAGAGCTCCGATTCTAAATAAAGCTCCCGTACCTCGGCCTCCGGCTGAAACCAAAGAACAAGCTCGGGAGAAGGCTGAAGTACCCGTCTCCCGAACAAGAGACAGAGAGTTGAGGCCACCCAGGCGGTACCGAACGAAGTACGAGCCAAGCAAAAGAGGCAGAAGGAGCTAGCACCTCGGGCTACAGCATAGTAGACGAGTTGAAAAGAACACCCGCCAGAATCAACATGTATGATGCTCTTCTGCTCCCAGGCCAGGTGGATCTGCTACAAGAGTCTCTTAAAAACATGAAGAATGACAAGCAGATACAGCCCGCGGTCTTGGTTCAGCCTCTAACGGTCTCAGCCACTGGAAAGAATAGACCACCTCCCTTTTATCTGTCTTTACGGATGCAAGGGCACATAGTACACAACTGCATGGTGGACTCTGGTGCTTCCACGACAGTTATGCCGAAGGCCGTTTGCGATGTGATCGGGATGGAGTACACAAGGAGCAGCCAAGGCATGCTGCAACTAGACGGCACCGCTGTCAAAACAGTTGGTGTCATTAAAGACATCCCTATTCGGCTGCATAAAGCCCTCGACATCGTGGTCATTCAAGAGGTCGTCGTTGTTGATCTGGCTCCCTACTTCGGCATGTGTCTCTCCGGAGAGTTCACTGCGAAATTGGGCGGGTACCTGTCTCTAGACTACTCACATATGGAAGTGCCCTTTAAAGGAAGAAGAGTAAAAATCTTCAACGAGAAGCCTTCCACCTTCCTAACAGAGAAGATACCCGGAGAAGAGTCGCAGGACTGTATGGCCCAACTGACTGAGGAAGAACTGGTGACGGTAGAACTGGCAGAGCAAGCCCTCGAAGTGCTGCAGCTCGAAGATGAGTTCTCGTTGCGGGACTTTAATGCCGTAATCGAGACAGAGCAAGGCTGTTACACCATTGTACAGCCCGAAAGGCTTGACAAGTCAGCTGTGAAAGAAGTGGGACCTGCACCTGAAAAGCTATGGAAGCTTTTCTTTGACGGCGCACGATGCAAAAATGGCGCTGGTGCAGGGGTGCTCTTGGTTTCCCCAACCGGGATCCAAAAGGATTATACCTACAGGCTGGCCTGGAGTTGCACTAACAACGCGGCGGAGTATGAAGCCCTATGCTTGGGATTGCGGAAGGCAGAGAGACTGGGGATTAAACACCTGCAGATCTTCGGAGATTCAGAGCTGGTGTGTCACCAGGTTACGAACAAGTGCGCCTCTAAAAAGCACTATCTCAAGGCGTATCGTAACCGGGTGTGGGACCTGATGGAGTCATTCGACTCACTGAATATCAAGGCGATATCGCGTGAGAAAAACAAACACGCTGATATTCTGGCGTCTGTTGGAGCCAGGTACGTTCCGGCTGACGACGTTGTCCAGAAACCGAAGCCGGTTCGCACCATTTACAGGCCTTCTGTGCCTGATAAGGACATCCACGCAGGTGTTCAATTGTGACGAAGAGATCGTCACATTTTTGATAAATGAAGCGTGTTCAATCGAGAGTAGAGACCCTGATGACGAGCAATATGAGGGGTTGATACAGTTGAAAAATAATCATGTCCCAAAAGGACTGATTACTTGAAAGTCTATTTGATCAGAATGATAGAGCTATATCTCACAGGATCAAAGTAGACCCAAAGCAGTATGCCGACCTCGAGCTTGAACCTGGGAAAATTGTCAAGGTCGGGACAGACTGCACTTCAGAGGAACTCGAGCAAATCACATCATTATGCCGAGAGTTCCCTGACATCGTGGCCTGGTGCTACGAGGACTTGAAGGGGTATGACAGAGAGGTGATCCAGCATACCATCGAGCTAGAGGATGGCGCCAAGCCATTCCGACAGAAACAAAGGGCCGTAAATCCAAAAATTGAGGCCATGATGAAAACCGAGCTTCTGAAAATGCTCGAGGCCAAAATCATCTACCCCATCAAGCATTCATCCTAGGTTGAGAATTTGGTGCTTGTGAGGAAGAAGAATGGAGACATCCGTCTCTGTGTGGATTTCAGAAACCTAAATCAAGCCTCCCTCAAGGATCATTATCCGCTTCCCCAAATTGATCAAATCCTACACATCGTTCTTTGGAGCTCGGAGATTCTCACTTCTAGACGGATTTTCCGGTTACAACCGGATTTGGGTCGAGAGATGAGGACCAAGCATAAGACGGCGTTCACCACCAAATGGGGAACGTTCGCTTATCGGCGCATGCCTTTGGCTTATCCAATGCTGGTGCCACATTTCAAAGGGCCATGGACCTGGCCTTCCGAGAGCTGCTTAACAAGATCATTGTCATCTACCTTGATGACATGACTGTTTTCTCTCACCAAAGAAGGGATCATGTTTCTCACCTGCGGCAAGTATTTGAGAGGTGTCGGGAGTTCGACATTTCTATAAACCCGAAGAAGTCTGTCTTCGCGGTAAAAGAAGGTAAGCTGCTGGGACATGTCATCTCTGAGAGAGGCCTCGCCATCGACCCTGACAGAGCAGAAGCCCTCCTTCGCTTGACAGCCCCAATTAACAAAAAAGGGCTGCAGTACTTCTTCGGCCAGATTAACTTCGTGCGGAAATTCATTCCAGACTTCGCACAAGTGATCAAGCCAATGGCCGAACTGCTAAAAAAAGATACAGCTTACGAATGGACTGATGCGAGGGAGCAAGCCTTCGAGGAGATCAAGGCTCGAATTGCACAAGCTCCGGTGTTGATAAACCCGGACTACTCCAAAGACTTCATCCTGTACGCGGTGGGAGAACCGGAAAGTTACGCCGCAGTCCTGACACAGAAGACAGATGACGGCGAGGAGCGCCCCATTGCGTTCCTAAGCCAAGTGATACAGCCGCATGAAGAAAAGTACAACTTTATAGAACGGCAGGTTCATGCAGTCATGAAGTCTCTCCGAAAGTTCAGGCATTTTGTATCCCAAAGCCGAACGACCGTCTTTGTGATTCACCCGGACGTTCGAAGCTTCATCACTCAAGGAGAACCGGGCCACAAGAGAGCAGGATGGGTTGCAAAAATCCAGGAGTTCGACATCGAAGTACGGCCTACCAAGCTTATCAGAGGCCGAGCCTTGTGTCAAGAGCTGGCTCGAAGCGCTGCAGCTGGTATCTCCGCCTGTAAGTGGGAGGACACAGCAACAAGTATCAACCTAGCCAACTCCTTACCAGAGGAGAGTGACTGGACAGATGAATTGGTAAGATATTTCTGTACCGGGACATGTCCAGACCACCTGAACGCCTCACAACGAAGGAGATTTCGGCTAGGTGCACTCAAGTATACTCTCCGCCCCGAGGGGCTTTATTTCAAAAATATTGATGGCATCCTGTTGCGATGCGTCACAAAATCAGACCAGTCCTGGGTCCTCGGAGATTTTCATTCCGGGATACCTGGAGGTCATCATTCTGCAAGGCCTACGGCCTTAAAGATAATTAGAGTCGGGTATTATTGGCCCACTATTTACAGACGCTTACACAGTCTGTTCCAAGTGTGATCAATGCCAGAGGTTTGTTGGCAGAAACAGAAAAGCGCCCCTGCCCCTCCAACCAATCCAAGCCGAAACTCCGTTCCAGCAGTGGGGTCTAGACTTCATTGGGGTAATTTCACCTAATTCCTCCGCCGGACACAAGTTCATTTTGACAGCCACCGATTACTTCACACGGTGGGCAGAGGCGATTCCCACCAGAAGCGCGGACCAAGAGACGGTCATTGGGTTCCTTGAAGGCCTGATTACCCGCTTCGGGATTCCAGAGTCAATTGTGACAAATAATGGTCCGGGGTTCGCAGGCGCTGTACTCACAGAGTATATCGGCAGACTTGGCATTTATCACAAGATGTATTCTAATTACTACCCGCAGGGAAATGGCCTTGCTGAGTCTACTAACAAAAACCTCCTGAAAATCATCAAGAGGACAATTGAAAGGAACAAGCGGACTTGGCATTCCCTCATGAACCGAGCGCTGTGGGCGGACAGAGTTTCATTCAAAAAGTCCATTAAAATGTCCCCTTATGCACTCGTCTATGGGAAAGAGGCTGTCATGCCATCCCACATTGAGATCCCTGCTCTCTGGATGCTAGACGAAGAGAGAAGCAGCGGAGACCCGGTGGATGATAGGTTGTGCCAACTCCTGCAGTTGGAAGAAGACAGGGAAAAAGCATACCAAGCCTTCACCAAACACGCTGAAGCCACTCAAGGCTGGTTTGCAAAAGGCACCACCGCCCGAATCTTCGAAATCGGGAACCTGGTGCTGAAGTGGGACTCATTGAAAGCGAAGCCGGGCAACCACGGGAAGTTCGATGCCCTCTGGGAGGACCCCTATCAGATCGCCCGTGTAAACCAGTTCAACTCTTACATACTTCGAGATATGGAAGATCAGCTCCTACCTATTCCCGTTAACGGGTTCCACTTAAAAATCTACAGCTGTTGAAGGTGCCCAGTGGGCCCCCTCATTGTACAAATTTTCCTTCTGCATTTTATTTTTCAAAGCATGTACAGTTTTTTCGCCTTCAGTTTTTTCCGTTTTGAATGAGCCCAAGTAAGACAGGGTGAAGACACCGACTTCGCAGCAAGTCAGGCGTCGGCCCCAGGAAAGAGAAAAATCCAGTCCGTAATGAAGCGCTGGCAAGAAGAGCAGAAAAACGGCCAAGTCTGGGTGCGCAACCCAACTTCGCAGCGAAGTCGGGCTGCGCACCATCCAAAGGGCACGATCTAATGAAGGGCGGAAGCAAAATAAGTTAAGTCTTCCGGGCGCAAACCGAACAACGCCCGATTTTGGGGCGCAAACCGAACAGCGCCCGTGTTCCGGGCGAAGTTCGGACAGCGCCCGTATTCCGGGCGAAGTCCGAACAGCGCCCGATTTTGGGGCGCAAACCGAACAGCGCCCGATTTTGGGGCGAAGTTCGGACAGCGCCCGTTTTTGGGGCGCAAACCGAACAGCGCCCGTGTTCCGGGCGAAGTTCGGACAGCGCCCGTGTTCCAAGCGCAAACCCAAGTGTGCCTTTCTTTTGGGCGAAATCCGAACTGCGCCCGTTTTCCTGGCGCAACTCGGACGGGCCATCACGGAAAACAAAGATGCCCTAAGTTGGAATGCGTGCCAAAAGGAGTTTATCTCAAAAGGTGTGCCCAGGTGGTGGCAGTAACGACAGCAAGGGCACAACTTTCGAAGGCTGTTTCAAGGCATCGCACGGTTTTCAACAAAACATTCCCTGCACGGCCAACGGAAAAAGCTACGCTGCCACCAACTAGCCAACCTACCCCTTTTTCACACTGTTAATAGCACAGTCATTGTCTAGAAAAGGAGGTCAGGCGCCCCCAGAAAGTTCAAATCGTACAGACTGATCCTGTGATAGCGAAATTCCGTACTAATATCCAGAAAGTCGTGATTCTTGTCCTTCTGAAGAAATGGAAAAAGGGAAAATGCCAGTGCAGGCCCAGTCAAGCGAAGAGCCTGAAAGTGGGGATTTTCCGCAGTCGAACGTTTTCAGGAATGAGACGCTGCAAGACCCAAAGTCAAAGTCCCGGACGAAGAGGGTACAGCGTGGGCGAGCTCCACCACCACCGGTGAATTACCTGTCCGGGTATAAAGATGGTTCATTTTCTATGAGCCTTACCAAACTGCGGGTAAATGTGGAGAATTGGGCTGATAAAGTTTCGCCCTCTCATCATTTTGGTGCAGCGTACAAATCAAACTTATACTGGTTCTTGTGCCCTCCTGTCCACCTATGCCCAAAACTGGTTGATATCGTTGTCAAATATTACAGACCAGCTACCCGTCAAATTTGCAACTGTAATGGAAAGCCCTTGTTCACGCTCCGCAGAGATACCGTCCGACCAGCTTTCGCCCCAGGGTTGCAGTATGACTCCAGCGCCATTATTAAAAGGATAAGTCTGAGTGAACAAACGGGACGCTTCACACAAACAAAAAGAATGAGGGATTTCCTCAACTCAGAGCTGAACGCCCCGCTTGCAGCTGGACAATGGCCAACCGACCCCATGCCCCTGGAGAAGTTTCAGAATAAATATATTTACACCATCCTGGCGTGGATCCTAGGCTGACTCTGACGAACTGGTACGGCCGTACCAGCTAGCGCTGGCAGAATGTCTTCTATGCGGAGAATCTTATGAACCAGCAGCGCAGAAAAGTGGTAAACGTCCAATCTTCTTCGACTGGGCGGACTGGTTAGCATTCGCCATTCACTCCAGCCTGGTGAAATTACAGAAAAATCAGTCAACTGAATTTCGATTCAATTCCTTCTTGGCTTGGCTTTGTTTATACCACTTGCACCCCCATATGCAAGCTTCTAATTTGAAGAGGGTAAATGAGAAGGGAGAGCCGCAACCAGTTTATAAGTGGACGGACGACCTATACCGAAAAGGGTCTTATTATCAGTTCAATCTCAACTTTCTGGGCAAGGTCATGGCAGTCTTCAATGACGGAGATATCCCTCGTCCCCTGCAACAAATGACAGACTATCTGCTAGACCACAAGCTCGGGGACGTTTTTCGGCTGACGCAGGGGATCGTGGTTAGAATCTATGGATTCAAAGGCAAGCCTCATCTGCTGCCCTACTGGTGCACGGGTCATCAGTTTGGAATGGAGGTTGCACGGCAGATGGATTATGTCGAAGAGGAGTTCGGCCAGGGAAAGAAAATGGGCCACATTTTTCAATATACCCTTGCCTGGGCGAATGTCGAAATATCAGAGATAGGACAGCATGTTTATCTCGAGCGAGAGCTCTATGACATTGGCCTAATACTGCTGCCGCAGCGCTGGAAATACGACCCATACGGAATAAGGGGGAATTTTACACATGTTTGCCCTCAGGCAGATATAACCGAAGACAGGTGCGATGTAGTCCATGTTGACCTAGACTGGGAAATTGAATTAATGGAAGCTTGGCCTCCGTGGTAGGAATTTTACTGCGAGGAGATATCATATGACCCCAAGCGGAACCCGGATCACAATTTCTCTTCTCCGGGATTCAAGAAACTCATCACCAAGCTAGCAGGCCTTAACTGGCCGAGAGAAAAAATCGTTGAATGCTGGAAGATGAGGTGCCGCACGCAGCACGATAAGTCCGGTAGAAGGAACCTGGCCGTTGATGATGAATTTTCGGCTTTATATGACCAACACGTTGGCAGCTGGCGCCCTTTCGCATGCCGAGATTACATTCCCCGAGGTCCGGTTGAGAGCTATAAAGGGGGGTCTTCCTCCCAGCAGTTGTATACTTTCGCAACTGCCAGCGCAAGTCCGGCAGATATCCAAAGGGACCCAATGCAACCCTTCATCTCTAAAGCAGCGCCCAAAAAGGCACCAACATCAACAAAGTCAACACCCGGGGTGGCCCCTCAAACACAAAAGGTGCCAGCGCCGCCAGCAATCGGGCAAACAGCGACAAATCTTCTAACAGTCAAACCTCGGTACAAGTTTACCGTGGGAACATCAGCACCCGTTGCGCCTTCTTTGTCGTCTCCTTCCGAACCAGCCGTTGCACCAGAAGAGAAAAGAAGAGGGAGAGTTGAGAAGGTTAAAAGACCTGGTCAGGCGGTACAACAGTCAGTGGCGGAGCTACAGTCGCGACCAGCGGCTTCAGAAGTAGTTTCTCTAGATAGCCCCGAGCCAACCACGGGAACCAGAACTGAGGACGTCCATCCAGCATCGGCTCAGGCGGAGCCCGCAGGTACGTTCACTGCCCCACTCCCTCAAGTCTCATCGGACCCCACTCCAACTCCATCCCCCGCTCAGTCCGAGCAAGCCGTGACCGTATCTTCCTCTCAATCTCCACAACCTTCTAGCAGCCACCACTCTTTTGACCAGTTTGCGCAAGATCCCAATGCCTTCCTGCCCTTAAGTCAAACCGCAAACCCTTCGCCTGCAGCTAGTGCCGAAGCTGCACATTCCCCCTTTCACTCATCCCCTCAGCCGCTTGAAACCCTTCCAGCGTCACCCGCTCCACTGTCCGCTCCCCGATCGCCCTCAAAAGCGGCCACCCCTTCCGAAGTCATCCCTGTTTCTCCTGTTTCCTTGTTCGCAGGGGAAATGCCGCAACAAAACCCTAGGTCGGAGGAACTAGACTTCATGGATGACCTCCAGAACACGAACAATTTACCTCTGGCAACAAGAGCTGTAGAATATTCTTCCTCTTTTCTTCAAAACTGGAAGCGGAGGAGACCTGAGGAGATCGCCGCCCCGGTAAAACGCACCAAGTTTGACTTTGAGAGGAGAGTGCTTTTGTCAGAGAAGATAACGCCGAAAGTAAAGAAGCCTCTCCGAGAGATGACCAGGGCGGACTACGAATTTTAGAGGAAGGAGAAAAGCTTTGACGATATCAACCAACAATATGTGATTCATGGGATCCATTGTCAAGCGGATACTCTCCTTGTCAAACATCTGGAGGACCAGGAAGAGGTTTTCAAGCTGCAAGACAAGATAAGGCAGCTTGAGGAGGACTTGGCTAGGTCCACCGAACAGCTGGAATCAGCGCAACAAAAGATAGGCAAATTAGAAGCCCAGCTGGCCGCTTCTCAGCAAGAGGCCGCAACAGAAAAGCAGACCGCCATGGAGCAGATTTCTCAGCTCCAGGAATCTTTGAAACAGGCGCAGTTGCAATCTGCAGAGAAAGCAGCACAAGCGGCGGTCTTTTCAAAAGATAAAGTGAAAGGGATGCGGGCTGATCTGTTGAGGGGATGCACACCCCATGTTTGTAAAGCCATGCCGGTCCTGGATTTTGCATCCAGGATCCAAGAAATTGCTGCCCAGGGAAAGCCTGTAGTAGAGGAGGCCGAACGTCAGGCAAAGCAATGGCTGAACCTGGCTATAAAACTTGAAGAACATGAGCGCAATGGCCTCGGATTTTCTCCTATGTCCCCATTCGCTGCAGAATGGGCGGATGCAAGGGTAACCTTGCACAAATATTTCAAGAAAGCAGAAGAGGTGAGAACTGCCAGACAAATGCTAGATGCATTCGAGCAAGAAAGAGACATTTTCCTGGCCCCCTTTCGCGCTCTTTCTGAACTAGGATGCCCGAGCTATATCGAGAACGGTGAGTTTCTCACTCTTAAGCAGGTAAGAGAGAATTGGCTGGCCTTTGAGAAAGATACAGCAGAAATCGACAGCTGGGCCGAGCCAATTCAGGAAGCTCAGGTTACCCAGATGGTGTCAAAGTGCTGCAAGATCAACTCCTACTTCCAGGAGCTGGGAAAGCGATATCTCACCATCGACCTGCACGCTGTCGCTGCATTCCACGCAGCGTTAGAGGAAATCACCAACCTTCGGCCCTTCCAAGCAGAAGTCTGGGATCAGGCCCAAATTATATATGAGCGCATCTGCAAGTCAGAAGCCGATGATGGAGAGCATTCAGATCCGGAAGGAGAATCCGTTGAGGCAACTGCCGGAAGCAAATCTAAAAATGAACAGTTGTCGCAAGAGGAACAGTCAGAGCAGCTGGAGGCAGGAGAAGGAAATTCCTCCGTACCCAATGGATGAAGGCATGGATTCTTTGTGCCGAGCGAGCTCGACACCCCGCGAGCCGCCAGAAATGTTGCCACATTTTGCACGGGGTGCAATGTTTTCAGTTTTTTAAAGCTGCTCTTATCTTCCCCCTCTTCTCTCTTTCCCTTTCTTCAGTTCTCCCTTTCTCTCTCTTCCCTCCATTTCTATTCTTCCCTCTTTTCCTTAAGCCCTTCAGACAGATCTCCAAAATGATAGCAGTTACCCCGAAAAAATTCTAAGTGTCAGGGCGAAGTCGGACTGCACCCCCTTTCAGGGCGAAGTCGGACTGCGCCCCGATTCTGGGCGAAGTTGGACAGATTACCTTTCAGGGCAAACACGCGTCAGGCAGCATCATCCGACAGGTGTCCAACTTCGAGATCCTTTCCAAAACATGCCGAGCACATGGACAAGCATGGGACACACTATTTTATACCAGCTGCCACTTTTGAAGATAATTAAAAACCCTACCTGTTTCAGCTACCTGCAGTTCTGCTGTTAGTGGAGTTCTACTCAGCGCACTGACACATATCTGTACAGCTTTCAGGGAGCCCATGCTGCGGGTACAGTTCCGTCCGACAAAGGTCAGCTTGAGCAGCTCCACCGCCGCTCTTGTCAGCCAATGTTTGTCTGGGACCTTGTGCCCATGGATTGTAAACGAGAGGGGACTCAGTCTATAAATATCTTTGACATTCTCATTGTAAGGGGAAAGGGGAATGTCTGTTAGGGAATCATTGTAACTGTGCTTCTGGCTTTTTGCATAATACAGATATATACTTGGTGCTGTTCTAACTTCTTCTATTTTCTATGCTGCCTCTCTTTATCATTTTTGTCCCGTTCTTCCTGTACTATTGCTTGTTGTTGTACTGAACTCTGGACTCCGGCATTTGGTAGTCGGGAATTACTGAAATGCACTAATTAGAGGATACATAAGATAAAAGTTAGTTGCAGTTATAGGTTGTGCTTTGTACTAATATTGCTGTTAGTAGTGGTGATGGATGTGTTGCCGTGCTGTTAGTTCCCGTGAGGAATGTCTGCTAGAGAACCATTGTAGCTGTGCTTCTGGTTATTTATGCAAAGCATTTACTTGGCTGTTGGGATAAGTTCTTATGTTTATATGTTATGATAATATTGTCGTTAGTAGTGGTGATTGATGTATTGCCGTCTCGTTAGTTCCCCCCACCCAACTCCAATCTTATTTGAATTTCTTTCCGTATTTTTAATCTCTTTCCCTGCACTCTTGTCTGAACTATAAAAACCCCACAAGAAGCCGGCCTTCTCCGGAGATTGGCACGGAAGGCATCCCTTCCTTCCGGCCTTTCAATCTGGTGGGCGAATCTGGGCGCATCAACACAAAATCCTTTCCCCATGGCAGATTCGTAACCAACAGTTAGTGGTATAGGACTCTAGTGCATGGTAGCTCCTTCACTCCAAGCATATTCTACACACTGCTGCCTTCACCAAGCTTCCATGGCTCAATCCGATGCAATTTAGTGAATCTCTTCATCCTTTCTTCATCTTAGGCCAAGTTGATCAACCTACCCAGCTCTGCATTTACCCTCATTTGTTATAATATCCATTCTCCAAGGGCACTTGTCCGAAATTCATTGCGCCCTCTATCATGCTACCTCACTTTTGAAAGAAGCTATCGACGTGATCATTGATCTTCATGCCATCAGCAAGGGGCTGCCTCAAGTTAGGCACCTCTATGATCAAATGTTCATTGGCATCACTATCTGCCCTCGATTCATTGTCATTCGTTGTCGTCTCCTCTTTGTCCTCCCCACCAGCTTCTCCTTTGGCCACTTTTCCCTTCAACTTCTCCTGTGGCTACCACTGTTCTCCTGCTTGATTTTCTACTTCAGGCATCTTTTCTTCTTCCACCACTCTACTGGATTGGCCTATCTCCATTAAGGCTGGTGTTGATGCAACATCCTTCCCCTTGTCCTTCTGTACAGTGATCCAAGTAGTGGTTGAGGTAATCTCAATGGGATCATAATCCAATGGTGGGGAAGCACACCACTCCACTTCCTCAACACACTACCATAATGAGGTAGCGGCAAAATCCTCCTGCTGAAAAGGTGTGTCCATTGCAGCATCCCCCAATTCTGCTATCATTCCATTGCCATATAATCCAGGTGTGCCCAAATCAAATTTGGATGGCCTATCTCTATCTCTTTAGCGGTTAATGTGTCCATTGCCTCATCCACTATAATAGTTTGTTGTTGTCTTATTGTCTTCACCTGTGCAACCTTATATTGCATTGTTCCCATCTACTATGTAGTTGTTCATGATTTTTGTGGCTATTGTCCTCCTCCTGCAGCCTTAGGATGCATCTCTCTTCTATCACCTCCTACAACACCTACTTGCACAATTTTTCTTCCAACGTAAGTTTCACATCAAGTCCTCCTCTAGTCACTCTTTGTGCCATGGCTTGTGTTGTTTCCCTCGGTCATTGTTGCCACATTTTGCACGGGGTGCAATGTTTTCAGTTTTGTAAGAGTGCTGCTCTTCCCTTTCCCTCTTCCTCTCTTTCCCTTTCCTCTTCTCTCCCTTTCTCTCTCTTCCCTACATTCTCATTCTTCCCCCTTTCTTTGAGCCCCTCAGTCAGATCTCAAATTTGACAGCAGCTGCCCCGAAAATGGCTAAGTGTCGAGGCAGATCCGACTTCGCAGCGAGTCGGAGTGCGCCCTCCAGCTTGGAGCGCAGCAGAATGCAAAGTGCGCAGCGACTAGATCAGCCGAAGAACAAGTGTTCCGGAGTGCCCGCGCCTTCGGGCGCACCTTGTAGCAGTCGGGAGAAAATGACTAAGTGGGGAAGTCCGACTCGCAGTCGGACTGCTCCCCTTTCCAGGGCGAAGTCCGTACGGCGGCGAAATCAGCTTTCACCCGGAACCCGACTTCGCAGCGAAGTCGGAGTGCGCCTTGACAGTGCGAGGGAAATAAACTCGAAATGCACCCAAGGCATGAAGGCCTTCCCGATCGCGTTGTTCGCCCGCGCAACCCGATGGCGCTCGATCCCGGGAGAAGTTGGATAAACTGCCTTTCAAGGCAAGCACGTGTCAAGCAACATCATTCGACAAGTGTCCAACTTTGGGATCTGAGCCAAGACGTGCCGAGAAAAAGGACAAGCATGGGCTGCACTACTTATGCCAACTGCCTCATTTAAAGCTGATTGGAGGTTCTACCCGCTTCAGCTGCCCGCATTCCCGCCGATGAGAAGTTCTACCTAACGCGCCGCCACGTATCCGTCAGCCTCCGGGAGACCATGCCGCAGTGTACCCCCGCCCGACAAAGGTCAGCATCGCAGCTCCGCGGCTGCTTTTGTCACCTAATGTTTGATCGGGACTTTGTGCCCATTAATGTAACGGGAGGGACTCGGCTATAAATACCCACCATATTTTCATTGTAAGTGGTGGAAGGGGAATGTCCGTTAGGGAACCATTGTAGCCGTGCTTCGCTTATCAATATAAAGTATATGCCCGGCTCGTTCTACTCTTTTATTTTTTATGTCGCTCTCAAATTTCTTTTTGTCATATTTCTTGTGTCATGGCTTGTTGATTCACTTCAGCATTTGGTGGCCAAGTACTCCCGGACTTCATAGATCAGAGGATACATAGAATAAATTAGGTAGCAGTTCCTTCAGTTGTGTGTTATGTTTATGTTGCTGTCCGTAGTGGTGATTGATGCATCGTCGTACTGTTAGTTCCTTGTAGGGAATGTCTGTTAGGGGATCATTGTAGTTGTGCGTACAAATTCTCTGCATAACACATATACTTGGATCTGACATTTCTTGGTTACTTTTTGTATTCATGTTACTGTCCGTAGTGGTGATTGATGCGCTGCCGTACTGTTAGTTCCTTGTAGGGAATGTCTGTTAGGGAGCCATTGTAGCTGTGCGTACACTTCTTTATATAAAAAGTATACTTAGATTTTGCAGTTTCTGGTTATGCTTTGTATTTATGATGCAATAAGTAGTGGTGATTGATGTGTTGCCGTACTGTTAGTTCCCCCCACCCAACTCCAATCACATTTGTAAATTCTTTCCGCATTTTTATCTCTTTCCTGCACTCTTATCTTAAACCATAAAACCCCACAAGGAGCCGGCCTTCTCCGGAGATTGGCACGGAAGGCATTCCTTCCTTCCGGCCTTTCAGCTGGTGGGCGAATCTGGGCGCGTTAACACAAAATCCTTTCCTCATGGCAGATTCGTAACCAACGTCTCGCACGCCCGTGGGACCCGGAGTCCCACATTTGAAAAACTCGTGCTCGTGTTCACTCGGCTGACAGTTCATTCTGAGCACTCGGTGGGCCAAGGAAGTTTCCCACCCCCAAACAGAATCGAAGCACCGGTGTTCGCTTCATTGCTGTTCAAAATCAGAACACCTGGCGACTCTGCACGAACATATCCTCTGAGTCCGAAAGACCGGTCCTAGCACCTTCATGCAAACGAGAAGGTGGCGAGCAAGGGATCCGAGAAACCCGCCTGACTTTTACGAACTAGACATCAACGCCGAGGCGAAATTGTCGAGCCGGGCCGATCAACAAGCTCGTGTCGACGAAGCCGAGGCTGAAATCCAAGAAGAAGCCGAAGCCGAGGTCGGAGGAGCTGAGAACGAAATAGAAGAGGCCGAGGAAGAAGAGGAATCTACATCCTCGGAAGGTACCGACACTGAGTATACAACCGACGGAGGAGAAGAAGAAGAAATGGCTGCCCAACAGCAGAATGATGATGATCTCTTCCCGGCGGTGGACTCTACGGGGCCCTTGGCCCTGGTCGGACAGCAAGCTGTGCCCCCGCTGCTTTAAAGTCCATCCCTACGTACGACGGCTACGGCAAGACGGCGTACGAGCACATCCAGGACATCCTTGCCCCGGCCGCATTGCACTCCATTACTGACGAGAGTGTGAAGACCCGTCACGCTGGCCCTTTCCCCAAGGGGAAAGCTTCTCTACCGGTGGAGATCGCCGCCGTAGGGATCTATCACAGTGGTGGCCCTGCTTGCCGTAAGGCTCGTGGAAAGGATGCAACGAGTCCGCTGACCCTACTTCTTTGCCGCATCGGGCCCTAGTATCCAGAGACACCCTCAAGAGGAGGTGTCCGACTTTAACATCAGGTTTGCGAGATCCTCGAAACGGGTACCTCGCGAACTTCGGCCTTCACCCGGCATGGCTGCTCACTACTACCTGAGATCCTTCAACTCGTACATATGCCTCGTCGCTGAAGATTGCCAGAATAGACTCAGTTTCCTGCTCTGTACGAGGCTGCCCAGCAAGCTGAAGCTGATATCATTTCCATCGGCAGACTCCCGTCCAGGGTGCAGGAACCCATTCATCCCGACTTCCCTGCATCCCAAGCATCCGCCGGCTTCTGGTGGTGCGCCGTCCACATCAGGGCAGCAACCCCAAAGAAGAATGGAATCCGGCGCCGGTCGTAACTCCTTACGGCCCGCCGCAAATGCATTATCCTCACCCGCCTCCTCCCGCTCCCGCATTTTCCAAGGACTCCCTCGCTCCCCCGCAGGACGCACCTTATTCCAATCCTCCTCCATTAGCCGCATTGCCTCCACCGGCACAGCTTGCCGCCTCCCGACAATAATATTCGTAATACAATCCTCCAGGAGGTACGGGCTTTGGCCTCAGTTTATCATGCCATGTCCAATGACATGACCGCTTTGAAGAAGAAGCAGGCCCAGATGGACCTCGCTCCTAGGAGGCCATATCCGCCCCGGCACCGACAAAAGACAAACCCCCAGAGCACCACCGCAGAGGCGTCCGCCTCCGAGAAATGCTGCTATAGAAGACCAACCCGGTCCTTCCGACCAAAGTTAACCGGTGCACTACGTGCAATGACCCGCATTCGGAGGAAGACCGCACACCGCACCAAGGACTACATCCAAACTTTGGCCGGCAGCGCCATAGAGGACGATGAACTCTACATGATCCTGGACGGCGAAGCCAACTTTGCCCTCCCAGAGGAAAATCTAGTGCCGCCCGCCAAGGAAGAAAAGAAAACTGCAGATGCTGCCAAGCCCTTGCAGGTATATGCCAGAAGAGAAAAGGCGCAGCCCGGTGGGCTACCACCATACAAGCGGCTGTGGCCCTACACAGCCCAGGAGAAGGCATCCAAAGACAAAGCTCCAGCCAAGCCTCCTCCGGCAAAGGCTGCCCCTGCTCCAGCCAAGCCTCCTATAGCAAAAGCTCCAGCTCCGGCTAAAGCTCCCGTACCTCAACCTCCAGCTGAAACCAAAGAACAAGCACAGAGAAGCTGAAGTACCCGTCTCTGACCAAGAGACAGAGAGTTGAGGCCACCCAACAGTATCGGACGAAGTATGAGCCGGCAAAAGAAGCAGAAGGAGCTAGCACCTCGGGCTACAAAGATAGTAGACGAGTTGAAAAGAACACCCGCTAGAATCAGCATGTACGATGCTCTTCTGCTCCCTGTGCCGGTGGATCTCGTCGCAGGAATCTCTCGAAAAACATGAAGAACGGCAAGCGGATACAGCCCGCTGTCCCGGTTCAACCTCCGACAGCCTCAACCACTCGGGAAGAACAGACCGCCTCCCTTCTATCTCGTCTTTACGGATGCAAGGGCACATAGTACACAACCGCATGGTGGACTCGGCGCTTCCACGACCGTTATGCCGAAAGCCGTCTCGCGACGAGATCGGGATGGAGTACACAAGGAGCAGCCAAGGTGTGCTGCAATTAGACGGCACCCCCGTCAAGACAGTTGGTGTCATAAAGGACATCCCTATCCGGCTGCATAAGGCTCTCGACATCGTGGTCATCCAAGAGGTCGTGGTTGTTGACCTGGCTCCCTACTTCGGCATGTGTCTCTCTCGGGAGTTCACCGCGAGCCGGGCGGGTACTGTCTCTAGACTACTCACACATGGAAGTGCCCTTCAAAGGAAGGAGACTGAAAATCTTTAATGAGAAGCCTTCCACCTTCCTAGTAGAGAAGATACCCGGAGAAGAGTCGGACTGCATGGTCCAGCTGTCGGAGGAAGAACTGGTGACAGTAGAGCTGACGGAGCAAGCCCTCGAAGTGCTACAGCTTGAAGATGAGTTCTCTTTGCGGGATTTCAATGCCGTAATTGAGACAGAGCAGGGCTGTTACACCGTTGTACAGCCCGAGAGGCTTGACAAGTCAGCTGCAAAGGAAGTGGGACCTGCACCTGAGAAGTTGTGGAAGCTTTTCTTTGACGGCGCGCGATGCAAAAATGGCGTCGGTGCAGGGGTGCTTCTGGTTTCTCCGACCGGGATCCATAAGGACTATACCTACAAAGTTGGCCCCGGAGCCGCACTAATAACTCGGCGGAGTACGAAGCCCCGTGCTTGGGTTTGCGAAAGGCGGAGAGGTCGGGGATTAAACACCCGCAGATCTTTGGAGATTCGGAGCCGGTGTGTCACCAGTGTTACGAACAAGTGCGCCTCCAAAAAGCACTATCTCAAGGCGTACCGCAACCGGGTGTGGGACCTGATGGAGTCGTTTGACTCGTTGAATGTCAAGGCGATATCACGTGAGAAAAACAAACACGCCGACATTCTGGCGTCTGTTGGAGCCAGGTACGTTCCGGCTGATGACGTTGTCCGTAAACCGGCCGGTTCGCACTATTTACAGTGCCTTCGTGCTCGATAAGGACACCCACTGGCAGGTGTTCGATTGTGACGAGGAGATCGTCACATTTTTGGTAAATGAAGTTGGTTCAATCGAGAGTAGAGACCCTGATGACGAGCAATATGAGGGGTTGATACAGCTTAAAAATAATCATGTCCCAAAAGGACTGATTACATTGGAGAGTCTATTTGATCATAATGACAGAGCTATATCTCATAGGATCAAAGTAGACCCGAAGCGAAGATGCCGACCTGGAACTTGAACCTGGTAAAACTATCAAGGTCGGGACAGACTGCACTTCGGAGGAACTTGAGCAGATCAGATCACTGTGCCGAGAGTTCCCCGACATCGTGGCCTGGTGCTACGAGGATTTGAAGGGGTATGACAGAAATGTAATCCAGCATACCATTGAGCTAGAGGATGGCGCCAAGCCATTCCGACAGAAGCAGAGGGCCGTAAATCCGAAAATTGAGGCCATGATGAAAGCCGAGCTCTTGAAGATGCTGGAGGCCAAAATCATCTACCCCATCAAACATTCATCCTGGGTCGCGAATTTGGTGCCTGTGGAGGAAGAAGAATGGCGACATTCGTCTCTGTGTCGACTTCAGAAACCTGAATCAAGCTTCCCTCAAGGACCACTATCCGCTTCCCCAAATTGACCAAATTCTACACATCGTTGCTGGAGCCCAGAGATTCTCACTTCTAGATGGATTTTCCGGCTACAACCAGATTTGGGTCAGGGATGAGGACCAAGGATAAGACGGCGTTCACCACCAAATGGGGGACGTTCGCCTATCAGCGCATGCCTTTCGGCTTATCCAATGCTGGTGCCACATTCCAAAGGGCCATGGACCTGGCCTTCCGAGAGCTGCTCAATAAGATCATTGTCATCTACCTTGATGACATGACCGTTTTCTCTCACCAAAGAGGGGATCATGTTTCCCACCCGCGGCAAATATTTGAGAGGTGTCGAGAATTCGGCATTTCTATAAACCCGAAGAAGTCTGTCTTCGCGGTAAAAGAAGGTAAGCTGCTGGGACATGTCATCTCCGAGAAAGGCCTCGCCATTGACCCTGACAGAGCAGAAGCCCTCCTTCGCTTGCCAGCCCCAATCGATAAAAAAGGGCTGCAGTCCTTCTTCGGCCAGATTAACTTCGTGCGGAAGTTCATCCCGGACTTCGCACAGGTGATCAAGCCTATGGCCGAACTGCTGAAAAAAGATACAACTTACGAATGGACTGATGAGAGAGAGCAAGCCTTCGAGGAAATCAAGGCTCGAATTGCGCAAGCTCCGGTGTTGATAAACCCGGACTACTCCAAGGACTTCATCCTCTATGCGGTGGGAGAACCGGAAAGTTACGCCGCAGTCCTAACTCGGAAGGGAGACGATGGCGAGGAGCGCCCCATAGCGTTCCTGAGCCAAGTGATTCAGCCGCATGAAGAAAAGTACAACTTTATAGAGCGGCAGATTCACGCTGTCATGAAATCCCTCCGAAAGTTCGAGGCACTTTGTCTCCCGTAGCAAAACGACCGTCTTTGTGATTCACCCGGACGTTCGAAGCTTCATCATACAAGGAGAGCCGGGTCACAAGAGAGCAGGATGGATTGCAAAAATCCAGGAGTTCGACATCGAAGTGCGGCCCACCAAGCTTATCGGAGGCCGAGCCTTGTGTCAGGAGCTGGCCCGAAGCGCTGTAGCCGGCATCTCCGCCTGTAAGTGGGAGGACACAGCGACAAGCATCTACCCAGCCAACTCCTTATCGGAGGAGAGTGATTGGACAGATGAACTGGTGAGATATTTCTGCACCGGAAGATGTCCGGATCACCTGAACGCCTCACAACGAAGGAGATTTCGGCTAGGTGCACTCAAGTACACTCTTCGCCCCGAGGGGCTTTACTTCAAAAATATTGACGGCATCCTGTTGCGGTGCGTCATGAAATCTGACCAGCCCTGGGTCCTCGGAGATTTTCATTCCGGGATGCCTGGAGGTCATCATTCCGCAAGGCCTACGGCCTTAAAAATAATTAGAGCCGGGTACTATTGGCCCACTCTATTTGCGTACGCTTATGCGGTCCTGCTCCAAGTGTGATCAATGCCGAGGTTTGTCGGCGTAAACGTAAAAGCACCCCCGCCCCTTCAACCGATTCAAAGCCGAGACTCCGTTCCAGCAATGGGGTCTAGACTTCATTGGGGTGATTTCGCCTAGTTCCTCTGCTGGACACAAGTTTATTCTTACAGCCACCGATTACTTCACACGGTGGGCAGAGGCGATCCCGACCAAAAACGCGGACCAAGAAACGGTCATCAGGTTCCTTGAGAGCCTGATTACCCGCTTTGGGGTTCCGGAGTCAATTGTGACGGACAATGGTCCGGGATTCGCAGGCGCTGTACTCACGGAGTACACTGGCAAACTTGGCATTTATCACAAAATGTCTTCTAATTACTACCCGCAGGGGAATGGCCTTGCCGAGTCTACTAACAAGAACCTCCTGAAGATCATCGAGAGGACCATTGACAGGAACAAGCGGACTTGGCATTTACTCCTGAACCGGCGCCGTGGGCGGACAGAGTTTCATTCAAGAAATCCATCGAACGTCCCCTTATGCGCTCGTCTATGGTAAAGAGGCCGTCATGCCATCCCACATCGAAATCCCTGCCCTATGGATGTTGGACGAAGACAGGAGCAATGGAGACCCGGTGGATGACAGACTGTGCCAACTTCGCAGCTTGGAAGAAGACAGAGAAAAAGCATACCAGGCCTTCACCAAGCATATTGAAGCCACTCAAGGCTGGTTTGCGAAAGGCACCACTGCCCGAGTTTTTAAAATCGGGGACCTGGTGCTGAAGTGGGACTCATTTAAGGCGAAGCCGGGCAACCACGGGAAATTCGATGCCCTCTGGGAGGGCCCTTATCAGATTGCCCGGGTGAACCAGTTCAATGCTTACGTACTTCGGGATATGGAGGGTCAGCTCCTACCTATCCCCGTTAACGGGTTCCACTTAAAAATTTACCGCTGTTGAAGGTGCCCAATGGGCCCTTCTTTGTAAAAATTTCCCTTATGCATTTTACTTTTCAGCATGTACAGTTTTCCAGCTTTCAGTTTTTCCATTTGTTTGAGCCCAAATAGGACAAAGGGAGAGAACACAGACTTCGCAGGAAACCGTTGTCGCCCTCGAAGGAGCGAAGTTCGTAGAAGGGAGCTGCTTGAGAAAACAGAAAAACGGCTAAGTGGCAGTGCGCTGCCCGACTTCGCAGCGAAGTCGGGCTGCGCACCGGCCAAAGGGCGCGGTTTGAAAGCAGAAGCTGCAAAGGAGTAAGTGTTCGGACTGCGCTCGAGTTTGGAGCGAAGTCCGACTTCGCGCGAAGTCCGAATACACCCGCTGCGAAGCTCCCCAACTTCGGGAAGTCCGAGCGCCCCCGCGAGCGCGAGTGGCCCATCACAAAAGGGATAATTCTAAGTGGGCCCGAAGCCTCTCCGAAAATTGCAAGTCGGATCGCGCCATCTGGGCGAGCTGGAAAAGAAAGGCGGCAACAGTCTTAACGCAAGTGGCAGTCGGATCGCGCCCAATTTTGGGGCGAAGTCGGATCGCGCCCAATTTTGGGGCGAAGTCCGATTGCGCCCTGTTTCCTGGGCGCAGCTTGGATGGTTTAAAAAATAAATAAAAAATTCCAATGCTCCAAGCGTGGGCCCAGGGCGCATTGCGACAGTAAGAGTTGGGTTTCCGCACCAAAGGGTTTTTTCTTGAGCAGTGTGCCCGGATTGCGGCAGTGACGTCAGCCATGGCGCAGCGTTCAAAGTTAAATTTAATGATTGCGCAATCTTCAAGGAAAGCGCAATCAAAGAAGCATGGCGCGGCAACCAGGGTACATCTTTCAAGACATTCTCCTGTGCGGCCACCAAAAAACATAACGCCTTCACTTGCCGGCCGACCTACCCCCTCCTGCGCACCATTAATGACGCTGTCATTATCTAGAAAAGGGGGTCTGATGCATCCAGACATGCCAAATCGTGCAGATTATTCCCGTGGATCGCGAACTGCTGCGGACGTCCGTAAATCGTAATTATTGTCTGTTTCGGAGGGATGGACAAAGGAAAGTTGCCAATGCCAGCGCAATCCAGCGAAGGGCGCGAACTGGGGGATTTACCGCAGTCAAGTGTTTTCAGGAGTGAGACACCGCAGGACCAAAAGTCAAAATCCCGGCCAAAGAAAGTACAAGGTGGGCAAGCCCCACCACCACCGGTTAATTACCTGTCGGGATACAAGGACGGCTCGTTTTCCATGAGCCTTACTAAGCTGCGGATAAATGTGGAGAATTGGGCCGACAAAGTTTCGCCCTCTCACCATTTCGGAGCGGCGTACAAGTCGAACCTTTTCCGGTTCTTGTGCCCTCCTGTCCATCAATGCCCGGAGCTGGTAGACCTAATTGTCAGACATTACAGACCAGCTACCCGGCAAATTTGCAGCTCCAGCGGTAAACCCTTGTTCGCACTTCGCAAAGAGACTGTCCAGCCGGCCTTCGCCCTAGGGTTGGAGTATGACTCCAGCACGATTGTCAGAAAGATAAATCTTGGCGAGCAAGCGGGACGCTTTACGCACACAAAAAGGATGAGGGATTTCCTCAATTCGTAGCTGAACGCCCCGCTCGCAACTGGACAATGGCCAACCGGCCCCATACCCCTGGAGAGGTTTCAGAGCAAATACATATACACCATCCTAGCGTGGGTCCTCGGCTGCGACTCTGACGAGCTGGTACAACCATACCAGCTAGCGCTGGCAAAATGTCTCCTATGCGGAGAATCCTATGAACCAACAGCGCAGAGAAGTGGGAAGCGCCCTATCTTCTTTGACTGGGCGGACTGGCTTGCATACGCCATTCACTCCAGCCTGGTGAAGCTCCAGAAAAAGCAGTCAACTGAATTTCGATTCAGTTCCTTCTTGGCTTGGCTATGTTTGTATCATTTGCACTCCCGGATGCCGATCCCTAACCTAAAGAAGGTAAATGAGAGGGGAGAGCCACAGCCCGTCTATGACTGGACGGATGACCTATACCGGAAAGGGTCTTACTACAAGTTCAACTTCAACTTTCTGGGCTTGGTCATGTCAGTCTTCAACGATGGTGAGATCCCTCGCCCCCCGCAAGAAATGACGAACTATTTGTTGAATCACAAGCTCGGGGACGTTTTTAGACTGACGCAGGGATTGTGGTCAGAATCTACGGATTCAAGGGCAAACCTCATCTGCTGCCCTACTGGTGCACGGATCATCAGTTTGGGATGGAGGTTGCGCGGCAGATGGATTACGTTGAAGAGGAGTTCGGCCAGGGAAAGAGAAAGGGCCATATTTTTCAATATCCTCTTTCCTGGGCGAACGTCGAGATATCAGAGATAGGACAGCATGTCTATCTCGAGCGGGAGCTTTTTGACATTGGCCTGATTCTGCTGCCGCAGCGCTGGAAGTACGACCCACACGGGATAAGGGGAAAGTTTGCACATATCTCGCCCGGGCGGATATAATCGAAGACAGATGCGATGTGGTCCATGTTGACCTCGACTGGGAGATTGACTCGATGGAAGCATGGCCTCCGTGGCAGGATTTTTACTGCGAGGAGGTAGCATATGACCCCGAGCGAAACCCGGACCACAAGTTCTCTTCTCCAGGATTTAAGAAATTCATCTCCAAGCTAGCAGGCCTTAACTGGCCAAAAGAAAAAGTTGTTGAATGCTGGAAGATGAGGTGCCGCACGCAGCACGATAAATCCATCAGGAGGAATCTGGCCGTTGATGATGACTTTTCAGCTCTATATGACCAGCACATTGACAGCTGGCGGCCTTTCGCATTCCGAGATTACGTTCCCCGAGGTCCCTTCGAGGGTTATAAAGGGGGGTCTTCCTCCCAACAGTTGTACACTTTTGCAACTGCCAGCGCGGGCCCAGCAGACATCCAAGTGGACCCAATGCAGCCTGTGGCTTCCAAGGTGGCGCCCGAAAAGGCGAAAAAATCAGTCAAGTCAACGCCCGAGGTGACTCCTCAGGCACAAAAGACGCCAGCGCCGCCAGCGAGCGGACCGGCCGCGGCAGACCTTCTGCAAGTCAAACCCCGGTACAAGTTTACCGTGGGAACATCAACGCCCGCTGCACCTGCTTCATCTCCTTCTTCCGAACCAGCCATCGCTCCAGAAAAGAAAAAGAGGAAGAGAGTTGAGAAAGTCAGGCGACCTAGTCTGACAGTGCAGCAGCCAGTCGCAGAGCCGCAGCCGCGTTCGGCCGCTCCAGAGGTTGTTTCTCCTGGATAGTCCTGAGCCAGCCGCCGAAACCAGAACCGCAGACATTCATCCAAAGATCGGCTCAGGCGGAGCCCGCAGTACGTTCGCCGCCCCGCTCCCTCTCGATCTCATCTAGCCCTACTCCTACTCCATCTCCCGCTCAATCCGAGCAAGTCATGGCCGCATCTTCCTCCCCATCTCCACACCCTTCTAGCGGCCCCCATTCTTTCAACCAGTTTGCTCAAGACCCCAACGCCTTCCTATCCCTGAGTCAAACCCCAAACCCTTCACCTGTGGTTAGTGCTGAAGCCGCGCGTTCACCGCTGCATCCATCGCCTCAGCCGCTTGAAACCCTTCCAGCATCAACCGCTCCGCCCTCCGCTCCCCGGTCGCCCTCAAAAGCGGCCGCTCCTTCCAAAGTCCTTCCAGTTCCTCCAATTTCCTTGTCCGCAGGAGAGACGTCACAGCAGAACCCTAGGCTGGGGGAACCGGACTTCATGGACGACCTCCAGAACACGGATGATTTGCCTCTGGCAACGAGAGCCGTAGAATATCCTATCTCTTTCCTCCAAAACCTGAAGCGGAGGAGACCTGAAGAGATAGCCGCCCCGGTAAAGCGCACCAAGTTTGACTTCGAGAGGAGAGTGCTCACGACAGAAAAGATAACTCCAAAAGTGAAGAAGCCTCTCCGGGAAATGACCAGGGCGGACTACGAGCTCCAGACAAAGGAGAAGAGCTTTGACGATATTCACCCGCAATACGAGATTCAGGGAATCCTCCGTAAAGCGGATAATCTCCTTGTCAAAAATCTGGAGGAACAGGAAGAGCTTTTCCGGTTGCAGGACAAGACAAGACAGCTTGAAGAGGACCTGTCTAGGTCCACTGAGCACCGGAAGCGGCGCAGCGAGAAATAGATGAATTAAAAGCCCACTGGCCGCTTCTCAAACAAGAAGCCGCAACGGAAAAGGAGCAGCCCCGGAGCAGATTTCTCGCCTCCAGGAGTCTTTGAAACAGCGCAATCGCAATCTGGCAGAGAAAGCATCTCAAGCGACGGTCTTTTCAAAGAGCAAAGTTAAGGAGATGCGGGCTGATCTCGCCGCGGGGATGCAAGCCCCACATGTGTAAAGCCATGTCGGTCCCGGATTTCGCACTCAGATCCAAGAAGTTTCTCGCCCGGGGAAAGCCTGTGGTAGAGGAGGCCGAACGCCAGGCGAAGCAATGGCTGGACCTGGCGATAAAACTTCAAGAGCACGAGCGCGAGGGCCTCCAATTCTCCCCCATGTCCTCATTCGCTGCAGAATGGGCAGATGCAAGGGTAACCTTGCATAAATATTTTAAGAAAGCAGAAGAGGTGAGAGTTGCCAGACGAATGCTGGATGCATTCGAACATGAAAAAGACATTTGTCTGGCTCCCCTTCACGCTCTCGCTGAACTAGGGTGCCCGGCCTATGTTGAGAATGGTGAATTTCTCACCCATGAGCAGGTGAAAAAGAATTGGCTGTCCTTTGAAGCGGATACAGCTGAAATCGATAGCTGGACCGAGCCAATTCAAGAAAGTCAGGTCACCCAGATGGTGTCCAAGTGCTGCAGGATCAGCTCCTACTTCCAGGAGCTGGGAAAAAGATACCTCACCATCGACCTGCACGCGGTCGCTGCATTCCACGCAGCATTAGAAGAAGTTGCTGACCGCCGACCATTCGAGCGAAGCCCGGGGCCAAGCCCAAAGCCGCATACAACCGCATCCGCGAGGCGGAAGCCGCGCCGGAGAGCATTCGGAAGGCGAATCCGAGGAGGCGACCGCCGGAAGTGGATCTCGAAGAACAGCTTGCCGCGAGGAGAACGGCTAGAGCAGCAAAGGCGAGGGGAAGCAAGTTCCTCTGCACCCAATGGATGAAGGCATGGATTCTTTGCGCCGAGGCGAGCTCGACACCCCGCGAGCCGCCAGAAATGTTGCCACATTTTGCACGGGGTGCAATGTTTTCAGTTTTGTAAGAGTGCTGCTCTTCCCTTTCCCTCTTCCTCTCTTTCCCTTTCTCTCTTCTCTCCCTTTCTCTCTCTTCCCTACATTCTCATTCTTCCCTCTTTCTTTTGAGCCCCTCAGTCGAATCTCAAATTTGACAGCAGTTGCCCTGAAAATGGCTAAGTGTCAGGGCGCAATCCGACTTCGCAGCAAAGTCGGAGTGCGCCCTCCAGTTGGAGCGCAGCAGAATGCAAAGTGCGCAGGCGACAGATCAGCCGAAGAACAAGTGTTCGGGCGAAGCCCGACTTCGCACAAGTCGGAGCCGCCCCTTTCGGGCGCACCTTGTAGCAGGGCGGCAAGAAAATGACTAAGTGTCGGGCGAAGTCCGACTCCGCAAGGTCGGACCGCGCCCCCTTTCCAGGGCGAAGTCCGTACGGCGGCAGAAATCAGCTTTCACCTGGCAACCCGACTTCGCAGCGAAGTCGGAGTGCGCCCTCGACAAAGCGCAGAGGGAAATAAACTCGGAAATGCACCCAAGGCATGAAGGCCTTCCCGATCGCGTCGTTTTCGCCCCGCAACCCGATGGCGCTCTGATCCCGGGAGAAGTTGGATAAACTGCCTTTCAAGGCAAGCACGTGTCAAGCAAGATCATCCGACAAGTGTCCAACTTTGGGATCCGAGCCAAGACGTGCCGAGCAAAAGGACAAGCATGGGCTGCACTACTTATGCCAGCCGCCTCATTTAAAGCTGATTGGAGGTTCTACCTGCTTCAGCTGCCCGCATTCCTGCCGATGAGAAGTTCTACCTAACGCGCTGCCACGTATCTGTTCAGCCTCCAGGGAGACCATGCTGCAGGTACAGTCCTGCTCGACAAAGGTCAGCATCAGCAGTCCGCGGCTGCTTTTGTCAGCTAATGTTTGACTGGGACTTTGTGCCCATTAATGTAACGGGAGGGACTCGGGCTATAAATACCCACCATGTTTTCATTGTAAGTGGTGGAAGGGGAATGTCTGTTAGGGAACCATTGTAGCTGTGCTTCTGCTTATTAATATAAAGTATATGCCTGGCTCTGTTCTACTGCTTTTATTTTTTATGCTGCCTCTCCTTGTCATATTCCCTTTGTCATTCTTGTGTCATGGCTTGTTGATTCGCTTCAGCATTTGGTGGCCAAGTACTCCTAGACTTCATTGATCGGAGGATACATAGAATAAATTTGGTAGCAGCTCCTTCGACTTGTGTGTTATGTTTATGTTGCTGTCCGTAGTGGTGATTGATGCACTCGCCGCATCGTTAGTTCCTTGTAGGGAATGTCTGTTAGGGGACCATTGTAGCCGTGCGTACAAATTCTCTGCATAACACACATACTTGGATCTGGCATTTCTTGGTTACTTTTTGTATTCATGTTACTGTCCGTAGTGGTGATTGATGCGCTGCCGTACTGTTAGTTCCTTGTAGGGAATGTCTGTTAGGGAGCCATTGTAGCTGTGCGTACACTTCTTTATATAAAAAGTATACTTAGATTTTGCAGTTTCTGGTTATGCTTTGTATTTATGATGCAGTAAGTAGTGGTGATTGATGTGTTGCCGTACTGTTAGTTCCCCCCACCCAACTCCAATCACATTTGTAAATTCTTTCCGCATTTTTATCTCTTTCCTGCACTCTTATCTTAAACCATAAAACCCCACAGTAAGCCGGCCTTCTCCGGAGATTGGCACGGAAGGCATTCCTTCCTTCCGGCCTTTCAAGCTGGTGGGCGAATCTGGGCGCGTTAACACAAAATCCTTTCCTCATGGCAGATTCGTAACCAACAGGTACCACAACGTATTTTTAGCTCTAAATGTGGATATGTTGTCCAACTACAATCTTGAATAGGCTTCCTCCATGTCTCTATTATGTTTGTTGCGCATTGACAAGCGCTGGATACGACGATCCTCAGGGAGTTATTACCTTCACCTGCTTCATTGGATGAGGCTATAGTTGTTGTTCTCCTTGTGGTTGATGTGGCTGCTTTTGCAATTTTGCTTCTCGTTCCTCCTCGCTTCCTTTTGTCTCAAACTCTTCCTCTTCCTCTTCTGCAAACACCTCCATGTAATTACCTTCTTCTACTTCTTCTTCATATGACTCCACCAATTGCACCACTAGTGTCTTCCTCTTTTGTGTCCCCTTCTTCAGTGCTCCTTTCCCTAGGGTTCGTACCTTCGCCAATGGGGTCATTGTGGTCCATCGAAAAACCAGAGACACTCCTTTTGCAACGTGTCAAAGTGGGTCCAACCTCAATATCTAGACCTCTTTTTTTAAAATTGGTTATATAGGATTGAAATGGGCCCCACACATATTATGTAATGTATTACAACAATTTTGCAATTATGCATGTATCGCTTGGCAAGATTCAAACCTGGGTCTCCTCCTTGAAAGTTGAGGAATATAACCGGTTAAGCTAATGCCATTTGATGTATCTAGACCTTCTCTTATGCAGCCACATCCAAAAATAATGTGATGACATTGAATGTCAGTTAAATATTCTTCATGTAACACAACATGAAATTGTGGATGCGGTCGGCAATGCATGTGGCCCAATCAAATTTAATGTCGTCCATGATCCCTTGCATCACAGCATGAGCCATGTGGGCACATTTGAGGCCCTTGACAATATAGACATTACTAGGCCCATTGCACATCATAGTTGGTCATTTTTCATGTGATGCATATTCAATCCTTGACTGCCATGCTTCATTAATTTTCCAACTTTGTAAGTTGCAAGTTCGCAAACTTGCCCACAAATACCTAGAGCTAACTCCTTCCTTCTTGACAAGTTTACTGTTCACGCTTGGTAGCCCAAACACTCTCCTAAAGTCAATTGGTCTAAACATCACGCAAACGTTTTCGCCTCTGACTTAGATCTTGCTCTTCCTCCTTTTCAGGTCATAATTCTCCAACATCTATAGCAAATACGGCTTGAAGAAATCTTTGTCAAAATTTCCCACTTGCATGATGTAGTGCACGATTGGCTCCCAAAATGCTGACTTCAATGGGTCATTAGGGTTTGTCTTCCACCAATTTCGTGCAAATTCTCCAATTGGTGTGGTCCAAGTTATCTTGTCCAAAGGGATCTGCACCTTCTCCTTCCCCTTTTTCTTTGGTTTTGAAGACACTGCCTTGTCCTTCCCCTTCATCCTTGGCTCCTCGTCTGATGTTCGGGTTTTGGATCACGATCGTGAGACCTATTCTCCTCACTGTCGAAAACACCACTTCTCCTCTTCTCTTTTGTACTAGAAAGTGTGATCAAAATGTCTCCTATGAAACCCTATAACTCCTTTGTGCTTCCTCGGTATTGAGTTTGAAGCAAATCTAGAAGAGTTCGGACATGGCTCCGAATCTCCTTCACCTTTTGCTATGCATGTCCTCCACTACATGTCACGCACTTTTGTTGGGGATTCTTTCTCAATTATGCTCGAATTGTCCTCCTCGGTAGTTGGGGTTAAGTGCTAATTCCCAGTTGTGTCAACCATCTATGGCTCCATGGGTTGGCCACATCTACGACACACTCCTCATTCTTTGTGTTGATCTTCATGCCATAGTTGAGTTTCTTCAGTTTTTTGTAGGCCCAAACAACTTGCCTCCAAAGCCTGACAACCTTGGGCTAGATGACCTCCTAGGGCCTAACGACCCTATCATGGGGCTAGATGGCCCTCTCCTTAGGCTTGATATCCCAAGACTTTGGCCATATGGCTTGAAATGCTGATCAGATGGCTTGACTTTGTTGGATAGCCTAGTACGCTAGTCGGATGGCAATTTGCTACCTCCGCACAGTCACGTGCAATTGTTTCGTTCCTCGAACGACTCCTTTCTCCCACACGCACAAGTCTTCCTCTCACCAAATGGCCCACTTTTGGCACACGCACCAATTGTCCTCTCATCGAACAACCATGTCTTGTCATTATGTTGTCACCCCCAACTTGGTCTTCATCCAAATGTCATCTTTCACCACAATTTATCTTGTTTTCTCCATTGAAACTCTGATTTTGTAATATTTGTGAAGTTGTGGGGCATGTTGTTGTCGATTGTCCATTTAATCTAAAAAGTGTCAAACACCAGACATTGACTGTGCAAAACTAGGGTAAGGAAGACAAGTCGAGCACTTCAAAAAGAGTGCAAGAAGCAACAAGTGGCAATTATAAAAAAATAACCACCAAGGAGGACGACAAACACAACAAGGAAATCGATCTACAGGAGGAGAGAGTCGGTTGCAGTATGATTTGGATAGGAGGCCAATCATCCAATGTCAAAAACATTAAGAGTGGGGACACTTCGCATGCAATTGTCAAAATGCCCCAACGCGAGGGGGCAGTGGAAACAATAATGCAATGATGTGCAAATGGTGTGGACCAGGGAATCATGAGGTAAATTGTATAAAGAAAACAAGTATGAGTAACTCGACGAAATGTCAATTTTATTGACATTGAGGAAACTCCGCAAGACTAGCAGTAGAAGGAAAAACGCATGCTAGCAATAACTTGGGCACAAGAAAAGAAGGCAGAGTAGTACCCAAACCCTTGATAAAGAGAGGTAGAGATGGCAAGGAAGCATGTGTCCAAATTGAAGAAGAGAAGAGAAAGACCAATAAAGGGAGATTGCTCCAAGAGAAGAAGTTGAAGGAACCTATCACAATTGAAGAAGAGGATATGTCAACAAACTAATTGGCCGCACAAGTACTGAATACAAGTATCAAAGTGAAAGTATCCAGTTTAGTAGGCACAATACCGGATCTATATGTGATGGTAGGAAAGATGATACAGACAAGAATATTGGAGGAGCTACAACGCCAACTGGAAGCAACACGAATGAGGATGACAATTCTAATGATAGATGCCGATATGAAACCAGCATTGATCTATATTGAGTTGCTAAACCATAAGTTGACACAAGTAATCATTGATGGACGTTCAAGTGTAAATGTCTTGCCTGAAAATACGTGGAAAGATTTAGGGGCACTATTTTTGTGGTCTCCCAACTTTCAATTGTATGGTGCGGAGTCGCGGACCAATACGGGATAGAAATGGTGTACTGATTGCACAAAAGGTAAAGATCGCTAATTAAGTGTTCACCATGGACTTTGTGGTGATCGATATGCAAAAACCAACCTATGATTGATTGTTGGGACACGAGTGGCTATGCACGGCAAAAATAAACCACAAACTAGGAAAAGGATCACTTGACGTTCAAGAAGGGCCAGCACAAGTACGTGGTTAACTTGAAGAATCAGTCCATGAGGAATTAGAGACGTCCAATAAGTCTGGGTGTTCATCATCAAAGGACAAGGATGGATGTGAACTGAATGTGTTGAAGTTGGAGGAGTGGAAAGAGAAGAAACACTTTGATAGCTGGAGTTGGAGTGGAAAGAAACACTCTGATTAGCAAAACTGTATGTGTGACTATGCTTAATTATTAATGCTTTGAGGAAATTGTGCTCACTTTGAGTTGTTGGCAAACAATTCACATGTTCATCTAATCACAATGTTAGGCAGAAGAATCTCATGATCTTGGCGCATCGCCCTTGGTTAGCTCAGGACTTTTACTTTTCATTGTTTTGTTTCCTGTGGTTTTTCTTTCCCTTTTCCTTTGTGTACGAAAATAGACAAGCGTTGAAGATCACATCCTATAAGGAGCCGGCCTTGTACAAGACCCCGGAGGTTATCCTCTGAGTTGTGTCCCACGCTCTCTGGACATCCCGCTACGTTTACAATGGTTTGAAGGGGTAAGATTAGAGATCAGTTGATGAGGAAGTCGTACAGACCAGTTAAGATATCCATGTGTCTTTTCTGAAATCCATTTTTGCCTCTAAAACCAAAGCCATCTCTCTCCATGTTAGAAAGAAACATGCCCAAAATAGTTGCACAAAGCTTTTGCATATATGTGATGTAGTTACTAGGATAGATTACACCTATCTTATTAGAAATGATAAATAATGAATTGGAACCAAAAATGCAGGAAACCTTGGTAGACTGCCTGGTCCTTGATCTCTTTAGCCAATGGAACATTGAATAGATCCTTTAAAGAGGAAAATATTTATCATCATGGTGGATTGAGAACACCTACAATAATTTTTGAGGTAGAGGATTTCCGTAAGAATATTGGGTGTTCCTGGTTCAAGGCAAAAATAGAAAGACCATCAAATAGGTCCTGATGAGAAACAAGGGGTTATTAAGAAGCTATGCAAGTATGTTCAGTTTGCATTTTGGAAAGGACATGAAGATGTGACAATAGTATGTCCAATTTGAATTCACTAGTAGTGGATGTCATGGTAGAATTTTGATAACCAATCTGGTGGGAGACATAATGACTCGCCTACATTTTATTTGCTCACCGTAATGAAGGTAGGGATTCTTGACTGCTTTTTGTTTCAATAAAGATCATGGAATCCTTCATAAAGGTCCTGGATAAGTCAAGTTGCATAGTTAATGCATTCCTACATGCTTATCATTTACTCATAGACTTCATAGAAAAACCAGGACCAAATTGGCAAAACAACCACCTATACCATCAGCCTTGAAGTACAATATTTGGGTTTGAACATAGCACAGAAAAGAAAAGAGTAAAGAAAAATGAAAGGCATGAATAAATCCAACTCACCTTTTCAAATATATGCACTCCCAAATAAAACCAAAAAAAATGCAAGTGACGTCAATGAAATGACTGATACAGAAACAATTCAGTTGATTTCCACTTATGAGGCAAAGATATACAAAATTATGAAAATGTGATATTATAGTTTTAAATTCTTGCAACTCCAAAACTATGGATAAAACCGGATGATTTGCAATCTCTAGTATTAGTTTAAGTTCATTCTCTTTGAGCCCATATGAGAAAGATCTGGATTGTGGATACATATTATCAATTGTTTAATATAACGGAAACTTTGTGACGATATGACAACTTTTCTTTATAGCATGCATAGAAAGAGAATTGCTATAGAATTATTCTCTTTCTTTTTTGACATACATCGAATGTAAAAAATTAAACTAGTAAAACCACCAACCTGATAATCTGGCATCAAGTCCCAATAATCATCTAGCATTTCCTCTAGCGAAGGACAATTTGGTTGTGGATCCATGTATGTGAAAAGATATGTGGTGCGATCCATGGGACCAGAACCTGATGGAAATGCCTGCATCCATTTATACAGGAATTTCAACTAATATTTGTATGTATATTGTATAGTATCCAGATCTTTTACCAACTTTGATAACTGAAATAACTTGTAAGAATTACATCAGATAGCATTTATTTCTGAAATCTTTGTGGTCTTAAAGCAGTCCAATAGACAAGCATAATTTTCACACGATCTTTTATAATCAATATTGTCAACCTGCTTACAGGTGTATGCTCTTCAACATCCTAGAATATCATATGCAAACCCCAAAAAAATCATACATTTTCATATCTCACACTAAAGGAACATAAAAGAAATACTTGCAGATAAGATCATGCTATTCTAACAAAAAATAACTTATAATGTAGAATCTAGATAGAAATGTACTCCGACAGGGTTTTGACCCTCAATGCAGCCTTTCAAATCAAGCATAAGAGTTATCTAAATCAACTTTGATTATTAAACACAAAACAGCCATGAAGGCTCAACATTTGTCCTCAATAATAAATTGAACTTCCTGACTAGCCAAAGTACTAAGGTGCCATTGGTAGGTTGAAAATAGCTTCTAGACATGGATGGTGAAACCATAGAGAAAGAGTGTCATAGGCAAAGTTGAGCATCCAACTCTGTTGTTTTTACCTTGTACGTCTTTCACTCTAAGCAAGTAGGTTTTTAACCTATATGATTTTCAAAAATTATTTTCCATTTGCTCCACATCAGCAATTGTTCCAATTACTTATCCAAAGCAGCAGCTTCCTTGTCATTAGCAGCCTTTTAGTTTCATACTTACGCTTCTGTACCAGGAAGTAATTAACATAGGTCTCGACTTTAGCTGCCATTTTATCCAACTTCACAGCAATGTCCTGTAATTTACACAGTGCAAGGAAGTGTAAACCTAACATAGTTGTGGTTGAAAAGCAATCTTTAGGCCATGAATTGGAACTGCAAACTGCACTCTTAGGTATCTATAAGCCATTGCAATCTCAATCAGTTTCCCTTCATGAGTGAAATTAAGCTGGTATATAAGGTATTATACTATTAAGTACTACAACCTTGGTATTGCTAAAACTCAGTACGAATTAGCAAAAATAAAAAAACCAGTCTACAGAATCTAACTATAGTGCATCTAATAAAATAAAAAAAGGACATGCATAGTTTTGAAGTGGGCTATGCAATCTCACAAAGTTTAATAATAGTAATAATTAGCCCATGTTCAAACCTATATCATCTAACCTCTCAAAGAGGTAGGGTTTAGGAAACTCCCTACAAACCTAACTACAAGAAACCATGTAACTACCCACGTTGAGCTGGCACTATAAAAGGTGGAATTGGCAAATTAAAAATTTCCCACTCTATTCCTTGAACATAATGACATCACCTCTACCTTGTGCCCTTCTCTAAAAGGCGGAATCTGCAAATTAAAAATTTCCAGCTTTTTATGCCTTGAACATAGTGACATCACCTCTACTTGTACTGCAATCACCTGTACATTGTACCCTCTGCATTACGCTAACACCATCAGTCAGCCTTTGTATCCAACTTGATGATAATCACACCCTTGATGCCACTCTGAATTGCTTTCATCGGTTCACCGAGGTGAGAATTGCAGAGCAACATGTTATTCTAATGAGCAGATTGCATTCTTGGATGCACAATACCATGTTGGACAGTGGGAGCACTGGAGTTGTTCATACAGAGATACTTTGGCATGATACTTTTCATGACATAGAGCTTGGCCGCTACAGGAAATCTAATTCAGATTTTGAGGATGAGTATATTATTTGGTTGCAGGAGCAGGGAGTGCAGTTGGTGCACAATGGATTTCCTATTGAGATCAGAGTGGCGCAGCGTCAGCATGGTGGATTTCTCCTGATGATTGTTTGGGATCCTGGTATTTTTGTGACTACAGCCAGGAGCAGATATTTGACTAGAGTATATTGGAGTATTGCTTGAGGACAAGCAATCTTTGGGAAGGGTGGACTGTAATGTCCCTTTCCTATCCAGTCAGTGGATCACATGGAGCTAGCCTACTCTTGGGTTCCCGTAGGCTATGTCAGGTGTTGGGGAGCCCATTGGAGGGTTTGCAGTCGTCTTCAGTCTTCAGAATGCTTTTAGTTGCCAGCTTTTTGGGTCAATCCGAGCCTTGGAGTATGGACTTACTATTTTTAGTAAGTCAGTGGATTAGGGTTTCAGACATATTGGACAGTAAAGTGAGACTCTTTGGTGAAATGGGTGTCTGAATCTACTTCTAGTTTGTGGATTGGAGTGGCAGAGGTTAGAGTTTTTAATGGACGAAGTTTAATTATATTATATTAAATTAAATATTTAATTTAATATAGTTTACTTTAATATTTTTATAAAATGGAGTTATGAGGTTATTTAAAAAGTCACTTAAGTTATATTATAATGTTATAAAGTGACTTATTTTCCTATCAAAAAAAAGGGGATGCCACTCATGAATCTTATAATGTTTTATTATGTAAATAAAGTGAAATTTAAAAAAAAAACATTATTAATTCATATTTTACCCACCAAGGAGGTCGACCCATTGGAGAAGTTATAAAAGCACATCCAAGGCTTCATTTTGGGCATTCTTGGCTTGTTATTTACTGGAGCAAACATTGAGGAGACTTGCAGAGTTTTATGGCAAGGGTTTTCAGCTTGTTCGGAGATGAAATCCTCCAGCAAGGACATCACTTTCGGGATTGGAAGACATCCTCAGAGTGATTTAGAGCATTTCCGTGACAAGGAATGTATTGTGCTTCGATTGCAGGTGATTCTTGAAGGTTTTAGAGGAGCAAACATCAGATTAATTGCAGATACATTTTATTAGCATCATTTCAGCAAAGACCTAGCGTGGATTTTGAAGTTGGTTTCAAGGGTTTTCAGGCAGATTTTAGTATCATCTTTGCTGTTGTACTTTTCCAGTACCTGTCCGTACAATTTTAGTAGTTAACGTGAAAGTTTGGGGGCTGATAAAACACCATTTTGCATGTGGGTATTGACAGAGTTGGAATAGCAACAAATGGGTATGTTTAATTTGATATTTTGAAGACATTTACCCATCTGAGTATTCTAAATAATTGTTGTAAACTTGCAGATGTGAAATTATAAGATTCTTGATTGAGGGTTTCCTCAAGAAAGCTAAATATTCAGTGTTTATGCTATTAAACCTATTGCATGTTTATGGGTATTGCATAAAATTGATTATTCAGTGCTTAAATCATATGGGTATCATTGCATGTTATAGTTATGGTTTCTACTCACACAGGTATTAATGCATGTAGCAAATTAAGTCATAGTTTTGCAAGACAAATCAAAACAAAACAAAAAAAAAATTATTATCCAGATTTGGGGTGGAATATTACACTAGACCCGCAGACCAACATTGAAAGGTCGGTAGGAAGGGATGCCCCCCGTGCCGATCTCCGGAGAAGGCCGGCTCCTTTACTAACCTACTTGGGGGGTTTTAGATAAGAGTGCAGGAAAGAGATTAAAAAGGTGAAGGGAACTAGAAAGAGATTGAAAAAGATAAGGGAACAGGAAAGAGATGTAAATCATGTGTTTCAGGTGGGGGAGAACAAGCAGCACGATCGCAAATTTGCACCCGAACCAACAATCATCAAAATAAAGCATGTAACAGAAATTGCAACTGCGATTCTATCCTATGTATCCTTTTGTTTTGTATTCCAGATTCAAATAATCACCAATGCTCAAATCCAGGATTCAGAATTCAAACAGAGACAGAAAGATAAATGGACATGAAGCAGAAATACTAGCAAAAGGCAACATAAAAGACAGAGACAAGAAGCAGAGCCAAGGATGCTTTGAATTAAGTAGAAGGTGGTCCGTCACAGCAGAGTCCTCTAGCAATATGTTCCCCCCTTATTACAATAGAATGAACTGCTATTTATAGCAGAGTTTTGCCCCCGATTACAATCTGGGCACAGATACCCAAACCTGCCAACAACTGCAAAAGACGGCCTGATTTGATCTTTGTTGGCCGTAGCTGTACTTGCAGCATAGTTTTCCTAGATTTCGCACTTCTGACATATTTGGTAGCTTGGAAGGGGATTATCAATTAATTTGGTAGGTGCAGCGCAATTTGTCATTCAATGTTCACTACTGTTTTTCTTCAATGGTCACCCACTACGCCGCTTTAAGTATGGCTTTGGCTGTACTTTAATGGGCCCTAATCCCGAAAAAACTTGACTTTTCTCCTCCGAGGAAGCTAGCTGCTTAGCTGGCAAGATTTGGGCGGGAAACAACATTGAAATGCTCAAAAAGAACTATTGCTGTCCTGGAGCTGTCTGGCTGCCAAAATCTTCATCATTTTTATAAGTGTCAAAACGCTGCCCTGAAGCGCTCCAGAAAGGTGGATTTGCCCTCTAGCGCAGCCAGACAACAGCGCTTTACGACGCTTTTCACTCCTTAACAAAATTGACCCTTTTTCCCTTTTTTCACTAAGTGTCCAGGAAATACCCCAAAGCGCTCAACCCTTGCAATTTTGCCCTGGAGCGCTCGAGACTACAGCGCCCTAGACCTTTATACCGAAACTACTCTATATATACCCGCCCTTATGTGAGGGAGACTATAAGTATATATGAGCAACACGATACATGGAATTTAGGCGATACTGAAAGGGCATCGTGTTGTTTATGACACCTACCATAGAAGGTCTATTCCTCATGTGTGAGGCGTAACTTCCCCTAAGCACTTCGGAAAGCCCTTCGTCAGGAGTTACGCCTAACAATAATCACGATGTAGGTGTGAAATGAAGTGAATATCAAAACTGGTTTGCCTTATTTCTCCCCGACGATTGATAGAGAACAAGCTCAGACGTCGTTGTTGCAGCTATATTAGGCGTTAGATACAGTAGTCGAAGCACGACAGCATCACCTGTAAGTGTGGACCAGAGGTATCGTATATACCGAATGCTGTTGTGCAATAAATTGCACGAATAGGTGTATAAATTTGGGGTCTTTTCTTTTCTTTTATTTGTGTGATTGTTAATGCAAGAAAACAGGAAATTTAAATGCAAAACAACAACCACATATGCCCACAAAATTTAACTACTTGAGGTGTCGGTTTCCACATATATTCACGTTCCATAATTTTATTCCCCCCTTTGTCTTAGAATTTTGCAAGAAAGAAATGCATATGAGAGATCCCCCCTTGTTGTTGCAAAATAAACAATGGGAAAAAAAATACCCTTTCCAATTCCAATAAAAAACTACTTATCCCTCCAAAAACAACTTGAAAGGAAGGAAGGTATGTATGGAAGAATACCTCAAAGAAATTGTGCTTTGCTTCGGACTTCGAGATGAAAAAACTGCTCCTATGCCCTCTTTGGAACGAAAAATAGCTCCTGGTGTGAAAAAATTGACTTTCTGAGGTCAAAAATGCTTAGAAAAAAATGACAAAAAAAAGCAAAAAATTGACAAAAAATGGGGTGTCAATTTTTCTTGCTTAGGGCATCATTTTTTCTTGTTGTGGCATCATTTTTTCTTGCTGAGGGCGTCAAACAGAGATTGCAAGGCGTCAAACGATGGGCGGCGGGCGTCAACCAGACGAAGCGGGCGTCAACTTTGGCGGAGCGGGCGTCAACCGAGCAGAGAGGGCGTCACCATGCTGTGGCGGGTATAAAAAACGTATGCCCGATGGGAGTCGAAACTGCGACCGCCCTCCAACTAAACACCATGCATACCACTCGAGCTACTGCGCTCAATGAACAGGGGATAGAAGCGACAACATATTTATTAGCATCTTCGGGCATGAAAGGAGAAAAAAATATTAGTCCCACATTCTTCATGCGGGAGATTTTTGGGACTTTAAAAACAATGAAAGCCACATAGGCTTTCGGTTGCCTTTGGGCAACCACCCCCCATTTTGCCTCCTTTTGCCTGCGCGTGTCTCGAACCGCCCGAACTGCTGTCCTCGAACCGCTTGACTTGTCCTCGAACCGTGTGCTTTTGCTGTGTCTTGTTGTCCTCAAACCGCGTGCTTCTGCTGTGTCCTGCGTCGTCTCGCCAGGTGCTTTTTCTGCTGTGTCCTGCGTCGTCTCGCCAGGTGCTTGGCTGTCCTACGTTGTCTCGCCAGATGCTTGTTCTGCTATATCCTGCGTCTTCTCGCCTAGAACCGTGTGCCAAGAAGTTGGAGTAGTTGGTGCCAAACTACCTTAACCACGTCCCCTTGATCACACCGTGGCTCTGATACCATATTGAGTTTGACGAAGCAATATTATTCTTGTATTCCACATGATTAAATAGATACAATGCAAATTGGTTTGGTTGGTTGTGGAACCACCAAATGGTTACATATCCCACCTACTTGGAGAGCGCCTACGTGCGCTATATTTTTGTAAAATAATGTAATAACTTGACTTATGCTAACACATTTCAAATGTCCTAGCCAACTGAGCCTTAAGATCAATGATTTTCTTCATGTTGGGACCTGCAACCAGCATATCATCAACATACAACAGCAAAATAATAAAACTGCCATCATCAAACCTCTTATAGTATCCACAATGGTCAGCTTCACTCCTGCTGAAACCTTGGCTCTTCATGAAGGTGTCAAATTTTCTGTACCACATCCTTGGCGCCTGTTTCAACCCATATAGAGATTTCTTCAATCTGCAAACCAAATGCTCTTTGCCTCTTTCTTCATAGCCCTCAGGCTGATCCATATAAATCTCCTCCTCAAGATCACCATGCAAGAAAGCAGTCTTTACATCAAGCTGCTCCAGTTCTAAATCCTGTGCTGACCTTTGCACATAGCCTTTAGCAACCAAGCGAGCTTTATAGTGTTCCAACAACCCATCGCTGTTTTTCTTTACTTTGTAAACCCACTTGTTTCCAACAGCCTTTCTTCCAGGTGGGAGATCCACAAGTTCCCACATTTTATTCTTGTGAAGTGCCTCGATTTCCTCCTCCATGGATTTCCTCCACTTTTCTGCACTCTCAGACTCTTTAGCTTCCTGAAATGAACTAGGCTCACCATCATCAGTTAACAAAGCAAAAGAGGACTGATAAACATGAGAATACCTTTTCGGACACTTTTGTGGACGTGTAGATCTTCTAACCCAATGATCTGTTTATTGTGGCTCTCGGTCTTGTGACTGTTGTGGCTGCTCTACTTGCTGTTCTGCATGCTGGTCAAAGAATTCAGCATGCTGTTTCATCTTCATTTTTGTTCATGTCTACTTCAATTGGTACAACATTAGGTGTTTGCTGTACTGTTGTCACATTTTGCACGGGGTGCAATGTTTTCAATTTTGTAACAGTGCTGCTCTTCTTTTTCCCTCTTCCTCTATTTTCCTTCCCCCTTCTCTCCCTTTCCTTTTCTTTCCCACATTCTCTCTCTTCCCCCTTTTCTCGGAGCTCCCCAGTTGATTTTTTAACTTTCCAGCAAGTTACCTGAAAAATGGCTAAGTGTTGGTGCGAAGTACGCACTTCGCCCAGTTTTGGTGCGAAGTCCGACTTCGCCCCTCTTCTGGGCGCACCTTGCAATCTGCGCAGACCGGCAAGTCGACGTAAGAACGACAAGTGCTCGGAGCAAAGTCCGTACGGCGCGCAGACACCGTTCACTCATGCGCAGTCCGACTTCGCAGCGAAGTCGGAATGCGCCCTTGACAGGTGCGCAGTAGGGAAACAAACTCGAAAATACATCTAAGGCATGAAGGCCTTCCCGACTGCGCTGTTTTCTGCCCGCGCAACCCGAGACGCTCTGATCCCAAGCGAAGTTGGACAGACTGCCTTTCAAGGCTGACACGTGTCAAACAGCATCATCCATCATCTGACAAGTGTCCAACTTCGGGATTCGAGCCGAGACGTGCCGAGCAAAAGGACGAGCATGGGCTGCATTACCTGTGCCAACGACCTCATTTAAAGCCGATTGGAGGTTCTACCTGCTCCAGCTACCCGCATACCTGCCGAGATGAAGTTCTGCCCAACACACCGCCACGTAGCTGTCCAGCTTCCAGGAAGACCATGCTGCGGGTACAGTCCGGTCCGACAAAGGTCAGCATTTGCAGCTCTTTCGCCGCTTTTGTCAGCTTGTGTTTGACTGGGACCTTGTGCCCATTAATGTAACGGGAGGGACTCGGGCTATAAAAACCCACCATGAATTCATTGTAAAGGGTGGAAGGGGAATGTCTGTTAGGGAACCAATGTAACCGTGCTTCGGCTTATAAATATAATTTGTATGCCCTGGTTCTCGTTCTCGCTGCTTTTATTTCTTTATGTTTATGCTTTACGCTTCCCCGTGTCATGGCTCGTTGATTCATTTCAGCATTTGGTGATCGGGGGCCTTTAGCATTGTTTGTGTACTTTTAAATTTCATATAATAGATGTGGTAGCAGCTCCATCAGTTGTGTGTTACGTTGCTGTCCGTATCCGGTGATTGATGCGTTGTCGTGCTGTTAGTTCTCCTTGTAGGGAGAATGTTTGCTAGGGGACCATTGTAGCTGTGCGGTTAAAATCTCTGCATGACACATATACCTGGCTCTGATATCTCTGGGTTGCTTTCTACCCATGTTAGTGTCCGTAGGAGGTGATTGATGCGTTGCCGTGCTGTTAGTTCTCCTTGTAGGGAGAATGTTTGCTAGGGGACCATTGTAGCCGTGCGTGCACTGCTTAGGTATCGGAAGTATACATAGATTTTGCAGTTCTCAATCATGCTTTATATTCGTAATGCAGTAAGTATTGGTGATTGCTGGTTGCCGTACTGTTAGTTCCCCCCCACCAACTCCAAGTATATTTGTATATTCTTTCTGTACATTTATTTCTTTCCTGTACTCTTAGCTTGAACATAAACCCCCAAAAGGAGCCGGCCTTCTCCGGAGATTGGCTCGGAAGGCATCTCTTCCTTCCGGCCTTTCATGCTGGTGGGCGAATCTGGGCGCATTAACCCAAAATCCTTTCCTCATGGCAGATTCGTAACCAACAGTTTCTCTGGCACGCCCGGTGGGACCCGGGTCCCACATTTGAAGAGAGATTTTCTGATCAGTCTCCACCTGGCGCTGACAGTGGTTTCTGAGCACTCGGTGAGACAAGGAAGTTTCTCACCCCCGACAGAATTGAAGCACCGGTGTTCGCTTCATTGCTGTTCCAAATCTGAACACCTGGCGACTCGCACGAACAAATCCTCCGAGTCCGAAAGACCGGTCCCAACACCTTCATGCACACAAGAAGGTGGCAAGCAAGGGATCCGAGAAGCCCGCCCGAGTTCTACGAACCGGACATCAACGCCGAGGCGAAATTCCCAGTCGGGCCGACCCGCGAGCTCGTGTCGACGAAGCCGAGGCCGAGATCCAAGAAGAAGCCGAAGCTGAAGTCGGCGGAGCTGAGTACGAAATAGAAGAGGCCGAGGAAGAAGAAGATCCCGCATCCTCGGAAAGTACCGACACCGAGTACACAACCGACGGAGAAGAAGAAGAAGAAATGGCTGCCCAACAACCAAATGACGATGATCTCTTCCCGGCGGTGGACTCCTACGGGGCCCTTGGCCCCGGCCGGACAGCAAGCCGTGCCCCCCGCCGCTTTAAAGTCTATTCCCACATACGACGGCTACGGTAAGACGGCGTACGAGCACATCCAGGACATCCTTGCCCTGGCCGCATTGCATACTATTACCGATGAGAGTGTGAAGACCCGTCTGCTGGCCCTTTCCCTGAGGGGAAAGCTTCTCTACTGGTGGAGATCGCCGCCAGAGGGATCCATCACAGGGTGGCCCCAGCTTGCCAGAAGGCTCGTGAAAGGATGCAACGAGTCTGCTGACCCTACTTCTCTACTGCATCAGCTCCAAGCTATCCAGAGACATCCTCAAGAGGAGGTGTCTGATTTTAACATCAGGTTTGCGAGATCCCGGAAACGGGTACCTCGCGAACTTCGGCCTTCACCGGCATGGCCGCTCACTACTATCTGAGATCCTTCAACTCAGACATATGCCTGCTGCTGAAGATCGCCAGAATTGACGAGTTTCCTGCGCTGTACGAGGCTGCCCAGCAAGCTGAAGCTGACATTATTTCCATCGGCAGACTCCCGTCCAGGGTGCAGGAACCCATTCATCCCGACTTCCCTAGATCCCAGTATCCTTCTGCTTCTGGCGGTGCGCCGTCCACATCAGGGCAGCAACCCCAGCAGCAGTGGAATCCAGCGCCGGTCGTAACTCCTTACGGCCCGCCTCAATTGCATTACCCTCACCCGCCGCCTCCTGCTCCGCATTTTCCAGCACTTCCTGCTCCCCCACAGTACGCACCTTATTCTAACCCTCCTCCATTAGCCGCATTGCCTCCACCGGCACAATTGCCGCCACCGACGACAGAGCATTCAGAACACGATTCTCCAAGAGGTGCGGGCTTTGGCCTCGGGATACCATGCCATGTCCAATGACATGACCGCTCTGAAGAAGAAGCAGCCCAGATGGACCTCGCTCCTAGGAGGCCATATGCGCCACCGGCGCTGACGAAAGACAAAGCCCCAGAACACCGGCCCGCAGAGGCGTCCGCCTCCGAGAAATGCCGCTATAGAAGACCCGCCTGGTCCTCCCGACCAGGTCAACTGGTGCACTACGTGCAACGACCCGCATTCGGAGGAAGACTGCACTCTGCACCAGCACTACATCCAGACCTTGGCCGGCAGCGCCATAGAGGATGATGAACTGTACATGATCTTGGATGGCGAAGCCAACTTTGCCCTCCCAGAAGAGAATCTAGTGCCGCCCGCCAAGGAAGAAAAGAAGGCTGCGGATGCGGCCAAGCCTTTGCAAGTCTACGCAAGAAGAGAAAAACCGCAGCCCGAGGGCCGCCACCGTACAAGCGGCTGTGGCCATACACAGCCCAGGAGAAGGCATCCAAAGATAAAGCTCCAGCCAAACCTTCTCCGGCAAAGGCTCCCGCTGTTCCAGCCCCTTCTCCAGCAAAAGCCCCAACTCCGGCTAAAGCTCCCGTACTCTCACCCTCCACCCGAAACCAAAGAACAAGCCCGGGAGAAGTCGAAGTACTCGTCTCGACCAAGAGACAACGAGTTGAGGCCACCCAGCAGTACCGGACGAAGTATGAGCCGGCAAAACAAGCGGAAGGAGCTAGTACCTCGGGCTACAGCATTGTAGACGAGTTGAAAAGAACGCCTGCTAGAATCAGCATGTACGATGCTCTTCTCGCTCCCTGTGTCGGTGGATCTCGCCGCAAGAATCACTGAAGAATATGAAGAGCGGCAAGCAGATACAGCCCGCTGTCCTGGTTCAACCTTTGATGAGTCTCAGCCACTGGGAAGAACAGACCGCCACCCTTTTATCTTGTCTTTATGGATGCGAGGGCACATAGTTCACAACTGCATGGTGGATTCTGGTGCTTCCTCGACCGTGATGCCGAAGGCCGTCTCGCGATGAGATCGGGATGGAATACACACGGAGCAGCCCAAGGCGTGCCGCAATTAGACGGCACCCCCGTTAAGACAGCTTGGTGTCATAAAGGACATCCCTATCCGGCTGCACAAGGCTCTCGACATCGTAGTCATCCAAGAGGTCGTGGTTGTTGACTCGGAACCTTACTTCGGCATGTGTCTCTCTCGGGAGTTCACCGCGAAGCTGGGCGGGTACCTGCCTCTAGACTACTCACACATGGAAGTGCCCTTCAAAGGAAGGAGACTGAAAATTTTTAATGAGAAGCCTTCCACCTTCCTAGTAGACAAGATACCCGGAGGAGAGATGGACTGCATGGTCCAGTTGTCAGAGGAGGAGCTGGTGACAGTGGAGCTGACTGAGCAAGCCTTCGAAGTGCTACAGCTTGAAGATGAGTTCTCGTTGCGGGACTTCAATGCCGTAATCGGGACAGAGCAAGGCTGTTACTCCATTGTACAGCCCGAGAGGCTTGACATGTCAGCTGCGAAGGAAGTAGGACCTGCACCCGATGAGCTGTGGAAGCTTTTCTTTGATGGCGCGCGATGCAAAAATGGCGCCGGTGCAGGGGTACTTCTGGTTTCTCCAACCGGAATCCAGAAAGACTATACCTACAGATTGGCCTGGAGCTGCACTAACAACTCAGCGGAATACGAAGCCCTATGCCTGGGTTTGCGAAAGGCGGAGAGGCTCGGAATCAAACACCTGCAGATTTTCGGAGATTCGGAGCTGGTGTGTCACCAAGTTACGAAGAAGTGCGCATCCAAACAGCACTATCTTAGAGCGTACCGCAACCGAGTGTGGGACCTGATGGAGTCATTCGACTCATTGAATGTCAAAGCAATATCGCGTGAGAAAAACAAACACGCAGATATTCTGGCGTCTGTTGGAGCCAGGTACGTTCCGGCTGAAGACGTTGTCCAGAAACCGAAGCCGGTTCGTACTATCTACAGGCCTTCTGTGCCTGATAAGGACACCCACTGGCAGGTGTTCAGTTGTGACGAGGAGATCGTCACATTCCTGGTTAACGAAGTGTGTGTAATCGAAGGTAGAGACCCTGATGACGAGCAATATGAGGGGTTAATACAGTTACGGAATAATCATGTCCCAAAAGGACTGATTACATTAGAGAGTCTCTTTGATCAGAATGACAGAGCAATATCTCACGTAATCAAAGTAGACCCGAGGCAATATGCTGACCTGGAACTTGAACCTGGTAAAACTATCAAGGTCGGAACAGACTGCACGTCGGAGGAACTTGGGCAGATCAGATCACTGTGCCAGGAGTTCCCCGACATCGTGGCCCGGTGCTACGAGGATTTGAGGGGGTATGACAGAACTGTCATCCAAAGATACCATTGAGCTAGAGGATGGCGCCAAGCCATTCCGAAGAAGCAGAGGGCCGTGAATCCGAAGATTGAGGCCATGATGAAGACCGAGCTCTTGAAGATGCTGGAGGCCAAGATCATCTACCCCATCAAACATTCATCCCGGGTCGCGAATTTGGTGCCCGTGAGGAAAAAGAATGGCGACATTCGTCTCTCGTGTCGACTTCGTAAACCTAAATCAAGCTTCCCTCGGGGACCACTATCCGCTTCCCCAAATCGACCGTATTCTACATATCGTTGTCGGAGCCCGTAGATTTTCACTTTTAGATGGATTTTCCGGCTACAACCAGATTTGGGTCAAAGACGAGGACCAACATAAGACGGCGTTTACCACCAAGTGGGGGACGTTCGCCTATCAGCGCATGCCGTTTGGCTTATCCAATGCTGGTGCCACATTCCAAAGGGCCATGGACCTGGCCTTCCGAGAGCTGCTCAATAAGATTATTGTCATCTACCTTGATGACATGACTGTTTTCTCTCACCAACGAGGAGATCATGTCTCGCACCTACGGCAAATATTTGAGAGGTGTCGAGAATTCGGCATTTCTATAAACCCGAAGAAGTCTGTCTTCGCGGTAAAGGAAGGAAAGCTGCTGGGACATGTCATCTCCGAGGAAGGCCTCGCCATTGACCCTGACAGAGCAGAAGCCCTCGTTCGCTTGCCAGCCCCCATTGATAAAAAAGGGCTGCAGTCCTTCTTCGGTCAGATTAACTTCGTGCGGAAGTTCATTCCGGACTTCGCACAGGTGATCAAGCCTATGGCCGAACTGCTAAAAAAGGATACGGTTTACGAATGGACTGATGAGAGAGAGCAAGCCTTCGAGGAAATCAAGGCTCGAATTGCGCAAGCTCCGGTGTTGACAAACCCGGACTACTCCAAGGACTTCATCCTGTATGCAAGTGGGAGAACCCGAAAGTTACGCCGCAGTCCTAACTCGTAAGGGAAACGATGGTGAGGAGCGCCCCATAGCGTTCCCCGAGCCAAGTGATTCTCGCCGCATGAAGAAAAGTACAATTTTATAGAGCGGCATGTTCATGCTCGTTATGAAGTCCCTTCGGAAGTTCAGCATTTTGTCTCCCGCAGCAAGACCACTGTCTTTGTGATTCACCCGGATGTTCGAAGCTTCATCTTACAAGGAGAACCGGGCCACAAGAGAGCGGGATGGATTGCCAAGATCCAGGAGTTTGACATTGAAGTGCGGCCCACCAAGCTTATCAGAGGCCGAGCCTTGTGTCAAGAATTGGCCCGAAGCGCTGCAGCCGGCATCTCTGCCTGTAAGTGGGAGGACACAGCGACACGCATCTACCTAGCCAACTCCTTATCGGAGGGGAGTGATTGGACAGATGAACTGGTGAGATTCTTCTGCACCGGAAGATGTCCCGATCACCTGAACGCCTCACAACGAAGGAGATTTCGGCTAGGTGCACTTAAGTACACTCTTCGCCCCGAGGGGCTTTACTTCAAAAACATCGACGGCATCCTGTTGCGGTGCGTCAAAAAATCAGACCAGCCTAGGGTCCTCGGAGATTTTCATTCCGGGATGCCTGGGGGTCACCATTCTTCAAGGCCAACGGCCTTAAAAATAATAAGAGCTGGGTACTATTGGCCCACTCTGTTTGCGTACGCTCATGCGGTCTGCTCTAAGTGTGATCAATGCCAAAGGTTTGCTGGCCGAAACAGAAAAGCACCCCCGCCCCTTCAACCGATTCAGGCCGAGACTCCGTTCCAAAGAATGGGGTCTAGACTTCATTGGGGTGATTTCTCCTAACTCCTCTGCCGGACACAAGTTTATTCTTACAGCCACCGACTATTTTACACGGTGGGCAGAGGCAATCCCGACCAAGAACGCAGACCAAGAAACGGTCATCAGGTTCATTGAGAGCCTGATTACCCGCTTCGGGGTTCCAGAGTCAATTGTGACAGACAACGGTCCGGGATTCGTAGGCGCTGTACTCACGGAGTACACTGGCAGACTTGGCATCTATCACAAGATGTCTTCTAATTACTACCCGCAGGGGAATGGCCTTGCCGAGTCTACTAACAAGAACCTCCTGAAAATCATCCGGAGGACCATTGAAAGAAACAAGCGGACTTGGCACTTACTCCTCGAACCGGCGCCGTGGGCGGACAGAGTTGCGTTCAAGAAATCCATCGGAACGTCCCCCTATGCGCTCGTCTATGGCAAAGAGGCCGTCATGCCATCACACATCGAGATCCCTGCCCTATGGATGTTGGACGAAGACAAGAGCAGCGGAGACCCGGTGGACGACAGACTGTGCCAACTCCTGCAGTTGGAAGAAGACAGAGAAAGTGCATACCAGGCCTTCACTGATCACATTGCAGCCACTCAAGGCTGGTTTGCCAAAGGCACCACTGCCCGAGTTTTCGAAATCGGGGACCTGGTGCTGAAGTGGGACTCATATAAAGCAAAACCGGGTAATCACGGGAAGTTTGATGCCCTCTGGGAGGGCCCTTATCAGATTGCCCGGGTGAACCAGTTTAATGCCTACGTACTTCGGGATATGGAGGGTCAGCTCCTGCATATCCCTGTCAACGGGTTCCACTTGAAAATTTACCGCTGCTGAAGGTGCCCGAGTGGCCCTTCTTTGTAAAAATTTCCCTTATGCATTTCCATTTCCCGACATGTACAGTTTCCAGCTTTCAGCTTTTAATTGTTATTTTTCATTTTTTGAGCTTAACTGCGGCATGGGAGAGAAGGACAGACTTCGCAGCGAAGTCTGTCATCGCCCCTCAGGAGGGGCGAAGTTCGGGCTGTGCAAAGGAAGGAGGAAGCAAAGCAAAGAAAAAAGGCTAAAAAAATGGCTAAGTGTTGGCCGAAGCCCGACTTCGCAGCGAAGTCGGGCTTCGGGCCAGCCAAAGTGCGAAGCTTGAAGGGAAAACTACAAAGGCACAAAGGAGAACGGACTGCGCCCAACTTTGGGCGAAGTCCGACTTCGCACGCGAAGTCCGACTTCGGCCGGCTTGCGTGCGAAGTACGAACTGCGCACAACCTCCGCGCGAAGTGCAAACTTCACACGAAGTTCGAACTTCGCCCAAACTTCGGACGAAGTCCGAACTCGCTTCAATGTTCACGCTGCGCAGCTCGTACGGTTCGGTCTAAAGGAGCAAGAAAATGCTAAGTGTTCGCTCCTCCGAAGGTTGCAAGGACCGATCGCGCTCAATCCTTGAGCGCGAAAGAAGAAAAGAAAAGGAACAGTTCAACGCGCACTTCGCGCGAACTTCGCAAATTGCAAGTCCGACTTCGGCGAAGTCGGATCGCGCTCAACTTCGGGCGAAGTCCGACTGCGCCTCGTTTTCTGGGCCAGTTTGGGCAAAGGTTTAAAAAAATAAATAAAATATTCAAGAAGGTCCCAAGCTGGACCCAAGGCGCATTGTAACCGTTCTAAAGTGGGTTTCCGCACCAAAGGTCCTTTCTTGAGCAGTGTGCCCGGATTGCGGCAGTGACGTCAGCCATGGCGCAGCGTCCAAGACAAAATTAATGATTGCACAGTCTTCAAGGAAAAGTGCAATAAAAGGAACATGGCACGTCTGCTTGAGTACACTTTTTTCAAACATTCTCCTGCGCAGCCGCCCAAGAAACATAACTCAGCCGACCTACCCCCTCCTGCGCGGCATTAATGGCGCCGTCATTATCTAGAAAAGGGGGTCAGATGCATTCAAACATGCCAGACTACGCAGATTATTCCTTAGACGGTGCAAATTATTCCTGTGACAGCGAAATCTGCTGCAGACGCCCTGAACTTGTAATTATTGCTGATTCGGAGAGATGGACAGAGGAAAGATGCCAGTGTCAGCGCAATCCAGCGAAGGGAGCGAGCACAAGGATTTACCACAGCCGGGTGTTTTCAGAAGTAAAACACCGCCAGAGCCAAAGTCAAAGTCCCGGTCTAAAAAAGTACAGCATGGGCAAGCCCCACCACCTCCGTTAAATTACTTGGCGGGATACGTGGACGGCTCGTTTTCTATGAGCCCGACTAAGCCGCGGACAAATGTGGAGAGTCGGGTCGACAAAGTTTCGCCCTCTCATCATTTCGGAGCGGCGTACAAATCCAACCTTTTCGGATTCTTGTGCCCTCCTCGTCCATCAATGCCCGGAACCGGTAGACATCATTGTCAGACACTACAGACCAGCTACCCGGCAAATTTGCAGCTCCAGCGGCAAACCCTTGTTCACGCTCGCACAGGAGACTGTCCAGCCAGCTTTCGCCTCAGGGTTGGAGTATGACTCCAGCACAATTCTCAGAAAGATAAATTTGGGCGAGCAAGCGGGACGTTTCACGCAAACGAAAAGGATGAGGGATTTCCTCAATTCGGAGCTGAACGCCCCGCTTGTAGCTGGACAAAGGCCAACCGGCCCCATGCCCTTGGCAGGGTTTCAGAGCAAATATCTATATACCATCTTGGCATGGATTCTCGGTTGCGACTCCGATGAGCTGGTACAACCGTACCAGCTAGCGCTGGCAGAATGTCTCCTGTGTGGAGAATCCTACGAACCAGCGGCGCAGAGAAGTGGAAAGCGCCCCATCTTTTTCGACTGGGCAGACTGGCTGGCATACGCCATCCACTCCAGCCTAGTCAAGATCCAGAAGAAGCAGTCCACCGATTTTCGGTTCAGTTCTGTTCTAGCCTGGCTTTGTTTGTACCATTTGCACTCCCGGATGCCTATCCCGAACCTGAAGAAGGTCAACGAGAAGGGAGAGCCACAGCCCGTCTATAACTGGACGGATGACCTATACCGGAAAGGGTCCTACTACAAGTTCAACTTCAACTTTCTGGGATTGGTCATGTCAGTCTTCAGCGAAAGCGAAATCCCCCGTCCCCCGAGAGAAATGACGAGCGCTTTGCTGAATCAGAAGCTTGGGGACGTTTTCAGACTGACGCAGGGAATTGTGGTCAGAATCTACGGATTCAAGGGCAAACCTCATTTGCTGCCCTACTGGTGCACGGAGCATCTGTTCGGGATGGAGGTTGCCCGTCAGATGGACTATGTTGAGGAGGAGTTCGGCCTAGGAAAGAAGAGAGGACAGATTTTTCAATATCCTCTTTCCTGGGCAAACGTTGAGATTTTTGAGGTAGGACAACATGTCTACCTAGAGCAAGAGTTTTCCCGGATCGGCCTGGTTCTGTTGCTGCAGCGCTGGAAGTATGACCCGTATGGAATAAGGGGAAAGTTCGCACATCTCTGCCCCCGGGCAGATATAACTGAGGATAGATGCGATGTGGTCCATGTGGACCTTGACTGGGAAATCGAATTAATGGAAGCTTCTCCTCCCTGGCAGGATTTTTACTGCGAGGAGGTGACATATGACCCCAAGCGAAACCCGGACCACCAGTTCTCATCTCCAGGGTTCAGAAAGTTCCTATCCAAGATAGCAGGCCTTAACTGGCCAAAAGAGAAGATTACCGAATGCTGGAAGATGAGATGCCGCACGCAGCACGACAAATCCACCAGGAGAAATCTGGCCGTGGATGACGACTTTTCGGTTCTCTATGACCAACATCATGACAGCTGGCGGCCGTTCGCATATCAAGGTTACGTTCCCCGAGGTCCCTTTGAGGACTATAAAGGAGGGTCTTCCTCCCAACAGTTGTACACTTCGGCAACTGCCAGCGCGGGCCCAGCAGACATCCAGGTCGATCCAATGCAGCCCGTGGCTTCCAAGGCGGCGCCTGAGAAGGCGAAGAAATTAGTCAAGGCAACGCCCGAGGTGATCCCTCAGGCACAAAAGACGCCAGCGCCGCCAGAGGGCAGACCGGTTGCGGCAGACCTTCTGCAAGTCAAACCCCGGTACAAGTTTACCGTGGGAGCATCAGCGCCTGCTGCACCTGCTTCATCTCCTTCCCCCGATCCGACCATTGTTCCAGAAGAAAAGAAAAGGAAGAGAGTGGAGAAGATCAGGCGACCTAGCCTGATAGTGCAGCAGCCAGTCGCAGAACCGCAGCCGCGTCCTGCCGCCGCAGAGACAGTTTCTCTGGGCAGTCCCAAGCCACCCGCCGGAACCAAAAGCGCAGACATCCATCCAGCATCGGCTCAGGCGGAGCCCGCAGGTACGTTTGCTGCCCCTGTCTCTTTGGTCTCATCCAGTCCTACTCCCACTCCGTCTCCCGCTCAATCTGAGCAAGTCATGGCCGCATCCTCCTCCCCGTCTCCACACCCTTCTAGCGGCCCCCATTCTTTTGATCAGTTTGCTCAAAACCCCAACGTTTCCCTATCTCTGAGTCAAACTCCAAACCCTTCGCCTGAAGTTAGTGCTGAAGCCGTCCATTCACCGTCACATCCACCGTCTCAGCCGCTTCAAACCCTTGCAGTATCGCCCGCTCCCATCTCCATTTCCCGGTCGCCCCTTAAGCGGCCGATTCTTCCCAGGTCCATCCGGTTCCTCCTGATCCCATTCCCGCAGGAGAGACGTCTCAGCAGAACCCTAGGCTGGAGGAACCAGACTTCATGGACGACCTCCAGAATACAGACGATTTGCCTCTGGCAACGAGAGCCGTAGAATACTCTGTCACTTTCCTCCAGAACCTGAAGCGGAGGAGACCTGAAGAGATAGCCGCCCCGGTGAAGCGCACCAAGTACAATTTCGAGAGGAGAGTGCTTACTACAGAGAAGATAATCCCAAAAGTGAAGAAGCCTCTCCGGGAAATGACCAGGGCGGACTACGAGCTCCAAACAAAGGAGAAGAGCTTTGATGACATCAACAAGCGATACGAGATTCAAGGAATCATTCGTAGAGCTGACAATCTCCTTGTCAAGAGTCTGGAGGAGCAGGAAGAGCTCTTCGGGTTGCAGGATAAGACGAGACAGCTTGAAGAGGACCTGTCCAGGTCCACTGAGCAGCTGGAAGCGGCGCGGCAAGAAATAGATGAACTCAAAGCCCAGCTGGCCGCTTCTCAAGCAACAAGCCGCAACCGAAAAGCAGGCAGCCTTGGAGCAGATTTCTCAGCTCCAAGAGTCTTTGAAACAGGCGCAGTCGCAATCTGCAGAGAGAGCATCTCAAGCGGCGGCCTTTTCGAAGAAGAAAGTTAAGGAGATGCGAGCTGGTTTGCTGCGGGGATGCAAGCCCCACACCTATAAGGCGATGGCAGTTCTGGATTTCGCATCCAGAATTCAAGAAGTTTCTGCCCAGGGAAAGCCTGTGGTAGAGGAGGCCGAACGTCAGGCGAAGCAATGGCTGGACCTGGCGATAAATCTTCAGGAGCGCGAGCGCGATGGCCTCCAATTTTCTCCCGTGTCCTCATTCGCTGCAGAATGGGCAGATGCAAGGGTAACCTTGCATAAATATTTCAAAAAATTAGAAGAGGTGAGAGTTGCCAGACGAATGTTAGACGCATTCGGACATGAAAGAGACATTTGTATGGCTCCCTTTCGCGCTCTTTCAGAACTAGGGTGTCCAGGTTTTGTTGAGAATGGCGAGCTTCTCACCCTAGATCAGGTGAAAAGGAATTGGCAGTCCTTTGAAGCAGATACAGCTGAAATTGATAGCTGGACTGAGCCAATTCAGAAAGTCGAGTCACTCGGATGGTGTCCAAATATTGCAAGATCAGCTCCTACTTCCAGGAGCTAGAAAAAAGATACCACACCATCGACCTGCACGCGGTCGCTGCTTTCCACGCAGCATTAGAAGAAGTTGCTGACCGTCGGCCATTCGAGGCAGAAGCCTGGGGCCAAGCCCAAGCCGCATACACTCGCATCTGCGAGGCAGAGGGGAGAACGATTGCCGCGAGGAGAACAGACTAGAGCAAAGCAAAAGGCAGGGGAGGCAAGTTCCTCTGCACCCAATGGATGAAGGCATGGATTCTTTGCGCCGAGGCGAGCTCGACACCCCGCGAGCCGCCAGAAATGTTGTCACATTTTGCACGGGGTGCAATGTTTTCAATTTTGTAACAATGCTGCTCTTCTTTTTCCCTCTTCCTCTATTTTCCTTCCTCCTTCTCTCCCTTTCCTTTTCTTTCCCACATTCTCTCTCTTCCCCCTTTCTCGGAGCTCCCCAGTTGATTTTTTAACTTTCCAGCAAGTTACCTGAAAAATGGCTAAGTGTTGGTGCGAAGTACGCACTTCGCCCAGTTTTGGTGCGAAGTCTGACTTCGCCCCTCTTTCTGGGCGCACCTTGCAACTGGCAGACCGGCAGGCTGACAGAAGAACGACAAGTGCTGGAGCAAAGTCCGTACGGCGGCAGACACCAGTTTTCACCTGTGTGCAGTCCGACTTCGCAGCGAAGTCGGAATGCGCCCTTGACAAAAGTGCGAGAGGGAAACAAACTCGTAAATACATCTAAGGCATGAAGGCCTTCCCGACTGCGCTGTTTTCTGCCCGCGCAACCCGAGACGCTCTGATCCCAAGCGAAGTTGGACAGACTGCCTTTCAAGGCCGACACGTGTCAAACAAAGATCATCCATCATCTGACAAGTGTCCAACTTCGGGATTCGAGCCGAGACGTGCCGAGCAAAAGGACGAGCATGGGCTGCATTACCTGTGCCGCCGACCTCATTTAAAGCCGATTGGAGGTTCTACCTGCTCCAGCTACCCGCATACCTGCCGAGATGAAGTTCTGCCCAACACACCGCCACGTAGCTGTCCGGCCTTCCAGGAAGACCATGCCGCGGGTACAGTCCGGTCCGACAAAGGTCAGCATTTGCAGCTCTTTCGCCGCTTTTGTCAGCTTGTGTTTGACTGGGACCTTGTGCCCATTAATGTAACGGGAGGGACTCGGGCTATAAAAACCCACCATGAATTCATTGTAAAGGGTGGAAGGGGAATGTCTGTTAGGGAACCAATGTAACCGTGCTTCTGCTTATAAATATAATTTGTATGCCCGGTTCTCGTTCTCGCTGCTTTTATTTCTTTATGTTTATGCTTTACGCTTCCCCGTGTCATGGCTCGTTGATTCATTTCAGCATTTGGTGATCGGGCGCCTTTAGCATTGTTTGTGTACTTTTAAATTTCATATAATAGATGTGGTAGCAGCTCCATCAGTTGTGTGTTACGTTGCTGTCCGTATCCGGTGATTGATGCGTTGTCGTGCTGTTAGTTCTCCTTGTAGGGAGAATGTTTGCTAGGGGACCATTGTAGCTGTGCGGTTAAAATCTCTGCATGACACATATACCTGGCTCGATATCTCTGGGTTGCTTTCTACTCATGTTAGTGTCCGTAGGAGGTGATTGATGTGTTGTCGTGCTGTTAGTTCTCCTTGTAGGGAGAATGTTTGCTAGGGGACCATTGTAGCCGTGCGTGCACTGCTTAGGTATCGGAAGTATACATAGATTTTGCAGTTCTCAGTCATGCTTTATATTTGTGATGCAGTAAGTATTGGTGATTGCTGGTTGCCGTACTGTTAGTTCCCCCCCACCAACTCCAAGTATATTTGTATATTCTTTCTGTACATTTATCTCTTTCCTGCACTCTTAGCTTGAACATAAACCCCCCAAAAGGAGCCGGCCTTCTCCGGAGATTGGCTCGGAAGGCATCTCTTCCTTCCGGCCTTTCATGCTGGTGGGCGAATCTGGGCGCATTAACCCAAAATCCTTTCCTCATGGCAGATTCGTAACCAACAGTACCTCCTTCCTTTGCATGGATTTTTCATCAAAAATAACATTTCGGCTAATAATTACCTTGTGGGCAGTAGGATCCCACAGTCTATACCCCTTTACTGCATCTCCATAGCCGAGAAAAACACATTTGCTTGACTTTGGATCAATTTTGGACCTTTTTCTTTAGGCACATGGGCAAATGCATCACCGCCAAAGGTACGCAAATGAGAGTAATCAAATGGCTTACCACACCAAACTCCTCCGGAATCTGTCCATCCAACGCAGCTGTAGGTGACTTGTTAATGAGGTAAACAACTGTATTAACAGCCTCTGTCCAGAACCTTTTATCCAACATGGATGCGCTGAGCATGCTTCTTGCACGTTCCATGATTGTGTGATTCATCCGCTCAACCACACCATTTTGTTGTGGAGAATATGGTACGGTCTTCTGGTGCTTAATTCCTTCCTGCGTACAAAATTTATCAAATTCCTTGGAGCAATATTCACCCCCATTATCTGACCTAAGACATAAAATAGGCTTGCCCAAAATTTTCTCTACTCGAGTTTTGAACTCTTTAAATTTCTGCAAAGCTTCCGACTTCTTCTTCAGAAAATAAACCCACACTCTCCTAGAATAATCATATATAAAAGTCAGAAAATAGATGGCACCATTTAATGACTGAGTGGGGACTGGTCCAAATATATCCGAATGTATATTGCAAAAATCAGAACTCTTACCAGGGCTTGCAGTAAACCGAACCTTCTTTTGTTTACCAAAAATAACGTGCTCACACAAGTCTAGATTGCAAGACTTAATCCCAGAAAGCATACCTTTGTCATGCAGAATTTTCAGACCTTTTTCACTCATATGGCCTAGGCGTTGATGCCATAGCATTACTACATCCTGAACAGAAGTTGCTGCTACTGCATGGTTTGTCACCTTATCACCGCATAAATGATATAGGGTCCCATAAGATTCTCCCTTTGCTACTACAATAGCACCTCTGGTAATTTTGCAATAGTTGTTACCGAAAGTGACAAAATACCTTAGCTTATCCATAATCTTGATTGAGAGCAAATTCTTCCGCAAATCTGGCACATGTCGTACATCACATAACATCCTTTCTCTACCATCGTCCAACCTGATCCTTATTTCCCCTCTTCCCACAATTTCTAAAGGGTGATCATCACCCAAGTAGACCTTCCCACCACTATATGGTTGATATTTTTCAAACCAATCTCTGTGAGGAGACATGTGGAAAGATGCACCTGAGTCCAAAACCCAGGTATTTAGAAAAGATCTGCTGTTGCTGATACAGAAAGCCTCACATGTTGCCGTCTCTCCAGAATTTATTGTACTGGCCTCAATTGATGGCTGAAATAGCTTTTCACCATTTTTTTTCTTTCTTTAACTGCCAACGGTCCTTTGAGTGCCTTGGCTTCCCACAATGCCAGCACTTCCCTTTCAGCTTGTGTCCTTTAGACTTAGATTTGGACTGTGATCTACCTTGTTGACTCTTCTCGAAAGATCGACCTCTCAAGGATAGGGCTTCATTGGTTGAGGGTTCCAAAGACGTTTTCCGCCTCAACTCTTCTACCAACAAAGCGGCTACCACATCATCAAAAGTTAGAGCTCCTGATGATGAATTGTTGATGGTCATCACCAAATGATCCCAAGTCTTTGGGAGGGAACAAAGTAGGGTGATAGCTCTATCCTCATCCTCCATATTCACATTAACTGAAACCAGTTTATTGATAAGGGTATTAAACTCATTCAAGTGATCTGCCACAGATGAACCCTCCTTCATCCTTAGGGTCATAAAGCTGTTTTTTCAGAAAAACCTTATTTGTTGCAGATTTCGTCTCATACAACTTTTCAAGCTTCTTCCAAAGGGCTTCCGCAGTCTTTTCTTCAACAACATTGAACAAGGCGAAGTCCGCTAGGCATAGACGGATTGTAGAAACCGCTTTCCTATCTAGCATTGCCCACTCCTCATCTTTCATGTTGCTTGGTTTACTCGCAACCCCTTTCAAGGCTAGGGCTTGGTCATTTTGAACCAACAAATCCTCCACCTTCATCTTCCATAGGGCGAAGTTCCTGCCATCAAACTTTTCAATCTCAAACTTGGTTACACTTCCAGTCATTGTTGCAGCTCCCACTCGCACAAAACCCTAGGCTCTGATACCAGATGTTAGAAAATATAGCAAAATTATGTGCAAGCAGAAAAACACAATAACACAGAAAAAAAAATAACACAGATTTTACGTGGAAAACCTGCAATGTACAGGAAAAAACACGGGGCAATGGCAGCTTGAACTTTTATTGATTTAGGAAAAATTACATTCAATCAACCTTTACATGCGAGGGGTCATTCCCCTTTTATAGAAAAAACAAAAGTCCAAAAAATTGTTCATTTCCTCTTCCAAAGGAAGACTCCAAAAAACTATTCGCTTTCTCTTCCAAAGGAAGAATCCAAAAAATTGTTCGTTTCCTCTTCCAAAGGAAGACTCCAAAAACTGTTTGTTTCCTCTCCCAAAGGAAGACTCTAGAAAATTGTTTGTTTCCTCTTTATAAGCTGCACTGCCATGCACCTCTTTGCTGAAGAACATTGGATATCTGGATATTGACTTCACCTCCTAACAGTTCCTGGTACCTAGTTTGAGGGTAGCAGTAGAGAATTGTTTGAATGATTAGGAAAGCCTAAAGGAGAGGCTTACGGCACTGGTACAATTGGATGGAAGGTAGCTAATGGCTCAGTGGGCAACAAAAATTGCTCAAAGACGAAGGAAGTTGTGTCAAGACAAGCATCTGAGAAAAACGAAGTTGAAAGTAGGTGACGTGGTGCTAAAGTTCAATGGCAAGCAAGAAATCAAGCCAGGGAAGTTGAAGACCCTATGGCTTGGACCCTTCCAAGTGGCTGAAGTGATGGATAATGAAGCAATACAATTTCAAAATTTGACCGAGATGCAATGCCCCGAAACAGTCAACGATACAAAGTTGAAACCATATAAAGTGAAATCACAAGTAAATATGACCAACATTGAATCATCGAAGAGACCGTAGGAAGACTGATGGAGGCACCACGATAGTCTTCAAAGAGCTTTGAAGGGATTCAATTCCAAGAGAACCAAGTGGGAACGTAAATCAAGGTGCAACTCAAGAAGAAGATATCGGGTTAGGTTGGTTATTAGGGACAAATAGAGGACAACTTGTTATCAAACAAAGAGTTGGAACCAAGACCAACTGAATGACAAAGGATACATGTTCATGTAAGATTCCCAAATACGCAGGAAGAACGAAGACTCCAATTACTAACAAACGCAGATATGTGACGAATGGAATAAGTAACAAGGGTAAGGCCCAATCATGAATCTCGGAGTAATGAAAGTGATGATGAAGACATGAACCCACTTGCACAAATTGGTCTCATGCAACCAAGGATGCATAGGGAGATGCAAAGGTTGCAAGAGTATGAAACTTTGCAAAGATATAAAACGCTCGAATGAGGGATTAGATTGTTCGAGAGCTAGACAAAACAATGCAACGAATCAATGAAAGAGAAGTATAAAGACAAGAAGAACTAGATGATCTTGAACAACAAAGGTTGACGAGGGAACAAGAAGGATATGAAATATGGAGGGATATATACAAAGTACATTCTTCCCAAAAGGGGGAAGGAAGGCAATCCGAAAGTAGTAGCCTATTCTCCATAAGTTCAAGTAGTCCCTCCACGATCTCACATGCCATTAAAATAAACAGTAGGAGTAGTAGCAGTTCAAGCTCTCTATTGACAAAAAGATCTAGGAGGAACTTGACTAGAATTCAACCAGTCCCTCAAGTAGGAAAGAGAAGAAACGTCCAGGAAGACTCCAAGGAAGGAAGACAGGCCAGGAGAAGACTGGAAGAAATACCAACCCCTGTTAATGAAGGAAAGGGTGAGTCTAATAGTTTGCAAGGATTACTAGGAACTCCAATGGTACCACAAAGAAACAACTTAGGCAACTTGGAAAGACACTCAGGTCTTCTCGGTGGTTTAAGGTTACCCAGCCAAGGGAGGAGTTTGGTGGCCTCCCTCCCGATGGCTTAAGAGGAAGACATTTCCCTCTTGCCACCCCTAGGCCGCAAGGTTGATAGGATAGGCCACAAGGACCATTCTTCGATCAAGCATGAACCAACCAATTTTTGTGGAATCACGAGGCTAGCCTATTAGGATCGTCTCGTGGTTCACATCGAAACCTAAGACACCTTACTAGACGAATAAGGACTCGAAAATACTTCGAATAGCCGGAGAATGGGGGTAGCCAATTCCACAATATGGAGGCTTGTCCAATGAAGGGAGTAGCTATACAAGAATCATCACGACAAAGACAAAGAACGATTGTGGAAGAACAAAATCGAATTACACAAGTAGTCTAGAAAAACAGAGAAGAACTGCGAAGAAAGGGTTATCCTTTAGGTCCAAACAAGAAGATAAGCAATAATCAAATAAGACGAGTACTAGATAGCCCTTAGCAGGTTAGAAGAATTCCAAGAAGCCATTGACAAGATGGCAGGGGGCCGTCAACAAATTGGCAAGACGGCAAGGGGCCATCGGCAAACTGACAGGACGACAAGACCGAGTCTACGATTGGACAGGACAGCAAGGTGCAATCTACAACTAAGCAGGACAGCAAGTTGTAGTCTATAGACTGAGAGAAGCGAAGATGACTGTCATGAGGATGATAGGATGACAGGATGCCATCAAATAGATCATCAAACGACTGAAGAGGATAAAGAAGCAAGACATCTAAAGCAGAACCAAACTGAAGATTGTTGTCAGGAAGGTCGATGAAGGTTGTCGTCAAGGAAGATAGGAGCACAAATCGTCGACGAAAGACAATTAAAATCCAAATTTACATCGTCGTTCGGTTTTTACGGAGAAAATGACACATGGCAGTCATCTATTGTATAGTATGTAAATAAAATTTGAAAAAAAGAAAAATAATAAAAAATTCAAAAAGCAAAAAAGACAAAAATAGAAGCGGGAAACGAATCGTCCCTTGCATGCAGGGTGGTGAGGTGGCGATCATCTATCAAGTAGGAGACGTAGTGGCAGTTGGATAACCATTTGCATGGGCGGCAATCGATTTCGGAATAATTATAAATAGATTCGAGTAGGGAGGCATAGGCATAATGCAATTAAAGCTGTATAGGAAGCTTGCAGACACCTAAAGAAGCTTGCAGATGCAAAGAAGGATGCCTTAGGAGGTTGTCGACATTGCAAATGACAAGGACGACATTGTGGAAGTTGAATTGCAGGCAAGGGTTTTTTAAAGGAAGGGAGAAGAAAGGAGTAGGGGTACTTGTGTGCGAAGGTGAAAAGCTATTAAAACCAAACAAAAGGTGAAAAAGTCGCACATGTTGAAGAAGACAACGAAAAACCAAAATCTTCCCGTCATAGGGTAACCATTGCTCAAATTAGTTGCAGTTAGATGAAGGAGAAGCAGAAGGAGCCAGCATCTGGAAGTTCCATCATAGGCAGAGAGTCAGAGGAGTTGTCTGAAGAGACAGAGGATTTGTCGTCTGAGAGTGCCGATTGAGGCCAACAGTAAGAGGGGTTGACCTCTTAAGGTGTTGTTTGAGAGCACAAACTGTCATTTGGAAGGCTGCAACAGAAGTTGACTATTTGAAAAAGTGTCATCATCTACAAAATCCCAAACAGTGTCGTCAAGGAAGAGTCGTCTGTAGAACTACAGTCTGGAAGTGTCGTTGGCAAGACTATACTACGATAAATAGTGTCATCTAAGATTGACATTGCCAGAGGAACTGCCACGCAGTGACATCAAATACCTGATCGTCGAGATGCATACGAAGCTGCCAATTTCCAAAAGGATTTGGTAGATGGAGCTGCAAAGAAGAGCTCCACCTGAGTTTGTGTCAAAAGAACAAGGCATAGTCATGGAGCACATTCACAGGTGGGTGAACAAGACTATGATTCAAAAATAGGATGAGGCCAAGAGAGGCAATCATGGCATAGAGCAGGAGACAATATCCCAAAAGAGAGGGAAAGGGATGTTGGACACTATGAAAAGGAAAAGATACCCCTGAAATATATAACGTACTTCACCATGACCTCTCACCTGTAGGCATTGTCTAGGTACTCTTGTCCAAGGGTTTTTGCATCCGCTCCTTCGCTCGTTGCGATGAAGCTGCTAGCTCCTTTCCCTTGCCTCACCAATATTTTGGAGTTTTGATTCATGATTGTGAACTTGACTGGTCTCCTCCTCTATGCTATTGCATCCTTCCATTTTTAGCTTCCATATTGCACACCTCCTGCTCCAAGTGATATATATGGACTCCTAGTTTCTGATAAAGTTAGTGTCAACTCCACAAGTTCTAGGTCCTTGCCACAACACAACTCTAGGCACAAATCTTGGAGGATACCTACTCAACTCTACTCATTCCGCAATCCTTGGCCTATGTTGCATTCCCTCTACAATTTGCTTCTCTAGTTTCTAATTTTGAACTCCTCCAATGCCAATTACTCCCATCTACCCCAACTATTTCTTGATTGACTTGTCTTTCAGCCATAGCTCCACATGGCATGCTCACTCTCTACACCGCTAATTTTTTCGAACCACGTGCCCTTTCTTTTGCACTTCTAGATAGCTTAGACAACCCAACTCCTGATGACCTGACTCAAGTCGGTCCATTTTTGGACGACCCAGTCTTGGACATAGACGATGGCGTGAATAGGGTGATGATGGGTGATGAGAAGGGTTGAGATGAGGACACATGAGGCGACACAACAATACTTGCAATGTGGAAGACCAAAGGAAGCATGGAGGATGGTGGAATAGTTGATGGTGACATTAATGATGGTGTGACAAACTGATATGGGATGTTGTAAGTTGGTAATGGCAAATGGGATGGCCCTAAGACTAAAGCAGTCCTGCCTACTATTGCCACATTTTTCTAAGGGGTAAAATTTTGAAAATTTTGAAAAACTGCTTCGTTTTTAGGACTAGAGCTTCTTCCTTCCTCCTCTCATATCAATTAATCCAGGTAGTCCTCGGCGTCGCACTCAGAAGCTCATTGCAGGGGAAAATTTTTGAATTTTTTTCTAAGGCAGGGATACATCCGAAGTTTGCCCGTCATCTTTGGCGATTCCCGGCGTCGCTCTCACCCCGGGCGACCCGCGACATCGTCAGCAACCGGCAGCAAGTGAAGGAAAATGAAAAATTTGCTAAGGCATTGGCCGCGGCCAAAGATCGCTCCACTGGCGAGCGAACCCCGCAGTCGCTTCATCTGCCCGACGACTCCCGTCATCACTGCATTTTTTGGCGAACCACGGTGGGAGGGGTTTAAAATTGACCAAGGCTGGAGGCCCATGGGTCGCTCCATTCTGGAGCAACTCCCGTCGTCGTCGCGCCCACACAGCGACTGCCGTCCTCGCCGCAATTCCCAGCGATCGCCAGGAGGTCTCAAAACTTCAGAAAATCCGCTAAGGCATAGGGCCCCAAAGGTCGCTCCTCCAGCTGGCGAACCCCGAGATCGCCCCATCTGTTGGGCGATTCCCGTCGTCGCACCATTTCTCGGCGAACGGCGGAATAGAAAGTTGAAATCGACTAAGGCGCTGAATCCCAAATTCGCTCCATTCTGAAGCGATTGCCTACATCGTCGCGGCACCACTGCAATCCCCGTCTTCGCCCTGGCCTCTTGCGCTTGCCGACAGAATTAAAATTGAAAATTTGTCAAAGGCACTATGTGCGCCGCAGTTCACTCATTTCCATGAACGACTCCCGGGTTCGCTCCACTCTGGAGCGACTCCCGGGATCGCTCCTATCCCAAAGCGAATGTCGGGTTCGTTCCTCAATCGAGCGACCCTCGTCGTTCCCCCCCATTGTGGCGAATTCCGACTGTTAGAAAGTTGAAGGCGGATCCTCCCAAGTTCGCTTCTTCCCCCAGCGATTCCTAGCATCGCTTCCGCCCCGTAGCGAACCTCAGATTCGAGCTGAATGCGGGCGATTTTGGGGATTTGGTCCAGTATTAGCAAGGCTGCAGGTAAACCTCAAAAGCAGGGGTAGGTGAACATTGATGGCATGTGTTCAGGGGCAAACTGTACTACACCTACCACATTAACGAGACATGCCTTCTCAACCACCAGATTCATTCGAAGCCGTACCAGACTCAAGAGAATCATGTTGCAGGTACGCTCACGCCAGCGAAGGTCAAATCTCGACAGCTTTTGCAGTTTTGGGGTTCTGTGCTTCAATGTAATTTGGGGGGAAATTTCTGCTATAAATAGCAGTGAACTTTCATTGTAAAAAGTGGGGAACATATTGCTAAAAAAGCTATTGTAAACAAACATTTGCTTCAATACAAGGCATCCTTGGCTCTGAATCTTCTCTCTTTCTTTTATGCTGCCTTCTGCAAGTATTTTTGCTTCATGTTCATTTATTTTTCTAATTGCTGTAATTCTGAACTCTAGATTAGGGCATTGGAAAATAAGTGAATCTGGAATTCTGGCTGAAGGATACATAGGAAGGAATCGCAGTGTTAGTTTATGTTACATGTTTTGTTTTGATTGTTGTTAGTTTGGGTATTAGTTAGTGATTGTGTTGCTTGTTCTTCCCCACCACTATTGCTATGCTTTTTACATTTCTTTCTGCATTTTACAATCTCTTTCCAGTTCCCTTATCTCAAACCCCAGTTAGTGTAGTATAGGAGCCGGCCTTCTCCGGAGATTGGCACGAGAGGCATCTCTTCCTTCCGACCTTTCAATCTATTGGGCGGGTCTAGGGCGCAAAAGACCAAATCCTTTCCTAGTGGCAAATTCGTAACCAACAGTTTCTCTGGCACGCCCGGTGGGACGAAGACGTTCCACCTCATAAGCAGTATTGAAGTAATGGTGTTCGCTTCAGTGCTGTCGAATCTGAACACCTGGCGACTCTGTTGAACTCGAAAACTCTCCAAATCTCGAAGACCAGTCCAAGAAAATCCTGTCTTCATGCGTACGACATGGAGAGTTAGAAACGCTGAAGAAGATATTGAGTACTACGAGCTCGACATTAGTGCCTTTGGAGAGCGTCCAAGGCTGATTAGGCCGAATATTCCTCTGGACGAAGCACCATCACAAGAGGCCGTAGTTGATGAGCAAGATCCAACATCCGATAGTACTACAACCAGCTATACTGCAACTAGCTATCCTCCAAATCCTCCGAACTCTCCAAACTATCAAGAGGTTCCTGTCCAGCTAGCCCAGCTGCTGCTGCCGCCATTGTCGCCTCCCAATCAGCCGAATCCGAGCGCGAACATGGCGAACCCGCAACCAAACCAGAATCAACAGTAGAATTCATAGCAAAATCAACTGCCAAATCTGCCACCTAGGCTGTTCCCAGCTTGGAATCACGCGGGGCCGTTTAACTTGGCAGCACCAGCTGCCATCCCCTCTGCTGCGCTTAAAGCCATCCCTACCTATGACGGCACGGGAAAGACGGCGCAGGAACACAACCAAGATGTTGCAGCCTTGGCCACCATTCACGGCATCAGAAAAGAGAATATCATGGTGAGGTTGCTAGTCCAATCCCTTAGGGGGAAGCTCCTGTACTGGTACAGAGCATTACCACCTAGCACTATTACTACTTGGGACCAGTTAGCAGTCCTGCTGATACAAGGATTCAATGAGTCTGCGGATCCTTACTCTCTGCTCCACCAGTTCACAATCATCCAGAGACACCCGCAAGAGGAGATCCCCGACTTCAACGTCAGATTCACTCGGACCTGGCAAAGGGTCCCCGATGGCTTGCATCCGACTCCAGACCAAGCTTCATTTTATTACCTCAGAGCATTCCACTTTGACCTTAGTATGAGTATCCGGTATTCTGGCGTCAACACATTTTCCGAATCTGTACACCCAAGCGCAAAAGGCTGATGCTGATCTGATTGCCATTGGCAAACTCCCGCCGAAGCCAACTATGCCAATTTTCCCGGATTTGCCTCAATACCAATACCCCACTACATCCACTCAGTACCCGGCCGCATCTTCCACACAGTTCCCGACGGCCTCTTCCACTCAGTATCCGGTTCCTTCATGGAACCCTGGCCAACCGTCCAGTTATCCGCAGGTCCTAGCACTTCAAGCTCCAATACCCGGCATTGCCACCGCCGATAGCGCCATTGCCATTACCTGCCCCTCCGGCAGTTGACCCTCAAATGAGGGTTCTAAAAGAGCTAGAGATGCTTAACTCTACTGTGAGAAAACTGTGCAGCGACATGGCAGTGATGAAGAAGCAGGCTCAGCAGAAATACCTTCCAAGAAGGCCATATCCTCCTCCGGCGCTCACGAGAGACCAAGCCATAAGGGAGAAAGCCGCTCAAGTTGGTAGACCTCCGGCGAGGAATGCTGCCATCACTGAAGAGCCAAGCACTTCGGATTACGTGCATTGGTGTTCGACTTGCAATGACCCACATGGAGAGGATACCTGAATGGTACACCAGCACTACATTTAGACACTGGCTGGTAGCTCTTCCAACGGCCAAGTCAACCTGATTTGAGAATAGGACTGTAACCTCGTGGTCCCTGAGGAGGAGCAAGTTTCAATTCTGACCAAGGATGGCAAGAAGCCGATCGAAGTGGATGCGGCCCAGATGCAGCCTTTGAAGGTGTACACCAGACGAGAAAAGGAGCAACCTCCAGCAAAAGCTCTTGACAAAGTTCCCTTGCCCTCGCCAGCCAAAGAGAAACCACCGCCAGCAAAGGCTCCCATGATGCAACCTCCAGTCGAAACCAAGGAGCAGGCAAGGCAACTTCACCAATTTTTCAGCAGAAGACAGCGACTGGATCGATGAGATAATTTGGTATTTCAACACTGGGAGATGTCCAGATCGTCTTAATGCCTCACAGAGAAGGAGATTCAGGCTCTAGTCCCAGAAGTATGTGCTGCGCCCCGAGGGGCTGTTTTTCAAAAATGTTGTCAAGGAAACAGAGAAACAAAAGGTCCTTGACGAATTCCATTCTGGAATTTCGGGAGGACACCTTTCAAGAAGGCCTACGGCCTTGAAAATGATTAGAGCGGGCTACTATTGGCCCACTATTTTTGCTGATGCTTTTGCAGTTTGCCAGAAGTGCGAGAAATGTCAGAGATTCGCTGGCTGAAATAAGAACGCGCCAATGCCCCTCCAACCAATTCAAGTTGAAGCTCCCTTCCAGCAATGGGGGTTAGACTTTATCGGAGTGATATCGCCAAATTCCTCGGCGGGGCATAAGTATATTTTAACTGCCACGGATTATTTCACCCGGTGGGCCGAAGCAATGCCTACAAAGCATGTCGACCAGGAGACAGTCATCGCCTTCCTAGAGAGCCTGATAACTTGCTTCGGGATCCCAGAAGCAATCGTGACAGGCAATGGTCCGGGGTTCGTGGGAGCTAAACTCATGGAGTTTGCTTAAAAATATGGAATCTATCTTAAGGCGTCCTCCAATTACTACCCGCAGGGAAACGGCCTAGCCGAATCCACAAATAAGAATCTGATAAAGATCATAAAGAGGACCCTGGAGAGGAACAAAAGATCCTGGCACTTGCACCTGGACCAAGCACTATGGGGCATACTGCATCTCTATTAAAAAATCTATCAGAACATCGCCATATGCGCTGGATTACGGGAAGGAGGTTGTTTTGCCCACCCATATCGAGATGCCCGCACTTTGGCTGCTAAACGATGAAAAATGTAATTTGGATCCCATTGATGCTAGGCTAGCTCAGCTGTTGCAGCTGGAAGAAGAACGAGAAATAGCTTATGAAGCTTTTATGAAGCGCACAAAGACCACCCGAAATTGGTTTGCAAAAGGGACTACAACCAGAGTCTTCAAGGTCGGGGATCTAGTGCTGAAATGGGATTCATGGAAGGCAAAACCAGGGAACCACGACAAGTTTGATGCCTTCTGGGAAGGCCCCTTTCAGGTTGCCCGGGTTAACCAATTTAACTCATTTGTATTGTGAGACATGGAGGGCCAGATTCTCCCCATACTAGTCAATGGCCTTCATCTGAAGGCCTAAAAAGATATCATGAGGTTCCCCTGTGTACATAATTTTATTTTTGAAGTTTTAATTTTTTTTTTTTTAATGTAAATATGCTTTCCAGTAGATGTAATTTCTCGTTGTACGCTCAGGCGTTCGGATTTCAAGTCGAGCAGTTTTGTCCTAGAAAATGCAGAGCCAAGTTTCTCACGCAAGAAGACAGTCGTTGTTAGTATTTCAGCTAGACGTGGTTCGCAAGTTCCTAAGGCAAGGGCAATCGGGAAGGCCGCGCGTGACGCAGAGTGCGTAAGGACAAAAAATGGAAAATTTCACTAAGTCCCCTTTGTTGCGAGATCCGCTGAAGTTCGCCCAAGTATGGCGGCAAGAACGAGGCTCGCAGGAACTACAGACGTGGTCAGGAGGTCAAGGTCTCCATCGCTCCAGGGTTCGCAATGACAGATCCGAGCAACGATCAACTAAGAGCCAGAGCGCAAGTTTAAATTCAGGAAGGTTCGCTGAAAGTTGGCAAAGATACGGAAATAGGGAGGAATAAAAAAGAATAAAACCTTCTAACTCTTGAAAGACGACGAAGTTCGCTCAGATTCCGAGCGATAACGGGAATCGCCCGTAATTTTCGGCAAACACAGGGATCGCCCAGCTTCTAAGCGAATCCCGGGTAAATAGGAAAAGCAGGCCAAGTCAAGAGAAGCACAGGGATCGCACACGGTAGGCGGCGACAACCGAAATCGCCGTGGATTTGAGTGATTTTCAGCACCAAATTCAGGAGAAAATGTTTTAAATTTTACTAAGTCTAAGGCGACCGCCGAGGTTCACCCGAATCTCGTGCGAAGCCGAGAATCGCCTGTAATTTTCAGCGACTCTGAGAATCGCATAGGCCTAGTGCGAACCACGGGAACTCCCAACACCAAGGATAAGGAAGAAATTTCAGAAAATTTGCTAAGTCACAAAGCAGTCCCCGAGGTCGCTCAGACTTTGAGCGATCTCAGGACTCGCCCATGATTCCTGGCGACGTTGAGGATCGTCCCACTTTGAAGCAAGATCCGGCCAGACCTAAAATCGCTAAAATTTTCTAAGTCTAAAGAGAGCGCCAATAGTCGCCTCACCGGCGAGCGATTCTGGGAATCGCCTGTGCTTTCCAGCAGTAACGGGAATCGCTCATTTTTTAAGCGAACTCTAGGCTAGTCGGGCCAAGTTAGGAGTAGCCAAGGATCACACATCTTCCGAGCGAAGACAGGGATCGTCGAGCGGGACAGGCGACTTCAGGGACGAAAGGTTAAAATTTTTTCGAAGTGTTTCAGACGACGGTCACTCGCCCAATGTACCCGTGCCAAAAGTCGCTCAATTCCTAAGTGATTCTGAGAATCGTCCTCAGCCTTCGGCGAACCTCGTCCCATGCAGTCTCTAGCCGCAGCGAACCTCGGGATGCGTGAAAAAGTGGCGGCGGGTTACGTTTTCAAGGCGCACGTTATAAAGGAGGCCGTTTACACATATTTCGAAGCAGATTTTGAAAAAAGGGAACAAACTTTGGGATCGGCAATCAAGGAGTTGCACCTCCAAAGAAGATCCTGCGCACGACCACCAAGGGATAACGGCTGTGCTCACCAACTCCGTGCTTCCAGCATTAAACTCAGGCATTCGCTATTAATGGCTAACCTCATGCTCACTCCCATAAAAAGCGCAATCGCTCGGTTCGCTCCATCAATTAAAATTGAGCTTATTTTAAGCTGCACCAGGAGCCAAACACAGAGAAACTCATCAGCGAACTGCAACATACCCGAATTCTTTCATCACCATGGGCAAGAAAAGCGCTGAGGAGAAGGGTAAAGCACCCAGTCAAGCAACTTCAAGCACACCAGAAAGTGGAAAAAAGAAAGCTGAAGCTAGGAAATAAAGGAAGGATAAAGGAAAAGAGAATGCGCCAAAAAAGGCGACAGGACAGAAAGCCCAACCAGGGCCAGCAAGGGTAGTCGTCCAGTCGCCTGTGGATAATTGGATAAAATATAGGGATGGCACCTACTCCCAAATCATCGAGCAGCTACGACAGGCAATTGATGACAGACGAGGGAAAGTTCCTGCCTCAAATCCCTACGTTGTAGCTTACCACTCGCACCTGTATTGGTTCTTATGCCCGTCGGTGCACAATTGTCCAGAACTAGTGAAGGCCATTGCACAGTACTACAACCCGAAGACCAGACAAGTCCGAGACCATGGGGGAAACGTCCTGTTCTCGCTGTTCTCTAACACTGTCCAGATGGCCTTCATGCCTAATCAGTTGCCAAACACAGACTATACCATCAGGTACATCAATCTCAACGAACAAGCTGACAGGTATACGGACACCCCAAAGATGCGGCTCTTCATGGAGTCCCAGCTACAGGACCCGGTACCTCCCAAGCATTTGCCAACGCTGCCTATGCCCCTAAGGAACTTCAAAAGTACAAGCATTTATACTATGCTGGCCTGGGTCTTGGGCAGTGGCACAGACGTTGTAGTCTTTCCCTACCAAGTCGCCATTGCAGAATGTATTTTGCACGGGGAATTCTACGACCCCAGCGCCATGGGACCAAAAACTAAACCAGTGTTCTTTGAATGGGCAGATTGTATAGCGCACGACATACATCCGCGCCTGCAAGATTTGATAGAGGACAAAGCTCAATCCTTCAGGAAGAGTTCATTCTTGGCCTGGCTCTTTTTGTTCCACATGCACACCAACTTGAATTTAGTTCCTATCCAGTGCACCGACGAGAGGGGCGCGCGATTCCCAGTGTACCAAGTGGACCCAGATGCTGCTAAAGAGGGAGTCTTATTATAAGTTTAATCAAGCATTCCTGGGCCCTGCCTTAGCGCTCCTTCATGGCTCCTGCCCGCGTGTCCCCCGCTAGATGAGAGATAGGGTGATACGGCATAATATTGGCGACACATTCCAATTAACGCAGGGGTTTGTCATCAGAGTCTTCGGGTTCACAGGAAAACCCTTCCTCTTGCCTTATTATGCCACAGAGTACCTGTTCGCCTTGGAGGTGTCGCGGCAGACAAATTATATTGACCATAATTACAGCCAGGGGAGGAAATGGGGACACATTTTCGAGTTCCCGATCAGATAGGGAGAAATCAAGGTCAATTTCACCGGACAAAATGAACACCTCAAGGCAACGCTCCTGAGCTTCGGCTTAGTCGAGCTCCCCAGCGTTGGAGATATGATCCCCTGGACGTAGTGAAGGGGTTCACAGAGATGAAGAATTTCCACGCCTGCCCCCGCCTAGAGATCATGGGAGAGCACAACAATCCATCGGGAGGAGACCTTGAATGGAACATAGAGGAGATGCGGTCTTTTCCGCCATGGCACGACTTCTATCAGGTGGAGGCGGAATATGACCCGGATAATAACGCAGCCCATTCTAAGGAATTCAAAGCCTACAAAAGAATGCTGCCCAAATTGCAGAAGATGGGATGGAAACCGGAAAATATTGTTGAATGGTGGGTCATGAGGGCCCATACGAAGGAGACATCAGAGAAAGTCCTTGTTGGCAACCATCAATTCTCCGCGCTTTACGATGACCACCATGCCACGTGGCGGCCTATCATATTCAGGGACCTCGTGCCTCGACGCACCCAAGACCTACAAAAGGTACAGGCCCCACCCAAGCAACCACTTACACTGGGCGGAGGATCTAGCAGTGGGGCAAAGAAGAGTCAAGCGGTCGAGCACAAGGCACAACAGCCCCCTGAATGCAACAATCATCAAAACGGTCGGCTGAAGCAGTGCAAGCGACCCCAACGCCTCCGAAAAAAAAGATAAAAGTTACGATAAAATCGCCCAAGGCTCCTTCGGAGAAGGCCGCAGGCCCGATCCCTAGTGCACTCACCCCAACCGCTGTCCAAGAAAAAGAGGCCACGCCCCAGAAGAAGAGAGAGACTGCACAACCAAGAGAAAAGAAAGCGGTGCCAAAGAAAGAGGCTGCACAACAGGCAAAGACTGCACCATGGAAGAAAGTTGCTCCCACAGTCCCCCTCCAGGAAGTTATTACTATAAAAGAAGACACCCCACCGGAGAAGGATGAATGGGTGACTCAGATCTTCAATACGCCAGCTCGAGCCGAGCACGCAGGTACGCATCCCCTTTTCCTCTCTCAATCTTCTGAATCATTGGCCGCGGCACCGTCTTCCACCATTGCTGAACCCATCCTCGCTGCCGTCCCTTTAGGCAGCGAATCAGCATCCGCCGTTTCCCTTGCAGTATCGCACCCTGTTCTTGAAGAAGCCCAACCTTCCACCACCACTCAGCACGACCAGCAGGCTTTCAGCCTATTTTCCTCAGACCCCAACGCATTCGAAGCCCTCGCCCATACCCAGCCAGGTGTCGCTGTCGCAGATCCACCACATTCATCCCATCTCACATCTTCAGCTGGTACATTGATTGAAAACCCGTCCTCCAGTCTTGATAATCCTCCCGCCTCGGCCCAAATCGAAACATCCCCAAAGGCGACTGAGTTCCCAAGCTCCGCTTCCCCCCATCTGTTTGCAGAAGAACATATGCCTCAGCAGGATCTGTCTCTGATCAAGCCCATGTTTGGAGGAATGGAGCTCGTTGAGCAGGAACTAGAAATAATGGATGATCGCCCCGTAGCAGCCCAGGCAGAGCAAAGCTCCTTCCGATGGATCCAGAGCGTTAAGAAAAGGAAGGCCCCAAAGGTCGCTCCTCCAGCTGGTGAACCTCGGGATCGCCCTGTCTTTTGGGCGATTCCCGTCGTCGCACCACTTCTCGGCGAATGGCAGAATAGAAAGTTGAAATCGACTAAGGTGTTGAATCCCAAATTCACTCCGTTCTGAAGCGATTCCCTGCATCGCCACGACACCACTGCAATCCCCGTCTTCGCCCTAGCCTCCTGCGCTCATCGACAAAATTAAAATTGAAAATTTGTCAAAGGCACTATGTGCGCCGCAGTTCGCTCATTTCCATGAGCGACTCCCGAGTTCGCTCCACTCTGGAGCGACTCCCGGGATCGCTCCTATTCCAAAGCGACTGTCGGGTTCGCTCCTCAATCGAGCGACCCTCGTCGTTCCCCTCCATTGTGGCGAATTTTGGCTGTTATAAAGTTGAAAGCGAATCCTGCCAAGTTCGCTTCTTCCCCCAACGATTCCTAGCATCACTTTCGCCCCGTAGCAAACCTCAGATTAGAACTGAAAGCGGGCGATTTTGGGGATTTGGTCCAGTCTTAGCAGGGCTGCAGGTAAACCTCAAAAGCAGGGTAGGTGAACATTGATGGCATGTGTTCAAGGGCAAACTGTACTACACCTACCACATTAACGAGACATGCCTTCTCAACCACCAGATCCGTTTGGAGCCATACCAGACTCAGGAGAATCGTGTTGCAGGTACACTCACGTCCAGCGAAGGTCAAATCTCGGCAATTTTTGCAGTTTTGAGATTCTGTGCTTCAATGTAATTTGGGGGGAAACTTTTGCTATAAATAGCAGTGAAATTTCATTATAAAATGAGGGGAACATATTGCTAAAAAATTTGTTGTAAACAAACATTTGCTTCAATACAGGGCATCCTTGGCTCTGACTCTTGTCTCTTTATTTTATGCTGCCTTCTGCAAGTATTTATGCTTCATGTTCATTTATTTTTCTGATTGCTGTAATTCTGAACTCTGGATTAGGGCATTGGAAATTAAGTGAATCTGGAATTCTGGCTGAAGGATACATAGGAAGGAATTGCAGTGTTAGTTTCTGTTACATATTTTGTTTTGATTGTTGTTAGTTTGGGTATTAGTTAGTGATTGTGCTGCTTGTTCTTCCCCACCACTATTGCTATGCTTTTTACATTTCTCTCTGCATTTTACAATCTCTTTCCAGTTCCCTAATCTCAAACCCCAGTTAGTGTAGTATAGGAGCCGGCCTTCTCCGGAGATTGGCACGGGAGGCATCTCTTCCTTCCGGCCTTTCAATATGTTGGGCGGGTCTAGGGCGCAAAAGACCAAATCCTTTCCTAGTGGCAGATTCATAACCAACACCTACTAGTGACCTTTGGACTAAGGCTAGGCTGCGCTTATTAGAAGTGATATGGGCACAACAGAAGAAGTGAGGGGAATTTGAGAAATGGGAAACAAAAGAAATAAGAGAGGAAGAGAGAATAGTGATAGTAGAAGAAACAAAGGAAGTTTAGGTAAAGTTGCGCGTAGATGCTGGAAGAAAGAGATGAGAAGTAGTGGGAACCTAGTGTCTCTAGTGAGATTTCTGCTCAAGCAAGATAGTTCTCTCTCTTTTTAAATATCGAAGGCTTTTTCCTTATATGCAAAGGGAACAACCTTAGGAAATTTCGCTTTGCCTCTCTTTTTTTCTTTTCTTTTCTTTTAAATAATAAAAACAAGACGAAAGGGGAAAATCAAAAGAGGATTTACGAAGAAGGGATATTGAACATCCTGATTTGGGATTATCACTCGAATGAGACGGGCCTCTTTCACTTTTTTTTATTTTCAAATTAGAACAATTCACTATCCACAAATTTGTTGGCGGCTATTCTCATTTAGTGTAATGACCCTCCCCTGGTCTAATTTTCAATCTTTTTATTTTGCTGATACAATTTGTGTGAAAACACAAACAATCCAGAAATATAGAGGTATTTTGTTTTTTATTTCAAATACTGAACTAGGGCACAACAATTACAATGATTTCAATTCTGGAAACATTAAATCAATACAATAAAATTAAATCAATACAATAAAATTAATAACTCTGTAAACCCTAGCTGATCTGATCTCTGTATAGATAAATATGAAGGCTCAGCCCTTCAGATTGGAACTGTGTGGTGTCCCCGCTCCAGATATTCCCCTGTATAAAGCTCTGTGTCCCTGTGTGGAAACCCCAACTCTAGAAGACTGAATAATGAAGTCCGAATGTATTCCCTGTATGGAAATACCGCTGATTGGCCTGAGGGTAATCTTTCAACCCCAAAGTCAATGTCCCTGTAAGAGGTTACCGGCTCTCACAAGCTCCAGAATCTCTGCAATGTCTTTGCTAGAGAGTTCTCCAAAACCCAGAGGGAAGGAAGAAAAAATAATCCACGCATAATCCAAATGATCTCCCAAAAGCCTTTTTAATATTTCCTTTTAGGGTTCTCCCAAATTAGGGCAAAATTAGGGTTGTGCACACAAAATAATTTAATTTCTAATTTTCTCTTATTTTCCCTCAACAGGCCCCCTTGTGCACTAGGTTCAACCACTTAAAGTTATTTATAAAGTGGCCCCTTTTTTACAACGTTATAAGTGACCCTTTATAATATAAAGTACAAACTTTATAAATATTATTATATAATATGTCACTTAATGAAATTAACTTCGGCCATTAAAATACTGGACCTCCGCTTGTCAGAATGAAAAACTGTGAACAGTTTTGGATACCCAATTCACCGAAGTGTAATCCTGCAGTTGACCCGTTGACCGAAACCCTAAAAACGACCATTGCTAAAAATAGAAATCCCGTCAAACGACCTGAACGAACGAGCCCAAACGATAGTCAATCAAGAGCTCTCTGGGTTTTTTCAAAGATTCTGATATCTCCAAAGGCTCCCCTACATCCGATTTAGCCTACGGGAGCTCATGTATAGGCTAATCTGCTCTGCACACTGACTGCCTAGAAAAGGGGACATTACAGTCCGCCCTTCCCAAAGATTGCTTGTCCTCAAGCAATATGCATACATACTCCAGTCAAGTGTCTGCATCCTGGCTGAGGTCCATCAAATCCCTGGATCCCATAACATCCTCAAAAAGAAACCACCACGTTGACGCTGCGCCACTCTGATCACATCTGGAAATCCACTGTGCACAATTAGCTCAAGGCTAAACTGCAGCACCATAATATGATCATTCTCCAGCCTGAAAATAAAATGCCTGTCTAAGCTGGAATGAAATATCTCACGCCAAGTAATATCTGTGAAATCTCCATCATAGGCAACTGCAAGAACAACTCTGAAACTGCCTTCATAATCACCATCTAACAATCTCAACTCAACGCTTGTCCACCCGACGTAAATTGGGTGATCCCATGTCCCAAAATCAACTACAACCAACAAAGCATCCTCTGAAAAGATAGCGTCCATCATCATAACTAGATTGTAGTGATCGCTACTCAACCAAGTGGGGTGTAAATTAAACTGCATGTCACCTGAAAAATTACCCACACCCTGCTGCCCACAAACTAAGAGAGGGTCAGAATCTATCTGCTCATAACCTGTCATCTCTATAATCATCACCAAAATGAATGGACAACAACAAACAAGTTGGGATACTCCAGTAATCCCACTGTCCAACACGACTATGTGTACGTGGGAACGCAGTCTACTCAATAGGGAATCAAGATACTCAGCAAATCTCACCATGACGACCCAATTGAGATGCAAATCAATCTCCTCTCTTTGTGGTGTGTCCACAAGATCCCTCACCATGCCACCATGATCATGATGCATCTCAAAAAGTGGGTTATCAAAAGATGTCTCATGATCCATTTTAAATAATGGATTGTCGACCCACTGAAAACTGTCATTATCCTTATGCTCATCCCAATCAACCTGCTGATCCACAATAGTATTCTCTGACTGAACTAATTTGAAGTCCTCCCGTATGCTATCCAGTTCTTTAATTACTTGTTCAATCTCCTTTGCTCTTTCCTTGTTCTCTTGATCTCTGAAATTTATGATAGCAGCAAGTTCCCTTTTTGTTTCATGTAACTCCATCTGAACACCTGTCAAGGAATCTCTAACTGTGCTAAGCTCAAGAGTGAGCTCATCCACCTCAACCTGAGTTTCCCTGTCATGAAATAAGGCCTCATCTGCAATCCTGATAGCTGTATCCTTGTCTTTGATCATGTGCAAGAAGACTGATTTCATTTCATGCATTGTACTCTCAAGTTTTTGTAAATCAGCAATGGAAATGTTTTTGTTTGATTGGGTTTTAGGTGTCTTTTGGATGAGAGTTTCAACAAGCTTCATTGATTCATCCAAAGTAGATAACATGTGCACTTCATTTTCAGCTGACACCAACAACTTGTTCTTCCAGTTATCATCAAAATTATCAAGATCATGCAATATAAATGGACTGCTGATATTATTTAAATCATAATCAGAATTAGTTTCATACCTTTCAGCAGTGTCTATAAGGCTGCCCTGATCTTCAAGTGTCTCTTCATGAGGAATTACCTTACTAAAAAATTTGTCCTTCAAATCAAGGAAGGTGTGACTATCCTGAACTCCCTTATCCACATGCTCTATCTCATGAGAAATGAATTCTTCTTCAACACAATCTTCTGATTTGATTTCTTCTTCAGCAGTAGTCTTTGAATCTTCAGCTTCATCATCATTGTGTTTGGATTCTTTGTTCATCTTCTCAAGAAGTTTCATTTTTTCATCTCCATTTGGTTGTTGCCTCATACGTAAATCAATGTAATCTTCACAAGTCATTAGGGCACGAAAACCATCATCATGAGCCTTCCACTCCTGCTGGAATTGATCAAGTAATTCAGTGACTGTAGGCTCCACCTTTACCCAAGGAGGAATTGTAGGTGAAGAATCTGTCATCATAGCAGCCAACTGATTGATGGATTTCTGCAACTCTCTCTGACCCTGCCAAAACTCACGCTGAAACTTATTCCAATCACTGAGTGGCTCCATCTTCATACCGGACTAACCAACTCTCAGCTGAAGAAGTTATGAGAAAACACACCAGATATGAACCCAAACAGGTTGGCAAAATAAGCTGAGCTCTGATACCACTGTAATGACCCTCCCCCGGTCTAATTTTCAATCTTTTTATTTTGCTGATACAATTTGTGTGAAAACACAGACAATCCAAAAATATAGAGGTATTTTGTTTTTTATTTCAAATACTGAACTAGGGCACAACAATTACAATGATTTCAATTTTGGAAACATTAAATCAATACAATAAAATAAATACCTCTGTAAACCCTAGCTGATCTGATCTCTGTATAGATAAATATGAAGGCTCAACCCTTCATATTGGAACTCTATGTGGTGTCCCCGCTCCAGATATTCCCCTGTATAAAGCTCTATGTCCCTGTGTGGAAACCCCAACTCCAGAAGACTGAATAATGAAGTCTGAATGTATTCCCTGTATGGAAATACCGTTGATTGGCCTGAGGGTAATCTTTCAACCCCGAAGTCAATGTCCCTGTAAGAGGTTACCGACTCTCACAAGCTCCAAAATCTCTGCAATGTCTCTGCTAGAGAGTTCTCCAAAACCCAGAGGGAAGGAAGAAAAAAATAATCCACGCATAATCCAAATGATCTCCCAAAAGCCTTTTTAATCTTTCCTTTTAGGGTTCTCCCAAATTAGGGCAAAATTAGGGTTGTGCACACAAAATAATTTAATTTCTAATTTTCTCTTATTTTCCCTCAACGGGCCCCCTTGTGCACTAGGTTCAACCACTTAAAGTTATTTTATAAAGTGGCCCCTTTTTACAACGTTATAAGTGACCCTTTATAATATAAAGTACAAACTTTATAAATATTATTATATAATGTCACTTAATGAAATTAACTTCGGCCATTAAAATACTGGACCTCCGCTTGTCAGAATGAAAAACTGTGAACAGTTCTGGATACCCAATTCGTCGAAGTGTAATCCTGCAGTTGACCCGTTGATCGAAACCCTAAAAACGACCACTGCTAAAAATAGAAATCCCGTCAAACGACCTCCGAACGAGCCCAAACGACAGTCAATCAAGAGCTCTCTGGGTTCTGTCAAAGATTCCGATATCTCCAAAGGCTCCCCTACATCCGATTTAGCCTACGGGAGCTCATGTATAGGCTAATCTGCTCTGCACACTGACTGCCTAGAAAAGGGGACATTACATTTAGCAGGTCGCTTCCATTGACCAGCTCAGAAAGTAGCTGCCTTTTCTGTTGATGGCGATGTTCCAACTCAGAATCTTCCAACACCCATGCAGACAAACTATGTCAGATGGCGTTAACAACTTATTTCCAAGAAGTCTTCTCCGACTTAGAACTTTATGGATGCCCTCTAGCGAGCAATATACCCCTCCATCAAAGGAGTGTGCAGATCTGAAAACAAAAATCAAAGTCTTGGAAGCTAAGGCAGCTTTTGCCCTTTTGATCTCTCCCTAATCTATAATTTGATACCAGACCTATAGAGGAGAATATTCCTTTCAAGACTAAAGTGGTTGGCAGCAAGGGTGAATGCATGAACTCTTGTGACTATGACCATTTCCTTACTCCCCATCTCATCCCATGGTGGGCTTTGGTGTTGGTGGCTAGTCTAGGCCTTTGTTCCCATGTGATCAAATGACAGATTGTTGCTCAGCAGTGACAATCCCTCTTGACATCATTCTTTGACAAGCCTGCTAATGTTCTCCATAGCATCAAACTATTGGAATGTGAGCACTAAGCCCTACCTCAGCTTTACTTCCCAAAATGTACTCAAAAACTAGTTCATAAAAATTTTCTTAACGAAAGGGTTGGCAAGTTTATGTACTAAGATACCATAACAAGAAGCCCTAGAAGGATTGTTGAAGCTACTAACTTCATCAAAGATGCAAAATTAGGAGCATATCGCACCCTCCATTTGATCAATATTCTGGAAAGTATGTGAGTGTGTGGGAGTATAACAATTATTGGTTCTATACACTAGTGTGTCCAAAAAATTTTCTCAAACAAACAAATTTGTGATGAGGCATAGACTTGGCTGTGACAATTTTATGATCCATACGCTAGCGACAACTGAGCAATTATGTTGAAGTTCCTACCTTAATTCTTATTATTAATTATTTACATGGATATTGCTGCTCAACAATCAAACATAATTTGGCCATGTTGAAAAATGGAAGTTAATCTCATTCCTAATGCTTCGTATGCATGATGCATCTCTAGTTTACTTCTGCCACCAACAAAGAAATCTTGCAAAAATCGTTAAAAAATCATGAAAATTGGAAATTTTGAAAAACAGGGAAAAAAAATCTTGCAAGGGGAAACTGAAAAAAAAGAAGAGAAATGACAATAAATTGCAAAAGAAGGTGGGGAATAAGGTGAATCCAATGTTATTTACACACATGCACAAGCATACATGCATGCCCACACGTGTGTAATTTCGAATATTTTTTCCCTTTAATTGCCAATCCGATTTTTCTTTTTCCCAGGCCTTGCCAATAAAATACGGGTAATAAATTTTCAACTTTTCAAGAAAACTGTTTTTATCTGATACAATGATTTATGCGATTCTTCAGTATGCAGAACAATTTCTCAGATCTTCGTATTTCAACAAAAAGAAAGCTTTTAGAGTACACTCTTTGATCAAGAAAACTTCTGTCCTAAATCCTATCCACTAATTCTAGAAATAACCTTCTGAAATAATAAAATATTTAAAGATATCTTATAATTCCAGTGCTGCTAGTACCACTTTCACACAAATATGTAACTGCAATCTAAGTAATTACGTCATTTATACCTCCCAAAAATATTGAATTCTTGATTCTCCAGCTTTTCTTGTCGGTAGGTTGCTATAAATTACATCACTTGTAGAATTGTTTTTGAAACCACGAGCACAAGAACCAACTACAAGGCAAATTCCATCAGGCTTCTCTCCCGATCTTACCTGCAAAATCCATTACAAGTCTGCAACAGATTATTATGCACTTGCATGCCTTCCTACACAATAACATTATGGATTATACTGAACTATGTTGTTTGTAATTTTTGGAATAATAGCCTCCAATGGACAAATGTATACAAAAACACTGTCTAATTTGCTAAGCATCTTTTCAAAGAAAAGAACTCGGACCTGCCTTACAATGGGAGAGAAATTTCCCATTGAATCAATAATAAGACGTGCATCTAAAGCCTCTCCATTCTCGAGTTCAACAACCTGCAAATTCTTAAGTTACATCGAAAAACTTTATCAATCCATAAAATATTTTAAGAATGCCAACAAGGCTCGACAAGCAATGAAGTTTGAAATGCTAACTCAGGAACCATTCTATCTCATTTAATATTTCCTTAATAACATTCACACGATGCTTAGGTAAATTTTATGACCTCATTCAAGAGTACCTTGATGGATCACAATATCAGCAGGGCAATCCTTTCCTAGACAAGAAAATATACATATTATGGTCAAGGCTCAAGGCTCAATTTATCACGAGCTCGGTCAAGGGACAAAACCCTAGAACGTACAAAATTTGAACAGTATATATAAGGCAAAGTGAAAACTTTCTTTGTGACCAACAAGGGGATTTATACAGCAATTCATCATGCTGGCTAGGTTGGGACCTAAAACTCCACATTTTGAGTTTTATCTTTATAAACTTAATTTCAAGGTCATTCTAACAAGGGAATGTGATCAGTGAAAGAGAGAAAAAGAGATTGGAAACATCGGTTGATTACACACCTGGTATGATGCTCCAAGAAGGTCTAAATTATGGATACAGGCCATCAGCTCCACGGTTATACTAATGGAGGAGAGTTTGCATGCGAAGACATTGTTAAACTTTAACAAAGGTAGATACTGTATTATCCCATATGACATTATCATAACCCATTTATAAAATCATTAATACGATTTTGACCTCATTAAATGACTTAGTAAGGACAAATATCACAAATTTGTGGTATATATTTCATCTTTCCCGCCTAATGCAATACTTTCGATTTAGCACATGAACAAATACCTCAGACACTAGCCCACAGTAACAACAACAATAATAAGAAAGGGATCTCAGTAAGATATTACAATGAGACCTGGGACTCCATGTAGATATGGATCTCCAGTTCCTTTTTAAAGAGAGAGAGCAGAAGCAATATTGCCAAGTTAAACTTGATCGTTTACATGGAGTGTAGCTACGGAATAGATTTGATCATAACCAAATCTAGTATATCTTATCAACCTCCAAGTCTAGAGGTTATGCAATCGTCCAAAAGTGGATGATTTCATTAGATTCCAAAATATGGTTGCTCACCATTGGACAACAGTCCAAATACACCAACACCCCCCTTAAGCTTAACTTCGGGAGAAAGGAGAAGGAAATACAGATAATCATCTTGAAGAACTACTTCCTTCAACCCTATAGCTAAAGAAGAACAATGACTCAAAACTGATGTGATGGAGAAGAAAGATATAGAATATAACAAAGCTAAAGTGGTTGACAAAGCTGCCCATCTAAGGCAAAAGACACCAAACCAATAAAACCATCCCATTGAACAAGGTATTGAAAGTATACAAAAAATGGCATACAAAGAGGCATGATCCATCTGACAGTTGTTGAAGGAAAAGGGGGGGGGGGGGGAATAAAAGATGAAAGTTATCCAATAGCACTCCAACAAAAGATTGGTGTGAGACATCCAAAATACAACCGGTGAAAGGGGTGTGTTCCAAACAAAAAATTGCCACAATGAGCATGTTCAGTCACAGATTATAATGCTAAAACATGTTTAGGACCAACAAAGTGGCATTACAAAGTAGCTTGGGTCTTAGAAGTAGGTGTTATATAATAGTTTGAAAATGTCCCCATGGTCACCATTCCATTTTATCAAAGTGCATAGATAACCAGCCACTGCAAGTGCTGAGTTGACCAGGCAATGGTGCTAAATGTAGCACGGTGGTGGTATTCCACCCTTGGAGGAATAATTTGAATTGACAGATTTAATGATCAGGTTTATAATGATGAGGCTGTACGGCCTGCATCATATCTTGCTTATGACTGCTTTAATCTCAGCTCTAGACGACTCAGTCTGTGAATAGGATGCCTTGCCCTTTTCCAGACTGCTAACATTCACTATACGGCCTGAATTCTCCACTGTATGGCACAACGACTTCGTTGTACGGTGTTTGGCAATGGATATACAGCATTTATTGTACAGTGTTCACTGCAGGGCAACTTCATTGTATGGCCTATACAACCCTATTTAACAGAACTTGAAAGAGTAAAACCCACAAATCGAATCTAAACTACTGCAGCAATCATCAATGACAATACACACAATGACAATAACAGATGATGAATGAATATGAGTAGATCTTGCATTAACAATAGCCTGTATGGTGAAATGCATACACCATTCTTCTTACATACACAATACCAGATCCTATACAGAATATCTCCGCCAATGCAAATGTCTGTGCAAATTATCTACTTTCTCATATGTGTATCTATACCCAATATCATGCCAACCACACTCTTCAGCCAACAAAACACTTCAAGCAACCATACCAATGAGGGAAGGGTCTTATTTATACAAATACGAAGGTAGTTGCATCCTCCAACTTACTAACTATCTGACGCCTCATCATTTTCTTAAATTACATTTGATATAACCATACTAATGAGGGAAGGGTCTTATTTATACAACTACGAAGGTAGTTGCATCCTCCAACTTGCTAATTATCTGACGCCTCATCATTTTCTTAAATTACATTTGACATGCATGTGACTTACATTTACATTTCATTTCATAACTCACTTTATGACTAATGACTTGTTTGTACATAACTAATACTGCACTTACAATTACACATCACATACAATATTACATCATGACTTTATAATATCAAATATATCAGAACTCTTAATGTGCGTGTACTTGACTTCCAACACACTTATTCATTGATTATGCAGACATGTCAATTTGCCTACCTACATCTATCCCCTCTAGACTTGTCGATGTCCTCGACGACACATGAGATGAACACTAGGGATAGAAGCATTGAACACCATACTAGAATCTCTTGTCATGCTCCTTCCGTTTTCTTCTATTCCAGACATCTTCTAAAACTGGCATCACTTCAAACTACTACTAACAAAACATAGTTCTTCGATTGCTCACTCCACTTTCTGCAATCAATTGCATCATCGAAATGTCCAACATAACCAATATGACCAACATGACGTGCAATGCTCGTTGCCACTTTTATCGGGGATCAAGGGGGTATGAGCCGCCTTGCAAGGTCAAGGGGCAACGCCCCTTGCGGGGTTGAGGGGCAATACCCTTCACGCGTACCCTCAATGGTGAAACCATTCATACCCTTAATGTTTGAACTGATTTTTTCTTCTCGTCCATATTTTGGTAGCCTTCACTCGACCCACTTAACCAGCTTCCCCTCAACTCTGAATGACTTTTCTGCAGTGTAATCTGGTTCGCGCACCCAGTTGGTTGGGTGCCCACACCCGCCCCCGCACCGGGTGCTTGGGTGTGCGAACAGGTACTGTTGGGCCGAACCCATTCCAAACCCTATCTGATAGGGTTCGGCTGGGCCAAACCTCGTGGCCAGTCGGAGTTCGACTGGCCAAACCCAGCCTAGTTTGGGCGTTAACATAGGAAAAAGTTTAAAAATATTATAATAAAAAAAAACATTTTAATTTTTTTAAAAGTTTAAGTTTTTATAAATTATAATTTATTATAATGTTTTTAAAAGTTTAAAGTTTTTATAAATTTAAACTTTAAACTTTATAATAAGTTTGATCGAGTTTAAAGTTTTTAAATTTTTTATAATAAATTATAATTTATAAAGTGGCTTCCACACGGATAATAAAGGGGCATACTATTAAAAAAAAAACATTTTAATTTTTTTAAAAGTTAAAAGTTTTTAAAGTTTAAACTTTTTTTTTTATTATTATACTAGAGGAATCGGTAACTCATTACAATTTTCTACGCCTCTTCGTAGGTTCGAATCTCGCTCCTTGTTGCCACTATAACCTCCAGTTGCATCGGGTAAACCTTTTACGTAGCCGGCTACGCTGACGCGATACGCCCACCAGTACTACGGGGACCGACGGATTGGAACCTTGGTCTCTGCACTTCTACAGAAGCGTTTTGACCGTTGAACCAAGCCCTCGGACCCTTTAAAGTTTAAAGTTTAAACTTTAAAGTTTTTAAATTTTTTATAATAAATTATGTATGTCCATAGTACTCTTCACTCATGTCTCATAGGGACAAGGGTTATACAGAGGGGCCTTTTGCACATTGAGATGCGGTTCCTAATGACTGTAGAGATGACAGTAGGTGTGATGGCTTTTCTGATCTACCACCACCAAATCCACAGGAGCACCTAGAAGATGATGATGAGGAATATGATGAATGAGAGTCAAATATCAAATATTGGATGTTATCTTTGTACATGTACACTACTACATAGTATTTCCGATATAGTATATTGTTATCTCTTGACACTTTGACATCGTGTCATTTTTTTACATGAACATTGAATATCAGATATCAATATGCTTTTATGATGCCATATTTAAATATTTTGCAATGTGTATGATTTTTTTTTTATAAAATACATATATATATATATATATATTTTAAATTAAAAACTAGCTGCACCCGTACCCGACGAACCCTATTTTTGGTGAAAGCCGCACCCTCACTCGCACCCCCGATTCCCGCCGCACCCACACCCCCGCACCTAGTAACCTTGCTTCTCAGGCTCTAGATGACTGCTTCTTAGCCTCTAACAGCCCTACGTTAACCTCTGACAGATATCTCTTGGTGTTAGATGGCTAACTTCTTGGCCTGGACAGTCCACCTCCTGTGTTAGACAGCTCTAGGCTAGACGACCTACTTCTTGCATTAGATGGTTTGACTCTGGACAGGTTGCTTCCGAAGGGTCTTGCCTTAGATGGCCTGACTCTGTTGGCCTCATGTTGTACAGCCTCCTGCCTCCGAATAGTCTTGCCTTAGACGGCCCAATTCCATACAACCTCCTTCATACATCCTCTTGTTATACGACCTCCTATTGTACAACCTGCCTCCATAAAGGATAGTCTTGGATAGCCTACTACCAGATGGCCTATCTTAGACAATCTGGCTGTAGACTACCTTGCATGACTACCGAATGGTTTTCATCTATCTTCGAACAACTCAAGGTGTTCGTCTAATGGCCTACGGGTAGTTTGAGGATCAGACGGCCTAGGGAGGGTCCAGTGTAATGTCCCAAAAATAAATATTTTTTGTAAATGTCTCCTACACTTAATTATAAAAGTGAAAAAGGGGTTCATGTGACTAGGAGACATAACTTAAGTTGTGTTTATTTATGTTTTCTGTTTTTATGTTGTAATAAGGCACTTTAAGTGATTTTAGGGTTGGGAGATGTCAACTCCAAATTAGAACCTCACCCTATATAAGGGAGTGAGACGTCCCATTTTGGGCATGTTATGTTGATATCATAATTGAATATTGAAACCCTAGAGGTTCCATGAGTTGAGATTGCAGGTCTTGCTCATTCCCATAGTGCATTGGAGGTGCATGGTTGGGGTCTTGGCAATATCATTGCAGGTGTTATTGCCCTAAAATATCAAAAATACAAAAAGAGGCATCTTTGAGGAGTTCGTGGAATTTTTGGGAGCATTTGTGTCATGTGTTTCAGATCTGTTGGCAGCCCCAAACCCTACGCTTGTATTTGGGGTCATTTTTGAGGAGTTTTTGCATCTGTTCAGCCTTGGGGTTAGTTCGTCCCACTTGTGGCAGTTCGTATCTGCATTTTGAGTTCCTTGAGGACCCATTTGTCCATTCCAGTTGTTATATGGGTTTGGCAATATTTAATATATGATACTGGCTGATTTCTCCTCATACTTGTGTTATTTTATGAGCAATTTCTGAGTTATTTCCTTGCTGTACTTAATTTCTGCATTTTCGTAGTAAGGGTTTGTTGTTCCTAAAAAAGGGACATTACAAGTGGTATCAGAGTTGGAATCTTGCCAGCCTGTGATTCGTTGTGATAAGTGTGTTTCTGTGGTGAAAAGTTGTGCCCTAGTGAAAATCACGGATTTTTAGGGGATTCGCGGATTTTTAGGGATTTTTTTTCAAAAAATAAAAATTGCAGATTTGGATACCCTTTTGACCAATTTGCAGTTCTGTGGTTTCAGAAAATTTTTTTTGGTGGTCAGAATTTTCAGAATTTCAGATTTCCATATTTTTAGGGTTTGATAGGGTTTTATGCATCGTCCTCCTGTTCATCAGTATTTTACTAGGAGAAATAGACTCGCTTTGGAAATGTCAAACAGGGAAGAGGTTGAGGAGCCCCAAAGGCTAGTTGATAGGACTGAGCAAAAATTCGATGCCCTACTTGACATGCTGCAAAGAATGGTGTCCTTACAAGAGACAAATCAGCAAGAATTGAGGGCAGCTTTGGGCAACCCAAATGGCACAAGGAGGGAAGGAGAAAGGGGAGGCAACATAAAGTGGGCATGAGTCATCATCTAACTCACACCCTCCCTTCCTAGGTCGTCCACGCCAATGTTCCTTGTTCCACCACCTCCACCGGAGGAAAATGAGGTAACTGATGAATTAGATGAATGGTTTGTTGTTTATAGTAATAAATCTGAGGGTTTTAGGGCAGCAGTTTCTTTTGATAAATATTTGAAGATTGTGGGTAAATCTGTTGTTGAGGCTAAAAAAGAGAAAAAGAAGCCCTTTTTGCATCAAAAGGTGACCATTCCCTCATTTAATGGTCAAGATGGTCTTACAGATAGGGCATGGCTTCAAAAATTGCAGACTTATTTTACCTTGGAGCCTATTTCTGAAGCCGATGCAGTTCAGATTGCTACACTCCACCTTGAGGGTAGTGCTTACTCATGGTGGCATCATGGGTTAGTAACCCAAGGGCATGGTGATATTGATACATTTGATGAATTTTGTACCAGAGTTTTGAACAGGTTTGAAAGGAGGAATGTGGAAGAGTATTTCAAGGAGCTTGCCACTTTGAAGCAAACTTCATCCATTCATGCCTATGTGGAGGAGTTTGAACAACTTTCAGTTCAGGTACAAAATATTTCACCCAAGAGGGTAATTTTTCTTTTTATGGATGGTTTGTTGGAACCCGTGAAGGGATTAGTTAAAGCTTTTGAACCAGCCACTCTTGAAGATGCCATTAAGAGAGCTTTAAGCTTAGAATCTGTTTTACCTCCTAGACAGAAATATTTTGCACATAATCCACCTGCTAGACCACCTTTTGCAGCCAGAAAAATAGTTTTTGGATAGCAGTATGGGCAGCAAGGAAACCTCACGCAGCAAGGTGGAAATGAGAGAAATTTTTATGGCAGGAATCCCACGCATGGAGAAGGTTTCAGATCTGGTTTTCAGCCACCTAATAAGCCCCCAAATGGCCCACGTTTGACACAAGAAGAGAAATATGAGCTAAGGAAACAAAACAAGTGTTTCATTTGCAAGTCTCCTTGGGAAAGAGGTCATAAATGTAGAGAAGGAGGTATGAAAATCATTGAATTACATTCTGATTCTGATTCTGATAATCCTGATTTTTATGAGGCAGATGAGACACCCTTGGAAGAGGAAGCACAAAGGGAGTATGAGGAAGTTCCCGAAGGTTCCCTAGCCACTTTAAGTGGGCTGAATCAGTTTCGCACTATTAAGGTACCAGGTAGATCTTTTGATGAAAAGGTTATTGTTTTAATAGATGGTGGTGCTACTTACAATTTTGTTGATGAGAAGTTTCCCACTAGAAAGAATCTTCCTACAGCTATCATTCCTGGTTTTAGTGTTGCTATTGGCAATGGTGATCTTATCACATGCAACAAAGTGGTAAGAAACATAAAAATTAATTTTGGCAACATGGAAGTAGATGAGCAATTCTTTGTTTTTCCCTTAGGAGGTATTCCACATATGGTTTTGGGTGTGCAATGGTTGTATTCACTTGGTGATTATGTTACTAATTATCAGAAATTAGAACTGAAATTTGTGCTTGAAGGGAAAGATGTGGTGTTGCAAGGAATCAAGGAAAATGGGTCAAAATATTCTTGCAAAATTTTGGAGGTTTCATACAAAAGAATGGAGAAGATGATAAGGCATAAGGACGTTGAGTGGGAAGCTGTAATTTTCAGTTCAGAAGGGAAAAAATCAGCCACCTATCATCCTCAAATTCAAGGTTTACTACAAAAACATCTTAAGGTATTTTCTGACCTACCTAAAGGTTTGCCACCTAGTAGAGGTTTTCAGCGTGTTATTGAATTGGAAGAAAAATACAAAAAGAGGCATCTTTGAGGAGTTCATGGCATTTTTGGGAGCATTTGTGTCATGTGTTTCAGATCTGTTGGCAGCCCCAAACCCTACGCTTGTATTTGGGGTCATTTTTGAGGAGTTTTTGTATCTGTTCAGCCTTGGGGTTAGTTCGTCCCACTTGTGGGAGTTTGTATCTGCATTTTGAGTTCCTTGAGGACCCATTTGTCCATTCCAGCTGTTATATTGGTTTGGCAATATTTAATATATGATACTGGCTGATTTCTCCTCATACTTGTGTTATTTCATGAGCAATTTCCGAGTTATTTCCTTGCTGTACTTAATTTCTGCATTTTCGTAGTAAGGGTTTGTTGTTCCTAAAAAGGGACATTACATCCTTCTCTTGAGCGTCACTTCATTGGCTTCTCGACCCCAACACTTGGACAATGAACTACTCACATTCTCAAAATCATCACTCTTATTGTCAAAGTCACTCTCAACATCAGAATTACTTTCATCTTCAAGGTCACTCTCGTCTGCATTAACATGATCCCAAAACTTTAGTGATGTCTTTGCATCACTTTCCAAGTTCAAGGCTCACTCCAAGGTCTCTTGATATTATGTTGGAGGTACCAACCTGATCTTCCCATACGTTGGAAGAAATCCCTCTACGAACCACCTCTTCTTCAATGCATCTGACAGATCTTCCTCCAAATGGGTAAACAACCCACTCAACCCCTGGTTGTACAAAATAACAAACACATTCTAACCCTATTTCATTCTATAGATTTCAGCAATGACTTCATCGTTATTGTAGAATAATCGAAATACCCTCACAAATGCTTCGTGCAACTCATCCCAAGTCCCCCTTTGGAAATATCATGTACCAGTCCATTGCAATTCCCCAAAATATCATAGGGAATAACCTCCTATTTTGCCCATTTGCTTTCCACATCATGAGGCAGATTTTCCAATGCCTGATTAAGTCCTCTATTTCCCCTCCATGAAACATTGGACACTTACACAATATGCCAAAATTGGTCTTTGTTTTGATAGGTTGACTTGACATTGGTAGTGGTTGTTTGCATATCTCTCCTTCATGCACATCATCAAGCACAACCCACCACAATTGCTCTCGTGCTGGACTCCCGTCCCGCGCACCATGAAATGTGCCAATCTGCAATTGCTCCAATGTTGGACTTCCGTCTTGCTCACCATCGAACACCACCAACTTCGAGTTGCTCTAGTGTCGGACTCCTGTCGGACTCTTGTCCCAATCACCATTGGGCACATCACCTTAAAATTGCTCTAGCGCCATACATTCTTCGTAGCCATGCAATTTGTCACCACCGCATAACCCGCTATCACGTGATTATCCGCCCGCTAATAGGCAAATATCCATCATCATCATGTAATTTACCACTGTTAACATGCAACTCTCCGTTGCTGGCAGGTAACTCTCGGTCGTCAACATGCAACTCTCTGCCACCAACATGCAACTATCCACCACAGTCACTTAACTCTTTGCTACCAACATGCAACTCTCTGCACAAAAACCCTTGCACATCTCCATGCGTGTCGACTTGCATTTTTGGTTGCACGTCTGTTTCATGCATCGGCCCTTCATCGACATCAACAAACAAGCTTGCATCTTCATCTGTTTTGTCAGTTGCATTGTAATCATTTCATTGTTGTCATTGTGCACCTTCCCGAGTGAATTGATCATCACAACTCCATGTCACTAGGCTTGAGCCAACTTCGAATAGGCAATGGCGCCAGAATGTAGAAATGGAATACAACATACTGCAACATAATTCCATTACCATTCTGAGAATGTGCAATCCTTAGACTTCTGCGTATTGGCTGATCTCTTGCTCTTCCAGGTCTATGTCTCCCACATCCTTGCAGTAAGTTATCTGTCATCCACCTCTCCAAACTTCACGCAGTGCTAATTCGAACTAAAATGGCAACAACGCCAAATGCAGCACACTGTTGGTATTCCACCCTTGGAGGAACAATTTGAATTGAAAAATTTAATGATCAGGTTTATAATGATGAGGTTGTATGGCCTGCATCATATCTTGCTTATGATTGCTTTAATCTCAGCTCCAAACAACTCAATCTACGAATAGGACGGCCTGCCCTTTTGCCAGACTGCTAACATTCACTATACAGCCTGAATTCTCCACTGTACGGCCAATCCACTATACAGCTCAAAGACTTCATTGTACGGCGTTTGGCAATGCACATACGGCATTTATTGTACAATGTTCAATGTACTGCTTTTCATTGTATGGCAATTTTGCTGGACGACCTTTACAATCTTGTGTAACAAAACTTGAAAGAGTACAACCAATAGATTGAATCTAAACTACTGCAGCAATCATCAGTGACAATACACACAATGTCAATAACAGATGATGAATGAATATGAGTAGATCTTGCATTAACAATAGCTTATACAGTGAAATGCATACGACATTCTTCTTACATACATAGATACACAGTACCAGATCCTATACAGAATATCTCCCCCAATGCAATGTCTATGCAAATGTATTTGCTCTCGTATGTGTGTTTGTACCCAATACCATGCCAACCACACTCTTCGGCCAACAACACACTTCAGGAAACCATACTAATGACGGAAGGGTCTTATTTATACAACTAAGGTAGTTGCATCCTCCAACTTACTAACTACCGGACGCCTCATCATTTTCTTAAATTACATTTGACATGCATGTGACTTACATTTACATTTCATTTCATGACTCGCTTTATGACTAATGACTTATCCGTACATAACTAATACTTCACTTAACATTACACATTGTCACATACAATATTACATCACAACTTTATAACATCAAATATATCAAAACTATATCAAAACTCTTAATGTGCGCATACTTGACTTCCAGTGCACTTATTCATTGATTATGCAAACATGTCAATTTGCCTGCCTACACTGAATACACGATTCACTTTTATAATCACTAATTCTTGAAGATACGAATGCAAAACAAATCTCCTTAAGATGAGCTGAATCTCAATGCATCTATAGAAAGCATGCGAAAAGGTAAGCACTTGGAAAGATAACACTAAAAAAAAGTGCCAATTTGCATAAATCGTGTCCCTTCAAAGTTTTGAAACAAGATCTGGCACAAATGCTACCAAGAAACCCACAAATTAAGGAGCTTCCTAGAACAAATAATGAAAAACAATTGTATTATGCTGAAGCGCTCTCAAAATGGAGCTCAACAAACAATATATGGCTTAAAAATACATTGTGTAATCAAAGTATCACCAATTGAAGTGTAAAGGTTTACAACAATTTGCAAAACACCCAGCCTCCATCTATGATGAAAGAGACTACAAGTAGGTTTATGTGTTGGGTTTTAACATGTAATGTCCTACCTCTTTCGAAGGCAAATAAATTTGCCACCCAAAGAGCCAGGTTCCGATCTTGGGTTCCAAACTGAAAACTTGAATGTCTTGTTTGCTGATTGCTTTGATATCACGTGATTTATGCAAATATGAATTTTTTATACTTTTTGCAATAATACAAATTCTGGAAATAAAAATAGCAGCAAACTAGAAATGCTTGTATCTTAAAAACTACTCCTCCAATGACTACGAAATTTAAGCACAAACTTCTTCTAATGATATTGAGCAAACCCAATGAAGGAAATTGTACAAGGATAAGTGTACCCGGAGATCTAAAGGCCTGATATAATTCTGGAAGTTAACACCAGCAACATCAAACTTATATATTCATTAAATATGCTTGTAATACAATTTCTCCAACATACTAATTGTTGTTTGGCTGTCCAACAAAGAGAAGACCTCATACAACACAATGAATACTCCAAATGGGAGGCGTTTGGCCTCAATAAGTGCACGCCCTTCACTGCAACTGGTACGGCCTGTTAAAAACCCTTCACAAATGACATAGATCCCTTCCAAACTGCTGAAGTGTACGGCTGATAAGCTGATCAAAAACTATGAATAATCAGCAATACAAGCTTCTTCAAAACCCAAGCAATCTAATTCAAAATAGCCTCTAATGGTTTGGCCTCACTGGAAACATCTGCAATCTGAAGTAACTCTAAAAATGGCACCAAGTGCACCCCAAAACTCATCAACAACTTGCCACTTTGAAGCTCAAATCATTCCCCGTCACGGAAATGCCACAATCACTCCAAGGATATCTTGCAATCCCAAAAGTGATGTTCCTGCTGGAGGGTTTCGTCTCCAAACAAGCCAAATCTGCCCTTGCCTGTGGTTTTTCGTCACAAACAAGCTGGATATCTTCCTGCAAACTCTGTTGCAAGCAAGCTCCTTTCTCCAAACATGAAATGTAATAACCAAAGATGTCTTCAAATGCTCTCACAACCTCTATTTATTCTTTTCTCGAGCTGGTCGACCCAATGTGGGTAGAATGTGGGATTAAACTTCTTTCTTTTTTTACTTGCTTTATGTCAATAATTCATTTACTAATGAGCACATATAATGACTTAACTCCACAATATCACTTAATCATATTATAATCTCCCAAAGTGGCGTCCAAGCTAGGCATTAATAAAACCACATTAAAATATACATTATTTCCTTCAAAATGAGTACTCATAAGCCCCCTAACAAATTATAAAGTCATACTTAGGAGAATAATATAATAATTTAATGACTTTATAATAATTATAACTTCGACGATTAAAAACTCCATGACCGCTCATCCAAACTCACATCCGAAGATAGAAATGAGTACCCATTTGGCCAAACTAGCCACTTGTAGGACTTCCGCTCCGCCAAAACCAACTTACTAAAAATAGTAAGTTCCCTGCACTGATAACCAAACGGGTCTAGTCAATCAACTAAAGATATATCTGGATACCCAATTCGGCGAAGAACAACATTCTGCAGTCAATTCGGCCAGAAACCTGAATCACCGACTTACTATAAATAGTAAGTCCTCCCTCAAATCTCAGAATGTCCCCGAAAAACTGGCATCCAAAGGCATACAACCATCTGGCGAAACCCCAACATCCTCTGAGAGCATTCTCACAAAAGACAAGCCTGGAAAGGGACATTACATAACACCTTGTTGGGTATATTACAATAAATTCTATCATCCAAGGATCTTTGACGTTGGATGATAGAAGGGTCCCCTAGGTCCAGCCTTGTCCATTTTGTCTCAATCATTTCCCTTCAAGCATCATCAACTCTTAAGCTAACTTATTCACAGTGATTAACAATGATCTAGCACAAATTGTAATAACCCTCCCTATCTAGTTCTCTAGGGGTTTGCCAATTCTTAACCTTTTTAGTGAATTTTTGATATACAAAATCACAAACACAGAGAAATCCAAAATTCTCGAAAATATTGCTTTATTCTTATATCAAAACTAGGGCAAAAATTACAATGCAAATATCTCAAATGCTGATGAAACCCTAGCTGCTCCGTACTCTATAAATGATGATGAAGGCTCAGCCCTTCTGATGTGAATACTATGTGGTGTCCCAGCTCCAAATATTCCCTGTATAATCTCTGAATGACCTTGTGTGGTAACCCAACTCCAGAAGTCTTTAAAACTGAAGTCCAACTGCAATCCCTGTGTGGAAATGCCCAGATTGACCTGAGGGTAATCTTGCAACCCCGAAGCCAATGTCCGTGTAAGAGGTTGCCGTCTCTCACAAGCTCCAGAATCTCTGTAAATGGCTCGGCCAGAGAGTCCTCCAAAAAACCAGAGAGAAAAATAATAATCTTCGCATATCTCCAAATGAACTCAAAACCTCCTTTTATCTCCTCCATAGGTCGACCTAGGGTTAGGTCACTTTTAGGGTGAGCAAATATAATTTTATCAATTTTTAATTCCACCTTATTTCTCCTTAATTTATTCACCCCCTTATGCCTAGGCTTAACGACTTTTTAAGTCGTCACTTAAAATGGCCCCTTTTAAGTATAAAATGATTTTATAATAAAATGAAGTCACTGACTTTACAAAATTAAATTAAATAATCACTTTATTAATTTTATCTTCGACCATTAAAATTTCCAACCTCTGCCCATCCGAATTGAAATCCGCGAATGGTTTTGGACACCCATTTCACTGAAGAATATCACTGCACTATCTGTTGTCCACCGAAACCCTAAAAATGGACATGGCTAAAAATAGTAACTCTGATCAAACAAATCTCCGAATGAGCCCAAACGACCATCAATCAATAGCTCTCTGGGTACTGACAAAGATTCCGATATCTCCAATTGCTCCCCTCCATCCGACTTAGCCTACGGGAGCTCGTGTATAGGCTAATCTGCTCTGCACCTGACTGCGTAGAAAAAGGGACATTACAGTCCGCCCTTCCCAAAGATTGCTTGTCCTCAAGCAATACGTGTACATACTCCGATCAGATGCTACATCCCGGCTGAGATCACATCAAATCCCCTAGATCCCATAGCAACCTCAAAAAGGAACCGCCACGCTGACGCTGCGCCACTCTGATCATCACTACCCCTCTGACATGGTTAAGTGGCAGAAGTCTCAACTGCAATAGCATGATGAAATCTCTCTCCAGTCTGGCACTGACATGTCTGTCTGAGCTGAGATGTAATATCATGTACCACGACATACCGAAGGAATCAACGTCATAGATTACTACAAACACAATGCTGGAAGTGCCTCCATAGTCATCACCTAACCAGCTCAACTCGGCGTTCACACTCTTGGAATCTCCTAGATAATCCCATGTAGCCCAATCTACTGCAGTCAATGTAATATCCTCTGAAAATATGATGTCCCTCATCATACTCAACCAAGTAGGGCGTAAATGTATCTGTATAATTCTTGAAAGATCAACCACACTCCACTCTGGCAGCTCAATAAGAAGCTCAGCCTCACCATCAAAACTGGTATGCCCATTATGACTACACCCTGTGCCAAGTAACATCTCATGCATAGGTGACTCAACCAGGCCTATCTCTGCACTTTCATTGATTAAACTGACCCCTTGAGAGGGCACTGTGTTCAAATAAGAAGTAAGATACTCCATGTAATGCCAACCAAATTGTGGACCCATCTCCATCATGTAAATGTTATGGCTGTCCGAAAAGCGAACAACGACATATCTCTCATACCCATGATCAACTATTGCCCACAACATGCTCCTACCATCGCCCTCGATGCCCATCAAGGCAAACATACGATCTTGGGTAAGAGAACTCAACTCCTGGTCATCCGGATTAGGCTGGAGGATGCTCATGGAATCACCCTCAGACTCATGTCGGAGTAGACACCCTGTCTCAAACAATGTATCCTGATGATCTATTACAGTAAATGAATCAGCACTCTACATCTCAAAAAGCGGATTGCCCAAAAATGTCACATGATCCATCTCATATAACGGATTGTCGATCCATTGGAAACAATTATCTCCCTTGTGCTTATCAAGGTTATTTTGCTGATCCCAAATTGTGTAATCTGTTTTCATGGGACAATGTGATAAGTCATAGTCCTCCTGAATGCAATCTAGTTCGTCAACAATCTGCCCAATCTTCCTGGCTCTCTCTCGATTCAGCTGTTCAGTAGATTCTAAAACAAAATTGAGTTTCAACTCTGTCTCATGCAATGAAAAGTGTGCCTCTGACAAAGAGCTTCTAGTCCACTCAAGCTCTTCAATTAGCTGATTGACTTCTTCTTCTTTGCTCCTGTATGCACTAAGGGTCTCTTAGACGAGCTTGGCATAGTGATATCTGTCTGCAAGAGTGTTCATGAAGTCTAACTTCATAGTTTCTAAGGCTGCCCTCAAATTCTGTAAATCAGCACTGGAGATTACTCCTTCTACACCCTTTTGTCTCTTCTCAACTTGTGCCCTCCAATATAGTTCTTCGGTGAACTTATGGGTGGCATCGAAATGAGATAATGCTGCAGCAATTCTGTCCTCATCAGACCTAAAACTAAAATCAGATTTATGTACCAAGTTTTCAAAATTATGCATCCGGTCTCCCTCTTCACAACACTTGATGTTTGGCTCCCTGTATGAAGATGTAGTAGGCAAATCATCAAGGGGATGACCATAATAAGGTGCTGATCCACTCGGATCCTCATTAAGCTTATCATGCATACAATCTGATTTTAAATCAGCAGCAATCTCAACTGTGTTATGGTCTGAAAATTCATGTGTGTGCTCCTCAAAAGGGGTTGCTATGAATTTTGTAACATCACCATCATGTGTATCATCCACCACGGACTCCATATGCAACTCACTCTGCAAATCTCCGAAGAAGATGTAGTTATCCAGTGCATGCATCCTACCCTGTTCCGATTGTGAACCCGAATCCATAACACTTCCCTCTGAATGGGTCTCAACCTCATGTTTTGGCTCATCAGCAGTGTGTACCTGTATATCAACTGAACTAACCTGTGATCCTACCCCGCATACCTCATGGGAAGAGGACTCTTCATTCTCACAATTTGCTGATTTGTTTTTCTTTCTCCACAACCTGGTCGCCAACTGTGTCATCCCATTAAGATAAACAGGATCACTTAAAATAGCATTCATCTTGTCCAATAGGTGTATCATTTCCTGCTGATTTCTAACCCGATCTCCGTGCGGGTCCATTTTTTTATTCTCTCCGGATATGTGAAGTCTCGTCTTTGCTCACTGTCTGCTGATGTATAAATCTTGAACTGTCCCCCTAAGAATTATTGCTTATTTTGAAGCAAGACTTCACACATTCCTTAATTCTGCCACCCACAGATGGTACGACACAGATTGTTGAATAGTGTAGGACTGTGTAATTTTAGAACCGAATTGATTATTTGTTCCTTTAAAAGGTACAGCAGATGCAACCAAAGGGTCTTCACCAATACCTCATACATAGGCTTCAAAATGAAGTTGCCCTATGAAGGAAGATTAGTTATTGTGACTTAATTAAACTCTGTTATTTCGACTGCAGGTAATCTGAATATTCAGTGATATAATGGTATGTCCCAAGTATTATGTTATTCAGTCATAGTCGAGGAAGTTTCAACACTACAGTCCAAAAAGTGTCATGTCTCTCAAAGGAGTCATCGTCAGTTATGACAGAATATTTTGCCCCTTGCAGATACAAAATAATGTGATCGCCGATATTGTTCATTACCAAACTGTTAATTTTTTCAATGGATTTAAAAAAAAACAGTCAATATCTGTCAAACTCCCCATTCATCAGCGCAAACAAAGAATCTTATTATTTCGTATTTGCTCAACTTAAACCAATCTTCAACCGTAGCTTTTCTTCAACTTATATTCATTTCCCATGACCCCTGACAAATAAATATAAATTCACAAGCAGCGACTATATTCCTACGGGCACAAAGATTCATATAGAATCGCCTTTGTTAAAAGAATGCCAATATTTTATTTGGCCACCAGATTTTTGTGGAGTCGATGCCTCCAGTATTACACCGTTGCTCCACACAGTATGTTGGCACGTTAAATTTCTGAAATTTATCCTCGTATAGGATTCATAAATTTCTCCAATTTACCATCGTTATGCTTCAAGCAAACCCTAACAGGCAGGCAAGAAAAACCCGCTTTGATACCACTGTAATAACCCTCCCTATCTAGTTCTCTAGGGGTTTGCCAATTCTTAACCTTTTTTGTGAATTTTTGATATACAAAATCACAAACACAGAGCAATCCAGAATTCTCAAAAATATTGCTTTATTCTTATATCAAAACTAGGGCACAAATTACAATGCAAATACCTCAAAGGCTGATGAAACCCTAGCTGCTCCGTACTCTATAAATGATGATGAAGGCTCAGCCCTTCTGATGTGAATACTGTGTGGTGTCCCAGCTCCAAATATTCCCTGTATAATCTCTGAATGACCCCGTGTGGTAACCCAACTCGAAGTCTTTAAAACTGAAGTCCAACTACAATCCTTGTGTGGAAATGCCCAGATTGACCTGAGGGTAATCTTGCAACCCCGAAGCCAATGTCCTTGTAAGAGGTTGTCGTCTCTCACAAGCTCCGGAATCTCTGTAAATGGCTCTCGCACAGAGTCCTCCAAAAAACCAAACGAGAAAAATAATAATCTTCGCATATCTCCAAATGAACTCAAAACCTCCTTTTATCTCCTCCATAGGTCGACCTAGGGTTAGGTCACTTTTAGGGTGAGCAAATATAATTTTATCAATTTTTAATTCCACCTTATTTCTCCTTAATTTATTCACCCCCTTATGCCTAGGCTTAACGAATTTTTAAGTCGTCACTTAAAATGGCCCCTTTTAAGTATAAAATGATTTTATAATTAAATAAAGTCACTGACTTTACAAAATTAAATTAAATAATCACTTTATTAATTTTATCTTCGACCATTAAAATTTCCAACCTCTCGCCCATCCGAATTGAAATCCGCGAATGGTTTTGGACACCCATTTCATCGAAGAATATCATTGCACTCGTCTGTTGTCCACCGAAACCCTAAAAACGGACATGGCTAAAAATAGTAACTCTGATCAAACAAATCTCCGAATGAGCCCAAACGACCATCAATCAATAGCTCTCTGGGTACTGACAAAGATTCTGTTATCTCCAATGGCTCCTCTCCATCCGACTTAGCCTACAGGAGCTCGTGTATAGGCTAATCTGCTCTACACCTGACTGCATAGAAAAAGGGACATTACACCAATGGACATAGAAAAGTGATCGTTGCTTTCAGATCATCATCTCCTGCCATGGCTCCATGGTAGTAGATTTCTTATTACAGTTTACACTTCCATTGGACCATTTGCATATTATACCTACACTAATTACACATGTATATGTTCAACATAATCCAATTTTACATAGAGATACACTCCACCTAGTCCATCTAGGTATCTGTAACTTTGTGCTTTACATTTTTCTATTCTTAGGAGCACTATCTCTAGCTTCCTCCAAGTTATTATAGCCAAGTATAAAATTTAAGCTTTGTTGACCTACTTTGGTCACCATTGCAACATGAATAAAATCTCTTTCTTTTTTTCCTTCTATTATAACCTATAATAAAGTATGATAACATTATTTTTTTACAAAGCAGGTTGAATAGGTCATGTATTTTGGGTTAATGCTCCTGAATGTTATATATTCATTTACTATTTGGTGTATATGGCATCCATGCCTCTTCTGTATACAATATTTTATACTGAATTCCTTGTGGATTTCACGTAACAATGGCTAGCACCTAACTCCTTAGCATGATATGTTAGGTTACATGCCCTAAAGGCCATGCTATATTCCTACCCATTTCTTCTATGCAAGTATATCACTTTATAGTCAGACTGATCCTTTAAGAGGACAACTAATTTTACAACTCTATTACAAAGCTTTTGCATGCATTCTATTATATTTTCAAAATTTTATAATGTATTAAAATAATTTAACTTCTACATGCTACATGAAATTTATTGTAAGAATTCTTCATACATGCATGCCTGATTCATAATGTATGTTAAAAACACAGAAGTTCATAAGCTCGTCTCGGCATCTTCATATGTCAATACTTGTAACAACTTCTACATGCTACACATTTTTGACTGTAAAAATTCTTCATTCATGCATGCTAGACTCATAACATACACAAGAATCTATAAGCTCACCGCTGCATCTTCATATGTCAAGATACTTGAAACACCGTGGCCCTCATAAATCTTTCCTCCCAACTTTAAAAAGCGTCGTTTCACGACATTGATGAGCTTTATAGGACTGCCAACATCCAATCACATATATTAATTTTCTATTGTAAAAGCTAGTTTTAAATGAGCCTGAATACACTGAATATATTAACGAACCGTGTGATAACCAATAAATCTCAATGTCATTTATGTACAAGCTTTATAATGGTGACTATCTATTGGATTGTGTATCATATGGGACCAAATATTCATAAGGTCCAACTATAACAAATGCAAAACAGAAAAGGGAAAAAAAAAACATAGAGCAAGCATGATATTATGGAGACAAGAACAAAGATTTATGGGAAAGAAAAGAAAAAAGGAAAAAAACAAATACGATGCAAATCCAAACCAAAGAAAATGCATTTTACTACGAATATAGGATTGTTGGACAAGGTTTGGCCAAGAGTACAACAAGAATAGCACATATCCGAAGGAATAAGGAGAACGGAGGATGCAATAGCACTTCATGTGGTACTAATCAAGCAATAGGGACAAGTTGATTTCTAAAAGGTGATTGCATACACATATTAAGCACTAATTGGTAAGAAAGAAAGAATACTCAAAGTGCTTGGTTGTAGGAAAGGACCAAAATCACATAAGACATTTGTCATTCTATTGTTCTTTTCATAAAACATAAGAAGAAAATTCACTCCCATTTTTTAAGGAATCCATTCTATAGTACAAGAAAACAATATATTTATAAAAGAAAAACAAGGAAGATCTCTCTCTATTTATCAGTTAGTTTGAAAATAGAGGTTATACACTAGAGGTCTCTCCTTTATTAAACTTAGTGCCAAAATATTGATTTAAAATGAGAGTCCGGTCTTACCAAGATTTGTCTTTCGGTTTCGCAAAGCTACCAAAATGTAAAGGAAAAACCTAGAAGGTGAGGACAACTTTCCAATTGTAACCAAGACAAATTGGGATCAAGTAGCAACAACTCTAAAAAAGCTAATAGTGATGGAGACAAAATTAAGATTCACACATGTTGTGGAATAACATGCAAGTAAGAGAGCCCAATGGCCTGTGAAAGTGATACTAGAGGTTGGGATTGAGTAGCAACAACTCTGACAAAGTTAATAGTGATGGAGACAAAATCAAGACTCACACAAGTTGTGGTATACATGCAAATCAGAGAGCCCAATGGCCTGTGGGAGTGAAAATCACTCGACTCACCCCAATTCGTGAATCTAGGGCCTGGTTTGTGTCTTGTATGTCAAACAGGGAATCACTCTACCTTATTAAATATTAAGAAAAGGTAAAAAACAAATTACAGAAACAAAAACCAAAACAATAAAATCCTAAAAACATAAAATTAAACTCTAATTGTCATTTTTCACTCTTACACTCTTTGTCGCTCTTAGCCTCATTAACTACAAATAGCAACCCCTCACTTTCACTACAGATCAATACAAGCAAACCATAATTCTCACTTAACAGCATTAATTTGAAGAGATTTGGAGCTAGCAAGAGCTAGGATTTTGAAGAAACTAGGCACCCACAGCTTTTGCAAGGGATCAAAGCTTTAAGGTTTAAGTTAAGTTTTAAAGTTCTTCCTCCTTCCCAGTTCTTTTTTCTTCCTTCTTCCTTTTCAACATTCTTCTCTCTTCTAGTTCCCTCTCCGATTCTTTTTATTTATTTTTTTAGAGATGGTTAAAAGGATGGAGAAGTTATTTCATATTATGTTTATGATAGAAGGTATATTAAAATTCAGGACGATTTGACATGTGTATGAGTAGATGTACAGATGCATGTGCAAAAAGTGTTTCTAATAAGTTGTCATGTTGTTTTGTGTGCATACGTAACAAAGTGTTTGTGGAATGCACACATGGCAAAGTGTTTGTATTAATGTAATGTGATGGGATATTTTTAATGTTTTATGTAAGCAGCTAGTTTAGAGGTAGTTGGGCAGTTGCCAACCACCTACCCCACCCATTGTATCTATGAGTACGCATCTATGTGAGAAATGCAAGAGACGGTGCTTCTTGTTGTTGTCCAAACTGTATAATTGGTAGATTGTTTGTCAAAGTATGATTTATTGCAAATAGTTGTTGTGCAGGATACATGCCATGTGCACAGTGCATCCATTTGTATTTGGAAGTTATTCTCATTCATGTATTTTGTTTTATAAGTGGTGATGGAATGCAGTGTGTTGTATTCCATTTCAATTTTCTACATGCACTTGGCCCATTCTGCCTCAACATGGCCACTCTGTTGCTTATCATTCAGAACCCTTCAGCAGCACAATCTGGTGCTATTTTATCTATGAGAAGGAACTCTACACCAACATGCAAGCTATTCCACAATGGCATTATTATATCATGAGTAAGGACACTATCATCCATTATGACCATAGCTTTTGCAATTTTTGTATACTCAGAGGAAGAAAATGCACAGCACATGATATAAATTGACATGTCTACAACAGTTTCACCTTGTGATCAAGCATTGCAAGGGGAAGGAGAACCAAGCAATTGATTATTCAAGCTACCCTTTGGTCCAAGCACTTTTGACAGGATGGATGAATTCAGCCACAAATTTACCAAGTAGGAAACACTATCACAGTGACATTGATTTTGTTCAAACACACCACCAATAAGTAGAAGGCAAGTCACTCTTGGATCAAATAGCTGAGCAAGGGACTTCTTTACCACCTAGGCAAAATTTGTGTCCCATCTAACACCTCAACAATGCTTGATCGAGGAGGCACACCACTCCAAAATAACAGGACAGTTCAGCATCAGCAAAACACTCGTAGTATCACAACATTTTCATTGGCCTCACACTTATCAAGATGTAAAAGTCCACATCAAATCCTGACGCAGCAAAACACTCGTAGTGTCACAACATTTTCATTGGCCTCACACTTATCAAGATGTAAAAGTCCACATCAAATCCGGACGTCCTGTAAGTTTTGTATCCCCTATGACACACCTTGAAAATGCCTGATCTCGAAAGCACAGTATTCCACAATAGCAGGACAGTTCCGCAACAAGACACTTGTGGTGACGCAACATTTTCATTGGCCTCACATGGGGCTGGATATAGAACTCCACATTGGATCAGGTGTTCCATGTAACACTGCTAAACCTGCAAACAGGAAATTGGGGCTTTACTCACCTCCACCCATTCCTTCCCATCCTTGGGAATCCATCAGCATAAATTATATGTCAAGTCTACCTTCCACCAAAAATGAAAATGACAGCATTTTCATTATGATGTATAGATGGTTGAAGATAGCAATCATAGTACTGTGTAAGAAGAGCATTGGCACAGTTCAGACTGCTTAGTTGTTTTTATAGCATGTATGGATACACTTCGGCATTACTATTGTGTAACAAGGATTCCAGATTTATTAGCTTGTTCTGGCAGCACCTATGGAATTTGTTTGACACCTACCTAGACCGTTCAATTGCAATCCGTTCAACGGTCTACCTAGACTAATGGACAGAAAAAATGTTGTTCAGAACGCTCATGCACCTACTCCAGATGTACAGCAACAAACATCCCTGCACATGGGATGATAATGAACCTTAGATACAAAATTCCTCTAACAGGGCCTTGCACAGCTCCACTGGACATAGTCCTTACCAAGCATGTCTTGGCTTTAAGCCTAGCATTCCCTTGGACATCGCCTTCCATGTGCCTGTTAGTACTTGGATGCTGACACAGGCTAAGAAGGTGCACAAAGTTGGATTTTTCTTACAACACATTCAACAAATTCAACAAATTCATCAAGTTCAGCAGATACTTATGTATCAACAACAGAACCACACTTCCAATTTAGATATCAAGTTTAGCTCCATCTTGAGAAGGAAGCTTCTTTGGCCAATACTGAAAGATCAAACCTTTTGTATTTCTGTGCTTGATGATATTTAAAATATTCCCATTAAAAGAAGTACTATGACCAACCAACAAACTAAAAGAATCACCCTTTGTAATAACTAACTGAATACAAAGAATGCCATAAATTTTTAGTACTATGATATTTGATAATTCATGCTTCTTAGATATCCCTTCATTTTAGAATAATTTTTCAACAAGAGCACCTTCCACATTCAACACTCACTCAGCTATAATCTACTAAATATGACAATCAAACCACTCATTGCAGGCAACCAAATACATCGACAAAATCAGTCAAACATGTCACCAGCACAAGCCCCACCTCAGTGAGTCAACATGTTCATTTGGTATTGTACATCAGTAGTTTTGCATGTGTTGATCAATAGTTGTTACAAGTGTTGTTATGTGTATTGGCCAAGTAGTGTTATGAATTGTCATTCTGTACACGTTATGCTGTTAGGATCCTATCCTAACGCCATTTTGTAATTCTCATTTACTTATGTAATGACCCACTTCCAACGTGGGGGATCCCATTATGATATTATTTTGTAATACTTTGTAATGTATGTGGCAAGTATGGTGCCTAGCCAAGTGGCGCCATCTCATGTAACCGTTTTTATCAAGATTGTAACCGATGGTAGGTAGGAGATTCTAGCTCGAGTGGCATTTTGCATGTAAGCCAACTCTTGAGCCTTTAGGTAGGGTTGCATGAAGTTTTTCTTTAAAAGATATGAAGCCATGTACGAATTCATCCTTTTGCAAGCTAATGAAATATTGAAGGAGGTTGCCCCCTCGAAGAGGCCTGCGATTCTGTGTTATTGTGAGATTGTTCCATTTCTGCATTTAATTTCTGCATAGTGTTATTGAGTTATTTGATGTATTTGAGTTATTTTTCAGTATTTTGTGTGAGTGTGCTTATTTTTAATAGTGAGATCCTAACAAGTGGTATCAGAGCGCTTTCCAGGGCCGAGTTCTACTGCAACTGAGACGATTTTTGCCATCCATTCCGCCTGTTAGGTATAATTTTCTGTGTGTTTTTCGTTTCTGTTTTTTCCTTTATTAAAAATCCAAAAAAATACAGTCTTTTTTTCGACCAAAAAACCAGAAAACACAAAAAAATACTCTTTTTCAGTAGTTGTGTAGGTTAGAAACCCTATGTCGGGGGTTTTAAAATATCGCGAAGGAGCTGTCGTTATTGGCTAAGCTAGATAGCCCATAAAGCGTCTAGTGAAGTGAGGGGCGATCAGGCTCCAATACCCAGGCCTTAGACAACACTCGCGCACGGACTTGAGCTCCCACGCATCTTCGGGTGTATCGGGAGACAATCTAGGTTTAAACAAAATTTTATCCATTAGGAAGCTTTTCGGCCTTGTATTATCCATAGTCCACGGGACACAACATCCCGGACGATCACCCTCCCGTACTGTCAGAGAGGCAGATAGTGTGCTCAAGGGTATGTGTGGAATCCTCCTTGGGTAGTGGCCTGAAATATTGGTCCGAGCACTATTGTTCGTCACTGCGGTATAACAGAGGGCCTATGGGTATTACATACTCCCTTACTTAGCGTACCCTGGTTCTACAAAACATAACTTCCACCTGCAAATCAACACCATCTCTGTTCTGTTATCCTGCATTCACAACCCCAAAAGTGAGCATACGGAGAAGGCATTCCTTATCACAGAAAACAAACTTGCATGCACCAAAAGTCAGGATAGATTTTGCAAGTGTCTGCAACAGCCCGTGGTCAAAGACAGAATAGTCAGGACAGTGACAGAAACAGTCTGGTCAGTAACAGAGATAGTCAGGTCGACAGTAACAGCCCTCTGTAACAGTCCAGAATTACAGACCTCCAGTTTCAGAAACAGTACTGTCAGTGTCAAAGAATCTCCCAGGTCAGTAACAGGGACCGTGTCAATAACCGCAGTACGAGTGACAGAGGAAGAGACAGGATAGTGACAGGGTGGTCAGGGTGCAGACTACAGGTCAGCGATAGTTGATCCCGGACCCCAACTTTTGAACCGTAACTCCAAATCAGAAACCAAAAAAAAAAATTGAAATTTTATTAAAACAGGGATATCTCTTCACACAGAGCTCAGATTGACTCAAAAATTTAGCAGATAATTCTACACTCTATTCCAGACAAAATTGTCCTTGGCAGCCCCTGGTCAAATTTTGCACCGATTTTCCCAAAATGGCAATTTTTTATTTTTCTTGCTAAGGCCATAACTTTTCAACGGTCAATCAAATTGATCCAAATTTTTGGGAATAGAAGCTACTTGTTATTCTGCACCAAAGACCCTCAAGGACTCACTGGTGAAATTTTAAGTCCAAGTGGAAGAAATTACCTTGACATCGACTTGCAACCAACCAGGAGATCACAAAAAGTCAAGAAATTCAGTATATCTCCTCATTGAGCGCTCAGATCAAGCAACCACCGAAGTGGACCCTATCCTAAAATCAGTGTTGCAACCCATTTCCCAAATTAAATTTTGGACCCTTACTAAAAATAGTAACTCCTGAAACCCCACATCTATTTTTAGTAACTGAGTAAAAGAGGGCCCACAATGGCGAGCGGCACTCGTGGACAAAAGGAGTTAGAACTTGCCACAATATTGGCCGATATGCAAAAAGCCCTTGACTACTTGACCACTACAAACCACACCATAAGAGAAGAGATTCGAGAGCTCCGAACGGATCAGGATACCACTAGAATCCGCTTAGAAAAACAACTTACAGAGGTGGAGACACAATTGCAGGGTACTCTCACATCTGAACACCAAGCTGAAAACTCTAAACGAGGTCGAAGAAGGGAAACAGAAGACCGAAGAAGGGGAACCGAAGACACTCACTATGACCGTGATCCGACCTTCAAAATGCCTAAATTGGATTTCCCTAAGTTCAATGGAAAGGATGTCGATGGGTGGTTATGTCGGGTTGATCAATTCTTTAGACTCCACAATGTCCCTATATATCATCGGGTTCAGATGGCTTCCTTCAACTTAGAATCTGAAGCCTTACATTGGTTCCAATGGCTACGAGCCACTACCCCTGATCTATCTTGGGAGGACTTTGAGTCCCAACTACTCACCCGATTTGGCCCTAGTGACTATGAAGACTTTACAGGAGCATTGACAAAGCTGAAACAAACTACCACAGTTCGTGATTACCAGACACAATTTGAGAAATTGGCCAATAAAACAAGGGGCTTGAATGAGGGATTTTTTATGAGTTGTTTCGTTAGTGGGTTGAAAGATGATCTTCAGGCTGAAGTCAAGATGTTTAAACCACAAACCATGATGGAGGCTATCAGTTTAGCCCGATTGGCCGAATCTAAACTCTCAGCTCAACGGCGGACACCGCGATTTTCTCAAGCTCGACCTCCCTTTCCTCCTCGGTTCCAAAATAATACTGATAATAAACCTCCTGCTCCTAAGCGACTGACTACAGATGAAATGGATGCGCGTCGCGCCCAAGGGCTATGTTATAATTGTGATGAAAAATTTGTGAAGGGGCATAGATGTGCAAATAAGAGATTGTTCTTAATAGATGCAGAGGAACCCGATAGCAGTGACCATAGTGATGAGGAGAGTGACACAGCTGAAGCACCAACTCAACAGGAAGAGGAAACCCAAGAACCTCAAGCAGAAATTTCCGTCCATGCTCTTGTCGGGGTTACCACTCCACAAACCATGAAAGTTGTGGGTTTTTTCAAAGGCCAACGCCTTACTATTCTTATTGATTCAGATAGTACACACAACTTTATTGATCCTCGAGTTGCTAAGCAGGCCAATTGCTATATACACACATGCAATTCATTTGAAGTCATGGTGGCAAATGGAGGCACTTTACCTTGTAAAGGTAAATGTCGCAATGTTAAAATAAATATGGGGGATTATGAACTCAAGCAAGACATGTTTGCCCTCCAATTGGGAGGATGTGACATTGTGTTGGGATCCCAATGGTTGAGCACCTTGGGCACTATCTCCTGGAACTTTGCAGAACTATGGATGCAGTTTTCACAACATGGACAAACACACACCCTCCATGGTGCCAAAACAGGCCCTTCCCAAATTATCAGTTCCAATCGTATGGAGAAATTGTTGAAAAAGTCATCCCGCGGGGTCATTGCACAAATATTTTCAATTCAACCAAGCACTTCCACAGTGGATCAAATTCCAGCAGATTTGCAACTTGTTCTGACCAAGCACGATGGCGTTTTTTCAGAACCAACTACCCTGCCGCCTCGTCGCTCACATGACCATGCTATTCCACTACTACCAGGTAATGCACCACCCAACATCAGACCGTATCGGTATCCTCATGCTCTCAAGTCCGAAATCGAGCAGATGGTACAAGAATTGCTCAAAGCTGGTGTCATTCGACCTAGTACCAACCCTTACTCTTCTCCAGTTTTACTAGTTCGCAAGAAAGATGGCTCGTGGCGATTGTGTATAGACTACCGTGAGCTCAACAAAATTACCATCAAGGATAAATTCCCCATTCCGATAGTGGATGAATTGTTGGATGAATTACATGGAGCTATGTACTTCTCCAAGTTAGACCTTCGTTCTGGCTACCATCAAATCAGGCTCAAGGATGAGGATATCCCCAAAACTGCATTTCGTACTCATGAAGGTCACTATGAGTTCTTGGTAATGCCATTTGGTCTAACAAATGCTCCTTCCACATTTCAGAGCTTGATGAACAACATCTTTCGCCCTCTCCTACGGAAGTTCATCCTGGTTTTCTTTGATGATATCTTGGTTTATAGCCGCTCGTGGGAGGAACACCTTATCCATGTGGATCAGACATTACAATTGTTGGCACAACATCAACTTTTTGCTAAGCGGTCCAAGTGTTCCTTTGGTCTGAATGAAGTGGAGTATCTAGGACACATTGTCTCCAAAGATGGCGTCAAGGTCGACCCCAAGAAGATTCAAGCAGTTCAGGATTGGCCAAAACCTCGCACTCTCAAGGGACTTCGGGGATTCTTAGGGCTTACAGGTTACTACCGCAAATTTGTTCGTAATTATGGTAAAATAGCAGCCCCCCTCACATCCATGTTAAAGGACTCTTTTACTTGGACGGGGCCCGTTGACCAAGCCTTCCTCGAATTGAAGCATGCTATGACCACAACACCAGTTTTAGCCATGCCAGATTTTTCCAAGCCTTTCATCATTGAAAGTGATGCTTCCGGTCGTGGCATCGGGGCAGTGTTGATGCAAGAAGGGAGACCCTTGGCTTTCACTAGTAAGGCACTCTCTGATCGTAACTTGGGAAAATCTACATATGCCAAGGAGATGTTGGCAATCTTACATGTCGTAACCCATTGGCGACCATATCTCATTGGGTGCCATTTCTCCATTAAAACAGACCATCAGAGTCTCAAATACTTCTTGGAACAACGGGTTGCTACCCCAGAACAACAAAAATGGGTTTCTAAACTCATGGGATATGATTATGATATCACCTATAAGAAGGGCAAAGAGAATCTTGTGGCTGATGCTCTCTCTCGCCAATTTGAGGCCCTCAGTATGTTATGTGCCATTTCCTCACCGGTTCCTCAATGGATAGATTCCTTACGACAGGAGGTACTTCAGGATGCAGACTTGCAAGCTTTGGTGGCCTCGCTCCGTGATGATCCTACTTCATTCCCAGGCTACAATTGGGATGGCCATGACCTGCGTTATCGCCAACGCCTTGTTCTTCCTCGCACGTCCCCACTCCGTGAGCTTTTCATGAAGGAACTACATACTGCTCCCTCTGCAGGCCATTCAAGATTTCTTAAAACATATGAACGCCTCAAGCGCACATTCTTCTGGAAAGGTATGAAACAGGACATCCATGATTTTGTAGCAGCTTGTGATACCTGCCAATGGATGAAAGGTGAAACGGTACGTTCTCCAGGTACTCTTCAACCCTTGCCCATTCCAGATCAGGTTTGGACTGATATTTCCATGGATTTTATAGAAGGGTTACCTAAATCTGGCGGTAAGTCTGTTATTCTCGTGGTAGTGGATCGCCTTTCGAAGTATGCTCATTTTTGTTCCCTTGGCCATCCTTACACAACCTCCACCATTGCCCAAATATTTCTCGATTCTATTTTTCGCCTTCATGGTATGCCCACCTCCATTGTGTCCGATCGAGACCCAACCTTCACTAGTCATTTCTGGCAAGAATTGTTTAAGTTGCAGGGAACTCAGCTCAAAATGAGTTCAGCCTACCATCCGCAAACGGATGGTCAAACCGAGATTGTCAACAAATGTTTGGAGACCTATCTTCGTTGCTTTGCATCAGATCATCCTACTCAATGGGCGAAGTGGCTTCCTTTGGCCGAATGGTGGTACAACACTTCCTATCATACAACAACCAAACTCACCCCTTTTGAGGTCGTTTATGGGCGCCCTCCACTCACGCCTTCTTCATACATCCCAGGCAGCTCCAAGGTCCAAGCAGTCGACACTACTCTCAACCAACATACCGATGTTCTCCGCCAACTGAAGCAGAATTTGGACATGGCCCAGAATCGGATGCGACAACAGGCTGACCAACATCGTTCTGAGCGTAGCTTTGATGTGGGTGATATGGTCTTCCTTCGCTTGCAGCCGTACAAACAATCATCTCTACAACTCCGTCGGTGCCAGAAACTTGCTGCAAAATACTATGGACCCTACCAAGTTCTTCAACGGATTGGTTCCACTGCTTACAAATTGGCTCTTCCGCCCACCTCCAAGCTCCATCCTGTTTTCCATGTTTCCTCTCTCAAAAAAGTTGTGGGCACACAGGTACAAGTTCAGTCAGCATTACCAGAATTGGATGAAGAAGGGTCCATATTACTCGAACCTGAACAATTGTTGGATCGTCGAACCCGCACTCTCCGCAACCGTACCATCACAGAAGTTCTTGTTCAGTGGCGTGGGCTCCAGCCAGAAGATGCTACATGGGAGTCTCTCCATCAGCTCCAACACCAGTTCCCTCATTTTCAGCTTTGAGGACAAAGCTTTTCGAAGGGGAAGGACATGTTAGGATCCTATCCTAACGCCATTTTGTAATTCTCATTTACTTATGTAATGACCCACTTCCAACGTGGGGGATCCCATTATGATATTATTTTGTAATACTTTGTAATGTATGTGGCAAGTATGGATGCCTAGCCAAGTGGCGCCATCTCATGTAACCGTTTTTATCAAGATTGTAACCGATGGTAGGTAGGAGATTCTAGCTCGAGTGGCATTTTGCATGTAAGCCAACTCTTGAGCCTTTAGGTAGGGTTGCATGAAGTTTTTCTTTAAAAGATATGAAGCCATGTACGAATTCATCCTTTTGCAAGCTAATGAAATATTGAAGGAGGTTGCCCCCTCGAAGAGGCCTGCGATTCTGTGTTATTGTGAGATTGTTCCATTTCTGCATTTAATTTCTGCATAGTGTTATTGAGTTATTTGATGTATTTGAGTTATTTTTCAGTATTTTGTGTGAGTGTGCTTATTTTTAATAGTGAGATCCTAACATATGCATCGTCACATGTACACCTGAACATAAAGACAATGTTTTTTGTTGTAACTAGTTGCACTTGGTTGATAGATCGGTATGAGAGGGTGACGGTTTGGTTGTAACTGTCCACCCGCTTTTCAATTTTGTATATATTCCATAGGAGAGTAGTGAAACGAAACCACCAGATGTCGTGAGATCATCATTGTGTTCTTATTGGAGATGAGAAATATCTCGTGAGAGTTAAGATCATATTGTTGTAAGTGATGCACAAAACAAATTGCACATAATGAAATGATTCTATTCTTAAATTGTTATTTATTGTCTATTCCTTGTTGCTTGTTCTGTTTGATCTATTCATTATTATAGTTGGGAATAAAATCTCTGCTACATTTGGCACTGTTGTTATGACGACCCTAAATCAAGGAGGCTAGATGACTAGAATGGAAGTGAATGCAACACCACAAGATGGAGACATGCGTGTGGCCATAGAGGACATGGAAAGAGCCGCAACAAGGACAAGAATCATACAAAAGTCTGAGAGTATTGCATATAGTGTAGATGGAAGACATGCAGACACGAGAAGCATATAGTGTAGATGGAAGACATGCAGACACGAGAAGTGAAGTTAGTGAATGCGATGAAGCGAGCATAGAGGTGCAGATTTGTCAAGATCCCCTTTTGCAAGAGGAAGTGTAGAAGGCAGACCTTTTACAAAGCCCGTCCTTGGACAAAGATGCTTGGATATTCTCTAGGTGGCAAAAGGAATTGAAACCCAAGAGATTCAACGCATGCAACCCCTTAAGGAGTAGGGAAGTGAGGATTTGTTTGAGACATTGTTGCTGACGGTTGGAGAAGGCAGAGACAATGAAGGTCTTGTAGTTGAAGACTGTGCACCAGACAGACGTCATGCGGTCAAAGGGAGTATTGGCAACAAGTGCTAACAACAAGAGTATTGAAGATAGAGAAGGTCGTGACATCGAAGGTGGTGTCGTCGATGAAGGTGACAAAGGTGTTGACAAAAGAGACGACGACAAAAGTTGTATCAACGAGAGCGGTGCTAATGAAAGTCATGAAGACAACAAAGTAGGAAGTCAACAAGAGACAAATAAAGATGCAAAAAGAGCAAGTAGGAGACTGTATAGGCATACTGGATGGGAATTCCACACAAAGACAATAACTGAGAAGTGTGTTTGCAAGAGGGGGTGGACTTTTGGGAGTTGATCAAAACCCATACAAGTCTATTCACGAAGACAATCATAAACCAAAAGCACAAGTACTCCACCCATTGAATTCGAAAGAACGATCGAAGTTGAAGAAATCAACACAACAGAGCCTTCAACATTGTCAAGCAAACAATAAGTCACTCAACAATTCAATCGACTTCAAGTCAGTTGACAACCAACAGTCATGGTTGAAAGTGCAAACAAGCAAAAATGCCCCAAATTTCATGGAGATGGGCAAGATCCTACCACTCATATCAATACTTGTGTAATAATATGTAAATCAAACAGGAGAAGGGATGAGAACACATAGAGTTGTTACCAACAACATTGCGAGGGATCACAATTGATTTGCAATTGAAGCAAGAGAACCTATGCACGACATTGACAGATCTAAAAATGGGATTTGAGGAGTTCAAATTGTTGCATGATGATACGGAGATCATTAGAGAGATTTAAGTCACTAAAGAAAGACAAAAACGTTAGGTCTTACAACTATCGTTGATAGAACTCACTAACAAGATGGAGAATCAACAGAAGATGGACTTCAAAAGAGGCAGTTTATGGATGGACTCCTTCCAAAATATAAGAAGATGAAGATTGTACAATCAATGACATTCCAAGAAGTGTATGATAAAGCGCTGAATTTGGAAAGTGAGATGAAGACGTCGTCGACAGGTGGAAGTGTAAGTTGGAATAAACAAGATAATGATTCCAACAGCGGTCAAGAAGATATGGCACAACAATCCAAGTACTCAAGAAAGACTTAGAAACGACAATTCACCAAAGGAGGGAGAGAAGAGAAGCAAGGAAAATTAAGACATTTGTTGCTCGAACCGTCAAATAGAAGGCCACACGAACACCAATTTCCAAAAAAGCATTCTAAAGGCAGACCAATCATCCAATGTAAGAAGTGCCAAGAGTGGGGCCACTTCTTACGAAACAACACAAATGCAACAATGGGTAACAATGAACTGATGATGTGTCGATGGTGTGGATCGGGAAATCATAAGGAAGAAAATTGACCTAAGGAAACCGGCAATAGCAATAGTCAAAACGTCAATCTATTTGACATTGAAGAACGAAGCACAAGGACGAGAGATGTTCTCATAGTGATTCGGGTGCAAACAAAGACGATAAAGGAGTACCCTAATCCTGCAATGGATAAGAAGAGATGACAGGGAGCCCGAGAGGGGATTGAAGGCAAAATGATGAAAGAGTGAGATGCCGACAATGATAGTGACCAAGTGTTGAAGTGTAGAAATCATTGGATGTGATTTGTGCCTACAGTCATAATTCAACAACTGGAAAGGAAGGAATCACTCTTCCCAACCTACAGATTTGGGCCAGTTCCTTGCTAATCTAACTAAAACAACATAAATCTAAAACAAGTAGAGCAAATCTATTGTACTTTTACAAGAAAAGGGATCTGAGAGAATAACTAAATGCATAAAGTAAATGCAATCGAAGTTGTAACAAGATTAGAGTGGTCCAAAGGTAATACTAAGCAAAAATCGAATAACTTCAATGGAATCGAAATATGAAAATACCTACAATTGGAAGATGAGAGAGTAGTGCCACTAACATTAAACATTCATGAACAAGAGGTCATGCAACACAGTTGATTCACAAATTCCAAGCTTCCTTTCTCTTTATTTGATGATTTGATTACAATACACAAAGCAGTAGCCGATTGCAAAGAGTAGTTCTAGCTCTCTTGAAAGTGCCAAATGACCTCTACAATGAGTGCGAAACTCTATTTACTCCTAATTGCAGTGAAAGTTAATCCTAAGTTACAATGGTAGTTGGCACTAAAAGATAAAAATGTCATTATCATCCCTTTATAGTAGAGGAAGGCACACTTTCAGCATAGGGGGCACACATCTTGCAAACAGGGTCCTCTTCAAGCTAACAAGCACACTTTAGGGCAGACAACCATTCATGTATCAAGAGTCGGAAGCATTTGCCTGTGAACTTGACACACCACTCTACAAACAAGGCACACTGCTGCCTTAAAGCTAGGCGCTCTTGTGGTTGAGCGAAGGACATTGTTCCTTTAGCAAGCTGCATTGCAACCTTAGAGCTAGGCACAAAGAAACTTCTTCGAAGCCAGCACACTATTCCTTTAGTAGGGCACATCACAACCTTAGAGATATGTGCACTGGGACTTATTTGGTGTTGAGCACACTCCTATCAAAGCAAAGCGCAAAGGATCAGAGCGAGGCGCATCACTGCCTTAGGACTGGATGCATTGATGAAACTTTGCGGCCAAACACATTTTCTTTTTAGCAAGGTGCACTTGGGTGGAGTGGGGCACATTGATGCCACAGTCATTCAGCTTTAATTCATCCCATACTCTCTTTCACTGTTGGTTACGAATCTGCCACTAGGATAGGATTTTAATCTATTTGCGCCCTAGATTCGCCCAGCAGATTGAAAGGCCGGAAGGAAGGAATGCCTTCCGCGCCAATCTCCGGAGGAGGCCGGCTTCCTATGTTTTCTCAATTGGGGTTTTAGCTCAGAGTGCAGGAAAGAGATTACAAATTACAGAAAGAAACATAAATATGCTTGTTTCGGGTGGGGAAGATAAGCAGCACAGAAACTAACCAATCACTACTACTAACAACAATCTAAACAAAGTATGTAACAGAAACTATTAATGCTATTTTATCCTATGTATCCTTCACTTTAAGCATTCCAGATATACTTAACCACCAATACCGATATCCAGAAAGCAGAATAGCAGTAATCAGCAATATAAGCAACATGAGGCAGAAACACTTAACAAAGGCAGCATACAAGATAAAGACAATTAATAGAGCCAAGTATATTTTGTATTCAAAAGCAAACGCACAGCTACAGAAGTCTCTTAGCAATATATCTCCCATCCACCCTTATACAATGATATGAGGCTGCTATTTATAGCGCAATTTTCCCCCCCGATTACAATGTGGGCACAGAATCCCAGACCTGACAAAAGCGGCTGATGTTGACCTCTGCGGGTATGGAATGTACTTGCAGCAAGGTCCACCTGAAAACATGGCAGCTACGTGGCAATCCGGTAGATGAAACCTCGAGTCAGTTTGAATGAGGGCAGATGCGGTACAACTTGTCAGTTCACGCTCATCTGTCCGGTACCCTGGTGGCACACCTTCTGTCACATCTTGACTCAGATCCCAAGACCGAACACCTGTCAGCATCTGATGGAGGGGGAAAAATCATCTTAAAGCTCATCTTTTATATTTCTATCCCGCCCGACTGCGCACAAAACTGGAGCGTAGGGTGGAAACAACGCAATCGGGAGGGCCTTCATGCCTTAGGATTTTCTCAGCAGCACTTTCCTGTTTTCCGCCCGAGTGCGCACAACTTGGTGAGCGCAGCCCGACTTCGCAGCGAAGTCGGGCGGCTCAACACTTAGCCTTTTTCTTGATGTCTTCACAGTAAGCCCGCCCAAGTGCGCACCGTCTTCAGGGCGCCGCCCGACTTCGCTGCGAAGTCGGGCGGCCCAACACTTAGCCGATTTTTGGCAGCTTTTCAAACGAGGCCGCCCAGGTGCGCACGGAATTACGAGCGCAGCCCGACTTCGCTGCGAAGTCGGGCGGCTCCATACTTAGAAATTTTTTGGGCTCAGTTCTGACAATACCGCCCAGGTGCGCCAAAGTGGACAAGCGCAGCCCGACTGCGCTGCGCAGTCGGGCGAATTACAACACTTAGAAGAATTTTGGGCAAACTTGCCCACTCACAGAAACAATCAAAGACATAGAAAAGAAGATGGAGAAAGTGAAATTGATGGCAGAAGAGTAGAAGGGACATGATGAAGAAAGGGAAAGAAGAAAGAGGGAAGGCAAAGCAGCATCCTTACAAAATTTTCAAGACATGGCACCCCGTGCAAAATGTGGCAACATTCCTGGCGGCTCGCGGGGTGTCGAGCTCGCCTCGATGCAACGAACCAGGCCTTTATCCCTTGGGCACAGAGGCACTCCCGGCCCCTGCATCCTGCTGCTGCTGTTGACGCTGCTGCTGAGCCCCCTGCTTGGGCAGCTGTTCTTCCTCCTGTTCGCTCTCAGCAGTCTCTTCTTTTGTACCTTCCTCTTCCTCTTTCTCTGAGCCTGATTGCTCAGCGCCACTGTCCCCTTCTTGCTCAGCAGGCTGAACCCGCTCACGGACGTGCTCGTAAGCAGCCTTAGCTTGATCCCAAGCTGCTTCCTGGAAGGGCTCTAAGTCGCTGATATCCTTCAGCGTCTTTTTAAATGCCGCGACCATATGCACGTCGATGGTGTCATATCTCTCTCCCAGCTCCTGGAGGCAAGTATTGATTTTACAAAATTTAGACACCATCTGGGTCACCTGCGCCTCTTGGACTGGGTCAGTCCAGCCATCAATCTCGGACGTGTCTGCCTCAAAAACCTGCCAGTCTTGCTTTACTTGCTCGAGAGGCAGAAACTCTCCATATTTGACAAAGCTCGGGAATCCGAGCGTAGACAATGTGTTAAAGGGGGCCAGGCAGATGTTCATTTCATGGTTCAACACATCCAGCATCTTTCTGGCAGCCCTAATCTTCTCAGATTTTTCAAAGTAGTTTTGCAAGGTAACCCTTGCATCTGCCCAGTCTAGGGCAATACGTGACATGGGTGGAAATCGGAGGCCTTTGCGCTCATACTCCTCAAGTTTTATCGCCAAGTCTAGCCATCGCCGCGCTTGACGTTCGGCCTCCTCTACCGTAGGCTTACCCTCGGCAGAAACTTCTTGAATTCTGGAAACGAAATCCAGGACGGATAAGGATCTGACAACATTTGCCCTGCAACCTGTCAGCAGGCCAGCCCTCATTTCTTTGATCTTGTCCTTTGAAAAAGCAGCAGCCTGAGATGCCTTCTCTTCCAGCAGCGCCTGAGTCTGCTGGAGCTGATTCTGCAACTGTGCAACATGCACCAGCGCTGCTTTCTTATCCTCCGCCAACTGATCAGCTGCTTTTTTCTGGGCTGCCGCCTCCTGCTGGGATGCCGCGAGCTGATCCTTCAACTTGTTAACTTCCTCCTGGGCGGACTCCAGCTGCGTAGTCGCCTTGGCCAGATCCTCCTCCAGCTGTCTTGAATCGTTCTGAAGCTGAAACAACTTCTCCTGGGCTTCGAGCCGCTTGACAAGGAGATTATCAGTTTTTCGACGGATCCCATTAATTTCGTACTCCTCGCTTATATCATCGAAGCTTTTCTCCTTGATCCGGTGCTCATAGTCTGCCTCGGTCATCTCCCGGAGGGGCTTCTTGACTTTAGGGACCAACTTCTCCGTTCGGAGCACCCTTTTGTCCAAGTCATACTTGGTGCGCTTCACAGGTATGGCAATCTCCTCGGCTCTTCTCTTCTTCACGCCCTGGAGGAAAGAAACAGAACTCCCTGCGGCCTTTGCTGCTAGAGGCTGATCATCTGTAACTTGCATCTGTTTATCCATCAGCTCCAGCTCTGCCAACATGGGGTACGCAGAGGCCAAATCCTGCTGCGGCATCCTCCCTGAAAACAATGAGGCAGGAGGCACACCAGAAGACAAGGCCGCTCTTGTGGGCGACCGGGACCTAGGGGAAGTGGGCGGCTGCTGAGGAGGTGGAGATGGGGTTCGGAAGGAAGTATCGGCGGCGGGTGAGCGGCGTGGGGACGGGGAGACTGCCTCAGTGCTAGCCGCGGGAGAAAGACCTAGGGTTTGACCCAGGGTTTGGAAAATATTGGGGTCTTGGGCGAAGTGGCCAAAGGAGCGAGGGCGTCTGGGACTGCGTGATGGGTGAAGAGGATGAGGCAGCTATAATGTGCCCAGATGCGGAAGAGGAGGGCGTAATGACAGGGCTAGCTGGGGTTTGTTGCACAGGGGAAGAGGACGTACCTGCGTGCTCCGCCTGAGCTGGTGCTTGAATGAGTCCCGCGGCCCAGGCCTCTGCTTCTCCTTGAGGACTATCCTCGATTGAAATTATTTCGCTTGCAGCTGCTCTGGTTCGTGGGGCCCCCACTGTCTGTTGCGCAGCCTCCTTCTTGGGCCGCCTTTCTTTAGTTTTCTCGCTCCTCTTTCTTTTCTTGTGTTTTGGAGCGGTTGTTTGCTCGGGAGGAGCAGAAACGGTTGATACGTCAGGGGTTGGGGTTCCCACGGTGAATTTGTACTTGGGCCTCGTCGGATCTGTGGCCTCTACTGCTGCCCCGCTGGCTGACCCTTCGGGCTCTTTCTCTGTCTGCGACGACTTTTCAGGTGTTGAGGACAACATTGGGCCCACCTCTTTGCCTTTTGGCGCTTTGCTGCTGGAAGACTTTCGAATGGGCAAATGCTGGGGAGGGGGCTTCCTTTTATATCTTTTCCTGGCGCCTAGGGGAACGTAATCTCGAAATGCGAACGGCTCCCATTTGCCAGCGTATTTATCATACAAGTTGGAAAACTCATCATCAATGGCCAACGTCTTTTTTTCTGACTTATCGTGCCGCGTGCGACACCTCATCTTCCAACATTCAATGATTTTGTCTTTACTCCAGCCCAGCTGCGCCACCTTTGCAAGCAATCTTCGAAAACCAGTTGATCCCGGTTTGTGATCATCGTTGTGGTCGGGATCATAGTCTACTTCGACACAGTAAAAGTCATGCCATGGTGGCCACGACTGCATCTGTTCAATGTGCCACTCTAGGTCTGCCCCTGTCTTATTGCACCTTTCTTCCATGATCTCCGCTCGCGGGCAAACGTGCACGAATTTTCCTCTTACCCCAATCGGGTCGTATTTCCAGCGCTGCGGCAACTGTATCAGGCCCAAGTTGAGGAGGGTCTGCTCTAGGTAGACATGCTGCCCAATTTCGTGGACCTCAATGTTTCCCCAGGTAAAAGGATATTTGAAAATATGGCCCCTCTTCTTTCCTTGGCCGAATTCTTCTTCAACGCAGTCCATCTGCCGCGCTGCCTCTAGGCCAAAATGATACTCAGTACAAAAATAGGGCAGCAGGAATGGCTTCCCTTTGAACCCGTAGATTCTGATGACGATGCCCTGGGTCAACCGGAAAGTGTCCCCAAATTTGCTCCTTGACAGGTACTTCGTCATAACATGGGGAGGGCGAGTCGCCTTGCCATTGAAAAGTGCCAGGGTCATACCCAAAAATTTGAAATTAAAGTCATAATATGACCCTCTCCTATACAACACTCTGTCCATTCATAAACGGGCAGCGGCGCGCCTTGCTCGTCCACTCTCTTAAGCCCGAGGACCTTTATCCGGTAATGCACGTGATACAGGCACAACCATACAAGAAATGAGCAGTGCCTGAATTCCGTCGTCTGCTTCTGTTGTATCTTCACCAGACTTGAATGAATGGCGTACGCCACCCAGTCTGCCCAATCGAAATAGATTGGGCGCCTTCCGCTTTTTAGGACATTGGGGTCATACAACTCCCCATGTAAAATACACTCTGCGAGCGCCAGCTGGTACGGGTGCACTTCTGCATCTGTGCCGCAGCCTAGAACCCAGGCAAGAATAGTGTAGATATACTTGTTAGTGAAATTGTCCAGGGGTATAGGACCAGACGGCCATCTTGTAGCCGGCAGTGGACACTTCAGCTCCGAATTAAGAAATTCTCTCATCCTTCTGCCTTGGCTGAACCTGCCCGCTTGCTCTTCCAAATTGATCCTCCTGACAATGGCGTTTGGGTCGTATTCGAGCCCCGGGGCGAAAGCTGGCTGTACGCTCTCCTTAAAGAGGGTAAACAACACCCTTCCTTGGCAGTCGCAGACTTCGGGTGGCTGGTTTATAATATGTCGCAATTGACTCGACCAGCTCTGGGCAGTGGTGAACAGGAGGGCACAAGAACCAGTAAAGGTTCGACCTGTAGGCGGCCCCGAGATGGTGTGAGGGCGAGACCTTGTCTGCCCATTCCTTGATATTGGGGCGCAACTTTGTGATACTGATGGAGTAATCTCCGTCTCTGTATTCGGCCAGTCGATTTATGGGCGGCTGAGGAGGACCTTGCTTCTTGGAGCTTCTCGCCCTGGATTTTCGCTTCTTCTCCTTTGGCGCCTCACTTTCATGAGCGCTCGAGTCGGTCTGCTCTTCAAGTTCCTGCTCTGAATCACTCGGGTCCGCCTGCATTGGCGCCTTCCCCTTGTCTGTACTCGGCCCCTCACTCATGGCGCCGGAAATTAACAGAAATTACAACTGTTACTTGGCAAAATTTCGCACTTACTCTTCTTCCACAGCGCAGCTCGAATTCACTTTGGTAACTCTGATGCTCTGAGTAAGTAAGAAGCCTTTTTCTAAAAATGGGGAAAGCAACATTAATGGCGCTGGGGGGATTTAAAGTTCTTTGCTCGAAGTGGGTGAGAAGCGTCGTTATTCCTCGGCGGCCGCGCGTGGGATCTCCTGTTGGAAAGCGCGACTTGTACGTCGTTGGACCCTTGTGCGCTTTTTTATTTATGACATCTGCTTCGAACATCGCGCAATCATTCCTTAAATTCTTCAAAACTCGTGCTCATTATGACGTCAAGGGTGCCAACTGGGCACACGCTTCGAGGCATTTAATTTGGGAAGCGTGCTGTGAAACCTTAGGCAAGCTAGCAATTTTCTTTTTTAAACCCCCGACCAAGTGCGCTCAAAAAACGAGCGCAGTCCGACTTCGCACTGTGGAAGATGCGCCCTTGGGAGGCCGACACTTAGAATTTTTTCCATCACACGCCCTGCCTCTAGAACGCGCCCGTCGGAGTGCGCCAAATTTTGTGTGCGCAGTCGGGCGGCGCAAGGAAAAATTGCGCAGTCGGGCGGGACACTTAGCCATTTTTTCATTTTCTTGTTTTGCTCCCGTCCGGCTGCGCTCAAGATAGGGTGCGCCGTCCGACTTCGCTGCGAAGTCGGGCGGCCTCCCCAACACTTAGAAAAAATTTTGAGCTCTTTCCCACTTGCTTGCGTCTTGAAACCTCCCGACGTCGCACAAACCTGAGGGCGCAGCCCGACTTCGCTGCGAAGTCGGGCGACTTTTCCTGCCTTAGCCACTTTTTGGGACTTGCCATGCACCTTTCTTTCCTGGAACACTTGGCTCTCTTTTTTGAATAAAAGCAGGAAACTAACTAACTGAAAGCAATATTTACATTCAGAAATAAAACTGAACTGCAGGAAATGAAAATATGTACAAGGGGAAAACCTCTGGTAACCTTCAGTGGTAGTAGGCTTTCAGATGAAAGCCATTAACGGGGATCGGGAGGATCTGACCCTCCATGTCTCTTAACACGAATGCATTGAACTGGTTTACTCGGGCGATTTGGTAGGGGCCTTCCCAGAAGGCATCAAACTTGTCATGGTTGCCCGGTTTCGCCTTAAGTGAGTCCCATTTCAGCACTAAGTCTCCAATCTTGAAGACTCGGGCGGTGGTCCCCTTCGCAAACCAGCTCTGGGTGTTCTCGGCGTGCTTGGTAAAAGCCTGATACGCCTTTTCCCTTTCCTCTTCCAACTGCAACAGCTGAGCCAGTCGGGCATCCACGGGGTCCCTGTCACCTTTCTCATCTTCTAACAACCAGAGGGCGGGCATCTCTATGTGGGTAGGCAAGACAACCTCTTTGCCGTATACGAGCGCATAAGGGGACGTCTTGATGGACTTCTTGAATGAGATACGGTCCGCCCATAACGCTCGGTCCAGAAGCAGGTGCCACGACCTCTTGTTCCTTTCCACAGTCTTCTTTATAATCTTCAAGAGATTTTTGTTGGTGGACTCGGCCAGGCCGTTTCCCTGCGGATAGTAGTTTGAAGACATCTTGTGGTATATGCCATACTTGCTGGTAAACTCAGTGAGTACAGCTCCTGCAAACCCTGGACCATTGTCTGTGACAATTGCCTCTGGAATCCCGAAACGGGTGATGAGGCTCTCTAGGAAACCGATGACCGTCTCTTGGTCAGCATGCTTTGTAGGCGTTGCCTCGGCCCATCGGGTAAAGTAATCTGTGGCTGTTAGGATAAACTTATGCCCCGCCGAAGAGTTGGGCGTTATCGTCCCGATGAAATCCAGACCCCACTGCTGAAATGGAGTCTCAGCTTGAATTGGCTGGAGGGGCAAGGGTGCTTTCCTATTTCTGCCGGCGAACCTCTGGCATTTCTCGCATTTCTGACAGACTGCATGCGCGTCTGCGAAGAGGGTGGGCCAATAATAGCCCGCTCTGATGATTTTTAAGGCCGTAGGCCTTCCTGAATGATGTCCTCCGGGCATCCCAGAATGGAATTCTCCGAGGACCTTCGGTTGATCAGATTCTTTGACGCACCGCAACAGGATGCCGTCAATATTTTTGAAATACAGCCCCTCGGGGCGTAGTATATACTTTAAGGCATTAAGCCTAAACCTCCTTCTTTGTGAGGCATTGAGATGATCTGGACATCTCCCTGTGCTAAAATACCACACCAGGTCATTCGTCCAATCACTCTCCTCTGATAAGGAGTTGGCAAGGTTGATTTCTGTCATTGGATTCTCCCACTGACATGCAGAGACTTCGGCTGCAGCACTTCGGGCCAATTCCTGGCATAAAGCCCGACCTCGGATTAACTTTGTTGGCCGTACCTCTATGTCAAACTCTTGGATTTTGGCAATCCATCCTGCCCTCTTGTGACCAGGCTCTCCTTGGATGATGAAATTTCTGACATCCGGGTGTATCACGAAGACAGTTATCCGGCTCTGGGAGACAAAGTGCTTGAACTTTCTCAGGGATCTCATAACTGCATGGACTTGCCGCTCAATAAAATTATACCTTTCTTCGTGCGGCTGGATCACCTGGCTTAGGAATGCAATTGGACGCTCCTCGCCATCATCTCCCTTCTGAGTCAGGACTGCAGCGTAGCTTTCGGGCTCTCCCACTGCGTAAAGGATGAAGTCCTTGGAGTAATCTGGATTTATCAGCACTGGGGCCTGGGCAATCCTGGCCTTGATCTCTTCAAAGGCTTGCTTCCTCTCTTCAGTCCAGATAAATTCAGCATCTTTCTTCAGGAGCTCAGCCATGGGCTTGATTACTTGTGCAAAGTCAGGCACAAACTTCCTTACGAAGTTGATTTGGCCAAAAAATGACTGCAGCCCCTTTTTGTCGACTGGGATGGACAAGCGAAGAAGAGCCTCCGCTCTGTCGGGGTCAACCGCAAGGCCCTTTTCAGAAATGACATGGCCCAGCAGTTTGCCTTCTTTTACCGCAAAGACTGACTTCTTTGGGTTGATTGATATGCCGAATTCGCGACATCTTTCAAATACTTGGCGCAAGTGGGAAGCATGATCCTCTCTCTTATGTGAAAACACAGTCATGTCGTCCAAATAGATGACAATGATTTTGTTGAGCAGCTCTCGGAACGCCAAGTCCATAGCCCTTTGAAATGTAGCCCCGACATTTGAAAGACCGAAAGGCATGCGCTGATATGCGAACGTTCCCCATTTGGTGGTGAACGCCGTCTTGTGCTGGTCTTCATCTTTCACCCAAATCTGATTATAGCCTGAAAATCCATCCAGGAGAGAGAATCTCTGGGCTCCTGCAACCACGTGAAGGATTTGATCAATCTGAGGGAGTGGGTAATGATCCTTCAATGAAGCCTGGTTAAGATTTCTGAAATCTACGCAGAGACGGATGTCTCCATTCTTCTTCCTCACGGGAACCAGATTTGCGACCCAAGAAGAATGCTTGATAGGATAGATGATTTTTGCTTCCAACATCTTCATGAGCTCGGCTTTCATCATGGCTTCAATTTTCGGATTTACTGCCCTTTGCTTCTGTCTGAAGGGCTTTGCCTACTCTTCCAGCTCTATGGTGTGCTGGATCATCTCTCTGTCGTACCCTTTCAGGTCTTGGTAGCACCAGGCTACAATATCTGGGTACTCTTTGCATAGAGCTCGGATCTGCTCTAACTCCTCATTGGTGCAATCTGTTCCGACCTTGATCACCTTTCCAAGTTCCAATTCCAGGTCCATGTACTGCTTGGGGTCCACTTTGATCCTGTGGGATATGGCTCTATCATTCTGATCAAAGAGGCTCTCCAGGGTAATCAGTCCTTTTGGGACATGATTATTCTTTAACTGTATTAACCCCTCATATTGCTCGTCATCAGGGTCTCTACCTTCGATTGTACTAGCTTCATGTATCAAAAAGGTGACGATATCCTCGTCACAGTCGAACACCTGCCAGTGGGTGTCCTTGTCAGGCACAGAAGGCCTATAAATGGTACGAACCGGCTTCGGCTTCTGGACAGTGTCATCAGCCGGGACGTACCTGGCTCCAACAGACGCCAGAATGTCAGCATGTTTATTCTTTTCACGAGAGATGGCTTTGACATTCAGTGAGTCAAATGACTCCATCAGATCCCAGACACGGTTACGGTACGCCTTGAGGTAGTGCTTCTTGGAGGCGCACTTGTTAGTGATCTGGTTGCACACCAGCTCTGAGTCGCCAAAGATCTGCAAATGTTTAATCCCAAGCCTCTCTGCCTTCCTTAAGCCTAAGCACAAGGCTTCATACTCTGCCGCATTGTTAGTGCAACTCCAAGCCAGCCTATAACAATAGTCCTTTTGAATGCCGGATGGTGAGACCAGAAGGACACCTGCCCCGGCGCCATTCTTGCATCGGGCGCCATCAAAGTACAACTTCCACAGCTTGTCTGGGGCAGGTCCTACATCCTTCTGAGCAGTCTGGTCAAGCCTCTCAGGCTGAGTGACGGAGTAGCAGCCTAGTTCGGTTTCGATCATGGCGTTGAAATTCAACAAAGAGAACTCGTCCTCTACTTGCAGCAGTTCCAGGGTTTCTTCCGCCAAGTCTACTTCTACCAGCTCCTCGGTCGTCAGATGAACCATGTCATTTTGTTGCTCCTCCCCAGGTATCTTCTCGACCAAAAAAGTGGAAGGCTTCTCATTATAGATTTTCAACCTCCTTCCTTTGAAAGGTACCTCCATATGTGAATAGTCCAGCGACAAATATCCACCCAGCTTCGCAGTGAACTCCCTTGAGAGACACATGCCGAAGTAGGGTTCCAAGTCAACCACTACGACCTCTTGGATGACCACAATGTCGAGTGCTTTATGCAGCCGGATGGGGATGTCTTTGATGACACCAACTGTCTTCACAGGAGTGTCGTCCAACTGTAGCACACCTTGGCTGCTCCTTGTGTATTCCATACCAATTTCTTCGCAGACAGCCCTTGGCATGACAGTAGTCGAAGCACCGGAGTCCACCATGCAGTTATGCACTATGTGACCTTCCATCCGCAAAGATAGATAAAAAGGTGGCGGTCTGTTCTTCCCAGTAGCAGAAGTAGTCAAGGGCTGAGCTAACACAACAGGCTGTGCCGGCTTCCCGTCTTTTACATTCTTCAATGATTCCTGCAACAGGTCTACTTGTCCTGGGAGTTGAAGAGCATCATACATGCTTATTTTTGCTGGTGTTTTCTTGAGCTCATCGACTATATTATAGGTAGAAGTACCGGCCCCTTCTGCTTCCTTCGCTGGCTCGTACTTGGTGCGGTACTGCTGCGTGGCTTCGACCCTCTGTCTCTTTGTCAGGGACGGGTACCTCAGCTTCTCCTGAGCTTGCTCTTTTGTTTCAGCTGGAGGTTGGGTCGTTGGAGCCTTGATCACGGGAGCCTTGAGCGCCGGGAGCTTCTCTTTGGCAATCGGAGGTAAAGGTGGCTTATCAGGAGCTGCCACAGCAGGCTGCGTCTTCTCCCTTCTTGCATATACCTTCAACGGCTTCATTTGGGCCGGAGTGGCCTCAATTGGCTTCTTGCCCTCTTTGGTTAAGAGGGATACAGGATCTTCTTCAGGGACTGCGAAGTTACCCTCGTCATCACGAATCATGTATGCTTCATCCTCTATGGCGCTACCCGCAAGGGTCTGAATATAATGTTGATGCAGCATGCAACTCTCTTCTCCATGGGGGTCGTTGCAAGTAGAGCACCAGTTGACGCGGTCAGAAGTACCAGGCTGAGCATTGCCGGCAGCATTTCTTGCTGGAGGCCTTTGCGCTTGAGCTGCTTGATCTTTTGTTAGCGCAGGAGGAGGGTATGGCCTTCTAGGAACAAACTCCATCTGAGCCTGCTTCTTCTTCATGATTGTCATATCATTGGAGATTGTATGGTAACCGGAGGCAAGAGCCCGCACCTCCTGAAGGATCTTATTTTGAATATCATTATCGGCAGGCGCCGGCCGGGCTGGCGGAGGTAAGGTGGCTAATGGTGGAGGAGCATGAAACGCCGGATATTGAGGGGGAGCGGGAAGTGTTGGATGTTGCGGAGGTGGCGGAGTAGGATAATGGATCTGAGGTGGACCGTACGGGTCAATGACTGGCGCAGGATTCCATGGCTGATGGGGGTGATGATTGGATGAAGACGGGGCCCCACCCGAAGCGGGCGGATATTGGGACTGAGGGAAATCCGGGTAGATCGGAGGTTGCATTTTATGAGGGAGCCTGCCTATAGCAATCATGTCCAGTTCTGCCTGCTGAGCAGCCTCATATAATGCAGGAAAAGTGTTGACCCGGGCTAACTTAATAACTAGACAAATGTCCGAGTTAAAAGCTCTCAGGTAATAGTGAGCAGCCTGTCCCGCGGAAGGACGCAGCTCAACGGGTACTCTTTTCCAGGACCTCGCGAACCTCACGTTAAAGTCTGATATCTCCTCTTGCGGATGGCGCTGAATACTTTGAAATTGGTGCAACAACGAGGAGGGATCAGCGGACTCATTGAATCCCTTAACTAGCCTTCCAGCTAGTTGGGGCCATCCCGTGATAGTCCCCTCCGGCAAGGATCTCCACCAGTAGAGAAGCTTTCCTCGCAGAGAGAGAGCTAACAGTCGGGTTTTAACACTCTCATTGGTGATAGAGTGCAGTGCAGCCAAGGCCAGAATGTCTTGGATGTGCTCATATGTTGTCTTCCCCGTGCCGTCATAGGTAGGAATGGACTTTAAGGCAGCAGGCGGGACAACTTCTTGTCCGGCTAGAGCAAGAGGGCCTGTGGAATCAACAGCCGGGAAGAGGTCATTATCATTCTGCTGATTCTGGGCAGCCATGTCTTCTTCCTCTTCTTCGAGCTGATCAGTGGTGTAGTCAGTATCAGTACTATCTGAAGTTGTGGGTTGTTCTTCAACTTCGGCCTCCTCAACTTCTTCAACCTCTTCCACTTCAGCTTCTATCTCAGCTTCAGATTCGTGCTCGAACCTATCGTCTTGGTGAGCTTGGTAGTCAGCCAGCCTTACGCGCTCTCCAGCAGCGTTGATGTCAATTTCGTAAAAATCAGGCTGTTGTCCTGGATTCCTAGCTCTCCACCTTCTTGTGTGCATGAAGGCGTTTTTGATATTGGACCAGTCTTACGGACTCAGAGAATGTTCAGGTACAGCAGAGTCGCCAAGTGTTCTGATTTGACAACAATGAAGCGAACACCGATGCTTCGATTCTGTTTTGGGGTGGGAAACTTTCGTGTCCCACCGGGCGTGCCAGAGAAACTGTTGGTTACGAATCTGCCACTAGGATAGGATTTTAATCTATTTGCGCCCTAGATTCGCCCAACAGATTGAAAGGCCGGAAGGAAGGAATGCCTTCCGCGCCAATCTCCGGAGGAGGCCGACTTCCTATGTTTTCTCAATTGGGGTTTTAGCTCAGAGTGCAGGAAAGAGATTACAAATTACAGAAAGAAACATAAATATGCTTGTTTCGGGTGGGGAAGATAAGCAACACAGAAACTAACCAATCACTACTACTAACAACAATCTAAACAAAGTATGTAACAGAAACTATTAATGCTATTTTATCCTATGTATCCTTCACTTTAAGCATTCCAGATATACTTAACCACCAATACCGATATCCAGAAAGCAGAATAGCAGTAATCAGCAATATAAGCAACATGAGGCAGAAACACTTAACAAAGGCAGCATACAAGATAAAGACAATTAATAGAGCCAAGTATATTTTGTATTCAAAAGCAAACGCACAGCTACAGAAGTCTCTTAGCAATATATCTCCCATCCACCCTTATACAATGATATGAGGCTGCTATTTATAGCGCAATTTTCCCCCCGATTACAATGTGGGCACAGAATCCCAGACCTGACAAAAGCTGGAAAAGCTGACAAAAGCGGCAAAAAGCGGCTGATGTTGACCTCTGCGGGTATGGAATGTACTTGCAACAAGGTCCACCTGAAAACATGGCAGCTACGTGGCAATCCGGTAGATGAAACCTCGAGTCAGTTTGAATGAGGGCAGATGCGGTACAATTTGTCAGTTCACGCTCATCTGTCCGGTACCCTGGTGGCACACCTTCTGTCACATCTTGACTCAGATCCCAAGACCGAACACCTGTCAGCATCTGATGGAGGGGGAAAAATCATCTTAAAGCTCATCTTTTATATTTCTATCCCGCCCGACTGCGCACAAAACTGGAGCGCAGTCGGACGGCGCAGGGTGGAAACAGCGCAATCGGGAGGGCCTTCGTGCCTTAGGATCTTCCCAGCAGCATTTTCCTGTTTTCCGCCCGAGTGCGCACAACTTGGTGAGCGCAGCCCGACTTCGCTGCGAAGTCGGGCGGCTCAACACTTAGCTTTTTTCTTGATGTCTTCAAAGTAAGCCCGCCTGTAATGTCCCCTTCTAATCAGCTAGTGGGAGCACATTGAGACTAGCCTATACACGGGTTCCCGTAGGCTATGTCATATGGATGAGAGCCTTTGGAGATATTTGAGACAGCTTTTGGATTCTTAGAGCTCGGTTTTGGTGGTCATTCGAGGTCAAACGGAGCTAGGATGTTGGAATTGCTATTTTTAGCAGTGTCGGGTTTTAGGGTTTCTTGCCGAGAGGACAAGGGGATGTTGTTCTACAACGAAATGGGTATCCGGAACAGGTTTCAGTTGGTCATTCGGAGTTTCATAAGGCAAAGTTTTTAAAGCGCAAATGTTGGCTTTATTAAGTGAATTATTAAATTCATTTTTTTAAGTTAAAACTTTATATTATAATTAAAGGGGAAGAAATATGTTTATCCCACATTGAGCGCGAAAAAAAGAGTTTGCCAAAGAGGAGCCTATTTATTCAGTGACTTGGTCTCATTTTAGACATCCTGGATTTTAGTTATTTTCTCTAGAGTTTGAGGCCAGTGGTTGAGACTTCTTCTCCGAAGGGACGGAAACCCCAACGGTGTGGCTGAGGACGAAAACACTAATATTTGGAGCTGGACGAAACCCCAATTCTCTGTTGGTGAATTCACACAGGATTCACGCTTTGGTGCTTCAACGATTTCGGAGGTACTTTGATGTTTGCTGATTTAGTATATTTCAAGGGTTTGCAGACATATTGTGGAAAGATTATATTTTTAAAATATTGTAATCGGAACCCTATTTTGAACGAAATTTGAAAAATAAAATTGCTAGTTATTCCCTGTTTCCTGGAGTTGTATTTTCTGATTTTAAGAAACAGTATAGTGTCCCAAATATTAAAATATCAAAACAGGGGGGGAAACTACAGTGGTATCAGAGCCGGTCATTCCTGCCATCCTGTGGAAGCCTCAAATTAATTTCAGATTCATGGCGTCTATTAATGACTGGACTAAGAGACAGCGTGAGTGGGGTAAGACCCAGCATGAGATAGAACAGTCCCTCAAAAATTTAGCTGCAATGATGAAAATTTCTCTACCAACAGGTGCTCCTCCGGTCAAGATTGCTTTATACACTGATTTGCCAATACAAGTTGGAATTAAAAGAGATGAGCTTGCTGTCCCAGCAAGAAATGACAAAGGAAAACAGAAGTTGGTAGGTAAAACAGTGGCTTCTGAAGTTTCACAGGATAGAGGACCTCCTCGTATAAGCAGGAATCAGTTGAGGAGAGGGAACAGGTGTTTCACATGTCACCAGACTTGGACATTTGGTCATGTTTGTGGAACCAGTAATGTTAGTAATTTATTGCAGCCACACATAGTTCAGGACAGCGGAACAGTTGAATTTATAACAGATGCTTCATCTCAAGAGGTAAGCAGGATAGAGACTCAAAATGATTTGGGTGGTGATGAGCTGGTAGAAGATGGTTTGTCACAGGTTGAATCCATATCAGATTTTCAGGATGACCTGGTTAAGGAATATTTTGATGATAATAGTGATGGGGCAAAAATTGTGGGTTTACATGCAGAACAATCCATTGACAGTTATGGGATTTCTTACAGCAGGTTGAGTAGCCATTTGTCTGTGCATAATGATGACAATTATGATGTTCCTGAAGATCCTAAGTACGATGAATTGGAAACCCATGATGATTCTTCTTTGAGTTCAAAGGTAGAGAGGATCAACAGGGTGTTGGATGGTGTACCGGATAACCCACAGGTCCCAGAATTGGAGAGCGGAGATGAATTTCCTTGTGATCATGGTACTGTTTTCGATGAAGATGAAGTTAATTCATCTTGTGGGTCCACTTCCGGAGATATGTACAACAGAAGTAAAAAAGTGGAGAATGCTGATTTGGTTGCTAAATCAGCAATTGTTGACGACTCTTGGGTTGAGAATGAATCAGTTATAACTTCGATACACGAAGTTGGCGAATGTAGTGTTAAAAGGGATGCTAATATTGATCATTATGCTAAGGTGGTCAAATCAGAAAAATTCTTGTGTGTTGTTGATCGTGAATTAGAACCTGAAGCAAAGCAAACTTGGAAAGACAAATTGCAAGTCACAGATGGGCAGATTGTCCAAGCCTTAACCCACTTGGACAGCACACATAAGTTGGCTGAATACCTCCTCTGGATTGCCCAGTGACAAGAGCGACAAGAAGGTTTGACAAAAAGCGTCTCTGTAAAAAGCATGCAAGCAATTAAAAATGCTTTAGAGAAGATCAAATCAGATTATTTACAGTTGTTGTCTGATAGGGACTTGGCTGTTCGTTTTGCTGAGGAGTCTTATCAAGCACTCAGGGGAAAGGAGAAAATAATTGATGAAAAATTGCGCAGTAACGACAGTGAAGTTGATGCATTTTTTGAAATTGGTCAGACATCTCCCGATTCATGTATTGTTAATAGTGAGGTCGATTCTTCCGAGCTTTCCATGGAACCAGTTGGTGAAGTTCAGATGGACTGTATAGTGAGGTATGCTCATAGTTTTTCTTTCAGTCCACATGTTGATGATTTGACCATGTCATATATGAATGGGAAGAAGGGTTGGTATAAGGAGTTATATGTATCACCTTGGCATGAGGTGCTCTTCCCTATAGTTGTAGAATCAGTGTCTTGTTGGGTTCCTCGTTTGTCAGTCTAGAATGGGTTCTCCGTCGAGCTTCAGAATAATTCAGTTGTAGTCAGAGTGGCACAGCAGAAATTATCAAATTTCGGGAATGACAAAATCCCTATTTGGCTATGGGATCCAAGAATTTCTCTGAGGGGATGGATTGTTGTATAGAGTGGCAGAGCTCGACAGAGTTACCAGGGCCAATTGTATCGGATCGATGACAGAGTTTATTAGTGTTGCCATCTTCAGTGATATCAGTGTGGTGATAGAGCTTAACAGTGTTTTCAGTTTCTGGGATGACAGTTCAGGGCAGTGTCTTCATCATGAGACATTCTTCAGATTTATTTGGGATCCTGGAATACAGATCATATTGCTTGAGGACAAGCAATATTTGGGAAGGGTGGACTGTAATGTCCCCTTCTAATCAGCTAGTGGGAGCACATTGAGACTAGCCTATACACGTGTTCTCGTAGGCTATGTCATATGGATGAGATCCTTTGGAGATATTTGAGACAGCTTTTGGATTCTTAGAGCTCGGTTTTGGTGGTCATTCGAGGTCAAACAGAGCTAGGATGTTGGAATTGCTATTTTTAGCAGTGTCGGGTTTTAGGGTTTCTTGCCGAGCGGACAAGGGGATGTTGTTCTACAACGAAATGGGTATCCGGAACAGGTTTCAGTTGGTCATTCGGAGTTTCATAAGGCAAAGTTTTTAAAGTGCAAAGCTTGGCTTTATTAAGTGAATTATTAAATTCATTTTTTAAAGTTAAAACTTTATATTATAATTAAAGGGGAAGAAATATGTTTATCCCACATTGAGCGCGAAAAAAAGAGTTTGCCAAGGAGGAGCCTATTTATTCAGTGACTTGGTCTCATTTTAGACATTCTGGATTTTAGTTATTTTCTCTAGAGTTTGAGGCCAGTGGCTGAGACTTCTTCTCCGAAGGGACGGAAACCCCAACGATGTGGCTGAAGACGAAACCCCTCAGATATTTGGAGCTAGATGAAACCCCAATTCTCTGTTGATGAATTCACATAGGATTCACACTTTGGTGCTTCAACGATTTCAGAGGTACTTTGATGTTTGCTAATTTAGTATATTTCAAGGGTTTGCAGACATATTGTGGAAAGATTATATTTTTAAAAGATTGTAATCTGAACCCTATTTTGAAAGAAATTTGAAAAATAAAATTGCTAGTTATTCCCTGTTTCCTGGAGTTGTATTTTCTGATTTTAAGAAACAGTATAGTGTCCCAAATATTAAAATATCAGAACAGAGGGGGACATTACACCGCCCAAGTGAGCACTGTCCTCAGGGCGCCGCCCGACTTCGCTGCGAAGTCGGGTGGCGCAGCGAAGTCGGGGTGGCCCAACACTTAGCCGATTTTTGGCAGCTTTTCAAACGAGGCCGCCCAGGTGCACACGGGATTACGAGCGCAGCCCGACTTCGCTGCGAAGTCGGGCGGCTCCATACTTAGCATTTTTCTGGGCTCAGTTTTGACAATCCCGCCCAGGTGCGCCAAAGTGGACAAGCGCAGTCGGGCGAATTATAACACTTAGAAGAATTTTGGGCAAAACTTGCCCACTCACAGAAACAATCGAAGACATAGAATGGAAGATGGAAAATCAGAAATCTGATGGCTGGGGAGCAGAAGGGGCATGAAGAAGAAAGGGAAAGAAGAAAGAGGGAAGGCAAAGCAGCATTCTTCCAAAATTTTCAGACATGGCACCCCATGCAAAATGTGGCAACATTTACCTTCCACCTCGACTAGCACAATGGATCTCTATCCAAAGTGTGTTGGTAGTAGGGAGCTTCTATAGTTACGACGGCTGACGGTGACATCAATCCTGATCAACAAAAGATCCTAGATTGTGCCTTATTCATTGGGCAAAGAATCCTACAAAATGAGGCAATCCAAAACTTCTAAAAAAAAGGAGATGCGCTCATAGGCTGTCCCAGTCGATATCTAAGGGGATGGTGAAGTTATCCAATTCGCCAATGTCTATTACCAGATCATTATATGAATCTCTTGGAAGGTCTTTTGTCTTATCTGGAATTTGCTTAATGTCGTCTAACAATCCTTCTAGTTTGCTTATGACCCCTGGTAGTTGGTCCCACTAGGCATCCCTCTCCTTTTGCTCTTCAATAGCTTCAATAAGTTGTTCTGATGTGAGGATTTCAAGGTCAGGTAACTCCACCAGTTGTCAAACCTTTTGTTGCATATCCTTAATTACCTCTTCTAAATCAGCAAGTGATTCTTCACATCATTCCATCCTCTTTTGTTTGTCAAGGATATTCATTATCTGGTTGAGGCTCATTCCTCTATCAATTGTGCCAAGTCGCTTTAGCAGACTACCATTTGTCTTACGCTCTTGTTGCGGTACTTCATTATGTTCATCCCTTGCCTCTAATTGGATTTTATCTTCCTTAACTTTAGAGGTGGTTTGGCTGACCAATGCTTGGTACTCTTTAGGTTAGTCAAAATATCCCTTTGTGTGTTCTACCTCGACATATATCAAATCCCAAAGGAAGTTCAACCGATCAGATAGCTCTTCTACCTTATTTTTCATGTCAGTCTACACCCGCTTGAGTTGTGCGATTTCTTCATCCTTTTGGCTTTCCAATTCTTGCACACTAGCTTCTAGCCGCTCTCTTTATTCTTGCAACTCACACTCCTTATCTTGATGTTCCTATTTCATTTGTCCCATTTTTGCTTCTACTTGCTCCCTTGTGGCTTTGATTTCCTATTCCATTTGGCCCCTTTCGACCTCTGACTCTTCAAGATGACTTCTCCTATTTCATCTTTTGTCTTGAATAACCTCTTTCCTCCTCAAGTTGTATTTTCAACTCTTCATATTTCTATCCAAGTTGTCTGACTCGTTCCATTTGTCCTTCTCGGCCTTGTTTTTCTTGTTCCATTTCCATCCTGAAATCTTACCTTTTCTTTTGTACCATTGCCAGGTGACTATGCAATTGGGTGATCAACTTATCCTATTTTTTAATCACTTGTAGCTTATGCATTTCCTTAGTTTTCCCTTGTATCTTGTCCTTGTAATTCCTTGCCTCTTGGTTTGTCAATGAGAATTTAACTATTAAGGTTTGGCATATTTGACCCATTATATTCAATATGTTCATAACTAAGGTTAGATTAAGATCCAAATCTCCAAAGGGCACTCTGCACAATGGAACTGAGAATATGGATTCGTATCAATCTAGTGGGTTACTATGAGGAGGCGGTTGGAAAATAGTGTGGTGGATGATGTGGAGGCAGAAAAGATTGTGCAACATGTGAAGTGGGGAAGGGAGATTCGATAAACGGTTGGACGTTTTTTAGTGATAAGTCAATCTGCTCTAAGGGTAGTGGATTATATTTAACTAGTGAAGGCGGATGATGACTGTGGAGAAGGTAAAGGTTCAAGTAAATAAGTGGTAGGTAGATACATTCCTGCTGCTTGGATGACTGTGTTTAATAGAGATGATCTAGACACAACAAAAGAAGCAAGGGGGGCAGAAGTAGGATTAGCAAAAGAAGAGGGAAAGATAGAAGTAGAAGGAAAGGTCAGTGAAGTGAAAGTGAAATAGACTTGAAAGTTGGAGGCAAGATTATTTGGAGCCTCCAAAACAGCCACTCCTGCCATAGCTGCTTCTTCATCAGCAAAATTATCTATGACTATCTGTATCTTGGGGAATTATTCCTGTCTAAAGTGGACCCACATCATCCCCAATCTCCAAAATTTCTTCCTCTCCAACTTTAGCATATGGATTTTGAGGTTTTTAAGGTATTTCACCTTCTTCCTCATTCATTTGTGTATCTCACTGTCAATGGTTTTTTATGTTCAAGCTCCTTCCCTTCCTATTGATTGCTCGTCAAGATGAGCCCTGTTCATTTCCTTGCATTTTTGTGCTTTTAAACTTTATCTTTTGGCGAATAGTCTCATCTAGCTTCTTTTCAGATATGTGGCCCCTCTTACACCTTCCTCATTAGTGTGACACCAAACCCAAAGCCTTGAGGGCCTATGGTTTCACTTATCTTTGTCTAGTGTAGTTCAAACCACGTTTACTTCATAGTTCATACCTCATGCATCTCCATGCAAGCATCTTTTCTAAGCTCCAATTGTGTCTTTTTACAAGCATCTTTTTAAGGAGAAGGCTACAAGTCATAGGGCAGAAGAAGTTTTGAATGGACCAGTTGAAGAACAAGGAATGCAGGAGGAGATACAAGTTGTGGAAATCTTCACCCACATGACCAGGAGAGGATGGAGGATGAACCTGAGGAGATTCCTTTGTAGTGGGATATGCACAAAGGAAAAGCCATTGTCAAGGACAAAGCAGAAGATGAAGAGGAGTATCATCCTCTGGGTGAAGAATATTTTGGGCTACATTCATATGTAGTACCGGTTGAGCTTCTAGAGTTACATAAGAAGGATGCATCCTGAGGAACAGAGGAGGAAAGAATTGAGGGATTCTTCACATAGGTGCAGGACTTGTTAGCCAAAGCCCAGGAAGGCTTTATGGAAATTTACTAAAGTGAGTGGTGACTCTCGACAGAATGATTATTTTGAGAGATCAATAAATTCTGAATTGTTTGTGTGTAAAAGGTGGCAGGATCAGTTGAATGAGATCCCTGATTTGCAGCAGTGGGATATAAATGGAGCAAAATTGTTGAAACAGAATGAGTTCCCATCAAGCATGGTAATTCTCTATAGAGAACTCCCAATGGTATATTTGGCAAACGAGCAGGACAAGAAAATTGTTACACCACCAAAAGTTAAGAGAGATAGATTGCGCGGCCAAATGGAAGCATCCTTATGATAGTTGAATTACCTGGCTCAAGCAATTCAGCATCTCGTGACATGCAATTGTAACCGTCGCAAGCAAATTAAAAGTACAGGGGCATTGCTTAGAGCAGAAACAGCAAAGTAACAGCAGTTGGAGGAAGAATTGACAAATAGATCAACAAGTAGAAGAGGACGCAACTCAACACAAAAAGGAGTTGGAGACAGTTCACAATATGTATCAGGAGCAAATAGACCAGTAAAAACAGCACATTGCTGATCTTGAGAAGAAGTTGAGCGATACTGAAAAGAAGTTTACTGCTGCATTTCACCAGTCAGAGAACTTGCAGATTCAATTGGATGAAGTGGAGTGTGAATAGATGAGATATAATGACCTTGCAAAATGGAAGTAGAAAAACTATCTAGAGGAAAGCCAGGAAAACCAGTAGTTGAAGATGTTGCTTGCTCAACATCACATTCAGTTACCTAGTCCTCCTGTTACGCAACAAACTGCCCGCGGAGAAAATAAAATAGTGTTAATAGTGTTGTTGGCAAGCACACCGACAGATTTAGAGGAGGGAGGGCAGATTTAGACCACCAAACAGATCAGCAAAATCAGTCAAACATGGCGCCACCTCAGTAAATCTACATGTTCATTTTGTATTGTACATAAGTAGCTTTATCATGTGTGTTGATCAATAGTTGTTTCAAGTGTTATTATGTGCATTGACCAAGTAGTGTTATGAATTGTCATTTTGTGCACATTATGGGTTGTCACATGTACACCTGAATGTAAAGACAATGTGTTTTGTTGTAACTAGTTGTAGCCAGTTGATAGTTCAGTAAGAAAGGGTGACAGTTGGGTCGTAACTGTCCACCCCCTTTTCATTTTTGTATATGGTCCATAGGAGAGTAGCGGAATGGTACCTTTAGATGCTGTGAGATCATCATGATGAGAGACATCTCGTAAGTGTTGAGATCATATTGTTGTAAGTGACGTACAAATCGGATCGCACATAATGAAATGGTTCTGTTGCTAAACTATTATTGTTGTCTATTCCTTGTCGATTGTTCTATTTGATTTGTTCACTCTTATTGTTGACAATAAAATCTATACTACACTCATGGAGAAGAACTTAAAAGGTCATACAAATGCTTGAACTAGGTAAAGAAAGAAAGAAAGTCAGAAAGAAAATTATATTAATGTTCAAAATTAACCAAAGTAGGTCAATGGGACTCATAGTAGACAATTACAATAGCATTGAAGAAGCCAAAAACACCACTCAAAAATCCAAATGCAAATTACTAAAGTCCCCCCCACCCCACCAAAAATAAAAATAAAAACACAAAATCTATACTACACTCATGGAGAAGAACTTAAAAGGTCATACAAATGCTTGAACTAGGTAAAGAAAGAAAGAAAGTCAGAAAGAAAATTATATTAATGTTCAAAATTAACCAAAGTAGGTCAATGGGACTCATAGTAGACAATTACAATAGCATTGAAGAAGCCAAAAACACCACTCAAAAATCCAAATGCAAATTACTAAAGTGCCCCCCACCCCACCAAAAATAAAAATAAAAACACAAAATTACAAAATTGAGTTCATTATAATTTTACCTGTTGAGTTAATAGGATATGACTAAACTCTACTATGTTTTTCTCAATTATAACTAAGGGTAATATCTGAGACATGCCCTTAGGATTATTTTTGACATGTATATATGAGCTGAAAACATTAAAGTCATCCATAATTTCTAGAGTCAACAAATGATTCACCTCACGCTTTTTTGGGAAATGATTATACATTCATTCATATGAATATATGGAACACAGTGATTGACAATTATGATAATGGTATACCACTTACGAAACTCCTAGATTGAGAATGTCCTCTACCCAAATTTCACATCGACCCAGGAAACCACACCTGTTCTGGGTGCACAAGAAGAAAACTACTTCATGTCAGGTATTAAAAAAGAAAGGATCCTTCATTGGATTTATTTTGATATAAAACATCATGGGAAAGATACACAATTAACAAATCCAACAAGTCCATGCTAGTTGTGGACAAGTTTCTTTCTTTGACATCATATCTCATTTTGAAGACATAATAACATCACAAAGGATACAATTTAACTTACAGGGTTGAAACTTACTGCAATGACCTCGTCAATTTCATCTTCTGATAATATTCCAATCTTTATGAGTTCCATGAGCTCTTTCCTTGATATATTCCATTCCTGATCCCTCTGAATTTACAAAAAATTGTGAGATCACACCTCTTAACATCAAAGAAATCAAATGTTTACCAACAATATACAATACAACAATGACATTAGAATATAGTATTAAAATAGTATTTACCCCTTTCAGCCTGTTCTTCTCAATAACACATACATGAAGGCCTTTTAAGCTTAAAGCTGTGGCCACAAATATGCCCAAGGTACCACCACAAATAACCACATCAAATAATTGTGATTTTGGAGGTTTCATCCCAGGTTGTAGGTAGGAACCTGACAGACATTTCACCACTTCTGCAGAAGCACTAGCATCTGTAAACACAATCAAGTTATCAAACTGATTTGAAAATTCTTTCTGAAAGTCATCACTAATCCTCTATTGCTGCTTTCGCTTTGTATGTTAGACATTCTCACAAAAAAAAAGCTAAGGATGATTGACAACCTCTTTCTCATAAAATAAAATTTCTTGTAGTCATCACTAGCTAAGTCAAGTCAGCTTTCAATCAAACAGTAAGCATTTTGAACACCTAAATGGATGCCTCGCAAAAGCAGCAAAAGAGAAAGGTTAGAAGTGATGTCTTCAAGTTGCCTTAATATCATTTATGTTCAGGCACTTGCTTCAAGTTAACTAGTAGAAATTTATCTGAGCACTTTTCATTGTAACACCTCCAAAGATTCTCCTCTCTCTTCAAAAATTACAGTTGTATATTCAATATCTACCAAATCCATATTTAAGCTACTAATGCATGCATAGTTCTCCATTGACCTCGTCCCTTGCATAGGATTGAGTATGTTCCAGGAGTCGTTACATAAAACCCGAAGAACCTTTATCGGAACTCTCTTCCAGGCGTACATTTAGTTGTACTTTGCAGCAGGACCAGTTTGGTAGATTAAATTCAACTCTACTCCTTGGTGGTTTTGTGCAACTTTTGGTTATTTTGGCAGCCTGCTGATTCTAGAGAACATTGTGTCCACTTGAAAAGGTATTTCACCATCAAAGCAGCATTAATGAGCAGCCATGAGAGTTGCCTCGCTCTACAACTTAGACAGTGGCAAGACACATCTATTAATAGTGTAAAGGAAACCTAAGGGTGAGCATACCAGAATGTTGAAAATCATGATCACTTCGAGAACTCCGGGTACAAGTACAGCAACCTTAAAACATTAAAATAAAGGATCACTGTCTTTCCAAACTTGTTGAAAGATGCTTAGGAGACTCGGTAGTGAATGTCACCCCCTGGTGGACAATTGGAGACTACACAAAAATAGGAGGCAGCATGGCCTCCTTGTACTTTCGGGATGGCTATATTCAGAAGATACAGATTGATATTTGAAGATGTGGATAAGTAGGCCTTGATATTACTTGTACCTTAGATAATTGTATTTTCTGGTGTAAAGGAGAAACTTCCCATTTTGTTGTCTATATATGTGTAGCAAAGAGGCATTGTAATTCTGACAAAGATAGAACAATGTAGAGTGATCCTAATTCAATCCATTCCTCCAATAACATGCTATTACTTAGTTGGATCTTCCTAGATGAATAAACGTACGTGTCTCTTTGAGCGCCATTTTCTTTTGATAGTGCTTAAAGCATGACTTGTTGCCATGGATGCAATAGCTTGTTGCTCCCACGCCAAACACCCATATTTTTCATTGTCGGATATGCACCTACAGTTGCTTCCATGTTGAACTCGCATCTCAACAAATGCACCACCCTCTAGTTGCTCTCACGTCCAACTCATCTCATGCCTTGTTGGATGTACTTGCCATGTCATTGTTGGTATCCTAAGAAACTTCATAGCCAATTCTGAAATTTCTATTTTAGCCTTGCAATTTTGGTCCTCAACTTCTAGTCGTATGCACTCTTCTCATCATCAGAGATAAAATATTCAAGCTCGTCTTCCCCTAGCCCTTTATCAACATCAACAAGGAAGTCCATCTAGGTGATTGAGAGAGCCTAAAGGAGTGGCTAACGACACTCGTCAAGCCAGTTAAGTTGAAGACCTTATGGCTTGGACCCTTCCAAGTGGATGAAGTAATGATCAATGGCACAGTAAGATTGAAGAAACTGGACGGGGCATTGTGCCCCAAAACAGTTAATGGTTCGAAGTTGAAACCGTATAAGATGTGAGCACAAGTTAACATGGTAAATTTTTGAACCTACATATGAAGGAATTGTTGGAACATATTAGATTATTTGGTACACGCTAACGTACCACCTTGGGTACATCTTTAGATTAGGAGAGAGTCCTCGATTAGAGCGTGAGCATTTACTTTATGCAATGTAATTAATGCACGAGTGTGCAAAGTATTTTGGTAATTTAAATGTGCATTATAGTCCATGTGCACATGAGTCCATAGAATAGGAAGATGAAGAGTCTCTAGAAGAGTGAAGGCCAAGAGTGCTCCATATGAAGAGTCACATTCCATTATATATGTATCTATGTGTGAGAGTGTGACATATACATTGTAGAATGAGAGTGTGTGGAAGTATGGTGTATCTTTATTCAATGGAGATATAATTTTCGTGAGCATTTGTTAATGGCAATTCTATGAGATATTGTTGAACTTATTTAGGATTTTTATATGTTTAGAATATTGCCATTATCTTATATTTCATATTGCAACTTTATTTTAGATCTTGTGGTTATTTTATCTTCAGTATTTAGCTTCAAAAGCTAACAGGAATAAGTACATGAAGGCTGACAATGGCACCATCATCGCTCAGTTTGCAATGCAAACTTTGGCGAAGTGGAGGAGAAAAAGGCCTGAAAAAATTCTAAGTATTAAAGCCCTCTTTTGGAGCGACCCTTGGCGAGATAAAGACAAGGGAGAAAATAAAGTTTGAAAATTTTTCTAACTCCCAGGTGACGCCGGTCGCCCTCCAAGATGCCAAAAAGCTCGATTTCGCTCATTTTTTGAGCGACGCCGGAAGGCGCCCCCAGTTTCGAGCGACAGCGGACCCCGGCATAAAATTTCCAAGTATAATAGACCTAGGGGCGCGTGCCAAGCAACGACGGATGACGTCAGCAAAGGTGCACGTTTTAAAAGGAAAAAAGTGACTGCGCGTTCTCCAACGCAGATTTCATTAAAGAAAAAGGACGAATGTCGGGCCAATCAAAGATGAGTTATGCACGGCCCACAAAAAATAACGGCGCTCTCCACCCACTTCGCGCACCCGGGCTTTAATTCCTCCACTCACCATTAATGCCAACTTTTCACTTGTATTCATAAAAGGAGCTCAGTCGCTCATTTCACTCTCAGTAAAATCCAGTCAAGTTCCGAGTTGCGCCAAGGATAAAAAAATTTCAGAATTACTCCAGCGCCAATTGAATTTCGAATTTTTTCATCGCCATGGAAAAAAGGACAGGCGTAGAAAAGGGAAAAGCCCCTGCACAGGCAGCCTCTAGCGCATCTCAGAATGATTCGTAGGAGCAGGCAGCTTCAGGCTCGCCTGGAATTGAAACGCGACACGAGAGGAAAGGCAAAGGAAAGAATAAGACCAAGGGCCTGTTGCCACATTTTGCACGGGGTGCAATGTTTTCAATTTTGTAACAGTGCTGCTCTTCCTTTTCCCTCTTCCTCTATTTTCCTTCCTTCTTCTCTCCCTTTCTCTTTCTTTCCTACATTCTCTTTCTTCCCCCTTTCTTGGAGCCCCTCAGTTGAATTTTAAACTTTCCAGCAAGTTACCTGAAAAATGGCTAAGTGTTGGTGCGAAGTTCGCACTTCGCCCGTTTTGGTGCGAGTGCGACTTCCCGCGTTCGCTTTGGTGCGAAGTCCGACTTCGCCCTCTTCTCGGGCGCACCTTGTAACTGGCAGGCTGGCAGGCTGACAGAAGAATGATAAGTGCTGGGGCAAAGTCCGTACGGCGGCAGATACCGGTTTTCACCTGTGCGCAGTCCGACTTCGCAGCGAAGTCGGAGTGCGCCCTTGACAGGTGCGCAGTAGGGAAACAAACTCGGAAATACACCTAAGGCATGAAGGCCTTCCCGACTGCGCTGTTCTCTGCCCGCGCAACCCGAGACGCTCTGATCCCAGGCGAAGTTGGATAAACTGCCTTTCAAGGCAGACACGTGTCAAACAAAGCATCATCCATTATCTGACAAGTGTCCAGCTTTCGGGATTTGAGCCAAGACGTGCCGAGCAAAAGGACGAGCATGGGCTGCACTACCCGTGCCGTTGACCTCATTTAAAGCCGATTGGAGGTTCTACCTGCTCCAGCTACCCGCATACCTGTCGAGAAGAAGTTCTGCCCAACACACCGCCACGTAGCCGTCCAGCTTCCAGGAAGACCATGCCGCGGGTACAGTCCGGTCCGACAAAGGTTAGCATTTGCAGCTCCTTCGCCGCTTTTGTCAGCTAATGTTTGACTGGGACTTTGTGCCCATTAATGTAACGGGAGGGACTCGGGCTATAAAAACCCACCATGATTTCATTGTAAAGGGTGGAAGGGGAATGTCTGTTAGGGAACCATTGTAACCGTGCTTCTGCTTATAAATATAATTTGTATGCCTGGTTCTGTTCTGCTGCCTTTATTTCTTTACGCTTTATGCTTTACGCTTCCCTGTGTCACGGCTCGTTGATTCGTTTCAGCATTTGGTGATCGGGCGCCTTTAGCATTGTTTGTGCCATGGCTTGTTAATTTATTTTAGCATTTGGTGGTCAAGCACTTTTGAACTTCATAGACTAGATGTGGTAGCAGTTCCATCAGTTGTGTGTTACGTTGCTGTCCGTAGTGGTGATTGATGCGTTGTCGTGCTGTTAGTTCTCCTTGTAGGGAGAATGTTTGCTAGGGGACCATTGTAGCTGTGCGGTTAAATTCTCTGCATGACACATATACCTGGTTCTGACATCTCTTAGTTACTTTCTGTTTTGAGTTTCCGTACGTAGTGGTGATTGATGCATTGCCGTGCTGTTAGTTCTCCTTGTAGGGAGAATGTTTGCTAGGGGACCATTGTAGCCGTGCGTATATTGCTTAGTACATAAAGTACACTTAGATTTTGCAGTTCTCAGTCATGCTTTGTATTTATGATGCAATAAGTATTGGTGATTGCTGGTTGCCGTACTGTTAGTTCCCCCCACCAAACTCCAAGTACATTTGTAAATTCTTTCTGTTCATTTATCTCTTTCCTGCACTCTTAGCTTAAACCAAAACCCCCCAAAAGGAGCCGGCCTTCTCCGGAGATTGGCACGGAAGGCATCTCTTCCTTCCGGCCTTTCATGCTGGTGGGCGAACTGGGCGCATTAACCCAAAATCCTTTCCTCATGGCAGATTCGTAACCAACCGGTGGGACCAGGGTCCCACATTTGAAGAGAGATTTTCTGATCAGTCTCCACCTGGCGCTGACAGTGGTTTCTGAGCACTTGGTGAGACAAGGAAGTTTCTCACCCCCAACAGAATTGAAGCACCGGTGTTCGCTTCATTGCTGTTCTAAATCTGAACACCTGGCGACTCTGCACGAACAAATCCTCTGAGTCCGAAAGACCGGTCCCAGCACCTTCATGCAAACAAGAAGGTGGCGAGCAAGGGATCCGAGAAGCCCGCCCGACTTTTACGAACCGGACATCAACGCCGAGGCGAAATTCCCAGTCGGGCGGATCCGCAAGCTCGTGTCGACGAAGCCGAGGCTGAAATCCAAGAAGAAGCCGAAGCTGAAGTCGGCGGAGCTGAGTACGAAATAGAAGAGGCCGAGGAAGAAGAAGCACCTGCATCCTCGGAAAGTACCGACACTGAGTACACAACCGACGGCGGAGAAGAAGAAGAAATGGCTGCCCAACAGCAGAATGACGATGATCTCTTCCCGGCGGTGGACTCTACGGGGCCCTTGGCCCTGGTCGGACAGCAAGCTGTGCCCCCTGCTGCTTTAAAGTCTATCCCTACATACGACGGCTACGGCAAGACGGCGTACGAGCACATCCAGGACATCCTTGCCCTGGCCGCATTACATTCCATTACTGATGAGAGTGTGAAGACCCGTCTGCTGGCCCTTTCCCTGAGGGGAAAGCTTCTCTACTGGTGGAGATCGCTGCCAGAGGGATCCATCACAGGGTGGCCCCACCTGCCGTAAGGCTCGTGGAAAGGATGCAACGAGTCTGCTGACCCTACTTCTTTGCTGCATCAGTTCCAAGCTATCCAGAGACATCCTCAAGAGGAGGTGTCTGATTTTAACATCAGGTTTGCGAGATCCTCGAAACGGGTACCTCGCGAACTTCGGCCTTCACCGGCATGGCCGCTCACTACTATCTGAGATCCTTCAACTCAGACATATGCCTGCTGCCGAAGATTGCCAGAATAGATGAGTTTCCTGCGCTGTACGAGGCTGCCCAGCAAGCCGAAGCTGATATTATTTCCATCGGCAGACTCCCGTCCAGGGTGCAGGAACCCATTCATCCCGACTTCCCTAGATCCCGCATCCTCCCCGCTTCGGTGGTGCGCCGTCCACATCGGGGCAGCAACCCCAAGAAGAGGGGAATCCGGCGCCGGTCGTAACTCCTTACGGCCCGCCTCAATTGCATTATCCTCACCCGCCTCCTCCCGCTCCGCATTTTCCAGCACTTCCCGCTCCCCGCAATACGCACCTTATTCTAACCCTCCTCCATTAGCCGCATTGCCTCCACCGGCACAGTTGCCGCCTCCTGACAGTAGCATTCAGAACACAATCCTCCAGGAGGTGCGGGCTTTGGCCTCGGGATATCATGCCATGTCCAATGACATGACCGCTCTGAAGAAGAAGCAGGCCCAGATGGACCTCGCTCCTAGGAGGCCATATGCGCCCCCGGCGCTGACGAAAGACAAGCCCCCGGAGCATCAGCCGCAGAGGCGTCCGCCTCCGAGAAATGCTGCTATAGAAGACCCGCCCGGTCCTTCCGACCAGGTTAACTGGTGCACTACGTGCAATGACCCGCATTCGGAGGAAGACTGCACTCTGCACCAAAGACTACATCCGGACCTGGCCGGCAGCGCCATAGAGGACGATGAACTGTACATGATCCCGGACGGCGAAGCCAACTTTGCCCTCCCAGAAGAGAATCTAGTGCCGCCCGCCAAGGAAGAAAAGAAAGCCGCAGATGCGGCCAAGCCTTTGCAAGTTTACGCAAGAAGAGAAAACCGCAGCCCGGTGGGCTGCCACCGTACAAGCGGCTGTGGCCCTACACAGCCCAAGAGAAGGCATCCAAAGATAAAGCTCCAGCCAAGCCTTCTCCGGCAAAGGCTGCCCCTGTTCCAGCCAAGCCTCCTATAGCAAAGGCCCCAACTCCGGCTAAAGCTCCCGTACCTCAGCCTCCAGCTGAAACCAAAGAACAAGCCCAGGAGAAGCTGAAGTACCCGTCTCTGACCAAGAGACAGCGAGTTGAGGCTACCCAGCAGTATCGGACGAAGTATGAGCCGGCAAAACAAGCAGAAGGAGCTAGTACCTCGGGCTACAAGCATTGTAGACGAGTTGAAAAGAACACCTGCTAGAATCAGCATGTATGATGCTCTTCTGCTCCCAGTGCCAGTGGATCCGTCGCAAGAATCACCGAAGAACATGAAGAGCGGCAAGCAGATACAGCCCGCTGTCCTGGTTCAACCTTTGACAGTCTCAGCCACTGGGAAGAACAGACCGCCCCCCTTTTATCTCGTCTTTACGGATGCAAGGGCATATAGTTCACAACTGCATGGTGGATTCTCGGTGCTTCCACGACCGTGATGCCGAAGGCCGTCTGCGATGAGATCGGGATGGAATACACACGGAGCAGCCAAGGCGTGCCGCAATTAGACGGCACCCCCGTCAAGACAGCTTGGTGTCATAAAGGACATCCCTATCCGGCCGCACAAGGCTATCGACATCGTGGTCATCCAAGAGGTCGTGGTTGTTGACTCGGCTCCCTACTTCGGCATGTGTCTCTCCCGGAGTTCACCGCGGGTTGGGCGGGTACCGTCTCTAGACTACTCACACATGGAAGTGCCCTTCAAAGGAAGGAGACCGAAAATTTTCAATGAGAAGCCTTCCACCTTCCTAGTAGAGAAGATACCCGGAGGAGAGTTGGACTGCATGGTCCAGCTTTCAGAGGAGGAGCTGGTGACAATAGAGCTGACAGAGCAAGCCTTCGAAGTGCTACAGCTTGAAGATGAGTTCTCTTTGCGGGACTTCAATGCCGTAATTGAGACAGAGCAGGGCTGTTACTCCATTGTACAGCCCGAGAGGCTTGACAAGTCAGCTGCAAAGGAAGTAGGACCTGCACCCGAGAAGCTGTGGAAGCTTTCTTTGACGGCGCGCGATGCAAGAATGGCGCCGGTGCAGGGGTACTCTTGGTTTCTCCAACCGGAATCCAGGACTATACCTACAGGTTGGCCTGGAGCTGCACTAACAACTCGGCGGAATACGAAGCCCCGTGCTTGGGTTTGCGAAAGGCGGAGAGGCTCGGGAATCAAACACCCGCAGATCTTCGGAGATTCAGAGCTGGTGTGTCACCAAGTTACGAACAAGTGCGCATCCAAACAACACTATCTTAGAGCGTACCGCAACCGGGTGTGGGACCTGATGGAGTCGTTCGACTCGTTGAATGTCAAGGCGATATCGCGTGAGAAAAACAAACACGCTGACATTCTGGCGTCTGTTGGAGCCAGGTACGTTCCGGCCGATGACGTTGTCCGTAAACCGAAGCCGGTTCGCACTATCTACAGTGCCTTCGTGCTCGATAAGGACACCCACCGGCAGTGTTCGGGCCAGACGAGGAGATCGTCACATTCCTGGTTAACGAAGTTTGTGTAATCGAAGGTAGAGACCCTGATGACGAGCAATATGAGGGGTTGATACAGTTAAGGAATAATCATGTCCCAAAAGGACTGATTACATTGGAGAGTCTCTTTGATCAGAATGACAGAGCAATATCTCACAGATCAAAGTAGACCCGAAGCAGTATGCTGACCTGGAACTTGAACCTGGTAAAACTATCAAGGTCGGAACAGACTGCACGTCGGAGGAACTTGAGCAGATCAGATCACTGTGCCAAGAGTTCCCCGACATCGTGGCCTGGTGCTACGAGGATTTGAAGGGGTATGACAGAACTGTCATCCAGCATACCATTGAGCTAGAGGATGGCGCCAAGCCATTCCGACAGTGCAGCAGGGCCGTGAATCCGAAGATTGAGGCCATGATGAAGGCCGAGCTCTTGAAGATGCTGGAGGCCAAGATCATCTACCCCATCAAACATTCATCCTGGGTCGCGAATTTGGTGCCCGTGAGGAAAAAGAATGGCGACATTCGTCTCTGTGTCGACTTCAGAAACCTAAATCAAGCTTCCCTCAGGGACCACTATCCGCTTCCCCAAATCGACCAGATTCTACATATCGTTGCTGGAGCCCAGAGATTCTCACTTTTAGATGGATTTTCCGGCTACAACCAGATTTGGGTCAAAGACGAGGACCAAGCATAAGACGGCGTTCACCACCAAGTGGGGGACGTTCGCCTATCGGCGCATGCCGTTTGGCTTATCCAATGCTGGTGCCACATTCCAAAGGGCCATGGACCTGGCCTTCCGAGAGCTGCTCAATAAGATTATTGTCATCTACCTTGATGACATGACTGTTTTCTCTCACCAACGAGGGGATCATGTTTCACACCTACGGCAAATATTTGAGAGGTGTCGAGAATTCGGCATTTCTATAAACCCGAAGAAGTCTGTCTTCGCGGTAAAGGAAGGAAAGCTGCTGGGACATGTCATCTCCGAGGAAGGCCTCGCCATTGACCCTGACAGAGCAGAAGCCCTCGTTCGCTTGCCAGCCCCCATCGATAAAAAAGGGCTGCAGTCCTTCTTCGGTCAGATTAACTTCGTGCGGAAGTTCATTCCGGACTTCGCACAGGTGATCAAGCCTATGGCCGAACTGCTGAAAAAAGATACAAATTACGAATGGACCGATGAGAGAGAACAAGCCTTCGAGGAAATCAAGGCTCGAATTGCGCAAGCTCCGGTGTTGACAAACCCGGACTACTCCAAGGACTTCATCCCGTATGCAGTGGGAGAACCCGAAAGTTACGCCGCAGCCCTAACTCGAAGGGAGACGATGGCGAGGAGCGCCCCATAGCGTTCCCGAGCCAAGTGATTCAGCCGCACGAGGAAAAGTACAACTTTATAGAGCGGCAGGTTCACGCCGTTATGAAATCCCTCCGAAAGTTCAGGCATTTTGTCTCCCAGAGCAAAACGATTGTCTTTGTGATTCACCCGGACGTTCGAAGCTTCATCTTACAAGGAGAACCGGGTCACAAGAGAGCGGGATGGATTGCAAAAATCCAGGAGTTCGACATCGAAGTGCGGCCCACCAAGCTTATCGGAGGCCGAGCCTTGTGTCAGGAATTGGCCCGAAGCGCTGTAGCCGGCATCTCCGCCTGTAAGTGGGAGGACACAGCGACACGCATCTACCTAGCCAACTCCTTATCGGAGGGGAGTGATTGGACAGATGAACTGGTGAGATTTTTCTGCACCGGAAGATGTCCCGATCACCTGAACGCCTCACAACGAAGGAGATTTCGGCTAGGTGCACTTAAGTACACTCTTCGCCCCGAGGGGCTTTACTTCAAAAACATCGACGGCATCCTCGTTGCGGTGCGTCGAAAAATCAGACCAGCCTAGGGTCCTCGGAGATTTTCATTCCGGGATGCCTGGGGGTCATCATTCTTCAAGGCCAACGGCCTTAAAAATAATTAGAGCTGGGTACTATTGGCCCACTCTATTTGCAGACGCTCATGCGGTCTGTTCAAAATGTGATCAATGCCAGAGGTTTGCCGGCGTAAACGTAAAAGCACCCCCGCCCCTTCAACCGATTCAAGCCGAGACTCCGTTCCAAAGAATGGGGTCTAGACTTCATTGGGGTGATTTCGCCTAGTTCCTCCGCTCGGACACAAGTTTATTCTTACAGCCCCCGATTACTTCACACGGTGGGCGAAGGCAATCCCGACCAAGAACGCAGACCAAGAAACGGTCATCAGGTTCATTGAGAGCCTGATTACCCGCTTCGGGGTTCCGTAGTCAATTGTGACAGATAACGGTCCGGGATTCGCAGGCGCTGTACTCACGGAGTACAATGGCAAACTTGGCATCTATCACAAGATGTCTTCTAATTACTACCCGCAGGGGAATGGCCTTGCCGAGTCTACTAACAAGAACCTCCTGAAAATCATCCGGAGGACCATTGACAGAAACAAGCGGACTTGGCATTTACTCCTGAACCGGGCGCTGTGGGCGGACAGAGTTGCATTCAAGAAATCCATCAGAACGTCCCCCTATGCGCTCGTCTATGGCAAAGAGGCTGTCATGCCATCCCACATTGAAATCCCTGCCCTATGGATGTTGGACGAAGACAGGAGCAGCGGAGACCCGGTGGACGACAGACTGTGCCAACTCCTGCAGTTGGAAGAAGACAGAGAAAGTGCATACCAGGCCTTCACTGATCATATTGCAGCCACTCAAGGCTGGTTTGCCAAAGGCACCACTGCCCGAGTTTTTGAAATCGGGGACCTGGTGCTGAAGTGGGACTCATATAAGGCAAAGCCGGGCAATCACGGGAAGTTTGATGCCCTCTGGGAGGGCCCTTATCAGATTGCCCGGGTGAACCAGTTCAATGCCTATGTACTTCGGGGATATGGAGGGTCAGCCTCCTACCTATCCCTCGTTAACGGGTTCCACTTAAAAATTTACCGTCGTTGAAGGTGCCCGAGTGGCCCTTCTTTGTAAAAATTTCCCTTATGCATTTTTGTTTTCCAGCATGTACAGTTTCCAGCTTTCAGCTTTTAATTTTTTATTTTTTGAGCTTAACTGCGACATGGGAGAGAAAACAGACTTCGCAACGAAGTCTGTTGTCGCCCCTCAGAAGGGGCGAAGTTCGGGCTGCTTGGGTGAAGAAAAAGAAAAAAGCAAAAAAATGGCTAAGTGTTGGCCGCTGCCCGACTTCGCAGCGAAGTCGGGCTGCGCGCCAGCCAAAATGCGAAGCTTGAATGAAGGGAAAACTGCAAGGCACGAAGAGAACGGACTGCGCTCAGTTTTGAGCGAAGTCCGACTTCGCCGGCTTGCGCGCGAAGTACGAATCGCCGCACAACCTCCGCGCGATGTGCAAACTTCGCGAAGTTCGAACTTCGCCCGAACTTCGGGCGAAGTCCGAACGCGCTGCATTTCCAAAGCGCAGCTCGAACAGTCCGGTCCAAAGGAGGCAGTAAAGTTCTAAGGTTTGCCTCTCCTCCGAAGGTTGCAAAGGGCCGGACTGCGCTCAACCCTTGGGCGCGGTATGAAAAAGAAAAGAAGGAACAGTCTCAATGCGAACTTCGCGCAAAGTTCGGACTGCGCCAGATTTTTGAGTCCGACTTCGAGTCGGATCGCGCCCAACTTTGGGCGAAGTCCGACTGCGCCTTGTTTTCTGGGCCAGCTTGGACAATGGTTTAAAAAAATGAATAAAATATTCAAAAGGTTCCAAGCTGGGCCCAAGGCGCATTGCGACCGTTTTAAAGTGGGTTTCCGCACCAAAGGTTTTTTCTTGAGCAGTGTGCCCAGATTGCGGCAGTGACGTCAGCCATGGCGCAGCGTTCAAGGTAAAGTTAATGATTGCACAGTCCTCAATGAAAAGTGCAATAAAAAGAGCATGGCACGGCAGCCGGGTACCTTTTTCCAAGCATTCTCCTGCGCAGCCACCCAAGAAACTTAACTCCCAACCGACCTACCCCTCCTCGCGCGGCATTAATGACGCCGTCATTATCTAGAAAAGGGGGTCGATGCATCCGGACATGCCGCATCGCGCAGATTATTCCTTGAACCGTGCGAGATTATTCCCGTGGACAACTAAATCCGCAGACGCCTGAACTTGTAATTATTGCTGTTTCGGAGAGATGGACAGAGGAAAGATGCCAATGCCAGCGCAATCCAGCGAAAGTTGCGAACCTGAGGATTTACCACGGCCAGGTGTTTTCAGAAGTGAAACACCGCCGGAGCGAAAGTCAAAGTCCCGGCCTAAAAAAGTACAGCGTGGGCAAGCCCCACCACCTCCGGTAAATTACTTGGCGGGATACGTGGACGGCTCGTTCTCTATGAGCCTGACTAAGCTGCGGACAAATGTGGAGAGCTGGGCAGACAAGGTTTCGCCCTCTCACCATTTCGGAGCGGCGTACAAGTCCAACCTTTCGGATTCTTGTGCCCTCCCGTCCATCAATGCCCGGAGTCGGTAGACCCGATTGTCGGACACTACGGCACTGGCTACCCGGCAGATTTGCAGCTCCAGCGGTAAACCCTTGTTCGCGCTACGCAGGGAGACTGTCCAGCCAGCTTTCGCCCCAGGGTTGGAGTATGACTCCAACACAATTGTCAGAAAGATAAATCTGGGCGAGCAAGCGGGACGCTTCACGCATACCAAAAGGATGAGGGATTTCCTCAATTCGTAGCTGAACTCCCCGCTTGCAGCTGGACAATGGCCAACTGGCCCCATGCCCTTGGCGAGGTTTCAAAACAAATATTTATACACCATTTTGGCATGGATCCTCGGCTGCGACTCTGATGAGCTGGTACAGCCGTACCAGCTAGCGCTGGCAGAATGTCTCCTGTGTGGAGAATCCTACGAACCAGCAGCGCAGAGAAGTGGAAAGCGTCCCATCTTTTTCGACTGGGCGGACTGGCTGGCATACGCCATCCACTCCAGCCTGGTCAAGCTCCGTAAGAAGCAGTCCACCGAATTTCGGTTCAGTTCTGTTCTAGCTTGGCTTTGTCCGTATCATTTGCACTCCCGGATGCCGATCCCGAACTCGAAGAAGGTCAACGAGAAGGGAGAGCCACACCCGTCTACGACTGGACGGATGACCTATACTGGAAAGGGTCCTACTACAAGTTTAACTTCAACTTTCTGGGATTGGTCATGTCAGTCTTCAGCGAAGGCGAAATCCCCCGCCCCGCGAGAAATGACGAACTCTTTGCTGAATCAGAAGCTCGGGGACGTCTTTAGACTGACGCAGGGAATTGTGGTCAGAATCTACGGATTCAAGGGCAAACCCCATTTGCTGCCCTACTGGTGCACGGAGCATCTGTTTGGGATGGAGGTTGCCCGACAGATGGACTATGTTGAGGAGGAGTTCGGCCTAGGAAAGAAAAGAGGCCAGATTTTTCAATATCCTCTTTCCTGGGCGAACGTTGAGATTTCCGAGGTAGGACAAAGATGTCTACCTCGAGCAAGAGTTTTCCCGTATTGGCCTGGTTCTGTTGCCGCAGCGCTGGAAGTACGACCCGTACGGGATAAGGGGAAAGTTCACACATCTCTGCCCCCGGGCGGATATAACCGAAGATAGATGCGATGTGGTCCATGTGGACCTTGACTGGGAAATTGAATTGATGGAAGCTTCTCCTCCCTGGCAGGATTTTTACTGCGAGGAGGTAGCATATGACCCCAAGCGAAACCCGGACCACCAGTTCTCATCTCCAGGGTTCAAAAAATTCCTCTCCAAGATAGCAGGCCTTAACTGGCCAAAAGAAAAGATTATTGAATGCTGGAAGATGAGGTGCCGCACGCAGCACGACAAATCCACCAGGAGAAATCTGGCCGTTGATGACGACTTTTCAGTTCTCTATGACCAGCATCATGACAGCTGGCGGCCGTTCGCATATCAAGGTTACGTTCCCCGAGGTCCCTTTGAGGGTTATAAAGGAGGGTCTTCCTCCCAACAGTTGTACACTTCGGCAACTGCCAGCGCGGGCCCAGCAGACATCCAGGTGGACCCAATGCAGCCCGTGGCTTCCAAGGCGGCGCCTGAAAAGGCGAAGAAATTAGTCAAGGCAACGCCCGAGGTGATCCCTCAGGCACAAAAGACGCCAGCGCCGCCAGAGAGCAGACCGGTTGCGGCAGACCTTCTGCAAGTCAAACCCCGGTACAAGTTTACCGTGGGAGCATCAGCGCCGCTGCACTTGCTTCATCTCCTTCCCCCGATCCGACCATTGTTCCAGAAGAGAAGAAAAGGAAGAGAGTTGAAAAAATCAGGCGACCTAGCCTGACAGTGCAGCAGCCAGTCGCAGAGCCGCAGCCGCGTTCAGCCGCTCCAGAGACAGTTTCTCTGGGCAGTCCCGAGCCAGCCGCCGGAATCAGAAGCGCAGACATCCACCCAACATCGGCTCAGGCGGAGCCCGCAGGTACGTTTGCTGCCCCAGTCTCTTTGGTCTCATCTAGTCCTACCCCTACTCCATCTCCCGCTCAATCCGAGCAAGTCATGGCCGCATCTTCCTCCCCGTCTCCACACCCTTCTAGCGGCCCCCATTCTTTTGACCAGTTTGCTCAGAACCCCAACGTTTCCCTATCTCTGAGTCAAACTCCAAACCCTTCGCCTGAAGTTAGTGCTGAAGCCGTGCATTCACCGTTACATCCACCGCCTCGCCCGCTTCAAACCCTTTCAGCATCGGCCGCTCCCATCTCCACTTCCCGGCCGCCCCGTAAGCGGCCAATCCTTCCAAGGTCCGTCCGGTTCCTCCCCGATCCCATTCCCGCAGGAGAGACGTCTCAGCAGAACCCTAGGCTGGGGGAACCAGACTTCATGGACGACCTCCAGAATACAGACGACTTGCCCCTGGCAACAAGAGCTGTAGAATACTCTATCTCTTTCCTCCGAAACCTGAAGCGGAGGAGACCTGAAGAGATAGCCGCCCCGGTAAAGCGCACCAAGTATAATTTCGAGAGGAGAGTGCTTACAACAGAGAAGATAATCCCGAAAGTGAAGAAGCCTCTCCGGGAAATGACCAGGGCGGACTACGAGCTCCAGACAAAGGAGAAGAGCTTTGACGACATCAACAAGCAATACGAGATTCAGGGAATCATTCGTAAAGCTGACAATCTCCTTGTCAAAAGTCTGGAGGAACAGGAAGAGCTTTTCGGGTTGCAGGATAAGACAAGACAGCTTGAAGAGGACCTGTCTAGGTCCACTGAGCAGCTGGAAGCGGCGCGGCAAGAAATAGATGAACTTAAAGCCCAGCTGGCCGCTTCTCAAAGAACAAGCCGCAACCGAAAGTGGCAGCCTTGGAGCAGATTTCTCACCTCCAAGAGTCTTTGAAACAGCGCAATCGCAACTCGCAGAGAGAGCATCTCAAGCGACGGTCTTTTCGAAGAAGAAAGTTAAGGAGATGCAGGCTGGTTTGCCGCGGGGATGCAAGCCCCACACCTATAAGGCGATGTCGCTTCCGGATTTCGCATCCGTAATTCAAGAAGTTTCGCCCAGGGAAAGCCCGTGGTAGAGGAGGCCGAACGCCAGGCGAAGCAATGGCTGGACCTGGCGATAAATCTTCAGGAGCGCGAGCGCGATGGCCTCCAATTCTCCCCCATGTCCTCATTCGCTGCAGAATGGGCAGATGCAAGGGTAACCTTGCATAAATATTTCAAAAAAGTAGAAGAGGTGAGGGTTGCCAGACGAATGTTAGACGCATTCGAACATGAAAGAGATATTTGTATGGCTCCCTTTCACGCTCTTTCTGAACTAGGGTGCCCAGGTTTTGTTGAGAATGGCGAGTTTCTCACCCTAGATCAGTGAAAAAGAATTGGCAGTCCTTTGAAGCAGACATACAGCTGAGATTGATAGCCGGACTGAGCCAATTCAGAAAGTCAGTCACCCAGATGGTGTCCAAATGTTGCAAGATCAGCTCCTACTTCCAGGAGCTAGGAAAAAGATACCTCACCATCGACCTGCACGCGGTCGCTGCTTTCCACGCAGCATTAGAAGAAGTTGCTGACCGCCGACCATTCGAAGCAAAAGCCTGGGGCCAAGCCCAGGCCGCATACAACCGCATCTGCGAGGCAGAAGCAAAAGCTGGAGAGCCTTCGGAAGGTGATTCTGAGGGGGCAACTGACAAAAGTGAATCTGAAGAACAGTTGCCGCGAGGAGAACAGCTAGAGCAGCAAAAGGCAGGGGAAGCAAGTTCCTCTGCACCCAATGGATGAAGGCATGGATTCTTTGCGCCGAGGCGAGCTCGACACCCCGCGAGCCGCCAGAAATGTTGCCACATTTTGCACGGGGTGCAATGTTTTCAATTTTGTAACAGTGCTGCTCTTCTTTTTCCCTCTTCCTCTATTTTCCTTTCTTCTTCTCTCCCTTTCTCTTTCTTTCCTACATTCTCTTTCTTCCCCCTTTCTTGGAGCCCCTCAGTTGAATTTTAAACTTTGCAGAAGTTACCCGAAAATGGCTAAGTGTTGGTGCGAAGTTCGCACTTCGCCGCGGGGGCGCTTTGGTGCGAAGTCCGACTTCGCCCCTCTTTCTGGGCGCACCTTGTAACTGGCAGGTCTGGCAGGCTGACGTAAGAATGATAAGTGCTGGGGCAAAGTCCGTACGGCGGCAGATACCGCCACTCAGAGCATCCGACTTCGCAGCCGAAGTCGGAGTGCGCCCTTGACAGGTGCGCAGAAGGGAAACAAACTCAGAAATACACCCAAGGCATGAAGGCCTTCCCGACTGCGCTGTTCTCTGCCCGCGCAACCCGAGACGCTCTGATCCCGAGCGAAGTTGGATAAACTGCCTTTCAAGGCGTACACGTGTCAAACAAGATCATCCATCATCCGACAAGTGTCCAGCCTTCGGGATTTGAGCCAAGACGTGCCGAGCAAAAGGACGAGCATGGGCTGCACTGCCTGTGCCGTTAACCTCATTTAAAGCCGATTGGAGGTTCTACCTGCTCCAGCTACCCGCATTCCTGCCGAGAAGAAGTTCTGCCCAACACACTGCCACGTAGCTGTCCAGCCTTCCAGAAGACCATGCTGCGGGTACAGTCCGGTCCGACAAAGGTTAGCATTTGCAGCTCCTTCGCCGCTTTTGTCAGCTAATGTTTGACTGGGACTTTGTGCCCATTAATGTAACGGGAGGGACTCGGGCTATAAAAACCCACCATGATTTCATTGTAAAGGGTGGAAGGGGAATGTCTGTTAGGGAACCATTGTAACCGTGCTTCTGCTTATAAATATAATTTGTATGCCTGGTTCTGTTCTGTTGCTTTTATTTCTTTACGCTTTATGCTTTACGCTTCCCTGTGTCATGGCTCGTTGATTCGTTTCAGCATTTGATGATCAGGCGCCTTTAGCATTGTTTGTGCCATGGCTTGTTAATTTATTTTAGCATTTGGTGGTCAAGCACTTTTGAACTTCATAGACTAGATGTGGTAGCAGTTCCATCAGTTGTGTGTTACGTTGTTGTCCGTAGTGGTGATTGATGCGTTGTCGTGCTGTTAGTTCTCCTTGTAGGGAGAATGTTTGCTAGGGGACCATTGTAGCTGTGCGGTTAAATTCTCTGCATGACACATATACCCGGTTCTGACATCTCTTAGTTACTTTCTGTCTTGAGTTTCCGTACGTAGTGGTGATTGATGCATTGCCGTGCTGTTAGTTCTCCTTGTAGGGAGAATGTCTGCTAGGGGACCATTGTAGTCGTGCGTATATTGCTTAGTACAGAAAGTACACTTAGATTTTGCAGTTCTCAGTCATGCTTTGTATTTATGATGCAGTAAGTATTGGTGATTGCTGGTTGCCGTACTGTTAGTTCCCCCCCACCAAACTCCAAGTACATTTGTAAATTCTTTCTGTTCATTTATCTCTTTCCTGCACTCTTAGCTTAAACCAAAACCCCCCAAAAGGAGCCGGCCTTCTCCGGAGATTGGCACGGAAGGCATCTCTTCCTTCCGGCCTTTCATGCTGGTGGGCGAATCTGGGCGCATTAACCCAAAATCCTTTCCTCATGGCAGATTCGTAACCAACAGGGCCCTCCTCCGCCGCCTGAGGACCGCCTTGGGGCATACCGGGACGGCGATTACTCACATAGCATCACGCAGCTGCGCCTCACCGTGAAAGAATGGTGGCATAAGGTCCCGCCTTGGCATCCTTTCGGTGCATCATATCACTCAAACCTGTGCTGGTTCTTGTGCCTGCCAGTTCACCACTGCTCGGAGCTGGTCGAAGCCATTGCTAGACACTACAAACCCAGCACCCGACAGGTTTGCGACTGCGAGGGAAAGGTGTTGTTTTCCCTCTACAAGGAGGGCGTACAGATGGCCTTCGCGCCAGGGCAGCCACCAAACCGAGACTGCATTGTCAGAAGTATCAGCTTAGGCGAGCAGAGAGACCGGTGCCTTGATAACCAGAAAATAAAGAATTTTCTCAACTCCCAGCTACAACAACCTCTGCCAGCCGGAAAATGGCAGCTACAGCCGATACCTCAAGAGCGCTTCAAAAGCCAGTATATCTACGCCATGCTCGCCTGGGTGTTGGGCTGCGGCACTGACACAGTGGTGCACCCGTGTCAAATTGCTCTCGTAGAGTGCGTCCTGCGTGGGGAATTTTACGACCCCAACGCCCATAAGTCAGGAACGAAACCAGTCTTCTTCGACTGGGCAGATTGGGTCGCCTATGCAATTCATTCAAACCTCACGGACCTGAAGGAGGGAAGGAGCACGGAATTCAGACACTGTTCATTCTTGGCATGGCTGTTCCTGTTCCATATGTATCACCAAATGAACACTGTCCCAGTCCAGAGACGGGACGAAAATGGCATCCAGTTGCCGGTGTACGAATGGACAACTATCTTGTACCGGAGGGAGTCACATTATGAATTTAATTTCAAATTCTTGGGTGGTGCCCTAGCTCTCCTTAATGGCGTATGCACGCGCCCTCCGCTGGACATGAGGAATTATTTGGTCGAAGGAGAAATTGGCGACGTCTTTAAGCTGACGCAGGGCATTGTCATCAGGGTGTTTGGATTCACAGGCAAGCCCTTCCTCCTGTCGTACTTTTGCACCGAATATCAGTTCGCCCTGGAGGCGGCGCGGCAGATGGACTACGTCGAAAAAGAATATGGTCAGGGGCGAAGAAAAGGCCACATTTTCAAGTATCCGCTCGTCTGGGGCGACGTCAAGGTCCATGTGTGCGGGCAACACCGATATCTGGCAGCCACTCTCCTGAGTTTTGGCTTGGTGGAGCTTCCTCAGCGCTGGAAGTATGATCCAATCGAAGCGATACAAAAATTTGCGAGCTTCCTCAGCGCTGGAAGTATGATCCAATCGAAGCGATACAGAAATAATGCAGTCGCTCCCGCCGTGGCACGAGTTCTATTGCATAGAGGTGGAGTACGATCCCGAGCATAATAAAGACCACAGGATAGGCTCCGCTGGCTACAAAAAAATGCTGTCAAAAGTAAAACCGCTGGGCTGGAAGGATGACAAAATAGCGCAGTGTTGGATAATGAGGTGCCATACAGGAAAAGACAAGTCAGAAAAGTTGTTGGCCAGTGACCATGAGTTTTCTGACCTGTATGATAAATACGTTGACACGTGGCAGCCACTTGTCTTCCATGACATCGTGCCCCAAGGCGTCCGTCGCAAGCATAAAAAGGGGACCCCACCTCAACAAAAATCAAAAGTGCAAGAGACTTCAAGCGTTGGAGTACAAAGCAGCCAAGGAGTAGGCCCCATGTTGCACTCAACCCCTGAGAAGTCGCAGCAGTCCGAACGGGAACCTGAAAAGTCCACTCAAGGGGCAAAGGAGAGCTCGAAACCATCAAAGACAAATCCTAAGTTCAGATTTACGGTTTCCAGTGCGGCATCCAAAGCCCCAGCCTCGGCCGCTACCACTGTTCAAGAAGGTGCGGCTGTACTTAAAGGAAAGAAGAGGAAGAGGTCTGAAAAGACTAAGGAGAAGCGGCCGACGCCCGCAAAAGAGACTGTGCTAAAGACCGCGCCGAACCCGCAGAAAAGGGTGCCTGCCCAGGAGGTCGTAACTATTACTGAGGACAGCCCAGAGAAGGAGGCAGAGACTTGGGCGACACAAGTTATCAAGACGCCAGCTCATTCTGAGCACGCAGGTACGTCTCCTCCCCTCTCGCAAAAGTCTTCTGAGGTTTTACCCGCCGCACCTTCCTCTCCATCTGCCGAACCCGTTGTCGCCGCTTCCTCTCAATCCCCCATCACACAACCCCCTGCTTCCACGTAGCCCGACCCGCAAACGTTTGGCCATTTTAACCTAGACCCTAACGCCATTCAGACCCTAGGTCATTCGCATTTGGTCAGCGCCGTTGAAGAAACCCCTTCATCTCCTCACCCCTCTTCCCCATCAGCTGCAGCCCCGGAAAACCCATCTCCCCCTCCTCAAGAGCCGCCCACTTCTTCCCAAGACCAGTCGCCTTTGAAAGCGGCTGAATTTTCTAGCGCGGCCCCCACTTCCCTGTTCGCCCAGAAAATGCCGCAGCAAGACCTATCTTTGGCGTACCCCCTGTACGAAGGACTGGAGCTGGCGGAGAGACAGCTGCAGGCCGCAGATGATCAGCCCTTGGCAGCCAAGGCGGCTCAGGGCTCTCTCGGGTTTCTCTAGGAATTCAGGAAGAGGGGAGAAGAGATCGTCGTTGCGGAGGAGCGCACCAGGTTCGACCTGGATAAAAGGATGATCCATACGGAGAAAAGGGTCCCTAAAGTCAAAAAGCCTATCAAGGACATGACTGACGACGATTACGATTACCAGAGCAAGGATAAGAGCTTTGATGATATCGTCGAGGAATATGAGATAGGCGGAATCCGTCGGAGGGCTGACACGTTGTTGATCAAGCAGCAAGAAACGAAGCAGCGCCTCTACCAGATCGAGGACGCAAAGAGAAATCTGGAGGAAGATTTGGCAAGGCTACGTGCGCAGTTGGAGACTGCTCGGGATGAGGCCCAGAAATTAAAACAGCAACTCGCGGCCTCACAGAAAGAAGCAGCAGATCAGAAGGCGGCCGCAGACCAGCTGGCCAAGGAGAAAGAGGAAGCACAGGCTCAGATAGTTGCACTCCAGGGCCAGCTTCAACAAGTTCAGCAACAGCTGGAGGAAAGGGTTGTACAGGTGGAGACATTCTCCAAAGACCGCATCAAGGAAATCCGCTCTCGGCTGTTGAAAAACTTCAGACCCCGGGCCATTAAGTCACTTTCGGTCCTCGTGTTCACTATCCGGAGTAAAGAAGTATCCGCCCGAGGTAAGCCCGTGGTGGAGGCAGAGCGAGAAGCAAACCGCTGGCTCGATCTGTCTGTCAAGGTTGGGGCCCTTGAGCGTCGGAATCTCCAAATTTCGCCTACAGATTCCGTTGCCTGTGATTGGGCAGCTGCAAGGGCGACCTTGCATACATTCTTTGAAAGATTCAAGAAGATTCAGAGGGCCCAAGCATTGCTAGATATGTTGGATAAGGAGAAAGATATTTGCCTGGACATCTTCCTGACTCTTACCTCGCTCGGATTCCCGAGCTTTACAGATAGCAATGGCAACCTCCTCACAAAGGAAGAATTGAGGCCGGCATGGGACGCCTTTGGCGAGGACACTTCGGACATCGATGGGTGGGAGGACCCAATTCAAGAAGCGCAGGTGACGCAGCTCACCTCCAGGTTTTGCATGATTCGCTCCTGCCTGTTAGACCTGAGCCAGAAAGCTGAACAAATTGATGTACTCAGAATTGAGACCTGTTGGTCATGAACCTGCCACAGGAAAGGATTTTCTAAAACTATGCACCCTAGACCCGGCCAACATTGAAAGGTTGAGAGAAAGAAATGTCTCCCAAGCCAATCTCCAAAGAGGGCTGGTTCCCTTACTAATCTAAGCTTGATTTTAGATAAAAGTTGCAGGAAAGAAATTATAAAAATACAGAAAGAGATGGGAAATATGGCCACAGGCCGAATTTGTAAAATTGGGGACAGACAGAACAACAGCAGGAATCTATTTCAAGCATATAAACAGCATATAACAAGAGATAGTAACATAGTCCACTTACAACCTTGTGCAGACAACTTCCCAGGATCACATTCCAGAACTCACTTTCTCACCAGCAACATTCAAACTCAGATGCAAAATGTAAATCTCACAGCAGATGAGAAACATGAGCGTAATGAGAAATGCATCAAAGAGAAGAAATCACACACGAAATTCACTGCAAAAATATGAAGTCCAATCTCTTATTCATGCAGAAAACTTGCTAAGTTTTCTCGCAGCCTATCCCCCCCCACTTTTCTTGAGATATACCATAATATTTATAGAGGACATGCCTTTTTGCAGTATTTGAGAATATTAAAACAGACTTTTATGGGATCCAGCAAACAAGCACTGAAAGACATGAAGCAGACTTTCATGGAATCCAGCAAACAAGCACTGGGAAAAAAGAACAATCCCGTGAAATCTGCCTATCTGTAGCATTTAAAATATAAAACAGGCTGTCATGGAATCCAGCAAATAAGCATTTAAAACAAAAAGCAGACTTTCCCGGGACCCACCAAATGAGTGCTAAAAAAAAACAATTCCCGAAATTTGCCCTGGGAAAAATCGCAGACCGAACTGGGACCCACGTGTCTTCATTAGTCGTGAAAACGACAAAAGTTGCGAAAATGCGACATGTCGCGATTTCGCGACGTTTTTCTGCCTTCTGCTTTCCTACCACCACCGGATCGCGAAAACGTGACAAGTCGCGAAAATGCGACATGTCGCGATTTCGCTACACCTTTCCGTTGCCTTGTCCTTTTGCTGCCTTGAACCGCGAAATCGCGACGTCCATACAATTATGCTCTTTCCCTACTCTGTTGTCGCGAAAATGCGACAATGCACGATTTCGCTACGCTTCCTTTCGCTGGGCCTCTTCGCTGCTCTCTGTCGCGAAAATGCGACAGGTCGCGATTTCGCGACGTTTTTTGTCTTTACCTTTGTTACTCGTTTTCTGCCTTAGACTCTTTTCATTCACCTGAACCGCGACCACGCAACACGTAGCGATTTCGCTACAATTCTTTGCTTAGCTTGGCTTCATCATTCAACTGGCGCGAAATCGCGACCATTTTACAACTTGAGCCTTACTGTCCACCCACGCCGCGAAAACGCAACGCGTCGCGATTTCGCGACGTCTTTTGCTTTGTGTGCCTTGTGCCATATTGTGTCGCGATTTCGCGACAACTTTGAGTCTCATCGCCCTTGGCTTGGTTTTGTCGCGATTTCGCGACAACTTTGTCGCTCTGCCCTCCGTTGACCATTTTGACCGCGAAAATCTAACACGTCGCAATATCGCGACGATTTTGCCCCCCTGCTGCCGTTGACTGCGATTTTGCGACACGTCGCGAAATCGCTACGACTTTGCATTTGTTTTCTCTCTCCTCATCCGACCCGCGATTTTGCGACATGTCGCGATATCGCGACGGTTTTCAACTTTGGCTCTCCATGCTGTTTTTTTGTCGCGATTTCGCGACAGTCTTCGGACTTAGTCATTTTTTGCATCAAACCTGTAGAGAAGTTAGAATTTCAACAGCTTAAGCATGAATAATCATCAATCAACCGCAAAATCGCGACGTCCGTACAATTATGCTCTTTCCCTGCTCTGTTGTCGCGAAAATGCGACAATGCGCGATTTCGCTACGCTTCCTTTCGCTGGGCCTCTTCGCTGCTCTCTGTCGCGAAAATGCGATAGGTCGCGATTTCGCGACGTTTTCTGTCTTTACCTTTGTTACTCGTTTTCTGCCTTAGACTCTTTTCATTCACCTGAACCGCGACCACGCAACACGTAGCGATTTCACTACAATTCTTTGCTTAGCTTGGCTTCATCATTCAACTGGCGCGAAATCGCGACCATTTTACAACTTGAGCCTTACTGTCCACCCACGCCGCGAAAACGCGACGCGTCGCGATTTCACGACGTCTTTTGCTTTGTGTGTCGTGTGCCATATTGTGTCGCGATTTCGCGACAACTTTGAGTCTCATCGCCCTTGGCTTAGTTTTGTCGCGATTTCGCGACAACTTTGTCGCTCTGCCCTCCGTTGACCATTTTGACCGCGAAAATCTAACACGTCGCGATATCGCGACGGTTTTGCCCCCCTGCTGCCGTTGACTGCGTTGACCGCGATTTTGCGACACGTCGCAAAATCGCTACGACTTTGCATTTGTTTTCTCTCTCCTCATCCGACCCGCGATTTTGCGACATGTCGCGAAATCGCGGCGGTTTTCAACTTTGGCTCTCCATGCTGTTTTTTTTGTCGCGATTTCGCGATAGTCTTCGGACTTAGTCATTTTTTGCATCAAAACCTGTAGAGAAGTTAGAATTTCAACAGCTTAAGCATGAATAATCAGCAATCAAATAAATGTGGCAAAAATGCCAACAAGACCCTCGAGTATTTGGTGAGTGACATTCACAGTATGGAGCTCTTCTCGGAGAAGGCCTGGGATCAGGTTCAGGTCTCATTCGACGTAATCCAAGGCCGCCTCGATTCTACAGGCATTAATCCAGAGCACAACGCAGAAGAAGAAGAGCCGTTGGAAGAGGAGTCAGAGGAGGGGGCACTGAAGAAGAGATCGCTGAGGAATATTCAGGGAGAAAATCCGGAGAAGACAATGAAGAAGAGGTTCAGAAAGGAATTCAGCAAAAGCAGCAGTAGCAGCAAAAAGTATGGAGCGGAGATGACTTTGTTCCCAAAGGATGAAAGCATGGGTCCTTGCATCGAGGCGAGCTCGATACCCCGCGAGCCGCCAGGAATGTTGTCACAATTTGTAACGGGGTAAAATTTCTGAAAATCTAAAGAAATTGTTGCTGCCTCCCTCTTTTCTCTCTTTCAGTTTTCTTCATGCAGTTTCATGTTTCATATCTTTCATTTTTCTGTTCTCATGCTTTACCTTCAAGTGTTCCATCGTTTTGAAAAAGAGCCAAAAATGGCTAAGTCTGGGCCCTCCCGACGTCGCTCCATTTTGGAGCACCGCCCGTCATCGCACCCCCTTGTCAAGCAAAACCCGGCAGGCGAGAAGAAAAATAAAATTTTGACTAAGTGTCTGAAGGGGTGCGTCGCCCATCGTCGCGCCATTTTGGGGGCGACGCTCGACGTCGCTCATTTTTTGAGCGCTGCCCGTCATCACTCCTCTTTTTTGAGCGACCGGCGGTGGATGATGAGGAAGGAGATGAAACTGTCTAAGTATGGAGCCTTTCGTCGTCGCTCCAGTTCACTTGCGCCTCCCGTTGTCGCTCCAATTTTGGGCGACGCCGGGCATCGCTATCATTTTTCAGCGACAGCGAGCAGAGAGCTAAAATTTGACTAAGGCATGAAAGAGAGCGCCGCCCGTCGTCGCTCAATTCTTGAGCGCCGCTCGTCGTCGCTGCTTTTTCCCAGCGACCGCTGCCTCCCCCATCCAGTCAGCAAGCACCAGAAAATTAAACCAAGTTGCCAGCGTTTCTAACTCAGGGTGCCTCCCAAGTTCGCTCCATCTGGGAGCGACTCCCGAAGGCGCTCTCTTCAGCAGGCAACTTTGGTCAGCCCCCCATATATTTGCAAGCCGCACAAGTTTCAAGATTTATGCTTGTCAGGAAGTGACAGATTTTGTGCTACCAAGGTGCAAGGTAGATAAACATTGAAGAACAAATTGTACCTCGTCTACCACATTCAACTGAACCTGGTTTTCCCGCCCAACAGACCCGTCCGGGGATGTACAGTTTTCAGAATGGCCATATCTCAAGTACAAGTACAGCCTACAGAGGTCTCATCCAAGAAACTTTTTACAGCTTTTACAGCTTTTGCCGATCCTTGGGATCCATGCATGATTGTATTTTGGGGGAAATTCCTGCTATAAAAGGCAGTTCATTTGATTGTAAAAGGGGGGGAACATATTGCTAGAGAACTCTGCTGTGACGGATCACCTTCTACTTAATTCAAAGCATCCTTGGCTCTGCTTCTTGTCTCTATCTTTTATGTTGCCTTCTGCTAGTATTTCTGCTTCATGTCCATTTATATTTCTGTTTGTTTGCATACTGAATTCTGGATTTGAGCATTGGTGATTATTTGGATCTGGAATACTAAACAGAAGGATACATAGGGTAGAATAACTGCAATTTCTGTTACATGCTTTGTTTTACTTCTTGTTGGTTTGGATGCAAATTTGTAATCATGCTACTTGTTCTTCCCCACCTGAAACAAATGATATTTCCATATCTTTCTGCAAATTTATCTCTTTCCAGCACTCTTATCTAAAAAACCAATTAGATTAGTATAGGAAGCCGGCCTTCTCCGGAGATTGGCATGGAAGGCATCCCTTCCTTCCGGCCTTTCAATCTGCTGGGCGAATCTAGGGCGCAATAGATTAAAGTCCTTTCCTAAGTGGCAGATTCGTAACCAGCAGGAACTCCAGCACAACTAGGAAACCAAAATGTATAAGGCACTATAGGTGCCATTGCGGGTACCAAAGGAGTGGCTTCAAGTAAGGTTGTCATTGGTGGACAACAGCCAAAGTCAGATGTACCCGTTGCACAGAATGTCCACTGTGCAAAGGAAGCAACACAACAGTTTGGAGGAACTACGTAGCAATACGCACAAGAGACGCCAATGATAGTAGATGTCAATGAGGATGTTCAAACTGCAATGAATGTAGTGGAAGCATTGTTACCATTGGACGAACTATGAGGAGGAGACTTTGACAATGTTGTTCCAATGCAGGTAGATAATGTAGATACACCAGAAAGTTACAATACAACATTGCTCAAACAATATGCAGATATAGTGAAGAGATGCGGGTCACCTCCATTGGATGAGGGACCACAGATTGAGTTGACATCTACAACCACAGACTATGGCACCAATTTCATCAGTGCAAGAGGAAAGTAGGGAGAAAGGAAAATAGCCTGCATTAGAATATAGGTTATGGCAAGAAGGCCAGAGTAGTGAACTGTTAGAGGAAGCACCAAAGATGGGTAAGGAGACAGTGGACACAACTGGGAAGTGTTGTCACATTTTGCACGGGGTGCAATGTTTTCAAGTTTGTAGCAGTGCTGCTCTTCTTTTTCCCTCTTCCTCTATTTTCCTTTCTTCTGCTCTCCCCTCCTCTTTCTTTCCCGCATTCTCTTTCTTTCCCCCCTTTCTTGGAGCCCCTCAGTTGATTTTCAAACTTTCTAGCAAGTTACCTGAAAAATGGCTAAGTCTGGGTGCGAAGTTCGCACTTCGCCCAGTTTTGGTGCGAAGTACGCACTTCGCCCAGTTCTGTTGCGAAGTCTGACTTCGCCCTCTTTTCTGGGCGCACCTTGCAACTGGCAGGCTGACAGAAGAATGATAAGTGCTGGAGCAAGTCCGTACGGCGGCAGACACCAGTTTTCACCTGTGCGCAGTCCGACTTCGCAGCGAAGTCCGACTTCGCAGCGAAGTCGGAGTGCGCCCTTGACAGGTGCGCAGTGGGGAGACAAACTCAGAATTTGACCAAGGCATGAAGGCCTTCCCGACTGCACTGTTCTCTGCCCGCGCAACCCGAGACGCTCTGATCCCAAGCGAAGTTGGACGAACTGCCTTCCAAGGCAGACACGTGTCACACAGCATCATCCATCACCTGACAAGTGTCCAGCTCCGGGATTTGGGCCGAAACGTGCCGAGCAAAAGGACGAGCGTGGGCTGCACTGCCTATGCCAGTGACCTCATTTAAAGCCGATTGGAGGTTCTACCTGCTCCAGCTACCCGCATCACTGCCAGAGTAAAGTTCAGACCAACACACCGCCACGAAGCTGTCCAGCTTCCAGGAAGACCATGCTGCGGGTACAGTCCGGTCCGACAAAAGGTCAGCATTTGCAGCTCTTTCGCCGCTTTTGTCAGCTTATGTTTGATCGGGACCTTGTGCCCATTAATGTAACGGGAGGGACTCGGGCTATAAAAACCCACCATGAATTCATTGTAAAGGGTGGAAGGGGAATGTCTGTTAGGGAACCACTGTGCCTATTGTAACCGTGCTTCTGCTTATAAATACAATCTGTATGCCTGGTTCTGTTCTGCTGTCTCTATTTTTTATGCTGCCTTTCTTTATATTCATGCCTAAGGCTAACCTGTGTCACGGCTCGTTGATTCATTTCAGCATTTGGTGATCAGGTGCCTTTAGCATCGCTTGTCTGAGCATTTTCTGTACTTAATAGTTTAAAGGATACATAGAATAGATGTGGTAGCAGTTCCATCAGTTATGTGTTACGTTGCTGGTCCGTATCTGGTGATTGATGCGCTCCCGTCATCGTTAGTTCCTTGTAGGGAATGTCTGTTAGGGAGCCATTGAAGCTGTGCGGTTAAATTCTCTACGTCACACATATACCGGCTCCCGATATCTCTAGGTTTGCTTTCTACCTATGTTAGTGTATGTATCTGGTGATTGATGCATTGCCGTGCTGTTAGTTCCTTGTAGGGAATGTTTGCTAGGGGATCATTGAAGTCGTGCATACACTGCTTAGGTATCGGAAGTACACATAGATTTTGCAGTTCTTAGTCATGCTTTGTGTTTATAATGCAGTAAGTAGTAGTAATTGGTGTGTTCCCGTACTGTTAGTTCCCCCCACCAACCTCCACGTATATTTGTAAATTCCTTTCTGTTCATTTATCTCTTTCCTGTACTCTTAGCTTAAATCAGAAAACCCCCAAAAGGAGTCGGCCTTCTCCGGAGATTGGCTCGGAAGGCATCTCTTCCTTCCGGCCTTTCATGCTGGTGGGCGAATCTGGGCGCATTAACCCAAAATCCTTTCCTCATGGCAGATTCGTAACCAAGTTGCAAGCCCTTGGAGTGCCCAGATTACGGCAGTGACGTCAGCCATGGCGCAGCGTCCAAGACAAAATTAATGATTGCACGTTCCTCAACGAAAAGTGCAAGCAAAAGAACATGGCACGTCTGCCGGGGCACCTTTTTCCAAACATTCTCCTGCGCAGCCACCAAAGAAGCATAACTCAGCCGACCTACCCCCTCCTGCGCGGCATTAATGGCGCTGTCTTTATCTAGAAAAGGGGGTCAGATGCATTCAAACATTCCAGATTGCACAGATTATTCCTTAAACGGTGCAAATTATTCCTGTGACAGCGAAATCTCTGCGTAGACGCCCTGAACTTGTAATTATTGCTGATTCGGAGAGATGGACAGAGGAAAGATGCCAGTGTCAGCGCAGTCCAGCGAAAGTGGCGAACCTGAAGATTTACCACGGCCAGGCGTTTTCAAAAGTGAAACACCGCCGGAGCGAAAGTCAAAATCCCGGCCTAAAAAAGTACAGCGTGGGCAAGCCCCACCACCTCCGGTAAATTACTTGGCGGGATACGTGGACGGCTCTTTTTCTATGAGCCTGACGAAGCTGCGGTCAAATGTGGAGAGCTGGGCCGACAAAGTTTCACCCTCCCACCATTTCGGAGCGGCGTACAAGTCCAACCTCTTCAGATTCTTGTGCCCTCCTGTCCACCAATGCCCGGAACTGGTAGACCTAATTGTCAGACACTACAGACCAGTTACCCGGCAAATTTGCAGCTCCAGTGGTAAACCCTTGTTCACACTGCGCAGGGAGACTGTCCAGCCAGCTTTCGCCCCAGGGTTGGAGTACGACTCCAGCACAATCCTCAGAAAGATAAATTTGGGCGAGCAAGCGGGACGCTTCGCGAATACCAAACGGATGAGGGATTTCCTCAATTCAAAACTGAACGCCCCGCTTGCAGCTGGACAGTGGCCAACCGGCCCCATGCCCTTGGCGAAATTCCAGAGCAAGTATCTATATACCATACTGGCATGGATTCTCGGCTGCGACTCCGATGAGCTGGTACAGCCGTACTAGCTAGCGCTGGCAGAATGCCTCCTGTTTGGAGAATCTTACGAACCAGCGGCGCAAAGAAGTGGAAAGCGCCCCATCATTTTTGACTGGGCAGACTGGCTGGCTTACGCCATTCATTCCAGCCTGGTGAAGATCCAGAAGAGGCAGTCTACCGATTTTCGTTTCAGTTCTATTCTAGCCTGGCTTTGTTTGTACCATTTGCACCCCCTGATGCCGATCCTGAACCTAAAGAAGGTCAACGAGAGGGGAGAGCCACAGCCCGTCTACAACTGGACGGATGACTTATACCGGAAAGGGTCCTACTACAAGTTCAACTTCAACTTTCTGGGATTCGTCATGTCAATCTTCAGTGAAAGCGAAATTCCCCGTCCCCCGAGAGAAATGACGAGCACTTTGCTAAATCAGAAGCTCGGGGACGTTTTCAGACTGACGCAGGGAATTGTGGTCAGAATCTACGGATTCAAGGGCAAACCCCATTTGCTGCCCTACTGGTGTACAGAGCATCTGTTCGGGATGGAGGTTGCCCGGCAGATGGATTATGTTGAGGAGGAATTTGGTCTAGGAAAGAAGAGAGGACAGATTTTTCAATATCCTCTTTCCTGGGCAAACGTTGAGATTACTGAGGTAGGGCAGCATGTCTACCTTGAGCAGGAGTTTTCCCGGATTGGCCTGGTTCTGTTGCCGCAGCGTTGGAAGTATGACCCATATGGGATAAGGGGAAAGTTCACACATCTCTGCCCTCGGGCAGATATAACCGAGGATAAGTGCGATGTGGTCCATGTGGACCTTGACTGGGAAATTGAATTGATGGAAGCTTCTCCTCCCTGGCAGGATTTTTACTGCGAGGAGGTGACATATGACCCCAAGCGAAACCCGGACCACCAGTTCACATCTCCAGGGTTTAAAAAATTTTTATCCAAGATAGCAGGCCTTAACTGGTCTAAAGAAAAGATTACTGAATGCTGGAAGATGAGATGTCGCACGCAGCACGACAAATCCACAAGAAGGAATCTGGCCGTAGATGACGACTTTTCGGTTCTCTATGACCAGCATCATGACAGCTGGCGGTCGTTCGCATATCAAGGTTACGTTCCCCGAGGCCCCTTTGAGGACTATAAAGGAGGGTCTCCTTCCCAACAGTTGTACACTTCGGCAACGCCGACGTGGGCCCAGCAGACATCCAGGTCGAACCAATGCAGCCCGTGGCTTCCAAGGCGGCGCCTGAGAGGGCGAAAGAATTAGTCAAGGCAACGCCAAAGGCAATCCCTCAGGCACAAAAGGCGCCAGCACCGCCACAGAGCAGACCGGTTGCGGCAGACCCTCTGCAAGTCAAACCCCGGTACAAGTTTACCGTGGGAGCATCAGCACCTGCTGCACCTGCTTCATCTCCTTCCCCGGATCCAACCATTGTTCCAGAGGAAAAGAAAAGGAAGAGTTGAAAAAATCAGGCGACCTAGCCTGATAGTGCAGCAACCAGTCGCAGAGCCGCAGCCGCATCCTGCCGCCGCAGGGACAGTTTCTCTAGGCAGTCCCAAGCCTGCCGCCGAAACCAAAAGCGCAGACATCCCCCCGGCATCGGCTCAGGCGGAGCCCGCAGGTATGTTTGCTGCCCCCGTCTCTTTGGTCTCATCCAGTCCTACCCCCACTCCGTCTCCCGCTCAATCCGAGCAAGCTATGGCCGCATCATCCTCCTCGTCTCCACGTCCTAGCGGCCCCCATTCTTTTGATCAGTTTGCTCAGAACCCTAACGTTTCCCTATCTCTGAGCACAACTCCAAACCCTTCGCCCGAAGTTAGCGCTGAGGCCGTCCATTCACCGTCACATCCTCCATCTCAGCCGCTTCAAACCCTTGCAGTATCAGCCGCCCCCATCTCCATTTCCCGGTCGCCCCCGAAGCGGCCGAACCTTCCAGTGTCCATCCGGTTCCTCCTGATCCCATTCCCGCAGGAGAGACGTCTCAGCAGAACCCTAGGCTGGGGGAACCAGATTTTATGGACGACCTCCAGAATACAGAGACGACTTGCCCTTGGCAACGAGAGGCTGTAGAATATTCCGTCTCTTTCCTCCAGAACCTGAAACGAAGGAGACCTGAAGAGATAGCCGCCCCGGTAAAGCGCGCCAAGTACAATTTAGAGAGGAGAGTGCTTACAACAGAGAAGATAATCCCAAAAGTGAAGAAGCCTCTCCGGGAAATGACCAGGGCGGACTACGAGCTCCAAACAAAGGAGAAGAGCTTTGACGACATCAACAAGCAATACGAGATTCAGTCGATCATGCGCAAAGCTGATAATCTCTTTGTCAAAAGTCTGGAGGAGCAGGAAGAGCTTTTCGGGTTGCAAGACAAAACAAGACAGCTTGAAGAGGACCTGTCCAGGTCCACTGAGCAGTTGGAAGCGGCGCGGCAAGAAATAGATGAACTCAAAGCCCAGCTGGCCGCTTCCCAGCAACAGGCCGCAACCGAAAAGCAAGCAGCCTTGGAGCAGATTTCTCAACTCCAAGAGTCTTTGAAGCAGGCGCAGTCGCAACTTGCAGAGAGAACATCTCAAGCGACGGTCTTTTCAAAGAAGAAAGTTAAGGAGATGCGGGCTGGTTTGCTGCGGGAATGCAAGCCCCACACCTATAAGGCGATGGCGGTTCTGGATTTCGCATCCAGAATCCAAGAAGTTTCTGCCCAGGGAAAGCTCGTGGTAGAGGAGGCCGAACGTCGGGCGAAGCAATGGCTGGACCTGGCGGTAAATCTTCAGGAGCGCGAGCGCAACGGCCTCCAATTTTCTCCCGTGTCCTCATTCGCTGCAGAATGGGCAGGTGCAAGGGTGACCTTGCACAAATATTTCAAAAAATTTGAAGAGGTGAGAGTGGCCAGACGAATGCTAGACGCATTTGTACATGAAAGAGACATTTGTTTGGCCCCCTTTCGCGCTCTTTCTGAACTAGGGTGCCCAGGTTTTGTTGAGAATGGCGAGCTTCTCACCCTAGATCAGGTGAAAAGGAATTGGCAGTCCTTCGAAGCAGATACATCTGAAATTGATAGCTGGACTGAGCCAATTCAAGACAATCAGGTCACTCAGATGGTGTCCAAATATTGCAAGATCAGCTCCTACTTCCAGGAGTTAGAGAAAAGATACCTCACCATCGACCTGCACGCGGTCGCTGCTTTCCACGCAGCATTAGAAGATGTAGCTGACCGCCGGCCATTCGAGGCAGAAGCCTGGCGCCAAGCCCAGGCCGCATACACTCGCATCTGCGAGGCAGAAGCAAGAGATGGAGAGCTTTCGAAGGTGATTACGAGGAGGCAACTGACAAAGATGAATCTGAAGAACAGTTGCCGCAAGGAGAACAACTAGAGCAGCAAACGGCAGGGAAGGCAAGTTCCTCTGCACCCAAAGGATGAAGGCATGGATTCTTTGCGCCGAGGCGAGCTCGACACCCCGCGAGCCGCCAGAAATGTTGTCACATTTTGCACGGGGTGCAATGTTTTCAAGTTTGTAGCAGTGCTGCTCTTCTTTTTCCCTCTTCCTCTATTTTCCTTTCTTCCGCTCTCCCCTCCTCTTTCTTTCCCGCATTCTCTTTCTTTCCCCCCTTTCTCGGAGCCCCTCAGTTGATTTTCAAACTTTCCAGCAAGTTACCTGAAAAATGGCTAAGTCTGGGTGCGAAGTTCGCACTTTGCCCAGTTTTGGTGCGAAGTACGCACTTCGCCCAGTTTTGGTGCGAAGTTCGCACTTCGCCCAGTTCTGTTGCGAAGTCTGACTTCGCCCTCTTTTCTGGGCGCACCTTGCAACTGGCAGGCTGACAGAAGAATGATAAGTGCTGGAGCAAGTCCGTACGGCGGCAGACACCAGTTTTCACCTGTATGCGATCCGACTTCGCAGCGAAGTCGGAGTGCGCCCTTGACAGGTGCGCAGGTGGGGAGACAAACTCGGAGATTTGACCAAGGCATGAAGGCCTTCCCGACTGCACTGTTCTCTGCCCGCGCAACCCGAGACGCTCTGATCCCAAGCGAAGTTGGACGAACTGCCTTCCAAGGCAGACACGTGTCACACAGCATCATCCATCACCTGACAAGTGTCCAACTCCGGGATTTGGGCCGAAACGTGCCGAGCAAAAGGACGAGCGTGGGCTGCACTGCCTATGCCAGTGACCTCATTTAAAGCCGATTGGAGGTTCTACCTGCTCCGGCTACCCGCATCACTGCCAGAGTAAAGTTCAGACCAACACACCGCCACGAAGCTGTCCGGCTTCCAGGAAGACCATCTGTCGGGTACAGTCCGGTCCGACAAAAGGTCGGCATTTGCAGCTCTTTCGCCGCTTTTGTCAGCTTATGTTTGACTGGGACCTTGTGCCCATTAATGTAACGGGAGGGACTCGGGCTATAAAAACCCACCATGAATTCATTGTAAAGGGTGAAAGGGGAATGTCTGTTAGGGAACCACTGTGCCTATTGTAACCGTGCTTCTGCTTATAAATACAATCTGTATGCCTGGTTCTGTTCTGCTGTCTCTATTTTTTATGCTGCCTTTCTTTATATTCATGCCTAAGGCCAACCTGTGTCACGGCATGTTGATTCATTTCAGCATTGGGTGATCAGGTGCCTTTAGCATCGCTTGTCTGAGCATTTTCTGTACTTAATAGTTTAAAGGATACATAGAATAGATGTGGTAGCAGTTCCATCAGTTATGTGTTACGTTGCTGGTCCGTATCTGGTGATTGATGCGCTCCCGTACTGTTAGTTCCTTGTAGGGAATGTCTGTTAGGGAGCCATTGAAGCTGTGCGGTTAAATTCTCTACGTCACACATATACCTGGCTCTGATATCTCTAGGTTTGCTTTCTACCTATGTTAGTGTATGTATCTGGTGATTGATGCATTGCCGTGCTGTTAGTTCCTTGTAGGGAATGTTTGCTAGGGGATCATTGAAGCTGTGCATACACTGCTTAGGTATCGGAAGTACACATAGATTTTGCAGTTCTTAGTCATGCTTTGTGTTTATAATGCAGTAAGTAGCAGTAATTGGTGTGTTCCCGTACTGTTAGTTCCCCCCACCAACCTCCACGTATATTTGTAAATTCCTTTCTGTTCATTTATCTCTTTCCTGTACTCTTAGCTTAAATCAGAAAACCCCCAAAAGGAGCCGGCCTTCTCCGGAGATTGGCTCGGAAGGCATCTCTTCCTTCCGACCTTTCATGCTGGTGGGCGAATCTGGGCGCATTAACCCAAAATCCTTTCCTCATGGCAGATTCGTAACCAACGGGAAGATTGTTGATGTAGAAGGGGAAAAGGTTCAAGAGATTTTGGAGGGCAAGGCAGCCAAACAAAAGATCAACCTGACAAGTAACAGTGAGGAAGATGTTGAGACCACCAAGGATGATACGAATATGGAACCGACTGATGAAGAAACAAGTTAACATTTCATCATAGAAATGTCAAATTTGAGGAGACCACCAATCCATGGCGAAAGCATTAATGAACAAGTTGATACATTCTTTGACAAAGTGAGTGGGTTGTTTGTTCGATAAAGTTCCGGAGTGAGTTCCGAGTAGGATGTGTTGGGGGAATGTCAACTATGGCAATTGAGGATGGAAGTAGAATTGAGCAAACTGGTGCATCGGGCTCATGATGATGAGTGCATGAAGAAGTTTGCAGAAATATATCAAATGTAGCCATGGGAGCTAGGAGTTGGCAGTAGCAATGTCAATTCGATGTTGGAGATCAAGAATCTGCCAAAAAGAACTTAAGTACTTTATCGATATCCACCACGGGTTTATGTTGATGAAGTATGGCATCCTATATTGAACTTCTAGGTGTCAAATATGTGAAGTTGGCACCTTGGTAAAATCATATCCCAGAATAAACATTTGGCATATCTAATTCAATGGTTAGCAATAGGATTGGAGACGTTTCAACAAATGGTTTATACCCTGAAGTTGAAAGAGGAAGAGCATGCTAAGTGCAGCTGGTGGAAGAACAAGATCAGCAATTACAATAGGATGCTGAAGCAGAACTAGTAAAGTTGAGGAAGGAGATAGAGGCTGAGGCAAGCACAGGGACAGCAGGATCAATTGATAGGATGTAATGTTCCCTTCTAATCAGCTAGTGGGAGCACATAGAGACTAGCCTATACACGGGTTCCCGTAGGCTATGTCATATGGATGAGAGCCTTTGGAGATATTTGAGACAGCTTTTGGATTCTTAGAGCTCAGTTTTGGTGGTCGTTCGGGGTCAAACGGAGCTAGGATGCTGGAATTGCTATTTTTAGCAGTGTCGGGTTTTAGGGTTTCTTGCCGAGCGGACAGGGGGATGTTGTTCTACAACGAAATGGGTATCCGGAACAGGTTTCAGTTGGTCATTCGGAGTTTCATAAGGCAGAGTTTTTAAAGCGCAAAGCTTGGCTTTATTAAGTGAATTATTAAATTCATTTTATAAAGTTAAAACTTTATATTATAATTAAAGGGAAAGAAATATGTTTATCCCACATTGAGCGGAAAAAAGTTTGCCAAGGAGGAGCCTATTTATTCAGTGACTTGGTCTCATTTTAGACATTCTGGTTTATGTTATTTCTTCTCTTGGAGATTAAGGCCGACGGCTGATATTTCTTCATCGAAAGGGACGCAAACCCCAATCGATAACCCGACGGACGAAACCCTGAAGGGCAGATCGGTTCCATTTCAGGGATCGACAGTGTGCAGATTGTTGAAGTTCTGAGGACGGAAACCCTCAGTATTGGAGAAGGGAGCTGGACGAAAACCCAGTTCTTGGCTGGTGAATTCACTCAGGATTCACGCTTATGTGATTCAATCAAAGATTCAGAGGTTTATAGTCCATCAGTTTGAGATAATAGCAAATTGGTATGTTTATAATGATATTCTGAAGACATTTATCCATCTGGAATTTCTAAACATTGTTGTTAATTTGCTGATATGAATTAATAAGCTATTTTTGATTATGGGTGCTGCATAAAAATCGATTATTCAGTGTTAAATCCATCTGGGTATCATTGCATGTTGTTGTTATTGGCTTCTTTCATTTGGGTATTATTGCATGTTCAAATTAATCCATAGTTCTTGCAAAGACAAACCAAAACCACAGTAAAAAAACTTTTTATCCAGATTTGGGGGTGGAACATTACAGTGGTATCAGAGCTGGTTTTTCCTGCCAGCCTGTTCAGGGTTTCATTGCGAATTTTGTGAAGTCTTCTATCGAAGACAAAATTCTCAGGTTTGATTTGGTGGAAATAATTCTTTGTCTGAAATTATATTGCTTGAAATTTGCGGAGTATAGAAGATTAGCAGACGATAGGGTTTTGCTGAGGAATCCCGACTGAAGGTTTAGTATATGTCGCGGATTATTAATAATTCATACTTCAAGAGAATCGATTGTTGTGAGAAGATATTATCTCAGCAGGTTTGGCCAAATATAACGTTCAGCAATTTCCAGAAAGCACGGGCTCCTAATTGTTCAACAACTCCTTTCTCTTTTCTCAGGCGTTGTCAGTAAAGGAGCAATTTGTAGCTGCCAATCAATTAAATTTGTCGGAAGATTAATTCATCATCGCGACTCTTTAGAGTTGGCCATGAATGAAATAAAAACAGAGATTTCCAATACCTAGCACACAACCACTTCATTGTAAAATCATCAATCCATATAAGTTGGATGTGCAGTAGCCTCTTGGGCATTATTTGAAGCATTTTTTGATTGTTATATCAGACCCTCTGTATTGTCCAGTAGCATCAATAAAAGGGAGCTTGCAAAATAGGCAATTTATTCATAGGGGGATACTACAGGGTTCTTTATCTGGTATGTTGAGTTGCAGCTGAGAGTGGGTTAGTTCAGTGTTAAGATGGAGCCACTCAGTGATTGGGCTAGGTTTCAGCGTGAGTTTTGGCAGGGTCAGCGAGAGTTGCAGCGAACTCTCAATCAGATTACAGCTGCTATGTCGCCTAAGTCAGCACCTATGGTTCCCTCTAAGGCTAAGGTTGAGCATCACACATCCAATAACAGAAAACAGATTCAATCTGCAGAACATTTCAGTAAAAGAATGGATGTAAGTTGTAAGCTCTATGCTTTGGGGAAACAACTTGAGTCCCAGAAATTGTCAAAAGATGTTCTTCTTGACAGTCTAAAGGAAATGGATACATGTCTAGTTGAACTAGATCAATCTGATCGTGAGGTTTTGAATTGGGCAGCGAAAGTACCTATAGTTGCATTAGGCCAGCATTGGATTATGAGACATGCGGACAGGGACGTGAGACTTGCAGTCACCTCTTGTCTCAGTGAGATCATAAGGATTACAGCTCCGGAAGCACCCTACAATGACGACATCATGAAGGAGGGATTACAGCTGATGGTTGACAGTTTTCATGGTTTGAATAACATCAGGGACCGATCCTATGGTAAGAAGGTTAGAATTTTGGAAGTGATGGCAAAAATTAGAATATATGTCTTTTTGCTTGATTTAGATTGTGCTGATCTTAGTCTCCAGATGTTTCGACATTTTATGGCTTCTATCAGTGAAGATCATGAAGACATAATATCCTCTTACATGCAAACCATCATGGTACGCATCATTGAGGAAAGTGATGACTTTACCCAGCCCATCTTGCCCAAGTTGATGGCTGTTTTGAGGCAAGGACAGATTACCTCTTCAGCTGCACGTAAATTAGTTGACAATGTTTCCAAGCAATGTGAGAAGAAGCTGAAACCTCTCTTGGTACAGGAGGAACAGGAGAAGGAAAAGAGACCGAGTGACTTACAGATGCCAGGACTACCTCTCAAAAGCAAGAATCAGTTGAGAAGAGAACAGCGTTGCTTCACTTGCCAAGAAGAGTGGTCACTTGGACATATATGTGGGCCCATAACCCACAAGTCCCAGGACAACTATAGTACCGAGGGTAATGACAGGACAGCAGTTGTGGAATTGCTTCCAGAGCAATCCAGTGAGGTCTGTGAGACCTTGGACATAAGGTATGATGAGCCTTGCATTTTTCCTGGCAACAGTTCATTGTTGCATGATGTTTTTTTTCATGGTGAAGACTCCAAATTTGATGAGGAGATCGATGTCGATGAAGATGTCTCCTGGTTAAAGTTAGAAACAAAACAGACCAGCAAGTGGTTGGATGGTGGCTTTCCTGATGAGTTGGAGAGTTATGCTGATGAAGTAAATGAGAAGATTGATAGAGACAAATTTCCTTTTGATCAGGGTGCTGACCTGAACATTCAGACTGCTGAAATTCAAAATATAAACATGCCACCTCTTCAAGAAACTTGTGTGGAAGTACAGGAGGGCAAAATTGATGAAGATGAAGTTAATTCATCTTGTGGATCTAATTTTGGTGAGGGGCATAATGAATTTCGTGATAGTGGTGAGATCATAGAGCATGCTGATTTTGACATTGTTAAATCAGCAGCTGGTGAGGATGTGCATGCAGTTGATAATTCTTGGGTTGAGCATGAGTCAGTCCTAACTTCAGTGCACGAAGTTGGAGAGTGTAGTGTCAAAAGGAATGCTGATTCTGATCATTATGCCAAAGATGGTAAATCAGAAACTTTATTGTGTGCTGCTGATCACAATCCAGAACTTGATACAATGCAAAGTTGGAAGGATAAGTTGCAGGTTACAGAAGAGAAGATTGTCCAAACATTAACCCATTTGGATAGCACACACAACTTTGTTGAATATCTTCTGTGGACAGCTCAGCTCAAAGATAGGCAGATAGGGTTGATTGATGGCTCCTCTGTTGAAAGCGTGCAAACTATTAAGGTAGAAACTATCAAGCATGCTTTGGAGAAAATAAAATCTGATTACTTGCAATTGTTATCTGATAGGGATTTGGCTATCCAAACTGCAGAAAAGATGTACCAAGAACTCACCAAAAAGGAGAAGATAATTAACAAACTTAACCTTGAGTTAAGTTTTGTTCACAAAGAAGAAAATTGGTCAACTGTTACAACCACTCAGAAGGAGCAGCCCAAGTATGATGCTGATGCAGGTTCATTTCCTTGTGTTATGATTGGCGAAACATCTCCTGACTTCTGTGTGCAGAATGTTGAGAGTTGTAGCACAGGTGATTGTATAGACCCTTCCATGGAACCAGTTGGTGAAGTTCAGATGGACTGTATAGTGAGGTATGCTCATAGTTTTTCTTTCAGTCCACATGTTGATGATTTGACCATGTCATATATGAATGGGAAGAAGGGTTGGTATAAGGAGTTATATGTATCACCTTGGCATGAGGTGCTCTTCCCTATAGTTGTAGAATCAGTTTCTTGTTGGGTTCCTCGTTTGTCAGTCCAGAATGGGTTCTCCGTTGAGCTGCAGAATAATTCAGTTGTAGTCAGAGTGGCACAGCAGAAATTATCAAATTTCGGGAATGACAAAATCCCTATTTGGCTATGGGATCCAGGAATTCCTCTGAGGGATGGATTGTTTATAGAGTGGCAGAGCTCGACAGAGTTACCGGGGCCGGTTGTATCGGATTGATGACAGAGTTTGTTAGTGTTGCCATCTTCAGTGATATCAGTTTGGTGACAGAGCTTGACAGTGTTTTCAGTTTTTGGGATGACAGTTCAGGGCAGTGTCTTCATCATGAGACATTCTTCAGATTTATTTGGGATCCTGGCATACAGATCATATTGCTTGAGGACAAGCAATATTTGGGAAGGGCGGACTGTAATGTTCCCTTCTAATCAGCTAGTGGGAGCACATAGAGACTAGCCTATACACGGGTTCCCGTAGGCTATGTCATATGGATGAGAGCCTTTGGAGATATTTGAGACAACTTTTGGATTCTTTGTAATGTCCCCATCCTAGTCAGCTAACAGAGCATAATATGGACTTGCCTATTCATAAGGTTCCTTAGGCAATGTCGAGTGTTTAGGAACCACTAGGTGTTATGGAGATATTGTTGGACGATCAGGACCGTTTTTGGCAGTATTTTCAGAGACTTACTATTTTTAGTAAGTCAGTTAGGGTTGGATTCTCGGGAAACGGAAAGTACGACTGGCATCTTCGGCTTAATGGGTATCCGTTTCCGTATTTTGTTTGGTGGTTGGGTGTTAGGAGAGCAATAATTTTAATGCCCGAAGATTTATAAGGTTATATTTAAATATAAAAGTTAATTATTTTAATGTTGGGCATATTTTATTGATAAAGGGGGGCCTTATGACCACTTGATTTAAAGGTCATATTATAAAGACTTGATTAAAAGTTATTTTAAATGTGTTTTTCCTCCCTAGGAAAGTGGGACGACCCCCTCAAGGGGTTCTTTTGAGTAAAGTGAAAACAAATTATCCCACATTGCTCATGGAAATGGATTGACCAGCTTGAGAGAAGAATAAATAGAGCTTGTGAGAGCATTTGAAGACATCTTTAGCAATTGTATTCTCTTGGAGTCTTTGAAGGAGAGCTTGCATTGTGCAGGAGTTTCTCATTGCTGCTTTGTTGTGACGAAAACCACAGCAAAGGGCACCATTGCTAGGAGTGAAAGATCTCCTTACTTTGGTTAGTTGCATTCTCAATCCTTGGGAGTGACTTTGAGCAGAATTGAAGGCATACTTCAATATCAAATTGATGTTTCTATTGTAACCATACTTCCTCATACAGCCCAACCGCTTCATATAGGAGTGAATTTAGTCAAGTTCGTGGCAGATTGGAAGAGTCCTTGGCAGCCGTACAACTTTCCAGCCTGGCCGTACAACTCAGAGAGGGACGTGGGACTTGGGTGTTGAGACGCCTTGTTTTTTGAAGCTTTCCAAGCTTGCATTGTCATTGTCTCAATAGAGGGTGTTTAAAATTGCCACTAGTTTGATGGATAAGTTTGTAATTTGAAAGTTATGAGCAAAACTATGAGTTTTCTATAGCTGACATGCAATTTCCAGTTTATATCAGACCTTCATATTTCCGGGTATTCTCATTTTAATGCAGTTTCCTTCATTGGGTTTGTTTATCTATATTAGAGGAAGCTTGTGTACAAATTTGGTAGCATCCGGATCTGTAGAAACAAAGTTAGAAGCATTTCTTTATTTCAGCAGTGTGTGTTTCTTTTTTCTTTCATATATTGCAAAATACACAAAACCCAAACCAAAACACCAAACCAGAGTGATAAGTGGCAATCTCAGTTGGGGGTTGCATATTACATTCTTAGAGCTCAGTTTTGGTGGTCGTTCGGGGTCAAACGGAGCTAGGATGCTGGAATTGCTATTTTTAGCAGTGTCAAGTTTTAGGGTTTCTTGTCGAGCGGACAGGGGGATGTTGTTCTACAACGAAATGGGTATCTGGAAAAGGTTTCAGTTGGTCATTCGGAGTTTCATAAGGTAGAGTTTTTAAAGCGCAAAGCTTGGCTTTATTAAGTGAATTATTAAATTCATTTTATAAAGTTAAAACTTTATATTATAATTAAAGAGGAAGAAAAATGTTTATCCCACATTGAGTGCGAAAAAAAGAGTTTGCCAAGAAGGAGCCTATTTATTCAGTGACTTGGTCTCATTTTAGATATTCTGGTTTATGTTATTTCTTCTCTTGGAGATTAAGGCCGGCGGCTGATATTTTTTCATCGAAAGGGACGCAAACACCAATCGATAACCCGACGGACGAAACCCTGAAGGGCAGATCGGTTCCATTTCAGGGATCGACAGTGTGCAGATTGTTGAAGTTTTGAGGACGGAAACCCTTAGTATTGGAGAAGGGAGCTAGATGAAAACCCAGTTCTTGGCTGGTGAATTCACTCAGGATTCACGCTTATGTGATTCAATCAAAGATTTAGAGGTTTATAGTCCATCAATTTGAGATAATAGCAAATTGGTATGTTTATAATGATATTCTGAAGACATTTATCCATCTGGAATTTCTAAACATTGTTGTTAATTTGCTGATATGAATTAATAAGCTATTTTTGATTATGGGTGTTGCATATAAATCGATTATTCAGTGTTAAATCCATCTGGGTATCATTGCATGTTGTTGTTATTGGCTTCTTTCATTTGGGTATTATTGCATGTTCAAATTAATCCATAGTTCTTGCAAAGACAAACCAAAACCACAGTAAAAAAAAAATTATCCAGATTTGGGGGTGGAACATTACATAGGACAACTGAAGTTTAAATGTGTAGTAAGGGAGTAAACTCTAGAAGTAAATATGAATGAGCTTGCTCATAAAAATCAACTAATCACACAATAGGATGAGCAGTTAGCGATAGCTACGAAGAAGAAAACCAAAGCAACAAAGAGGGAGGCTGAGTTAAAGGCTAGGTTGGCAAAAGTCAAGTAGAAGTTGCATCATTATGGTTTCCGATGGGCACGTTACCAGACATATGCTAAGAGGCTCAAAGGAGAGAACGAGGCCTTGAAGCTGCAAATCCAAGAGCTTGGAGGAGTACCTGTTCCATCACCACTATAGGCGCTACTTCTGACGTGCCACCTCAGAACAAAAAATAAAGAGTTAGAAATAAAATGTGTGGAATTCAAGTATGCATATAATGAAGTTTTGTAATTTGAATAAATTGTAATGTTGTAATACTTGCATGGATAAAATGTAATGAGTCAAGTAATAGTCATATGAGGATAAAGTCATGCAAGGGTAGTTGTCATTTAGTTTGTCTTTTAGTTAAGAGGGAAATGAAATGAAATGCAAAAAAATAGAATAAGGTAGAGGTGAGGTGTCGGGGGTGGTAGTTGCCAACAACTAACTTCCCCTTAGTTAAAATAGAACCCCACATTCATTTGAGTGGGAAGATGGTACATGGTACATTTACACACAGACATTTCATTGCATATGCCAAGAGGAGATATTGTGGAGTGCATTGGAGATATTCTGCATAGGAGTAGATGTTGTATATGCAAAGAGATGTCATACGCAATTTGACCGTACAAGCTTATCATTAATGCAATATCTTGTTCATCATTTCGCTATTGTTCATTGTGTGATATCTGCATGTGTTTCTATTGATTGATTGTTGCAGTAGATATAGAATCAAACCCTATTATCTTGTATTCTTTCCTCATTTTTGTTCGTATTAGACCATTTGGGAAGTTACCAGGTTGTCTGATTACATGTGTCAAGCCATCAAGACTAAAGGCAAGTCCTTTGGGCAAGTGCCAAGCTGTTTGGGCTAGTGCCAGGCATCTAAGGAGAGTGCAAGTCATTTAATTCTCAAGCACCTCACTTTCACTCTTGAGCACCTCACTTTAAGCTATGAGCATGATTTTGGCGAAGCCGCATGCAATTTTGGACTGCAAGTTTAGTGATAGAACCACAAGTCTAGAAATAGATTAGGGTTTATTTTTTCAAGAATAAATAAGAGATTGATTCTCATTGTAAGGTCTTTTGACTACCCATATTACCATAGCTACTCTCTAGAAATCAATTGTACTTAAACATTTTGAGATCAATAAAGCAAAAGCTTGTGCGTGACATTTTGAAATGGTTGTGTCTATGATCTTTTATTCATGAATGCATGGGATCAGTAGCTCTGCTCTCATGATTACTTTTGAACATTGATTGCACTGAAGTTATTAGGTCCCCTACTGGATTGGATGATTGCTCCATTGCTGATCTAGCTTCAGCTTTAGTCGTATTTCTGTTTTCTTTATTTTTTTCTCACATCCTTTTCCTTACAAAGTAGATTAGATTTATTTTTCATACATTTAGTCTTGATTTTCAAGATTTGCAATTAGATTAGTAGGGAACCGGCCCAAATCTAGAGGTTGGGGAGAGTGAAACCCTCCCTTTCCATTACTTGAACTACACTCACAGGCGCAAATCGCATTTGATGATTTCCATGGTCAACAACAACATGAGATGATTTTTGCAAATGGTTGTTGATAAGCAAAACTAGAAATATTTACTTGTTCATGCCTTATCATTTTGTGGAATTACTCAAGTGAATCAAGAATACATCCAAATCCATTTGAAGTGAAACATGGTGTTATATTGAGAACGATGCCTCATTCAGCACATATTATTGCCTCATTATGATTGCAACATATCCTATAAATAAAGGATAGTTATCAATTCTTTTAAAGTTGACAAACCTGACTTCATTGTGCGAATATTAAGCCACAATTGATCCAATCGCTTTAAAGAATCATAACATGATGCACCACCTGAACCTCCTGCTTCACTAACTATTGAAATCTTCTCCATTATTTTCTGCACATTAAAGAAATAAAACAGTAGCAACATTATTATAGAAAACCAAGAATAGTAACAAGAAATATGTGTTAGGAAGTTCTTTTAAATATAATTTTTCATAGCTTGTAAATTTCTTTCATAAAGCCCATTAGAAATGACTCGTTGAAAGATCAGTGCTTAAAGAGCATTTCCTAGTGTGCTGAGATTAAGGCTATCTTTCAATCAATAACGTTCCTATAATTCAAAATATGCAATAATTATAATATGTACATCCTTCAAGATTCCATCAAATGAACTAACTATTCTAAGACAACAAGATAATATTCTTTGAGGATTCATGTCTCTCACATTCACAAGTCCAAGTTTGGTCACAATGGTCAATTACATGTGAAGAATGTCATGGTGGTTAAAGTTCCCTTCAAGAGGAGGTAAAGGGAGCATGAGCAATATCTTTCTTAGTAAAGCACCAAGAAATCTTTGAAGCAGTGGAAAAAACTTCTTGGATTTTACATGGAGGATGATATTCTTTGGCACAAAGGAAAAATTGTAATTTCAAATGTGGTTCAACCAACATACAAAGCCATGCTCCCATGCCATAAGTTCCCTCATAATATGTACCTGCAGTAAAATTATAACAGTACCATGCACTCACTGGAATACAAACAGCAGAAAGAACAAACTGAAGAGCAAATGGGAGAAGATATCCACCAAAACTGATGATTTACACTCTATATTGGAATGTATTATATAGATGTACAAGGATAAAGATGTGCTTGTTGGATAAGGCAACAAAGCACATGCAAAAGATACTAATTGGAAAGTTCTAATTAGAAAGCCAAAAAGTTCTAATTATAAAGAAGGTAATTTACATGGATAGAAAGTATGTTGCAAAGCAGAAAAACATTCAAATATAGAACTATAAAAAGTTAAACATTCTAATCTTATCACCTTACATGTCATATTAGATGTTGAAAGGCCTTTGATATTCCAAATGAAATCTATGTACTATAAGACCATATAAAAGGTCATTTCTGAGTATATATGGAAATGTCTATAGTGCTGTTTGGACTTAACAAAAAGTAGTTGATTATAATTTATAATTACGTTTGATGATAAAAGACTACTTTGGATGGTATATTTAAACGCAAGATTAGAAAGTGTATCGAACCCAAATTGGAGAATTTTGGTTGAGTTTGAAATATTGCTTTTGCTCTCTCTCTCTGGACTGAACAAAAAGTAATTAATTATAATTTACAATTACGTTTGATGATAAATGACTACTTTGGATCGTATATTTTAATGTGAGATTAGAAAGTGTATTAAACCCAAATTGGAGAACTTTGGTAGAGATTGAAATATTGCGCTCTCTCTCTCTCTCTGGGAGATCCACATTGATGACCTTGAAGAATTTATTTGCCAAGACACACATGTTGACGGTGGTTGCCTTCCACATCATGTCTTGATAGCTATATTGCTTTTTGCAGATGATGTTTTTCTTGCTCAAACTCCTAAGGGCTTGCAAAGACAATTGGATGCTCTTGCTTGGTTCTCTAACTCAAAACAGCTAGCAGTCAATCTTAGCAAGACTAAGGTGATGATCTTCCACACATCAAAGAGTACCCTATCTAAGTTTCAATTCTTCTATAAGGGTTAGTCCATTGAGATCACAACTTTTTACACTTACATGGGGGTTTAGTTTAAAGGTCCTTCCCTTGATCTTCAGCCAACTTCACAGTCACATATTTGCAAGCGATATGCATCTCTCTTAGTTTTGGAATGCCAATGCTTCCAGCAGCACTTCCAAGACAGACCTACAAAGATGCACCTATTTTATTGCATCATCAAACCCACAATCTTTTATGGACTTGAGATTTGGGGTCCAAGCCTAGGGTGTGTTGATTGGGCTCGCATTTGTAGAAATGGAATACAACACACTGTAACACAATTCCATTATCACTTAAATTAACAAAATACACAATGGAAATAACTTACAATTACAAATGGATACACTACACACATAGCATGTATCTTGCATAGCAACTATCTACAATACATCATACTCCAATAAACCATCAATAACACATGGCACACACACTCCTAGATATAGACATATAGATGGATGAATGGATCATAATCATGTATTTGGGTAATCTAAGGGGTCTACTTATACTTTTCCTAGGAAATGGTAAGTAGTTGCCAACTTCCGTAACTTCCTTGTATCTAACCCTGACTAACACGACCCAACGCTTCTAATTACCCGACATTTGAATTACATGTACATCCAATTACCCGACATTGTAATTACATTTAAAATTTGAATTACATGGTCTTCTCCTTGCTTTGCACAACGCTCTATATGTTTTTTATGGCGTTGCTCAAGCTTCAAACGACCCTTTCCAACCCTTGGATGACCCGACTCCTCTTGCACAAGTTTATCCTTTGTGAAACATGTTTTTGTTGTCATATGTCCCTTCATTTCTTTGCGCTTCCATAGCTTTGGGCATGCAAATTCCTCCAAAACGTGTGGTATGGACCATCTGGAGGACAGTCTAATAGGAGAAGAAGATTGTACGGAAGTCCATATGGGCCATTTGAGCAAAAGAGTATGTCGTACAATTCTAATGATTGCAAAAGAGACAGATTGTCTAGAGCAAGGCCGTTTGGAGCTAGGTTGTCTTAGGCAGGGCCGCCCGAAGCTGAGCCATCCGAAGTCAGACTATCTAACGCAGAGAGTGAATCGTTTGACCCAAGGCCATCTAACTCAAGAGGTGAGCCATCCAGGACAAGAAGTGAGTTCTTTGAGACCAAGGGATGTTTGTCAAAGGCTACGGCAAGGCCATCAAAAGCCACAAAGAAGTCATCAGGAGCAAGATATATGTCATTCGCAGCTAAGGGGAAGTTGTTTAAGTGGGTTGAGTGAAGGCTACCAAAATGCAGACAAGGAGAAAAATTCAGTTCAAATAGTGAGGGTATCAAAGGTTTCCTCGTTGAGGTTTTAGGGCACTACCCCAAACCCTACGGGGACACTACCCCTCGACCCCGCCATGTATCGCTATAGGGTATGCGCAAAGGGCGCTGCCCCTCAACCCCGCAACAGACGCTGCCCCTCAACCCCGCAACAGAGGGGGCTCCTACCCCCTTGACCCCCAACAAAGGTGGTGATGGGCATCGCCCATCATGTTGGGCATGTTGATCATGTTGATGATGCAACTCATTGCAGAAAGTGGAGTGAGCAATCAAAGAACAATGTGTTACGAGCAACAGTTTGAAGTGAATTCAATTGTAGAAGATGTCTAGAACAGGAGAAAGTGGAAGGAGCGTGAGAAGAAATTCTAGTATGGTGTTCAGTGCTTCTATCCCCAGTGTTCAGCTCATGTGCCGTCGAGAATGCCGACAAGTCTAGAGGAGGGGATAGATATAGGCAGGCAAATTGAATAAGTGTGTTGGAATTCAAGTACGCGCACATTAAGAGTTTTGTATATTTGATGTTATAAAATCCTGATGTAATATTGCATGTGACTACGTGTAATGTCAAGTGAAGTATTAGTTATGTACAAATAAGTCATTAGTCATAAAGTGAGTCATGAAATGAAATGTAAATATAAGTCAATGCATGTCAAATGTAATTTAAGAAAATGATGAGGTGTTGGGTAGTTAGTAAGTTGGAGGATGCAACTACCTCCTTAGTTGTATAAATAAGACCCTTCCCTCATTCATTCGTGTGGTTGTCATGGAAGGAAAGGTTGGCATGGTATTAAGTGTTGTATCAAGCCGTCTGAATGATGTTGCAAGCCATCTAAACTGTTGTGCCAAACAAACAAAATACACAATGGAAATAATTGTTGTTGTTTGAACTACTATGCTAGGCCATCTGAACTATTGTGTCGAGTCGTCTGAATGCTATGCCGAGCCGTCCAAACTCTTGTGCGGGCAATCTAATATATGTTGTGTGTGCAGTGTATGCATTGTAATTGTAAGTTATTCACATTGTATATTTTGTTCATTTAAGTGGTAGTGGAGTTGTGTTCCAATAAGTTGTATTCCATTTTTCTACATTCTAGCATCCTTGCCCATTCAAAGTTGGCTCATCCATTTCTACAAAGGGGAGGTAGTTGCCATCTTCTACAACTTCCTCATACCTAACCCTCACTACCCCGACACAACACTTGTAATTACTTGTTAGAAACCTTCTAGTTAAAATAAGCACATCCACATAAATATTGCAATAAAAGCAATAAATCATGAAAGAACAAAATATTGCAATACAAAATGGAAATATAGAAATCTATATTAATCTAACAAAATCACAATACAGAATCACTGGCCTCTTTGAGGGGGCAACCTCCTAAATAGAACATTGATTCAATATGCAAAAACGATACATCCATCTATGTGCCTCAATTTTTTAAAGACTCTTCATCAACCTAAACCTAACACTCAAGGGTTGGCTCACATGCAAGTTGTTACCTGAGCTAAAATATTCTACCAAACAAACAATTACATTTTTTATAACAGTTATATTAAATGGCACCTTTAGTGCCATGAACTATTACAAAACATTACATAATATCATTAGGATGGGGTCCCCATGTAGAATGGTGGCTATTACGTAATAATGTTAGGATGGGGTCCTAACATGCCCTTCCCTTTCAAAAATATTTGTCCTCAAAGCTAAAGATGAGGAAACTGTTGTTGGAGCTGCTGGAGGGACTCCCATATGGCATCTTCAAGTTGTAATCCTCACCATTGAAAAAGATCATCAGTGATGACACGGTGGTGAAGGGTGCACAATCTCCGGTCCAAAATTCGTTTAGGCTTGAGAATGATGGATCCTTCTTCATCCAGCTCTGGTAATGTGGATTGAACCTGTACCTTGTTGTCGACAACCTTCTTCAGTAACGAGACATGAAATACTGGATGGATCCTGGAAGTGGCCAAAAGGGCCAATTTGTAGGTTGTTGAACCGATCCATCGTAACACCTGGTAGGGACCATAGTATTTGGCTGCAAGTTTCTGGCATCCACGGAGCTAGAGAGATGATTGTTTGTAGGGCAGCAAGTGGAGAAATACCATGTGCCCCACTTCAAAGCTACACTCAAAACAGTGTTGATCAACTTGCTAACACATGATTCGGGGCCAATTCAAGATTTGCCTAAAGTTGTCGGAGGATGGCAGCATTCTGGCTGAGAGTGGAATCGACAGCTTGAATATTGGAGCTTCTTGGAATGTAGGAGGGTGTTGGTGGAGGAAGACCGTATACTACTTCAAATGGGGTAACCTTGGTAGCGGTATGATATGAAGTATTATACCACCATTTTGCCAAAGGAAGCCATTTAGCCCATTGTGTAGGACCTAATGCAAAGCAACGGAGGTATGTTTCCAAGCACTTGTTAACAATTTTAGTTTGGCCATCAATCTAAGGGTGATAGGCCAAACTCATTTTGAGCTTAGTGCCTTGCAACTTAAATAGTTCTTTCCAAAAGTTACTAGTAAAAGTATGGTCCTTATTTGAAACAATAGATTTGGGCATTCCATGAAGGTGAAAGATGGAATTTAAAAAGATTTGAGCAACTACAAAGGCTATGTAGGGATGGGATAAGGAACAAAAATGAGCATACTTTGTGAAACGATCCACTACCACCAAAATGATTGTTTTTCCTCCCGATTTGGGTAGCCCTTTTATGAAATCCATGGAAATGTCGATCCACACTTGTTCCAGAATTGGCAAGGGCTGAAGGGTTCCTAAGAAGCACATGGTTTCGCCTTTCATCCTTTGGCACCTATCACATTCTGCCACAAAAACTTGAATATCCCTTTTCATTCCTTTCCAAAAGAAGGTTCGTTTGGTCCTTTCATAGGTTTTTAGAAACCCAAAATGTCTTGCCATTGGTGATGCATGCATTTCTTGCAAGATGAATTCTCGCATTTGAGAATTTTATGGAATAACAAGTCAGTCATGATATCTCAAGTCTTGACCATCCTAGGTGTATCCAAGGCATGAGTTGGCCTCCTCTTGGAGTTTGTGGATCAAAGTTTGCAAACTGGAATCCTTGGTCATTTCTTCTCTGAGCCGATTGATCCATTGAGGAAGTGGTGTAGATATAGCAATTAAAATACCTTGATCTTCATATTCTCGGGATAGTGCATCGGCCACTACATTCTCCTTTTCTTTTTTATATGTGATTTTATAATCATAGCCCAACAATTTAGATACCCACCTTTGTTGTTCAAGTGTGGCTACCCTTTGCTCCAAGAAATACTTAAGACTTTGATGGTCAGTTTTGATTGAAAAGTGATGTCCAATGAGATATGGTCTCCAATGATTAATAGCATGTAAAATGGCTAGCATCTCCTTTTCATAAGTGGATTTTCCCAAATTTCTGCTCGATAGTGCTCTACTGGTGAAAGCCAATGGTCATCCTTGTATCAAAACTACCCCAATTCCGTTGCCCGAAGCATCACTTTCAATGACAAAAGGTTTAGAAAATTCAGGCATTGCTAACACTGGGATGGTTGTCATAGCATGCTTTAATTCCTTGAAATCTTGCTCTGCCGGTTCTGACCAAATAAAGGAATTATTTCTCAACATGGTCGTTAAAGGAGGTGCTATCTTTCCATAGTTCTGCACAAATTTTCAATAATGCCCAATGAGTCCCAAAAATACTAGAAGTCCCTTGAGGGTGTGAGGCTTTGGCCATTCTTAAACAGCCTGAATATTTTTAGGATCTACGTTAACTCCTTCTTTGGAGACAATGTGACCCAAATATTCTACTTCGTGCAGACCGAAAGCCCACTTGGATTGTTTGGCATAAAGTTGATTTTCTAACAAAAGCTACAAGGTCTAATCCAAATTTTGGAGATGCTCCTCTCAAGTGCGACTATAAATCAGAATATCATCAAAGAAGACTAGAATAAACTTGCGAAGGAAGCGCCAAAAAATGGCATTTATCAAACTCTAAAAAGTGGTGATGCATTGGACAGACCAAATGGCATAACCAAAAACTCATAACCCTTCGTGAGTCCTAAAAGCAGTTTTAGGAATGTCGTCTTCCTTGAGTCGAATTTGTTGGTATCCTGACTACAAATCCAAATTTGAGAAAAATTGGACACCATGCAACTCATCTAATAGTTCATCAATAACTGGAAAGGGAAATTTGTCTTGATTAGTTAATTTATTGAGTTCTCTGAAATCCACACACAAACGCCAAGATCCATCTTTTTTTTGCACCAACAGCACTGGGGAAGAATAGGGACTAAGGTTGGGGCGAATAACCCCTGAAGCAAGCAGATCCTACACCATCTTCTCAATTTCTAATTTCTGGACATATGGATATCTATAAGGGAAAAAATTTGGAGGAAGACTACTTGGAATACGCTGAATTGCATGGTCATGAGTACGACGAGGGGGTAGTCCTTTGGGTTCCTCAAAGACTGAAGCATGTTTTTGTAATAAAAGTTGTGATTCCTCTTGCTAGTCCTTGTCATTGGCATTTGGAGCTTGAGTAGAGAATAGTTGGGCCACAACTCCATGGGATGACTTTTTTAATAGTTTCTCCATCCTATGAGATGAAACCTGTTAAGTAGCCCCAGCTTTCATGCCCCGTAAGGTGTACTTTGTTCCTTGCTGGCTGAATTTCATTCACAACTTAGAAAAATCCCATAATACTGGGCCCAACTTTCTCAACCAATGTGCTCCAAAACAACATCACACCCACCTAGGGGTAAGGCAAACATATCTGCCTTAAGATTATATTACGCTATTTGTATCTTGACATTTTGACACTTTCCTTTACAAGGAAAAGTTCCTCCGTTGGCAATCATGACTTCAAAGGACTTATGTAATGTCCCAAAAATAAATATTTTTTGTAAATGTCTCCTACACTTAATTATAAAAGTGAAAAAGGGGTTCATGTGACTAGGAGACATAACTTAAGTTGTGTTTATTTATGTTTTATGTTTTTATAATGTAATAAGGCACTTTAAGTGATTTTTGGGTTGGGAGATGTCAACTCCAAATTAGAACCTCACCCTATATAAGGGAGTGAGACGTTCCATTTTGGGCATGTTATGTTGATATCGGAATTGAATATTGAAACCCTAGAGGTTCCATGAGTTGAGATTGCAGGTCTTGCTCATTCCCATAGTGCATTGGAGGTGCATGGTTGGGGTCTTGGCAATATCATTGCAGGTGTTAATGCCCTTAAATATCAAAAATACAAAAAGAGGCATCTTTGAGGAGTTCGTGGCATTTTTGGGAGCATTTGTGTCATGTTTTTCAGATCTGTTGGCAGCCCCAAACCCTACGCTTGTATTTGGGGTCATTTTTGAGGAGTTTTTGCATCTGTTCAACCTTGGGGTTAGTTCGTCCCACTTGTGGGAGTTTGTATCTGCATTTTGAGTTCCTTGAGGACCCATTTTTCCATTCCAGCTGTTATATTGGTTTGGCAATATTTAATATATGATACTGGCTGATTTCTCCTCATACTTGTGTTATTTTATGAGCAATTTTTGAGTTATTTCCTTGCTATACTTAATTTCTACATTTTCGTAGTAAGGGTTTGTTGTTCCTAAAAAAAGGGACATTACAAGTGGTATCAGAGCTGGAATCTTGCCAGCCTGTGATTCGTGGTAATAAGTGTGTTTCTGTGGTGAAAAGTTGTGCCCTAGGGAAAATCACGGATTTTTAGGGGATTCGCGGATTTTTAGGGATTGTTTTTTCAGAAAATAAAAATTGCAGATTTGGATACCCTTTTGACCAATTTGCAGTTCTGTGGTTTAAGAAAATTTTTTTGGTGGTCAGAATTTTCAGATTTCCATCTTTTTAGGGTTTGATAGGGTTTTATGCATCGTCCTCCTGTTCATCAGTATTTTACTAGGAGAAACAGACTCGCTTTGGAAATGTCAAACAGGGAAGAGGTTGAGGAGCCCCAAAGGCCGGTTGATAGGACTGAGCAAAAATTCGATGCCCTACTTGACATGCTGCAAAGAATGGTGTCCTTACAAGAGACAAATCAGCAAGAATTGAGGGCAGCTTTGGGCAACCCAAATGGCACAAGGAGGGAAGGAGAAAGGGGAGGCAACAACAATGGGCATGAGTCATCATCTAACTCACACCCTCCCTTGCCTAGGCCATCCAAGCCTATGTTCCTTGTTCCACCACCTCCACCGGAGGAAAATGAGGTAACTAATGAATTAGATGAATGGTTTGTTGCTTATAGTAATAAATCTGAGGGTTTTAGGGCAGCAGTTTCTTTTGATAAATATTTGAAGATTGTGGGTAAATCTGTTGTTGAGGCTAAAAAAGAGAAAAAGAAGCCCTTTTTGCATCAAAAAGTGACCATTCCCTCATTTAATGGTCAAGATGGTCTTACAGCTAGGGCATGGCTTCAAAAATTGCAGACTTATTTTACCTTGGAGCCTATTTCTAAAGCTGATGCAGTTCAGATTGCTACACTCCACCTTGAGGGTAGTGCTTACTCATGGTGGCATCATGGGTTAGTAACCCAAGGGCATGGTGATATTGATACATTTGATGAATTTTGTACCAGGGTTTTGAACAGGTTTGAAAGGAGGAATGTGGAAGAGTATTTCAAGGAGCTTGCCACTTTGAAGCAAACTTCATCCATTCATGCCTATGTGGAGGAGTTTGAACAACTTTCAGTTCAAGTACAAAATATTTCACCCAAGAGGGTAATTTTTCTTTTTATGGATGGTTTGTTGGAACCCGTGAAGGGATTAGTTAAAGCTTTTGACCCAGCCACTCTTGAAGATGCCATTAAGAGAGCTTTAAGCTTAGAATCTGTTTTACCTCCTAGACAGAAATATTTTGCACATAATCCACCTGCTAGACCACCTTTTGTAGCCAAAAAAACAGTTTTTGGACAGCAGTATGGGCAGCAAGGAAACCTCACGCAACAAGGTGGAAATGAGAGAAATTTTTATGGCAGGAATCCCACGCATGGAGAAGGTTTCAGATCTGGTTTTCAGCCACCTAATAAGCCCCCAAATGGCCCACGCTTGACACAAGAAGAGAAAGATGAGCTAAGGAAACAAAACAAGTGTTTCATTTGCAAATCTCCTTGGCAAAGAGGTCATAAATGCAGAGAAGGAGGTATGAAAATCATTGAATTACATTCTGATTCTGATTCTGATAATCCTGATTTTTATGAGGTAGATGAGACACCCTTGGAAGAGGAAGCACAAAGGGAGTATGAGGAAGTTCCTGAAGGTTCCCTAGCCACTTTAAGTGGGCTGAATCAGTTTCGCACTATTAAGGTACCAGGTAGATCTTTTGATGAAAAGGTTATTGTTTTAATAGATGGTGGTGCTACTTACAATTTTGTTGATGAGAAGTTTGCCACTAGAAAGAATCTTCCTACAGCTATCATTCCTGGTTTTAGTGTTGCTATTGGCAAGGGTGATCTTATCACATGCAACAAAGTGGTAAGAAACATAAAAATTAATTTTGGCAACATGGAAGTAGATGAGCAATTCTTTGTTTTTCCCTTAGGAGGTATTCCACATATGGTTTTTGGTGTGCAATGGTTGTATTCACTTGGTGATTATGTTACTAATTATCAGAAATTAGAACTGAAATTTGTGCTTGAAGGGAAAGATGTGGTGTTGCAAGGAATCAAGGAAAATGGATCAAAAGATTCTTGCAAAATTTTAGAGGTTTCATACAAAAGAATGGAGAAGATGATAAGGCATAAGGACGTTGAGTGGGCAGCTGTAATTTTCAGTTCAGAAGGGAAAAAATCAGCCACCTATCATCCTCAAATTCAAGGTTTAGTACAAAAACATCTTAAGGTATTTTCTGACCTACCTAAAGGTTTGCCACCTAGTAGAGGTTTTCAGCATGTTATTGAATTGGAAGCAAATAGTAAACCTGTCATAATTAAACCTTATAGGCATCCTAAGGTTTTCAAAGATGAGATTGAAAAGACCATTGCTGATTTACTTGAGAGTGGGCACATTATTTGCAAAGATAGGGTGAAGGTTGATCAAACTAAAGTTTCAGTTGTACAAAGATGGCCTATACCATCCAACCTAACGGAATTGAGGGGTTTTTTGGGTTTATGCAGTTACTACAGGAGGTTCATTAAGGGGTTTTCTTCTTTGGCTGCCCCGCTTACTGAATTAACTACGAAAGGGGCCTTTTCATGGTCCAATGAGGCTCCTTTACCTTTTCTAAAGCTGAAAGATGTAATGACTTCCACTCCTTTAATTGCTATTCCTAATTTTTCTGTTGCTTTTACTATTGCTTGTGATGCTTCAGGTGTTGGAGTTGGAGCTGTACTTATGCAACAAGCACGCCCCATTGCTTATGAGAGTAGAAAGCTCTCAAATGTGGAGAAAACTTTCAGCATCTATGATAAAGAGATGCTAGCTATCATGCATGCCTCGACCAAATTCAAGCAATACTTAGTGTGTGGCAAGTTTGTGGTCAAACTGATCATAACAGTTTGAAATACTTCTTGGGGCAAGTTGAACTGAATGAAAGACAGCAGAAATAGGTAACAAAGTTGCAATCATATGATTTTGAAATTGAGTTTGTAAAGGGTAAGAAGAATTCAGCTGCTAATGCACTTTCTAGGCACCCTACTTTTCATTCTCTTTCCATTATTTCTGCTGATTGGAAGGTGAAAATTATGGCTGAATATGCAAAGAATGATTTTTGTTCTAAACTAATAAATAGGCAAGTTGAAGATGACAGGTTCAGCCATAAAGAAGGACTGATTTTTTGCAAGGGAAGAGTGTTTTTAGTACCTGAATCGAAGCTGAAACAAGCTTTAATTACAGCCATGCATGATGCTCCACTTGTAGGCCATCCAGGTTTCTACAAGACTTACAAACAGGTTAGAGAAAGATTCTATTGGAAGGGTTTGAAAAAGGATGTCTTCTTGCATGTTCAGGAATGTGTTATTTGCCAAGAAAACAAGGGGGAACATGAATTTGCTGCTGGTTTACTTCAGCCACTTCCTATTCCCAATCAGAAATGGGAAAGTATCTCCATGGACTTCATTACTGGTTTGCCCAAGGTATACATAAAGGATTGCATATTTGTTGTTGTTGATAGATTGACAAAATTTGCTCATTTCTATGCCATTTCAACAACTTGTACAGCCATACAAGTTGCTGATTTGTTTTTTAAAGAAGTTTTCAGATTGCATGGTTTGCCTAAATCCATTGTGAGTGATAGGGACAGCAGATTTTTGAGCATGTTTTGGCAAGAATTGTTTAAGCTATGTGGTACTAAATTGACTCCTAGTACTAGCTACCATCCCCAAACTGATGGGCAAACTGAATTGTTAACAAATGGCTTGAAGGATATTTGAGAAATTATGTTTCAGGTCAACAAAAGGCATGGGTTAAATGGCTGCACCTTGGTGAATATTGCTACAATTCTACTTATCATATGTCCATAAAAATGTCTCCATTCAAGGCACTTTATGGTTATGATGCCCCACACTTCTCAGATCTAATTTTTGGTGATTCAAGGGTCCAAAAAGCTAAAGACTTTGCAGCAGAAAATCAAGATATTCTTAATGCTTTGAAGGACAATATTCTTACGGCACAAAATCAGCAGAAGAAGTATGCATATCAGCAGCGTAGTGAGCGCTCATTTGAGGTGGGAAACTTGGTTTATGTTAGGTTGCAGCCCTACAAACAGTCTACATTGAAAAGAAGTGGAGCAGAAAAACTCAAACCCAAATTTTATGGACCTTACAAGGTGTTGAGTAAGGTTGGACAGGTTGCATATGCTTTGGAACTTCCAAGTGGAAGTAAAATACATAATGTCTTCCATGTTTCTTGTTTGAAGAAGGCCTTGGGACAACATATTCAGCCATCTTCAGATTTGCCACCCCTTGATGATGAAGGAAAGCTCATTCTTAAACCTGAATTGATCCTTGAGACAAGGGAGAGAAAGCTTAGGAGTAGGACTGTCAAAGAATATCTTGTGAAGTGGAAGGACTTGCCTATGGAGGATGCTACTTGGGGAAGGTGCAGAAATTTTAGATGCTCCAGCTTTGACTTTGCTTGAGGACAAGCAATTTGAGGAGGGTGGACTTGTAATGTCCCAAAAATAAATATTTTTTGTAAATGTCTCCTACACTTAATTATAAAAGTGAAAAATGGGTTCATGTGACTAGGAGACATAACTTAAGTTGTGTTTATTTATGTTTTATGTTTTTATGTTGTAATAAGGCACTTTAAGTGATTTTAGGGTTGGGAGATGTCAACTTCAAATTAGAACCTCACCCTATATAAGGGAGTGAGACGTCCCATTTTGGGCATGTTATGTTGATATCGGAATTGAATATTGAAACCCTAGAGGTTCCATGAGTTGAGATTGCAGGTCTTGCTCATTCCCATAGTGCATTGGAGGTGCATGGTTGGGGTCTTGGCAATATCATTGCAGGTGTTATTGCCCTAAAATATCAAAAATACAAAAAGAGGCATCTTTGAGGAGTTCGTGGCATTTTTGGGAGCATTTGTGTCATGTGTTTCAGATCTGTTGGCAGTCCCAAACCCTACGCTTGTATTTGGGGTCATTTTTGAGGAGTTTTTGCATCTGTTCAGCCTTGGGGTTAGTTCGTCCCACTTGTGGGAGTTTGTATCTGCATTTTGAGTTCCTTGAGGACCCATTTGTCCATTCCAGCTATTATATTGGTTTGGCAATATTTAATATATGATACTGGCTGATTTCTCTTCATACTTGTGTTATTTTATGAGCAATTTCTGAGTTATTTCCTTGCTGTACTAAATTTCTGCATTTTCGTAGTAAGGGTTTGCTGTTCCTAAAAAAAGGGACATTACAAGTTACAAGTATTTATATAACAATTCCGCTGTTTTGCCACTCTTGGGTCAATAAAGTTATGTGTGCTCTCGGAGTCAATGAGAATTATTACTCGTTGTCCTTTGAAGTGTCCTATAACCTTCATAGTCTAGGGATTTGATATACCTGCTAAGGCATGCACCAAAATTTCTAGTTGGGCATCTTTTGGAGCTTTTGACTATTCTCTATGTTCCTCTTCTTGATGATCTTCTTCCACCTTTGAAGATTCCGTGGTTGTTGCCTCATCCACATCGAGCAAATACAATTTTTGGTGAACACATTTATGTCCCGAGAAATACTTCTCATCACAGTTATAAATAGCCCTTGGGCTCTTCTAGCTTCCATCTCTTCTCGTGTCAACGTTTTGATGACAAGAGATTTGTTGGCAGGATTTGATATTGGCTTAGATGAAAAAGGTGGCCAGGATTGAGAGAATTTTGAGGTGCATCCTTAAGCCTTAAATTTTTCTTCTACCAATCTAGCCAATGCTATTGCATGTTGTAAAGTTTGCAGCCTTAATATTTTAACTTCAACTTTAATGTCATCCTTCAAACCACTCACAAACCAGCTTTGGAAGAATTCAGGACTCAAACCAATGGTATGATTGGCCAATTTTTCAAACTAAGTTTGATAGTCTCAAATAGTTGAAGTTTGTTTGAGTTTAGAAAGGGCTCCTGTAAAATCTTCATACTCACTAGGACCAAATTGAGTGAGTAGTTGCTCAAATTCATGCCAAGTAAGCTTAGGGTGTGCTTTTCTGAGCCACTAAAACTATTGCAGAGCATCTGATTCAAGATTGAAAGAGGCAATTGTGAGAAGCATATACTGAATAACATTATGAAGATTGAAATACTATTTTGCTCAACATAACCATCCCTCTGTATCCTTTCCATCAAACTTTATAACGTCTAATTTGGGCAGTTTAAATCCATTATTATTGTGTGCTTCCCACTTTTGATTGTTCGGTCCTTCGCCCTTACGATCATAAGAACCAAATCAACCATATGTGTGGGTGTTACAAGTTAAATGACCTTCCAAGTCTGTAATTTTTCCATTTAATTCCTCCATATCCTTTTGTTCCCTTATCACATAGGCGAGGGAGTCATGTAAAGATTTGAGTTCATCCCTTAACTGGTTTAAACCATCCCTTAACTAACCTCCCAAATGCTCCCCCCATTGAGTTACTTGAGCAGCAATTTTTTGATCCATTTTTTGTGCTTTTTGTTGTTCCCTAGTGCCTGTAGCCATACTCGATGATTTTTGACCTTCTAAGGATACTTACTAAAAATAGGAATACTATTTTGATAGTTACTATTTTTAGTAATGGTCCCGAAAAAGTGTTTGGATGCTATATATCAAAACGATCACCTCGAAAAGACGGTCAGAATGGACTAGGTCTCCAAATGACATTTTTCGGCACCCCTGACTTTTTTTGGGGAGGTCAAGTGTCGTTTGTTTTTCTCCTGGAGTCTTTGTTCACCCAGAAAATTAACTTTTGTCCGAAAACCCCTTAGCAGGCCTTGCAGTGTCCATTACTGACAACTATTCTATCTGATTCTGTAACTCACTGTTTCTGATGACTATCTTGGCAGACTCTGTTATTGACAATTGCCCTGATTGATATGATTCCCAACTATCACTGACAACTGCACGATCAGACTTTGTCTTGACTGTTACTAACTATGGCATTGGCTGAAATTAAACCCAACTAATACTGACTATTGCCCTGACAGACCCTATCTTGACTATTACTTTCACCACAAGTTCTTTCATTATTTTAGTACAATCAATTCTGTGATGGTATAGTCTCTTCAGTATGCTCAAATTTTGTGGTAGGGTTCTTGGGTTCGGTTTAACATTCAACAGAAACAAGGTACTCTAGGTCAAGGTGTATGCACTTTCCATAGCCCTCTATTATACCATAGCGATGAATGATAAAGCTCGAACCATCAGGCCACTACTCAAGGAGGTTTCCACACATACCCTTAAGTGCACTACCCGCCTCTCTGATAGTACGAGAGGGTGATCTTCCCAAGTGTTGTGCTCAATGCACTATGGATAGCTATAAGGTCAAAAAATTTCCTATGGCTAAAGGTTTCTCCTAATCCTAGGGGGGTTTCTTGATATAAACAAAGATACGTGGGAGCTCAAGTCCATATATAGGTGCTTTTTAAGGCCTGGGTATTGGAGTTTGATCACCCCTCACTTCTCTAGACTCTTTACGGTCAATCTAGCTTAGCCAATGACAACATCTCCTCTATGATGTCTTAAAACCCCCTACATAGGGTTTCTAACCTATTAAACTAAAACCAAGGAAAAAAAAATGGTTTGATTTATTTTCTCTCTTTTTTTTTAATAGAAAAATAAGCCAGAAAATGAGAACATGGAAAATTTATACCTAACAAGTCAAAATGGCATAGCAGAACTATTGCAATCGTAGTGGAACACGTCCACGTCCCTAGAAAGTGCTTTGATACCACTTGTTAGAAACCTTCTAGTTACAATAAGCAAATACACATAAATGTTGTAATAAAAGCAGTAAATCATGAAAGAACAAAATATTGCAATTCAAAATGGAAATGCAGAAATCTATATTAATCTCACAGAATTACAATACAGAATAGCTAGCCTCTTCGAGGGGGTAACCTCCAAAACAGATTTTTGATTCAATATGCAAAAAAGATACATCCATCTATGCCCCTCATTTATTTAAAGACTCTTCATAACCCCTAACCCAACGCTCAAGGGTTGGCTCACATGCAAGTTGCAACCTGAGCTAGAATCTTCTACCAAACAAACAATTACATTCTTTATAATAGTTCCATTGTATGGTGCCACTTGTCCAAGCGCCTCTATTGCCACAAACTATTACAAAACATTACAAAATATCATTATGTCCCCATGTTAGAAAGGGGGTTATTACATAATAATGTTAGGATGGGGTCCTAACATTACTCGACATTGTAATTACATGACATTTTAATTACATGTAAATCCAATTACCTGAACATCCTAATTATGTGTTCATCTAAATTACATGAACATTCTAATTACAAGTACGCTCATTTCATCAAACACTTAGCGTACAAACTACAAGATGACAAAACTTCATTCGTTGATTATATAAACATGTCAAATCGCCTATCTACAGCATTGAGAGGGTCCAGACTATTTTGACCAAGCAATTTATCCGATGTAAACAAACAATTCCCCAATGTATTGCTCAGGTTGAGTTTATCACTCATCCTCTTCACCTCAAGAGCATCTTCAAAGTTATTTTTCAACTTTATCGCCTTTTTTCTAGTGGTGATTGTACGTCAGGCTGAGAGAGATACCCATATTTGGCGCTATTACCTATAGGGGCTCTTTTGATCGCAACCGTGGATGGTACTTAGAAGTTACTTCTCTTCTTCAGTCAGTTGGCATCTCCGTAGATCAATTACATGTTGGAGAATATTACATTATTTGATACATGCCAATGTACCTCTTTGGTGCAACCTTGTAAATATTAGATTAGGGTTGTGTCCTAGATTAGAGTGTGAGTAAATATTTTATGTAATGTAATAATGTGCAAGAAATGCACAAGTGTCATGTAAATAAGTGTGCAAGTGTTGTGTGTAAATGTGCACAAGTGTCTCATATGTAAGTGTGCACATGTGTTCTTAGATTAGGAAGTGTTATGTGAAGAGTCATGTCCAAGTGTGCATACAAGATAGTCATGTGTATGCAAGTGTCAAGTAGATAAGCCAAGAGTCATGAGACTTGGCATAAGGAAAGGAAGAGTCAAGTAACCAAAGAGTCATCCTACAATGGCTATATATTACTCCATAGAGAGGCATAGAGATATATTGCCTACATAGCTTACATAGCCTTCATAGCCTACATAGTGAGTATTGTGATTATCATTGTATGAGAGTTTTATGATACATTTGTAACAAAAAGAGGAGTAATACAGTTTGCATACATTTGAGCAACTAATATTGTAAGTCTTGTTATATTGTATGATTCATAGTTTAGACTATCAGAATCGGATCAGAATCGGCATGGAAAAGAATCGGGGAAAATCGGAGAAAAAATCGGCAATTTTTCATTGAAAAAAAAGGCTTTTTTCATGCATATCACAATTTTTTGGCAAAAAATTGGCTAGGCTGTGAATCGGGAAAAATCAGCTCGAATCGGGATTTTTTAAATATTTTCTCAACTATGGTATGATTCAGGCTATTACATTCATATTTCAGCTTATTAATGAATGTTATTTGATATATTATTAGCCTTGATATTTACATATTAGTTGTCTCATATTATCTTTGTTTTGTTTTTTTTTTTTTTTTTTGAATTTACATGGTGGAATCGGTAGCCGCCACGAATCCGGGCAGGCTGTCCGGATTTCATGGCCGCCACAGTATTCTGCGCTGTCCACCCCGGAAACCATCACACAGATCTTCGTGCAGTCCGCCCCTATAACCACCATTCCACAATCATTTTAAACCTTTTATGCCGCTAAAAGCACCAGGAAAGGGACAAGCGTTCAGTCCGGCGAGGCCCGAGATTTGAACCTTGGAACTCCGCCCCCCTTCGCCTCATATTATCTTTGTTACATTAATATTTTGATCATATTATATTGCGGCTATCATATATTTGATCCTGTGATAAATTATGTGAGTTTACATTAATAGTAAGGCTTCAGAAGCCATCAATACCTCCATTCAAATACTCTTTAAATGCCCCTCCACACCTTCTTCTTGATAAGAGGGTAATTAATCAAGCAGTCAAAAAGGATGTTTACCAACAATATATTCAGATTATTTAAGTGGCTCCACTCAACCTCTTAGTCCTTAATTGGCCTTCTACACTAGACATATTATGAGGATAGAGAATGGCATTATTACTCATCCTAATTATGTCAAGCAACATAGGACACACAGCCTTAGGATTCCTCTTGGTCAACTCAAAGTATGCTCACATCAATTGCGGGTGGAGACAGACCACCATATTCTCGAGAGGATAAGGTATGTTGTTTTTGTTCTATTTGGGAAGTGGAGACTGAAGAACATTTCATCTTTCGGTGTCCTATTTATTATGAATTTGAGAGAGGTACTATTGCTTGTATAGAAACTCCCTTGCCACTTTTTTCAGCTATCATGACCAAAGATACTTGGCTCTTTACCTCAAGGAAGCTATCACTCTTCTACGTCAATTATTACATGGGAGACAAACTACTACTAGACTAATCACCTCATTTGTTTCACTTTATATCTGTAATTGAGAGTAATAAGCGCTCATTTGAAGCTACAACTATCCAAAATGTTAATGACAGATCTATGCGCCCTTGTCTGCATACAAGAGTGGCTACTAGGGCTTCAGTTCTTTCTTCTTGTTTGCGACAGGACAAGACTACAGTTCTTCGGCATTGGGTTTCGACCACCCCTCACATACCGAGGAGTTGTAGACAAATGCAAGTAGTTAGTTTCTTGTCCTTTTCTATTGGTTCCATAGCCACAGATACTAGAAGAGTCTTGAGGGGTTGAACTCCATGTCCTTCCAAGATTATCCAATTAGGCCCTCTTAGTCCTAGCCATTCTCCTAGGAGCATCATTAGATCTTATGGTGGCCCTTTTGGGATGGTGATGGCAACAACAATCCCAATATAGATTAATGTCGCCACTTGGATCCATTGGATCTCCTTCCTATCTCTGTTGTACCTCGACTTGTAGCTCTCTCTTAATCAATACTTTTAGCATAATAGGGTTTATGCATTTTGGTAACCCTTGAGGCTGTAATTTAATGCCATACAAATGTTCCACTTTAGAGTAGTTTACACTAGATTCTTTACTCTAGTTTAGCTTATTTTTGTAGTACGTTTTGATTACTATACTGCATTGTAATTTGTAACAGGTCTGACCTACTTTGGACGTCTATGGACATTAATAAAACTCTCTCTCTCTCTCTGAGTAAAATGAAAATCATTTACTCACAAGTGGTTCTTTTTAATAATAACCATGTCTTTGGTAAAAGTGGACAACACATTCTCCTCTACGGGATCATTTCTCAATTTCACACTCAGGATCATGAAACAATTTCAGACAGTTTATCTTCTTATTCCTAGTGGATGAAAGGACCTGCAATGCTACTTCTTGTCAAATTTTCGATCTCAATTTCACACTTAGGTTCATGAAACAATTTCAGACATGTTTTTTCTTCTTATTCCTAGTGGACGAAAGGACCTGCAATGCTACTTGAAATTAAATTTTCAAAATGGTTTCAGCATTCAGAAGATTCTCCATAAAAAACAAAACAGTGAAATGGAAACTTGAGAAATTAGCATCTAGGATTTATATCACAGTTCAAAGAATACAAAAATATTTTATGAAGTAAGATATGGCACTTGATGCAGCAGCCCAAACCTGACATAAGTATTATCTACCTTGGCAAAGCCCCACCCACCTCACCAACATTTTCTAGTCTTTGTTTTTTAATCTTGAGATCTACCTGGTTCCAATAAAAAAAAATCTTGAGATCTACCTTAGATATAGGAAGGAAGAAGCATTCTGTTGTCTCATTTGATGTTGTACAAAATGGATTTTCATTATTAGTACTGACCACATTTCTACATTCCCATGTCCTTTTAATAGTTTATCCCATATATCACTCTATGATTTCTGATTTAAGTTCATAAATAAACATTAGAAGAGGTATTGTATAGAGAAGGTCAAGTACTTCGGGGAGAAATTGCAGACCAACCTTCTTCGCTCATGAGTAGAGGTATTGTATAGAGGAGGCAAACCCTAGCAAGGAACTAGACCTAGCCACCCTGGGAAGCACATGGGGGTACGACAACGAAATAGGTTGGTACAATAACCCCCTAAAGTGGCACTCCTTCTACACCAAGTTAAAGGACAACTTTGACCTAGACTTCCAAATGAATCATCAAACACTAGGAGCCTTCGAGAAGTTGGGTTACTCTGACAAAAAGATCCTCACATGGCAGAAAATGAGGTAAGAGATATGGACTTCAAAGAGGCAAACACTGGATGGCCCATTTGATGAAGAATTCTACATCATTTGGAATCGGAGGCACCCAAGGAGTACAAAGAGGGCAAGGATAGTAGCAGAAGCACCAAAAATCCCAGCAAGCCTGCCAAGTCCACCTTGCGCCTCTGCACCTCACATCATCATATCCGCTACACCAACCACGCTAGCAATCATCTCCATGGTGCAAGAGAAAACAAGGTAAGGGAAAAAATTTAAAAGGGGACACCTATGGGTCTGTGTTTGAAAATGTGGCAATAGCACAGCAACAACAACGATAGACACCTTAGCTCAAGAAGGGGCAAATTTCCCGAGGAACTCCTCTCAAGTTGGGAGGCAATGGCGACCACTACTTTCACTTCCACTTCCCTTCCACTCTCCACCGCTCCTGCTTCTTTCTCCACTTCCACTTCTATTCCCACTTCTCTCTCTTCCCCCACCCCTTCTTCTGCCGCACTTCCCCCACCATCCACCAATGTGGCCCACGATTCTCTTGGAGGAACCTCGCCTCCAACTGCCACCTTTACTCTTGGAACTACTCCAATCATCTCATTTCCATCATCATTCATCCAAGTTTCCACCATACAACCATTAGTGTCATACTCATAAACTCCTTCACCATTAGTCTCCCCACTAGGAGAATCACTAACATAGCTGGCATCAGGAGCAACCCCCTCCATTTCCACATTGTTCACTCCCATATCCACACAACTTGCTCGACCTACCATCTCATCTCACTCATGTCGCACCCCATCCAAGCCAAGCTGCTACTATTGCAGGCAATGATGTTGCCCATGCCAACTTCTACAACTGAGTCTACAAAAGTAGCTCAAGAAGCAAATGCAGCCGCAAGACCTAGCAAGGCCTTTGTATGGAATGTTGCATGTGAGCCCAAGGAAACAAATGTCCAAAAGGCATTTGACTTCCTTGTAACTGAAGAGGGGAAGTTGAAAAAGGAATATAACCAATTAAGAGACAAAACCTCTTGGGCTCCAGTACTAACGCAGTCACAATTGGCATTTGAAGGTAACAAATTCCTCATTACAAAAGTGGCAAAGAACGAGCCTTCCAAAACTGCTACATCCCTTGTTGACTTCACTAATAGGGCATCCAAGCTAGATCTACGCCAAATAGATCCATACCAAATGATTCAACTTGAAAACCAACTATCAATCGATGCGGCCATGAAAATTGGCCAACTAGTAGTGAGGTATGAGGCATTGAAGAAGAATGAAGAGCTTGAAGCATAAGTGGTATAGTTAAAGGGTGACAAGGAGCAACTTTGGCTAGAAAATGAAGCCTTAAAGAAAGATACTATTGAAAAAAATCAGCTAAAAAAGCAAGTTAAGGATCTTAAATCCCAACTCGATGAGGCTGACAACAAAAAGCAACAACTGGAGGATCTCTCACAATAGCTTGCACAAGGGCAAGACCGGTTGAGGAATTAGAGTGAACAAGAAAAATCCCAATTGGAAGGCCAAGTGAAACAGCTACAAGAGGTCTAGTAAACAAGGGATCAAGAGATTCTTGAGCTCCAAAAAGAACTGGCTACACTTAAAGAGGGAGAAACAACTCCAGATTCAAGAAAAGCCTTCGATGTTCAAAGGGTGAAGTCCCTTTGGGACAACATCAAGGTGTGATGAATGCCAAAAAATACTTCTATTTTGTAGCCTATGCAAAACATAGCCCGAACCAAATGACAGAAACTATCAAATAGGATGAAGAACAATTCGCTACGAAAGAGAGGCTCCACGAGGTGCTCAAACTTTTGGCTATGATGTCGGCATCACAAACATAATAGTTAGGGATAGATCAAAAGTATATGGTCAAGAACTGAAGATCCTTGATGCTTAGAGAGACTTCCAGGCTTGAAAAGATACATCAGCCTCTCTGAAAGCCTCAGTACAAGAAATGATAAAGAAATGCAAGGGCTCGTCATTGTTAGGCTATCGGACATTTTTGACCCTCAAAAGAAACTCCTTGATGATAACATCATTGATCCAACATTTGAAGAGGAGAAATATTTGGTTGAATCTGGAGATGCAATTGAGTTATACAAGAAACTATAGGCACTTTGTTCCAAGCTACAAGAGTTGACAGGGAAGTAGGACAGATTATTAGAGAATCCATATGAGGACTTAACATGAGAGGCAAAGGACCTGGCTACCATACAACTGCCAAAAGACGAAGAATGGCAAAAGTTGCTACAGCTGCTGCCATGAAGGTAGGACAGGGAGAGCCACGGTTTTGAAATTTTGTAGCAAGGATTCCAATTTTGGAGACCTCATGCCCTAGGATGAAGTCAGGATTTGGGATCTCCCGCCAATCAAGCTTGGCACCCTATGAAGTCACCAAAAATGTAGTGACAAGTGACCACCTTAGGATTCTTAATTTTGGAAGTCAACGAAACATTGAAATCCATTGATCCATGCTTTCCAAAACCCCTCAAATTTTGCTAAGTCATCGACAAGTGTCGGTTCACTCCATAAATGCTAATTTGTCTAGAAGTGATCTGTTAGCAAAGTGAGTCGAATGGCTGGCATGAGTGAAGTGCTAGGGAATGTTGGTGAATCACTAGCAAAGTGAAAAATTCAATCACCTCCTGGAGCGAGCAAATCACTCACAGACCAATAGAGGGGTTAAAGTACAAGCGTAGATCCCGAGAAAGATTGTTGGAAAGCGATATTTTGGCATGTAGTGGTGCCATAACCCATTTTAGAAGCCTTCTAAGTCTTTTAGAGGCATGTAACATTTGGAGGTGCATCATTTTGTTAGAGATGCCCCCAAATTTTTACTTTTACTAAGAATAATAGTTTTTTGCCCTATGTAACTCAAGGGTAAACTCTTCCTATAAATAGGAACCTTGTGCTCCATTGTAAACATCTTTTGGCCATGAGAAATTCAGAGCTACACTCTATGAAACCCATATTGTGTTGTTACAACTCCTGAAATTGGTGGGACATTGATGTCTTTTGCTCTCCATTAGTGGCATTGCCCTCCTCGATTGTAGAATATCCAGTGATTGAGGCATAGCCTTTTTGCCCTCCTTGTCATTCCTCCCATAATTATTAATGAAATGGGAATGTTGTTGTTATCCAGATTTTGCATGCGTTGATTGATCACACACTTTCCTTGCTAGAGTTGTGGTCATACTTACTTTTAATTCCTCGCACCCTACACACCCTACACTCAACAAATTTTCTTTCTATGCATTTTAATTTTCACATTTAGTTTCTACACTTTATTTTCATGCAATTAGATCAGATTAGATTAGAATTTAGCAAGGATAGTGGGGAGCCAGCTTAAATCCGAAGATCGGAAGAGGCTGTCAACCCTTCCATCCAACTATTGTTGAAATGAGAACTGTGGGAGCTTATGAAGTCAGACTTTTCCATAATTCAACAGTTACCATTACAAGGAATCAAGTTTGATTTAAAAGAGGCAAAAACTTTTCATGTAACCAACCTAAAAACAACACAGTGTGTTGTTGCTTCAGAATTTGGGCAGCCCGTATACTATTTAATTCACCAATCACATAATTTCCCAAAAAAAATGTTTGGGAACATAAGTGATTAATAAGCTCTGCGCCTCTGCCATTTCAGTCATCTACATCAGTAATCTTATGGGTATTTATAATTTCAAATGTCAACCATTTGAATGATGCACCCAATACTCTGACAAGTATTGGTGATTTTAGACAGCCATAGTGCCAAGCTTTGAGCTGAAATTCTCTAGTTCGCAAGATGGTTCATTCTCACGAGAAGTGTTCTAGAATTCTTTTCATCAGAATCTCTGTAGGCATAAAATGGAGATAGTAATTTTATCTCAATGTGTTTGGTTCAATAAAAATGAATAACACTAAGCCAACTTAAATTCCTAGCACCAATTAATATTTATAGAAGATAACACGAAAACCTTACTCAAATACAATCTTACATGATTTTATCATTCTTGACGACCAGACATATATGTTGTCTCCGAACTTCGAACTCAAATTCCGGCGGTGTATCTCAAAGACTCACAAACACACACCTTTTAAAAAATCATCCTAGTAGCCTTGCTAGTGGCCAAAAGTAACTCAGGCTCCCCCATGATTCCCCATTACAGAAGAATAAAATAAAAAAATATCTTTTAATCAATTTGTCATTGAAAATAAGAAGTTACGACCTGTGTTCTGGAAGGAGAATCCACAGAAGACGAAGATGTGGTTGATGAAGAGCTCTGCATTCTAACCATTTTCCTCTTCTTGCCATCCGTTGCTAACCCAACCTGAACTTGTGCCGGCAACTGAATTTTCCTTCCATTTGCATTAAACCCCTTGAAAAACAGTGGAATTGAATGTTTAGTTGATACTGATGCTGCAGGTGTAGGTGGTGCATATATTGGAGGGCCCATTTGATCTTCTGCGAGTTTTACGGTAGATAGCTTTGAACAGGTTACTTCCTTTCATGTATATATATATAAGGCAGTGGACGTGTGTGGCGACGAAACGAACACCTCGAGTAATGCATGATCCTCTTGCTTTCTAAGGTGGCTCAGATTACCCAAATTCATATGCTTAGAGAGATTCTTCGCCCACATCATTACACTTTGACTGATCTCCGTCCTAATCAGAAGATGGAAGAAACAATTGGTTAACAGAGTTCTTTATTTCTGTTTTGGTGTAAGAGGAGAAAAAGTATACCAAAAGTGCAATTTCTAAAACACAGAGACGACCAAGCACCTTCTAACAAGCATAAGAGCATATTGGCAATTTTTTGGGACGCGGTTTTTTTCTCTCGTGTTAATTTTTTTTTTTTTTTAATAAGGTCTGTGTGGTTTTTATAGGTGTCACTCCCATTACAAAAATAAAACATTATATTGTCTTTATTATATCCAGTATTGTATTTCTATCAAAGATATTTTTCATCTTCCTCAAATTGCTAAATTTTCATAATCAACTCTTTTTTTTTTTTTAAAACTAACAACAAGAATAACTCTTACATGACTCATAATTGCAATAGAAAGAAGGAAAACAAATATAATTGTCATCCATCAAAGAGGAAATTAGTTCGATTATTTTTCTTTTGTAGCAGAGGTTCTTCCTCTTTTAGAGTGGCAAGATTTGAGAATGCATTTTTGCACTTCAAGCTCCTGAGGTAATATCTAGTTGTAACACATTTTGTAGGATCTTCATTTTTAAAAAACTGACTATCATTGATTGTTTCATAATTAGCTTCAAGAATACCATCTAAGATGCTAATCTTTTCCATGGAATCGTCTGGATGGTCTTTAGTAACCATTTGACTTTTATCAATGATCTGATTCAAATTCTTCTTTTGGGGTTGAGCCTTTTGTTGCTCGCATGATTCTTGTTGGGCAATTGGTGCATTTGGAGGATGAGCATCTTCTTTTGAACTCGGACATTTGAAGGTTTTGAATCATTCGGATGTAGGGCCTTCTCCTCCACCAAGGAGGAATTGGAGCATGATCGGATGACTGGGTGTCTCTTCTTTAGGTGGCCATATTGTTGATAGGCATAACATCTTAGGGAGAAGTTTTCTTATTCAATATTTTGAATCCATTCCCCTTTGCTTGAGGAGATAGTAATGGATTGAGGCCCAGGAATTGAAACATCCATCCAAACAGCCAATCTTTCTTTACTCATACTAATTTTACTGGACAAATTTTCCTTTGTTTGGGTATCCATATACTAGAAAGAACCAATAGCATTACAGATTTCGGTGAATATCTTCTCTCCCCAAAACTCCATAGGGAGAGCATAAAGGTTCACCTAGACTAGAAAGTCATTAACTACTTCTGTAAAGGGGTTGAAACTAAGATTCCAAGGTCTTATATGGACACCCTTTGTCCGAAAAACCAAATATATCTATAATCCATTACCCTCTCTATCTGCTAGATTATAAAATGAAACATAAAAGAAATTTTTGGGTAGAAGAGTTACTTGGAATTCTATATTGGTCCACCAATATTTAATTTATCTTTTGAGCTCCTCTAGGCATAGTCTTTTACCCTTAAGTTTGTAGATAATTGTTCGAGCTTCATGATCAATCAGATCCAACCCAAATTCATCCTTTGAAATCCTAATAGAGGGCAAAGATTCATCCACCCACAAACCCAAATATCCTTGAGAGATATTTCTTCTGACCAAAGAGGCATTTGCAGATAATTGTTCAAGCTTCATGATCAATAAGATCCAACCCAAATTCATCCTCTAAAATCCTGATAGAGGGCAAAGATTCATCCACCTGCAAACTCAAATATCCTTGAGAGATATTTCTTTTGACCAAAGAGGCTTTCTCAAATGTTGAAAAGATAGTCTGCAAACAACCTTCTTCCTTCGATGCTTGACTACAATTAGGGTTTGCATCCCTTTTGCGAATACTGTAGCCAAATTTATGGCTTTGTTCCATCGTTTGACTACACCTAGTTTTAGATTATATTATATTATTTGGTACATGTCAATGTACCACCTTGGGTACATTTCTAGATTAGGATTTTATCTTAGATTAAGGTTTGAGTAGATACTTCAAGCAAGTAATAAATGCACAAGTGTTAGAATATGCAATGATGTAAATGTGCATGTAGTCCACATGTACATGAGTCATAGGATAGGTAGATGAAGAGTCATGGGTAGAGTAAAGGCCAAGGCACATATCCTCCTATATATATATGTGTGTGTGTGTGTCTTGAGGTATAGATAGGAAGGAGTGAGAGTGAGAGAGATTGAAGTTACTATAGTGATTTGTAGTTAGAGTACAATGTAGTTCTTTCATTGAAATTATGGAGTGTTCATGTCCTCCATTATAATACATTGTACTATTTTCATGAGCATCCATTAATGGCATATTTTTGAGTTATTGCAAAAGTTTATCTTATAGTTTTCCTGCATATTATAGTGTCATTATCATATAGTTATCATTGCTTGCTCATTTTACATCTTGTGGTTGCATTTCCTTTAATATAAATCATCAAAAGCTAACAGTGGTATCAGAGCACACGGTAGATCGATAGAAAATAGGGAGAGCCACAAGAGAGATTGAGAGGAGATAGGAAATCTTATTTTTAGAATTTTTGAAAATACATTTGGTTGGAGTCTTTCCACAGAGTTGCAAAAAACTTGTGAAGACTAGGACTCATCATTGATTCCACTAGTTTGACAAATCAACTAGTGAAGATTCATAATCTCTAGATTTAAAGTTTTCTTCCATTATAGTTTCTAATACTTTGTTGTAGAAAAAAGGTGATTCAAAGAAAGTTGGGAAGCTTTTTACAAAGATCTAGGAAGAATATCTTCTTTGGAATCAATCGAGTACCTGAAGCAACAAGTTGGAGATTGAAGATTTGGAGGCCTAAAGAAAAGGTCCCATTGCAAGAGTTGCAAACCTACAGAGTGCAGAAGAGGAAAATACCAAAGGAGCCTTATTGCAGATTGAAGGAAGAAGAGACTCCAGAAAAGAGTCTAGGAGAAGATTGGAGATTGGAGATATTCATTGAAGATTGAAGACTACAAATTACATATTGAAGGAGGAGAAAACAACTCAAGAAGCTGAAGAGACCCACAAGAGGTTCCATTGAAGAACTTCTAGTTTTGGAATATTGAAGATAGAGAAGGACTAGCAAAGGTCTTGTTCCAGATTTTAGAAGCAGCAAATTTTAGAGATCTAGGAAAATATCTCATTGAGAAGACTAGAGAAGCTACAAAAATTTAAAGACCTTAGAGAAGAGGTCTTAAGGAAGGCTTGGAAGGAGAAAGAAGGAGAAGGTTAGGAAATCCCCATTGAAGGAGATTTTAAGGAGAACTCATTGGAGAAATTTACTAGTAGGAAGGAGTTCCTGATAAAGGAGTTTTTGGGACAATTGTTGCCATCCAACAATAAGCCCAAAAGGAGAAGGATTTGGCAAGGAGTTTGCCAAATTTTTGAGGAGAATAGTGAAGACCTCAAGACATTCAAATTCTTGAGAAGAAGGCCACTAGATAGGCCAAGGTTGAAGTCAAAATTCAACAAGAAGGTTGAAGGAGAAAGGAGTTAGAAGAAGCCACCAAATCTGAGAGATTTGGAGATTGCCATTGAAGGCTATTTTAGAGAAAGGAGATTGTTGGTTTTACAACAAAAAAGTGAAGGTTTCTTGAAGGAAAATCTCAGCTACAATTTGGAGGAGTTTCCTACCAAATTTGTGAGATTCAAGGATAGCACTTCAGAGGAGAAATTGACTGCTTTGCAATCTAAAAATTTTAGATTTGAGGATAGCAAGAAAGCAACAATTTGGGTAGCATTAAATAGCTGCTAAGTTTTAAATTTTTAGAGTACATCCTGAAGGAGAGTTGAAGCCACCAAACTACATTTTCGGGAAGCAAGTTAGAGGAGTATTCAAGCTGCAAATTGGTGAGTTAAAGAGTTATTTTGGATAGCAAGAAAGAGTTACAATTTCATCTAATACATGGTAGCAATTAGGTGATTCAAATCACCAATATATCCTTCATCTATGGAGTTATAAAGGTATGCAACTTTGGTGCAAAAGGTTCATTATTTGAACTTTTAGATTCATCTTATTATTAAGTTTCATTAAGCACCACATTAGAGTTTAAAGTTGCAAGGGAGTAAGTTTCAAGTTTAAAGTCTTCAAGGAAGTGCAAAAGTTAGTTTCTTTAAGGATTAAAACCTACACATAAGAAAGGGGAATTAGATATATTTCAAAAGAAAGAAAAATATCAACATCCTACCTTCTATTGAAAGCAAAGAAGACACTACTCTAAGAGTATAGATTGCATTTTCTATAGTGCAAAGTTATGCCATCCAGAAAGGCATATTAGTTGCTTGATTAAAAAGCTTGGAATTATTATTGCAAAGTTATAGAGGAAAGTGTTGTCTAGTAAGGAAGGCAACATTAAAACACTATTTTTCCTCAAGGAGTAAAGCAAGAAGCTACCATATCAAGGAAGCAAGATAGCTTCAAAAGGAGACTTAAGGTCTCAAAATTTTAGTGCAAATTAAGGTAGAATTATTTACATTGTTGCACCATACCTGCTTTGTCCAACATAGCAAAGGAGGATAAAAACTAGAGTGTCTTAAGACACTACAACAACAAGCATATAATAGTCATCAAGAGACCATATCATTGAGGTTGAGGAGAAAACATCAAAGCAAAGGAAGAGAGCCAACTAAGGGCTCATCAACAAAGTTTTCAAGGTGTCTAAAGACACCAGGTTCAACGTCGTCGATCTCATGAAACAGAAAGGAGATCAAGTTGGATAGCATAATGACGTTAGTAAGGCAAGTTTAATGTATCACTAGCAAGAAGAACATCATAATGTAAGGCAAAAAGAACAAGGTGCAAGAAGAGATACTTATTACCCAAGCGAACATCGTGACTAGCTTGGAAGAAGAAGAACAACATTGAAGCACCTGCATTGGAGAGTGCCACCATTAACTAGAGAAAACTAAGCCAAGAACAACTAGCAATAGTTAGCAAGAGCGTTGAGAAAATAAGGGAGTTGAGAGCGTAGCTACATGCAAGTGAGAGAGCTTCCACTTACCACCTTGAGGGAAGGAATCTTGTGCCACTTGGCACAGGGGAGAAGGACAAGAAGAGCACCTATGAACACTTTGTAATGTCTTCATTTTACAATGCTTGCAAAGGAAATGAGTGCCCAAGTAACACTCAACTTAAATTGACAAAGATCAGTCTTCATTACTCAGCACGCTCAAGTTAAAATAATGCCTATGTTACCAAGTTTAGCATCATCTAACGTGCCTCATTTACCAGCGCCACCTAGCAAGGAGTTACAGGCTCAAAGGTAATGTATATGCCATTTGGCATATGTTTCAAAGGGAGGTAAAGTCTATTAAATACCTCGGTCCAAAGGAGAGCGCAAAGACTATTGCATACTCAGGTCAATCAACATTAACAAGGAGGATATTACAGTCTAAGTGCACTAGAGAATGATGTTCAATTAATGCTAAGCATCATACCTCATAGATCGATGAAGATACAACGCTCAAGGTTTGAAAGTGCAATCAAGGTCTAATTCAAGCAACACATAGTGCATTATTAAGAGGTATAAGTGCATTACTTTAATAGTTGCTTTCTATAACACAAAGGAGATATAAGGTTATTTATCTAAGGTTAATTAATTAATAGGAGAAATAAGGAGCTAAAACCTTAGATAGATTATTAATGTTTAGAAAGCCAATTAAAGAGAGAAGGTTATATTAGTAAGAGCTTTTTCAAATTACATTGCTTGAAATTCTAATATCTTAATATTTACAAATAATTAAATTAGGAGATATAAGGGTTTCTACCTTGGATAATTAAAACATTATTTTGCAAATATTATTATTTTCTAAAGTTCCAAATTAGGGAGATATAAGGAGTACTACACCAAAATTTAGTCCATTGGAATTTAGAAAATTAAACCATTGAAAATTAGAATTGAAAGAAGCTCTTCATAAGCATTGATTAAAGAGTTGGAAATTATTGCTTATACTTGTCTCATATACACATTAAAAAGAGACAAAAGGAATCCAACCATAGAGTCTTGAAGATAGAGAACTTTACCAAATTAAAAAGTGCATATATCAATAGGGAGAAATAAGGTGATATAGGAGTTGATTATTGTCTTCAAAACACTAGGGAATCAACTCAAAAGGAAATCTAATAGATGCTAAGCACTTTATCAAAACCATAGCATACTATAATCACTTGGGAGATATAAGGGATACTACAAAATCCAAGATTTGATAAGGGTTTATCAAGTTAGTTCACATATCCTAAACTAGGGCAACATAAGATAGTCCACAAACATCATCATGACAACAAACAAATTTATTCTCACTAAATTCCAACTACTTAAAGGTCCAAATTACTCTTCATGGAAAAAAAAGTAAGGGCAATTCTAATAATTGAAAAAAATTGGGATATAGTCAAGGGAACAAAAGATAAACCTACTTTAGGTGATAGTGAGATTCAAAAGTTTGAATAAAATGAAGCAAAAACTTCAATGATAATAACTTTTGCCATTACATATGAAATTCAACCCGACATTATTTCAGCAGGAACATCTACATAAGCTTGGAGTAAAATCCAAGTTTATGATGGAGAGCTCAAGGTAAGAAGCAGTGTCAAGTTTGACAGGATCAATAGGTAACCAAAATGGACAACATGAAGAAGATGATGGGGTCGATGATGGAGACTGTGATATGAGTAAGGAAAAACCTTTTGACCTAGGTGCTCAATCCTGGGTTAATATTTTGAAAGGTAAGAAAAAAATCTCAAAGAGGGGCTTCAACCTACAACCATTGAATGGAGAACTATAAATCCCAGATAATTTGGCAGACCTGGCAGTTGAACAAGCAAAGATGTATCTCGTTGAGAAATTCATTGGAGTTCGACCAGGGTTGGAAGAGATTAGGAAATGGGCAGCACAAAAATAGAAACCCCTAGGTCATATGGACATTGTGGCCTTACCACAAGGTTTTTTTTGGATCAAATTAAACTATTCAATGGACTGCAATAGAATTATCCAAGCAGGCCCATCGTTCTATGGGAGAAGAGGGTTTTTTCTTTGAAAATGGAGCCCTGATTTTGATGCCTTCTTGTAAAGCATTGATATAGCTCCAATATGGATTCGTCTCCCTGGGCTCTCGATTCACCTCTAGCATGGGGAGATTTTAGCGGGTGTGGCAAGATATATAGGACAATTAATTTCAATGGATTCAACAACCTTAGCCAGGTCAAGAATACTTTTTACAATATTTTTTGTAAATGCAAACTTGAATCAAGAATTACCCAAATCTATAAAACTGATTTCCAAGTATGGATCTTGGAACCAAACCATTGAATATGAAAATTTGATAGTAAAGTGTGGGGTTTGTAAAAAATAATGACATATTAGTGTTGCATGCAATGCACAAAAAAAAAAAAAAATTGGTAAGCGTAAATGGGTTCAAAAACAAGCTGCTCCTCATCAACAAGCTAAGATTTCAACAGAGTTTTCAGAAGATAGATTCAGAAGGAAGGACAAAGAAAGTGACGGGATCAAGAGATCAAGAGACATCAAAGGAAGGAGCAATGGAGGATCTTGATAATGAGGTAAGTGAATTATCCCCAAACCCTAATAAGTTGAATAGTAATATTCCCCTATCGAATTTTTTTTTGCATTTGAATGTTATTGAAGAGATACTAGGCTATTCTGATATAGAACTAAGGGAAACTCCAATAAGGGGAAAAGAAAGAGAGGGTGAAAAATAATCCTTAGATAATGAAATCCAAATAGAAACCAAACAATTTGATGGAAAGTTGGAGAATATTATGAGAGAAAATTCAAGAGGTAAACACCAAGATGTTTCAACTCAGAGTAGAGTAACTCGAAATCATTCCAAAGGGTCAATGGATATGGGAGGTGAGACAAGACCATGAAGACCATCAGTTGTTTTTACTATTTAGAAATAATCTACCAGGGATGTGGTCGATGGCACTCAGGCAACTTTAAATTTTGGAGGGGGGAAGAAGATTTCCACCAAAACAAAGATATGAAAATTTTATCATGGAATATTAGGGGCCTTAATGCCCCTTCAAAACATCGTTTGGTGTATACTCTTAGAAGAGAAAATAATCCAGATATTTTTTATTACAAGAAACAAAACTGGACCATATTAAAATTGATAGGATTCAAAGTAAAATTTGGAAATAGGCAGGTTGGAAATATAGTGAAGTAGTAGGAGCTTCAAGAGGGCTCTTGTGTTTTTGGGACAAGAAAAATATTGAGGGCAAGTTAATTGTAAGTACAATATGGTCGATTACAATTTTTTTCCACAATCTTAAAAGTAGGTAAAATTGGATTGTGACTAATGTGTATGCCCCTAATACAATAGTTGGAAGAAGACAATTATAGTTTGACCTAACTCATATGAGAGAAGCATTTAAGGGACTACCTTGGATTCTAGTAGGAGATTTTAATACTCCTCTAAATCCTTCAGACAAGAGAGGAGGATCTTCCACCCTTTCAGAAGGAATGCAATATTTTAGAGACTTTGTCAATGGTAATGAATTGATGGATGTATATCTAAGAAGAATACCTTATACTTGGAGTAATATAAGGTTAGGAGATCAACTCATTCATATTCGATTAGATAGGGTGTTAATTTCTCACACGGGGTTGACCATTTTGGTGATTCCACACTCATTGCAATCCCAAATATTGGGTCAGATCATAACCTAATATTTTGGAAATTTTTAGAAGATGGTAGTAAGTACAACAATCCATTTATGTTTGAATTAATGTGGTTCAAAATAAGGATTTTGACTCCAAAATTGAGGAATGGTGGCAAAAAGATTTCCCAAAATCTAAACTTAATAAAATAGTAGAAAAATTAAGATATATCAAGCAAAATATTAAGGTGTGGAATAGAGTGGTGTTTGGAAATATTTTTAAAATAAAATCTAAAATAAAAGAGTAGTTATTAGAACTAGAGATCAAGTTGAATCAAGGGAATCTCATAGAGGAAATTAGACAAGAGAAGGAGCTTTTTACAGAATATCATAATATCTTAGCTAGTGAAGAAGTTCGTTGGAAATAAAATTCTAGGATTAGATGGCTAAAGGAAGGGGATCGTAATACCAAGTTTTTCATGTTTCTACCCTTTGTCATAGAAGCTACAACAAGATCAAGGAAGTTGTTAAACATGATGGATCAATAGTCAATAAGCTTGATGATATTCGAGAGGAGGCAGTGAATTTATTCAAGGATCTCTTAGGAACTTGGGAAGAGGAAGATATAGAAGCAATGTAAACTCTTCTAAATCATATTCCCCATCTCATACAGAATGATTTTAATGATTATCTTTCTAGCCCTTTCACTAAAGAGGAGATTAGAAAGGCAGATTTTTATTTGGGAGGTGATAAAGCTCCAGGGCCAAATGATTTTCCAGCAGCTTTCTTTCAGTATTTTTGGAACTTGGTGGGCAAGGATGTGGTGGAAGCTATTCAAGAGGTGCAAGGAACCCATTTTATCCCTACATATGTCAATTCGACATTTTAGATCTAATCCCCACATCTGTAGGGGCTAGAGATTTTACACAGTTTAGACCTATAAGCCTATGTAACACCTTATACAAGATCCTATCAAAAATATTAGCTAATAGGATTAAAATAATTTTACCCTTTATTATTGATGTTAACCAAGGGGGTTTTGTTAAAGGTAGGCAAATATTGGATGGAATAGTCACAATTCATGAGGTTATTCATTCTATGGATAGAAGTGGGGAGGCTAGAATGTTGTTAAAATTAGATATGAATAAGGCATATGATCGAGTCTCTTGGGAGTTTTTGAAAAGGATCTTAAAAAAGTTTGGTTTCAATGAGAACTGGGTAAATTTGACCATGAACTGTGTCTCCACAGCCAAGTTCTCAGTTTTGGTAAATGGAGCAGTAGCAGGATACTTCAACAACATTCGTGGATTACATCAAGGAGATCCATTATCCCTATATCTTTTTATTATTCTTGTAGAGGCCTTAGGTCGTTCCTTGGTAGAAGCAGTCTTTGAAGGTAATATTGGAGGTTTCAAGGTAGCTCCTTTGTCAGATCTGGTTTCTCATCAACAATTTGTTGATGATACTATGATTGTGTCCAAAGCCTTTGTCCCTCAAGCTCAACAAATTAAACTTATTCTGGACTACTATGAATGAGCGACAGGGAAAAAAGTTAATTTCAACAAGAGTTTGATTTACTTTCTAAATACTCCAGAGCATAGACAAAGAAGCATTAAGATAAATTTTAGCTATGTGATTGGTACAATCTCCTCTTAGTCCTTGGGAATACTATCCTTTAAAAGAATAATGAAATCTGAGATGTGGAACCCAGTCATAGAAAGGTTTTTGAAAACGTTATCCGATTGGAGAGGTAATTTATTGAGTCAGGCTAGGAAAGCACAACTAGTTCAATCCACCTTGAAGAGCATTCCCATCTACTTTATGTCAATTTTTAATATTCCTACTGCTGTTAGAGATAAATTAGAACAGATCCAAAGATCATTTTTATGGTCTAGTTCAAAGGATAAAAAACGGCTGTCCCTAGTAAATTGGGATCAAGTATGTTATAAAAAAGAACATGGAGGCTTAGGCTTTAGACGCATAAAATTACTGAATGAGGCCTTAATTGGTAATATGGGATGGAAGTTGATTAATAATGATTTGTTGGGTTGGGTAAAAATTTTAAAGGCAAAATACCTGAAAAATAATAAATATTTTCTATGTTTAGAAGATCTGCCCAAGGGTCTACATTTTGGAATAGTCTAATGCATAGCAAAGACCTTTTGAAGAAAGGCTCAAGGTAGAGGATTGGAAATAGGGATAAAGTGGATCTTTGGAAGGATTGTCGGTTGACTAACCAACCCTTGGAGTTTGACACCGAGTTACAACCCATCAGATAGTTTTTGTCAGTAATATTGGGTGAAAAGGTGAAGGATTTTCTTGTTTTGAATTCTGAGAGAACTAGGTAGAAAGATGTTAGGTTGGAAGGGTTGACTGAAGAACAGAATAAAGCAACTCACAATCTCTTTAACTTGCTCAAGGTTTTTCCTCTGAAGACTAAGGGTAGTAATGACTTTCTGGTTTGGAGTAAATAAAGTAAAGGGAAATATTCTGTTAAATCAGGGTATTATCTATTGGATAAGGAGGGAGTTGGTTGGCTCCCAGTTAAGAATATTTGTAATAAAATTTAATAACTTTTTCTTTTGGTTGGTTGTTCAGAATAGGATTTCTACCATTGATAATCTCTGTAAAAGGGGCTTCCATTTTGTAAATAGGTGTGCCCTATGTGAAAATGCTTTGGAATCAATCAAACATCTCTTTTTGGATCGTGTATTTTCCTCCGAAGTCTTTAATTATTTACTCCAAAAGTTTTCAGCCTCTTGGGTGAAGCCTAACAATATAGTGGATCTTTGCTTACAATGGAACTCACCCTTTAATAGCAAGAGCTTGAGTGTTTTATGGCACTTTTGTCTTTCTCATTTTTTATGGGAAATATGGAGAGAGCGTAATGAGCGCATTTTCAAGGGCAAAAAGAGAGATGTTTCTTCTATCAGTTTAAGGGTTGGGAGTGCCTTAGAGGAGAACTTTAAAGCTTATTTTTCAAAAGAAAATCTCAATATAGAATTTTATTTTCTTATGGATTGGCAAGTTTTCAATTTTTCTCATTCTTTGTTAAAGCCTTCTCGAGCTAATGTTTTTTGGGAGATGCCTCCAAAATATTGGGTTAAGCTTAATTTTGATGGAGCTTCCAAAGGGAATCTGGGTGCTGCTGGAGCAGGTGGGGTAATAAGAGATGATATAGATGATTTTTTATTAGCATATGCTAAACCTCTTGGTAGTAAAACTAATCATTTTGCAGAAGCTAGAGCTCTCCTATTGGGCACTCGTTTTTTACTACAAATGAAGGCAAGGGATGTCATAATTGAAGGGGATTCTTTAAATATAGTGAAAGCTTTCAAAGAAGAACAATAAGTGAGTTGGACAATAGTAGATATGATTGATGAATGTAGAGTGAATTTATCACAACTGAATTCTATCAGAATTCAACATATCTATCAAGAAGGGAATGAAGTTGTAGATGTTATGGCCTCATGTTTAGTTCAAGAAGAGGGATGATATTGGTCCATCGATCCTCTACAATTGCATCTACAACTTGGGTTTCAGCTTTGCAATCTTACCATCGATGGTGTCGTCCAACAGTAACTTCTTGATATGTTACCATGACCTTTACACTGGTTAAAGCTCTGTTGTCCCTTGTTCTTGTTAAGCCCTCATGGCCATAGATCTACAATTGAATCCATTAGGTTGCAGGTTCTAGAAGTTTCTAGATTGTTATGCTTTGATCTTCTATTTTTTTGGTTTCCTTGGCCTCTGATTTGACTCATTTAAGCAATTTGATAATGTAGTCACATGAAGAACATTAAATATTAGAAAATCAGAGTAGGGTTGATATATATTGTTGATCCAAGGATGAACAACTATGATGAATTTCTTGTGATTGTACCCCACCTTTGTATTTCTCAAACTACACTAGAATTTCACCCCTTTTGTTTTTGACAGATTTGGCTGTCAAATCGTGTAAAATAGCAACTTTGAAAACTAACCTGTTTGGCTTGTTCACCTTGCAGCTGCTAGAAATATACTCATTTGATTGCTTTCTCCTAAGACCTCACAGAATCTAAAATATCTATAAAAATGTGTAAATCCATAGATATGAGATATCCTTTGTTGTTGAAGTTGTCCCGCAGTCGTGCACTATTGCTTTTGCTAAGGAGGTTATCTATTTTCACACTATTATCAAAGAATACAGGTGGACGTGTGAGGGCTCACAATTTGCTTTTTTGATTGCGAATTGATAGATATTCATGGTTTTACATTTAAATGATGTTCTACACGTTAGAATGCACACTTTATTGCTTTTTTTCATATTGTTTGCGGTTTTGCAAAAATCGATGGATTTTAGCAAAACCGAATTTGTTTCCATTTTTTACGATGCTAACAAAGTAGATGGGCCACTGTGCGAGGATATTATTTGAGATTGTATCTTTTGATTTTTTCATGAATTTGCAAAAATCGATGAATTTGAGCCAAATCAATTCCTTCCTAATATTTGTGCTATAAACAAAGGAGGCAGGTGATCGTGCTTTGATATTTTTTCTCCATTTTGACCATTTTCCACGGATTCACTTTTTTCAATGGATTTGAGATTTTTTCTTTCAGCTACTTCCATTTGTAAAGGATCTTGCAACCACACATATTTTTTCGTAGGAACCAAACGATCAACAATTTTGAAGTAAGAGACTTGGGGGATGCAATTCTATTCTTTTGAGCAAAACCATTGTTAGTGTCTTCTAGGCTGTAACCTTTGGGCCTTAACAATTTTGGAACATCAACTGTTTAATTAGTAAGCTCTTCAAAATTTTGAAACATGTCGCTTTTTGAACCTACATTATGGCACCTCTCAAGGAAGTTTGCTTGGAAAGTTACAAAACTCAAATAGCCTTATCCTTCATTTATATACTCTATTAGGGCTTAGAGTTGCTTCAAGAGCAAATATATTACCATGAGATAGCACCTTTTGGGGGTAATCATCTATCTCTTTTGCGTCTCCCTCTTCTTCTAGCACAAGCGAACATAATTTTCTTAAATTTTGGTATTCTTATCCTTCTTGCATTATTAGGTCCATCTCTTTTGCTGAAAACCTCCTCTTTATTGATTTCCAATGGGTATCTATCCTTAAATAGGACTGATCTCAAGAGGAGTAATTCTTCATCTGACGACTATAAAATATTACCTTATAGATTTGAAAATATTTGGCTTGCTTTAAAATAGGCTTCATCCATCAGCCTAAGTCTTTTATAAGTGTTGCTCTTTAGGCTAACCTCATATTGCATCGGGTATGAAATTTTGGTTTTATTAATGATTTTTCCCGTGTGACCTTTGAATTTTCATAGCCTTTCCTGCTGCAACTTCTAGGACACTTCATCCTTTATCCATTGGGCAACAGAGTCAGAAATAATATCGTTGATGATTGTTTATTTGACATGTATTATCTAAGATATATTGTTTAATGTTTGTCTTTAAATCATGAATGTAATGTATTTTAATGATTATTTCAGTTTATTTATGTGGATTATTAGTTAAAATGATGAATGTAGATTAGATTGATAAATGTATAGATTTTACATGAAACATGTGCAAGATATGTATGATTGGACAAGAAAATGTTGATGAACGTTTCACAGGTGTACGATGTGGCAACACAAGAATCAAATCAGATCTTGAACATGAGAAGAAATAGCCACGAGAATGATGAATCAAGAATGTTGTAGATGTGGGTTATAGAACATGATCGCTAAAGTATGTTACAAAAGATAGCTACTGAAGACTGTTACTGAAGATATCTACTGCCAAGAGTTACGAAAGATATTTGACTAAGTCAATTGACCAATGTTGCATGCCACATCAGTGAAAACATGACACTCTTACACGATAACATATGTTACGAAGTGTTTCCAATCAGCATAGTTGGTTGACTTGTCAAAGATTATGCACAAGGATATTATGATTATCAAAGTTGTTTTATAAAATCGTATAGTTAGTATATTGTTAGGTTGTCTATATTCTGACGCAAGATTGTTATGTCCTTCCTGTGAATAAAGGGGCATATAGTTATGTTGTTATATCTTGCGAAATGTTCAAATTAGAATTATTTTGTTATGTTCGTTCATGAATTACCACTTGGACCACTTAGGCTATTTACTGAGTCCAAGTAGGATTAGGAAAGTGTGTCAGTTTAGATTATTTAGATTATTTTTGTTAGGTACATAGTTGCCGCATTATCAAGCCAACAAGGCCACATAGAAAATACATGGAAGAATTTTATTTAGAATTGTCCAAGTCATATTATATATTACATAGGAGCCCTTTGAAAAAGTCTGGCTAGCTAATGGAGAAAATGTCTAATCTACGACTATTTCTAATGTAATCTTCTGTGTACAATTTTTGAAAGCTTGATGTGCAACCATGTACGTTTGAATTTCCAGTAATAAAGCAACAACACTTTTGTTACGCATATGGTAACTGTGTCAATTATTTTATCATTTACTTTCGTATGATTTCTTTTATGTAATAATCATTGTATTGTTCATGCAACCATGAAATAATTAGCATTAGATTAATTAAAAGAGAGTAGATTACTTAAGTTAAAATAGAGTAGAGAAAGGGGAAGGGGTTAATACTAACATTCTGGAGGCAAGGCCTACTCCGAAAGGTTAGTCCCTAAATCTCTTCCCCCACCAACACAATAGATAAAATTAGAACATAGAGTACAAGTAGAACATAAAATTTATTAAAATTGTATACGATAAAACTATAGAAATATTAGATAAATAATGCATTAGTAAATCATGTGTAGATCCACACATATTCATATAGACTTAGTCTAAATTGCATCTTTAATTTAAACATAATTTTATTTTATTTTATTTTTCTGCAATCTTTAATTTCCTATAAACTTTAATTTTTGCAAAACCTGAGACTAAAAGAGATCAGAATCAAGCTTAAGAATTAATCACTACGGTACAATCTATACTGGATTTCTACTCTTTAAATCTAACTTGGATTAACTCGGATTGACAAAATTAAATGTAAGCAACTACAACTGAACATTTTGGCACCGTTGCTAGGGAGAGTAGTGTCGTAGTGGTTAATCATAAAATTTGTTTGGTAGTGCAAAAAGGAGAGGCTTACTTGTATGTGGAAAGAGGTACGCATGAGTCCTTGGCATACATATGAGTCAGAGTGGCACAATATGGTCCCAATAAGCCCCTTTGTTTGACGTTATAAGGTTATTTTCTCTTGAGGAATCATTTTTTCGCTTTTATAGTTAGAATTTTATTTTTAGCAAATTTTATTTCTTACAAAATTTTATTTCTTACAAAATTTTATTTCCTGCAAATTTTATTTCTTACAAAATTTTATTTCCTGAAAATTTTATTTCTTACAAAATTTTATTTCCTGCAAATTTTATTTCTTACAAAATTTTATTTACTGTAAATTTTTCCAGCTTTGGGTGATTATTATTGCTTAATTTGGTTTAGGACCTGTAAGAAAACAGGAAGTAGGTATGACTGAGTGGCACAGTCATAGTGAAACACTCCTAAATAATTAGGCCCTGTAGAAGCAGGAAGTAGGTATGGTTGAGTGACACAACCATAGTGAAACCCTCCTAAATAATCAAAGAAGTAGTAATAGTTTAACCTTTTATTTCAGCAATTTCATTTCCAATAATTTCCAAGCTTTGGGTGATTGTTATTCATTTACTTTGGTCTGGGTTCTCTTGTAAGAAAAACAAGAAGTAGGTATGATTGAGTGGCACAGTCATAGTGAAACACTCCTAAATAATTAGGACCTGTAGAAGCAAGAAGTAGGTATGGTTGAGTGGCACAATCATAGTGAAAGAAAAGTTCCTACATAATCAAAGAAGTGATAGCAAAATAACCTTTTACTTTCAATAATTTCATTTCTAGCAAATTTTACTTTTCAAGCAATATTTCATTTTACTTCTTGTTATACTAAAATTGGTCTGTATGGATTCATAGACCGTGAGTCACACCTAGTTTTAGTTATAGCAGGATTGCTCATAAAAACAAAAATTTTATTTCATTTTCCTACTATGTTAAGGATAGTTATAAATTCATTTGTTGTGACTTATATCTAAACTTGATAATAGTAGGATTAAAACAGAAAACAAAATCAGAACCCAAACAAAAACAAAATCAAAACCAAAGAGAGAGAAAGAAGAATAAAATATAGGTTGCTAGATGGTGGAAAATAGTCTAAAACAGTCTACTACAATAAACCTCTAGAAATTATTAAAAAAAATAATAAATAAATAAATAAATTATTATTAGAAATGATAATAAAAATAATAATAAATAAAAAATAAATATATAATAATAATAATAATAATAATAATAATAATAAAATAAAATAAAAATAAAGTATATATATTAATAATAAAATAATAATAATAATAATGAAATAAAATAGAGGTATTATACAGGACTGAACCAACGAAACTATAAAGTGGTAGGACAAACATATTGTATCATGAAAATTTCAATTAGAAAATATTTGGAAATGGTGTAGTAAAACTCAAAGCCTATTGATAACTCAACTAGAAAATTACTACTTAATGGGCATAGGTTTAAACTATAAAAGAAGCCACTATCTAAAGAAAAATTCATACACCACCTTAGGCAACAAGCTGATTTGCAGTGTATTTCTAAACTGCAAACAACAACCATTGAATAATAACTTCTCTCTCTCAAAAAAATATTATGCTTCCTTTGTTTCATCATGAAGTTTCTATATTTGCAATATTCGTATCTTATTTTCATCAATTTTCAGTCTCAATGTTTCAAAAATAGCCCAAAAGGATATTTCTTTAAGAGTTGTAGGAGAATGACTACCACATGTTGCATAATACCTTGTTTGCTAAATAAAATCTAGATGTTTTCAATTACTCAACCACCACTAGTGTTTTGAGCAAAATTTCATTGAAAGTAAAGAAATCTTTTGATGTTGTAAGTTATTCCTAGTTAATCAAGTTTTCTCTTGGACTACGCACATTATAACATATAAAAACATTATGGAAATTGGAAGGATTAACTCATAAGTCACTAGTACCATTGAGTGAAAATTTTCCCCTGCTTATCCATCTATGCACATGATCTAGAGTACTAATGAATTGGCAAAAGGACAAGCTCGCCCTTCACCCTTAAAAAAAAAAAGAGAGGAGAAGAATAGTAAGGATAGGATTGAATTCCCATCATGACTTTGATAGAGTGGTTGGAAATCCGATTCCCCAAAGTTCTTACTCCTTCACAAAAAAAATATCCCTTGCTCCTCATCTAATCGAGCAAGTATCCCAAAAATATCTTCTTGCTTCCCCAAAAATAAGCAAGAATTCCAAAAAGCAATAAAAATCCCTTGCTCCCTCTCAAAATGAGCAAGTATCCCAAGAAAAAGTCAAAGAAGGGTAAAAGAGCTTGAATCCCTGGAATTCTTAGTGTCTCAAAAACCATGGGGTGATCCTCATTACAACAATGGATTGAATGAAACCCACCTAAAAATAAGGTATCCTTACACAGTAGCACTAAGTCTGGACAAGACCTATGGATGCTCATAGATAAGCTAGCTTGTTGGCATAAGTGACCATTGTTTTACTCAATCCTTACTCATGATGGGGAATGAATATTCACTACACACATAGTTGATCCTTGAGAGGCTTAAAAACATTAGGATAACTTTAACATCATATCGATTTGTGAAATGAGTAAATAAATTTGTTTAAAGTCACTAGGATGTTTGAGTCTTTGTGAAACAACTCTAGAATATCATAAGCAAGCAAAAGTTAGAAGCAAATTCCTATGAAAGTATTATTGTTCATTTTATCCTACAAAAATATGGCTTGTATCTCCCAAAACTTTACACCCTTTAGCAAAAGCCATCATAATATCATAATATCTATTCCACTTTTTCCTAAGTGTTGAAATTATCCAAGCCTTTGATAGAGATATATTTTTGCATATATTGATGACCGATATCAAGCTTTATAATCGTTACTTTTCTCTCACTTGGAAACTCCTTAATGAAATTCAGGAAGCACAATCACAAAAATAATTATAATAATCCCCCATAAATAAAACTCATTACTATATCATTCACCATAATATAAATAAAACACCCTTCATTTTATTTTGGCTATATAGCCAAAAATATAGTTTGGGGGGGAGTAAATAAAGACATCCGAAGTTCATAATATAGTTTGGGGGGAAGAATCAAGTAAAGTATTTTCTCAACTCTACAACTACAGTTTCTGAAGGCATCTTCTATAGATGTTTTCTATAGACGTCTTTTGTAGATGTTTTTTGTAGACAACTTCTGTAGATATTTTTTGTAGACAACTTTTGTAGATGTTTTCTATAGATAGCTTCTATAGTAGTCTTCCATAAACATCTTCTGTAGACAGTATTTGTAGAGAATTTCTTGAAATTTCACTAAGTGTCGATATTTAGAATGGCCTCAAGTAAAAACGAAATGTGGCAATCTAGAATATGATAGAATGTGTCAATGCAGAATATAAAAGAAACTTATTTATATTATTTATTAAGGGTTTAGGGAAAGAGAAAAGGTAAGCTACATGAATATTTATAAAATTTCCTTGACCACCCTTTTGAAATTTGTAAAATTTGGCATACTGACTAAGGTATGGGATTGAAATTAAATTTAATATATGCAAGGCCTAATTAAAAATTAATATCGAAAAGGTATGCAAAGAGTTTCTTTTCACAAACACCTAAGAGAAAGTTGGAAACAATATTATGGTAAATGTGTACGTCCATGATTGGTGATTGCCGTCACGTATCACAATTTTTTAAGCCTCTTTGTTAAAGCATGGAAGTCGATCACGAAAACTTTAAAGACGTCGATCAAAAAGTACATATGGATATCAATTGTAGAGGCACGAATTTGATGGACCAACATGAATAATGACGTCGTGAAAATTAAAATAAATAATTAAAATAATAAAATAAGATGATGTGGGCATTAACATCAATGACACAATGAAAGAAAAAGATTATGTGGCATATACACGCAGGGGATAAAAGTTTAAAGAAATTTATTTACGCCATGGTAAATGAAAGTATAAGTCGGGAGGCTAGGCATAAAATGAAAAATATGTATATTAATCTTGGTGCCAAAACTTAACCCTTACCATACAAGGTGGCAGGAAGCCTCGCGCCAAGGGAAATACTAATCACCTCAATCTAACGATGATGAATGCCATGTGGCTTCATGAAGCCAATAACAAATGATACCACATATAGAAGTTGCCAGTCATTGATTTAAAAAAAAATGAAGGGCCATGATTAAATAAAAGTATAAATTGTACGTCGATTTCAAAAAATTCCTCTGTAAGTGAGATTCAAATCTTGTTTACAGACATAGTCGATTGCTGACATGTAGCATCCCAAAACCAATTGGAAGGAATAGACACAGATTAATGCTCAAAATTATAAATTAAGGCAAAATCAAGGGCTAAAATTCGTTGCATGTCACAATTGCATGCCAAAGAAATAAAAACCTAAAATTTTGTTTTTCTTCCATGGAAGCCCTGCAAATTTGAAGAAAAAACTCTTTGTAATATGAAACGAATGTCGAAGACAAAATCTTAGCAGCCAAACAAAATTATAAGTCTAAAATAAACATCGAAGAGGAAGTTTTTGTGGTCAAACATAATTTTAAAGCAGTGTTAAATACGATGGGTAAAAAGACAGATCAACGGGAACTTCATTGTGGGGTGATGCAAAATCGACAGTGACTGAAAGTGATAGGTAAACTTTAATCAATTCAAAAATTTATTTTTAGTAAGGAATAGTCGCAGAAGATAAAGTATCCTATGCTATGAAAATTTCTATACGTGCAGAAGATATGCTTTAATTTCTATTTATTTCTACTATAAAAGAACTAATATTTTATCCATGCAGAAGTATAATTTTTATCCTCTACATTTTCTGCATACAATTTTCTTTTGTAAAAATAATTCTTTCTATATGCAAACATAAAGACGATTTAAAAAAAAAGGAAATAAGTATTGCAAGATCTTTTTAGCTGCTGAAGCATAATTTTAAAACCACCCTATCCATTCTTTAAAACCCTTATCTTGTATATGTTTACCTATCAAAATGCCCAGGTCTTTGTTCCACAAGTGTAGTGAGCTCGCCTACCTCGAACCTTTCCATAAAAATGATAGCCCTGATCCAAACCTGATAGGCTCCACTACAGATTAAGCTGGATGGCTTCAACAATGAATTTTTGAAGCATTCGATAATAGTGAAGAAAACCCTCTCCATCCAAACTGATCTGCTAAAACAAGTTTTTACGGATAGGGTGGTAAAATCAACTGACCAAGTCATCCAACCAATAAATGTTGGTATGTCCCCTAAACGAGCTCCACATCCCAGGAAAAGGATAGGAAAAATAGTGAATTTTAGCAAGCATCTGACTAGAGACTTTGTGAGGACAACTCACTACTGTTTTCCAAATTTCTTGCTCAATGTCATCAAAATTCCAACCGTAGCCCCAAAAAGTAGAGTCATCTATTGATATGGGGATGCCTCTTAACATTAAAAATACCTCGTGAAGTCGATGCAATTATCAATCACATCATTGAAACAATCAAACCTCCTCCTCCTCCAAAAAACATGATGCACAGTTTGAATACAAGGTAGAGGATCTGCTGAAGTTGAGCATATCAAGACTATATCTATTGAATTACCACTTGAATCCACGGTGGCCAAGGAACAAGTGCGCAAGGTGAACAAAGAAAAAAATTTATGAGTAAAATGACCATCGTCCACATGAATCTCCTGTCGACGATCAAAAGTCGGATAAAACTAAAAAAAATTGATAAATTATTTTCATGATTTTCAAACTTAATTTAATATTTGATGTTTATATATATTTTCGTTCTTGTAAAAAGATTTAAATGGTTTGTTTTTCATGTACATGTTGATATATTTTATTTCTTCCTATGATATACAAATATCTGCAAATAAGAAAAAGGCAAGCACATGAAAAATCAAGAAACAAAGATAGAATTAGCATTTCTAAATGTTATAAGGCGACGGTGAGAGCGATCGAAGGTCCACGTAGCAGCAAGCAAAGTCTACCTCCTGGCGGCTTTCGGCATTTTCTGCGGGGGTTTGGTGTTCGACCGTCCGTTTCCCTCCTTTTTTAGTTTTTGATTTCGCATTTTTCCTTGGCGGATTGTTTCCTGCCCTCCGCCCATCCTCCCGTCGCTTCCTAGGGCTAGCCGAGTGCCTTCCCCGACTCCCAAAATTGGGTCGCGCCAGCGAAATGATTCTCGTAGGCACTCCCCATGGCGACGCACTTAGATCCTGATCATTGCAGCAGAGATGTCGAGGGCTCCGTCAGGCCTAGCACCATGGCCAAGCAAGGGCCCCATATCCCAGGCGAGGTTCCAACAGCAGGTGGCAAGCCATCCTTTGTTGACTTGCTCCAAAAAAAATGAATTCCTATGTCGTCTACGGCCAGCGAATTCATCACGCAAGGGAATAATGTTCTATGCCCTAAATCCCTCATGGAAAACTATGAATCCCGGGATACCAACTCCTTGGTAGGCAAATTCATCGATGGGCGACCTGACTTAGATGCTATTCATAGATGGGCGGCTTCAAAATGGAAAACCCTAGGCAACTTGGAGATCTCGACAATGACAAGGGGTTTTTTCATGATTCAACTCAATTCCCATGAAGACGTAGAGCGCATCTTATCCGGAGGGCCCTGGTTCTATGGAAGGCGAAGTTTGTTCCTCAAAAAATGGCAACCAGACTTCAACCCCAACTCCTAGAACATCAATTTCACCCCCATATGGGTTAGACTTCCAGATCTCCTAGCCCACTTCTTCTATGAAGATGCCTTGCTTGGTCTTTCTAAGGTGATCGGCGAGCTCGTGGCTATCGACCCGGCCACCCGGCAAGAACCCGGCTAACTCAGGCCCGCATTTGCGTGAATGTGAACCTAGAAAGTCAGCTTCTAGACCACCTGAACCTCATATATGGTGACTTCAACTGGAAGCAACCACTCTTCTATGAAAACAAGCCAACTTTTTGCCCTGAGTGCCAATCCCAGGGCCATCTTCAGTCGCAGTGCCCCAAGCTCCGGATCCCGCCCCAGTCAAAACCCACCAGGGACCAGTCAAAGAAGATGTAGCATCAACCCCCGCCTATCTTGTCGATGGCCAGCAAAGCTATTTCTAGACCCCCTCCGGGCCCGCTCAATCGTAAGGCAAGTACCTCTGTTCCTCTAATCAATAAATTCAATCCTTTGCATAGTTCTGTTATCAGTGAGGATTGTGAGGAAGGCGAGATCCCGACCACCCCAACGGCCATCCTCTCACCCCCTCGACCTCCCCTGGTCTGCCCCCTACCACCCCCATCCATAATCCTCCCCCCATCCTCGGTGCCCCCACTTCCTCGAGAATCCCTCAAGGCCCACCTCCCCTCTCTCCTCCTTCGTCCCCCCGCCTGGGTCCTGAAGACCCAGCCTCTCCTGTGTACTCAGACTCTGTCACTACTGATGACGAAGTCGAGGACCAGTCATCCCCTGAGCAAAGTAGTCCCAGGATAACTCGGAGCTCCCAAAAATCCATGATGGATGTAGGAGGGGAAAAAAAGAGAGGAAGACCCTCTGATTCGGACATAAGGAACAAAAATGTGGCTGAAGATATAGCCAATGGAACCCAGAGAACGCTATTTCAGGAAACAACAAACAATTCCAAAGATGAAAGTCGAAGATCCAAACCCCCTACTCAGCAAGGAAAAGGGGGCAAGATAATTTCCAAGAGTTTGAAATGAAAGTCCTCTCCTGGAATGCGAGAGGCCTAAATGGGGCAGCCAAACAGAGACTGGTTGTAGCCATGAGGAGAGAACATAATCCAACCATTTTTCTCATTCAGGAAACAAAATTGGGTGATCAATGGTCCCCTAACATTGCTAGAAATATTTGGTAAAACTATGATTTCATTCATTCCTCGACTTCTGGGACGTCGGGAGGGCTCCTGTGTCTCTGGAATCCTGCCAAGCTCCAGGGAAACCTTATTTTGGGCCATGATAGGGTAAGCAACATCCTATTCTAGGATACTGAATCCCAGAATTCTTGGGTGATGTCAAATGTCTATGCCCCGAACACCTCTGTGGGCAGAGAAGCTCTATGGAAAATGCTCACTTCAATGAGGTAGGTCTTCGAAGGAACTCCCTGGATCCTGGCAGGGGACTTCAATTCTCCTTTGCACCTCAAGGACAAAAAATGAGGGAACAACATCACTCATAGAGATACTGCAGACCTAAGAAACTTCATTAATTCCAATGCTCTCATGGATGTCCAGCTTCAAGGGTCCCTCTTCACTTGGAGCAACAGAAGGAAGGGCACCAATCTGATCCAAGAGCGCCTAGATAGATTTATGCTTTCCCAGGAAGCCCTCCCCTACTTTGGGGATGCCAGTTTGTGAGCCCTCCCAAAGATAGGCTCTGATCATAGTCCCCTCATCCTGGAATCAGATTCTAGACCATAGTTCAAGACCCCTTTTAGGTTTGAAGCAATGTGGATTCACCACAAGGATCTCAAGGGCTTGATACAATCATGGTGGAGTCAAAAATTCCTGGGGTCTGCTATTAACCAGGTAACCCAAAAACTCAGGTTCATCAAAGGGAACTTGAAAAAGTGGAATAAGGAAACCTTCGGGAACATCTTCGAAGACAAACAATAGGTCAAATCCTGAATCAGCCAGATTGAGGAGTCCTTTCAGAAAGGCGAAGGCAGTGATAGTCTTAGGGATGAGGAGAGCGCCTTGTTGTCTGAGTACCACAACATCCTCACCAAGGAGGAAACTTTCTAGTGCCAGAAGTCAAGACAACTTTAGCTCAAGGAAGGTGATGCCAATACCAAGTTCTTCCACATCTCAACCTTGAGGCATAGGAGTGCCAATAAGATCAAAAGCCTTGTCTTGCAGGATGGGGCAGCCATTTTGGATATCCATGCAATCAGAGAAGAAGCCATCAATCATTTTAGAAGCCTCCTAGGTTCCAGCCCGCCCCAAGCCCCCGAGGCCATGGAATCCCTCCTGGCCATCATCCCCACCATCATCTCCCAGGAATCAAATGATTTTCTCCTCAGCCCCATCTCCCAGGATGAAGTTCACCAGGCCCTCTTTTCCATGAAGCCCGACAAAGCCCCTGGGCCGGATGGGTTCTCGCCTAGGTTTTTCCAGACCTTCTGGGACATCATGGGGTAGGATCTTTCTAACGCCATTAGGGAAATGCAAATCTCCAGGTCCATTCCTAGAGATGTGAATTCCACCTTCTTGGCTCTCATCCCCAAAGGGGCCAATTCCTGATCCCTCTCTGATTACCGGCCCATCAGCCTATGCAATGTCATTTACAAAATCCTCACCAAAGCCCTGGCGTCCAGGCTATCCAACATTCTTCCATCCATCATTGACCCATGTTAGGGGAGCATAGTCAAAGGATGCAATATTCTCGATGGGGTCATCACCATCCATGAATTGATCCATTCAGCCCAGGTTTCAGACACGGTTGCCTTCTTCCTCAAGCTGGACATGAACAAGGCCTTTGATAGAGTCAACAGGGAATTCCTCAGCCAAATCCTTCTCAAGTTTGGGTTCCATGAGTCCTAGGTAAACCTGATCTACAACTGCATTTCCTCTTCTTGGTTCTCTATCATGGTAAATGGTTCTGCTACGGGTTACTTCCCGAGTTCTCGGGGCCTGAGGCAGGGTGACCCTCTGTCCCCCATTCTGTTCATCATCCTGGCAGAGAGTTTGGGGAGAACTATCAAGGAGGCCTGCTCCTGTAGTCAGCTTTTTGGGATCAGGGCAGCATCCGGGCTTCCCCCCACCACTCACCAGTAGTTTGTAGATGACACGTTGATGGCTACTAAGGCTTCGATAGTAGATGCCAAGGTGATCAAGGATATTCTCAACCGCTTCGAGGAAGCTGCTGGCCAGAAAATCAATTACACTAAAAGCAAGTTGTTCTTCATCCATACCCCGACCAAAAGATAGTGCAAGATCACCAGAATCCTGGGATGTTCCATTTTTGAGTTCTCGACCACTTACCTCGGGCTCCCCATGTTCCATGGTAGGGCCCGACCAACCATGTGGGCAAACGTGGTGGACAAGATCCATAACAAGTTAGCTGGGTGGAAAGGGGCCCTGCTCACCAGTGCAGGGAAGGCAACTTTGGTCAAATCCATCTTGCAGAGCATCCCCACATATTTCATGTCTGTGTTCAAAATCCCGGCCTCGGTGGGAGAAGCCATTGAAAAAATTCAAAAGCAATTCCTTTGGTCTGGATCGGAGGCCTCAAGAAAGCTCCACCTAGTAGCTTGGGATAAAGTTTGCTCCCCCAAAGATCAGGGAGGTCTTGGTCTCGTGCCGAATCTCAGTTGCCAACCTAGCTCTCCTAGCCAAGCAGGCTTGGAGAGTAGTGACTAAGGCCAATATTGAGTGGGTAAACATCATGAAAAGAAAGTACCTTCAGCACCAGGCCTTCCTCCAAGCGCCTCCCCCATGCAACGGTTCCCATTTCTGGAAATCCATCACTCATACCCAGAACATCATCCTCGAAGGGTCTTCCTGGAAGCTGGGGAATGGGGCCAACATCAACTTCTGGGAAGATACCTGGGTCGGGAATTCCCCCCTCATCAGCAATCCGGTTTTGATCCCTGCCAGGCATTTGACTGACAGCAGATTCGGGCTCAGGGTTGCAGACTTCATTTCCTCCAGCCCAAAAGCCCAGGAGTGGAAGAAGATCAATTTCAGAATAAGAAATGAACCCATCAGGGAAGCCGTGAAAGGGATTCAGGAGATCCAACGATCAACTTTCCTCCCCCGTGTCAACAGGAGAGATGAGCGATGTTGGAAAGGCACCAATGATGGGAATTTCTCTATCAAGACCGTGGCCCAACTTATTGAGAAGATGGGTTCCCAGGGCACCCCCAGCTGCGAGAAGGTGGTCGCTAACAAGGTGTGGATCAAATCCCTCATTCCCAAAATCGTGCACTTCTGCTGGACGACCATCCACAACAAAATCCTTACTGGGGACAATCTCATGCGATGAGGGATCATGGTGCCGAATAGATGTTTCCTATGCCTCCAGGCCTGGGAATCTGTTCACCACATCTTGATGGATTGCCCCTACTCCAAAAGTGTTTTCTCCCTAGCCACCCAAAGCTTTCAGGTTAGCTGGACCTGGCCAAACTCTATCAAGGAGTTCATTTTCCAATGGCCTAAGCCCTTCAAGCATCCCAGGCTAAGCTTTTTGTGGGAAGTCCTCATCCATCACATCTTCTGGTAGCTCTGGTTGGAGCGCAACAGGTGAGTTTTCAACAAAGGCCCCAGAACCCGTGAAGTCGTAGCTGCCAGAGCCCTTGCTTACGCCATCAAAAATTTTGGACTCATCCCTTGTCAGGCCAACCCTGCTCCAGGGATTGAAGAATTGCTCTGTTCCACCCTCAAGATTCCCCAGGATCATAGTAAGTCTCAAAAACCCAGAAAAGATAGATCTCAGGTCACTTGGGTCCCTCCCCCCAAGGTTGGCTTAAGGCTAACTTCGATGGTGCCTCCAAAGGGAACCCAGGCAAAGCGGGAGTAGGAGGGGTCTTCAGAGATCATAGTGGTAAAATCCTTAAGGCCTTTGTTGAAAATCTGGGGTCCCAGACCAACAACTTCATGGAAGCCAGGGCCCTCTGGAGATGTATTGACATTTCCAAAAACCTGGCAGCCCCTGTCATCTTCGAAGGGGACTCGGAGATCATTGTCAAACTCATCCAAAGAAATAGCAAGGGTGGGAAAAATATAGAGAACATTATCCAGGAATGCCAGCTAGGCCTTTGCAACAACGAGCAATCCCAGATCAAGCATGTGTTCAAGGAGGCCAATCAAGTGGTCGACACCTTGGAAAACAGAGCAATCAAAGAGAGCTCCCTCACCATTTGGGAAGACAACTTTCCCATGGAAGTCATCGAGAAAGTCAACCTGGATAATGACAAAAGATCAAACACTTAGCTCTGTCGAAGCAGGAGGGTGCCTCTTCTCTAACGTTGTTAGAATGTTCGCAAAGGCCAATCATCAGTGGCCAAATTTTATCGATGGTTCTAACCACCTAAAAGGTGTCTCTTCGACACCATCGGTCCCGTACCGAATCAAAGGTGGCTTTCGCCACCATGTCTGGGTGTCAAATCCTAGTTTGGTGTTTGTCAACACCTCATTTTTGCTTTAGTCTATGGTGTTCTTCATGTTGGGTCTCTCCCCGAGTCCTGATTTGTGTGTGGAGACTTTCGGGCATTTTTTCCAGATGTTTTGCCTCCATTGTTTTCCCACTCGCTCGTGCCCCGACCAGCTGGGCAGTCCGACGTTGTCTTATCGCACGCTCCAGACTACCACGATCGGCCATGTCCGCCTTCTAGCCTCCGCCGCCGTCTCAGCCGAACTTTCCCCCTCTCCGCTCGTTGTCTCCACGCTTGCGCCGTGTCATTGCCATGTCGCCTCCATCGTTGCTCACGTGTCCTGCCTTGTGTGGAAGTCTCTATCCATCGCCCTCATTAATTCCCACTGCTTGTCCTCGAACCATAATGCCTATGATTGTGTTTCCTCCCCTGCTCGACGTCTCCCCATCCCCATGGCCTTGCTCGAACCAGCCACTCTTAACATCAACCCGGACATAGTGGGCAATCTTACCCCCAAAAGGTTTATGGATTTTTTTAGGATGTTCGAGGGAGCGAACGAGGATGTCACCAGGGATTTCGTCGAGTCATGGAAATATGGCGAAGTCTACGTGTAGGGAGTTAATTTTGTAGTCACCCCTCAGTCCATCACCCAGGTAACTAGTTTATTCTTCTCAGGTAGAACAGTCCGTAGAGACGGACATAATTTTAAAGAAGAACTGGATCAATTCCCGAAAAAGGGGTAGCCCTCCTCTGGAAGGGCAAAGGGATTGACCGGACCTCGCTCCCTGGGCCCTGGGATGCTGCCATAGTCCCTGTCCTCTAGTACATTACTGTGGACAACCATGTTCAGCCCTTTAGGGCTTATAGTCTGGCTTTTGTGAATCATCTCCGCGATATCCACCTGATTAATGTTCCCGATTTTTTGTTTCTCTCCATATCCATCTCGGTCTCTAGCTTTAGGGAATGCCAAAACCCCAAGCCCCCTCGGCACCAGGGCCTCTTCCTCATTCTCTACAAGCACGCCCTCGGCCACAGGCCCTTTGGCAGTTTAAGTACGTCGAAACCTCCGCCCCCCTCTGAGCCGGTCCAAGAAGGAGGTTCATCGTCAACTCAGTCTCTGAGTTCGTCCTTCCGGGAGTCCAATTCGCCCCCTCAATCCTCTTCCCCAGCCCATGCATCAGTCTCTGCCCAGCCTGATCTTATCTCCCCTCCCCTGAAGAGCGAGCCGAGCTCTGATCAGGAGCAAAAACTCTCTGTTCGCAAAAGAGCTCGCCCCAAGCAGAAAGTCGTCAGGCCTAAGCAAAAAAGGCGGATTTCCAGGCGGTTGGCGGTGGCCAACATTGAGGTTACCCCTGAGTTCCAGAACCTGTCCAGTGGTGAGGAGAAAGACCAGCCCGAGGATCTATCCAAGCTGAGTGGGAAAACCGAGGAGCAGCCGATGCAGGGCGAGAAGAGCGAGATGGGGGTTCATGGCCAGGAACGGGATGTCCACAACATTCTCCGCAATGTGGCTATCAGCCGAGTCTCAGAGGCTGTCGATCAGTACCTATCAGCGACCAACATCCTCAAAGAAGGAATCGGCCTCATGCACAGAGCTACCGAAGATCTCCGTAAAATCCCAGGCATGCTGGAGACTCTCCTTCAGGAGTGCAGAGCCCACGGGCCTGGGAACTGAACCTCGGGGTGGGACTGGTGTTGTCTGTTGTTTCTGCTGATGTTTAGTGTGCTAGGGTCAGTTTGTTTTGGTTTAGCTCGGTTGTTAGTTTTTGTTGGTTTTCGACTGTGGTGCTGGTGTTTTTGCCCTGCATTACGAATGCAGATGAACTATTGTAAATTGGTGTTTTTGGCCTGCATTTCGAATGCAGATGATCTTCTTGTAAATAGGGGCGGGTCCCTTCAACCCGTAAGTAAATAAATTTTACTTTACCTACCAAAAAAAATATCTGCAAATAATATTGTAGAAAATATTATTTTTATGCTTGAAATTTGTTTGATTATGATAACTGCAGTGTTGACGATTATAGGATTATTGTGTTTTTCAGATTCAAGGAAATTTCCCTGTGTAAAATTATGAAATATTTTTGATTTATTATTTATTTGTATATCAGACACCTGATCTGATATTGTCTTTGAAGGGGATATAAATGATCTTTGAATATCTGAAATAATTTATTTTCAACTGTAGAAATTCACATGAAAATTGTGTTATATTGTCATATGTGATATATGTTTTAAGCTATTCCAGAAATTGTTTATTTTTTGTGACTGCAGATATTGTTGCAACTATTTTTTAGGACTATATTCAATTGACCTATGTGGTTATTTTTGAAGAATAATTATGTTGTCCTATTTCATTTAAACTTGGATTGTAATATCTGATGCATGCGCACTATTTATAATATTCTGTTTATCTCATTTCTCAATATGCATGAGGATATGCATATCTCCCAGTTTGGAGAAAAATGATGAGTGTTTATTTGGTATGTATTATCTGAGATATATTGTTTAATTTCTATCTTTAAATCATGAATGTAATGTATTTTAATGATTATTTTAGTTTATTTATGTGAATTATTAGTTAAAATAATGAATGCGGATTAGATTTATAAACGTATGGATTTTACATGAAACGTGTGCAAGATGTGTATGATTGGATGGAAAAATTTTGAAGAACATTTCACAAGCGTACGATGAGACAACACAAGATTCAAATTATATCCTGAACATGAGAAAAGATAGCCACAAGAATGATGAATCAAGAATGCTGTAGACATGGATTACAAAAAAATACTGCTGAAGTATGTTACAGAAGATAGTTGCTGAAGACTGTTACTGAATATATCTACTGCCAAGAGTTATGGAAGAGATTTAACCAAGTCAATTGACCAATGCTACATGCCACATTAGTGACAACATGGCACTCTTACATGACAACATATGTTATGAAGTGTTTCCAATTAGCATAATTGGTTGACTTGTCAAAGATTATGCATGAAGATATTATGATTATCGAAGCTGTTGAAAAGTTGGTTTATAAAATCATATAGTTAGTATATTTCTAGGTTGTCTAGATTATGATGCAATATTGTTATGTCCTTCCCATGAATAAAGGGGTATATAGTTATGTTGTTATATATTGTGAAATTTTCAAATTAGAATTATTTTTTTATGTTCGTTCATGAATTGCCACTTGGACCACTTAGGCTTCCTTTTCTCTAGTCCCCACGTCCGATTGTGTCTCAGGATTCATGTGTTTTTTTGTGGTGTCAACCTTGGTAGTCGGTTTATCCACCTTCAAGGCAGAATTTCTATATTTTTCCATTTCATTAAGTCTAATTTTCCCATGCTTCCCCTTTCAACCCTTATCCATCTCTCCACCTCATCCTTCCACGTCACCACCCCCCGTGTGGCTCTCCTTGTGTTCCAGTATCTCCCTCTATTTTTTCTATTTTGAGGGATTCTTTTTTGGATTTCCTCATGATTCATTTTGGTGATCGCACTTTCCTTGTCAACCAAGATTGCATTGGAACGTGTTGGTTTCTTTTGTGGCATGAGTATCGAATTTGTTGGAAGAGCATTGTTAAAATCACTCTCCTTGCCTTTTTTACTCATAATGCCCAGGTCCTATTTCACTACCAGAGTCTTTCTTCTCTGAAGCTTCCCCAAGAGTTGTTTTCCCTACGCTCTTCCATCATGAACACTTTTGTTGAGCCATCCAAGTTGAGCATCAATTCCATTGCTGAAGGAATCCTGGCGGGTAGAAAGTTCCTTCCTTTTTCCAAAAATTTGAAGGGGAGGACCTTGAGGTTACCTTGGATTTCATGGAGTCATGGGATGATGGGAAGGTCACCATTCGCAACAAATCCTACATCCTCGACATCAAAATGCTTGTTGAGCTGACTGGCCAACAACCTAAGGGAAGGTCCATCAGGAGGGAGAAGCATAATTGGGACACTGAGTTGAAGGATGTCACTAATAAAGACCTATATAGAAGAGCTCACTTAGGCATGCGATGTGATGAGCTTCCTTTTTCATGGGGGAACGTACTCAAACCCATCATGGAATATGTTATAGTCGATGATCCAGATAAGCCCTTATGTAGTTTTCAATTTTCCTTTTACAATCATTTTCGTGATGTTAGGGTAGTAAATATTCCTCAATTTCTTTTTAATTCCATCAACCATACTATTGAGGATGCTAGGGAGAAAAATGGGTCAGAGTTACCCTCTCACCGTGGGCTTTTCAACGTTCTTTACAAACACTGGATGATTCACTGCCCTGAAGGCGTTGTTTTAACCCCTCCGCCAAAACCTAAGTAGAGCCCTCTAAAGTCCAACTCTTCCCAAACTATGCCCCAATATTTTAGTGCTCCAAAATTGTTTGCTAAAAAATAGAAAATCATTGAAAATATAACAATTTTAAGGAAAAGGCCAAGAAGCGCTTCTCGTGATACTGATAGTGAACCTGAGCATGAACCTAATCAAAAGTTGCTTTGTGCCTCTACACATCTGAAGAATAAAGCCAAGCAAAAAGAGTCTTTGGTCATTGATTCTGATGAGGAGACTAAGGATGACCCTGACCTCTATTTGTAGGCGTATATCATCAAATCTATCTCAAACAACATTGCTCAATTAATTGATCTATGCAACGCCCTTAACCTCTATTTTTTTAGGAATTATTTCATGGAAGGGGTTGATGGTGTGCCTGCTGCAAATCCAAAGAATGTGACTATCAAGTCTGAGGATGTCCCTGCTAAAGACAATGGTGCTGAGTTGGATGTTTTTTCTGGAAGCCTCCAAGATCTCTCTGCCAAGCCTACTTCTAAGACTTGAGTGCTCTTTGGAGGCCTTTGCTATTTGTTTATGTGGAGTTTATCTATTCTTATTATAGTTTTTTGGCTTATGACTATTTTTCTCTTCTCTTCGCATAGGCTGAGGACAACCTTAATTTTTGTATTTTTGTACTTTTCTTTTTGTAGGCTGAGGATTGTCTCAATTTTTGTAATTCTACTCCTTTTATTTTCTGATGATTCCTATTTTTTATGACATGTGTTGCCTTTTTGTAATCAAGTTTTGGGATCCTGATAAAACCCGTCTATTATATAATTGCTAAAAATTTTAATTGATCAAAAAAAATTACTGAGTCCAAGTAGGATTAGGAAAGTGTGTCAGTTTAGATTATTTTAGTTAGGTACATAGTTGTCGCATTATCAAGCCAACAAAGCCACATGGAAAATACGTGGAAGAATTTTATTTAGAATTGTCCAAGTCATATTATATATTACATAGGAGACCTTTGAAAAGGTTTGGCTAGCTAATAGAGAAATTGTCTAATTTACGACTATTACTAATGTAGTCTTCTGTGTATAATTTATGAAAGCTTGATGCGCAACCATGTACGTTTCAATTTACAATAATAAAGCAACAACACTTTCATTACGCATATGGTAAATGTGTCAATTATTTTTTCATTTACTTTCGCATGATTTCTTTTATGTAATCATCATTGTATTTTTTCTACAACCATGAAATAATTAGCATTAATTTAATTAAATGAGAGTAGATCACTGAAGTTAAAATAGAGTAGAGAAAGGGGAAGGGGTTAATACTAACCTTCCGGAGTCAGGGCCCACTATGAAAGGTTAGTCCCTAAATATCTTCCCCCCACCAACACAGTAGATAAATATAGAACATAGAGTAAAAGTAGAACATAAAATTTATTAAAATTGCATACAATAAAACTATAGAAATATTAGATAAATAATGCATTAGTAAATCATACGTGGATCCACACATATTCATATAGACTCGGTCTAAATTGTATCTTTCTAAATTGCATATTTAATTTAAATACAATTTTATTTTATTTTATTTTTTGAAAACTTTAATTTCTTGTAAAATTTAATTTTTGCAAAACCTAAGACTAAAAGAGATCATATTCAAGCTTAAGAATTGATCACTACGGTATAATATATAATGGATTTCTACTCTTTAAATCTAACCTATATTAACCTGGATTGATAAAATTAAATCTAAGCAACTACAACTAAATAATCATGAAAAAGGTCATGAATGCGAAACTCTTAAAGGTAGTGTTGTGCTTCAAATCTTTTGATGGCTATAGCCAATCCCCTGAAGTATGATTTTGCTCAATCTATTTCCCACATTTATTTTAATTATTTGGAATATATGTACAAGATGATGTAAGGCACACACTCTACATAATATTACCCTACTAATTCATTATGACTATAGTCAGCCACTTTATTTACATGCTAGCTATGTACACAAAAATGTGACATGAATGCCTACACTTTACTTTGAGATCTATCTGTGAAATTATCATGACTAGACCAAATAGTCCTAAATATGTATTATTTCTCATATCTTTGGTCAGATAGTTCATAAACCTTTCCTGTCCTTGCTAAAATATGCTCTAATTTCTCGTTTCTCCTTGAACACTCAATGTGTGAGTCTAATGATGGTTCGATAACTTTTGAGGTCGCAACCAACTAATTTTAGCAGAACATCAAAACTATCGAATCATTCTGAAGATATTCATACCTATGCGAATACAACAATTTAGCTTCTTGTCCAATCATATCTCTTTAATCTTTTGCATGAGGCTTAAGAAAACAACCACTTCGTGTCTCTTGGTAGGAAAACGAGGTTATTGCAGTCATTAATTATAACTCATCATTCGAACAATAACATTATGTGATTTTCTTGTGAAAAATGCTCACCTCTGCTTTAGTACTATTGGTGATATTCTACGACACACTAGCTTGATTTTGCTTGCATTATTCGATAATGAAAGGATGAAGGCCCTGACTGAACACTTTAATAGTATTATCTTCTCAAAATATTTTAATCTGATTCACCTCTTGCTCAATGTGGAATCTAGACCGACTGATGGTAAATTTAGAAATACATATACCGAATAATGGAGGAATACCAACCACCAATATATCATGAATCGTGACCAAATTTGGATGTCCATACAACATCATCATGAAACACTTCAAGACACCTACAACTTGTATAGCCTTCTCCTCGAAATGCAACCACTTGGGTTCCATTTGTCCCATAGTCAATTCCAAAACTTCACAAATTTTTAGGGGCATGATAGACACCTCAACTCTTGGATCCACTACATAATTGTGCACTATACCCTTTTCTATAAAGAGTGACAAATAACATGGGCCAAACTCCCTTTTCTAGAAATTCAAAGCTTTGCTTCTTGAAATTGTATCACCCTCCTCAGTCAAACTTCAAAGAGAGATCAATAAAATTAACTTTTGGATGTACTAGCAAGTCTTTCCTCAAGCCTTGATTATGTTGAAAATAATTTTTGAATAAGTTCTAAAATTGGGCTACCCTTTTCTTACTTTCTTCTAGAGTTAAAGTTGGGAAATATAAGCTTTTATGGGCTTCAGATATTATCTAATTAAGAGGTCCTTCTGTTGGAATTTTTTCTTGCATCCTTATTTATTTTTTGTGTCTTTCTCTTGGGCTTGAAGAGACAGAATGTAATTACCCATTTCTAATGGATAACTAATAGTTGCATTACAGGTTGTCACCTCTCTTCGACCCTCTTGGAATGGGTCCTATATTTGAACAAAGATAAATGATATGATCGGTGGTATGGAAAGTCTATTGTTATTTTTATCTTTACCATATTATTGACCCTTATACTATTCTCCTTCTCTATAAAAACCGCTCCCAATGAAATATGAGCCATAATTTTGTTGCAGTTGTTGGTATTGAACTTTTACATCGTTGCATCTTTCCATTTTGGCATTCAAAAAATGTGGTTATTTCTTTTCATCTTTCCAATTAGTGTACTACATCATCATTTCTAATTCTTTATTTCTATGAGCTTAACTGGTTTGATAGTAAGGGGAAACAACATTTTTGGTTTCTTACCATGACAACGACTTCACTTCTTGTAGGGATTTGTTATAGGATGAGTTGAGAGGAGGATCAAATGAAGGATTGATTTCTCTAGGGAGGAATTTACTTACTATAATCAACATATTTTCAACTCGGATAACCTCTTGGAAGACTTGGGGGAACCTCTTTTATTTAGACTATTGAATAAGGAGACTTAATGGAGTGCATGAATGTAGTAAATATATGCTTTGGGGTGGGAGGGTTGGTATTCTTGGGGAATTCTTCTCCACATTCTCTTAAAATGGATATTGAACTCAGAAATACTCTCATGAGGATATTTTTTTATGAATGAAAATTGAGTGAGCAATAAAAAGGGATCTCTAGGATCATCAAACTCATCAATGAAAGCTTTGGCTAGATCTACCCAAGTCGCAATGCTCTTGTCTTCCAAATATTTGAACCAAATTAGTACCTTGCATTTGAAATACAGAACCAAAAATCTAACCATGACATATTTAAATATAAGGTTGTAAACTGATGTTAGGAAAGCTATATCTCAACAATGTTCTTGTGCAGTATTTTATTTCCCTTGATAACTACACAGGTTTTTCAAAGTAATCCTAGGAATTTCATGTAGAATTGGGATATTGAGAGGGCCAGAGTCATACCATGGGGGATAATTTTGATAAGCCATCAACCCTAACCTAGATGGTCATGAAAAACCTAGGGTGTGTGGGTCTTTTTTTATGATTCCAGATTTGTGCAACAAGATCAGTAGAGTCATCGAAAGAATATAAGTCTGATACAATGTAATGGTAATACACATTTATAAGCAAGACATCTAGGTTCATTTGTTTACAGAGTTGCCAAGTGAATTTACAATTTTCATCTAACAGGCCAAGGCAATCCACCAAACCTTGATTCTTGATTCTTATAAGAATAGTGAGACTTGGTCCCATGAGGAATACCAAAAACTATTGTAGTCTAGTTTGTTATCAAGCCAAAACTAAAATTATGATCATTATCTAAAAGGCTTTAAATGTAAGCACCCACTAATCACAACCCAGACTAATCATTGGAAGGGTTAAAAATACCTTAACCCAACCTCCAGAGTAGGCTAGTATACCTTGTCAACTTAATATATGTTGACTCTTTTTAGCTCAAAATAGTAAAATCTTAGGGATAGGGATGAAAGGGTTAGAAAATGAATGAATTAATGATGGACAAGTAAAGCTAACAACATAGGCATCCACAAAGAATCCTTTGACAACTTAACTTCTAGAAATAAATATTGGGACTAACAACATTCAAGACTTGACAATATTTAACATCAAATGCTATGGCATACTTAAAGAATTATTTCAAACATCAAGAGCATCAATTATCCAAGTTAACATAATAAGATTAATTCTATAACTAACAGAAATAGAATTCCCATAAACAAACATACATATATGAATCATTCCAATTTGCTCTAAGTTATCAATCAAAATTAATAGAATACACTAACCATAGCAACTGTACTAGCGTAAATAACTTCACAAAATTAATAACAATAGGCAATGTGGACACAAGTCTGAGGTAAACATTCCAAGTAATGCTCATTTCATTAATTACAAAGAATGTACAACAACAATGCAAGCAAACACTTTAGAGCCGACCTTTTGGTAGGAGGTCATTTCTACTATTTATAGTTTTACAAGGAATTTTTGATAAAATAGAGCATTACAAAGAAAAATGAACGCTCAACCAATGATATGCTGACATGGTAGTTTCATGTCTAGTTCAAGAAGAGAGAGAGATGATCTCGGTCCATTGATCCTCTACAAATACCTCTGCAACTTGGGTTATAGCTATGTAATCTTGCCATCGATGGTGTCATCCAACTGTAACTTCTTAATCTGTTACCACGACCTTTACACTGGTTTAAGCTCATCCCCTATTCTTGTTAAGCTCTTATAGCTATAGATCTACATTTTAATCTATTAGGCAGTAGGTTCTAGAAAAAATTGGATTGCTATGCTCTGATTTTCTACTATTTTGGTTTCCCTGGTCTCTGATTTAACTCATTTAAGTGATCTGATGATGTAGTTGCATGACGAACACTAAATATTAGAAAATAAAATAGGGTTGATCTAGACTATTGATCTGAGGATGAACAACTATGATGAATTTCTCGCAATCGCATCCTGCCTTTGTATTTCTCAAAACCGTGTTAGAACTTCACCCCTTTTACTTTTGATAGATTTGGCTGCAAAATCATGTAAAATAGCGTCTTTGAAAACTAAACTGTTCAACTTGTTCACCTCATGACTACTAGAAATATATTCATTTAATCGCTTTCTCTTAAGACAACGCAACATCTTGAATATCTACAAAAAATGTGTAAATCCACATATATGAGATCTTTGTTGCTGAAGTTGTTCCGCGACCACACACTACTACTTTCGCTAAGGAGTTTATCTATTTTTACACTCGCTAAGGAGTTTATCTATTTTTACACTATTACTAAAAAATATAGGTGGTCATGAGAGGGCTTACAATTTGCACTTTTTGACCATGGATTGGCAGATATTCATGGTTTTATGTTTAATCGTTGTTCCACGTGTTAGAATGCACAATTGATTACTTTTGCCCATATTGTTTGTGATTTTGTGAAAATTGATGAATTTTTGCAAAATCGACTTTGTTTCCATTTTCGTGATGCTAACAAAGTAGATGGGCCACCACATGAGGATATTGTTTGATCTTGTATCTTTTGATTTTTTTTGGATTGGAAAAAATTGACAGATTTGAGCCAAATCAACTCCTTTCTAATTTCTACGCTATAAACAAATAATGTAGGTGGTCACGCTTCAATGTTTTTTTCTCCATTTTTTCCATTTTTCGTGGATTCATGTTTTTTTAGCAAATTTGAGCTTTTTTATCTCAGCTACTTCCATTTGCAAAGGATCTCATGGCCACACATCTTCTATCTTAGGAACCAAACTATCAACAGTTTTGAAGTAAGAGACTTGGGGGCTGCAAGTCTATTCTTTTAAGCAAAACCATTGTTAGTGTCTTCTAGGCTGCAACCTTAGGGCATTAACAATTTTGAAACATTAACTGCTTAGTTATCAAGCTCTTTAAAAGTTTGAAACATGTAGATTTCTGAGCCTACACTAGGGTTTAAACCCCTTTTGCTCTCCTCATGTTAGTTTTGTTCTACAAAGAAATAATTTTTTTAATTTAGAAACATCATCTTAGAGTACTTACATCCTAAATCTACATTAAATTGAAGATGTTAAAAAATATTTGATAGTAATCATGTGGTTTTGCCCTTTGAAATAGATAAATATTTGTTTTTTTTTTTTTTGAAAAAGCTTATATAGATAGTTTTTGAATTGGTATTTGATTCAATGTAAAAGTTTATAAAATATATTTAGTTATAGATTTGGTTGATATGGTAGGAAGCTTAGAGTTGCATACCTTAGACCAAGGTTCAAATTTCATAAATGATCGTTAACATTTAGTCTATGGGATTTTAAAGCAGTTGGTTGGAAGCGAAGAGTTCTACACTATAAAACAAGGTTCAAATATCATGGATAAACCTTAACATTTAATAAAATGGTATTAGATTAATCAATTATATTTCATAAATTTCAAAGAGGAGATCTAGGTTTGAATATTACCATGCAATATATACATAATTTCCAAGTTGTTGTAAACCATTATGTGGTCATGATGTAATACGGGTGGGTTCATTTAAATCCTATACAATCGATTAATATATAATATATATTTGAAAATTATTAAATATATAAATAAATAATAAGGTTATCGACCCTATCAAAATAATATAATATTAATAAAAAATCATTCAATCTTAGATCCAATTTTGAAACCATGGATGAGATTACTTCAGGACAAAAATGTTGACAAGGGTTTCGAACAATATGTACAAGGATCAAGTACAAATGGAAAGAATATTTTTTATATGTATACAAGACATTGATGTTAGGAGGCAATTGATTAGAAATTAAAAAAAAATTATTATTCCGAGGGGAGCCAAGGATAAGTTGATTTAGGATTTGAATAGCTCAGGAGAATACACAACAAGAAGTGGAAATAATGTAAAGCACCGACTAAATAGGAATATCACAAGAATATGGAAAGATATTTTGGATAGACCGAACATTTCTAAAGTTAAAATGTTTGTTTGGCTAGTAGGTCATAGAAGAATTTTATCCCTAGATAACCTTATGAAAAGGGCTTTTCATGGTCCCTCACAATGTGTTCTTTGTAAAAAGGAGGAAAGTAGAGACCATCTCTTGGGACACTATTCAATAGTCTAGAAACCTTGATAATGAATTCTTAATATATTTGGTAAATGCATGGTGATGAATTGAAGAATTGAAGAATGGTTAAATCAATGGTAGAGAAATTTTAAAAGTGAGGCTTTATAGACAAATTGGGATATATCAAAAGATACAATACTTTGGACCATATGGCTATAAAGGAATAGAAGAATATTTCAAGGAAAGAAGAGCAGTTTACAGGTAACATAAATGAATATTTGTTTAGCCATAGAAGAGTCTAAACCAACCCTATCAACTCACCCAATCCTTAATCTGGAAGTCGAGAGCCTTCATAGATGGAGTTAAGTCATCAAATGGAATTATGATGTTAGGTATAGGAGAAAAAAGAAGAAGATAAAGAATATAAAGTAGAAACCACCAAATATCGAGTTGATCAAATTCAATTTTGAAGAAGCATCTATAGGAAATATAGGACCATCACCTTTAGGAGGAGGAATAATTAGAAATTATAGAGGAGATATTTTGTCTCATTACACTTTCAATAATGGATTTAAGACAAATAATGAAGCTAAAGCTTGGGTGGCTTTGGAATAGTTAAAATATGCAATCAAATAAATTAGAATAAAGTATGGATGAAAGGTGATTCACTAATATTAATAAATTCAATTTTGAGGAAAGTAAAGGCTCCATGGAATATACAAAAGATAATTATGGAAATACAAGACCTTACTATAGAATTAAAAAAATTAGGTTTAAACATTTATTAAGGGAATGAAATAAATGTGTAGATAGGATAGCCAATAGAGGGGTTTTAATTGAGGATCGTGAAATTAAATTTCTTTTCCATGGTTAGAGGAAGTAGTAAGTTTAGCTGAAGTTGACAAGAAAATGTTGACTGCCTAGATCAAATAATGATTATGATTTATTTTAATGTTTTTCGTTAGTAATATTTTCTTTATTATATAACATTAATGTGATTTTTTTAATAAGTTATGTGCGGATTCTATTGAGGGCCACTCCCATTACAAAAATAAAATATTACATTGCTCTAATTACATTTCTAACAAGCTAATTAAAGTGTATTCAAATTTACCTTTCTATCAAAGATATTCTTCATTTGCCTTTCTGTCAAAGATATTATCCATCTTCCTCAAACTACTATGTTTCCACAATCAACTCCTTTTATATCATATGCCTTCCAAGATTTAAATTCTATCAAGATTAAATTCATCACTACGAATGGATAAAATAGTTTTTGCCCAACTTCTATATCTACAAATATCTTGTCTTTAACAACATCACAATTTCTTAATACCTTATTTTTATAGGTTTCTATTTTTTATTTTTATTTGTGGTTTTAGCCCCACTTCTTGTTAACACTTGTGATATTTGCTTTTGTTTTCTCATATCAATATCCCTATGGGTTTCTTTTTCTCTTTGTTTTTGCTTCTTGGGTCTTCCTCTATTTTTTCATTTCTAGTAATACTTTCATCTTCACCAATCTCTTCAATCTTCTCACATTGCTTATAGTAAGACTTATCATATTTAGGTTTGCTTTGTTCTGAAGGATTTGAAGTGCAAGGAATAACCTCAAAATCACAATCTTATTTATGTTGCCCTAGAAACCCTAAAGTGCAAGGATGTTCTTCTGTAGCAATTACCTTCTTACTCTACCCAAAAAAACCCTAAATTGTTATGGGTTTCCTCTAACCTCATTTATTTTTTATGCTACTATTGAAACCTTAAAGTGCAAGAGATAACATCTTCACTACTTTCACTTTTATTACCTAGAGAGGATTCTATACTACTTGAGGAAGATGAAGATGATTTACCTGGAATAAAATTGACCTCTTTTGTTGTCTTTTTTTTAGGATTTATCTCCACATCTTATTTTGCACCTTTAATTCCTTCTAAACTTGCCAAATGATAATGTAGATAGGATTTCTCTACCTCTTCTTTTGGAGTGGAATATTCTTGATTTGGTCTAGCTTCTGTTATTGTATGATTTATTTGCTTCGTCTGGAATTCTCATGACTAGAATAATTTATCTCTTTCTTCATAGTTTTTACTTTGCAAACTCTTGCCATGTGTTCAATATCGTAATAATTGTGGCAACAAAATGCTATATTTTCATAATCTACTTGCTGATCCCATCCTCCTGATTCATATTTAATCTTAAAGGATTGTTGCAAAGGTTTTGAAATATCCATAACAATATATATTTGAGTATATATAGCATACCTTTGCTCTTTAGTAGTTAGTCTTTCCTTTATGAATTCCCCTAGGGTATTTCCAATATTCTTTAAAACATCCTTATTTATAAGCTAATATGGAAGTCCAAAAAGCCTAACCCACACTGGAAGCTTCTTAATAATTTTTGTCTCAAGAGAAAAACAAATTCATTCCATGGTATCAAATAAAGTGCAACTCTTCCCCTAAACCATGGGCCACTAACCATTATTTTATCCCTAATTTTTGAACTAGAAAATATGACGAGGAAAAAAACTTTACGAAGAAAATTCATAGAATAATTTGAATTCAATCCCCATTTCCACTTAATCCAATCTTGAATCTCCAAAATCCTAGACATGATCTATGAAACTTACATATTAACCCTCTATTTTATAGAATCATTATATCATGTCATCTCATCCTTGATACTTACTTTTGGTGTAAAATCTGCTACATAGATTGAACTTGTCATGTATTTGTTCTTTCGCTTATCTCCAACTTGGGTTATTATACTTCCAAATAGGGCATTGTAATTTCTATCTAGGACATCTTGACTTCCCATTAGGTCTTTCAAATATGACTTTCTTTCCATACTAGCTAATGGGTCTCACTCTTGGCTTGCACTCCCTCTTGGTTTGTACTCCCTCTCAGCTCGCACTAAGTATTAGATTGTACTCTCTCTTGCCTCACACTCGCTCTCAAATTGCACTCCCTCCTAGCTCACAATTGACCCTATCTCTTTTTTTCCCATATTCCTTCACTTAAATATTTTTTTGAAACAATGTTCCATGCTTTTGTGATAAGGGTTTGAAGCATTGATGCACTTTGGATGAACCCGTATCTCTTTTACCATGACTAAATCCTAGCTTGAACTTCCTATTGGATTGCACTCACTCTCAATTTGCACTCTCTTTTGCCTCACACTCACTTTCGACTTGCACTCCCTCCTGGCTCACAATTGCCCCTATCTCTTTTTTTCAGTGTTCCTTCACTTCAACAATTTTTTGAAAATAATATTCCATGAATTTTTGGTAAGGGTTTGAAGCATTGACACACTTCTAAAGAACCCATCACTCTTTTGTCATAATAACATTAATGTATTTTAATATTTATTACAATTTTTGTGGTTGCACTTATGCTTTAGGAAGGAAACTAGCAATCCAGATATGGTAAAGCAGACTATGATAGTGCGATGTTTCAAAAATATTACTCTACTAAGATGCAATGCATAGAAAATAGAGGTGGATTTTTGGTATTGTGAAGACTATTATAGAAAAATTCAAGAAGGATGCTAAATTCTAGAATATTTGTATACACACAAAAAATTGAAGAAGATCTAGAAAATGAAAATCAAGAATTCAAACATTTTATGAAAAATGATATAGGTATCTAGCTATAGCAACTCAATTGAGATGAGAATTGAATCTGTTTGTAAAATCTCAAGCTCTAAAGGAGAGATTTATAATTTTTAAGGGTGGGGGACCCGAGTACAACCCCTTGTTCTCTACAAAAAAAAACATAATATTATATTTTTTATTAGGTCAATTGGACTATATTTGTATTGTTCTTTAATTAAATATATTTTTCATTTCATTTTCTATAGAATATATTCCTCACTTGATCGAGTGCAAGCCAGAAGTGATCCTCATATTTTTTTGTTTTAGACAACAAGAAAATATTGAGTTACAACAAGAAGCAAGTGTGAGTACAAAGCAAAGTGCGAGCATCATATTTTTGTTAGCAAATGAGCCCAAAGATAGCACAAATTCAAGTTCCTATGATCTTAAAAATACTTACAAATAATCACAATATCAATATTGCACAAAATAAAACTTCATTGATTATAAAAAATTCTTAATACAAACTTCACTACAAAGTTATTACTTATTACATTAATTTGTTTCTCTATTCAGTTACATAGCATGGAGATTTGTCTTCAATATATAACCTTATAAAAGACTCTTGAATACCCATGTCTATTGCTCTCCTCAAAATCTTGGGAGATGCAACCTTTCACATGCCTTTCTTACATTATGACAAAGCTTCTCATGATTACATAACCTCATACTTCACATCTTGACACATCTCATATGACTCTTCACTTCCACACTTGACACCTAACACACATGACTCTTCACTTGCACACTTGACACCTTTCACACTTTATTACATAACACATAAACACTCTTCATAACTTGACATCTACATTGACACAAATATTCAACAACTACTAATCTAAATATTTAAAATAGTACTCAATGGTACTTCAATGGTACTCAATGGTACCAAATAATATAATACCTCTAACACCCCCTTGTATTACATTATTTAGTGTGAAGACTTTTAGCCTTCAATTTTCAACTATGGTCTTCTTCATGTCTTCATCTTCTAGTTCTAACTTTGATGTTGTTGGTACCAAAGCTACAATTGTTGTGACCATGGTTATTTCCATAGTAGCATTTGCAATGATTTGTTTAATTTCATCTAATACCATCATTAATATACCTTTTATAGTGCTCCATTCATGAACACTATTTCCTTTGTACCAACAAGTTTTGTGGGTATGATTATGGCTCCCATAATTTTTACAATGAACAAGATCTCAACAATCTTCAATTTTATGTCTATGTTTATTGCACTGCTCACACATGTGAGTGTAATTTGATCTATTTTTTGGATGGATTTTAATAGGAATAAAATAATTGTTTCTTGTTTTTGCAACTTTCCTTGATGTCTTGAATGTCACTATTGTATTGCAATCTGATTTTCCTTCATTATTAGCATCTTCAAAACAAATTTTTATGCACTATTTAAGAATCATAAGAATTATACTTTCTACTTCTCTTTAAATGAATTATATATGCTCCATAAATTTTGTTTTCTCATGTTGTCTTTATTTTGAAAAAAATTGTAAATGATTCTTGGAAGTTTGTCATGTTTCATGGATATTTATTTTTCCTTGCTTCCTAGCTATGATATAACTCTTTTAAATTTTTTTATTTTCTTAAACAAATCCTTCAATCAACTTAAATTTATAGCTTTTAATCTTTAATTTCAATTTATTTTCCTCTTCTTATAACTCCCAAATTTTAATTTCAAATTCTTTCCTCCAATTTCAAATTTCAATTTTAAATTCCTTCTTCATTCTAATTTCAATTTCTTGATTTACCTTAAAATTACAATCCCAATTTTCAATTAATCAAACTTGAAAAACTCAATTTCAATTCATTTTATTTTCATTTCCTTATATCTTCAATTAATACATTCCTTTTAACTCCAAAGTTTAACCTTTAATTGTCAATATCTTTATAATTTCTACATTAATCTTCAAATACTTATAACTCCTGTAGTTTAATCAATTATCTCATGAAACACCTCATAAATCACATGTGCCCTTAAATAATATGAAAAGAAAGTCATCTCTTAAAGTCATAATTGGAAGTAAGGATACCGTAGTTGGAACTATGGATTCCATAGTAAACAAGAGAAAGAGTATATATGTGGCAAACCCTATCCACTTAGTAGATATTACACTAGAAAATATTAGCAATGATGAGATGATTGAGAAGGATATGATTATTCTTAAAAGTAGAGGGTTAATATGTAAGTTTCAAAAATACTATGTAGGTCATTGGAAGATTGAAAATTGGATTAAATCAAAGTGGGGATTGAATTAAAATCACTCCACAATGTTTATTCCAAAAAAAATTCCATCCTCATTTATCTAGTTCATAAATCAAGAATTAATTAATGAATGGTAACCTATGGTTCAACAAAAAATATTCGTTATATTTAAGGCCATAGAAAGATAATTTTTATGTGGAAAAAAATACTACTGAAAGGTGTTTGGTGTGGATTAGGTGTTTTGGGATACCATACCAACTTATCCATAAATAGGTTTTTGGATAATATTGGCAATACTCTAAGGGAGCTCATCTAAGAGGAGCTAAGTATTAATGAGTGAAGGCATACTATATATACCCAAATATGTGTTGCCATAAGCTTTTCAAAATATTTACCATAGTCCATTAGGATTAAATATAAATCAAGATAGGAGAATTAACAAGTAGATTATGGATACATTGAGACTAAACATATGGCAAAAGATTACAAAGTGAAAATGATGGGGAAAGAAAGAGAAAATTTGGGTGTGAAACAAACTTCAATATCAAGCAAGGAGATCATATCATAGTAGAAGTTGGGTCAAATAAATTTTTTTCAAGTCCCAAGAAAGTGGCAAAGAAAACTCCTCTATATCATAAAATGGAAAAGACCATTACAATTTACTCAATTAAACTATTAGAAGAAAAAATGACACAAGGGATGAGGAAGTATAATGTGCAAATTCAAATTTAAAAAGAAGTTAAAGGTGGAGAGGAAGATGGGGATGCAAATTAAAAAGTAAAGGGGGCAAAAGAGGTCAAGTTTAATACATGTAAATCATTTTCATTTTTCTCAAGTAGTATAAAATCCTCTCCTTGCAATAAAAATTAAAATAGTATAAAGTGTATCCATTACAATTAAAGGTTTCAAGAGTTGTATAATAAATAAATGCATATAGAGGATATCCATCAAAGTTTAGAATTCTAGGGCAACATAAAAAAGTAATTACCATAGAGGATCATCCTTGTACTCTAAAGTTTCCAAGGCAACATAAATAAGAAAGTGTTTGTTAGGTTATTGTTAGTCATCAAATCCGCACAAGAAAGGACTTTCGGTGGGGTTTGCGTGCCCTGGACCTGCGACCAACGTTGAAAGGCCGAGGGGAAGAGATGCCCCTCGTGCCAATCTCCGGAGAAAGGCCGGCTCCTATACTAATCTACTTTTGGGGTTTGAGATAAGAGTGCAGGAAAGAAATAAAAGGAGTTCGGGTTAGAGAAAGAAATAAAAAGGATAAGGGTTAGAGATTGATGATTCAAGGTGGGGAAGAACAGGAAGCACGATCACTCACTAATAACTCGAATAGCAGCAAAGAACACCAAGAACAGATGAAAGAAACGAAATGCCAAACTTCCTATGTATCCTCTGGACGAGTTCGTAGGGTTCTCCTTTCTCTTCTCGCTGGAATTCAGGATTCAGAGTAACAGCGATTGAGATAAGGGAATAACAGAAACCACGATCCACCAGGCAAGCATAAAAGAAGGCCGATAAGGCATTTTTCCTCTCCTATGTATCCTTCAGGGCGAATTTTAGGGTACAGTCCCCAATCGCACACCGGATTCGAAGATTCAGTAGTCTCAAAGATACGAGTGCAGAAAAGACAAAAGAATTAAGCATAGAAGGCAAGGATAAAAGAGAGAAATGGAGTACAAAAATCTTTAGTATTAGACGCAGGACATCAAGTTACAACAGCTTTCTAGCAAAAAGTTCCCCCATTTTACATTGCAAAGCCTAGGTTTTTATAGAGGACCCGACCCTCTGAATCATTATTACAAAATCGATGGAGTACACCCTCGGGCCCTGAGAAATCGGCTCCTCGCTATTGCTACGGATGATCTCTCAAATCGGCTACCAAAACTGGTAACGGTGACCGAGTCAACCGGGGAAAGACGCATTAAATGAGCCACCTAGGTGTCCTTGGATTGCAGGTGCGGTGCTCGAGTGGCGGCCATGCTTGCCGGGCTCTTCTTCTCGAGCTGATACTTCGCATCCAATTGCCAAAAATGTGCAATGGGCTTATCGAGCAAGAAAATATGCATTTATGAGGCCTTCTGATTGCCTCGAGAAAATACCCAACTTGGGAAGCGTTCCTCGGGAAGCGCCTCGCTGATTTTCGCTTCGCAAAACTACTTCGAGGGCGTGGAGTGCCGAAGCCGATCCTCCTCTATCCTTCGTTGCTTCGCTGGCAAAATTGCTTCATCGATGGGTTGGGACAAACACTTCGGGCCGATCTTCTTTTGAAACGGTGGTTCGAGGGAGTTTTGGCCGAAGCACTTTCTCGACTTCTACTGCTTCGAGAGAAATTTGGCCGAAGTGGATTTTAGAAATACTTCGGGCCCGAAGTATTTTCTTTGCCTTAGCCGATTCGGGCTATCTTTTCTTCTTCGACGAACTTGCTTGGATGCCGCTTCGCAAACTCTTCACCCGAAGTAGTCACTGGGAATGCTTCGGGTGCGAAGTGTTTCCTTCGGACCTTTTCGGCAAAGTTCTCGCCCGAAGTGATGATTTGAAGCGCTTCGGGCCCGAAGCTCTTTTCTTTTCATTTTGTCCACCAGGGGGCGATAGGGAAAACCAAAATTGCTATAACTTATAAACAAAAGAAAACTTTCAACAAAACAAATATTATACAAAGTTTCAATTTTTCTACCCCTTGGTGGAATGTGACAATATTGTCAACATTCTTGGCGGCTCGCGGGGCAACGAGCTCGTCTCGATGGTAGAACCCTCAACTTTTATCCATTGGGCCAGAGTTACCTCTAGACCCTTCTCCTTGTTCTTTTTCTGGGGGCGCTTCCACAGCTTGTCCTTCCTCTTCCTCTTCTTTCTCCTCTTCTTCCGCTACTGCTTCTTCTTCTCCCGCTGCCATTGCTTCTGCTACGTCCTCAGCTGTTGGTAGTGGGGCCAGGTGGACGCGGATGTCTCTTAAGGTTCGGCGAACCTGAGACCAGACGCTTTTCGTGAACAGCTCCTGATCCTCCAGGGATTTGACCAAAGCACGAAATCTATCGATCTGCCTGATTTTTGCATGCTGGGACCTAGTCTGTAGATCATTTAGGGAAGCGACGATTCTATAGTATTTCAATATGTAATCAGCAACCTGCTTCTCTGTTATTGGTTCGGCCCACTCGTCTATCTCCGAAACGTCGCCTTCAAACTGCTGCCACTTCGGCATGATATCTTCCTTGGCTAAGGGCTTCCCATCATTATCCGTGAAGCTCGGGAAGCCTAAGGAGAAGAGGTCCTCGAAGTAGCCCATTGACGTGCGCCTCTCACTTTCAAATGCGTCCAGTAGGATCTTCGCCTTTTGAGCTTTCTTGGCTATGGAGAAAAAGGCGCGAACTGTGGCCTGGGCCGTTGACCAATCCCTTGTTGTCCGACTCATCGCTGCGAGCTTCAAATCTTGATACCTTGCACCCTGGACCTTGAGGGCCAGCTTGAGTCGGGCTCTGACATTCTGAATGACTTCTTCGACGATTGGCCCTCCTTCGATGGTGGCAACCTGGGCTTCTATGGTGTAAACTAAAACTGAAAGGGCACTGATAGCCCGAGACCTAAAATTCTTGAGCAGATATGAGCGAATCTCCTTGATTTTGCTCCTGTCAAATAGCCCTAGGCCTTCCTTCTCGTGCAGCTGTATCTGAGCTTGCAAGATCTTACTTTCAAGTTCCTTGGCCCTCAAATCATTTTTGGCCTGCCTTTGTGCTTGATTCTCAGCTGTGCACTCCAACTGGGCTATCCGCAGCTTTAGGGCGTGTGCTTCTTTCTGCATCAGCTTGCACTGCTCTTCGGCCTCTGCCAATTTGGAGTGAGCCCTTGCTAGCTCCTCCTCCAGCTTGATGTTAGCATTCTCGGCTTCGAACCTGCGCTTGTTGGCAATGTTGGCATGTGCCTTGAAGGTCTCGATTCCAATGTGCATAGAGGCGGACTCCTTGTCCACGTTCAGATGTTCCAAGTCCTTCTCTTTATCCTGATATTCATAGTCCACTGGAGTCATTTCATCCAGGGGCTTCTGGACTTTGGGTATCTTCTTTACTTTATGCAACTTTCCTGCCTCGAAATCGAAGACGGCACATTTCTCAACTTGAGCGAGCGAGCGCCCTCTCTTCTTTCTTGCCTCTTTTAACATTCTCTCTGTGTTCTGTCAAGCTTGGAGGAGTTTTTTGGCCAAGGGGGATTCCCGTATTGAGGACAGCTCGGAGTCGAATGCGGCTGGGTCTACAACCGAGGGATTGAACAAATATAAGGAGTTGAAGGGGGTAGCCTCACCCGAAGGTTCGGCAATAGGGGTGACGGGGGCTTCGACGAGGGGGAGCACATTATGTACAATGGAGGAATGAGCCTCGAGGTTCGGCATTGGACTGTTAGCTTCGCCCTGGTTGATGACTGAAGGGTTGGCGGTGTGGCTGGGCGAAGTAACTTCGACAGGTTTGTCCTGGCCGAAAGACTCAGGGGGAGTAGTTAGGGACACGACGTAAGAAGGTGACTGACCTTGTGGAGGTAGGGTGGACAGGTGAGAGCTTTCGGCCAGGGCCGGGGTGGACTTACGAGCAACCAGAGCATAAGGTGAAGAAAACGTACCTGCGTGCCCTCCTGGCAGAGCGGCCATGGTGACCTCCTGGGTGATTGGTCTTTGTTCCTCCTGGGCCTCGATGCTCTCGACTTCAATGACTTCCACGAGTTCCTCCACGTCAATGACATCTACGTTTGGGATCATTTCGACACTTGGTGGAGTTTCTCCGTTGTTTGCTTCGGCCGAGCCCGATATTGATCTTTCGATAGGAGCGCTCGGAGTGCCTGTACGCGGTCGCTTTGGGAAGTTCGAGGGTGCCTGTGTAGGTTCCCGCTCCTTTCTTTTCCTCCTCTTGAGGGGTTGCTCTGATTCCTCTATTGTTGTCTCAAGATCTTCGGATGGACTTTGTAGTACAGCTTTTGGCGCAGCCCTGGCTACTTTTTCCTTGGGGACATTATCAGTCCTCCCGGGGACTTCGTCTGAACTTGGGGTGGCCGATGGAACGAAATCGACGAAGGACAAGGGTTTCCAAGACCCAATATTGGTCTGATACACAATTGCGAATTCCCTGTCCATTGTTAGAAGCCCGTAAGAATTCATCTTTCGACGATGGACTCTCATAATCCACCATTCTCTTAACTGCTCCTCGTCCCAGTCTTTTAACTCCTCTTTTAAATCGTCCCTTGCTTTTTTCCAGAAAGTGGAGTCAGGAGTTGGGAATGGGTACTGGTCTGGGTCGAATTCGACCTCCATAGGATAGAAGTCATGCCAAGGAGGCAACGTCCTCATCTCCTCTAAGTGCCACTCCAGGTCCGTACCATTGGGGTTATTCCTCTGCTCCAGAATTTTGGGGCGAGGACAGACATGGAAGTTTTTGCTTTTCAAATGGTCTCTCATCACCCCCAACGGGTCGTAGAGCCACCTCTGTGGTATTTGAAGTAGACCAAAATCGGCGAGCTTCTCCTCCAGGTATATGTTCTGCTTCAGGGCGAAGACTTCGATCACTCCCATCTTGAAGGGGAAGTCGCAGGTGTGTGCCCACTTTCGTCCGTGGCCGTAGGTTTCGTCGGTCGCGTCGCTTTGCCGAGCAACTTCCAGGGCAAATTGGTACTCCGAAGGGAAAAAAGGCAGCAAGAAGGGCTTCCCCGTGAAGCCAAAAAGGCGGATCACAAGCCCTTGTGTCAATTGAAACACGTCCCCTCTTCTCTCCAGTACCACTTTATCTCTAAGGCAGAGAGGCACCCGAGGGCTAGACCCTGTCAGAATGTGCATCGCAGGTCCCAAAAACTGCTGATTGAAAGGGTAATAGGACTCCGACCTCAGCAAGAGACGGGTCCACTGATATACAGGCAAAGGGATCCCATCCTCGCCGACTGGTGAAACATCACAATGGTGAAGGGCTTTATGTACATGAAAGAAGAAAAGCCAAACCAAGAAGGAACAAGGCTGGAAGTGCGGCTCCTTGCTAGCATCCTTCATGGATGTCAACCGCGTATGCAGATTTCGGGCCACCCATTCTCGCCCAATCGAAGAAAACCGGGTTGGTGTTCGGCCGCGAAGCGTCGGGGGCATAGAACTCTCCTCTGGAAATGCATTCGGCTAGCGACACCTGCCATGGGTATACCAAAGTATCGCTTGACAAGCCTCCCACCCATGCAATGATAGAGAATATATCTGTGTTCTTGAAGGCCTCCAAGGGCAGGGGCATCTGGGGTCGCTTGCCGGAAGAAAGTCCGCTTTTGAGGTTTTCACGCAAAAAGTTCAGGATGAAGGGATTAGAAGTGAACTTATCCGTTTGTTCGCTCAGGCTAACATTGCGAATGGTATAGCCTTTTGGTGGCCTTTGCTGTGGTGCGAACGCTGCCTGCACATCCTCCTTCATAATGGAAAACAATTTTTTACCCGAGGCGTCCAACACCTGCCTAGTTTGCGGTTGATAGTTCTGAGCAATGGCGTATATGAGCTCGGGGCAGTGATGTGTAGGAGGGACTAGATACCAATATATGTGGGAATAATACGCCGTGGCCCTCTTGTTCTCCGCTGAGAGCCTGCTTTTCATGAAGTCGATGGTGTACCGGAGCTCGGCCACGGTTCTTGAGAGCTCTGGGTCTCTGATTTTTGCCCACTTATCGACAGGTGGTTCTATGCTGGGCTCGTCATCAGACTCTTCCCTTTCTTCCATCACTTGTTTTCCTGGGCGTGGGGGAGGATTGACCCTCCTAGGTCTCTGTTTCTTTTCTTCTGTGACTCTCGCCTTCTCTGGAACCGTCGTCTCTGGTTCTTTTCCTTTCTGAGTGGGGTTCTTCCTTCCCATTGTGAACGATCGCAGGAGAATAACTTGTGATGTAGAAGAGTTCAGCACCTCAAAACAAGGGATGGGATAATCATGACGAATAGTGAAACCTTTGATGCAGAAGCTCTCCGAGGTGACAGAATGCAGACTCGACTCTCACACTTGCAAATGGTTTGTTCTTAACGGGCATCTGCATTTTATAGCTTCGGAGGGCAACTTTCGGCATTTATGGCAACCACCATAATTACTTCATGGGCCTAGCCCGAAAGTATCGCTGTGGCATCTGATTGGCCATATGGCGATGTCGTACGTGGGGCCATGCAATTCGGCAATTAGATTTTGTATTGGGAACGCGAATCGCTGCCACCTGGTACCCTGGCATGGCTTTTTGGTTAACGAACTGCCTTGGGATGAGTGCCACTTCTTTCATATTGAGTTCATCTGCTTTGGCCCCCTTTTGAGGCTGCTATCGACATGTTCCCCGAGGCACATCCTAAATGTGTCCGCCTCGCATGCGTGGTTCGGCGATATAGAGTTGGCGAAGAAAATACTTCACCGCGAAGTTCTTCTTCGGGCTGATTTTCTTCATTTCGAGCCCGAAGTTCTCCTTCGCCACGTTGTTGCTTTGGATCACGAACACCGTCGACCGAAACCCATTTCATCGAGGAGGGCCTCGCCAAGAACTACTTTGGACAACACCTTCGGCACATTTCTTTAGCGAAGCATTTTCCACGTCCTTGATTTGCATGTGGTTTGGTTCTACGAGGATGAACTGCTTCGCGATGAACTTCCCTTCGTCGGCTACTTCGGACCGAAACCCCCCGAAGGCGATTTCGATCATGCTTTGTGAAGCCGAAGCCAGGAATCTAGCTTTTGTGATTGAAGTGGCGCTTGCTCGTCGTGATCTTTTGAACAGAGTATAGACAAAGAACTGAAAACCCTATATACAAAGATATATACAAATTTTTTTTTTTTTTTAGAGCACATAACTCAGCGATTGAAGGTCTTCAAGTGAAGACCATTGACGGAGATTGGTAAAACTTGGCCATTCACATCTTTGAGGATGAAGGAATTGGCCGAATTCACTTTTACTATTTCAAACGGTCCGTCCTAGAATGCATCCATTTTGTCATGATTCCTAGGCTTGGCCTTCCATGAATCCCACCTCCATACCAGGTCTCCTGCTTTGAATGTGCGATCGGATGATTTCCTTTTGAACCATTCTCGGTGACCTCAAGATGCCGTGCGAAGTTCTGGTAGGCCTTTTCACGTTCCTCTTCTAGTTGTAGTAGCTGGACCAGGCGTTCCTCCATCGGGTTGGCTTCATCTTCTTCTAGCAACTGTAATGCAGGGATCTCGAGGTGAGTGGGCAGGATGGCCTCCTTGCCGTAGACCAGAGCATAAGGCGAAGTCTTGATTGACCTCTTGATAGAAACCCGATCGGCCCACAAGGCCCGATCCGAGAAGGAGGTGCCAAGTTCTTTTGTTTTGATCGATCAGCTTTCTCAGTATCCTCAACAGGGTTTTGTTGGTGGATTCTGCCAATCCATTGCCCTGGGGGTAATAGTTGGAAGACACCTTATGATATATCCCATACTTGTATAGGAACTCATTGATCTTTGCGCCCGTGAAACCAGGACCGTTATCTGTAATAATTGCTTCGGGGATGCCGAAGCGGGTAATCAATCCTTCCAGGAAGGTGACAACAGTATCTTGATCGACATGTTTTGTGGGGACTGCCTCGGCCCACCTGGTGAAGTAATCACCACAGTAATGAATTTGTGTCCAACGGAGGAGTTTGGCGATATGGCCCCTACGAAATCCAGTCCCCATTGCTGAAAGGGGGCTTCCACTTGTATCGGTCGGAGTGGCATCGAAGCATTTCTGCTTCGGCCGACGAATCTCTGGCATTGCTCGCACCTTCGGCAAATGGAGAAGGCATCGACAAAGAGTGTGGGCCAATAGTAACCCGCCTTGATTATCTTTAGCGCCGTCGCTCTTCCAAAAAAGTGTCCTCCAGATAGTCCCGAATGAAATTCGCCCAGGATTCTCCTCTTATCATCATCTTTTATGCATCTGAGGAGGACGCCGTCGATGTTCCTGAAAAATAGGCCTTCTGGGCGCATAGCGTATCGGGCGGACCGCATCCTGAAATGCCTTCGCTGTGAAGCATTCAGATGCGAGGGGCATCTTTCGATGCTGAAATATTCCACTATTTCATCGACCCAATCTTTCTCGGCCTCTTCCTGATTAGCGAGGCATTCTCCTATTGGCAAGTCCTCCGACTGACAGTCTGTTATTTCGGCCGTTGCATTCTTCGCCAGCTCTTGACATAGTGCGCGACCGTGAACTAGTTTGGTGGGCTTGATCTCAATATCGAACTCTTGGATTTTGCTTACCCAACCAGCTCTCTTGCTTCCCAGTTCCCCTTGAATAATGAAACTACGCACATCGGGGTGAATGACGAAGACTGTGGTTCGACTCGAGAAATGAACTGTTTGAATTTCCTGAGAGACTTCATTACTGCATGCACTTGACGCTCGATGAAATTGTACTTTTCTTCATGGGGATTGATTATCTGGCTGAGGAACGCAATGGGACGTTCCTCTCCATCTTCCCCCTTTTGCGTCAAGACCGCGACGTAGCTTTCAGGTTCTCCTATTGCATACAGGATAAAATCTCGACTGTAGTCGGGGTTGATCAAGACCGGTGCCTGAACAATTCGGGCCTTGATTTCTTTGAATGCTTTTCTCCTCTCTTCTAGTCCGTACAAATTCTGCGCCCTTCTTTAAAAGCTCAGACATCGGCTTAATGACCTGGGCGAAGTCTGGGACAAACTTCCTTACGAAGTTAATCTGACCGAAGAAATATTGAAGGCCCTTTTTATCCGCTGGGATTGGGAGTTTCATCAGAGCTTCGGCTCTGTCAGGATCCACGGCGAGACCCTTTTCCGAAATTGCGTGTCCCAGCAGCTTTCCTTCGCTGACTGCGAAGATAGACTTTTTTGGATTGATTGAGATGCCAAACTCTCGACATTTTTCAAAAATTTGTTGAAGATGTTCTGGGTGGTTTTCTCTCTTTCGGGAGAAGACGGTCATGTCATCCAAATAGATAACAATAACCTTGTTCAGAAGCTCGCCAAAAGCTAGATCCATCGCCCTCTGGAAAGTAGCTCCCGCATTTGAGAGGCCAAAAGGCATTCGCTGGTAGGCGAATGTGCCCCACTTGGTTGTGAATGCGGTCTTATGCTGGTCTTCGTCCCTGACCCGCATTTGATTATATCCGGAGAAACCATCAAGCAGGGAGAATCGTTGAGCTCCAGCCATCGAATGCAAGATCTGATCGATCTACGGGAGAGGATAGTGGTCCTTGAGGGAAGCATGATTCAGGTTGCGGAAGTCCACGCATAACCGGATGTCTCCATTCTTTTTCTTGACAGGGACCAAGTTCGCTACCCAGGAAGAATGCTTGATGGGATAAATGATCTTTGCTTCGAGCATTTTTAGTAGTTCGGCCTTCATCAAGACCTCGATCTTTGGATTAACCGGCCTTTGCTTCTGTCGAAAAGGTTTGGCCCCTTCTTGTAATTCAATTGTATGTTGGATCAGCTGCCGATCATATCCCTTGAGGTCGTGATAAGACCAAGCCACGATATCTCAGGTACCTTTTACACAAACATCGGATTCGCTCTATTTCTTTTGAAGTACAATCGGTCCTGACCTTTATTACTTTCCATGGTTCCAGTTCTAAATCTTGATATTGCTGCACGCTGATCTGAATCCTATGGGAGAGCGATCGATCATTTTGATCGAAAAGGCTTTCAAGCGTGATCAATCCTTTGGGAACGTGGTTGTTCTTCAACTGGACCAATCCTTCATATTCTTCCTCATCCAGGCTTCGGTCTTCGACTGTAGCGGCTTCTTGGATCATGAAATTGACGATCTGCTCATCATTGTCAAAAACTTGCTAGTGTAAATCTCTGTCTGGGACAGAGGGTCTATAGATCATCCTTACAGCCTTCGGCTTATGCACCATATCATCCACTAGAGAATATCGAGCTGCGATGGATGCTAAGACATCTGCATGTCGATTCTTTTCTCGTGGAATAGACTGTAGATTGAGGGATTCAAACTGGTCAAACAGGTCCCATACCCTATTGCGGTATGATTTAAGATAGTGCTTCTTTGAAGAGCATCTATTGGTGACCTGGTTGCAAACTAGTTCAGAATCTCCGAAGATTTGAAGATGCCTTATGCCTAACTTGTCAGCTTTCTTGAGTCCCAAGCACAAGGCTTCATACTCTGCTGCATTGTTGGTGCAGCTCCATGTCAATCGGTAGCAATATTCCTTTTGCTCATCGGACGGTGAAATCAGAAGGATTCCTGCCCCGACGCCATTTTTGCATCGGGCACCGTCGAAGAACAATTTCCATAGTCCTTCTTGAGCATAAACCTTCCCCTCCATTTTGGCTGGTTTCTCGGACTTGGCGATGGTGTAACACCCCACCTCAGTCTCTATCATGGCATTGAAATCTGCCAATGAAAATTCATCTTCACAACATAACTGTGCGAGGGATTCCTAGACTAGATCCACTTGCTCTAGCTCCTCCGCGATCGTATGCACAGGGCCACTGCTCTCTTCTTCGGACATCTTCTGAACCAGGAACGTAGAAGGCTTTTCATTATAGATCTTCACCTTCTTCCCTTTGAAGGGGATCTCCAGATGAGTGTAGTCCATGGACAGATATCCGCCCAGCTTTGCCGTGAATTCCCTCGACAGGCACATGTTGAAGTAGGGCTCAAGGTCCACGACTACCACCTCTTGTATGACTATGATTTGAGGTGCCTTATGTAGCCGAATAGGAATATCTTTGATGACTCCTATAGTCTTCACTGGGGTACCGTCCAACTGGAGGACTCCGTGACTGCTTCGTGTGTATTCCATGCCTATTTCCTCGCATACTGCCTTCGGCATTACTGTCGTCGCAGCTCCAGAATCTATCATACAATTATGCACGATATATCCTTCCATTTGTAAGGATAAGTAGAACGGTGGTGGTCTATTTTTTCCCGTGATGGACGCGGATAGGGTCTGCACCAGGGCGAGCGGTTCTGCCTTCTTTGTATTAATCCTCTTCAATGATTCTTGCAGCAGGTCCACTTGTCCAGGAAGTTGCAGAGCATCATACAGACTGATTTTGGCTGGAATCCTCTTCAACTCTTCTACGATGTTGTAGGCTGGGGAGCTATGCACCTCAGGTTCCTTTCTTGGTTCGTACTTGGTGCGATATTGCTCTGTCGCTTCGACCCTTTGTCGCTTGGTGAGCGAGGGAAACTTGAGCTTCTCCTTAGCCTGTTCTTTGGTCTCCACCTGAGGTGGTTCGACAATGGCCTTTTGGGCCTTTTCTTTGACTGGAGCTAGCGGAGGAGCTTCGCTCGGGGCCGAAGAGGATGGTTGTCCCTTCTCAAATCGAGCGTGTACCTTCAAAGGAGCCATCTGAGTAGCATCCACCTCTATCGACCTTTTACCTCCCCTGGTAAGGACCGCGACTGGCTCTTCCTCGCCGATGGACAAGTTCTGATCCAATTGTCTGATGACGTTGACTTGGCCGCCTTGACCGCTGCTTGTTAGTGTCTGCACGTAGTGTTGATGCAACATGCATGTATTCTCCTCGTGAGGATCATTACATGTAGAGCACCAATATACATGATCGAAAGTGCTTGGGGCTTCATCTATCGCAGCATTTCTTGCCGAAGCTTTTCCTTGATGGACCGCTTGATCTTTGGTAAGTGCAAGCATGGGATAAGACCTTCTTGGTAGAAACTCTTGTTGTGCTTGCTTCTTCTTGACAACGGTCATGTCGTTGGACAAGGTCTGCACTGTGGCATTTAACGATTGCATTTCTTGCAGTATCTTGGCTTGCATATCATCGACCTTGGGAACTGATGGTAAAGAAGCCATAGTCGGTATCGGAGGTAGGGCAGGATGTTGGAGGGGTGCTGGCAACATCGAAAATGTTGGAGTGATAGTGGGGGGCGTAGTTGAAAGTGTGGGGAAATGTATCTATGGAGCGGTGATCTGCGACACAACGGGATTCGGGTTCCAGGATGAGATCGGATATGCAGGAGTTGCAAAATCTGTGGAGCGACTGCGCTCGCGTACTGGGCTTGAAGGAACTCGGGGAGTATGGGCATTGGCATTCTTTGAGGGAGTTTACCCATGGCTATGAGGTCCGTTTCTGCTTTCTTGGCTAACCCATACAACTCTGGAAAGGTATTGACATTTGAGTACCTTATCATAAGACCTATATCAGGGTTGAAGGCCCGAAGGAAGTAGTACGCCATGGCTTCATCAGTTGGGCGAAGTCCAACTGGGACTCTTTGCCAGGTTCGAGCGAACCTAACATTGAAGTCCGCAATCTCTTCTTGTGGATGTCTTTGGATTGAAGTGAATTGCTGCAGAAGAGAAGTTGGATCGACGGACTCATTGAAGCCTTGCATCAACTGCCCGGCTAACTGGTCCCATCCCGTAATAGTGCTAGAGTGGCAGAGATCTGTACCAATAGAGGAGTTTTCCTCTAAGGGAGAGAACCAGGAGCTTCACCATCACTCGCTCTTCTGTGATATCATGGATTGCCGCCAGGGAAATGATGTCCTGGATATGCTCTAGAGCAGTCTTTTCGGTTCCATCGAACGTCGGGAGCTTTTTGATTGCAGTAGGTGGAACTTGCCCTTGGCCCGCGAGATTCAATGGTGACGAAGAATTCCATGCTGGAAATAATCTGGGCGGCGGTTGTTGTTGTTGTTGTTGTTGTTGTTGTTGGGCCATATTTGTGCCTGGGTTCTGTGGAACAGAGGTCCCCGAAGTCCCTCTTGGGTTGCTCGTCGGAAGGCCAATGGGAACGGAGGCACTAGGATGCTTCGATGAGTTGGGAGGATTTGGAGGAAAACTAGCTGCTGAGCTATCGAAAGTTAGGCCTTGCTCGTCAACAGTAGCCTCTTGCGAGGATGTTCCACGTAAGAGATATTCGGGGGTAACTAACCTAGAGCGTTCCCCAAAGGCGTCAATATCAAGCTCAAAGAACTCGGTTTCCTCTCCTCTATTCCTAACTCTCCATCTTGTTTGCATGAAGGCACAGGCTTTAGTACTGGTCTTTACGACTTGAAGATTCTCAGGTAAAACAGAGTCGCCAGATGCTAAGAGTCTCTTAGTAATGAGAGCATCGATTCTCACTACTACTCAGGGGATGAGACTGACCGGATCTCACCGAGAACTTTGTTAGAACTACTGGCTCCGATGAAGACGGGCTAGAAATTTTCTCAAATATGGGACCTTGAGTCCCACCAGGCGTGCCAAAAACTGTTGGTCATCAAATCCGCACAGGAAAGGACTTTCGGTGGGTTTGCGCGCCCTGGACCTGCGACCAACGTTGAAAGGCCGAGGGGAAGAGATGCCCCTCGTGCCAATCTCCGGAGAAAGGCCGGCTCCTATACTAATCTACTTTTGGGGTTTGAGATAAGAGTGCAGGAAAGAAATAAAAGGAGTTCGGGTTAGAGAAAGAAATAAAAAGGATAAGGGTTAGAGATTGATGATTTAAGGTGGGGAAGAACAGGAAGCACGATCACTCACTAATAACTCGAATAGCAACAAAGAACACCAAGAACAGATGAAAGAAACGAAATGCTAAACTTCCTATGTATCCTCTGGACGAGTTCGCAGGGTTCTCCTTTCTCTTCTCGCTAGAATTCAGGATTCAGAGTAACAACGATTGAGATAAGGGAATAACAGAAACCTCAATCCACCAGGCAGCATAAAAGAAGGTGACAAGGCATTTTTCCTCTCCTATGTATCCTTCAGGGCGAATTTTAGGGTACAGTCCCCAATCGCACATCGGATTCAGGATTCAGAGTCTCAGTATACGAGTGCAGACAGACAAAAGAATTAAGCACAGAAGGCAGCATAAAAGAGAGAAATGGAGTACAAAAATCTTTAGTATTAGACGCAGGACATCAAGTTACAGCAGACTTTCTAGCAGAAAGTTCCCCCCTTTTACATTGCAAAGCCTGGGTTTTTATAGAGGACCCGACCCTCTAAATCATTATTACAAAAATGGCGGAGTACACCCTCGGGCCCTGAGAAATCGGCTCCTCGCTGCTGCTGCGGATGATCTCTCAAATCGGCTACCAAAACTGGTAACGGTGACCGAGTCAACCGGGGAAAGATGCATTAAATGAGCCACCTGGGTGTCCTTGGATTGCAGGTGCGGTGCTCGAGTGGCGGCCATGCTTGTCGGGCTCTTCTTCTCGGGCTGATACTTCGCATCCAATTGCCAAAAATGTGCAGCGGGCTTATCGGGCAAGAAAATATGCATTTATGAGGCCTTCTGATTGCCTCGAGAAAATACCCAACTTGGGAAGCGTTCCTGGGAAGCGCCTCACTGATTTTCGCTTCGCAAAACTACTTCGGGGGCGTGGAGTGCCGAAGCCGATCCTCCTCTATCCTTCGCTGCTTCGCTGGCAAAACTGCTTCGCTGATGGGTTGGGACAAACACTTCGGGCCGATCTTCTTTTGAAACGGTGGTTCGGGGGAGTTTTGGCCGAAGCACTTTCTCGACTTCTACTGCTTCGGGAGAAATTTGGCCGAAGTGGATTTTAGAAATACTTCGGGCCCGAAGTATTTTCTTTGCCTTAGCCGATTCGGGCTATCTTTTCTTCTTCGACGAACTTGCTTGGATGCCGCTTCGCAAACTCTTCACCCGAAGTAGTCGCTGGGAATGCTTCGGGTGCGAAGTGTTTCCTTCGGACCTTTTCGGCAAAGTTCTCGCCCGAAGTGATGATTTGAAGCGCTTCGGGCCCGAAGCTCTTTTCTTTTCATTTTGTCCACCAGGGGGCGATAGGGAAAACCAAAATTGCTATAACTTATAAACAAAAGAAAACTTTCAACAAAACAAATATTATACAAAGTTTCAATTTTTCTGCCCCTTGGTGGAATGTGACAATATTGTCAACATTCTTGGCGGCTCGCGGGGCAACGAGCTCGTCTCGGTGGTAGAACCCTCAGCTTTTATCCATTGGGCCAGAGTTACCTCCAGACCCTTCTCCTTGTTCTTTTTCTGGGGGCGCTTCCACAGCTTGTCCTTCCTCTTCCTCTTCTTTCTCCTCTTCTTCCGCTACTGCTTCTTCTTCTCCTACCACCATTGCTTCTGCTACGTCCTCAGCTGTTGGCAGTGGGGCCAGGCGGACGCGGATGTCTTTTAAGGTTCGGCGAACCTGAGACCAGACGCTTTTCGTGAACAACTCCTGATCCTCCAAGGATTTGACCAAAGCATGGAATCTATCGATCTGCCTGATTTTTGCATGCTGGGACCTAGTCTACAGATCATTTAGGGAAGCGATGATTCTACAGTATTTCAATATGTAATCAGCAACCTGCTTCTCTGTTATTGGTTCGGCCCACTCGTCTATCTCCGAAACGTCGCCTTCAAACTGCTGCCACTTCGGCATGATATCTTCCTTGGCTAAGGGCTTCCCATCATTATCCGTGAAGCTCGGGAAGCCTAAGGAGAAGAGGTCCTCGAAGTAGCCCATTGACGCGCGCCTCTCGCTTTCAAATGCGTCCAGTAGGATTTTTGCCTTTTGAGCTTTCTTGGCTATGGAGAAAAAGGCGCGAACTGTGGCCTGGGCCGTTGACCAATCCCTTGTTGTCCGACTCATCGCTGCGAGCTTCAAATCTTGATACCTTGCACCCTGGACCTTGAGGGCCAGCTTGAGTCGGGCTCTGACATTCTGAATGACTTCTTCGACGATTGGCCCTCCTTCGACGGTGGCAACCTGGGCTTCTATGGTGTAAACTAAAACTGAAAGGGCACTGACAGCCTAAGACCTAAAATTCTTGAGAAGATATGAGCGAATCTCCTTGATTTTGCTCCTATCAAATAGCCCTAGGCCTTCCTTCTCGTGCAGCTGTATCTAAGCTTGCAAGATCTTACTTTCAAGTTCCTTGGCCCTCAAATCATTTTTGGCCTGCCTTTGTGCTTGATTCTCAGTTGTGCACTCCAACTGGGCTATCCGCAGCTTTAGGGCGTGTGCTTCTTTCTGCATCAGCTTGCACTGCTCTTCGGCCTCTGCCAATTTGGAGCGAGCCCTTGCTAGCTCCTCCTCCAGCTTGATGTTAGCATTCTCGGCTTCGAACCTGCGCTTGTTGGCAATGTTGGCATGTGCCTTGAAGGTCTCGATTCCAATGTGCATAGAGGCGGACTCCTTGTCCACGTTCAGATGTTCCAAGTCCTTCTCTTTATCCTGATATTCATAGTCCGCTGGAGTCATTTCATCCAGGGGCTTTTGGACTTTGGGTATCTTCTTTACTTTATGCAACTTTCTCGCCTCGAAATCGAAGACGGCACATTTCTCAACTTGAGCGAGCGAGCGCCCTCTCTTCTTTCTTGCCTCTTTTAACATTCTCTCTGTGTTCTGTCGGGCTTGGAGGAGTTTTTTGGCCAAGGGGGATTCCCGTATTGAGGACAGCTCGGAGTCGAATGCGGCTGGGTCTACAGCCGAGGGATTGAACAAATATAAGGAGTTGAAGGGGGTAGCCTCACCCGAAGGTTCGACAATAGGGGTGACGGGGGCTTCGGTGAGGGGGAGCACGTTATGTACAATGGAGGAATGAGCCTCGGGGTTCGGCATTGGACTATTAGCTTCGCCCTGGTTGATGACTGAAGGGTTGGCGGTGTGGCTGGGCGAAGTAACTCCGACAGGTTTGTCCTGGCCGGAAGACTCAGGGGGAGTAGTTAGGGACACGGCGTAAGAAGGTGACTGACCTTGTGGAGGTAGGGGGGACATGTGAGAGCTTTCGGCCAGGGCCGGGGTGGACTTACGAGCAACCAGAGCATAAGGTGAAGAAAACGTACCTGCGTGCCCTCCTGGCAGAGCGGCCATGGTGACCTCCTGGGTGATTGGTCTTTGTTCCTCCTGGGCCTCGGTACTCTCGGCTTCAATGACTTCCACGAGTTCCTCCACGTCAATGACATCTACGTTTGGGATCGTTTCGGCACTTGGTGGAGTTTCTCCGTTGTTTGCTTCGGTCGAGCCCGATACTGATCTTTCGACAGGAGCGCTCGGAGTGCCTGTACGCGGTCGCTTTGGGAAGTTCGGGGGTGCCTGTGTAGGTTCCCGCTCCTTTCTTTTCCTCCTCTTGAGGGGTTGCTCTGATTCCTCTATTGTTGTCTCAAGATCTTCGGATGGACTTTGTAGTACAGCTTTTGGCGCAGCCCTGGCTGCTTTTTCCTTGGGGACATTATCAGTCCTCTCGGGGACTTCGTCTGAACTTGGGGTGGTCGGTGGAACGAAATCGATGAAGGACAAGGGTTTCCAAGACCCAATATTGGTCTGATACACAATTGTGAATTCCCTATCCATTGTTAGAAGCCCGTAAGAATTCATCTTTCGATGATGGACTCTCATAATCCACCATTCTCTTAACTGCTCCTCGTCCCAGTCTTTTAACTCCTCTTTTAAATCATCCCTTGCTTTTTTCCAGAAAGTGGAGTCGGGAGTTGGGAATGGGTACTGGTCTGGGTCGAATTCGACCTCCATAGGATAGAAGTCATGCCAAGGAGGCAACGTCCTCATCTCCTCTAAGTGCCACTCCGAGGTCCGTATCATTGGGGTTATTCCTCTGCTCCAGAATTTTGGGGCGAGGACAGACATGGAAGTTTTTGCTTTTCAAATGGTCTCTCATCACCCCCAACGGGTCGTAGAGCCACCTCTGTGGTATTTGAAGCAGACCAAAATCGGTGAGCTTCTCCTCCAGGTATATGTTCTGCTTCAGGGCGAAGACTTCGATCACTCCCATCTTGAAGGGGAAGTCGCAGGTGTGTGCCCACTTTCATCCGTGGCCGTAGGTTTCGTCGGTCGCGTCGCTTTGCCGAGCAACTTCCAGGGCAAATTGGTACTCCGAAGGGAAAAATGGCAGCAAGAAGGGCTTCCCTGTGAAGCCGAAAAGGCGGATCACAAGCCCTTGTGTCAATTGAAACACGTCCCCTCTTCTCTCCAGTACCACTTTATCTCTAAGGCAGAGAGGCACCCGAGGGCTAGACCCTATCAGAATGTGCATCGCGGGTCCCAAAAACTGTTGATTGAAAGGGTAATAGGACTCCGACCTCAGCAAGAGACGGGTCCAGCGATATATCGACAAAGGGATCCCACCCTCGTCGACTGGTGAAACATCACAATGGTGAAGGGCTTTATGTACATGAAAGAAGAAAAGCCAAACCAAGAAGGAACAAGGCTGGAAGTGCGGCTCCTTGCTAGCATCCTTCATGGATGTCAACCGCGTATGCAGATTTTGGGCCACCCATTCTGCCCAATCGAAGAAAACTGGGTTGGTGTTCGGCCGCGAAGCGTCGGGGGCATAGAACTCTCCTCTGGAAATGCATTCGGCTAGCGACACCTGCCATGGGTATACCAAAGTATCGCTTGACAAGCCTCCCACCCATGCAATGATAGAGAATATATCTATGTTCTTGAAGGCCTCCAAGGGCAGGGGCATCTAGGGTCGCTTGCCGGAAGAAAGTCCGCTTTTGAGGTTTTCACGCAAAAAGTTCAGGATGAAGGGATTAGAGGTGAACTTATCCGTTTGTTCGCTCAGGCTAACATTGCGAATGGTATAGCCTTTTGGTGGCCTTTGCTTGTGGTGCGAACGCTGCCTGCACATCCTCCTTTAGAATGGAAAACAATTTTTTACCCGAGGCGTCCAACACCTGCTTGGTTTGCGGTTGGTAGTTCTGAGCAATGGCGTATATGAGCTCGGGGCAGTGATGTGTAGGAGGGACTAGATACCAGTATATGTGGGAATAATACGTCGTGGCCCTCTTGTTCTCCATTGAGAGCCTGCTTTTCATGAAGTCGATGGTATACCGAAGCTCGGCCACGGTTCTTGAGAGCTCTGGGTCTCTGATTTTTGCCCACTTATCGACAGGTGGTTCTATGTTGGGCTCGTCATCAGACTCTTCCCTTTCTTCCATCACTTGTTTTCCTGGGCGTGGGGGAGGATTGACCCTCCTAGGTCTCTATTTCTTTTCTTCTATGACTCTCGCCTTCTCTGGAACCGTCGTCTCTGGTTCTTTTCCTTTCTGAGTGGGGTTCTTCCTTCCCATTGTGAATGATCGTAGCAGAATAACTTGTGATGTAGAAGAGTTCAGCACCTCAAAACAAGGGATGGGATAATCATGGTGAACAGTGGAACCTTTGATGCAGAAGCTCTCCGAGGTGACAGAATGCAGATTCGACTCTCACACTTGCAAATGGTTTGTTCTTAACGGGCATCTGCATTTTATAGCTTCGGAGGGCAACTTTCGGCATTTATGGCAACCACCGTAATTACTTCGTGGGCCTGGCCCGAAAGTATCGTTGTGGCATCTGATTGGCCATATAGCGGCGTCGTACGTGGGGCCATGCAATTCGGCAATTGGATTTTGTATTGGGAACGCGAATCGCTGCCATCGGGTACCCTGGCATGGCTTTTTGGTTAACGAACTACCTTGGGATGAGTGTCACTTCTTTCGTATTGAGTTCATCTGCTTTGGCCCCCTTTTGAGGCTGCTATCGGCATGTTCCCCGAGGCACATCCTAAATGTGTCCGCCTCGCATGCGTGGTTCGACGATATAGGGTTGGCGAAGAAAATACTTCATCGCGAAGTTCTTCTTCGGGCTGATTTTCTTCATTTCGGGCCCGAAGTTCTCCTTCGCCATGTTGTTGCTTTGGATCACGAACACCATCGACCGAAACCCATTTCATCGAGGAGGGCCTCGCCAAGAATTACTTCGGACAATGCCTTCGGCACATTTCTTTAGCGAAGCATTTTCCACGTCCTTGATTTGCATGTGGTTTGGTTCTACGAGGATGAACGCTCGCGGTGAACTTCCCTTCGTCGGCTACTTCGGACCGAAACCCCCCGAAGGCGATTTCGATCATGCTTTGTGAAGCCGAAGCCAGGAATCTAGCTTTTGCGGTTGAAGTGGCGCTTGCTCCTCATGATCTTTTGAACAGAGTACGGACAAAGAACTGAAAACCCTATATACAAAGATATATACAAAATTTTTTTTTTTTTTTTTTTTTAGAGCACATAACTCAGCGATTGAAGGTCTTCAGGTGAAGACCATTGACGGAGATTGGTAAAACTTGGCCATTCACATCTTTGAGGATGAAGGAATTGGCCGAATTCACTTTTACTATTTCAAACGGTCCGTCCCAGAATGCATCCATTTTGTCATGATTCCCAGGCTTGGCCTTCCATGAATCCCACCTCCATACCAGGTCTCCTGCTTTGAATGTGCGATCGGATGATTTCCTTTTGAACCATTCTCGGGTGACCTCGGCATGCCGTGCGAAGTTCCGGTAGGCCTTTTCACGTTCCTCTTCTAGTTGTAGTAGCTGGACCGGGCGTTCCTCCATCGGGTTGGCTTCATCTTCTTCTAGCAAGCTGTAATGCGGGGATCTCGAGGTGAGTGGGCGGGATGGCCTCCTTGCCGTAGACCAGAGCATAAGGCGAAGTCTTGATTGACCTTTTGATCAGAAACCCGATCGGCCCACAAGGCCCAATCCAGAAGGAGGTGCCAAGTTCTTTTGTTTTGATCGATCGGCTTTCTCAGTATCCTCAACAGGGTTTTGTTGGTGGATTCTGCCAATCCATTGCCCTAGGGGTAATAGTTGGAAGACACCTTATGATATATCCCATACTTGTATAGGAACTCGTTGATCTTTGCGCCCGTGAAACCAGGACCGTTATCTATAATAATTGCTTTGGGGATGCCGAAGCGGGTAATCAATCCTTCCAGGAAGGTGACAACGGTATCTTGATCGGCATGTTTTGTGGGGACTGCCTCGGCCCACCTGGTGAAGTAATCAGTCGCAGTCAGAATGAATTTGTGTCCAGCGGAGGAGTTTGGCGATATGGCCCCTACGAAATCCAGTCCCCATTGCTGAAAGGGGGCTTCCACTTGTATCGGTCGGAGTGGCATCGAAGCATTTCTACTTCGATCGATGAATCTCTGGCATTGCTCGCACCTTCGACAAACGGAGAAGGCATCGACAAAGAGTGTGGGCCAATAGTAACCCACCTTGATTATCTTTAGCATCATCGCTCTTCCAGCAAAGTGTCCTCCAGATAGCCCTGAATGAAATTCGCCTAGGATTCTCCTCTTATCATCATCTTTTATGCATCTGAGGAGGACGTCATCGATGTTCCTAAAAAATAGGCCTTCTGGGCGCATAGCGTATCGGGCGGACCGCATCCTAAAATGCCTTCGCTGTGAAGCATTCAGATGTGAGGGGCATCTATCGATGTTGAAATATTCCACTATTTCATCGACCCAATCTTTCTCGGCCTCTTCCTGATTAGCGAGGCATTCTCCTGTTGGCAAGTCCTCCGACTGACAGTCTATTATTTCGGCCGTTGCATTCTTCGCCAGCTCTTGACATAGTGCGCGACCGTGAACTAGTTTGGTGGGCTTGATCTCAATATCAAACTCTTGGATTTTGCTTACCCAACCAGCTCTCTTGCTTCCTAGTTCCCCTTGAATAATGAAACTACGCACATCGGGGTGAATGACGAAGACTGTGGTTCGACTCTGAGAAATGAACTGTTTGAATTTCCTGAGAGACTTCATTACTTCATGCACTTGACGCTCGATGAAATTGTACTTTTCTTCATGGGGATTGATTATCTAGCTGAGGAACGCAATGGGACGTTCCTCTCCATCTTCCCCCTTTTGCGTCAAGACCGCGGCGTAGCTTTCAGGTTCTCCTATTGCATACAGGATAAAATCTCGACTGTAGTCGGGGTTGATCAAGACCGGTGCCTGAACAATTCGGGCCTTGATTTCTTTGAATGCTTTTCTCCTCTCTTCTATCCAGACGAATTCTGTGCCCTTCTTTAAAAGCTCAGACATCGGCTTAATGACCTAGGCGAAGTCTGGGACAAACTTCCTTACGAAGTTAATCTGATCGAAGAAATATTGAAGGCCCTTTTTATCCGTTGGGATTGGGAGTTTCATCAGAGCTTCGGCTCTGTCAGGATCCACGGTGAGACCCTTTTCCGAAATTGCGTGTCCCAGCAGCTTTCCTTCGCTGACTGTGAAGATAGACTTTTTTGGATTGATTGAGATGCCAAACTCTCGGCATTTTTTGAAAATTTGTTGAAGATGTTCTGGGTGGTTTTCTCTCCTTCGGGAGAAGATGGTCATGTCATCCAAATAGATAACAATAACCTTGTTCAGAAGCTCGCCAAAAGCTAGATCCATCGCCCTCTGGAAAGTAGCTCCCGCATTTGAGAGGCCAAAAGGCATTCGTTGGTAGGCGAATGTGCCCCACTTGGTTGTGAATGCGGTCTTATGCTTGGTCTTCGTCCCTGACCCAGATTTGATTATATCCGGAGAAACCATCAAGTAGGGAGAATCGTTGAGCTCCAACCATCGAATGCAAGATCTGATCGATCTGCGGGAGAGGATAGTGGTCTTTGAGGGAAGCATGATTCAGGTTGCGGAAGTCCACGCATAACCGGATGTCTCCATTCTTTTTTCTACGGGGACCAAGTTCGCTACCCAGGAAGAATGCTTGATGGGATAAATGATCTTTGCTTCGAGCATTTTTAGTAGTTCGGCCTTCATCAGGACCTCGATCTTTGGATTAACCGGCCTTTGCTTCTGTCGGAAAGGTTTGGCCCCTTCTTGTAATTCGATTGTATGTTGGATCAGCTACCGATCATATCCCTTGAGGTCGTGATAAGACCAAGCCACGATATCTGGGTACCTTTTACACAAACATCGGATTCGCTCTATTTCTTTCGAAGTACAATCGGTCCCGACCTTTATTACTTTCCCTGGTTCCAGTTCTAAATCTTGATATTGCTATGCGCTGATCTGAATCCTGTGGGAGAGCGATCGATCATTTTGATCGAAAAGGCTTTCAAGCGTGATCAATCCTTTGGGAACGTGGTTGTTCTTCAACTGGACCAATCCTTCATATTCTTCCTCATCCGGGCTTCGGTCTTCGACTGTAGCGGCTTCTTGGATCATGAAATTGATGATCTGCTCGTCGTTGTCAAAAACTTGCCAGTGTAAATCTCTGTCGGGGACAGAGGGTCTATAGATCATCCTTACAACCTTCGGCTTATGCACCATATCATCCACTGGAGAATATCGGGCTGCGATGGATGCTAAGACATCTGCATGTCGATTCTTTTCTCATGGAATAGATTGTAGATTGAGGGATTCAAATTGGTCAAACAGGTCCCATACCCTATTGCGGTATGATTTAAGATAGTGCTTCTTTGAAGAGCATCTGTTGGTGACCTAGTTGCAAACTAGTTCAGAATCTCCGAAGATTTGAAGATGCCTTATGCCTAACTTGTCGGCTTTCTTGAGTCCCAAGCACAAGGCTTCATACTCTGCTTGCATTGTTGGTGCAGCTCCATGTCAATCGGTAGCAATATTCCTTTTGCTCATCGGACGGTGAAATCAGAAGGATTCCTGCCTCGACGCCGTTTTTGCATCGGGCACCGTCGAAGAACAATTTCCATAGTCCTTCTTGAGCAGAAACCTTCCCCTCCATTTTGGCTGGTTTCTCGGACTTGGCGATGGTGTAACACCCCACCTCAGTCTCTATCATGGCATTGAAATCTGCCAATGAAAATTCATCTTCACAACATAACTGTGCGAGGGATTCCTGGACTAGATCCACTTGCTCTAGCTCCTCCGCGATCGTATGCACAGGGCCACTGCTCTCTTCTTCGGACATCTTCTGAACCGGGAACGTAGAAGGATTTTCATTATAGATCTTCACCTTCTTCCCTTTGAAGGGGATCTCCAGGTGAGTGTAGTCCATGGACAGATATCCGCCCAGCTTTGCCGTGAATTCCCTCGACAGGCACATGCTGAAGTAGGGCTCAAGGTCCACGACTACCACCTCTTGTATGACTATGATTTGAGGTGCCTTATGTAGCCGAATAGGAATATCTTTGATGACACCTACAGTCTTCACTGGGGTACCGTCCAACTGGAGGACTCCGTGACTGCTTCGTGTGTATTCCATGCCTATTTCCTCGCATACTGCCTTCGGCATTACTGTCGTCGTGGCTCTAGAATCTATCATACAGTTATGCACGATATATCCTTCCATTTGTAAGGATAAGTAGAATGGTGGTGGTCTATTTTTCCCCGTGATGGACGCGGACAGGGTCTGCACCAGGGCGAGCGGTTCTGCCTTCTTTGTATTAATCCTCTTCAATGATTCTTGTAGCAGGTCCACTTGTCCAGGAAGTTGCAGAGCATCATACAAACTGATTTTGGCTGGAATCCTCTTCAACTCTTCTACGATGTTGTAGGCTGGGGAGCTATGCACCTCAGGTTCCTTTCTTGGTTCGTACTTGGTGCGATATTGCTCTGTCGCTTCGACCCTTTGTCGCTTGGTGAGCGAGGGAAACTTGAGCTTCTCCTTAGCCTATTCTTTGGTCTCCACATGAGGTGGTTCGGCAATGGCCTTTTGGGCCTTTTCTTTGATTGGAGCTGGCGGAGGAGCTTCGCTCGGGGCCGAAGAGGATGTTTGTCCCTTCTCAAATCGAGCGTGTACCTTCAAAGGAGCCATCTGAGTAGCATCCACCTCTATCGACCTTTTACCTCCCCTGGTAAGGACTGCGACTGGCTCTTCCTCGTCGATGGACAAGTTGTGATCCAATTGTCTGATGACGTTGACTTGGCCGCCTTGACCGCTGCTTGTTAGTGTCTGCACGTAGTGTTGATGCAACATGCATGTATTTTCCTCGTGAGGATCATTACATGTAGAGCACCAATATACATGATCGGAAGTGCTTGGGGCTTCATCTATCGCAGCATTTCTTGTCGAAGCTTTTCCTTGATGGACCGCTTGATCTTTGGTAAGTGCAGGCGTGGGATAAGACCTTCTTGGTAGAAACTCTTGTTGTGCTTGCTTCTTCTTGACAACGGTCATGTCGTTGGACAAGGTCTGCACTTTGGCATTTAACGATTGCATTTCTTGTAGTATTTTGGCTTGCATATCATCGGCCTTGGGAACTGATGGTAAAGAAGCCATAGTCGGTATCGGAGGCAGGGCAGGATGTTGGAGGGGTGCTGGCAACATCGAAAATGTTGGAGTGATAGTGGGGGGCGTAGTTGAAAGTGTGGGGAAATGTATCTGTGGCGCGGTGATCTGCGACACAACGGGATTCGGGTTCCAGGATGAGATCGGATATGCGGGGGTTGCAAAAATCTGTGGAGCGACTACGCTCGCGTACTGGGCTTGAAGGAACTCGGGGAGTATGGGCATTGGCATTCTTTGAGGGAGTTTACCCATGGCTATGAGGTCCGTTTCTGCTTTCTTGGCTAACCCATACAACTCTGGAAAGGTATTGACATTTGAGTACCTTATCATAAGACCTATATCAGGGTTGAAGGCCCGAAGGAAGTAGTACGCCGTGGCTTCGTCAGTTGGGCGAAGTCCAACCGGGACTCTTTGCCAGGTTCGAGCGAACCTAACATTGAAGTCCGCAATCTCTTCTTGTGGATGTCTTTGGATTGAAGTGAATTGCTGCAGAAGAGAAGTTGGATCGACGGACTCGTTGAAGCCTTGCATCAGCTGCCCGGCTAACTGGTCCCATCCCGTAATAGTGTCGGGTGGCAGAGATCTGTACCAATAGAGGAGTTTTCCTCTAAGGGAGAGAACCAGGAGCTTCACCATCACTCGCTCTTCCATGATATCGTGGATTGCCGCCAGGGAAATGATGTCCTGGATATGCTCTAGAGCAGTCTTTCCGGTTTCGTCGAACGTCGGGAGCTTTTTGATTGCAGCGGGTGGAACTTGCCCTTGGCCCATGAGATTCAATGGTGACGAAGAATTCCATGCTGGAAATAATCTGGGCGGCGGTTGCTGTTGCATTTGCTGTTGTTGTTGTTGTTGTTGTTGTTGGGCCATATTTGTGCCTGGGTTCTATGGAACAGAGGTCCCCGAAGTCCCTCTTGGGTTGCTCGTCGGAAGGCCAATGGGAACGGAGGCACTAGGATGCTTCGGTGAGTTGGGAGGATTTGGAGGAAAACTAGCTGTTGTGCTATCGAAAGTTAGGCCTTGCTCGTCAACAGCAGCCTCTTGCGAGGATGTTCCACGTAAGAGATATTCGGGGGTAACTAACCTAGAGCGTTCCCCAAAGGCGTCAATATCAAGCTCAAAGAACTCGGTTTCCTCTCCTCTATTCCTAACTCTCCATCTTGTTTGCATGAAGGCACAAGCTTTAGTATTGGTCTTTACGACTTGAAGATTCTCGGGTAAAACAGAGTCGCCAGATGCTAAGAGTCTCTTAGTAATGAGAGCATCGATTCTCACTACTACTCAGGGGATGAGACTGATCGGATCTCATCGGGAACTTTGTTAGAACTACTGGCTCCGGTGAAGACGGGCTAGAAATTTTCTCAAATATGGGACCTTGGGTCCCATCGGGCGTGCCAAAAACTGTTGGTCATCAAATCCGCACAGGAAAGGACTTTCGGTGGGTTTGCGCGCCCTGGACCTGCGACCAACGTTGAAAGGCCGAGGGGAAGAGATGCCCCTCGTGCCAATCTTCGGAGAAAGGCCGGCTCCTATACTAATCTACTTTTGGGGTTTGAGATAAGAGTGCAGGAAAGAAATAAAAGGAGTTCGGGTTAGAGAAAGAAATAAAAAGGATAAGGGTTAGAGATTGATGATTTAAGGTGGGGAAGAACAGGAAGCACGATCACTCACTAATAACTCGAATAGCAACAAAGAACACCAAGAACAACATGAAAGAAACGAAATGTCGAACTTCCTATGTATCCTCTGGACGGGTTCGCAGGGTTCTCCTTTCTCTTCTCGCTGGAATTCAGGATTCAGAGTAACAGCGATTGAGATAAGGGAATAACAGAAACCTCAATCCACCGAGGCGGCATAAAAGAAGGCGACAAGGCATTTTCCTCTCCTATGTATCCTTCGGGGCGAATTTTAGGGTTCGGTCCCCAATCGCACATCGGATTCAGGATTCGAGTCTCGGTATACGAGTGCGAGAAAAGACAAAAGAATTAAGCACAGAAGGCGGCATAAAAGAGAGAAATGGAGTACAAAAATCTTTAGTATTAGACGCGGGACATCAAGTTACAACGACTTTCTAGCTAGAAAGTTCCCCCCTTTTACATTGCAAAGCCTGGGTTTTTATAGAGGACCCGACCCTATGAATCATTATTACAAAAATGGCGGAGTACACCCTCGGGCCCTGAGAAATCGGCTCCTCGCTGCTGCTGCGGATGATCTCTCAAATCGGCTACCAAAACTGGTAACGGTGACCGAGTCAGCCGGGGAAAGACGCATTAAATGAGCCACCTGGGTGTCCTTGGATTGCGGGTGCGGTGCTCGAGTGGCGGCCATGCTTGTCGGGCTCTTCTTCTTGGGTTGATACTTCGCATCCAATTGCCAAAAATGAGCAGCGGGCTTATCGGGCAAGAAAATATGCATTTATGAGGCCTTTTGATTGCCTCGGGAAAATACCCAACTTGGGAAGCGTTCTTGGGAAGCGCCTCGCTGATTTTCGCTTCGCAAAACTACTTCGGGGCGTGGAGTGCCGAAGCCGATCCTCCTCTATCCTTCGCTGCTTCGCTGGCAAAACTGCTTCGCTGATGGGTTGGGACAAACACTTCGGGCCGATCTTCTTTTGAAACGGTGGTTCGGGGGAGTTTTGGCCGAAGCACTTTCTTGACTTCTACTGCTTCGGGAGAAATTTGGCCGAAGTGGATTTTAGAAATACTTCGGGCCCGAAGTATTTTCTTTGCCTTAGCCGATTCGGGCTATCTTTTCTTCTTCGGCGAACTTGCTTGGATGCCGCTTCGCAAACTCTTCACCCGAAGTAGTCGTTGGGAATGCTTCGGGTGCGAAGTGTTTCCTTTGGACCTTTTCGGCAAAGTTCTCGCCCGAAGTGATGATTTGAAGCGCTTCGGGCCCGAAGCTCTTTTCTTTTCATTTTGTCCACCAGGGGCGATAGGGAAAACCAAAATTGCTATAACTTATAAACAAAAGAAAACTTTCAACAAAACAAATATTATACAAAGTTTCAATTTTTCGCCCCTTGGTGGAATGTGACAATATTGTCAACAGTTATTCCTTGAATTTTACCTTTTTTAGGGCAACATAGTTATTTAGAAGATGTCTCATTATGAATGATATGAAATATAATGAAGATATTGATGAAGATGAAAGTGTTGGTGGAAATGGAAAAAATGGGAGGAAGACCTTCAAATTAAGATCAAATAGAAAGGAAACTTAGAGGGATATTGATTTGATATGGAAAAAAAAAAACAAATAACATAGCTATTAACAAGAAGTGGGGTTTAGCCCACTAATAACAATAAATAAGTGATGATAAAAATGGTATCATGGAATATTAGGGGTATGAATAAGACCCCTAAAAAGAGTTTTTTTTTTTTGAGAACAATGGTTGTAATCGGGTCCCCCACCCTTGAAAAATTATAACTCTCTTCATTAGAGCATGACAGTTTACAAAAATATTTAATTCTAATCTCAATTGAGTTGCTATAGCTAGAGACCTACATCATTTTACATAAAATATTTGAATTATTGATTTTCATTTTCTAGAACTTTTTCAATTTTATATGTGAATACAAATATTCTAGAATTCAACATCCTTCTTGACATTTTTCCACAATATATTAGGATCCCACATCCTAACATTATTTATTTATTATTATTTATCATCTAATTAATTATTATATTAATTCATAAAGTGAACCGTCACATCATCACCAACATAGCGTTAGGATAGATATAAATTTATGTATGAACAAGAACCAAAATCATTAAGAAGAATAATTTATTAAATAAGATTTAAGGAGGATGCCCCCTCAAAGTGGCCTACAATTCTTGATCAATTTATTATATTTTTGTGATTCTTGATTGTTATATTTATTAAATTTTTATTAGAACATCAAGGTTCTAAATTTTGGTATCAGATCCAGTTTCACATGACCACCTCTTGCATATCCTTATAAACCAGAACTTGTGCACGTAGAACCAGCCTAGACAAGAAGATATCATTTGTCATATTCGATTACTTTCCCTGCAATTTGGAAACAGAAGCAACAATCCTTAAAAAAATTACAACAATTTTTTTTCTTCTTTTCACTAGTGAATCCCTTGCGCACAGGTGGAGAAGAAGCAAGATAGTAATTCGAACATGGCTTGACGGTATTCAATCATCACCCAGATACCGCACAAGAATTTTTACAGTCGATTGTCGATATTTTTTGTAATCACAAATGTTTAAACAACACAACAACCAAATACCTAACCCTAAATTCCTTTGATTAGCGTTATCTCTGGCAATCAACATCGATTAAATCTGACGATCAACGACATATTTTTTTCTCCAGAAATCATGTTGATTAATCTGATGATAAATACATTTCAAAGGATAAATTACATTTATACTTGACATATCAAGGTTTTAACTTCATCCAAAACCGGTGCATCACGTTGTTCATGTTAAAAAACACAATTCCTTCTTTTCAAGGATTTTAATCCCACATTTAACGTGGTAAAGGGAGTGATGGGTTTATTAGTGTTGACGCATATTATAAATATTGACCACCTCTCAGTGGTCATAATTCCTCCTCGCATATGCATGTCGCTTCCTCTTGCTGCTCATTCTCACTATCACCTTCCACTTCCTTAACCGTCACTTGCCAACTCGCCTACTGTTAGTCCCATCTGCAATACGCCTGTTTGTGTTGCCTTTTAGGATTCTGTTTTGTGTTAGTTTATGTGTCATATCATTTCATGTAAGTCCTATGTTCTATCTGCAATCTGCTAGTCCATATCACTTTGTAGGATTTTATTTCATGTCAATCTGTGTGTCGTTTTGTTTTGTGTAAGTCCTCTATTCCATGCCATACTGATTCTATCAATACCCTGTGTAGGATTCCATTTCGTGTTAGTCCACATATCATCTTGTTCTGTGTAAGTTCTCTATTTTGTGTTGTGCTGAGTCTATCAGTACCTCAAGTTCAGTTTCCGTGATAAGCTTGTCTAGATTTCGTGTGAGTCATTAGCAATGTCCACTAACCATTGGTTCAACATTCAAATTGATACTAGTCGTTGATTGGGCCATTGGCTTGAAAATTTAAATTTAAAAATTCAAATCTACCCGTTGGATACCTAGACAAATTTTTTACTGTGCCAACAATTAACATTTTGTTTTAATTAAAATTTTCTTTTGATTAAAATTTTCTTTTGGCATCTTTTTCCAAGAAAATTACAAAAATAACCGAGGGAAGATGATCTCAAGACCCTAGTTTGGAGAAATTAGATCACTCCATTCGAAAAATCAAGGACCTACTTTTACAAGTTAATAAAAAGCATACTTTTTAAGAAATAGAGGCAAGGATGGTTGGATTGAATGCTAAATATGACTCTTTGAATCAAAATTGAGAACAAGTACAACAAATCACTCAATCAACTATGGCTATTCAGTCTCAAAACACTCAAGGTTCTGGTTTCCCATAGTCTTCAGGACGATTGGAGGGTCCACGCATTAGATGCTCCTTGGGTGTCAAAAAATATCCATCCTTCCAAGAAAAACTAAGTTATATTTTCTCAAATTTGAGGGAGGATATCCCACTAGCTAGGTCTATCGGGCATAATAATACTTCTCACTAAACCAAATTATTGAGGTGTAAAAAGTCTGTATTGCATAATTCCACTTTGAACATGATGCTATCCAATGATACCAATGGCACAAAAATACTAATGACACATCTACTTGGGGCAACTTTACGAAGAATATGTTGGTTTTATTTGGCCCAAGTAATTTTGAATACTTCACAGGAGCTTTCACCAAACTATGTCAAAATACTTCAATGAACGAATACTAGGCTCAATTTCAGAAGCTAGCAAATCGTACAATAGGGTTGGATGCATCATTTTTAAAAAGTTACTTCATTAGTGGATTGAAAGAAGAAATTTGGGTGGAAGTATAGATGTTCAATCCCAACACCATGATGGAGGCCATTGGATTAGCCAAGTTAGTAGAAGATAAGTTCAATGCTCAACATCGATAAGGGAAGCAACCTATTGGAAAATCACAAATCTCTCCCACTACTCCAAAATCTAACCAACCCTTGCAAGTAAAGTGACTCAGCCCTGAGGAAATTAAGGAACATCAAGAAAAAGGCCTTTGCTATAATTATGACGAGAGATATGGGTCAAATAATAGATGCACTACACATAAGTTATATTTATTGAATGTAGTTGATCATTGTAACTCAATAGATGAAGAAGATGAAGTAGAAGTGGAAGTAGTGATAGATACACCTAATAATAACAATACAAATATCCCAAAAATTTCTTTCAATGCTCTCGTAGGATTTTCTTCTCCACAAACTATGAAATTTCAAGGATACTTCAAATGATAAAACCTCATTGTGCTCATTGACTCTAAAAGTACACATAATTTCATTGACCCAAGTGTGGCAAAATAGGCTAATTGTTATATGTAACCTTGTAATAGCTTTGAGGTGATGATTGGTAATGGGGGATGGATTGCTTGTAAGGGGAAGTGCCAGAATGTTAAGCTCACCATGGGCAACTACAACATGAAAAATAACATGTATGCACTTCCATTGGGTGGATGTGATGTTGTTTTGGGGGATCAATGGTTGCAAACACTCGGGCTAATACTATAATATTTTGCAACATTGTGCATGCAATTAAAAATAAAAGTCTAGAAATACACTTTTAAAGGAATCCAAGTAGGTTCCTCACAAATAGTGAGTTCTTATCGCATGGAAAAACATTCGAAAAGGAGGTAAGGAAACGGTCGCACAATTATTCTCCATTCAATCCACAAGGGCAAAATAGGATGAAGGGGAAGAGTTACAACAACTTCTAACACAACTCTAGGGTATTTGAAGAACCAAAAGGGTTGCCTCCCCATCGTAGTCACGATCATGCTATACAACTTCTTCTTGGGAATCAACCACCAAATATTTGGCCTTATCGATATCCCTACTTACAAAAAATTGAAACTGAGAAACTTGTGTAAGAACTATTGAAAGCATGTATCATTCAACCAAGTGTCAGACCTTATTCTTCTCCAATCGTATTGGGTCATAAGAAATATGGGTCATGGTGACCGTGTATTGATTTTCATACCCTTAACAAGCTCACAATCAAAGATAAATTCCCAATTTTTTTATGGATGAGTTTTATGGTGCTAAGTATTTTTCAAAGTTGGATATACGATCAAGGTATCATAAAATCAGAGTTAGATGAGATGACATTCCTAAAACAACTTTCCACACCCATGAGGGACACTATGAATTTCTAGTCATGCATTTTAGCTTTACCAATGCTCCTTCAACATTCCAAAGCTTGATGAACCAGGTATTACACCCTTATCTTAGGAAATTTATTTTAGTTTTCTTTGATGATATTTTGGTTTATAGCAAGACTTGAGAGGACCATTTAGTTCACTAGGAAAAACCCTCGCAAATCCTGGGCGAAAACCAATTATATGCCAAACACTCAAAATTTTCTTTTAGGCGAAAGGAGATTGAGTATTTGAGACATATCATTTTAGAATATGGGGGGGGGTTAAGGTGGATCCCCATAAAATTGAAGATATGCAGAATTGGACTATCCCAAAATCATTGAAAAGCTTACGTGGATTTCTTGGATTGATCGGGTATTACCGTAAGTTCATAAAGGACTATGGCAATATTTCAGTCCCATTGATAACTTTAATTAAAAAGAATACCTTCCTTTGATCCACAAATGCTAAAGATGATTTTCATAGATTGAAGGAAGAAATGTGTTCCACCCTTTTATTAGCCATGCCAAATTTCTCCAAGATATTTATGATCGAAAGTGATGCTTTTGGATTGGGAATTGATGTTGTTCTTATGCAAGAAGGTAGACCCTTAACTTTCACTAGCAAGGCACTTTCAGGATGGAACTTGGTGTGATCAACGTATGAGAAAAATATTTTGGCCATCATTCATGCCATTCAACATTGGCGGTCATATCTCATTGGTCAACATTTCATTATATGTTTTGCAACCCTAGGACATAGACACCACTCTTTTTACTCGACTTGCAATGTTATTAAAAACCCAAGATGAAATGGAAGACAATGAAAAAGCATATAACACAAAAATAACAAAGATGGATCTCTTTATTTGTATTGAAACTCGGTTACATGTCGGTCCCAATTAGGGATACCCATTTCGATACAATAAGGTTACAAATAGGCAAAGAGTTACCCTTTCATGAAGAGGTGGTATGCTCATAAAGGCTTCCCAGTTCCACACACGAAAATGCATGAGGGCTTACAGATGCCTCCTTCTCTAGGTCTATTTCCTAGAGGGATCCCTTTTGCTCTCGTATGTTGCAGATTTCATCCAATGAACCTGTGGCCCTGTAAGCAATGAAACAAAAACACACACTTAGATGTCTAAGATTGACTCCTCGAATGAGGTTATTAGTAATAAAAGAACTTAACATAAATATGATGAAACTATGCTATGAAATCATGTAATTCTATGCTCATGATATGAAAACATGAAGAAACATAATAAAATAAGCTATGTCTAAAACCTAAGCTAAGCCTGTGGGCCACTGTCCAAGACAACGATCGCTAAGTTAAACCTTGCTTAATTTACCCCAAAGCTATGGAACAAAGCCTGTATCTGATGTTGAAATAATAGGTGTTATGCTATTCAATCCGTCAGGGCTTCGACATACACATGATCTCCAAGGGAACTCTCCAAGTCTCGAAAGCTCTCCTCAATGACCAATATTGATGGATAAAAGATCGATTCTCTCTATAAAATATGTCTCTATCTCTATCTCTGCTTGTAAAAAATATCTCTTTTGGTGCTCTTAGGCTTGCACCTTTTATAGTGTGAAACCCTAGGTCTATGTCCAAGCCCTAGGAATGAATTCCTCATGTGCAGTGTAAGTTAGCATGAGAAGATTCTTGTCTTTTCTATGTTTGGAAGCCAATTATCTGAAATATAACTGCCCACTTGAGTCTCCTATGCAAACTGGTTGTTAGCATGAGAAGCTTTTGTCCTTTGTTTATGCTTGGAGGTCAGTTAACTAAATTTTAAATGTAAAATAAAGTCTCCTATGTGAATTGGTCATGAAAAGGAATGCAAAGTTACTCCCCCTCACCTTTATTGCATGTATACTGCCACTTCCACCCGTGATCAGGCCTGTTTATTGGAAAAACTGCTTCTTATGGCTTAGCCACTGTCGTCTACAGTGGCTAAGATTTGGCCGCTATCATATGTAGTGGCTAAGGTCTGGCCACTGTAGGATTGAGAGGCTAGGATCTGGTCACTCTTGGCTTGAGCGGCTAGGCTTGGATGGCTTGAAAAGGCCCCAAATGAGTGATGAGAACCATTTTTGATGCTTGGAAAGTCTAAGATTATGTATTATGATATTATGAGTGTGTCTATGTGAGAAGCTCCCTAAGAATGACACAATTTAGGTGTCTACAGATGCCCAAAAATGTAGACTAATATTTTTGTAGGGTGTATGGTGATCAATGGTCTGATCAACGTTGGATGGACCAATCATGCAAGATGGTGCGCATCCCCTAAATCACTGACTCAATGTTCGGAGGACTTAGCTTAGTGGCTTGGGCATGTTAAATTGCACTCATTTCTCAAACTCAATCGGGTAGCTTCAGCTGCTACAACAATTTTGAATGATAGGAGAGCTACAATTGAAGATGTCATGTCTGCTTATGTTCCCAACAAACAAGGGAAATTTGTGATTATTGTATGCAATGATTCATAGGACAAACACAATTTTGCTATGATCGAGTGATATTTTATTGATTTTGATTATGATTATGTTGAATTTTTGAACTACTTCCTCACACAATGAATTGGTGAAGAAATGACAATGAATGAAGCGACAAGTCTCTTGACCAATATGACTAATTTGGTTCCTTTTTACCATTTGTTGCTTTTAATGGGTAATCCCACATCTAAGTGTGATTCCAATTGTTTATGATGATCATCCATCCCTATCCCGAGGAGCGATCTAGCTATTAATAGATTTCTTAGGGAGTTAGGATGAGTGATTCAATTTATGTTCATATCGTATCACTTTGACTTAATGTTTTTGGTATCATAGGGGAATTAGGATGATCCTTTCACACCCGTGGAGCAATCCAACCATTTTGGTCTTCTTCGAGATTGAAGGGTGGCACATTGTAATTCCAAAATGAATTGTTTTTGCCCCAAGTGGCCTTATGGTTATCTACTCATCTCACTGAAATACATGGAGTGTGAATCGCTGCAATCGTCAAGTTGATAGAGTAGGTGACTGAATACAAGGCCTACCTGAGATTGTGCTTTTATGTGATTTTTTTGTTATTTTGGTCATTAAGATGACTTCAATTCATAAAAATGTGTTTATTTTCTATTTTTGTGGGATCCCTCAAGGAGGAAGTCCCTTATTTTGATCTGTGGATCTAGCCGCTGTTAGGTCCAATGACCTCTAAGTTCCTACCTATGGTAGTTATCGCCTTAAGCGGCCACGAAGCTCGGGCCACTGATGTCAGCAGCGGCCAAGTCATAATTAAGAAACATAAAAATTATGCTTTCTAGAGTTTGACCTTTCATTTTCACTATTTTGAAAATTTGCTTTAGGAGCTCTGGTGTTATAGCAATGGTTGTGACTTTTTAGTTTGTTGGCATTGAGGACATGGTTGCGCAGGATGAGACATCAACTGTTGGAGGAGCCAGAGCTTCTTAGGTATTTCTCCTTTTCAAAACCCTAGCTCTCTTTTCCTTTGTCTGAGTAAAATTGAACCTCACTAAGTAATGGGCAAAATGAACCTCACTAAACCTGTTGGTAATGAATAAACTTCGTAGTTAGGCTTAGCTTACCTTTTGCTATGGTGGGTTAGTCCCCCTTTTGTTCTCATTGCTTTGCCTTGGTAGTTTCTAGCCTAGGGTTCCCAAGTTTTTTGCTGTTCACCTGCTGCTACCATGTTAACCATTTTTGAACTTAGCTTAGTTTTTGATGCTTGAGTGGGAATTTTCTTAAAAAAAAAAAAAATGTTTTTCCTTCCCTTTTGTGTTTTTATGTTATTTTGCAATTTTTGGATTTTTTTTGCATTTTTCTGGCTGAGGGTTCATGGGTTTTCCATTTTATCCCTCAGATGCTGTCACTCAGAGTGGTAGGTTATGAGCTGCTATCTCTCAAAGTATCCAGGTTTGAACCCCAATGGTCAAAAATTTGACTGTTGGAACTTGGTCACTGTTGTCTCAAGCAGCCAAGTTTCGGTCGCTGTAGGCGACAGAGGCTAAACCCTTAGCCATATTTTTTACATTTTTATGATTTTATTAAGACATATTTTGATTTTTTTATTCTTTTTAAAAGTTTTGAACCACTCCTAAGATTTGTGCTGCCCGACTATATGCATTCATCCTTCGTTTGTTCAGATTTAGGAGTGTTTATGTTGTTATGATTTGTTTGATTTATGCCTTAGATGCACTGTAGTTATGTTTCATATTTATTCTACTTTGCTTAGATCCTTACTGCTCAGGCTTGGGACTTGAAGCTCTTGCTTGATCTACTTCATAGCTTTGATGATACGGACTGGACGTGGTTCAAAGCCTGTGGGTTATAGTATGTCATTAGGATACCTTACATCATGGCAGATCAGGCTTACCTTATGGCTCTAGCCCATTGCTAGGACTCGTGGACTAATACTTTCCATATCCCAACTAGCGAGATGACCATTATGCCAGAGGATGTATATAAGATTTTTTAGATTCCATTTGATGGGGTGGTCATTGTCTGCTCGACCACTAATGATCAGGTGGTTGTCTTCACTCGGGTGTTCGAGGGCATTCTGAGGATGCTCTCAAGGACACCAAGTCCAAAGGAGTGTCTATCAGTCACTGGCATGGGAAGGGTGTCTTTATGGTGAGGTATGCCATATTTGCAATGGTGCATGATCTATTGGATAGTGAGGATCCTATCATCTATGCATGTGGTAGATCGCTATTGGCTTAGTGCTATGATGAGTTGTACCACATCCACTGGTAAGAATGTGTCAGCATTACCTGCAGCTTGCTCCTACAGGTTTGAGGATGGGAGCATATTAGGGTAGATCACCCTAAGGGGTTCTCGATTGATATTACAGTGATCGATGCTCAGACACAGTACTATGTTGCTAGATGGACTCGAGAGTACAAGGAGCACAAGAGCCACACTTTCATAGGGGAGCTATCCCATTACACTGATGCTTTTACTAGAATTTTGGTCAGAGATGTCATATGACACCCTTACCATGAGTGTCTTGTTTGGGATGATCCAGTTGGCTTTAATTATAGGACACGACATGAGTGATGGCTCTTTGGCCATAAGGTTACCATTCGAGAGTACTTCTTCTACTCTCGGGTTCTTCATCAGTATGGGTTGTAGCAGGATGTGCTTCTGGTATTGTTCTTGTATAGGCACCTCATAGTAGATAAGGACCTACCTTAATGATAGATTATAGAGCTTTCAGACGAGGAGAATACCCTAGCTATCAAACCTAGAGTGGTTGGGGGAGTTACAGAGGCATACACTCAGTGGTGGGGTGATCGAATATGGCATGGTGTCGGTAGCCTAGGGCACGAGGATGATGGTAGGGGTGATGGTGCAGATTCGATAGGATGTAGAGTCTGAGCCATGACCGAGGTATGGGGTCAGCCAGTAGAGGAGGTGGTAGTGGAGGATCCTGATATTCCTGAGGAGGAGGAGTTAGAGCACGAGGAGAGATAATCTCCTCTGAGAGCACAACTGCATGAGGTCGAGGCTGAGCTTCAAGAAACTAAGATATAGGTACAACAACAAGATGCTACCATTGAGCAACTCATAGTATAGATACAAGCTCTACAAGCTACTATTAGGGGTGGTAGTGCTAGGATGCAGTTTGTCATTCCTCCTTCTACACCACAAGAGGCTCTAGTGGTAGGTTCAGGAGCAGATGTGGGACAACTTTAGTCTTTGTTGGATGAGTATGAGGAGCAGATCCAAGGATATGTGGATCACATAACCATTCTTTAGATGCAGCTTAGGAGGCATGGGATTTTCCCTAAGGAGCCACCCGGTGTGGGTGGTTAGCAAGTTAGTGGGAACTCCACCTCAGGGCAGTCTTCCACCCATCTTAGCTAGAGGACCCAGACTCAAATAAAGAGACCGATAGGTTCACATCATTTGACTTGCGATACCGCCACAGGGGGAGGTGGCACTAGAGGAGGTGATGCAGGGAGCTCAAGCTTAGTATTTGATTAATGCTTTACTTGGTCCTTGATTCATTTTTGAGGTCGACTGACCTATATGACTATAGCCCACGTGCATTTTTGTACATCCATCGGACTTGACACACATAATTTTATGATAGCTTTGCATTATGACTCATTATGTGTATATTTTATTGCTCATATTTTTATTGTTATTTTATTTTATGATATGATGCAATGATGGTATTATGATGATTTGATGAATATGTTAGATGATAGATGATATTAAAGATGCTTAGATGGATGTGTAGATGCTTATATGATTTGATGATATGATGCGATGTATTTTGATGATGAATGATGAATTCATGATTGTATGCGAATGGATATTGCCTACATGTTTTATGATGTGGTTTATGGATGATTAATGACTTGTTTTTGTGGATATGATGTTATTGTTAAATGCATGTTTTAATTTTGCTTTAATTTTATGCATCTAACTTATGTGATGGAATGGTATAAATGAACCTGTATGCTCTAATCACTTAAAACATACGAAATGCATATGACATTGACAATATTAATAGGTGATACCATAGAAAGTAAAAAAATAATCATGAATTTAAATAATCACTCTTATAATAAGAATTGATTAAGTATTCATATATGAGATGTAATGGTGTGTAATATATTTTCTTAATAAATTTTTGTAAATTAAAATATATAAAGTAGTCAGTGGCCGTCTATATACTATTTCTAATATATATGCAATATATGTCCTACTATGTTGATACCCCCTAATTTATAGAATCTAATAAAGAAAATTATGGTGTGAATGATGTTATGATTTGTTGAAATTTAAGATTTTTTGGGGCTTTCCGGAGATTCAAACACTCTAGTTACACTATCAACACCTGTCTACTTACCACTTAGACTTTTTAAAAGTAAACCATGGACCTCATTTTTCATGATCTCCATGTGTGCAAGTGATTGTATATTTTAAGGTAACCTAGACCACTTTTGTAGCTTTCATATTTTCCTTGTTCTAGCTAGGATTTTAGTGTTTCAATTAGTGACGGGATTTTGAATATCCAAGGCATTATCACAACTAGACCTTACCTTCTACTAATCAAAGTTGTTTTCCTCAAAAGTTTATAAGATCACTAGGTGTGGTTGATTAACCGAAAAACCTTAGTATATTATGTATAGCAACAAATGATGGTTGTGTTGAAAAACACAATTACACACATGTATTAATGGAGGCACGGATTTGAATGATTTGTGCGACAAACTGTGGTATCACTTTTTGAGGCTCTCATGCCATATGCAGTTGTAGTGGATATGAAAATGCAATGCAATGATGTGGATGCAAAATGTGAAATGCAATTGTTTTTGTATTTTTGATTTTTATGTTGTTTTTGTACTTTTGTTTAATTTGACCAAAGGGCTTATTATGCCTTTGGGGCTTTTGGTTTTTGACCAAGTAGCATGAAGTACCCTTGGAGCTTTTTGATTGAAGTTGACCAAGCGGTTTGTATACCCTTGGAGAATTTTGAATTGATTTTGACCAAGCGGCTTGAATGCCCTTGGAGCCTTTTGAATTGATTTTGACCAAGCGGCTTGAATGCCCTTGGAGTATTTGAATTGATGTTTGACCAAGCGGTTTGAATTACCCTTGGAGCATTTTGAATTGATTTTGACCAAGTGACTTAAATCCCCTTGGAGCATTTTGAATTGATTGGATTTGACCAAGCGGTTTGAGTACCCTTGGAGCATTTTTGAATTGATGTTTGACCAAGCGGTATGAATTACCCTTGGAGCCTTTGATTGTATTTTTGAAATTTTATGTTTTTATGATTTGTTTTGTGTTTTTGACATATTTGAATGTTTTTGAATTTTATGAAATATTTGAATGTTTTTGAATTTTTGACATATTTGAATGTTTTTAATTTTATGAAATATATTTGAATGTTTTTGTGTTTTATGAAATATTTAATTTTTTTTGAATTTTTGACATATTTGAATGTTTTTGAATTTTTGACATATTTGCATATTTTTGTGTTTTATGTGTGAAATACCTTTAGGTGAATGATATTGAGAGGTTCAGGCTCTTCAACACCATCTAATGATATAAGGCGATATGCTCCAGGCCCCATTCTTTGTGAAATAATGTATGGGCCTATCCAATTTACTACGAACTTGTCTCGTAGGTGCGGTGGCAGATTCGAATTTTGCTGGTTTTCATTGAGCACTAGATCTCCAACCTTGAATTCCCTTAGGTGGACTTTACTATTGTAAGCCTACGCAAGGTAATCTTGGTAAACGTGAAGATTCTCTAAAGCATTGAATCGATGTTCATCAAGAAGCATCAACTAATCAAGGCGGCCTCACCGCACGACATCATCATCTATGAAGTCCTTTAATGTTATGCGTAGAGTCAAAATTTCTAACTCTAGTAACATGATGGCCTCAGTGCCATATAATAGTGAAAATGGTGTTGCCCCAGTGGGCATCCGTATACTAGTCTGTATGCCCATAGTGCAAGAGGCAACTGCATGTGCCAATCCTTGTGATTGTCTTGCACCGTCTTCCTCAAAATGGAGACTATTGTTTTTTTTAGGCTTTTGCTTGATTGTTTACTTGCAGATAATAAGGCATTGAAAATTTGTACTAAATATGGTATTTGTTCATTAAAGCATGCACATTTTTATTCTTAAAATATGGCCCATTATCTGATATTATATTAGAAGGGACCCCAAAATGACTTATGATATTGGGGAGTATAAACTCCACAATCCTTGGTCCAATTGTCGATGTTAAGGGGATCGCTTCAACGTATTTAGTGAAGTATTCTGTGGCTATTATGATGAATGTGTATCGACCTAAGGATGGGGGTGAGATATTCCCAATCAAGTCTAGTCCCCACTACAAGAATGGCCATGCTGCCTAGATGGGTTGTAAGGCTTGTGATGGTAAGTGCATTAGATTTGCATGATGTTGGCACTTACTGCATTTCTTGACATACTTGTAGTAGTCCCTTTCCATTGTGGGCCAATAGTAAGACATTATTAATGTGCACTCAATGATGGCCATGCCACTGAAATGCCCTCCACATGTTCCATCGTGAGCTTACAAAATTGTCTAGGATGCTTCCTGGGGATCAAGACAACGGAGTAATACTCCATCATATCATCATATGTAGAGGATTTATCCTAGCAAGATATATCTTGTTACTCTCTATTTGAACATTCACCTTTCAGTATGCAACAAAACTTGAGGTACTATTCCAAGTTTTAGGAAGTCCTGCAGTTGGGAAAGCCAATCCTGATAAGCCACGATTTCTATAGAAAAGACGTCTTGCTTTTCCTGTATTTTCGAGCTAGTGAAAATGGATTGAGGAACAAATCCATGGTGTATGGTTACACCACACTCCATAGGTCCTTGGGATATCAAAGACCCCCAAGGTGCCATTTGTAAGAAATATTTGGCTATGAAGGACCAATCCTGATTTGGCTCGATGTTGATCATGTTGACTGATTCTTGATTGTCAAAATATTTATGGTGTATTGCTGAGTGCAAAAGCACTTTCACATGAACAATTGTAAAATTAGTAGAAATATTCTAAGGGATTAAGGATACCAAAGAGGCCATAGTGTTTGCAAATCTATTATACATACGAGGGATTGCCTCGATGTCATACCATTCTAGCCGGGCTAGGTAGGTGTCAACAAGTTCCTTGTAAGTTTTTAGGAGTGGGCACCTATATTGGAATAGTCCTTTGAACTGGTTTACTATGAGCAAGGAGTCACCAAAGATATTTAATATTTTAATACCCATTTCTATGGTTGTTTGGAGTCCCAGGATCAATGCTTCATATTCTGTACTGTTGTTTGTGCACGTGAAGTCTAGTTTGAATGATAAGGGCAATGGAGCATCTAGTGGTGTAATAAAGACAATCCCTACTCTGCTCCCTTGTTCACACTTCGAACCATCAAAGAACAATGACATGTATTTTTCTTTCTTAGGTTATTTGAGTTCTAGAAGATATAATAATGCAAAGACTGCATCATCAGGCAATTCTATGGTGAGAGGCTTGTTATCCTAAAGAGGTGCCTCTGCTAATTGATCTGCTATGACTTGTCCCTTGATGGACTTTTGGCTTATGAAATCTAGATTGAATTTTGCCAATAGTATTATCCACTTTGCAGTACATGTATTGTGATATGTCTTGCTCATCATGTATCGCAAAGGATTTTGTTTTGATATGACGTAGGTCGTATGGCTCAAAATGTACTGTCATAACTTTTGAGTTGCAAAGACCACTACTAAACACAACTTTTTGACATATGCATATCCTAGCTCATAACTCACCAAGGTGCGATATGGCTTCCTCTTTGTCTTGTGCATTCTTTTGGGCTAATATGGTGCCCAATGCAAAATTAGTAGCCGATATATAGTAAAAATAGTATGTCTGGCCTTGGTGGAGCCAATACTTGGTGTTGCCAGATAAGTTTTGATATATACAAAGGCTTGATGGCATTATTTGTCCCAATGAAAGGAAACTTCCTTGCATAGCAACTAATTCATAGATCGATATTTGTATGATAATTACGTGATGAATCTTTTGATGGATGCTATCTTGCCTTTTAGGCTCAACAACTCCCTAATATTGGTAGTGGTGGCCATTTCTAGTATAGCCTTTATCTTTGTAGGATTGACTTCGATGCCTCTCTTGGATAAGATGAATCCCAAAAGCTTGCCAAAAGTCATACCAAATACGCACTTCTTAGGATTCAATCGGACATTGTGTTTTATGAGGTGATCGAAGACTTGTCTAAGGACTTCAGCGTGCTCTTGCCGTAACAGGGACTTGGCCAGTAAGTCATCCATGTAATCATCTAAGATCTTATGCATATAGTCATGGAATATGTATGTCATGGCCCACTGATATGTGGCACCAGTGTTTTTGAGACCGAATGGCATCACTTTGTAACAGAATGTTCCCCACGGAGTAATGAAAGCAGTTTTATGTTGATCTTCGGGCTTAATCCGGATCTGGTTGTATCCAGAGAAACCATCCATTAGGGAGAGCATTTCATGACCTGCAGTTGTATCTACAAGAGAATCTATGTTTGGCAATGAGAATGAATCCTTTGGTGTTGCCCTATTTAAATATTTGAAGTTTGTGCAAATACAAACTCTTCCATCGGGTTTCCCCATGGGTACCATGTTTGACACCCACTTAGGGTAGTCAATAGGAACTATGAATACTACATCCAATAGTTTTTGCAATTCATTCTTCACCATCAAAGCGACGGTTGGATGCATTTTCCTTAGCTTTTGCTTGACTGGCTTCTTCATGGGATCCAATTAAAGGTTGTGAATGATTAACTTTGGATCTATCCCTAGCATATCTTTGTAAGTCTAAGCAAAAATATTTGGCCTCTCTTTGAGGAGAGGAATTAGGATGGCTTGTTCCTATGGAGATAGAATTTCTTCAAACTTGAAATTCCTTGGTTGGGTAGGATCACCATTGATGTCCACATCGAAAGTCACTTCTATAGCCATATGTGACCCATCCTCTAGTTGATGATGCATGGGTATAAAATGAATGTCATCAGTGGGATTTATAGGACCTACTGACTTAGGTTCCAAACCAACATGGAAGACATCATACACATAACCTGATGCAAAATGGAATGGTTGTAACATCTCTTCATTGTGGAAGAGGTCTTCAGGCTCTATGGGAAAATTAGCACGATCCCAATCAATAGCCTCTACATCAAGATGTAATGATTTGGTAGGATATACTAGGTTATGAAGTGGAGTGATCAAATCAATGGATATCATGTTGATGGATGAAATGAAGTCTCCAGGACCACATGGGTGCAATATTGTCTTAGGGGTTTCCCTTCCATACTCACGATGAGGTTATGGAGGAATGGGAATTTTTGGATCTGGCCCATGAGAAGGGTGAACAATAGGATCATTGGGCTCTAATCGCTCTCTAAATGTAGGCAGAGGGGGATTGACCATCCGATGAATGACAGCTAGGTCAATAGGTCTCCCCAATAATCATATATGGCGGTCTATGGCATGGAGTGCCACCTCTCTCTCTATTAGCTTATTGAATTACCACAAATGGTGAGGCCTAATATAAGCCATATTGATCTCATCATCAAAGTCATCATCGCTTATCTAGAAACTGTTAGCATTTGTATGCGACCCCAAGACAAGGGGCTCGTGTCTTGGCCCTAAGTAGGCCATCTCTCTTTCATCTTCATATTATTTTTTACTTATAAATAATCTATTTGCATTTGTCTCTTGCCCCAAAGTTAGGGGTTGAAGGCTTAGACCTAAGTAGGCTCTTTTTATTGAGTCTTTTGATTCATAGTCACTTTCATCTGATGTATACACACTCTCATCATGGATGGACCATGTGAATATTTGTAAATAGCGAGGCCCCTGATAGTCTATTCCAAGTTGTGCCTCATCATAACTTGCTTCATATCCATTTTCCTCATCCCATGAGTTGTACCCCATTGGGGTGGAATAAATTGAGATGTTTGGATGATAAATTTTTTGTGGCGGTATGTTTACCGTGGCCACTTGTCTGTTGCTCAAATTTCTTATTCTTAGGGGGTGATAAGGAATGAAATCAATGTCGTCTCCTAATCCTAAGATTAATATTTTCAATGCAACTACAAGAGAGTCATATCGAACTCCGATATAATAGCCTACACTAAATCTATCAAAGGGAAGCTGATATTATGGCTCGTATGGCCACCTGTGCCCCTACTCATATATGCCAAGGCCATAGCCATGCCAGTGGTAATGCTCAAAGTAGCTTAGAGAAAAATTGGGGTTAGAGAGGTAATGAACATTTACCATGAATAATTATTCACTATCCTCTTCTATATTTGAAGACTTATGAGCACAGTCCAGGCCGACATAGACAAAATTGGTTTGGTTGGGAGGGATTCCAAGTGGAACCAGTGTTCCCACTGGCGACCTCAAGTTATTAGGCCTTACCATGTCTTGTGTAGACTTAATGATAGACGTAAAGGTGATGTTATGCATAAGGTACTCCCCTATGCCTATGCTTGCCAAATGTATTGATGCATGTGACGTGGATGACCCTACGATGACACCAATGAAGTAGGGTGATAATCACTATCTTCATCCTGATCTTGAAGATCTTCTTCTTCCATAGGACTTGGCATTTCAGCAATGGCTATAGTTGGCAGTTCCTTGGGAATTTCTTCCTTAACTAAGGGTGCCTTTAGCTTCTGATTGTCTTTTGGTTTTGATGTTGATGGTACTTTAGAAGCATTGACTACTTTGAGTGCACTAGGAGGTGTTGAAGTGTATGGGTCTTTTCTTACCCCTTTGTCTTCATTATCCACTTATGTGGTTTAGGATGAAGGTGCTACATACAGGTGGGTAGAAAGGATTACAATTTCTCCCAGAATGTCCACCTTATTAATGTATTTAAAAGGCTCTTCATCAACTAGAACCACATAGTCTTTGTTCTCGTGCACATACTTGACACACTGGTGCAAGATCGAAGGCACACACTTCATGGCCCTTATCCAAGGATGCCCTAAGAGGATGTTGTATTGCATAGCCCTTCCAAGACATGATACATCACAGGGATGGTATTATGCCCTACTTTTATGGTTAGGACTATCGTTCCCATAGTATTTCATAAAACATCATTAAAAGCTCTCAATGTGTAAGCTCCTGGAACAATATTGGACTTGGGGATCTTGAGGTGCTCTATTGTAGTTGTAATGATGTTTATTGATGAACTTGTATCGATCAAGACCCTCTTGAAAGGTAAGTTGTTGATTTTCGCTACAATGTTTAGTGGAGCATCCGGTAAGGTAGCAGGAACTGTCTTAATCTCATGGTCATAGAATCAAATTATAGGTTTATGGTATTCTTGCACTTGTCCCACAAAGTGAGTGAATGCATTCACGTCTTGTGGTTGGAGCTCAATTGTCCTTAAAATCTCTATTAAAGTCTCCCTATGCTTTGGGGACTGTTGTATGAGCTCATAAATGGATAACTTAGCTAGAGTCGTCTATAGGTTTTGCTCCAATATAATCTGGATAGTCACCACATATCACGTTGGTGGACCTGGAAGGTTGTATTGCCTTTAACTAGGAGTGGTTGGCATGTTCATGGGAGCTACAGGCAGTTGTGGTTGACCATACCGCCTAGTCCTTGTTGCTATGTTAACAATCTCAACCATCCCAATGCATTCGTGGGTAGGTATGTTAGCTCTAACCTGATTGACTTGGGCCCCTTGCTCTCGAGGGGCCTTATGATTGGGCAATGGGTTTCTATATATGCCTATGTCTCTGTTATCGAGAGCCAGTGGGTTGTCAACTTTTATTTCTCCTGCCTCAATCATGTTTTGCACTTGATGCTTAAACCCGACACAAGCCTCAATGTCATGCCTCAGTATCCTGTGATAAGGGTAAAATCAATATTTCCTATATCATTTTGGCTTAGGATGGTTGGGATATATAAGAGGTATATCAAGAAATTTGATACTCCTGGCCTTGCTTAACTGATTAAAGATTGATTGCATTGATTTTGTCAAAGGCATGAAATAACAAGGCGGCTTGTGTTCTCGGTTTCTTCCCTGATTATTCTTTTGGTAGTAATTATATGGCAGGGGATCTGATTGATAGTTATGGGGTTGTGCACCCCCATCCTTAGGTGTAGCCAATACGACTTGATTGACTAGAGCAGGTTTGCCCTGCTTTTGTTTATACTTGTCATTCTTACCATTCTTGTTCCACTTCTTTTTTGTTTCGGATTTTAATGGTTCCCTCATCTACTTTTATTTATTCTATGAGCTTGGCATGTGCTAAAGCTTCCTCAAATGAAGGATACTGCTGAATTTGTAGCAATAGGGATATGTGTTTGGTGAAAATGCAAATGATCTCTTCTATGGGAATGGAGAATGATAATTTTGCCATGATATTTTTCCATCTATTCCCATAATCCATTACTGGCTCATCATCATACCGTTTCAAGCTAGCAAGGTCTGAAAGGTTCACCTTCTTCTTAGAACCAAAGGAGAAACACTTTAGGAATGCATTTACTAGTTGTTAAAAGTTGTTTATGCTATGCTTAGGTAGTTGGTTGAACCATTGAGTGGTAGCACCTGAAAATGTCATTATGAATATTCTTAGCATGAGAGCATCATTGTCTTCAAGATGAAAATAGGCATTGATAAAATTGGTGACATGCTCTTGTGCATCATCTTCACCCTTAAAATTTTCTAACCTAGGTATCTCAAAGTGCTTAGGATATGGAGGGCTAGAGATTGATGGGAACAATGGTTGGTTGTGTATTTTGCTCAATGTTGGTGAGTTCCCAGCTGCCTCTTGTTTCTCGAAGGTTTTCATATTTTCATAAAGCTCTTGAAATGCATTTGATGCATGGATTTCCTCCTCTTGTAAACCTATTCACATTGGCAATGGAGGTAACTATCTATCCATTTGATTTATTTTGTTTTCCTCCCTCCTACGAGGGGACTCAAGATTACGATCCTAATTTGTTGTGTTTGCCCTTCCCCCATTAATTAGATTTTTTTCATGATTTGGTGGGGGATTTCATTGTGGGCTATCTTGTCTATTACACCTCTCCTTAGGTGATTCGGCACATATAGTTATTTGGTGGTCACCACCATTTATCTATAAATTGTTAATATCTAGCCACTCAGCCTGCTCTCTCAAATGTTGCTCATGTTGGTGTAATATTATTTCTCTTTGTTTATCTTGTTTGAGAGCTTCCACTAGCTCTCGCTCCTTACGTAATATATTTTCTAACCACATCATTCGATCAGTTTGCACTGTCACAAAAGACTCATGTTTATCTAACTATGTTCTTGTTGTCTTGACTCATAGATTCCTTGAGGAGCTTTTTGTTGTATCTGTACTCTTGCTAGCTAATGTGACTTGTTCAATGTACTATTGATTATCCCTACAATTAAAATCCACACGTATACTACGAGGTAGCTCTAAGGTACCCCCAGACTGAGAGATGTTTTTAGAAGTCATAGTTCATGAGGTTCCGGATGTAGAGTTCTTAGTAGCTACAGTTCTTTGAGTTGGTCATGTAGGAAACCGATCCAACCCATCTAGCTATCTTGTTTTCCATGGTTGGTCCCATGTGGTGCCATTCACTCCTATGATGTCATAGTATATGGGAATATTTACCTTTGCATGAAGGATTTCTTCTATTTGATTCCCATGGCTAGATTAAGCTCTAATTTCCCGCCCTTCAATAGGTAGACCTGTCTCATATGTTTCTTGTGAGTCTTGAGGTATTGCAATTCTTGTTTGCCTTCTTGATGAAGAGGGCTTTGTGGTAACATGTTTTCTCCATGTGGATGAAGATGTAGCAGTCTCGCAATCCTTATGTGAAGAATGAGTTTTAGAACCTTATTTATGTCCATGTGAGGAGGAATCCCTTGAATCTTCCTCACATATTTGAGATGTTTCTATGTGTTTAGAGGAGGCCCTTGAGGTCTCCTCATGTCTCCTTGATGAGGATGGATGTGAAGCCTCTTTTTGTTTATGTGACTTTGTTCCATGATGTGGTTCCTTACTTGGGGTTTCTCGAGGAGATCCCCCAAGGGTTGAATTATCACCCCTCAGGATCGTGGAGCTACGTCTCACGATCTTATGGGTGGGTCATTCAATGTTAATACGACTCTTCCTATGCGTATGAGTTGCTTTAGTCTCTTACTCGGTGTCAGACCGAGGGTGCTTGCTTCTTGTTTTGACCATGTTGTCTATGAATTGATATTTTGAGTTGCAATTTAGGAATAACCACACAATACCAAGCAAATGTTTATCTTGATTACTAATTTAAGTGTGCCCTAAACTGTTTGGTGTGTTTTGATGTGTTATTATTTTGATTTCTTTCTCTTGTTCTTGGATTAAGAATGAGAAGACTCATCCATAGTGATAATAAAGTACACCTGTGCCAAACATGATTTTCTCAAAAGAAGCTAGGGTACACCACTGAAGACCCAATGGGGGGTTCGCCTAGCTCTTCCACTCTGAACCAATAATTATTCCAAAAGTTGGAGATAGTTTGAGCACAAGTAACTTAGTATCACTATAAGTAAGTTTATCAATCTGTTTCTAGGAAGCTCTAGGGGGTAAACCGGTGGAAGGAGATGAATTCCAACATCACTGGACTGAATTGAGGGTTGGTGATGAAATCCATATCCCCAATGTTTAAATGAGACGTGTGTGTGTGGTGTTCATTTTAAGCTCGCGTAACACAAAGTGCATCATATAGCAACAATGAATCTTTCCTATATGCCTAAGTACAAAAATACATTTCAATATTCAAAATTATGCAAGATATGCTTCTTGGACTTTATAGATCCACCCTTGAAAATAATCAAGGTATTTATGGAAATAGATACCACCCATATAACTCAAGAAATAAGATCGTTTCCCCTTCGTTTTCGAGCTATGGCGACGCGCTCGCAGCTTATCAACAAAAACAAATTGACTTAGACAGTCCCTTATGGCTGCGGTGGTGGGGTAGAACAGATCTGTTCCCAGATCTGGGGATAGGTCTCCCTATTATTAACTCAGTAAACCGAGAAGCTCCTATTGAGGTTCAATATGAACCTTTGGGTACCCTCTACGAAATCTATGAAGATTATAGAATAAGAAAAGGTAGAATGGGAGAAATCCTTAATAGATACATTCGAACAACTGTTGGTCGTACTCGTTTCAATCGAGAAATAGAAGAAGCCATGAGAGGCTTGTCGGCTTATGTTCGACAAGAAATGTCTCTACAAGTTATCAGAATCTAATGTGGTTAGTTTTATGATCCTTTCATTCATGCAAAGATAGAGATTGAGGAAGCCTTCTGGCTTGAACCCATTGCTGAATCCTGCTCACAAAAATGGGGAGGTTTTTTCTTATGGCAACACCTTTATTTGAAGTGCCCTTTTATAATAAAGTGATGGATAGAACTGCCATGAAACAGCTTATTAGAAGATTCATAAATCACTTTGGAATGACATATACATCACATATATTGGATCAACTTAAGACTTCAGGTTTCCAACAAGCTACTGATGCAGCTATTTCGTTAGGAATTGATGATCTTTTAACAGCACCGTCGAAAGGATGGCTTGTCCAAGATGCAGAACAACAAGATTTTGTTTCGGAAAAAGATCATTATTATGGGAATGTACACGCAGTGGAAAAATTACGTCAATCGATCGAGATATGGCATGCTACAAGTGAATATTTGAGACAAGAAATGAATCCGAATTTTAGGAGGACTGATCCCTTTAATCCAGTCCATATGATGTCCTTCTCAGGAGCTAGAGGAAGTACATCTCAGGTTCACCAATTAGTAGGTATGAGAGGATTAGTGTCAGATCCTCAAGGAAAAATAATTGATTTACCCATTCAAAGGAATTTCCGCGAAGGACTCTCTTTAACGGAATATATTATTTCCTGTTATGGCGCTCGTAAAGGAGTTGTGGATACTGCCGTACGAACAGCAGATGCTGGATACCTCACGCGTAGACTTGTAGAAGTAGTTCAACACATTGTTGTACGCAGAACAGATTGTGGCACTATCCAAGGTCTTTTTGTAAGTCTCATTCGAGGTCGAGAGAAGATCAAAAATAAAATTGTTCTACAAACACAAACACTAATTGGCCGTGTGTTAGCAGACGATGTATATATAAATGGGAGATGCATTGCTACGCGTAATCAAGGTATTGGGACTGGACTTGCTCATCAATTACGAAACCTCCAAACACAACCAATATATATACGAACCCCTTTTACTTGCAAGAGTATATCTTGGATTTGTCAATTATGTTATGGTCGGAGTACTACTCACAATAACTTAATTGAATTAGGAGAAGCAGTTGGCATTATTGCTGGTCAATCAATTGGAGAACCAGGAACTCAACTAACATTAAGGACTTTTCATACTGGTGGGGTATTTACAGGTGATATTACAGAACAGGTACGAGCCCCTTTCAACGGGAAAATTGAATTCAATGAAAATTTGGCTTATCCTACACGTACACGTCATGGGCATCCTGCTTATATATGTCATAATAACTTCTCCGTGACTATTGTTGATAGTCAAGATAAAGTACAAAATTTAACCATTCCATCACAAAGTTTGCTTTTGGTTCGAAATGATCAATATGTGGAATCGGAACAAGTTATTGCCGAGGTTCGTGCTAGAACATCTCCCTTCAAAGAAACAGTTCAGAAACATATATATTCTGATATGAAGGGAGAAATGCACTGGAGTACCCATGTGTGTCATGTGCAACTACTATGATTTGTATGAACACACTTTATTTTGTGCAGCTATGGCCTCTAGCGGGGCCTCAGAGCAAGCAAAAAACATATAATGTCTAGCACATTAGATTCTAGGGAAAAATTTTTAGGCATAAGCCGCTATTCTTAGCAATGCCTAGTGGAAAATTTAAAAGAAGATCTAAGATATACGAAATGCTTAATCCTTTATTATTTTATTCTTTCAATTTACAGACATTAATGTGTATTAAGTTCTCTGTTTTAGACACACAGAAGCAGATAAAAAGTTGTAAGATATCAGAGAAGCTATACCAACTTTTGATCTAGCTCAGAGAGTCAGTGTTTTGACCTCTGCTGCACTTCAGTTATGGCTGCTGTTGACCAGAGTGGCTGGTTTGTGGTCACTGAAGCTCAGAGTGGCTAAAGCTCTATTGGCCACTATAGCTCAAAGTGACTAATTTTTAGCCATTATAGCTCAGAGCGGCTAGACCTGCACACAAAATTAAGTTAGTATTTTGGTAGAAAATAAAAAATCAATGGAGGTCCCACCGTGATCACCATCTGTAGTGACCCCGGGATGCATGCACCGCTCTTTTTACTCTACTTGCAATGTTATTAAAAAACCAAGATGAAATGGAAGACAATGAAAAATCATATAACATAGAAATAACAAATATGGATCTCTTTATTTGTATTGAAACTCAATTACATGTCGATCCCTCTTAGGGATACCCATTTCGATACAATAAGGTTACAAATAGGCAAAGAGTACCCCTTTCACGAAGAGGTGGTGCGCTTATAAAGGCTTCCTAGTTTCGCACACAAAAATGTATGAGGGCTTACAAATGCCTCCTTCTCTAGGTCTATTTCCTAGAGGGATCCCTTTTGCTCTCGTATGTTGCAGATTTCATTCGATGAACCTATGGCCTTGTAAGCAATGAAACAACAACACACGCTTAGATGTTCAAGATTGCTTCCCCAGATGAGGTTGTTAGTAATAAAATAACTTAATGGAAATATGATAAAACTATGCTATGAAATCATGTAAATCTATGATAAAGATATGAAAACGTGAAGAAACAAAATAAAAGACGCTATGTCTAAAACCTAAGCTAAGTCTACGGGCCACTGTCCAAGACAACGGTCGCTAAGATAAAACTTGCTCTCTTTGCCCTAAAGCTATGGGTAAAAGCCTATATCTAATGTTGAAATAATAGCTGTTATGCTCTTCAATCTATCAGGGCTTCACCGTACACGTGATATCAAAGGAAAATCTCCAAGTCTCGAAAGCTCTCCTCAATGACCAAGATTGATGGATAAAATATCGATTCTCTCTATAAAAGATGTCTCTATCTCTATCTCTGCTTGTAAAAAAATCTCTTTTGGTGCTCTTAGGCTTGCACCTTTTATAGTGTGAAACCCTAGGTCTATGTCCAAGCCCTAGGAATGAATTCCTCATGCGTAAGCTTCTTGTCTTTTCTATGTTTGGAAGCCAGTTATCTGAAATATAACTATGCACTTGAGTCTCCTATGCAAACTGGTTGTTAGCATGAGAAGCTTTTGTCCTTTGTTTATGCTTGGAGGTCAGTTAACTAAAGTTTAAATGCAAACTCAAGTCTCCTATGTGAACTGGTCATGACAAGGAATGCAAAGCTACTCCCGTTCACATTTATTGCATGCAGAATGCCACTTTCGCTCATGATCAGGCTTTTTTATTGGCAAAACTGCTTCTTATGGCTTAGCTGCTATCATATGCAATGACTAAGATCTGGCTGCTGTCGTCTGTAGTGGCTAAAGTCTGGCCACTCTAGGCTTGAGAGGCTAGGATATGGCCACTCTTATCTTGAGCGGCTAGGCTTGGATGGCTTGAAAAGGCCTGAAATGAGTGGTGAGAACCATTATTGATGCTTGGAAAGTCCAAGATTATGTCTTATGATATTATGAATGTGTCTATGTGAGCAACTCCCCTAAGCATGACACGATTTATGTGTCTACAATATGTACCAATCATCATAGTTTGAAGTACTTTTTGGAACAATGTATCTCCATATCGGAGCAACAAAAATGGGTCACTAAAATGTTGGGGTATTAGTATGAGATTGTTTATCATAAAGGGAAGGACAATGTGGTCGTTGATACCCTTTCATGCAAATTTGAAGATTTTCCACAATTGCAAGCACTTTCTTCACTCGTTACACAATCAATAGATAAGGTAACACAGGAATGACTCAATGATAGTTCAACATAGGCATTAATTTAGCAACTCCAATGAGATTCCAATAGTAAGCCTCACTTTACTTGGAGCAATGGAACGCTTCGGTTCAAGGGACATATTGTACTATCTCCTACCTCTTCATGTCAACCAGAGATACTCCATGAATTACATGCTACACCTGCAATAGGGCACTCTGGGTTTCTAAAAACTTATAAGAGGGTGGCTCGATATTTTTATTGGGATGGAATGAAACATGATATCAAAAACTTTGTTACCAAATGTGAAGTTTACCAGCAAAAAAAGGTGGAGATTGTGGGTATTGCACGACTTCTTCAACCTCTTTCTATACCAAAAAAACATGGACTGATATTTTGATGGATTTCATTGAGGACCTTCCAAAGTATTTTGGAAAATCTGTTATCCTGGTGGTTGTGGATCGATTGTACCAATATGCACACTTTTACTCCTTAGTCCATCCTTACAAGGCTGTCAACATGGCTCAACTATTCCTTGATAATATTTTCAAACTCCATGGTATGCCATCCACTATTATTAGTGATCGAGACCCCACTTTCACTAGTAATTTTTGAAAGAAATTATTCAATCTCCAAGGAACTTAGCTCCGTATGAGTTCGAAATAAAACCCCTAAAATGATGGACAAACTGATATTGTTAATAAATATTTGGAGACTTACGTTTATTTTCTTCTGCACAACGAATTCATTGGGTTAAATGGGTTCCTTTGGCACAATTATGGTACAATACTTCATGCCATACTGCCATCAAAATGACACCCTATGAAGCCCTGTATGGCCAGGTACCACTAATAGCCACATATTATATTCCTAGAAGCATCAATGTTCAAGCAATAGATTCTGAGCTTTCTAATTGGGCCAATATTCTTCGTCTTCTTAAATATAATTTACTCATAACATAGCATTGGATGAAACAGTAGGCGGATCAACAACATGTTGAATACGATTTTCAAGAGGGAGATATGGTTTTCCTACGACTTCAACCTTATCACCAAATCTCTCTCAAGCTTAAAGATCCGTAGAAATTAGTCCCAAAATTATATGGACCTTAAAAAATTTTGCAGTGTATAGGACCCGTCGCATACAAGTTGGAGTTATCTAAGTCTTCAAAAATTCATTAAGTGCTTCATGTGTCTTGCCTCAAGAAGGTCATTGGCTCACAAGTAAAGGCACAAACTCAATTACCTAAATTTATCGAGGATGGATCCCTAGAGCTTGAAACTAAAATAGTCTTGGATTAATGCACCCGTCAAATTTTCCATCTCACCATCACTGAAGTCCTGATTCAGTGGGGGGGCTTGGAACCTAATGTTGCTACTTGGGAAGCGCTTCATCAATTTTAACAAAATTTTTCTTAGTTTTAGCTTTGAGGACAAATATTTTCTAGGAAGGGTGGCATGTTAGGATCCCACATCTTAACATTATTTATTTATTATTATTAATCATCTAATTAATTATTATATTAATTCATAAAGTGAACCATCACATCATCACCAACATAGCGTTGAGGATATATAAATTTATGTATGAACAGGAACCAAAATAATCAAGAAGAAAAATAATTTATTATATAAGATTTAAGGAGGAAGCCCCCTCGAAGTGGCCTACGATTATTGATAAATTTATTATAATTCTATGATTCTTGATCATTATATTTATTAAATTTTTATTAGAACATCAAGGTTCTAACACAATAGCCTTCATAATACCAAAAATTCACCTCTACTACTTGTGCATTTCATATTAGTAGAGTAATATTTCTAAAACATCATACTATCATATCCCACTTTACTAAATATGAATTGCTAGTTTCCTTCCTGAAGCACAAATGCACCACAAAACTATAATAAATAGTATATATGAAAGCACATTAAAGTAGATATTACCAGTAAGGGGGGCAGAGGTCCAAGCTTCAAATATCGGTCCTCGTTGGACTGAACACTTGTCCCTTTCCTGGTGCTTTTAGTTGTGTAAAAGGTTTAAAATGATTGTGGTATTGTGGTTATATGAGTGGATTGCGCGAAGAATTGTGTGGCGACTTCCGGGGTGGACAATGCAAAATACTATGGTGGCCATAAAAACTAGAATACTTGCCCAGATTTGTGGTAGCTACAGATTCCACCATGTAAATTCAAAAAAGAAAAAAGTAGATATTACCAATGGAATAAAATAGAGTAAATCTTAACCATTATTTGATTTAGGCAACCAACATTTTCTTATCAAGTTCAACTAAAATTAATACTTCCTCTAACCAAGGAAAATATAATTTAACTTCACAGTCCTCAATTAAAACCCATATATTGGCTAGTTTATTTGAATATTTTTTCATTTAAAAAATAAAGTGAGTTTTATTAATAATCATGAAAAATAGAAACAAAGTCTCCTAGCAGGCAAGGAAGCCGAAGCTAGAGCTAAGTATAGAACAAATACAACAATAGGAAAGGATACCTGATAAGAACCATAACAAAATGACTGCATAACATACTAAGAGCAACAACAGTAAGCATCATAAGCAAACAAAAAATAGAAAAATACAAAGTAAACAAAGCACATAGAGAGGGAGCATTAGACATTAGAGCAATTCTTCACTCCATGACAGGTAAATCTCCTTATTTTTTAATTTTTTTTATATTTTTGACTCTACACTGGAGATGAGTGGTGTTAATTGCCTCATTACATAGGGCAATTGCATCCTTGTTAAATTTTTGCCTGATGTGGGAATATTTGATGCTAGTCATATTTTTTACCAACGTCTAATCCTATCTTGGACAATCTTCAATTGTAAAGATTGAAAATATTTATTTTTGAAGAGTGTTGTCATGACCAATTTTGAATCTCCATACACCAATAAATATCTAATTACCTTTGTCACAGTGAGACTCATCCCCATATCACATCCAATAATTTTAGCCATGTTGTTGGATGTGATTCCCAAATTGATTTTGAATTTAATTAGAACCTTTATTGGGCCTGCAAGGATCAGTCCTCCTACTGGTGCTTGTCCCAAATTGGAATTTGATGCTCCATCAAAGAATAATGCAGGTTAATAGATGATAGGAGATTCCAATTTAATAGGGTGACACCTTATTTCCAAGAATTCATGGATATCATGACTTTTAATCATATGACACTCTTTTGGAGTCAAGTCTTCTTGATTTTGCTTTCGAGTAAAATTTGCTTTGATATTAGTTGTGATATCTCAAATAATTCTTCCTATTAGTGCACCTATTTTGATTTCTTTCCCTTCAAATATCCATTGGTTTGTATTCAGCAAAATGTGCCAAATTATAGTGTGTGAGATTGATTCCCATATAAATTTTACTAGAGGCTTTTTGTTGAGGCCTCCTCTATACTTTCCACTCTAATGGTTTAAACAAATTTCAATGTTTAATCTCCTTGAAAAGACCAAACCAAATCTATTAGTAATTTCCAACTAGATAGCTATCACTTTTGGGCATTCAAATAGGAGGTGATTGATGGTATCACTCTTCCTTAAACACTTAGGATAAACATGAGGTCCCACTATGTTCCTCTTTTGCAAGTTATCTACTATTAAGATTTTTTTCTACTATACCAGTCAAGTGAATACTTGTAGCTTAGGTAGAATTATGTTTTTCAAACTGAGGATAATTTTTTGTTGACTATTCCAATCAATCGAGATTGAACTCCAAGTTTGATTGTATACTCACCTATATTTATTATGTCCCCTACATAATTTGATCTGATAGATGCCTCTTGATGGGTCTAATACCAATATTATATCTCTTGAAACAATCTCATTCATCTTGGAGATGCATAAGGAGAGGAGGATATTTCACTAAGCTTATCAATTCTCAAACTTTGTATTTGCTTTTGAAGATTAAGGTTGCATATTTCTTGTAATGAAGGATTGCCAAGGATCGAATATTACTATAAATTGATCATGTTACCATATTTAGGGATCCAAGATATTGTTTTTTTAATTATTACCTTGACCTCAACTATATGCTTCCATATTAATGATGCACCTAGCTGGTTTTCTATATTTCTTAATAACTACATGCTTGTAGAGTTATTTGTGTATTTTTTGATCATTATATTCTTCAAAGGATATTGGGGTGGATTTAGCATGTTTCATAGGAGCTTGGCACCTAGGGCATTGCTTACATTTTTCATTTTTTGATTCCCAAGCCACCATGCTCTTTAGCTTTGGTGATCACGTCCCAATTTACTAAATGAAATTTCTTCCTTTCTGTTTGCCTTATTCCTTGCCATATGAAGTTTTTTATTATGCCATAAATCATATGAAGAATTATTTTGAGAGCATGCTAAACAAGAAGCTAATATAGTGGAAGAGTGAATAGAATGGATTTAATCAACACTATTCTACCCACCAGACTCAACCATTGTTGTAGTTCTAAATTCTCTTAATCAACTTTTTCAGCATTGGAATCCAACTATCCTTAGGATTCAGGTGGAAATCCATTGGGACTCCAAGGTACCTAAATTGATATTCTTTTCCTTATTTGAATCCAATGATTAAACTAAATATTCTATTTTAAGCTTCTAAGGTGTTTTGGATGAAAAATTAGCTTTTTTTGTGTTAATTAATGCTCCAATGGCTTGTGTGAACCCATCTAAGCATTCTTTGATCTACCTCACATTTTATTTGATGCTTCTACCATAAGAATAACATCATAAGTGAACTAATAATGAGTAAATTTTCTGTATCCTACAACTACCTTAATATCTGTGATCTTTTGATCCCTTAGCTTGGTGAGATATATCCCTAGAGTCTCCACTAGAAGGATGTAAAGATGTGGGGATAAATGACAGCCTTGTCTGATGCCCCTAGAAGCATTGAAAAATGTTGAAGGTTATCCATTGATCAATGGGGATATCCAAGGGGCACTGATGCATGCTCTAATCCACCTTGTAAGATGAAGGGAAAATCTAAACTTAACTAACACATGTTCAAGAAATTAAATATCTACCCTATCAAAGGTATTAGCCATATCAAGCTTGATGGCTATATACTTATTTTTGGATTTACTACTGGTGTGTAGAGCTTCATGCACCATTATAATGTTGTCATATATTTATTTCTTGGGGATGAATCCTCCTTGCTCCTAAATAATTAATTTACCAATTTTATTTTTTATCCAGTTGGTTATAATTTTGGAGATAAATTTATAAGAAGAATTGCACAATGAGATTAGTCTAAATCTATAAAACATTACATAATTTTTCTCTTTAGGGATTAAGTCTAAAAAAGTGGAGTTGATAGCACCCAAAATATTACCATTTAGTTTAACATCTTCAACCATCTTCAACAGATCTTCATGAATAATAAGAAAAAATTACTGGTAGAAGTTATTGGCGAACCCATAAGGACCTGGAGCTTTATCCTTCAAAAAAGAGTTGACAACTTCTTCTAACTCATCCATTGTGAATGGTTTTCTCATTTTTAGTTTGTCCTCCTCATTGAGAACTAATGGAATATTTTACAGAAGCAACTCTTGAGATTGAAGATTCCCATGTTATTTGGTTAGAAAGTTAAAAATTTGCTTGCTTTCCAACTCTTTGATTTGCTCTTTACCTGTATATTTCATCCCTTCATGCTCAATTTCTCTGATTGTGTTCCTATGATAGTTTTGCATTGTCTTGAGATGGAAATAATTGGTGTTCTTATCACCTTTTTTCAGCCAAGTCATTCTTGAGCGGAGCCTCCACTATGCTTCTTCTTATGCATATATCTTGTAGATATTTTATTGCAACTGTCTCATTGCATCCTCTTGGTGTGGTAGAGGAGGAAAGTATCTAATTTTTGCTTCTAATTGTTCAACCTGCTGAAGCAATATGGATTTTTCTATCTTGAATTTGGTTTTATTTAATATCCATTTCCATATAGCTATTTTGAGGTCAAGAGTTTTTCTTTTCCATATCTCTTGGGGATTGGTTGTAAAGATTTGCTGCTTCCAAGTATTTTCAACAAAAGTGATGAATTCTTCGTGAGTTGTCCAATCTAGATTATATTTGAAAGGGATTCTCCTTGGTTCCAAAAGGTTTCGTCCACTATTCAATATAATGGGTTTATGATCTGATATGAAACTTTGGACTATGTGGCTTGAGAGGAGTGGAAATGAACCAATAGATCTTCTTTCACTAGGAACCTATCAAGACTTTCAACTATGAAATGTGTTTTAAATCTCCTATTGGTCCAAGTGTATTTTTTTTGGGGATAACATCTTGGAGATATTCATTAATAATAATTCTTTCTACTAATTCCTTATTTAGGAATTTTGATCTAGCTCCTCTAGACTTTTCCCAATTTTTGAGTGTCATATTCAAGTCTCTACCAATGATTAAGTTTTTAGGATTTTCAATGATCAACCATTGATAAAGATGTTGCCATGTATATTTCTTCTATTCTGGATGATTTGACCCATAAAGTTGACAACTATTATGAGGTATCCATATGTCATTTCAAATTTAGCTGCTATCTAGTTGTGTTTGTGCCTATTGGTGCAAATTAATATTTTTAGGTCCCATGCTAGAATCAAACCCCATGAAGATACTACTACATCTACTATGATTGCTTTTGATTGTGGCCAAATTTTATTCCATTTTACTAGAGCTATTTTTTCTATCATTTTTTATTCTTGAATACAGATTGCATGTGGATGATTCTTCTGAATTAGCGACTTTAAGTAGTTTTTTCAAGGGACTACCTAATCCCCTCCCATTCCATGAGCGTAACTTAATTTTTTAGACTAATTCTTATTCTTGGAGAAGCTATCTAATATGCTGGCTTGTGTTTTAGCCTATATTTCCTTTTGGGCTTGTTCATTTCTTAACTGTTGATTCATTTTCCTCCCATTCATAGTCGATCATGTTGCTAGGGTTCCTTATGGAATGACTACTTTAGTTTGTATTTCTTCAACCTACTCTTTCATTTCTTATTCTAGAGGATTTTTTTTATTTTTCTGAGTTTCTCCTAGGAAATCCTCTATTTTTTTTGTTGGTTGTGAAGCCAAATTAATTCAGAGGCCTTGTTTTCAGCCACACTTGGACCCACTCCATGAAGGGGGGGTGCCCCCTACTAGTGTCACCATGGGGGGTCTAGGGGAATGGTGATGTTTTTTCTTCTATGTAAATATGGACCATTTATTATTAGGTCATAGATTGGACATTGGATTTTAGGATGAATTTTTTACCCTAAAATTGTAACGCACTTTTTTCCCTAAGATTGTTACGCACTTTTTTACCTTAAAATTGTAATGTGCTTCTATAAGAGGATGATGTATGGTGACTATATTGTATTCTAGTGCATGCGACTATGTATGGAAAATTGATGATGATAGAGTGAAGAGGAAGTTATAGCAGATATACTGTAGGTTGTATCCCTTTGTAGTTTTTCTAGATGGAATAAAATATCTGGTTGTTTTCTCCATGGATGTAGACCATATTGGGTGAACCATGTTAAATATATCTCATGAATTGCTTTATTTTTCTATATTTTTAATTTCACATTTAATTATTGCTCATGTTTATTATTTAATCCTAACATTTTCTTCCATTGGAGTCTGTGGAGTGTCTTCCCCTATATCTTGGGAAGATGTGCCTTGATCTGGTTTTGATGTTGTAGTTGGATTCTCCTCCTCTTCTAAACTAAGAACAGAGAACTTATATGTGTTTTGATGAATAGGCTTTTGATGTGGTTTTTTTTTTGCTCCTTGATATTCTTGATTTTCTTTTGATTTCTTAGAAAACTTATGTCTCATCCTATTTATCCTCTCGTGCCACTCTATTTGGACAGTTCCTAGAGAAATTACCATGCTCATGATAAGTAATACATTTGAATGGGATGTGTTCATAATCAAGGGGTTAATTATGTACCTAGTCTAACACCTTGATTCCAATTTACTCTTGAAATTATTTTTTAGGTTAAATTGCACATATATTCATGTACGAATGACATTGTTGGCTTTGGGGGGGCCCAATATATGAAGGATCCAATGGTATTTCCTATGATCTCCATTGGAGGTTTATTTCACAGGTGGAGGGGCAAGAAATGTGGTCTTACCTATAATGACATTTCTTCGGGTTCTTCCTCTTGTGGGTCAAATTTTGTGGTCCAAGGAGTCATAAAAATGGGCTAGAACCAAGAAACCTTGGACCTTAAAGAAATATGGTATTTGTATCTTCTATGAAGGTAAAGTTTATTACAAAGTAACCTCTTCCTACCATCATAAATTTGTAAGAAGAGACTTTGGATACCCAGTTCATGTTGATCTATTTCTATATCATAGTGAGACTAGGCCATAAACCCACAAACTTGCATGCTAAAGCCTGAGTAGATAAGGTAATAATAGAGTGCTAAATGAATACCTCAACCACAAGGGCCACATTTATTTTAGTCATGAAATTACCTTTGGAAGGACAAGCATGCATATTTATGGTCTGGTTCTTGACTTAAGAGTTTGAATCATTGAATCTATCTTCCCTTGATCAAAGGGAGGAACATGCAAAAATAGAAAAAAAGAGCCATTACCTAGAGTAAATAAGGAAGCAAAAACAATTAGGGGATATATAAAGTGTCTTGGGGCTAAGCATGATATACCATTGCCCCAAACTAGGGGTAAAATAGTAGAATAAAAAAATCCTACCAAAACACTAGTCGTTCCAGCTTCCTTCTTTATTTGCCAAATTCAAAACCCTAAGTTCTAAGAGATTCTCATTCACAGTTCTAACCCTTATAGATAAATTCTTAGTTGATAGATTTTTACAATAGTTTCCTTCCCTTAATGCATGTGTAAACCTAATTTCTTCAAACTCTATAGCAAGGTCTTGAATTTCCATAATTATGTCTTGTATGTTCCATGGAGCCTTTGCTTTCCTTAAAATTAAATTTATTACTATGAGTGAATCACCTTCCATACATACTTTGTTCCATTTCATTTATTTACAAATTTTAACCCTTCCACAGTTGCCCAAGCTTCAGATTCATTATTTATCTTGATTTTGTTATTGAAAGTGTAACGAGACAAAATCTCTCCTCCTTCCATTGGTCCTAGATTTACTTTAGATGATCCATCAAAATTCAATTTAACTAACTCTACATTTGTGGTTTCCACTTTATATTATTTGCCTTCTTTTTATTTCTCCTATCCCCAAAACCATAATTCCATTTGATGACTTGACTCCATCTATCAAGGCCCTTTGCTTCCATATTAGGTATTGGGTGAGTTAATAGGGTTGGTTTAGACTCCTCTACGGGTAAACAAATATTCCTTTTCATTGCCTCTAAACTGCTTTTCTTTAAATATTCTTCTACTTCTTTCTAGCCAAACAATCCAAAGTATTGTATCTTTTGATATATCCTATATTGCATGTAAAGCATCACTTTTAATAGTGCTCGACCATTGCTTTAACTATTCCTCAATTTTTCCATTCATCACCATGCATTTACCAAACATATTAAGAATCCATTTCCATAATTTCTAGACTATTGAGTACTATCCCAAGATATGGTCTCTACTCTCCTCCTCCTTTTACAAAGAGCACATTGTGAGATACCATGAAAACCCCTTTTTATAAGGTTATCCTAGGATAAAATTCTTCTATGACCTACTAGCAAAACAAATATTTTAACTTTAGAAATGCTCAAGCTATCCCAAATATCTCTCCATATTCTTCTAATATTTCTATTTTATCAATGCTTTACATTATTTCCACTTCTTGTTGTGTATTATATTGAGATATTCATCTCCTAAATTAGTTTATCCTTGGATCCCCTTGGAATAATCACTATTGTTAACTTTCTACTCAACTACCTCCTAGCATCAATGTCTTGTATTATTGTAAAAAAATATTCTTTCCATTTGTAACTTCCTTCATGATCCTTGTACAAAATGTTTGAAACCCTATCACCATATTTATCTTGAATTAATCTCATTCATGGTTTCAAAATACAATCTAGATTGAGTAGTTTTTTATCACATCAAGTATCCATCCAAATAGATTTTTTTCTCCAATTTCCACCACCCATATTAAACCTTTAATCACTAGATCAATTGATTTTTCAAACCATTCCATAGTGCAAAACCATTTGGTAGAGAGAATGCAATAAATATTAAGCTTGGATCATTAGGATCCACATACTTAGAAGAATTCTTACCCATTATCTTTGACTCTCTTTGTACAATATTCAAATTACTTTTCCCCTAAGAGCTAAGTTTTCATCCATAAGAAATCTTAAGCTGAGACCTCCCCTAGTCTTATTATCACATGCCTTGCTCTATTTCACCAGAGGAAATTTCATTTTATCATGTAATCCTGACCATAAAAATGATCGTATAATAAATATTGAACTTTTTTCTATCAGTTTTTGCATAGTATACAAGGACATATCATATGTTGGAATGACCTGTAATATTGATCCAATTAGCTGCACTCTTCCTACTAACAATACCCATCTACCTTTCCATGCTGATAGTTTATTTTGAACTTCACTTATAACTAAATTCCATAATTCCATCCTCATTCTCCCCTCAAATAAGGGCATCCCTAGACAAGTTGTTGGTAAATTTACCTCCTCCATTTGAAGTAACCTGCATATTCCTGCTTTGATTTTAGTTGGGGTGTTTAGGAAGTAAATTTTTGATTTTGTCCTATTGGCTTTCTGGTTTGATGCTCTTTCATATTCCTTTAATAAGTTATTCAAAACTTTGGCCTCATTTATCTTTCCCTCCCAAAAAGGGTTGTATCATCTACAAATCGTTGATGGATGCTATTGTTGATGTTATTACTAGCCTTAAGTCCACTTATAAGCCCATATTTGTAAGTCTTCTTCAAGTTCCTACCCAAAACCTCTACCATAGTATTTAAAAAATATGGTAATAGTTGAGCTCCTTGTGTAAGGTCTCTCTTGGCTTTAAATTATTATGTTACTAAACCATTCACCAATAATAAATATGAAAATGTAGAGACACAAGCTTTAATCCATCTGACCCATTTTATTCCCAAATTCTGTTTAACCCTATCATAGGCCTTACTTATATCAAGTTTTAAGCTAATTTCTTTCTCTTTTCTTGAATTTGTTGAATGCATAACTTCACGAGCTACTATGTTCCCATCCAAGATTTGTCTCCCTTTCATAAATCCTCCTTGCTCTTCTGAAATAATTTTATTTAACAATGATATTAATCAATTTGCCATCACTTTGAAAATAATATTATATGCCATATTACATAGGCTTATGGATCGAGATGAATCAAACAATTCTACATCCTTCTTTTTTGGAATAAGGGTAAGATATGTTGCATTTATTTTATAAGGTATGTATTATTTTACCCTAGACTATTCCATTGCCACCAATAAAAAATCCTTCACTATATCCTAATTATGTTGATAGAATATTATAGAAAGCCCATATGGACCTGGAGATTTATCCTTATTAAAATAGAAAAGAGCTAGATGAACTTCTTCCAAAGTAATAGGCTCCATCAATTTCCTATTGTCTTCATTTATTATAACTGAAGGAACTTCTTGTATAAGTTTATCATTAAGAGATTTAAACTCCTCTAATCCTAGAGTATTTTTATAAAAAGACCTTGCCCCATTTCTAATTTCATTTTGGTATTCAATCCAAACCACTTATTCTGATTTAATTATACTAATCTAGATGTTGATCTCTATACTATTTTCATCCTATAATTTTTTTGGGTGTTTTTATCTCCTTTTTGTTGGATTTTAAGCCTTACTATTTCAAAAATATCACAGGTCCAAAAGTAAAGCCACAATATTAAAGGTCAAAATATCAATAATGAAGAGTAGAATTATATATATGAGCAATATAATATATATCAAGGCCAATATCATAATGAAAATAACATTCACTTATAATATCAAATATGAATGTAAAATAACCAATAATAATTCATGAACTATGGATGAATAATACTTACAATATTAATTGCTTAAAATCTATATACAAGCTTTATTCTCTTTTCTATATCTCCCTTTTTACAATTGGATAATCAGATCATCAGACATATTTTAATGGAGCATTGTCTCCATAATATAGCCATAGGAATGTGACTCTTCAAGTACTTTACTTTAAATTTTATTGGCTAGTGATCTGAACCAATTCATGCCAAGATATTAAATTTAGCACATGTCTCTTCATCTAGACAATGATATGAGAGAATTTATCTATCTATGTTTTTTGCTACTAGGCTCTGACATCTCCTATTGCTGGTCCATGTATAGTTGTCTTATTCAAACTCAATTTCCCATAGATTATTATTTTGAATAAAAGCTAAGAAGTCTCTCATACTTTGGGTTAGTTTCCTAATTCCCCCAAATTTTTCATACAGATTGGTTATGGAATTAAAATATCCTATGATCATGAATTGGGTTTCTTGGTCTTTACTTCTCATAAAGGCTTTAATCCCATTCTAAATTTCTAATCTGCATGACTGATTTGTAGGTCATAGACATTGATAAGGATGAAATAAATATCTACAAATAAGAATGTGACTAAAGAGGATATCCAATACCTCATTTTATGAATGGTTACATAGGAGGTTCTAATAGGATTCTAAAAAATTATAATTCCTCTATTGGTCCTTTAGAATCTATAACATCCCATTCACATCTCACCCTTACTTCTTTCATAGTTTTAAAAACTTCTTTTATCATTTTAGTTTCTTGGATATAAAGGATATCAGACTTATTACTTAAACAAATGTCCTTGATGCATCTTTGCTTTGAGGGGATATTAGCACATCTTATATTTCATGAGATGGTGATCATTTCTCATTAGGAGCTACTGATCCCACCTATGAATTACTAATATCATTTTAGTTGTTTGGTAAGGATAAGTTCAAACAACTTTGTTTGTGTTCCTTTCTCTATGTTTGCTCTTGCTTCCCTAGATCTCACTTGATAATTTGAGGATTTTCCTCTTTTTTACTTAATTGTATCAAGAGTAGGCCTTATTATTCTATTCCTCAATATTCTTTCACAACTTTATTTTTCCTTATATTTATCCTCTCTTAGCTCTTCTATGGAAGCTTTTGACTTGGTTTGCTCATATTTTTGTATTTTCTTATTGATGGTAGATGAATTAACATCTAATACTACTTTTTCTTTACCAATTGGTACATGGTATTTCAAGAGAGTCTTCAAAATATGATTTGACACATTCCTTAGATTCATTGAGAATGTTCATTCCTAAATCAAGATCATATTGAATAGATAGTTCCTTGTTAATATGTTTGTTGTAATGTGTCCTCTAAGATTTGATCTACTTTTTATTCATAGGCTAAAGCCTCAAAAGAGTTATTTTTTCTTCCAATATCCTTCCTTAATGGTCTCCACTCTTTATTTGCTCTCATTTGTCTATTTCTATTTTTTGGAAGTTGAAAAGCATCATCATCCATATCCATTTGTAAGTTTCTCTTACGATTTTCTACATATAATTCTGTTGGACACTTCTTAGGGCATGATCTCTAAATATAACCCATATTATGATATCTTCTACATCTAAAATATATGTTTTCATAATATATGGTTTGGGTCCACATATTATACCCATACTTAATAAGGATTGATTTTGGTAAAGGTTTACTTATATCAATCATGACAAATATCCTAGCATAAATAACCAAGAATTAAAATCTCAAGGAATTATTTTAGAGTGTTGCCTATTTTCTTGAAGGTATCTATTTTCCCAAACTCAATGGGCAACCTATACATCCTAACCCAAAGTAGTACTAGGGATAAATTTATATTTTTAGTTGAAAAACCTTCATACCAACGAATAAGAAAGAGTCATGCTCTTCCCATACACCAAGGACGCCTTCTATCTCTTTATTCCTTAGAACAAAAAATATCTAGGAAGAAACCTTTGGGAAGAAAGGATAGAATCACTCTTGGAGACTTCTAACTCTTATCAATCCATTTTATCAAGGCTTAATCCCCTAGCCAATACCCATTAAATTTACCAAATATTTCCCTATTTTGAGTAGCAAGGATCGATCATCTATGGTTTTCTTACTAAAATATACTACTAGATATTATTATAAGGATATAGCTATAAATCAATCTATGGTAAGGAAACTAAAATTCAAAATATACTAAAATTTACCAGAATATGCTATAGCAAATATAATCATTTGCAAGTAAAATTTATAAGATAAAGAAGGGAAAAATAAACTTAGCTAAAATATTATATGCCCAGATAGAATTTCTTATCACTAAAGCCCTATTCCTCCATTGCTCATCCCATCATCTAAACCTTGGCTGATAGATATTTGTAATTTTTTTTTTTATGACTTGAAAAATTGTCATTGCCCTTGTTTCGGATGGTTGACTTCACAAGATCATATCTCCCTCAATATTGCTTGGATTTCTTCATATGACCACTCATTTTACATATATTAAAATTCTACACAAAGTAGTCCAAGAGTCAACTAATTTGGACAACCTTTTACAAATATATGGCTCCTAAAATATGAGACATTTTTAGAAAAAATTGCCCTAATCCTTCGCAAAGTGAAAACCCTAAGTTAATCATAAAATCAATGCTTCTATTATGAAATGTTACCCCTAAAAAAGAGTTATTAAATAATTGATAGGTTGTTATAGTCACAAGTTTTTAAAATAAAATAAACTAAACTAAAAAGTGAGGAATGTAAGGATAAACTCAAAAATATTTGGAAGATGGGTAGTTGTTTGATAGTTTCTTGAATAGGAGTTCTTGGAGGTATCATGATAATATGGAATAAATGCAAATGGAATGGATAATTAATAGAAGCAAAAAGTAATTGGGTTATTGGTTGATTTGGTAGGAAAAAAAAAAATATCAAAGTTGGGGTTACAAATGTATATGCTCCAACTATAGTTACTCCTTGTGATAGATTTTGGAAGGACCTTAGCATATTTTTATAAAATAATGATGATTCAAAATTATGATCTATGGGTTCTTAGGGGACTTCAACGTAGTTCTATCTCCTTAGAAAAATAAGGGTGATACTATTGGATGGTCTAAATAAATATAGTATTTTTACTTCATTTGTGAACTATAATGGTCTTTGGGATCTTATTCCTTCAAGTTTTTAGTATATATGGGATAATAGATGCATTGGAAAAACTCATAGCAAAAATATTGGATACATTTTTGTTATTGAACACATGGTTGCAAATAGATCATACAATTTCTTTAAAAATTTTATTACAAGCAATATCATATCACAAATCCATTCTCTTGAGATGTACTTTACTCAATCTAGTCATCCAAAGACATTTCAATTTTAGTTTGTGTGGCTTCAGGATCTTGATTTCTTCTAGATAGTTATGTTATAGTGGGGTGAGTTAAAATTTGAAGGATCATGTATGTATAATCTTGTTCAAAAAATAAAATGTTTAAAGGGGCAAATGAATATTTGGAATATCAAATTCTTTGGTAGCATATTTAAAGAAAAGGTGGCAATTGAGGTCAAGCTAAAAAACTTATAAGAGATAGTAGAAATCAATGGAATGGACCAATATTTTTATGTTAAAGAAAAATAATAACTTTCTAATTATCATAATGTATTAAAAAATAGAAGTCATATTGGTTCTTAAAAACTAGGGAGAGGGACCGAGGATGAGTAATAACAATTTTTCTTGCATATAAGTATCCTAGTCCATTCCATTGATTTCTACTCTCTTAAACAATCATGTACATACATGATCTTTCAAAATTTGCTTCATCCCACCATAAAATAACCTTATGGAAGAAATTAGGGTCTTGGAGCCCCATAGACTAAAAGTGAAAGGGCTTTGGATGACTATTGAGTAAATCACATCTCAAGAGAATGGGTTTGTGATTTGATCTTTCTTGCAATAATACATTTGAAGATATCTATTTGTAACCATGTGTTAGATAACAAAAAAATAAATATTTTTGATATATGGCTTTGCACAATGTATATTATCCCATGTATATCAAAAAATTGAAGAAACATTATCCCAACAACCATTAAAATTGGCAAATGAAGCAAAATCCTACATTGATTTAGATCATCCAGGAGAACCACCCTTCTTTTCCAAGGGATATAGAGCTATGTTGAAGTCCCCCACAAGAATCCATAGATCACAATTTTGAACAATTGTTATATTTGAGAAACTATGCTAAGGTCATTCCAACATTGTTTATGAGGAGTAACTATAGTTGGAGCATATATATTTAAACCCCAACTTTAATTTTTTTCTATTTTCTACAAAATAGAACAACCCCAAAATCACTTTTTTCTTTTAGCAATTATCAAGCCTAATTGTGTTTGTCCTATAGTATTACAATACCTTTGACTACCTAAGTGGGTGAAGACTTTAGAACTCTAAATAGGATATCCGAGGTTTAAATATTGTGAGGGTAGGGTTGTACATCATGCTTCAGTAATTTAAGCATAGTTGGATAGCCATATATTGAGTAAACATCATCCTTCATGAAGATTATCCCATATGGCCTATGACCTTGTGGATGATAAATACTATATTACTTTTACTTTTATAAAATAAATTGCCATAAAATCCCCCATATTCCAAATATTTTTGAATGCATCCTTTCATTCCTCACTACTTAATTTTTTTTCTTTTATAAGATGAACTTAAACTATAACAACCTAATAATTACTTGATAGCTCTTTTTTTAGGAGGTCTTATTCATACACCTAATATTCCACAATATCATTTTCATCATGAATTTTTTTAATATTAATAGGCTTAGCTCACTTCTTATTAACACTTGTGATATTTTTTTTGGTTTCCATTATTTTTTGTTGGAGAAAAATGGATTGTACTTGGATCCCCCACCCTTGAAAAATTACAACTCTCTCCTTTAAACCTAGATATTTTACAAACATATTCAATTCTCATCTAAATTGAATTGTTATAGCTAGATACCTACATAATTTTTTATTTAAAATTTAAATTCTTGATTTTCATTTTTTGGATATTCTTCAATTTTCTATGTGAATACAAATATTCCAACATTCAACATCCTTCTTCTTGACATTTTCCTATAGTAGAAAATACCAAAAATCCACCTCTATTGTCTAGGCATTGCATCTTAGTAGAGTAATATTTCCAAAACCTCTCACTATGATAGTCCACTTTACCGATCTAGATTGTTAGTTTCCTTCCTAAAGCATAAGTGAAACCATAAGAATAGTAATAAATAGTTTATATGAAAACACATTAACATTATAAACACAACACATATTACCAATAGAAAACATTGAAGTAAATTTTAATCATTATTTGATTTAGGCAATCAACATTTTCTTGTCAGCTTTAGATAAACTTACTATTTCATTTAACCATGTAAAAGAAAATTTAACTTCACGATCCTCAATTAAAACCCCTCTATTGGCTATCCTATCCACACATTTGTTTGCTTTTCTTAATATATGTGTAAACTTGATTTTTTCAAAATTTGCAGCAAGGTCTTGTATTTCCACAATTATCTCTTGTATGTTCCATGGAGCCTTTGATTTCCTCAAAATTGTATTTATTATTATTGGTGAATCACCTTCCATCCATACTCTATTCCATTTTATTTATCTACATATTTTTAACCCTTCCAAAGCCATCCAAGTTTCAACTTTCTTATTTATCTTAAATCTACTATTGAAAGATAATGAGATAAAATCTCTCCTCTATTATTTCTAATTATTCCTCCTCTCCTATTGGTCCTAGATTTCCCTTATACGCTTAATCAATATTCAATTTGACCAACTCCATTTTTTGTGCTTTCCACTTTATATTCTTTGCCTTCTTTTTGTTTCTCTTATACCCAACATCATAATTCCATTTGATAACTTGAATTCATCTATAAAGTCTCTTTGCTTTAATATTAGGAATCAGGTGAGATACTAGGGTTGGTTTAGACTTCTCTATGGCTAAACAAATCTTCCTTTTCATTACCTATAAATGGCTTTCCTTCCATTAAATATTCTTCTATGCCTTTCCATCCATATAACCCAAAGTAATGTTTCTTTTGATATAGCCTAGATTTTTTGTAAAGCCTCATCTAAAAGTGCTCTGCCATTTCTTTAACCATTTTGCCATTCATCACCATGCATTTACCAAACATATTAAGAATCCATTGCCATGGTTAAAAAACTATTAATATTCATTGCTTTGCTTTCCAAAATTGATATCCATTTAAGTTTTCTTTTCTATTTATTCTTGTTTTAAGGGCCTTCATTTTTTTTTAATTCTCACAAACACTTTCATCTTCATTAGCCTCATCTATTTCTTCATATTATTCATAAAAAGACTTATCTTCTAAATATTTATGTTGATTAAAAGAGTTTGAAATGCAAGAAATAACCTACCAAATATTTCTTCTTTATATTACCCCAAAAATCTTAAACTACAAAGAGGATCATCCATAGTAATTACTTTCTTATGCTACCTTAAAACCCTAAAATTCCATGGATATCCTCCATATGCATTTTTTATCATGCTTCTTTTGAAACCCTTAAGTGCAAGGAATGCAATCTATATTACTTTCACTTTTATTACGAGAGTATTTTATACTAGAAGAAAACAAAGATGATTTATGTGAATTAACCTTGACCTCTTACAACTCCTTTGCTCTAAAATACATGTGCATTGTATGTCCTCATCCCTTGTGTCATTTTTTCTTATATTGGTTGATCTTTAGTAAACTATAATTACCTTTGCCATTTGATAATGCAAAGGGTATTTGTTTACCACTTTCTTGGGAGTGGAAAATCCTTGATTTGATCCAACTTGCACTATGATAGGATTTCCTTAAAATTAAAATTTGCCTCATACCCAAAATTTTCCATCTCTTTTTCCATCATTTTTATTTTGCAATCTCTTGCCATGTGTCCAATATCATAAATTTTTCAACATTGGAATACAATTTCTTCATGATCCACTTGTTGATCCCATTATTTTAATTTATATTTAATCCCAATGGACCGTGGCAAAGGATTTTAAATATTTATGAAAATACTTATGAGAATGTATATAGCATGCCTTTGCTCCTTAGTAATTGGTACCTCTTAGATGAACTCCCCTAGAGAATTGCCAATATTCTTCAAAATGTCTTTATTGATAAGTTGATTGTCACATCCCAAAATTCAATAGATCAATAGAATTACTATTTTATAAAATTGATGACCTTTCATGTTATAAAATCATTAATTTATTATTATTTTTAATTATAAATGTAAATTTTAATTATTAAATGATCATATCAATGTAAATAAATTAATTTATAAATTTCTACTGTAAGTGTTGATATTCACCCTCCTAGAGATGGAAGAGGGAAGGTATCATCTTAAAGAAGGTGGTAGATCTATAGGAATCAAGGATTTTAGAAGGACCACACACATGCAAAATTTTTAATGAAATAGAATTTCAGCTTGGAATTCATGATTGCTTGTTTAATTTGAATTGTAAATTCTTGTTGAACCTTCTTGTTGAGGCATCTAGATTTATTGTTGAGTTAAATTTTTGTTGGAGGAATGTGTTTTATAAATGAAAATATTGTTATGAATATATTTAAATGACTTAATGGTTGAGTTTTTTTGATGTGCAAAGGTTGGTAAGTCCTTCATTTACTCCATTGTTTCAAAACTTATGTTAAAGTTTGATTTTAAAAGGGGTTTTATAGGGAAGAGGGGGAATATATTTTAATTGGTATATCATTCCCCCATGGTAGCTTACCATACCTTTTCCAACCTGTGAATAAAATATAAGAAACTTTCCTTGGTACCCAAAATGATAACACTTATTTTCTTTTCAATTAACACTAGGGCATGGATTTTTACTTGATGAGGTTTTGTTTAGAAGAATCAGGATTTCAAGGATGCTTGTGTGTTGAGAAAGGAAGAGGAGGAGAGTAGCCAAGGTGGTGGTATGTCCCCCTTTTCCTTTCCTTTCTATTGTGTAACCCTAAAATAGTCACATGCATGACATCTTATTTCAAAATATTGAGGATTTTTATGTGTGGGAGAACCTATTTAGGGAAATACCAAGGTGTGGGGGAGCATTTGATGGAGAGGTAGAGGGAGAGTCTGATACTAAGCATAAGGGACCACTTAAAAGGTAAATTTTTCCTTCTTTATTTTCCTTAGTAGCTCTCTTAAGAGAAAGACATTAAAAATATATTTTTTTAATTCCATTATTTTAAAATGGGTGTTCATGAAATGAATGTATGCATCAAGTTGTAAATGAAGTTGTTGGTTATTAGAATCTATTACATTATTTAGATTTATGTAATTATTAGGGAATAATTGATAATGCCACCTTATATAAGTTTGGATAGTCACATCTCTTGTGAAAAGAGTGAGAGAATATGAAAAGATAAGATTGAAGGTGAAAACTAAGGGTCTATTGAATCAGTGAGACACCATATGCCATTAAATATGCATGATGTATGTGATAAATATTGGAAAAATAAGATGTAATTTGTATGAGTGAGATATTAAATGTATATGATCCTAAGTAAATTTTGTGTTTCATGGGTTCCCTAAAAAATATCATTGACTTATACATCTAATGGAAACCACCCTTTCAAAGTAAAAGGATCAAAACACTATGGAATTTTACCTCCTCCATTTCCTTTGGGGGATATGGAAGGAAAGAAATAATCGATCCTTCAAAGATCATAAAAGAGATCCTAAATTGATTGAGGTTAGAGTCAATAATGCAACATCATAAAATGTACAAGTGATAAATTTTAAGGACTCCTGGGAAAATGATAGTGAAAGATTGGTTGCTTCTCAATGGGGATTAGCAAGGGTGACAAACTTCTTAGGACCTCTTGCACAAATCACTTGATCTCAAACTAAATGGAAGGCTTCTCCGTTGGGATGGGTAAAATTAAAATTTTATGGGGCTGCAAAAGGCAACCCAAGGAAGGCTAGAGCCAAGGGGGTGACCAGGGATGATAAAGGTGACATCTTACTTTCTTAAGATAAAAAAATTGGGACTTCAAACCAACCAATTTTTGGAGGAAAAGGTATTATATCAAGGCACCTTTCTTCTTGACAAGCTGAACATCAAAAATATAACCATAGAAGGGGACTCAATAGATATCATCAATTGCACTAAATGCATCCTTGAGGTAAGTTGGAATGAAGACCTGATTGAAGTGGCAAAACAAAAAAATTAGCTATTGGATAATTCACAAGTGAATCACATATATAGGGAGGGGAACTAGGCAAAAAAATTGATGGTTAATATGGGCGTCAACCAGGAAGAATTAAGAATTTGGGACAAGGATTCCCCCATGAGCTATTGAGCATTGCAAATGAGGAGAAACAGTATGCAACTGGGGTAGATAAAAATATGTAAGACTATGGTTGGAAGATATCAGATAAGTTGGGGCCCATGTTGGAAGCATTTTTAGAAATGGCAATTTGAATCAATCATGCATCGGTTCATTCTATTCAAATATACCTTAATTCCTTTCTTAGAATAATCTTTCCCATTTAAGTTTTTTAATACTAACTCTCTTTTTGTTAGATTTAATACTATCATCCAATGGATTTCAAGGAGTATGTTGACTAATCGCATGCCTACTAGTTCCAAGGAGATCTTGTTCATATGCCTACCACCTCACTGGGCCTGTGCATAGAGAACCAACTCTTAGTGAGGAATGACAAGCAGATCTCAGATCGATTAACATTTCTAAATCTTTTTGAAAAAATATGGGGAGGAACTTCTAAAATTGGATTTTTGGCCTTTCAAAGATTTTTCATTTAGTGTGTTTACTAAGTAATTATATCTATGTAAGGCTACATGTTTTGTATCTAATTTAGTAGCCTTAGTTTTAATTTAGTTGGACTAGTCTTGGGAGCTTAATGTTAGATATTTCTTTTAGTTTGTAAAAGGGTTGGGGCCCTTTCAAAAATTCATTTTCAATCTTAATAAAAAAATATTAAATGTATAAGAAATATTGTTGTGTTAAAATATTATTTGCATTGATTATTGTTTGCATTGTTTAATATTAATTATACTCCCTTGAAGTCACCATGTGGTATCAAAGCCTGAAAAATTTGTGTGAGGAGTTTGAGTGAGAAGGGACAATCATCACCATTCGACAACATGCTCTTATCATTTATTCTGTGTAGGTCTCGGTTGATGTGTAGAATCTAATTGAAGATTCCAATATCATGTGAGTTTTCGTGTTTTGAGAAGAAAGCATTTGAAGGCACTCAAAAGTTTAGATGACACTTTAGAGGTCCTCTAGATATTTTTCATAAGTCATAAAATTTAGAGAAGAATTGAAAGTCTTAGGAGTCATGTTTGGAAGGAAATGTCATATCTTCTACGCAATGTGGAAACTGCCTTTTTTCGATACGTTTCCAAAACTCTACTCACTTTTTTTAGCCCAACTAAGTCTTTGCTATTCCTATGCATTTTCAAAATTAATTTTTTTTTGTGTTATTTTCTTGATTCCAACTACATCCTACCTAAAGTCATTAATGCAATCATTCTATGTTTGGGTGATAAGAAGAATGAATTACATTTCCCCCATAATATGTTTGTAGTGAAATGCTCAATTTGTAGGCTAACAAGAATTTTGAGGTAAAGAAATTATGTGATTGTAAAATGCTCAATTTGTAGGCTAACAAAAATTCTAAGGTAAATAAATAGTGTGATTGGTAACATTCCTAACTAATAAAGTTGCATTACTCTATTTGACAAAGATTTTGAAAGACTCTACATGTAACATGTGCTTTGTCTAGTCTACCTTTGTGAAATAATTTTAAAAATGAAAGGTCTCTTCTTTGTACTACCAAATGTATAGTAGGGTAGTTGGTTATTGAAACAAAGCTTAAAATTTTGAATAGTAGGTCTTTGGGTGTTGTTGGATCCTCAAAATCCAACTTGTTTTACCCCTAGTTTTTCAAAAAAATTGGTGTCCTATGAGTCCCCTGCATTTTTGCCCTAGTCTGACCTCCGTTCAATAAATTTCCGGGTCCTTGGGTCCTTTCCAGGCCTGTCTCACCTTCCGAAAGTGTCTTTGAAAATTTTTGTGTCATCAAAGTCAAGTCCCAGTTTTGGAATTTTATTGTCGTTTTTTTTGGACTTCAACAAAAATTTTATTAATTATTTTTGACGTCTAGGTCTTAAATATTTAATTAAATATTTAAAAAAAGTTTGATTATATGTTTAATTAGATATTTAATTAATTTTGATTATTTTTAATTGAATTTATTTAGATATTTATTTAAATGTTTAATTTAAATTTATATATAATAATATTTTAATTAATAATTAAAGTGATAATTATAATTATTATATAATATATATAAATATATGTTTTAAATCAAAATATATATTTATATTATAATATAATATATATCTTAAAGTTAAAAAATGATAAGAGCATGTTGTTGAATGGTGAATTGTATCTATATATTAAAAAAAATAGCCACTATTCTTTTATGAGCAAAAATAAGAATTGGTCTACCTTTTATTCTAAAATGATATGATTGTATATAATTTATGCCTTGTGAAATTTAAAGGCTATCTTTTACTAGAGCAAAAATAAGAATTGTTTTACCATTTACGAATTTAGTCCATCTAGTTCATACCATTTGTTAAAAGAAATGTTTTTATATTGTGTAAATATTTATATTATTCTTATTTGTAATAATTATTGAAATATTTGGTGAGAGGTTATGGCAGTGGCTCCGGATCTGGTTCGGGAAGTGGTTACGATAGCGGCTCCGGATCTGGTTCGGGAAGTGGTTACGACAGCGGCTCCGGATCTGGTTCGAGAAGTGGTTACGACAGCGGCTCCGGATCTGGTTCGGGAAGTGGTTACGGTAGCGGCTCCGGATCTGGTTCGGGCTACGGTGCTGGGTCTGGTTCAGGTTACGGTTCTGGTGGTGGCGGCGACCATAACGGAGGGAGAAACTTTGGAATAGGATGTGGTACTTTGGGGTTTCTACGAACGAGTCAGGGAGCGAGGTTGAGGCGTGGGAGCCGAAGGAGCTGGTGTTGGAAGATGTCTTCTGGAAAGGTGAGTTTGGGTCCAAGGTTTGTGGAGAGGTTGGAACCAAGGCGTTGTTGTCTTGGGACCCAGGGACGGTGAGGGCAGAGGTGATGGAGAAATTTGTGGGAAGGGAGAAGGTGGTGCAACAACCTCCTGTTGTGGCGCCATCCTTTGCTCAGGTGGTGGCGGGGATGTCCTGTGGTGAGGTGTTTGACCCCTGCGAGGTTTTCTTGGATCTAGGCCAGATTCGCGTCCCGGATAGCACGGTGAACAAACTCTTAAAAAAAGGTTCATGGGATCTGGTTGGGAAAGTGGTAGGGGGTAGACCACCTTTGGATGTTCTCAAACGGTGGGCTCAATCACGATGGAAACCATGGGGGTCTTTGGAGCTGGCCACATTACCCAGAAACTTTTTCCTCATTCGGTTGTCTTGTGAGGAGGATGCCTGCAGAATTTTGGATGGGGGCCCATGGTTCTATGGAAATAGGGGGCTATTTTTGAGAAAGTGGGGCCATGATTTTAACCCAACAACGCAGAGGGTCAATCTGGTTCCTGTGTGGGTGTGGTTTCCAGAATTCTTGACCTATTTATGGCATGAATCGGTGTTCAAAGTAGTGGCTAGTCTCATAGGGGACTTCGTTTCTTTTGACAAAACTACTTTGTCACCTGACCGGAGGCAATATGTCCGCATGTGCGTTATGGTGGATATTGAGAGAAATCTGCCTTCCTTGGTTGAGCTGGTTTCTCAGGTGGGGCCGTGGAAGCAAGCCGTGATGTACAAAAATAAACCCTAGGCCTGTAGGTTGTGCGGAATGGGGGGTCACCACCAGAATCTCTGTCCTCAATGGCAGAAGGGGCAGAAGGTGCAGGGTGGTCAGAAACCCTAGAATATGAAGGATGGTCAGCAGGGTGGATAGAAGTCGTTGGGGGAAAATTCGGTATCGTTCCATATTCCCTTTGAGAAGAGAGGGATGTGGCAGAAAAAGCAAACGGGGAATAGCAAAGGGAAGGAGATAGTGTGCTCTGAGCAACCGGTGCTGAAATCTCCTATCTTGGGTAAGAAGGTGCCAAGTGTAGGTAAGAGATCCTCCCTGGTTTTGGCCCCTGTTATTGGAGGAGATGCCCCTCATTTTGATCCTTCCAGCTTTGCGGTTGAGCTGCCATTATCGAATTCCTTTGAATGTCTTGAGGAAGGGCAGATTAGTGAAGGCATTGAGGGGGAGGTGAATCTTCCCTCATCCAGAGAGGTTGGCCTTAAATCCCCCTTGTTGAAAATTGGGGTGTCTGGCCTAGGTGAGAGTCATAGTCCGGTATCTCCAAGTGTGGCAATGGAGGGAGGGTTTCCCGGACCCAAGACTAGAAGCCAACGCAGGAAGATGGATCTCGAGGTGGCAAGAAATCTTGGTCATCCTCTGGGTAAGGCTGGAAGAAAGAGGTCATTGGAAGTTTTGGGGACCAACAATGGGGAAACATTGCTTTTTCTTAGCAAAAAAGTCGACGAGAAAATCATGAAGGAGAGTGATTTGTTGGCATCCCCAAGGGGGGTGGGTAAAAAATTGTCCTTTTAATTCCAATGAAAATCTATTCTTGGAATGTTAGAGGACTTAATAACTCCTCTAAGCGTAGGATGCTTGCATCTTTTCGAAAGGATAATTCTTCGGATATCCTTTGTATTCAGGAATCGAAGTTGGAAGCCTCTTCGTGGTAGGTTGTTCACAATGTTGTATGGAAAGGTTCTGGCTTTATGGCCAGTGAATCAATGGGCTCTTCTGGGGGTCTCATTTTGTTTTGGAATCTTTCTAGACTGGATGGCCATGTTATTTTTGCGTCAAGTAGAGTCATAAATATTTTATTCTAGTGTAAATTAACTAATAGGAGGTGGGTGTTGTCTAACATTTATGCCCCGAATGCGTATCTAGATAGGAGAAAATTTTGGGCGCTGCTATTGGAGATGCGTAAAACCTTTGAGCATGAGGATTGGATGGTAGTGGGTGATTTTAATTCCCCCTTGTATCCCTCGAAGAAAAAAGGAGGTAATCCGATGGATGACAGAAGTCTTCAGGACTTTGCTGATTTTGTTTTTGATGTTGAGCTTCATGATTTGGACCTCAAGGGAGCTAGGTATACTTGGTGTAACAAGCGTGCAAGTGATAGCTTGATTTTGAGTCACCTGGATAGGATCCTCATCTCTTCTCATGGGTTGAATCTGTTCGGGGATGCTTCTTTGTCGGCTCTTCCTAGGATTGGCTAAGATCATAACCCTATCTGGTTGGACATCCCTGATAATCTGCCATTCTTTCCTCGTCCCTTTCGGTTTGAGGCCATGTGGTGTTCCCACCCTGATTTCGAAGCTCGATTGTTGGAATGGTGGCAGGAGGATATCGAGGGGCACGGTCTATTAAAGTTAACTAATAAACTAAGGAGGCTTAGGGGCTATCTCAAACTTTGGAACAAGTCCACGTTTGGGAATATTTTCAGAGAGAAGGAGAGATTGAAAGACTTTATTGGTCAATTGGAGGTTGCTATGGAGGTCGAGGATTGTTCTGATGATCTGCTGAGAGAGGAACATCATGCGTTGGTAGAATATCATAACAGATAGGCTCAAGAGGAGCTATTTTGGAAATAGAAGTCTAGGGAGTTGTGGCTCAAGGAAGGGGATCATAATTCCCACTTTTTCCATACCTCCACTCTAAGGAGGAGAGGTCGAAATAGGATCATGAAGATAGTCAGAGGTGATGGAAGTACAACTTCAAGTAGTTGTGATGTAAGGGAGGAGGCAGTTGATTTCTTTAGTAATTTGTTGTGTTCGGAGCCTGATCGTGACTTACCCGTTGAGGAGGCAATGTTGGATGTAATCCCGGGGTTGGTATCCGAGGAGTGGAACAGGTGGCTCTTGACCCCATTCTCGGATGAGGAGATTTTGGATGCAGTAAAGGGGATGGGCTCTCTTAAGGCACCGGGTCCTGATGGCTTCCCTTCGATATTTTTTCAGAAATTTTGGCACATCTACGATGGGGATGTTTGTGAAGCCATGAGAGAAATCCAGAGGAGTAAGCGTATCCCAAAGGTGGTGAATGCGACCTTCCTTGCCCTCATTCCGAAGAAATATACTGCCACTACCTTTGGGGATTACAGATCGATAAGTCTCTACAATACGGTGTACAAGATTCTTTCAAAAACTATTGCCAATAGACTTAAGCTTATTCTCCCAAAAATTATTGATGAAGCCCAGAGTGCCTTTGTTTTGGGTAGGCAAATTTTGGATGGCGCTATCATTATTCATGAGCTACTGCATTCGGTGTATAAAAGTGGGAGATCTAGTTTTTTCCTAAATTTGGACATTAACAAAGCGTACGATCGGGTCGCTTGGCCATTTTTAATCAGGGTGTTGAGAAAGTTTAGGTTTTGTGATGAATGGGTTAGTCTAATTCAGGCTTGTTTTTCAATAGCCTAGTTTTTGGTGCTCATCAATGGGTCTCTGACAGGATTTTTTCATTCTTGTCGGGGGTTGAGACAGGGGGACCCATTGTCTCCATTTTTGTTCATTATTGTTGCAGAGGCTTTGGGTAGAGCATTTATCAGACATCAAAATTTTTTGGGATTGAGGCCTGTGACAACGTGCAACCCTATATCGCATCAACAGTTCATGGATGACACTCTTGTTTCCTGTGTAGCTATGGTGGAGGCAACGAGGGAAGTTAAAGCTATTCTTGACTATTATGAAAGGGCAGTTGGTCAACAAATAAGTCTTGCCAAGAGTGGGTTGTTTTTTATTAATACTCCCGCTACGGTCCAGAGAGAGATTGCGGAAGTTTTGAACTATCGCACTGCTTCTTTCCCTTCTTCATATCTTGGTTTGCCTTTGTTTGTGGGGAGAGCAAAATCTGAGTTGTGGTCTTCGTTGGTTGAGAGAATTCAATGAAAACTTGCTGCATGGAAGGGAGCATTGTTGAGCCAAGCAGGTAAGGTGGTTTTGGTGTAGAGTACTTTACAAAGCATCCCTATTTACTTTATGTCAATGTTTCATGTGCCTCTTAAAATAGCATCAAAAATTGATAGTGTCTGTAAAGCTTTCTTATGGGTGGGGCCGGAGTTGAAAGGAAGATTCCATCTTGTTTCTTGGGAGGCGGTTTGTAGAAAGAAATCCAATGGAGGGTTGAACTTAAAAAGTGCAGTTAGAATGAATAAAGCTTTGATTGCCAAAATTGGGTGGAAGTTGGCATCTGACTCCTATAAATTGTGGGGATCCATATTAAAATCCAAGTACAGATTTAGCTCCTTTCTTTCTGAAGATTTACTCTCAGGTGGTTTGGATTTTTGGAATAGTCTGGTTAAGACTAGGGATCTGCTTAAAAATCATTGCAGGTGGGTAATCGAGAATGGTAGGAAGGCCCTCTTCTAGGAAGATGCTTGGCTTTGGGATCGTCCGTTGGTGGAAGAAGTGCGATTTCAGGGATTGGTTGCTAATTCCAGAGAAATGGGTTTGACCTATGTGGCTGATTTCCTTGAAGACAGAGGGGATAGAATTGCTTGGGCTATGGTGCCAGTTTGTGTAAGGGATGGTGGTGATAGACAGGTTTGGGAGAGCCTTGGGGAGGAATTGCATCTTTGCATTATTCACCAAGCAAATGTTGAAGACCGGTTGATCTGGCGGTTGGAGAGTTCAGGAAGATATACGGTCAAATCGGCCTATAATTGCTTAAATATGGAGGAGGGGTCGCATTTCCCATTCAAGTTGCTCTGGCTTAAGCATATTTCCCCTAGGGTAAATATATTTTTTTGGTTGGCTGCTCAAAACCAAATTTTAACTATAGAGAATCTTCTCAAAAGGGGCTGGCATATGGTCAATCGGTGTTATCTTTGTGAATCTGATTGGGAGTCGACCTCTCATATGTTGCTCAATTATTGTATTTTTAAGGAGATAATTCTTTCTATTCTCAGACGTTTGGGTGTGGAGTGGGTCTTCCCAAAAATAGTTTATGATTGTATCCTTCAGTGGTCTCCGCCCTTTCATTCCCCTCGCCTCAGGTGTTTTTGGTGGTACTTGCTCCCCCACGCGATGTGGGAAGTTTGGAAAGCAAGAAATGCAAATATCTTTAGGGAGAAGATGGTGGCTACGATCTTATTGAGTAATCAGATTATTGGTAAAATGGTGGAGAATGTGGAAAGCGTCGTGGTGTCTATGGACTTGCCGGAGGCATCGAAGCAGTGCGAAATTAGGTTGGAACAATTTTTGGGCTTTGGAAATATAGATCGACCACCGTCGGTGCCTAACATAAGAAATTCTATTAAATGGTGTGCCCCCCTGTCGGGTGGGTGAAATTAAATTTTGATGGGGCAGCAAAGGGAAGAACGGGGAAGGCAGGCTCGGGTGGCGTTATCCGGGACCATTATGGAAATATTTTGCTGGCGTATGCTGATTCTTTGGGTGTGAATTCTTCGTAGGTGGTGGAGGCGAGGGCGGCTTACCTCGGGATTGCCTTGCTTAACGAATTCAATTTTAAGAAAGTTGTTATTGAGGGTGATTCCCGCAACATTATTAATATGCTTATTGGAGCATGCCATGTTAGTTGGAAGGTCGCCAATCTAATTGATGGAGTAAAGTTGTATCGGGAGTTGGAAGATGTTCAAATTTATCACACGCTCAGGGAGGGAAATGTTGTTGCTGACGTGATGGCGAATATTGGAGTGAATCTTCATGGATATAGGGTATGGCAAGGGGACTTTCCATAGGACCTCATCAACTGTGCTCATTTTGATGTTGGTTAATTGGTCTCGGGTGGTGGTAGTTCGCTTGGTTAGAAGATTTGGTGCAGTTTTTAAAGAGGTGGGACAATTGTATCTCTTTGCCAGTTATGTGGCTTGTCTTTTCCTTACTTGTATTCCTGGATGGGAACGATATTTTAAATACCAAGTTTATTCATTTATGAAGGTATTTTTAAATACCCAATCAATTTATTAATCAATGGTCATTAATGAAGGTATTTTTAAATACCCCATTTAATTCATTAATGAAGGTATTTTTAAATACCCAATCAATTTATTAATTATGGGTCATTAATGAAGGTATTTTAAATACCCCATTTAATTCATTAATGAAGGTATTTTTAAATACCCCATTTAATTCATTAATGAAGGTATTTTTAAATACCCAATCAATTTATTAATTATTGGTCCTTAATGAAGGTATTTTTAAATACCCAATTAATTTCAAAAAATAGGAGCGGGAATTATTTCGAATATGAGAAGCGGGAATTATTTCGAAAATGAGGAGCGGGAATTATTTTGAAAATGGGGAGCGGGAATCAAGAATATGTTTCTGCCTTGGTTCGTCTGCCTACCTTGGGAAGTGGTTATCTGTTGGGGACCATTGGGATGCGGCTCAAATGTCCGGTGGGATTATATCGGAGTTAGATGTTGTGTTGTAGAACTACCTCGGCTCTCTCACAGGTCTTCTCGGATCTCCCGACCCTTTGGATCCTGTGGTTTGTGGTGTCGGTTTATGCAGTTACTGTTTTGTTTTGGTTAGTGTTGTAGTACAGTTTTTGTACTCTTCTATTTAAGTGCTGAAGTGCACTGTTTTGGTTTGTTGTCTTCTTTCGGTTGTAAAAGGTTTTGGGGCCCTTTCAAAACCCTCTTCCCTTAATTTTACCAAAAAAAATATTTCGGCCGACCATGGGTCGGTCAACCGCCCCCCCCTTTCCAAAAAAAAAATTCGGCCGATGCTCATCGGCAGATCATAAGAGGGGGTTGGTCGACGACCCCTCCAAAAAAAAAAATATTTTTCAATCGATGCTTGTCGATTGACCATGAGAGGGGGTCGGTCGACGCCCCCCCCTCACTTTGTGTTTTTATTTTTTTTAGATAATAAAAAAATTAAAAAAAGAAAATTTTTAAAAGGCACGTGCATGCCTTTTAAAGGCATACGAGTGCCTTTCTAAAATAAAACTTCTAATAAAAATGATTTTTTTGGTCAATGGCTATTTGCCATCAGTCAATTCCCTTTGTAAAGGGAATTTCGACCGATGGACCTTTGCCATCGACCGATCCTTTTTATTGAATATATTAAACTTTTTTGTGCGTAATTAAATAAATATATAATATATTGTTATTATCGATGCTTTTGGTAATGATGAATTATTATTATTTAAATTTTGATAATAAATATTAAAATTGGCTAAGGTTAGCCTTTAAAAAAAAAAAACTAGTTAAAAATTATAATCAGCCTCATTTTTGTAGTTGAGCTTCAACAACCGATAATTGATTTCCTAAAGTCATTTTGGCCCATTTTCAAGATGAATGGAGATATTTTTGATCGGTGGAAACCACTACTAGCCATGAATGAGAACCATTTAATGCAAGCAATATAGTGGATCAATTCTAGAGGCATTTACATTTGTTTTTGGGTGTTCACTCAATTTTTAGTAATAGTCGCAGCTATGAGCCATCACCAGAGGAGTTACATTTGATAATTATAGGCCATAATCAACTTTGAATGAGAACCAATATACAAGCTATATAAGAGAGCAACTACAACAAAATTGATCATCAAGTTTTCTGTGCAATAATTCTGCAAGAGGTATACCCAAGTACCATCCTTATCAGTTGTATTTTCTTGTGTGTCTTGTCTAGTCACCTCGTTTTCTTCCCTATCACTGTGCAGGTTTTGCTAAGGAGGTATCCAATTTTCTAAGGTTATTTCTAGTGACTGAGGTCAAAAGTTGAGAGGCCCTTTATTACATCATTTGAAAAAAAGGCTACAGTTCTATGTTACATTATTTGAACAGAGAATTTGTCTGTACTTGCTTAGTGTGATCTGGTTACACTGAGAACACTCCATTGTAATGATTTGTTGATTAATATTATCCTGCTTCCTCATTTTGGTATTTTCATGTGTAGTTTTGCTTGTTGTCCCATTTATATGTTACATTATTTGAATGTATAAGTGGAATCTTATTTCACTAGAATGTTCAATCATCTTTGTTACATTATTTTAATGGATGTGATTGGGTCAGTTTTATCTCCTCCCCCTTATTTCTTTATCATATTTTAAATCTGGCTATAATTATCCAATGGATAAGGCATCGGTCTGCTGCTTGAAGCATTAGCTTGGAGTTACTCTAAAGCTTGGTCATTTTTTGGTAAGTTAATAATTTTCATTAAGGGGGCATTTGAAAGGTGCCCCAATGCCTTAGAACAACACAAAATAAAGGGATGCGGGGAGAAACAAAAATGCATCCTAGGGAAGCAGAAAAGAGAAGAGGATGCAAGAAAAGTCCAAAATGCATCCTTAGAGGAATAGGAAAAAATACAAAGACTAACAAAGTAAGACCAAAAGGTGAGGAAACCCCAAAGGGTCAAAAAAAGTAGCAGGGAAGGCAATTACTCCATGGTAGGTGCTTCAAAAGTTTCCTATTCACCTTCCTTGGTTTCATCCTTGGGAACTTCCTTGAAGACTTCCTTTACAATTTCAACGATGTCATCCTCCTTTGCTTCGGATTTACCAATAGCAGCAAAACTCGCAGGAGCTTCATCATCGAAGGTGTCATAGAAAATAGTAAATTAAGTTCATTTATTTGCTCTTTCAATTGTGATATGGCTTTCCTCATAGAATTCTAGGTGGTCTCCAGACGGGCAATAGTAGTAGATGTGGTTTGGATTACTAATTTCTACATATATTTTTCAATGAGGTCATTGGGGTCATCCTCACCCTCTTCCTTAATATTCTCAAGGTTCTGAGAAAATTTTTCCATTAGCTGTTGGGAACCCCTTGTGGGAGTAAATTCTACTTTAACATTTTTCTTAGCACTGAGAGAACCTTGGAATTTAGCTTCCTTGCCCTTTATTTTGGCACCTCTCATATTAGAGGGAGGTGTGGAGGAAGTGTCTTCCTCTGTGTTTTCTTGAATGGTAATATTTCCTTTAGGAAATTTATACAGTAGATAAGCATAAAGGAACTCTAATAGGCCTTGATGATAAGGCCAAGCTTCCTCCTTCTTGGCATGGTTTGAAGTTATAGTGTAATATATGGATAAATACAATAATTATGGAATATTGAGAAATTTTGCATCTCTGAAATGAATCAAAGCTTGGTCATTTTTAATATTACAGTTGTGTTCCATTTTTGCAAATTTGGATGAGCATGAGCATATAAGAAATATTATAAGCTCATCTCCAAGGTTTCCTTACCTTACTTAGTCTGTCTCAAGTCTTTGTGATAATATTTTTCCAAGCTAAAGAGGTGGATCCACCAGAGTCCATAGTGTTGTTTGTGAACCAATGATATTCTTGTGGCATGACAACCCCAAATTCTTAAGGATGCAAAAAATCACCACAATAGGTGCTTATTTGATATATTTTTTAACTTGCATGGTGGGGACCTTATATTTGCAAATAATTTTTTTATGAGGAAAATATTATAGGGGGATTTTTTTTTAGGTAGTTAAAAAGTGTAAAGTTAAAAAAAGGTGCATTGTATTTTTAGTGGGAGGTTGACATCATAAATTTAAGATTGTTGATCATTCAGGAAAATAACCAACCCTTAGCATAAGAAGGATTTTAGGGACATAGATAATTCTTGATATTTATTTCAATCAACACAGAAATAAGTTGAAGGATTCAGTACAATCAAGTCATATTGACTTTGGTTGAAGCATCATGGAAATTTGAGTCACCTTGAGATTATTAGAGTTCTTAGGTGTGACCTGAGGCATATAAAGCTGTAGTAAAAATTGATCATTAGAAGAGTGATAAGCTTCCTATAATAGATAGAGAAGAATTTCATATTATAAATGCAAGAGCAAGCAAAGAAGAATATATCAAGGACTGATATATTTATATTTCATCAAGAAAATATTAATTTGTAGTATATTGAAGATTTAGGTCTTTAAGATAAACCTTGAATTATTAAAAATTTTAAATCTTAAAGTGAGACCTTGAATTAGGGAATTTTAGAGATTGAAGAGAAGAAAAACATCATGGTTACCTATTTAGAAATATTATTTGGAATAGAGGTGGTCTAAGAAAAGAATAAGTCTTGAAAAGATATCTTAATACATAAGGAGGAGGATTAAGGTCTTTAGATATAGACATTGACAAGTAAGAGCAACCTAAGAGTTTGAATAAAAAATTTAGTTGCTCGAAATCAATCCTAATAAAGAAGAAAAAGCAATAAAAATAGTGCATCATTAGAAGTAGTGAAATAAGAGGACAATAAAGCTATAAGATTAAAATCTAGTTTTTGGTGCTAACATTTTAGGTCTAACATAGAACAAAAAAAAAATAAAGGTATACAAGATTAACATTTAAGATACAATTGCAAAACATTCTAAGCAAGAGTATAATATAGAATATTACAAAGAAAAGATGGTTACAGGCATAGTATAACACCATAGCACATATGATATAGCCAAGCGTCTAGCACAACAGCTTGTGTATTTCTAAATAGCAGTGATGAAGCATGGTATTGAATGAAGCATACTATAAAATAATGCCATAATAGAGACATCTAGTGTTCATAGGAAGTTTAAGCACTCATGGTTGAACCAATTGGAAAACCAAAAGCCAAGAAATTGGTAAAATTTGAAATGAAAAGGAGAAGAAAGAATGTGGTTAGTTTCTAAGCATACCAAGGCAACAGGTAGTGACAACGAGTAATGAGTAAACTGCACTAATAAAGTAACATGTAGACAATGTAGCAAGTAATGGATAAACAATGCAAGGAGTTTCATAAGTAAGTAATGATAGAAAATACCAAGGGTGAGTAACGTATCATTAATTTTCAACATCAGAGGTGAGAGAAAAGAGTAGCACTAGAGTAATGCTTGTTGGATAAAATTTGAAATAACATTTTAACATTTACCCACTTGAAGGTTGAAATCCAAGAAGTGAAGTGACTTGGTGGCACGTAGTGCTCAACCAAGTAGATTAAATATACTTGCATGAAGAGGAACAACATCTCAAAGCATCTACCACATACATTCCATCCATAGTCTTAGAGAGAAGAAAAATGGATGCACAACACTTTCAAAGGTATTGAATTTTTTAATCCATAGGAGTGATAAGGTCTATTTTAATTTATTAAAAGGGTTTATTAAGTTTTAACATTAGGAGTAATAAGGATAGACATTTATTAAAGTTAAATGTATTTTATATAGATTAATTAGGAGTGATAAGGTAGTACTATTTTTATTAATTTCTAAACTTGTTTAATGGAGGGATAAGTAGAATAATTGTCAAAAAATTTTGGAGTTATAAGAGTTCTTCATTTTTTTTTATTTGGTAGATAAAAGTTTTATTTAATACTTTTGAAAAAAGAAGGTTATTGAATTTTTGCAAATTAGTTATTTTGGGAGTCAAAAGGAGTTCTACTTCAAACTTAGGAAAATAAAATTTGCAAAATTCATTATTTCTTAGTTTCTAAAAATTGGGGAGACATAAGGATTACTACTTCATAGGATTCAAATTTAGAAACTTTAAATTTTTCAAACCTAGGAAGTTATAAGATAAAAAAATGGATAAGCTATCAAGATGAGATTTTCAACGTAGAAGATATTATTAAAATATAAAACCATATTCTCTTTAAAAGGAAAAGTTCAAGAACAAGGTAAATCAATTGAACAACATCAAATTCTTCAAAACGCTTGTTAACAATGCAAAATAGTTTCAAGTAAAGACAATCAAGTGACTGAGATAGAAAACAATCTTTGGTATATAGACTCAGGTGCTAGTCATCATATGACTACTAATTTATAATGGTTTGATTGTTTGGAAGTCAAAGATAATTTATATTTAAAAATTACTAATGGAAGTGGTAGTGTATCACCTAGTGCACCATTCTCATATTTTATACTGAAATATGTCATGTATGTTCCAGGGTTGTCAACCAATCTCATTTTAGTTATTAAGCTGGTTGAAAGCGGAAGATAAATTGAGTTTAAATATATAAATGAGAACAATAAATATATCATCAAAAAATAAAATATAACAAAAGACATAGGATAAATTAAGAATGAGATATATGCTTTAGATTCAATTGATTTTTCTCAAGAGTTTGTATAGTTTTAAGATAACATTGTTAAATATTTTGAAAGGAAAAATACAGGAAATAGGATTCAATAATCCTTATATCGAGGAAAGAATTAGGTGAATCCAAAGTTTAAGATGATGAAATAAATGCGAGGACAACAAAAGATCACATTTATTGCAAATTCACTTGATGATGAAGACTATGATTGAAGACTAAAGTCTTCAATAACCAAACAATGTAATATAGGTGGGTGTTGGAGTATATTACATTATTTGGTACATGCTAATGTACCCCATGGTAACTTCATGGTACATCTTGTAAATATTATATTATGATTGTGTCTTAGTTTAGAGTGTGAGTAATATTTTATGTAATGTAATAATATGCAAGAAATGCACAAGTGTTATGTAAGTGTGTATGTGCAGGAAATGCACAAGTGTCATGTGAGTATATGTGCACAAGTGTCTTATATGTAAGTGTGCATAAGTGTCCTTAGATTAGAGTATGCTAAGTGAAGAGTCATGTCTAGGTGTGCATACAAGATAGAGTCATGAGAATTGGCATAAGGAAAGGAAAAGTTAGGTATACAAAGAGTCATTCTACTATGGCTATATAGTACTCCATAGAGAAGCACGATCAATCAATAATAAACCATCATTAATCAAGTGTAGAAAAGCAAGTGCTATATTGTAAGAGGAAGAGGAGTAATAAGGTTTGCATACATTTGAGTAACAAATATTGTAAGTTGTGCTACATGCTTTGTACATGTATAATTCAAACTATTTACATTCATATTGCTACTCATTAATGAATGTTAGTTGATATATTATATGCCTTGATATACATATTAGTTGTCTCATATTATTTTGTTTACATAATTATATTGATCTTACTATATTATGACTATATTATATTTTATCCTATGAGATTTATCTTAATATTAAGGCTTCAAAATCTGTAATGTCTATCTACCTCCTCCTCCAACGTATCCACCAACATATTAACCAACTGGTCCCAACTATTGATTGAGTATAGGGGAAGAGTTAAGTACCACTCTTGGGTTTTCCCTTTGAAGGATATCACTAATAGTCTCAGTGCCATGTTCTGTTAAACAATGCTATGTATCACACATAGGCTCACCATATGATGCATATGTTCTAATCACATGATGGCATATTCCCTAGTGAAATATGATACTGCATTTAGAGTTGATGCTAGAATTAATCCCATATGGAAGGTGGGATGGGAGGGGTTAGGGGTCCACCATTTTTCCATGGCTAGAGCCTTTGTTATAACCTATATTCTCATTACCAATAAATAATTCACCAACATGTAGAAATATACAACATGCATCACCAAAAAAATCTACAATAGCAATCCACAATAAAATAAAGATTGATAATACCCTTGAGGTAGGGCAACATCGTAAAATGCTCCTAATCAGTCGGAATCCACTCCACAAGATATCCATATCAATGAGCCAAGACTTCTATAAAGAATAATTTACATTCCTTCCTTTTACAATTGGGGCACATATCTCTTTATAAAAGAATGTGATGGTTCACCTTCCATGAGTTACAAGTTCACCAATGTGGTGGTTCACCTTCCATGAGTTATAAGGTCACCCATGTGGTGGTTCACCTTCCATGAGTTACAAAGTGCATAATATTATAATATGACACTATTATATATTATTATAATCTTATCTATGACATATGCCATAATACAATATAATATTATATCAACACATGCATATACTTAGGTATCTAACATATCATCCCCTTACAAAAATTTTTGATCCTAAAAATATAAAGAAATTAAATAATATGATCTTCTAAGTGATGCTGACAACTGGTACTAATTTTGATTATCCCTCTATCCAACTTAAATCTTGATTTGTGGTAATCTATGACTATACCAAGTTGCCTATGTGCCATTTGAATACCCATAATTTTTGCTTTGATGGTTCCATGTATGTCTCATATTTATTTTGTTGCCTTAAAAGTTGTTTCTATGATTGTTTCCTCTCATTGTAATGTGGATAGTGATATGATCCAATATTTTGTGTCTATATTTAATGCTCTTATTTTGGTTCATCTTTGATCTCTGCCATTGCCTCCTTATATTCTATTTCAAGTTCTTTTGTTTGTTCTTCAATTTGTTCTCCTACAATGGTTTCTTGGTTTTCCCTTGATCCTTGTTGAGAAATATCTTGCAAATTTATCTTCTTTTTCTATACCATAATTTCATAAATTTCTTTTGTACATTTATGTTAATAGTGCCCAAAGAATACAACCAAGGATAACCAAGAACAATATCCATATTACCCATTTCAATAACATATAAATATGAATGTTAAATGTATTTATCCATGGTGATATTCAAATATTAAAAAATTTGAACATCCTCACACTCAAGCTTTATGTTTTTAATTTTTTTTGTTGAAACTTGCAATCTATTAGCCAAGTTTCTACTGATGAAGTTATGTTTGTTGCTAGGGTTTATGGAGTTAATAACATTTTTATTTTTAATGCAACCATGAACTTGTAAAATAAATTTTTGATATCCAAACAAATCCTTTTGAACATTATTTGGAACCAAAGGTGTGATTTCCTTGGTATACATATTATTTTTATTTTTCTTCAATCTCCATTTTCTTAAAAATGCAACTTCAAATTCTTCCCATGTGTATATATAATGATAAGGACAAGCAAAGTTGAAATACCAAGATAAAGCTTCCCCTTGCAAGGAATTCCAAATATTATATCTCCATAAAAATTCAGAAGAATATAAAGACTTAAAATATTTCCACCATTCCCTAGCATCAATATCATCTTCTTCAAAAAATTTGGCAACTCTATGACATTTGTTTTTCAAAAATCAAAATTAAATAATTGAAAATAACTAAGGTTTTAAATAACTAAAAATTCTCAAAAATTAAATTTTTTGAGATCTCATCTATTTCTTTCTTCAAATGATTAAATATGCATATTTTATTTCAAACAAAAAAAATGGTAAATGATTTGCTTACTTGGATTGAGAGCTATGCATTTTTCCCTTTTACATGAATTTTCCATGCAACCCAAAAACTTTTCCACTTATTTTTCTTTTTGTTCTCTAGCAAATTTGTCAATATTTTGTATTCTTAAACCATCAAAGCTACCAAGTGAATATTTATAATGTTGTAATAAGTGATAACTAATACCCTCATTAGAATCCTAGTCTAGCCTTCAATTATGGGATAATATCTTGTGATTGGAGTCCCATCAGGCATGCCAAATTTTTTGTTAAGGACCAAAACTAAATCTAGCCCATGCTCTGGTACAATAATGACCCATTGCGATTGTTGGGTGTGTCTAATGCTTATGCCTTGCATAGATCGTATATTCTAGGAAGTTTGGGGAGTGTGAAACATAGCTCTAAGGACAACCTTTGGGATTTTTTACTAAGGCCAACTCATCATTTGGATGTCTTCTTGACACACTTCTTCCTACTCTAGCCTAACCTACCACTTTTGTGTAGGAAAAGGGAAGAGGAAAATAATAAAAAAGTAGTAAAACCTATCTAGCCTATACTACAAGGTGGCCATACACCAATAATAAGGTCCTCCATGCAGTGATGGGATTAATGAACACATGAACCACATATGCTAAAAAAGTGAACATGTCTGATTACAACACAAAAATTCTTTCTTATGAAGCTTGCATTGAGAAGGAATAAATACAAGTCACAAGGTTCCCATACAAACGTGCATACACACACAAAGAATGGGGCATAAAGAAAATAGCCACAACTCTTATATATATATATGTTGAAAACTTGTGAATTACATGTGCTAAAATAAAAGGGATTGAAGGGGCTATAAACAAAATGACTCAAGGTTCGAGTCTAGATAATTACACAAGATAAGATGAGAGAAAAAATTATCTTGGGATAGATACTAGACATGAGGAAGTACTTCAATTTCCCTACTTACAATGAATAAAAATAAAGTATTTGTAAGAAAAAGGGTACCCATTCCCTCCAAAATTTTAGCATAACTCAACATTATCCATTATAAACTTTTCCTAGGATATTATCACAAAATTTTGGACAATCTCAAGGTCTCTAGATTTATAATCATAAAGTTGTAGGTAGGGTTATTTGAGTTATCCTTTCCTATCACTATGCCTAATTATGATTAGAACTCTAAGATTCTCCTCCATCAATGTATTCATTTTTGGTGTTGCTCCTTGGGCCACCTCCATGTTGCTACCAACTATCACCATTGGGGCTGTGTTAGTTTGCTTGTGAATATAAGACTAGGATTGAGTCACCACTTTTCTCCTTGTTTCTAATCACTTTGGATCATCATGGTCACCCGATCATGGCTTGGGTCTTGTCTCTTCCACATATCGAATAGTACGTTGGTGAAGTCCTTCCTTGGTACATTATTTAGGGTCCTAGTCTCTGCTCCTTAGACCACTTCTCAGCTAGGGGAAATACCTTTCATCATTAGCCCATCCATTTCTATTTTATCAATGGTCTAATGATAACCAAGACCACTAAATTCCATGCTCTCGTGGGTGTGTCTTTAGGCATATTTCTACTCTTATGATTTTTATCATTTTTCCACCATGGATCTTAAGATGGATCTTGTAAAGGACAAAAAGCCTCAAAGTTTAAAAAATGTTTAATAAATTGAAATCTTCAAGATATTCTATTTTGTGCCATCTTTTGAGTGGTAAAATCCTCCTGAAAGGGTGTGATATTTCCTTGTTGCTTTCTTTTTTGGTCACCCTAAAATGCTCCACTTTCTTTCTCTATGTAACTAGGTTTTATACCTTAGATCTACTCATTGATGATGACTTGCAACATCACCAGGGAACTACAAAAACCATCAAACATGGAAGAGAGCTAGGAAAGTGATCCTTCCTACTAAATAAGGGAAAGAGTCTACATGCGCCCTATGGAGTGGAATCCTTCCAAGAGTGGATCATAGTTAACTATCACAAAAAGGGCTCTAGGACTCTAGCTTATGGTAGGATTTACCTTAGCTTCCATTGGAAGGACTTGTATGCCATGGGTTCCTTGATCTACCCGGTTAGGTAGGCTTCATGATGTAGGAAGATTTAGATTCAACATCATTTTATAGTAGAGACCATATGGATTTAAGAGATTCTAGGGGTTTCTAAAAAAATGTTAGGGGTCTGAGTCATCAAAATGACTCCTCTTTTATAATCTTCCCTTGGACATGTTAGGGTTTCGATGACACAAAATGTGTGGCCAAGATTAAAACATGAAGAAGGGTGGAGATTAAATCTGGGTAAGTGGCATGGATTGAGGTGGATGGATGGCTGAGATTAAAATGTGGTGGAGGGCTAGGATTAATTTATATATATATATATATATATATATATATTAAATATATATAAATATAATATATAAAATATTAATATTTAAATATATATTAAACAAATACACACACATATATATATATAAATAATGGATGGTTGTGATTGGAGGACACAGATGGATGACAAGTGGCTAGATTTTGGTGTCTATAGATGCCCCTTTTTGTATCGCATTGCATGAAACACAATGCGGTGCAAAAATACGAGACACCTGGTTTGGCCTGATGAAGAAGCAACTTTCTTTCCTTGGAATGCAAAGATGATCTTGAAGATAAAATAATTTGAATGTGTAGCTTACCCCCTCAATTGGCGAATGAGTGAAGAATGAATCTCACAAGCCAATTGATAGAATTGTGCGGTGAAAATGCAATTGAATGGTGTAAGTGCAAATGTATGATGTAAGTGTAAGTGTATGATGTAAATGTGGATGATATGAATGATGTAAATGGATTCCATTTTTACCCCAACGGAGAAAAGGGGTTGTTGTGAAATGCAAGTGATTGATTCTATTTTTGCCCCAACAGAGAAAGGGGTTTTTGCCAAGTGTAAATGCCATGATCATGTAAGATGTATCCCATTGTGGGAAATCAAAATCAAATGTGGTTGCCCCAAGTTTGGGGTGATTCCATGTTGTTGAAGAAAGTACCTTTTGGCATCATTGAAATGCAAAGATGAAAATGCAACAAAAGAAAAATAGTCAACCTTGGAGGGCCACTAGTGATTGTAGGATAATTCCCACAATTGGAACCAATCAACCTATTGAGGGTCTATCTCTATGATGACTATAAATGTAAAAGAAATTATGAGTTATGATTTTGTCCATGTTGGAAGCCCCATGAAAAAGGGCATCAATGATAGCTATTGAGCAAATTGGTCTTGGCATAGTCTCACTCTAAAGGTGAGGGACCAAAAGTGATTTTGTTTTTGAAAAAGGAGATATTGGATGATGAAGATGGCCAAGTGTCCTTATGGTGATTTACTCATCTTATCAAATTGCATGGACAACCAATCACTGCAATCACCAAGGAGATAGAATAGACCACTAGATACGAGGTTCACTTGAAATTGTAGATGAACTTGGAAAAATATGCAAATGTAATGATTGATGGATGAAAATGATGTTGAAATGAATATTTGATGATGAGAATGATGATTATGGTCATTTTGTGAAAATTTGGACCATTTTGATGTGTTTTGAAATTTGTAATATGATTTTACGCCTTTTGGTCGCAAGCAAAAATTATGCACCCAAATCGATTTTGGTTTTCACAAAACATGATATGATGATGAAATGAATGTATGGATGCAATTTGGAGTGATTTTGTGGAGGTAAGCTACCTTTTTGGATCATTTTGGTCTTTTTACCAATTTTGATGCCAAACATCGATGGGCATCCACAACATGCATAGACATCGACCAAAGTTTATCATTCTGCAAATGTAGGGCAGCATCTCAATGCACTTGTGAATACCCATGGGCATTCTAGTGCACCAAAAATAGCTATAAATAGCTTGTAGAGGTGAAATCAGATTCATTCTTGCATTCATAAATTCTAGAAGCTACATATGAGGGAGTGAGTGAAGTGAAGTGAAGGAGTGTGGTGGTGTGGAAGCTATGGTGATGGAGGGTATGGATATGGTGGTAGGAGCAGAGGTGCATGTTGCTAAGGTAAGTGGCCTTGGAACTCTTTGTTTGGACTTGTGCAAAATTATGTTTTCTTTGTGAATGTGTTGTGTTGTAGTTGAAGATTTTGGAGGCTAGACATCGGTTCTTACCTCTCATCCCTAGGGGTGAGAAAGGTATTGCAAGAGGACTAGTGGAAGTGGTTGGAGGATGTGGGGTTTTCTGGGGTAGCCCTAATTGATATGGTGAGGGCAGATGAGGGGTCACAAGGGTCCTCTTATAGGCGTTAGCTAGTGCTTAGATGCACTTTTTGTATATGAGCCTTGGTGCTCCATTGTATATAGCCTTTGGGTATTCATTGTACATGTGATATTTATATATATACATGGATTTTACTTTTATGTTATGCTTTTGTGTGAATGCTTTTGTATATATGTGATGGATGATAATGTGTTATGAATGCAAATGAATTAATGCTCTAATGATCATTTATAGTTTAGATTTTTCTTGACCATGTATAGCATTGTTGTTTAATCAGGGGCACCAAACTGGTGGTATGTGAAATGGAAGACTCATGTAATGATATGGATGTTGATATGGAAGAAGATATGGATGTTGATATGGAAAATTGACTATTTTTTGGAGAGACTCAGACATACTAGTGATATCAAACAAACTCACTAAATACTACCTAATTTTCTCTAAGACCAAATGTGTGTGCAGTGAATTCATTTACCGAATCATGAGTATGGTAATGACTCGAGGTAATCAAGAACCAATGTGTGTGCAAGTGAGTTCATTAACCCATATTGAGTAAATTGAGATGAAACCTATTATGGAGGAGACCAAGAAGCTAGCTTGTCCTTATGTGTGGTCAGAGGTCTCTTTAAAAGAGATGTGTCACCATGCATGAGTGTACTCCACTACCAGTCAAGCATCTATAGCCTCGATGGAGATTAACTCCATAGTCCAAGAATTTGATCTCTAAGCTTTGGGGATTCAGACTACCTAACCGTATGACTAGAAATGTAGTTCTATCCTTACAACTTGAGGATCTATGGTGTGTGATGTGTAAAATATTTAGAGTTTTGGGGATTTTTCCCTACTCTTTATTTTATTTTGAAATTGTGATAGTAGTGAAAACCATTATTTTTTTGGACTATGTGCATAATGGGACAAGCAAGGAATACCCTTTTCACTTTGAGGTTCAACCCAAGTATGGTGTTATCCCTCTTTGACACAAGATGTTTTTAAGATGTGTGATTGTGTTTGGTTCAAGAATGTTTAGAGTCAATTCCTAGAACTCAAGATTTTCTTAGTGAAAATGTGTCTTGGTCCTAAAGAAAACTTGACATGTATTTGGAGGTTGCTAGAAACACTAGGAGTGGCTGAGTGACCGAAAACACCTAGGGATTATGGAAATGTGGTTTTGCAAATGATAATTTGGAATGGTGCAATGAAATGGATGATGATTTGAAGGTGCCCCTGATTAAGGCAACATGACTTTATTGGACCAATTATTATCTAAACTGAATAAATGATCCCTAATATGAAATGAAATGTATGAATGTGATTGTGAATGAAATGAAATTTATGAAATGCAATATGTGTAATGAAATGTTATTTTTGTAATGTGTGAAATGCAATATGTGAAATGAAATGTATAAAATGCAATTGTAAAATGCAATGTGTGAAATGCAATTATTTTTTGTGTATTAGCCATGTATATATATATATATATAAATCACATTAAGCATAGAATGCTCTCAAGTGGATGATATTAAGTGGTTCAAGCTCTTCAACTCCCTCTAGACTGGCAAGCCTATAAGTTCCTTTACCCACTTTTTGAGTGACAATGTATGGACCTAACCAATTAGCCATGAATTTATCATGAAGATGCGGTAATGCATTGGTGTTTTATTGATTCTCTTTAAGAACAAGATCTCCTACTTGGAATTCATGTAGATGAACTTTGGTATTGTAAGCATGCTTTAGGTGGTCTTGATAAACTTGTAAATGCTCTAAAGCATTAACACACCTTTCATAAAGAAGTGTGAGTTGGTCAAAATGTGCTTGTCTAGCAGTATCATCATCTATGAATTCTTACAATAAAATTCGCAATGAGGGGATCTCAAGCTCAAGAGGTATGATTGCTTTAGCTCCATAGACCAATGAAAATGGTATTGCCCTAGTAGGCATGTGGATGCTTGTTCGATAAGCCCATAATGCCAAGGGGATTTGAGTATGCCAATCTCTATGATTTTCTTTGACTAGTTTCTTGAGAATAGCAATTAAGGTCTTGTTGGTAGCCTCAGCTTGTCCATTTTCTTGTGGGTAATAAGGAGTCGAGAAACTATGTTGGATATTATATTTCTTACAAAGTGCTCGAACATCCTTGTTCTTGAAAGACTTACCATTGTTAGAGATGATTTTTGAGGGAATACCAAAATGAAAGATGATATGATGAAGTATAAACTCCACAATTCTAGGTCCTATCATACTAGTTAGAGGAATTGCCTCAACCCACTTTGTGAAGTATTCAATGGTTGTGATGATGAATGTATATTATCCCAAGGAAGGAGGTAAGATTTTTCCAATAAAATCAAGACCCCATTGTGAAAAGGGCCAAAGACTTTGAATAGGTTGTAATGCTTGTGATGGCACATGAGTTAAATTAGCATGCTCTTGACATTGCTTACAATGTTTGACATAAGTGCAACAATCACATTCCATGGTGGGCCAATAGTAACCCATGCATAGAATATACTTTGCAATGGCCATTCCACTAAAATGACCACCACAAGTACCATCATGAGCTTCAGCTATGGCTCTTTGTGCCTCTACAGACTCGAGATAATGAAGGAGGATTCCATCATAACCATATCTATACAACACATCCCCCAAGAGAGTAAAATGAGCTACCTTTTGCTTGAAAGTGTATTTAGCAGTCCATGACATATCTGATGGGAGTGTTCCAAACTTGAGGAAGGCTATTATTTGGTTTGACCAAGGCTCATATGGCTTCGAATGGATAAAGCAAACATCCTTTTCATCCTTAGATTCAACATGGACAATTGCAGATTTAGAGATCATTGTGATAATGAGTGGTTGTACCTCTCCTAAGGAGTCCTTTGGAATCAATGATCCTAGAGAGGCCATCACATCTACAAATCTATTAGTCAAACGTGGTAAACTATCGATTTCATACCAATCAAATTTAGAGAGCAATTTCATTGCTACTTCATGGTAAAGTTTTATGGTAGGTTCTTTGCATTGGTATTCTCCATTTATTTGTCTAACAACAAGTTGAGAATCACCAAATATCCTGATATGCTTTATGCCCATAGCTATGGCTGCTTGAAGACCTAAGATTAAGGCTTCATACTCTACATTGTTGTTTGTGCATTGGAAGTCAAGTTTGAATGATAAGGGGATAGGTATCCCTTAGGGTGTATGAAACATGACTCCAACACCTTGACATTTTTTGCACTTAGAACCATCAAAGAATAGTGTGATATCGACATCTTCCTCTAGAATGACATCTTCTTCTTGTTCAGTGATAGTGAATACCGAATCATCTAGGAGCTCAATAATCAAGGGTTGATCACTAGGAAGTGGAGCTTCCACAAGTTGATCGACTATGACCTGACATTTAATGGATTTTTGGCTAATGAACTCAAGATCAAATTCAGTGAGAAGCATTATCCATTTAGTGGTGTGGGTGTTATTGTAAGTGTGAGACATCATATAACATAGAGGATTTTTATGAGCTATGACATATGTGGTGTGACTAAGCATGTAATATCTAAGTTTCTTAGTGGTAAAAACCATTGCTAAGCATAATTTTTCCATGTAAGCATATCTAGTTTCATAGCTTACCAATGTTTGACTAATGTAATAGACAACTTGCTCTCGATTGTTTTCATTCTTTTGTGCAAGCATTGTCCCTAATGCAAAGTCCATTGCTAAAACATAAATATGGAAGGGGACCCCCAAATGAGGAGGAGTTAAGACTGGTGGAGAAGCCAGGTATTGCTTGATATCATCAAAATATTTTTGGCATTCATCTATCCATGAAAATGTCACCCCCTTTTGTAGTAGGTGATTGAATGACCTGCATTTATTAGAAAGTTGTGCAATGAAATGATGGATCGATTGAATCTTTCCTTGTAAACTATGCAATTCCTTCAAGTTTGTTGGGGGAGGCATCTCCATGATGGCCTTGAATTTGTTTGGGTCCACCTCAATGCCTCTTTTGGAGATAATGAATCCTAGTAGTTTTCCAGAGGTAACACCAAAGACACATTTTTTGGGGTTCAACCTTACATTATGCTCTAGAAGTCGATCAAAGACTTTTTCCAAGACACCAATGTGCTCTTGTCGAGTTTTAGATTTTGCCAAGAGATCATCCACATAATATTCAATGATCTTATGCATGTAATCATGGAATATGTATGTCATGGCATGTTGATAAGTGGCACCTACATTTTTGAGGCCAAAGGGCATCACCTTGTAACAAAAAGTCCCCCAAGGTGTAGTGAATGTTGTTTTGTGTTGGTCATCAGGATTGATTCGAATCTGGTTGTATCCTAAAAAACCATCCATTAGAGAAAGCATTTCATGGCCAGCGTAAGTGTCGACAAGAGTATCAATGTTTGGTAGAGGAAAGTCATCCTTAGGACATGCTTTGTTAAGGTCTCAAAATTTAGTGCAAATGTGTATCACCTCATTAGGCTTACGAATGGGTACCATGTTTGAAAGCCACTCGAGTATGGGATATATATGAGAAGAACAACATCTAATAGCTTTTGAAGCTCTTCTTTGACCAAGAGGGCAATGGTAGGATGCATCCTTCTAAGTTTTTGTTTGATCAGCTTAGCATCAGAATGCAAGGTGAGATTGTGGACAACCAAGTTAGGGTCAAGACCAGGCATGTCTTTGTAGGACCATGCAAAAATGCCCTTCTTCTTCTTGAGGAGAGCAATTAATTGCTCTTGTTCATCTATGGATAAAATTTTACCAAGTTTGACAATTTGGGGATTGTCTACATCTGAACTAAGGTTCACATCGATGGTATCTTCAATGGACATGTGAGAACCTTCCTCAAGTTGATGGGGTATTGGGATCAGATGAATGTCATCTATGACATTATCAAACTCTTTTGACTCAACCTCTTCTATGTCTACCTAGAAAACCTCAGGATAGGTGAAGGTGAAGGTGGAGGTGATGGAGGAATGTAGTTGGATGAAGCCCTTAACAATTCCTCGAAAAGGATAAATTCAAAAAAGGATGGAGGTGAGGAAATCTGATCCATATCAATAAGGCTCATGTCAATTGGAATTGGCTTTGCCAAATCATATGGATTATGGAGTGGGGTGAATAAGTCAATAGGATTCATGTTAACTTAAAGGGGAAAATGGTGGTTGGCAAGGTGGATGGATGGATGGATCCTATCTGCTAGAACTGATGCTAGAACTCGGGAACCTGAACAATAAAAGACAACACAAATAAATGCAATTGGAAAAAAGCCATGTACATGCAATGTAAATTATTTTTATTTTTTATTTTTTTGAATTTTTATTTTTTTGAATTATGTACATATATTACAAAATTGGTTGATGAGATGGATCAATGAAGTGGAGGTGGTGGTTCACCGATTGGTTTAACTCGCTCTTGTGGAAGAAGCAAGTGAAGGATGGGTTGATGGATGGGGAACATTCTGAGGTAAAACTCATCATATTTGATGTATGGAATGATGGGTTTTGATTCCTCATAAGATTCATCAGAAGCTATCGATATAACATCAAATTCTTCATAAATTTCATCTTCAGATTCATCGATGTGATGGATATCTTCTCCTAAATTCAAATGTAAACTTTGAAAATCTTGTTCAAGAGAAGAAGTGGAAGAAAGTGGATGATAGCCTAAACCTGAATGGTCATGCACTTCTTGATATGAAACATCGATGATCTCATGCATTCCCTATTCATGTCATCCTAGGCCATGTCCTTGCCAATTAACTATATGAAAATATCAGGATGGAAAACCTGACATGTGTTGTATATTGGTAGGAGTTGGTTGCTTGGGTTCATCTAGGGAAGATAGATTGGATGATGAATCAATCCCCCCATACACAAAATTAATGCTATTGGGAATTGAACCCATGTTGTACACCACTCCTATAGATAAGGGTGGGTCACATGGGTGACCATAATCCTTAGCAGTTTGGATACTAAGCAGTGTGATGGTGATATCTTGGACCACATATTCACCAATACCAGGATTAGTGAGGTGGACCACAACTTGGGATGATGTGGAGGTGGATGTGGAAGTGGATATGGATGACTCAAGATTGGCTTGGGTCTTCAAAAATGGGAGAGGTATGGACTGGGATGGCATCTCACAATCCATTAATGCAACTTGTGAGACATCGATTGATGTGGATGGAGGTGGATTTGGCTGAGGTGGTTGTTGAATGGGTGATGATGTGGAAGGAATGATGGTGGAGGATGTTGATGTTGATGATGTGGCTGATGTGGATTGAGTTTGACCACATGTGCATGTAGTCAAAGGTGATGAAGATGGGGGTATGGAAGTGGAGGCTTGATGTGAAGTGGTGATGGGGAGCTCCTCAGGAATAGGATATTTTGATGAAGAGGTGGATTATGTGGTTGATGATGTGGTTGATGATGTCAGAAAAATATGAGTGGAAGGAAGCATGGATTCATAAGGATTTGAAATGAAATTGCAATACTTAAATGGTTCAACATCCATCGGTATGCAATGAACTTGTCCCTCATGTACATATTTCAAGCATTGATGAAGTATAGAAGGGACACATCTCATTTCCCTCATCCAAGGATATCCAAGGAGTACATTGTATACCATGGAACCTTCCAAGATGTGAAACATGGTGTGCAATATTTTTACCCCCACTTCGATGGGTAAAACAATAGTGCCAACTATGGAGCAAAGTTTTGGGAGAGCATCTTAAACTTTAGAAGTTTGATGTGGGATGGTGGAAGATTGAGATGTTGGAGAGCTGATGTGGTGATGATGTTGATAGAGGAGTCGATATCAATCAATACTCATTTAAATGGCTTCCTATCAATTTGAGCCATGATGTGCAATGGAGGGTCCATCGATTCTGATGATATTGGTTTAATTTCAAAATCATAGAATGTAATGGAAGGCTCCATACATGTTTGGATGCTCCCCACAAAATTTCTAAAGGTATTAGCATCTTGAGATTGAAGTTCAATGGATTTTAAAATATCCATTAATGCCTCATGATGTGGGGGAGATTGTTGAATAAGCTCATAGATAGATAGTTTAGTTGAAGCTATTTTAAGGCTAGTGGTTAACCGACTACTCAAAGAGATGATTGGCCTTGATGGATGATTGAGAGGATGAATGGGTGGAGATGGATGACTTTGAATATGAATGGGTTGGGAAGGATTGGTGGAAAATTGAATGGGTGATGATGATGTGGTAGGTTGAGACACACTTGCCTATGGTGCTATGGGAGATTGAACATGTTGTTGTTGTACATTTTGTTGATTGTTAGTGCATTGTTGACCTTGGGTAACTACATGGATAGCACCCACAAAACCTTGGTATTGTTGAACATGATTGACTTGATTAGGAGGGGTCTTGGTGTTAGATCCTCCTATTGTTGGTTGTACCTCCTCATGATGAGGAAGTGGTGTTTGATAAATTCCAAGGTTTTGGTTTTGTTGAGCTAAGGGACTATCAAGCTTGATGGCTCCTAAGTCAATGAGATCTTGCACTATGTCTTTGAAGTTGTAGCAATTATTTATATCATGCCCATTCTACCTATGATAAGGGAAAAATAAATGTTCCCTATAGTGTTTACTATGCTTGGTAGGGTCATCTGGTTTAACCTCAAGCAAGGCAAGTTGGTTAGTGTCATACAACCTATGAAATATGGAGGTATATGATTCGGCTAAGGGGGTGTATTAGTGGTTTTGTCAAACAGATTATCGATGTGGGTGGTTTTCCATAGTTGGCACTATGTTTTGGATTGATTGTGATGGTGAGGGAACCACATGATATGTAATTTGTTGTGGTTGTTGTTGCACAGGTTGTTGTTGAGCCATTACCGGTTGGCTCATGACCACTTGATTGACTTGATTGGCTTGATTGGCCTGATTGGCCTGATTTGGTTTGGATTGGCCAGAATAATTACCTTTGTATTGGCCCTTATTCTACCATTATTTATTTTTGGGCTTAAGCACACCCTCTTGGATTTTGATCTCCTCAATTGTGCTAGCCTGGGCAAGAGCTTCCTCAAATGATCTGTACTATTGTAATTGTAATAACCAAGAGATGGGTTTTAGGCAACTCTTGGTAAACAATCGGGTTAGCTCTTCCATTGGTAGGGTGAATGGTAGTTTTGTGATAACAACCCTCCAACGGTTGCCAAAATCATATACTGACTCATCATCATATTATTTTAAACCATATAAATCAGATAATGAGACTTTCTTTCTAACATTGAGGGAAAACCTTTCAAGAAATTGGTCAACCAACTATTCAAAAGTATAAATACTATGATGAGGTAAATGGTTGTACCACTCTATGACATCTCCCCCAATGTCTGAGGAAATGTTTAAAGCATTAGAGCATCATGATGTTGGATTCTAAAACAGGAGTGGATAAATGTACTCACATGCTCTCTAGGGTCCTTAGTCCCTTTGAATTTATCAAATTTTGGTATTATAAAATCTATTGGATATGGTGATGATGGTACCAAAAATTGAATTGGTTGATTGATCAATTATCTTAGAGTTGGCTTTTGGTTCATCATACCAGGAGTATGTTGCATCAAGCTATCAATATATTGTTGCATGGCTTGAATTCTAGGGTCTTCCCTAGGTATATGGAAGCCCTAAATTACTTGATGATTTTGTGAAGGTGGAGTGGTGAGATGTTGGGGTGTGATGAGATGGTGATGATTTGGTGGAGTGAATTGAATTTGATGATGTGGAGGTTGATGAAGAAATGATTGTGAATGTTGAAAAGGAGATGATGTGTGAGGACTATGAATTTGATGATTTGTGGTAATGGCATGGGTGTGAGTTAATGGTGGTGTGGGGATGGAAACCATAGAATATTATGGTACCCATGATGGATTTGGAGTGAAAAATGTGGGTTGGGTGGAAATAGGTTAGGATTTAAAATTTATCACCTATACTTGTTATTGGGAATAAGGTTGAGCACCTTGTTGAGCCATAAGCAATGTATTGAGATGTTGCCATGCTTTTTGTATGGCCACCTCTGAGGTAGATGGTGTGGATGTGGATGGAATGGATGAGGTAGGTGGAGGATAAGTTGCAATGGGAATTACAACTAGATGGGAGACATTGGATGAGGTGGAGGCTGGCATTTGTGAAGCAACATTGACATGTGCTTCATACAAAGGATTGCCATAGGTGGTGGTGTATGAAGATGGGATGGAGGTGCTTTGAGCACATGACTATTGTGGAATGGACCAATATTGGGAAGGTGTAGTTGATACCTCAAAAAGAGGGTTGTTATACACTTGGGTGAGGCTAGAAGGTTATGAAGAGGTAAGTTCCTACTAAAAGAAGGATCATGCCTAGGTGGGCTATGGACCTATTCTAGAACATAGTTAGCGGATATTTGAAAAGCTTCCACTTTAGCCATGTCTATATAGGTTATGTTATGGTTGATGGGTGATGATGGTTCTATTTGTGGAATGGATGTGTGGATGGCTCTATGCAAAACATCAACATTTGAAGTATGCACAGCGTGTGAGGGACCCATAGATAAATCTGAACAACTTATCTGTATCACACTAATGGGGTTAACCACATAAGTGGTAGGGAAATATGTTGAACACTCCATGGATGAAGTGACTTGGTTGATGGAAATTTGACTCAAGACTTTTGTTTGATTTCTAGTTAAAACCATAAGCTAGTGAATCAAATGTGAAATGTGCAAGAAAGAAATGCAAATGAAAAATTTCACAAAATCAAGTAAACAACTCAATCCTATGTTTTTGCAATAGATTTTTCTTACCTCCTTTTTTATCTCACTTTTATTTTTTTTTTGTGAGTTTTGTGTGTTGTGGATGTTCTAATATGAATTATGCAAGGTAAAATCTATGGTTGGATGGAAAATGAGATTCTTCCTAGTGATGAAATCCAAAAATTTTTCTCATGGGTATCTATGGTTGCTAAGGGCAGAGATTGATGGATGGAGATGAAGCCCACCATCACCAAATCTCAAGCAATGGTTGGTGATGAAATCCAACTCATTACTATTTATTGTGAAACGTGCATTGTGTGATTCATTTTAAAGTTTTTATGTTTTCTAATGTGTACATACAATGTTAAAAATAACCTATTTCATAGGTCTAAATCAGAAGCCAAAAATAGAAATACCAAGTTCCTCAAAAGAATGTAGGGTACACCGCTTAAGACCCACTCTAAATAGTGGAGGGTTCACCTAATTCTTCCACCTTGAATCACCAAATGTGGGAGTATACTTATGTATTCTGATCTTGTTCCAACTTAGACAAGTAAAAATGGAAATTATTAACCCTATTATGCAACTATTTTATGCAATTGTCATTTCACATGAAAACAATATGCAAAATATTGAATAAAACACACAAAAAAATAACAAAATTTTAAATCTAAAATGTGAACTATGGTGAATATGAATGCAAGTCTACTCTAAATGCAATGTGCAAGATGAATGTAAATGCCTAAAATGCAAATGAAATATGACTACTTTTAATAGAAACTAAATGATGTTCTTTTTATCAATTTATCTATAAAAAGCATAAAAAATAAAATAGAAATGGGTTAGGGTTTGAAGTAGGCTTACTAGGAAGCCTACGTATTCCTTCCCCACTCTATGAAATACACCCTAGAGCCAATGAAATGCACCAGGGCATCTCCTAAATGTAGGAGGGTATCCCTCGAGCACTGCAGGGCATCCGCATAACCTCAGATCAACTTTTACAACTTTCCAAAAACCCTAGTTCTACGAAAATCATGCGATCAAATTTTTGAAAACCTATAGAAGAAAACAAAAATAGAAAGTTAGTGACAAAGTAAATTAACATAGAGAACCCTTTGGGGGTCCCACCGTGATCACCATTTGTGAATAAAAAATCAAGCAACACCAATACACAAGTATAAAATAATAATAAGCACAATAATACACAAAGATTGCACAAGATAGATAAACTCTTTATTAATGTGGGTGGATCTCAAATGTTACAATCAATATACCCCAAATATGGGGTTTTACAATGCTTATGTTGATACAAAATTATAGATACTAGGGTTCTCTAAAACCCTAGTTGAAAAGAATGGTTGGTGTCTTCACGCTTGTCTTCGATCCCAACGAGGTTGTGGGTGGGCTTGTGTATCCTAAAAGGGCCACCCTAGCTTCAACAACTACCAAATATATGATTCATATACCTACAATAAGAAAAACAACAAAAGATATTAGTAATACCTATGAGGGCTCCATAGTGTGAGGCCCTCAAAAAGATAAAATAATCACTAAACCCTAGATGTTGCAATATAAAACTAAAAATAAAGTGCAAGAATATGAAAATGAATGCAAATAACTTTCTTACCTTGTCACTAGAAACTTTCTTCTATTTTTATAGATGAGGGTCATGAGGATGCTTGAATGGCACTCGAGGGCTGTGGAACTATAGATCTATTATAAGAAATACCCAGAGGTATCCTGTGATGGTGGCGGATGCACCAGGGTGTTCTATGACTATAACATATGTGCTAGGGTGTTCTGCAATGATGGTAGGTGCACTAGGGTATTCTGCAATGATGATGGATGCACCAGGGCATTCAGGGGTTGAGGAAGGTGTCGTAGAACTAGATATGGTTCTATACATGGGTTATGCAATGGCATATGTGAATGATGTGAGGGCGAGAATGGAGGGTAGGGATGATGATGTGATGGCTAGGGCAAAAGGCTTAATGATCTCTAAGAATTCTTTACGAATATTCATCGATAGAATTCAACCTTAAAATATAGGGACCTAAGATTCAAGATTAAGGAATGTTAGGGGTTTGAGTCATCAAAATGACTCCTCTTTTATAATCTTCCCTTGGACATGTTAGGGTTTCGATGACACAAAATGTGTGGCCAAGATTAAAACATGAAGAAGGGTGGAGATTAAATCTGGGTAAGTGGCATGGATTGAGGTGGATGGATGGCTGAGATTAAAACGTGGTGGAGGGCTAGGATTAATTTATATAAATATATATATATTTATTAAATATATATAAATATAATATATAAAATATTAATATTTAAATATATATTAAATAAATACTAAAAAATATATATATATATATATATATATAAATAATGGATGGTTGTGATTGAAGGGCACGGATGGATGACAAGTGGCTAGATTTTGGTGTCTACATGTTGTCATTATTTTTACACTTAATACACCTCTTAACATAGTCATAAGAGTCATGTTGGAGGAAATTATTGCACCCTTGGAGATTTGTCATGTTGCAAGATTTCCTAAATCCAATCAACACTATGGACTTTGGTGGATCCACCTCTTTGACTCGAGAAAATATTATCTTAAGACTCTAGACATATCGAGTAAGGTAAAAAAACCCTAGATATGAGCTTATAATAGTTCTCATATGCTTATGCTCATCTAGATTGTAAAAACTATAACACAATATTTGACCAAGCATTAAAATAACTCCCAACTAGTGCTTAGATCAATAAACTAGTACCTTATCCATTGGGAAATTATAGCAAGACTTAAAACATGAAATGGAATGAAAGAGGAGAATATAAAAATTGAGCCAATCACATTCATTCAAATAATGCAAAAAAAGTGATTGAACATGCTAGTGAAAGAAGGCACCACTCACACATTCAAATGATGTAGCATGTAAACATGATAATAAATAAAACTACACACATAAATTCTCAAAGGAGTAAGCAAGATTGTATTAATGCAAAAAGATCATTACAATGGGAGTCTGATCAAGATAACCAAATCTTACTAAGAAAATATAGATAAACTCTTCATTCAATTGATGCAATAGAGAACTTTGAATATTCATTCAAATTATGTAAGAAAGAACCTCCTAGCTTCTAATATCAACCACTAGAAATGATCTTAGTAAATTGGGAAACTCCTTAGCAAATACCTGTACAATAATGAAGAAGAAAAATGGGTGACTAGACAAGATAGAAAAGAAAATCAACTAACAAAGGACAAGCACTCTGGTATACCTCTCATAGAATTTCACTATGCAAAACTTGATCACAATATTGGCTGCTACAACTCTTTCTTATAGCTTGATTGCTAGTCTCAATTGGTTCTAATTCAAATCTAGGTGAAGGCTCATAATTTTTGCAACTACCTCTATTTAGACTGTACCATTAATTGCACTTTTTGTGGCTCCTATTTGTTGCTTGATCATGGTCCATAACTGCAACCACTCCTCATTTTAAATTTGGTGATGGCCCATGATTGCTATTGGCTCCATATTCTTGTTAGCTTTTGATGCTATAATATTTAGTATAAAATACCATAGAAAAGTAATCACATGATCAAATGTAATAAAGTTGCAATATAATGGACTCAATATGTCGTGACCCTCCCTGGTAGGATTTTTCACATGAAAAATATGTATTGATTAATGATGCTTTAATGCCCAGTTTTATGCAAATGAAAAAACTATGTGATGCTTAGTTTAATATTTTGAAAGAACACGGTACTATTGACAAATTTTTAATGTGCATAATCAGGTACACTCATGGATGGAAGAGGTAGAATCATCCACCAAAAATGGGGTACTTGAGGTTGGGGAAGTGATGACTAAGGCAACTCGGGGGTAACATGGATGGATACCTTCATATAGGTATGCATTATTGGTTAGAGATAATTGTCAATTAGCTAGCCACCTAGAGCCTTGGTTGATAGCCTAGTAGCTATCATAAATCCTTCGGGAGATAGGTGACTAGATTGATGGAAAGACTCACTATTTTCTTGTTGCATCTGCTTGATTATCTTTTACTTCATCACTTAATAACATTTTAGTTTTATGAAATGAGTGCATAAATTTTATTGCCTTCAAATTTCCTAAATTGTTGTTAGTGTAGTATTTTGCTAGCTATGCTAAGAAGAACTTGTTTGTTGATAAAGAAAGATCTATATTAAATAATAAGTGAGCTTTATTTAAATAGATAATAAAATCTATATTAAATAATAATTGAACTTTATTCAATTAGATAGTGAAATCCTTATTTCAATAATAACGAAGCTTTATTTAAATAAATAATAAAATATATATTATATAATAATTGAGCTTTATTTAAATAGATAAGAAATTATATATTAAACAATAATTGAACTTTATTAGATAGTTAAATCCCTATTTCAATAATAATGGAGCTTTATTCTAATAGATGGTAAAAATTATATTAAATAAATAAGTAGAGTTTTACCTAAATGGATAATCAGACCTTATTCAAATAAACAAAAAAAATTTGTATAGGTTTTTAGTTCTAAATAATGATAGATTTTCATTATTTAAAAGTGATATTTAATTCATAATTTTTATAATAAGAATGTAATCTAAGCAAGATAAAAGCTTCTTCTGGTAAGAGTATCTCCTTTTAAATAAAAGGAAGGCTACATGGATTGAATTTCAAACTATGAGAATAACCTCCACTAAAGCAATTAAAGAAGATCTTACTAGAGATAAAGTGGTTGCGAGCACTTGTAGTGGAAGCTTTATGTTACCGTTAGAAGAAGGAGAGCCTCTTTATGGTAAGTTTCAAAGTAAGAGAATAATAGTTTTTAAATCAAAATATCTTGCTTCGATGAGGGTAAATTGAATGGAGGTTGGTAAGAAGTATGGTGGATGTGGAACACATTGAGAGAGCTAGTGACAAAGTATCCATACTTAAAATGAAAAAGGAAAGAAATTATGGGTGTTGGTTTTTGGTTTTAAAAAAAATTCCATAGGAGGAAGTAGACATGAAATCTAGAAGACAAATTTCCTGATGAAAGACAATGTTCTAGAATAACAAATTTGCAGATCGAAAGGATACACAGGTTGGTGTGAGAATACTTACCCTTCTTGTTGGTTAAAACTTTTGAGTGCTTCTTTATTGGGTGTTTTCATTGAAGCTTCTTGATCTTCTGTGTTACCTTCTTACTTTATATTTCCCACAGTCCTATCATTGTTTGAACACCCTTTTTGGGTTAGGATTCCTTTGTATGGACAGTGAGTTGTTGGCTTTAGACTTCTACCAATACCACTGTTATCTCCCCTATACATATTCTCTATGTTGTAGGGTGTTACATCTTGATGACACCATGTTTAGTGCTACACCAATTGGGTGTTACATCAGTCTTTCTAGTTAGGCTACGATGCATCATAAAACACCACGAACCTTAGGAGGTTCTTTTTTAGTTGCTATGTGTTCTCTTTTTTTTCTACGATGGTAGGTCTATGATTGCATTGATGTTAAGTCATTTTGGTTGGGATTCCCTATCTAGTCTGGTAGTGGTGGCTTTAATGCTGCTCTTTGTTTGGACATCGAATGGGTGCAGTTAGCCTTAGAATGAACCTCTCCCTTACATCCTTTGATGTGATAAAAATCTATCGATTATGGAGTTGCTTATTGGATCATCCTTTGGAAGCCACTGTAGGAAAATTTGAGCGAGAGAGCACACTGTTAGAGGTAGAAGTGGCGGTTTCTAGTCTTATAGACCCTAGTGCTTCCCCATATACCTTTCTGTTAATATTTTCTAGTGGCGATGCATTGACTTGCATAGTGGCTTTACCTTGAATTCATAAGATGTTGTAGTTCATAGATGCCCCTGTGTTTGTTGAGGGTAGTTTCTTATTGTTAAAATTTTTTTTAATAAACTAGTGAGCTATAAGGTATTTGAGAACTTTGGAATTATTTAGTTAATTGAATATTATTTTATTTGATTAATGGCAGTAAAAGAAATTTGAAATTATCTAGTTAATTGAATATTATGTTATTTGATTAATGGAAATAAAATAAATTTGGAATTATTTAGCTAATTGAATGTTATGTTATTTGATCAATGGAAATAAAAGAACTTTGGAATTATTTAGTTAATTGAATATTATGTTATTTGATTAATGAAAATAAAATAACATTTTTTTAAGAAAAAATCCCTTGTGGGACCACCTTGGTATGAGAGACCATGACCATGGGGTTCTACACCATCAAATTCACCTGGGAGTCACCTCTGGCCCTGCCTGCACCAACATTATCAATTGGATTTTGGGTACCCAATTCAAATTTTTGGTAGGATGGAGATTCAAACCTGGGACCTCCCTTGGAGTATTGATCTCTCCTCTCCAAATCACCTATGACACCTAGGTGAAAATAAAGTAACTTTTGTTTATTTAGATAATTGAATATTATGTTATTTTATTATGTTGAATAAAGAGAAGTTAGTTTATTTACATAATTAAAGGTATGGGACTTTGATTATATATATATATTTTGAATTTACATGGTGGAATCGGTAGCCGCCATGAATCCAGGTAGGCTATCCAACTTTTATGGCCACCACAGTATTCTACATTGTCCGCCCCAAAAGTTGCCACACAAATCTTTGTGCAGTCCGCTCCTATAACCACCATGCCACAATCATTTAAAACCTTTTACGTCGCTGAAAGCACCAGGAAAAGAGAAAAGCGTTCAGTTCGACGAGGCCCGAGATTTGAACCTTGGACCTCCACCCCCCTTATGGGGTTTGGATGAACCAATTGGTCTACACCTCGGACCTTACTTTGATTATATTGAATAAAGAAAATTAGTTTATTTACATAATCAAATGTATGAGACTTTGATTATGTTGAATAAAAGAAATTAGTATATCTACATAATTAAAGGTATGCGATTTTGATTATGTTGAATAAATAAATTAGTTTATTTACATAATTAAAGGTATGGGAATTTGATTATGTTAACTAAATAAAATTAGTTTATTTACATAATTAAAGGTATGGTACTTTATTATGTTGAATAAAGAGAATTAGTTTATTTATATAATTAAAGGTATGGGACTTCAATTATGCTGAATAAAGAAAACCTAGCTTATTTAACTAATTAAAGGTATGGGACTTTGATTATGTTGAATAAAGGTTTTGAAATGTTTGATTAAATTAAGACTTGTGATCTAGCTATGTATGTTGAAAAGATTCTCTTAAGAAAATGAGAGGTGACAATAAAATGAGGAGATTTTTATAATTCAATGAAATAGTAAATGGATGAATATTTTAATTAAATTTGTATAGTTGCAATTTTGCAAAGAAATTAGTAATTGCATAAGTTTCATGTTACTAGTATATGCATGTCTATCATAGAACCATGAGATTCCATGATCCCCTAATACCCTCAAACGAATGATGGAGAGCTAGAAAGGAAAACGAAGGCAAATGGAACAACTACACTGGTTTGAATTATCTTTACCATAGTTTATTTATGTTTAAATAAGAATAGACTTGTAGGGAGAAATCCCTAAATGAGAATAGATGTGTTACTTTACTCTTTTAAGAGTATGGGAGTTTTACCATACCTGGATATATGTAATAATTTAATGGATGAATGTGAAATGTGTATTTAATTTACGGTTTTGATTTATCTATGCTTTATATCTAGCTTTCTCCTTTTTTTTAATGGTTATCCTTATTTATATGTTGTTTCCTTTCTGAATACTTCTTGTATATTTTATGAATTTTACTCTTTAATTGGTTAAGTAGATAGAGTTATTCTTGTCTTCTTGAAAACATAGTGGTAACCTAAGAAAAGAAGTCTTAGGGTGAACATAGAAGAGACCTAAGATATTAAGACCTCTTAGGGTGAACATAGAAAAGACCTAAGAGATTGAGACCCCTTAGGGAGAATGTGAACTAAGTAAACTAAAATATTACATCTGAGTTAAGATAGCTCGTTGTGAAGATGATATGGATAGCTTAACTCATAATATGTGTAGTATACCTACATGGGTAAACTTGTGTATGGTATGGTAATGGATGTATACCTTCAAATGTACTGAAGGTGATAAGTTTAGCTCATCAAGTATGATGAGATGGATAAGCCTATTAGTGGTATCGCATAGGGTGCCTATACATACAAAATTGTGTAGGGTATCGTGTGAGATGTAACTCTTTGGAAAATTTGGGGAACTTAGTAAACTAATAGTAGTAGGTCCAAAAGTTAGATAGGGGTTTATGAATCCCTATCAATAGTTTTTTAAAAAAATTCTTTTATTTTCTTGTGTTTCTTTTTTCTTATAGCTAGTTTCGGTTATTACATTTGGTATCAAAGCTCTAGGTATGAGGGTATAGAGTTTCTTAAAGTATTTTAAGGATTTTTATGTCTTTATATGTAGGCTTGCTTAAGTTTAAGCTAAATTCAGGAAGACCTAGAATCCCCTACTTGCTAGAATTTAATGGGGATTAACCCCAAAGGGTGATTGAAATGTTATGACTCCTTACTTATAAGTAAGTATGGAATTTGATATTGAAGTTGTGTCATAACCTTAGAACACTACCCTAATTAGATTATTGATGTTTTTAGCAAGAGAACTATTGTATTATGGCTTGAGTTAATAGTTCATTTCAAATATGGAACTGTAACCTAACCTTCTATTATTGGTTATCACAATATAGATGACACCTAAGATTAGAAAAGAGATACCTACATATTCAACTAGGCAGACTCAACAAAATAATGTCGAAGAAGAGACTCGGGATGAGAATCCTAAAAATTCTAATAGAGAGGTAGAAAACCTCACTACTATGGTTGCTACCATGCAAGATCAGATGAATAAAATATTGGAAACCCTTGTGAATTAGAATTTACAAGCTAGAGGTTTAGAAGTTAGCCAAGCTGACGGACTAACTACAAAAAAATTGGAAGCCAAAGCTCTTTTGGAAAAATAAGTGGCTAGAAATCTGAAAAACATTCGCATCAATAAGTTCAACGGAGAAGGGGATGGGGATGCAACTGAAACCTGGTTAATGGAATTAGAAGTCTATTTTATAGTGAAGTACTATTCACCTAGAACCCAAATAGTTTGGGCCATAATCTATCTAGAAGGGGCTATTTTGGATTAGTGGGAAACTTACTATGAGAGGACTAAGATCGAACCTATTGATATTAAATGGAAACATTTGGTATAAATATTCAAAAAGAGGTTCCTTAAAAAACACTTTTAGGCATTAAAGTTTGAAGAGTTTTCCAAAATTTGACAAGAAACTAAGACGGTGGAGATATATTACAAAAAATTGGTATGATTACTAATGTATGTACCTACTTACGATGAGAAGATGAGGGTTCATAAGTTCATTATTAGATTGGAATCAAGAGTGAGATATGATGTAAACATGAATGAACCCTAGTCATTACAAAAGGTGTATGACCTAGCAAAGAAGGTAGAGTATCACTTACAATTCAACTATTTTATCTTATCTAAAAAAAATCAATAAGCACTTAGGAAGAGGAATAGTCAGGGATTCTTGAAATGGGAAGAGGAACAAGAAAAAAAGGACAAGAACCCTCAAATATTTGAGAAGAAAAATAATGGGAAATGAGGGAATTCCAAGAACTTATAAAAGAAAACCAAAAATACAAAACCTCTGCCTCAAAAATCGCTAACTTTAGCCCTAAAAAGTAAGACATGGAAGCTAACTTACAAAAATAAGAACTTCCAAAATAAAACCAAGGGAGATTGCTGGTATTGGAAAATGAGGGAAGTCCAAGAAGAACTTACAAAATAAAACCAACAATAAAAAACCTTCACCTCAAAAACTGCTAACTTTAAGGTAATATATGTTCATTTACTGGAGAAATTTCCCAAAGGAAATGTGGTTTTATAGGAACAACAAGCAGATTCCAATCAGAAGACGGAGGAGGATTCATCCTTCACCCCTTCCTCAAGTTTTTATGGTTCCAAGAAGTGAAAAGTGGATAGTAGCTACCTAAATGCTAAGAAATCAGTAAGTAAGAAGGATAAGGTGAGGATAAACCCACCTCGACAAGAAGCTCCCAACATTTAAAGAACAAGTTTGTTCATAATCAAGGAAAACTACATAGTTCTTCTAACGATAAGTTTGAGGATCCTACAGTTAAGATACTTCAGGAATATATTATTAAGACCACCACAGCTACCATTTACCAAATGGAAAGTGCCGTGATTGCAAGCATGACAACCATTACCCAAATGAAAGAGCATAGGAATGCTCTGAATATGTTGTTTTTCTATAACTTCACCGAGGATCTCCCAGTAAAGAACACCACTGGAGCTAGTGCTAACATCAAGGAAGACGATGTGGTGGAAATCACCAAGAAAGTGTTCAAGGAAATTCCTAAGGATATAAAAAAGGATGACACCAAGGATACCACTAATGCATAATTGTATGCAGTTTGTCTACTATTGCTGAGCTCTATTTTTTTAGGATGTTTTATTTCTTGTTTCATCCTTGTCCTTTTGGTTTGATTATAGGATAGCTAAATGCTTTAGGTTTTATGTGGATGCCATGAATTTTTTGGGGATGATGCATCCTTTAATATTGTTACTATATTAAGGCATTAGGGTGCCTTTCAAATGCCCTATTTAATATAATTTTGTTAATTTACCAAAAATAAGTAAGACATGGGAGAAAAAACCAAAAAAGTGGTAAGGACCCAAGGATTGGTGTTATAATTGCAAAGGCCCTCACTATGCTAGTTAGTGTCTACATCAACCAGGGTTGAGTACATCTAGTGCCAAGGGAAAGAAACCCACACACATAATTTATATTGTAATAAAAAATTAGAAATTGGAGGGGCAAGCCATCCCAATGCTTATAAAAGGTAATATTTTTAATAAAGAAGTAAATATTTTAGTTGATAGTGGAGCCACAAATAGTTTTATTACTTCTAGTTTAGTAAGGGATATGCTAGAAAGGCTAGGATATTTAGCCCAAGGATGGAAGGTCGATTACGGTTTTGGGTAAACCTACTCAATAAACTAGTATTTTCCAAAGTCAAATATTGCTCTAACTAGTGGTACCACTGAAGGTTGTTTTTCTGTAGCTCTACTTCATGCTTTTGATGTGAAACTAGGGATGGATTGGTTAGAGGCCCATAAAGTCTTGATCAATTTCCAAGATAGATGGATTGAGTATACAGAGAAATGCAAGGAAAGACTAAGAATTCATAGCGACCAAGGGGTATTCAAACCCTATTTTTTATTGTCTATGCATCTAAAGAAAATCCTTAATAAGGAAGGGATAGTCTATGTTGTAAAACTTAATGAATTTAGATAAGACTAGAAGAGAAAAATATTGGAAAAACACCCTATTTTACAAGACTTTAAGGATATATTTCTAGAGGATTTACCTAGAATCCCTCATATGCGGGAATTTTATTTTACTGTTGAACTTATGCCAGGAGTAGAATCCATCTATATATCTCCATACAGGATGAATCCTATTGATATGCAAGAATTAAAGGTGCAATTGCAAGGGTTATTGGAAAATGGATTGATAAAACCAAGTATGTCACCTTGGGGTGCACTAGTTTTATTTGTGAAAAATAAGGATGGTTCATTAAGGTTATGTATTGATTATAGAATGCTTAATAAGGCTACAATAAAAAACCGATACCCCTTACCTAGAACCAAATATTTGTTCGACCAATTAAGAGATGCCACAATATTAAAAAATATTGACCTAAAATTAGGGTATCATCAATTAAGAATACATGAGGACACTCACAAAATGACATTCAAAACTAGGTATGGGTATTATGAGTTTACAGTCCTACCCTTTGGACTAACTAATGCCCTAGTTGCATTCATAAATCTTATGAACAGTGTGTTCATGAGACACCTAGATCATTTTGTTCTCGTATTTCTAGATGATATCTTAATATACTCTTGAGACAAGGAGCATGATAAACACCTCAGGATCATGCTAGAGTTGCTAAGGGAGAATCAACTCTATGGAAATCTAGCAAAAAGTGATTTCTATGTCTCGAAGGTACGATATCTTGGGTATATTATATCAGCAAAAGGAATTTATATAGATTCAAAGAAAATTGAAGCCATCCTAATTGGCCACCCCTACCAATGTGATTGAAGTACAAAGCTTCATGGGGATGACAGACTACTATAGAGGTTATATAAAGGATTAATCCAAGATCGTAGTAGTAATAACTAACCTCCAAAAAATGGAAAAGGAATTTAAGTGGTCAAAAAAGTGTGAAGTCACCTTTTCATTGCTAAAGCATAAACTCACTACAACACCAATATTGAAAATTTTGGACCCTCAATTTTTTTTTCAGTATACACGAATGCATCATTGGAAGGGTTAGGAGTACTCTCTCAAGATGAGTCAGTAGTAGCATACACTATAAGGAAGCTTAAGAAACACAAAAGTAATTATGCTAAGCTTGTTGTAGTAGTGCATGCTCTAAAAGTATGGCACCACTACTTGGTAGGAAGACCCTTTGAGTTGAAAATTGACCATCAAATTCATGGATCAAAATTATTGCTGAATATGAATTTGAGATTGAGTATATAAAGGAGAAAGAGAATAGGGTTGCCAATGCCCTAAGCAGAAGGAAGCACATAGCATCCATAACCTGAAGTCACATGGGTCTAATGGATCAAGTGAGGGAATAACAAAATCAAGATGAGTATTGCAAAGAAATTCAGTCTAATTTAAGTAGATACCTTGGAGGTAATAAGGAATTTAGCATGAATGATGACCTTTTGTACTACAAAGGTAGAATCATCATACTAAAAATGGGTGATTTAAAGAAGTTAATAATGCAAGAAATCCATATATCCCCTTATTTTTCCCACCCTAGAGGGGTCAAAATGAGGGAGAACATAAAAAGAACCTTCTTATGGATAGGAATGAAGAAGGATATCACCGATTTTATCGCTTGATGTCTTGAATATCAAAAGTTTAAAGCTGAACGTAGACATATTACAGGACAATTATATCCACATGATGTACCTACCCAAAAAAGGTAAGTTATATCTATGGATTTTATAGTAGGTTTACCCAAGACCAAGTATCAACATGATGCAATCCTTGTAATAGTTGATAGGTTAACTAATATTACATATTTCATATCAATGAACATCAAGGATGATGCTCAGGTAGTGGCTAATAGGTTTTACAAAGAGGTATTCTAATTGCATGAATATCCTAAAATAATCATTTCAGACAGGGATTCCAAATTTACTTCTAAATTCTAGAAAACCCTACATCATGAAATAGGCATGAAATTGAATATGAGCTTAACATAACACCCTAATATAGATGGTCAAATAGAATAGGTAAATAAATTATTAGAGGATATGCTTTGCATGTACTGCATGGATCAAAAGTCTTGTTGGGAAGACTATCTACATATTATGGAGTTCACCTAAAATAATGGACATCACTCCTCTCTATGAATGGCTCCTTTTGATTATTTGTACGGGTGAAAATATAGAGCACCACTATATTAGGATAACCTAGAAGATTAGGTAGTAATTGGGCTAGAGAAATGGAGGTTTGGTTAAAAGTAATCAGGCAAAGGCTACAATAAGTTGTTGATCGATAGAAAAGTTATGTTGATCTAAAAAGAACTCCAAGAGAGTACTCTATAGGAGATAAAGTGTTCTTAAGGGTTAATTCAAGGAAGAGTGCTATTAAATCCACAAAGTTGGATCCTCGATTTGTGGGACCCTTTAAGATCACTAAGAAGATTAGCCTAGTGGCATACCAACTTCCTTTACCACCAAACTTGTCAAAAATCCTTGACACTTTCTACATATCCTTGCTTAGAAAATATGTTGATAGCCCTGAACATGTATGGGATGTTCCTACATTGTAGATGGCAAACCTAGAGGCTATTGAAGTAATACTGGTAAAAATTCTTGAGTTTCATTCTAAGTCTATGCATAACTAGACTCTTGAGCAATGTAAGGTCTAGTGGGATCATTTCTCTAAAAGAAATGTCACTTGGGAGAAAATGGAGGAGATGCAAAAATAATTTTCCTTTTTGTTTGAAAATATAATCTAATAATTTTTATCTTGTAAAACTAGAAACACCCGGGATGATGTTTAGTGATAGAGCTAGGATGTCATGACCCTCCCTGGAAGGCTTTTTGATATGAAAACTATGTATTGATTAATGATGCTTTAATGCTTAGTTTTATGCAAATGAATAAACTATACGATGCTTAGTTTAATATTTTGAAATAACATGGTACTGTTGACATATTGTTAATGTGCAAAATCAGGTACACTCATGGGTGGAAGAGGTAGAATCATCCACTAGAAATGGGGTACTTGAGATTGGGGAAGTGATGACTAAGGCAACTTGGGGGTAACATGTATGGATACCTTCACATAGGCATGCATTATTGGTTAGGGATAATCACTAATTAACTATCCACCTAGAGCCTTAGCTGATAGCCTAGTAGCTATCATAAACCCTTCGACTGAGATAGGTGACTAGATTGATGGAAAGACTCCCTCTTTGCTTGTTGCATCTGCTTGATTATCTTTTACTTCATATCTTAACATCTTGGTTTTTTAAAATGAGTGCATGAATTTGATTGCCTTCGCATTCCTTAAATTGTTGTTAGTGTAATATTTTCTAGCTATGCTAAGGACTTGTTTGCTGATAAAGAAAGGTCTATATTAAATGATAATTGAAATTTATTTAAATAGATAATAAAATATATATTAAATAATAATTGAGATTTATTTAAATAGATAGTAAAATATATATTAAATAATAATTGAGCTTTATTTAAATAGATAATAAAATCTATATTAAATAATAATTAAGCTTTATTTAAATAGATAATAAAATCTATATTAAATAATATTTTAAATTTATTCAATTAGATAGTGAAATCCCTATTTCAATAATAATGGAGCTTTATTTTAATAGATGGTAAAACCTATATTAAATAAATAAGTAGAGTTTTACCTAAATGGATAATCAGATCCTATTCAAATAAACAACAAAATTTTGTATAGGATTTTAGTTCTAAATAATGATAGATTTTAATTATTTAGAAGTGATATTTGATTCATAGTTTTTATAATAAGAATGTAATCTAAGAAAGATAAGAGCTTCTTTTGGTAAGAATCTCTCCTTTTAAAGAAAGGGAAGGCTACGTGGATTAAATTTAAAACTATGAGAATAACCTCCACTAAAGCAATTAAATAAAATATTACCAAAGATAAAGTGGTTGCGGTGGAATCTTCTTGTTGCCGTTAGAAGAAGGAGAGCCTTTTTATGACAAGTTTTAATGTAAGAGAAAATAGTTTTTCAATCTAAATATCTTGCTTGGATGAGGATGAATTGAATGGAGGTTGGTAAGAAGTATGGTGGACGTGGAACACATTGAGAGAGCTAGTGACAAAGTATCCATACTTAAAATGAAAAGGAAAGAAATTATGGGTGTTGGTTTTTGGTTTTAAATGAAAAGCTATAGGAGGAAAGAGACATGAAATCCATAGGATAAATAACCTGGAAAAAGATAACGTTCAAGAATAAAAATAGGTCTGAGGTGTAGACCAATTGGTTCATCCAAACCCCATAAGGGGGGTGGAGGTCCAAGGTTCAAATCTCAAGCCTCACCGGACTAAACGCTTGTCCCTTTCCTGGTGATTTTAGTGGCGTAAAAGTTTAAAATGATTGTGGCATGGTGGTTATAGGGGTGGACTACACGAAGATCTATGTGGCGGCTTCAGGGAAGACAATGCAAAATACTATGGTGGCCATAAAATCTAGACAACCTGCCCGAATTCATGGTGGCTACCGATTCCACCATGTAAATTTAAAAAATAAAAAAAAAAGAACAAAAAAATTGCAGCTCAAAAGGATACACAGGTTGGTGTAAGAATACTTATCCTCCTAGCTAGTTAAAACTTTTGAATGCTTCTTTATTAGGTATTTTAGTCTAAGCTTCTTGAGCTTCTTCATCACCTTATTGCTTTATATTTCCCATAGTCCTATCATTGTTTACACACCCTTTCTGGGTTAGGATTCATTTATGTGGAAAGCGAGCCGTTGGCTTTGGATTTCTACCAATACCACTGTTATCTCCTCTTTGTGTATTGTCTGTGTCGTAGGGTGTTACATCTTGATGGTACTATGTCTAGTGCTACACTAATTGGGTGCTACATCGGTCTATCTAGTTAGACCACGATGCATCATAAAGAATCACGATCCTTAGGAGGTACTTCTGTAGTTGTTGTGTGTTATCTTTTCACCCTATGATGGTAGGTCTATGACTGCATTTATGTTAAGTCATTTTGGTTAGGAGCCCCCATCTAGTATGGTAGTGGTGACTTTAATACCGCTATTTATTGGGATGTTGAATAGGCGTAGTTAGCCTTGGAATGAACCTCTCTTTTGCATCCTTTGTCATGATAAAACTTTATCAGTTGTGGAGTCTCTCGTTGGATCATCCTTTGGAAGTTGTAGGAAAATACAAGAGAGAGAGCACACTATTAGCGGTAGAAGTGGTGGTTTCTAGTCTTGTATACCTTGATGCTTCCTCATAGATATTTCTATTAAGCTTTTCTAGTAGCAACACATTGACTTGCGTAGTGGCTTCGCATTGAGTTGTTAGGATGTTATAGTTCGTGGATGTCCCTATGTTTGTTGAGGGTAGCTTATTATTGTTTAATTTTTTTTTTAATAAACTAGTGAGCTTTAAGGAATTTGAGAACTTTAGAATTATTTAGTTAGTTGAATATTATGTTATTTGATTAATGGAAATAAAAGAACTTTGGAATTATTTAGTTAATTGAATATTATGTTATTTGATTAATGGAAATAAAAGAACTTTGGAATTATTTAGTTAATTGAATATTATGTTATTTGATTAATGAAAATAAAATAACTTTGAAATTATTTATTTTATTGAATATTATATTATTTGATTAATGAAAATAAAAGAACTTTTAAATTGTTTTCACCTGGTGCATGTTGGGATATATTCAAGGTCTATATTCAAGATCTAAAACTAATCTATAGACTACCTTCTATTCTGAATATATTCCTTGGAATAGGTAAACTCAATCTATCTATCAAGGTCTATTTTTTAATGACCTAAAATATACTTGATTGCAACCTAAATCAATCTCTACATGAGGAAAAATCACAACCTTCAAGTAATCTAAGATGAAAGTATTCTCTATATTTTATAGGAAGCTTTTCAACTTCTAAGATTAATTTTTCACTATAGAAAAATACTTAGATAATTTTCTTTAGCTTTAATATAAAACTTCTATAAATATTTCCAATAATCGAAAGTAGAATGGCAATGACCAACTTTATCCTGAGTTGGTTATTTAAAATTTGAATCCTTAATCTTCATTGGTTGTTCTTCAACCTAGTGGTAAAACTTATCTTCATTGATTTTTACTACCTAGTGGTAATATACTTAGCTTCACCGATTTTCTTCAATCTAGCGGTAAAACTTATCTTCATTGGTTTTTCCTACCCAATGGTAATATTCTTAGCTTCACTGGTTTTTCTTCAACTTAGTGGAAATACTTTTCTTCACTGGATTTTCTTACCCAATGGTAATATTCTTAATTTTTGTAACTCTCAAAAACCTATGCAAGCAACCTTGTTGTGGCTCTGATACCACTATTAGCTTTTGATGCTATAATACTTAATATAAATTACCATAGAAAAGTAATCACATGATCAAATATAATAAAGTTACAATATAATAGACTCGATAATAATATTGTAATAGATATATAAGATAAAAATTTTAGGCAGAGAATACCTTTGGCAGATGGCCCTGTATCTACTGTTAGTTTGTAGCCTGAAGGAAGGCTACATCTACTGGATCCACAATTGGTGGGTTGGGGGATATCTAGATGAGTTGATGGATCTGCTTTGACTGGCGATGATGTTGGAATATTTAATGGTTGTATTCATTCTAGGTTGGGAGTTTTTATGTTTCGTTTATGAATACTTCTTGCATGTTTTATGAATTTTACTCTTTAATTGGTTAAGTAGATAGGGTTATTCTTTTATTCTTAAAAACATAGTGTTAAGCTAAGAAAAGAAGTTTTAGGGTGAATATAGAAGGGACCTAAGAGATTAAAATCTCTTAGGGTGAACATAGGAAAAACCTAAGGGATTAAGACCCCTTAGGGAGAATGTAAACTAAGTAAACTGAAATATTACATCTGAGTTAAGATAGCTCATCATGAAGATGAGATGGATAGCTTAACTCGTAATATGTGTAGCATACCTACATAGGTAAAATTGTGTATGGTATGGTAATGGGTGTATACATTTGACTGTACTAAAGGTGATAAGTTTAGCTCATCAAGTATGATGATATGGATAAGCTTATTTGTGGTATCACATAGGATGCCTATACAGACAGACTTATGGAGGGTATCGTGTGAGATGTAACTCTTTGGAAAAATTGAAGAACTTAGAAAATAAATAGTAGTAGGTCCAAATGTTAGATAGGGGTTTCTGAATCCCTCTAAGTAGTTTAAATAAATATTATTTTATTTTATTGTGTTTCTTTTTTCTTATAGCTAGTTTGGGTTATTACACAATAATAATATTGTAACAAATATATGAGACAACTAATATGTAATTCAGGTTTTAATATTATAACAAATAAAATTTAGTAATATGCTTAGATATTAATTTTAAAAACTAAAATATACAATATAACAACACTTACAATAAATAGTGTTTAAATCCCAATGTGCACCAAAATAAAATAGGCAAGACACAACAAGGGGTGGGCTAGTTGCTCAAATGTATGAAAACTTGTATTACTCATATATTTTTTTACAAATATATCTTAGGGATAAAAATATAGGACATAATATGACACTAAATACTCTATTGAAGGCTATATGGACAATGTTCTCTATGGAGTAATATATAACCATTCTAGGATGACTCTTTGGTTACTATGACTCTTCCTTTCCATATGCCAAGCCTTAGGAATAAAAAAATGCACTAAGGGCATCTTAGTATTCCTATGGTTGAATTTATCCATTCCTAGATCCTTCCTTCCACATTCCTCCAAGTATGACTTTTGAAAAAGTAAAGTTAATCTAAAGTCTATAAATACCCATCAATGTTGAACTAAAATGAGAGGGATGCATGGAGGAAAGTTGGATATTATAGACAAGCACGAAGGGGATTGGGAGGGCTGAAGAATTTTTTTTTTTTGAAGAGATCTTCTTTGTAGGAGAAATAGGTATTATCTTTGCTTTATTGCATGCATGAAGTACTGTATGATGAATCTATTTTCCTTGTTTTAATCAATCTAGAGTGTAAATGATATTAGAGTGATTAATACTCTTTGGTATGTGTGTGAAAATTTGTAATTAATAACTCTAAATTGTCTATGCTCGAGTATCTATTAACAATCTATCTATGCATGTGTTTATGCTGTAATAGTATACCTTACTAAAGACAATCGATATTTAAGGACTTCGTTATCTTATTTGACATATACCTTATTTGATTATTGCTTTTGGTGATCCCAATATACTTAGTTTATTTATATATATGGCTCCTGTTAAACTCATTTTGGTTTGTCATTACTAAGGAGTATTTAGTTGATGTTGATGTCCAATACCATACACTTCTTATCATCAAACTCGAGGATGTTGACGTCCAATATCAGATGATTTTTGTCACCAAACTCAAGATCTTCTAATAGAAGTCTCTAATTCTGATTAAAGAACTTTATGCTTGCTAGAATTGAGTGTATCTATAGTCTATTTGACATTTTTATCAATCTCGTAGTATGTTTGTAATGGTTACCATGTTAAGTAAATCCTGGGTTCTTTGCACTCCGTTTAATGAAGAAATAACTATAGAATTGGTGCTTGAATTACTGTATTACCCTTGTAGCATCACGTGAAAATCAAAATTCAATTTTAACAGGTGCAATAATTGAATCACCCTATATCAAACATTTTCATATGGTGTATACATTCATAAGACAAATTAGTGTGGGGATTATGAGTATTTAAAAAGTTGTATAAATGTCTTAAACTCACGCCTGAAATATCTATTAATTTCCCCTGATGGAACCAATCACCTACGTAATGGCCTCCAAGGAGTATGAAGCTAAAAAAAACCTTTGAATTTGATACCATTAGGATTTATAAGTTCTCTTGATCATTTAATCATGGATTTGAGAGGCTCTATGATCTCTAACTGAGCCCCTATGTCACTATGGCAACATCTTGGTGAAGCATAAGCAAAAGGTTTTTGGGGGCCTCTATGATCATTGACCCACATGAAATGTGCTTGGGGTAAGATAATATTTAAAGATAACTTTACTTCCATGAGTTCTCAATCACTAAGTGGTGGTCAAAGACCCAACCACTTGGCGGTCGATCTAGCAATAATTGGTCATTTACTTGTTGATGATAAGACCTTTGTTGTTAATTCTATCAACCCAATTTTGACTTGTGGCATTTGTATGGTCTCAATCCATGTGAATGGATCGATCCTTTTTACTCTTCATGTTAAGGCATAATACCACATTGACGGTGTGGGAGTTTACTAGTTGTCTATATATAACCTATCTAACCAACATGACCATTAATCGATGGTTACCATGTAGCAGTAAAAGTATCTCAGATTGCGTGTTGACCTCCACTGACTCTAGATTCATAATGATCACTAGGTGGCATGTAGGGATTGATAATTTGTTAGAAGGATGGGATCCTAGGGTCATAATGGTACAAAATATTTTATGTTTAATTTATGGAAGTTATACCACATTATTTATGTGGAAGTAACTAAAATATTTAAGAAGGGGAAACCACCCCTACTAAGGTGACCACAATAGTGGTTTGTCTAGTCGAGATGGTTAGAGCATCGATTTCTAAGTGCTGGTAAAGGTTGACCATAGAGGCTAGATCAGTGCTAGCAAGTTGAGGATTGGCAGAGGTTGACCATAGAGCTTTTTATTGAAGCTAAAATTGGGTAATTGATCTCTTTAAACACAATATTTTTATAAACCTTATTTTAATACATTTTGAAGCTCTAAATTTGATAGAACATCCTCTTGCCTAATGATCTATTTGAAGCTCTTTAAATACATCCAACATAGAGGTAATATGGTTACAACTTTATATCTAATTTTAGAGAGAAATTGCTAGTAAATTGTAAGATATTTTGTGAGATAATTAATGCATTCCTAGATCAAATTTTGGAAGGAACATTTGAATGTATAGGTCTTGTATTTAATATTAATGATTAGAAGTAGTAGATTATAATATGATTATGATAAAATTAATGAATATACATAATTAATTGGATTAAATGAATACAATTATTCTAGTTTGGAGGAATAGGTCTGGAGTCCATTATTGGAGGAGGTATGAGACTCCATATTTTATGTTAACTAGAATAATTTATATGGAATAAGGGTATGAATTAAAGTATGAATGTGGAATTCATGCATGAAATGAGTTATGATGAATTATAAATGAAACCTTCTAGTTTTGAAGAAGGGGTGCGGAGTCCATTCTTGTAGGAGGTATAGGATTCCTCCATGGTTATGTGTTAACTAGAATGGTTTACATTTGAAATGGATGAAATTAGGAACTATAGTGTAATATTAGGAAAATATTAATGAAGAATTATAGTCTAAGTTGTGGAAAATTTAGAATGAACTCTAGAAAAAAATCATGAAGAAATTTAAAGGATCTATAGGATAAATTCGTGGAGGAATTGTAAATAAACTATAGAATAATCTTGTGGAGAGACTGTAAGATACCTATAGGATGGTTTTGTAGAATAATGATTATTTGGTAAGAATGGATGTGAAATCTATTCTCTAAGGGATTATGGATCTCTTATTGTACTATAAGACTTTAGGTAACTTTTACCTCGTGTTGTATTGAATAATGTAATGATATCTAGTTTTAAAGAATGAATGTGAGATTCATTCTTGAGGGAATCATGAGGTTCCCTTCATTCTCAATGTATATGTATCCAATGAACATTTCATTTATGTGTTTCAATTGTAATGATGACCTAAAAGTAGAAATGTATGGGATATTCCCATATCAATGAAATTAATGATGGTTGAAAAAGGATCTTTAGGATTCGTTGTATCATTGTAAATTGAGACAAAAAGGATTAATGAAATATGAGGATGCATATTTTGAGGTTGGGTTGTTTCCCTTCGGGGTTTTTCCTAGGATAAACAATGTGTTATGGATCTTTATTATGTGGTTTGGAACTTTTTATTTGTTAGCTTATAATATGGATGATGCATTTATATTTCCATGAGATGATTACTAAAGTGTTATATGATGCAATTATTTTTGTTAACAAGCAATGTTCAATAAATAAAATTGATTTATGAAGATATATGCATTCCACTACAATGAAAAGGATGATATTTACACTTGATGATTAATGAAGCTAGTAATACATACTAAATTTATTCTTCCATGGAATGGTTGTATAAATATGATGAAATGGTCTATGATTTAATTCAAGTAATAGTCTTGAAATGAACGAATCAATATTTATGCATTAATTAATAATGTATGTATGGTTTTTACTGCAATAGAAATGATTGCTTATTCAATTAGGAAGTAAGATTGTAATTGAACTGCGATCATTTAATTAAGTAATGAAACTTCCTATTTAAAAGAGCGATAGAAACAATTAAATATATGAATTAATAAACATCATGAAGGTATGTGAGGTTATATAGGAGTTGGTCACTCCTATCACAAGATTTGACACTAACTATATCATAAATCTCTTGGCTACTTACTACCCTTGATCGATGATAGTGTAACATACTTAATTATGAACTTTGCATCGATGATAGATATGTTATGATCAAAATAAATTTAATCTCTCTCGATTGGGTTGAGATTGAGGGTTGTTACACTATAGATAAATGTTTTGATCCTTCATATAAGAGTCTTCTTTATCTTTTGATTCAAACTTCTTTTTGCCTCTCTTGATTTGATTTCTTTTCTTGTTTCTTCTCCTTCTTCATTTTTGCACTTTCACTAATGATATATCTTCAAGGCAATGAGTTAGTAGATCATCACAATAATATTGACTTGGTTTCAATGATTCATTACTAACATGATATTCTTTCTTTTGTTTCATTCCTTGGAAAAATTCAAAAATTATTAATGATAAATAAATCATTAGACATTCTTCTAAAGAAAATATAATTGTGTTTTGAGAGTTCCACCAAGTCTTGAAAAGTATTTCATGAAGATAACCAATTAATTTTGTAAAGCTCTCTTCGCTTTCTTCCTTAAGAAACAAAGAAAATATTTCCTTTAAATTAACAGACAAATACTTATATCCATCAAAGTTGTTTATTAAGTTTTGTGAATAAAACTTAAGCTAATGAAATAGTTCTTCACTATTTTTATTAAATGCATTATTAACAATCTCATCCATGAATATCCTTTGATGTAGTATACCTTATATCTTCCTATGTTTTGATTAATAGTTTTCAAGTTTCTAAAATTTTCAAAAACCTATGATGTTGAATTCCTTATGACTCCCTAATTAATTAGAAACTAGAAAATAAGAATGTTTACAAATTTAATATTCCTAAGTTTGATGTAGACAACCTTATTTCTCCAAAATAATTTTGCAAATATTCTATTAGCTTTAACTTTCAAAAATATAAAAAATAACTCTTTCAAATATTAAATGGCTTTGAAAAATTTAAATAAACAAACTCTATTTCAACTTATCTCTCCAAATGTTTAAAGAAGTAAATAAAATAACTTCTAATTAATGCTTCAAAACTTCAACTTAAGCAACTAAGGTATTAATACTTTAATAATGTCCTTATCTCTCCTTCTAGTCTCATTAATCAATAATTAAACTTTAAAAAATACCTTATTACTCAAACTTATAATTTTTAAACTTTCAATAATTCAAACCCTAATACCTTGTTGAAGAGTGTGGCTCCTTGACATATTGGGTACTGCAAATTTCACTGCAAATTTAAAAAATGATTACATTGTTCTTCTTGCTTTAAGCATGTAAGAATTTGTTGAAAAGTTTTTGCATGGAGGATATTTAAAAATCATTTAGAATAGATGTTACAAAATTCTACCCTTCACATTCCTTCCTCAACATGTCATCTCTAGCATTTGCATGGATTAGTTAGCGCTTTAATGTTCCATTTCATGAATAATTTCACATTTTGAGCGCCCAAATAATTTCAACTTCTTAGTGCTCAGATTATGATGATTCCTCTACTCGGATTTTTGTTGATCTCTTTCTCGACATTCATTTCAACACTTGGTCTCCTTTAGTGCACTTCAAATGTTTGCTTTTCCTCCTAAGGTGGCATTTCACTTCATCTAATCTTAGCTACATATGGATAGATGACACTTAGACTTACTTTAATACCTCAAATATGGATTATTTTTGGCTTTACCATTTATTAGCTTCTCTTTTTCTCAGCTTGGCATCAATTGGTTTCTCACTATTCAAATATGGTGCCTCTATAATTTTGGAATTTAGTAGTGCTTCGACTCTTATCCTACATTCAACTTGTATTGCTATGTTCATAAGTGTTTTGATTAATTTCAAATTTTCATATTGCTACCTTTGATTCCATAAAGATTTATTGCTTATATTGCTTTATCTTCTATTTTATGCAGATGCAGATGTTTTTGATTACTAATGCAAGGTGCTGGTGATATTTGATGCACTAAAAAAACCTTTGCTACTTCTACATAAATTATTTTGGTCTTTAATATTTTGAACTATAGGTGCTTTATTTTACATCTGCTATCAACACCAATCTATGCACTTCTTTCATCCCTATCAAACACTTTAGGATACCCTTAAATCCTATTTTGTTTCTCTATCTTACACTCTAAAAATTATAGTCTTTGATGTCTTTAAGATTATTGTTTTTGACATCTATGTTGACCAAATCTTAGCAGTCTATGGCTATCTCATTTCTAAAATTATAGCATTCCTTTGGTTGAATCTTCTCTTATCTTCAACTTGCTATCATTCTTCTTGCTCGCTATGAATAGTGCACTTCTTGGATTATGGAACTATTGTGGTGCTTTACTTTCTTATAGAGGATACGATGAATGCTGCCTTGCATTCTCTAAAAATTTTGAATCTTTATCTTCAATGCTACTATTGTGATATTCAAAATTTCCTTCTAAATGTTACCTCTTAATAACTACACAACTTTTCAAATTCTTGTTATCATTCAAGCTTGCTGCCTGAACTCATTTTTCAATCAATGAACTCTATAAATACAGACTTTAATCATCAATAATTCTATATTCTTTTCTCCTTATATATCCTTGCACTTTGATTGCTTCTCCCTGTGCTCAATTTAATTCTAAGAATTACTCCTCTATATTTTAAATTTAATGGGCTTGTCTTCAAATGAAAATGATTATCCTAAATCCAGTAAGATATTTTCTTGAAAGTCTTCTAATAGAATCTCTCTATCTCTTTTTTCTTGTAATACTTCTTCAATATTATTCTTCTCTAGCTTCAAGTCTTATTGGTTATATTTCAAAACTTGTTTCCCATGTGGTCTTCGATGATGCTTTGCATCAATCTAATATGTTACCTTTAATTATATCCTCAAAACTTGCAATATTGCTACCTTACGTTCTTTGAACTTGTAGTCCTTCTAGGATGCTTTCAATATAGAATCTACCTCTATCTTGATATTCTAGTTGTTCTATCTTACGCAGTTCTTACACTATCCATTAACTTGGATTGTCCTCAAGAATTTTTATTGTCTTGAAGTCTTCTACGATTTTCAAACTTTGGTAAGATATTTGCCCTTTCAAAAATGTTGTCTTCATCTTTCTTGCTAGAAGTCTTCTTGCTACCTTCAAGTTTTTTCTTATGGTCTCTTTTATTCTTAAGGCCCAATATTCAATCTTCCGTAGGACCTCTTTCTTAGGTTTCTTTGATCTACCTTCAGTGGGACATTTTTCAAGTCTCCTTTGTCTGCTTCTATGGGACTTCTCTTATGGAGTCTTCTTTATCTGATTTCAATATCAAGGTATATTTTCAAAACCTAAAACTAATATATAGACTATCTTATATTTTGAATATATTCCTTGGAATAGGTAAAATTAATCTATCTATCAAGGTCTATTTCTTAATGACTTAAAATATACTTTATTACAACTCAAATCAATATTTGCATGAGGGAATCTCACAACCTTCAAGCAATCAAAGATGAAAGTCTTCTCTATATGTTGTAGGAAGCTTCTCAACTTCTAAAGATCAATTTCTCACTACAACAAAATACTTAGATAACTTTCTCTAGCATTAATATGAAACTTCTATAAATATTTTCAATAATCTAAAGTAGAATGGAAATGACCAACTTTCTCCTGAGTTGGTTCTTTAAAATTTTGAATCCTTAATCTTCATTGGTTGTTCTTTAACCTAGTGGTAAAACTTATCTTCATTGATTTTTCCTACCTAGTGGTAATATACTTAGATTCACCGATTTTTCTTAAATCTAGTGGTAAAACTTATCTTCATTGGTTTTTCCAACCTAATGGTAATATTCTTAGCTTCACTTATTTTTCTTCAACTTAGTGGAAATAACTTTCTTCACTGGATTTTCGTAACCAATGGTGATATTATTAATTTTTGTAACTTTCAAAAACCTATGCAAGAAACCTTGTTGTGGCTTTGATACCACTGTTAGCTTTTGATGCTATAATACTTAATATAAATTACCACAAAAAAGTAATCACATGATCGAATATAATCTAGTTACAATATAATATAATTGATAATAATATTGTAACAAAGTTATGAGATAAACATTTTGGGTAGAGAATACCTTTGGCAGATGACCCTGTATTTACTATTAGTCTATAGCCTAAAGTAAGTCTAGATCTATTGGATCTATAATTGGGGGATTGGGGGATATCTAGATTAGCTGATGGGTCTGCTTTGACTGATGATGATGTGGAATATTTTTTGGTTCTATTCGTTCTAGGTTACAAAGTTCTCTGGTTTGGTTGATGGAACTACAACAATAAGTGAATGTGCTAGGTAGAAGGTTGGGTTAGCTGAAGGAACCATAGCTAGGGGGTTAGGTCGAAGGTTGGGGTAGCTAAAGGAGTTGCAACAACTAGGCATATTATTGGGTGGAAGGCTGGATAAATTTTTAGGTTTTGGGTCCCTATCAAAACCTTGTTGAAGGTTTTGGGTTCCTTTCAAAACCTTGTGATATTCCTTGGAAATGGATGAATATTGTTTGTTGGGCCAATTGCAAAATGGTGTTGGGTTCCTTTCAAAACTTTGCTAAGGTTTTGGGTTCCTCTCAAAACCCAATGGTCCCACTAGAACATAAAAAATATAGTATATCTTTGTGGTGGCCAATTGTATGAAATATTAGGTTTTTTTTTCTCAATCTGGTGTCTTATTTTGGTTGTAGTACTGAATCCATTAGTTATAGCCATAGTTTTTTAAACCATGATTTGGAATTATCTTGGTTGGTTTGGTGACTGATTGGGTGTTGAGGGTGCTAGGTGACTTGGATGAGAGCTGCAGATCTTGCTATTAGTTGCAAGCACACCAACTAGTTTTTATATGTCAACTTATATCTAAATAAGTTATTTTTAGCTTATGGTTAGATTTAGCTCCCGTGGATGGTTTTGAGCATGATATTTCCTTGTGTGTTGGAAGAAGATTCATTTTGGGTGTTTCACCTACAAGCTTTTGATTTATAAAATAATTTTTTATTTTACCTATTGAATCAATGTTTTGGACCTAAAATAGGGTTTTTGGGTTTGGCATATTCTTCTCATTTAGGGTAAAAGCCTATTTTTAGTGGAATTTTCTAGCAATGTGTATGCTTGTTGGACAAATTTCTCTTATTTTCTTAGTTGGGCCTCCCATTCTTGGATGGATGATTCTCTTTTTTCCTCTTTGGTCTTTGAGCTCTCCTAATTTTTCAATGATTTTTCTTTCCTGAGCACTATTTTTCATTTAAAAAAATATAAAATTTATTTCAATGAGATTGCAGGTTCCGTGAGGTTTGGGATGCAGAGTCCTATTTCAAGCAGGTGCTTATTTGGTTGGATTTAAAAGCCCTAGGTTGGGTCTTTACTTCCTATCTTGAGAAATATGGATGGATTCTATGGCTTGGATCTACCAGTGGGTGGGAAAGTTTAAATATATGGATGGATTCTATGGCTTGGATCTACCAGTGGGTGGGAAAGTTTAAATTTTAAATCTTTGAGTACTCCTAGGATTTAATAGTCTTTTCTATTTTGAGAATTTGGTTTCAATTTTAAAATTCAAACTAAAAAAAGGTAGGATTATAGGATCTGTGTGCTTTGATTTGTTGAATTATCTTGTTGGATGCTTGATCGGTATTCCCTTAGGGAATAAATCCCATGTATTTTATTCTTTGGTGCTCATTGAATATTTTTTGAAAGGTTGAGGGACCCTCCAAAAACCCTTTGTAAAAGGTTTGGGGATTCTTTAAAAACCCTTTTTTTATCAAATACAAAAATAGAGATATGAGACAACTAATATGTAATTTAGAATTTAATAATATAACATATAACATATACCATCCAATAATATTCTTAGATATGAATGTAAAAACCTAAAATATACAATATAACAACACTTACAATACTAGTTGCTCAAATGTATGTAAATTTGTATTACTTCTATTTATATTACAAATATCTCATAAGAATAATAATAAAGGATATTGTAGATGACACTAAATGTTGTATTGAAGGCTATTTGGACAATATCCTCTATGGAATAATATGTATCCATTCTAGGATGACTCTTTGGTTACTATGACTCTTCCTTTCTATATGCCAAGCCTTATGACTCTTGGCTTCTACACTTATCACTTGCATACACATGACACTATCTTGTATGCACACTTGTACTTGACTATTACTAATCCAAGGACACATGTACACTCTTATATAATGGATACTTATGCACATTTACACTCATAACACTTGCACACATAATTACATGATACTTGTGCATTTCTTGTACATTATTACATTACATGAAATATTAACTCACTCACTAATCTAAAACACAACCCTAATATAATATTTACAATAATGTATCAAGATGGTACATTGGCATGTACCAAATAATGTAATATTCTCCAATATTTCCTCTTCTATAACTACTTTGGGGCCATTAAATGGTTGCTTAAATCAAAACTTAGTCCCTTTTAATTAAACCATAACCTTTGTGTAAAAATAAAACCTTAGGTATTTTAAATAAATCCCAACCACTAGTAATTGGTAAAAATAACATTAGCCACCACCTTAGCTACCATATATAACTACTAAAATTAACCTTTAATTATTGACTATTAGAAACCTTATCCACTTAATATAGCTGCTAACTATTGGTCAAAAAGAAAAAAATTGAGCCACTTGATCCTTTTTGATGTAGAGCTGAAGATATTTTGGTGGATTAAAGCACCTCTCCAAATGGTATCAATGAGCACTTAGGCTACCCATGTGGTTCTTGAGAATTGGTGCTACCAACTAGTTGTTCCTCTTAGTGGCCCTCCATAGGAGGTGCCCTAACCACCTTAAAGTGGTTGAATTACTCTGGGTACCTTCATGTTATTAAACCACTTGAGGACTTGCCCACACCCAATATGGAACTAAAATCTGAAGAAAAATAATGCAATCACATATGCTTAAACCTACCAGCCATACACTACCATGTGTCATGCTCAAATTAAAGGGAGCTTAAAATTTTGAACTATCAATCTATGAAGCTTTTAGACTGTTGATCCCTTCTACTCCCTATGCTTGTGTCTAGACCATTAGATCCCTATGCATCCATTTGAACCATCATATTGGCCTAGTGGGGTCCACATGGTGACTATAGGTTATCATTTTTATACCACCTATGATATAACCCAAGCCATTGATTCTTGTGTGCCCCTTCAAGCCATCGATTGGTGGGATCACCCATTGAAAAGCTAGCTAAATACTGGTCCTAGTGAGGTTCATGTGGCCCAATCTAGGTCATCCATCTCCTACCCTCCTCCTAGATCTAAGTTGTCAATTTTCTATGGATTCTTATCTTAATATTCATTTAATATGAAGTCATGGGGGAGGATTTTAATCTTGGTAGCCAGCGTTGTAAAATTTTTAGCTTGCAAACCTTATAAAATCGATGGATTTTCAAACTTTGGATCTTCGGAGTGCCTTTAAGGACTTTAGAAAATAGGGGTTTAAAGGGCTAAATGATTATTTCCATAAGAATATTATAAAGGGGGGTGGCATGAAATATTAGAAATTGACTTGGGTAGCTAGAGGATAAGAGGGCCAATGGAAACTACCAGCTTGGAAAGGTAGATGGTTATTGTTAGTAGGAAGAGTGTAGTTAATTAAGTCAGTATTGTTAAGTATGAAATTAAATTAAGGTGATCTCATGCTAGTTTTCAAGTAGCAACCATGGTGACAACTGAAGATCCATCTACAATTTTTTTTTGCATGTGAACAACAATTTGAAGAAGTTTGTTTGGCTAGAATCATGGAGTGCACACAAAAAATCTAGGGTTTGCAAAGTGAAGCACAGAGAAAAAAAAACACAAGTGATAGTAATTTATTTTTTGGAGAAATATTTTATTTTTTGGAGGAGGAACGAATTTGGGGGAAGACAAAAAACCCTAGCATCGATCAATTTTTCTAGGAGAGATCATGAGTATCAGTTCAGGTATGGTACTTATTTGGCTTTAGATTTGAAAATATTTCATTGGCTAGGGCTTTAAAAATAGGGATCTCTTCTTTGGGAAGTGATTTATGGTAGTTCATTGGTTGCAATGATGACTACAACCTCACTTTTCAAAAAAGCAGGCAATGAGGCCTTCTCCATGTTTTCACAATAGTTTCCCTTTGATGAGGAGAATTTGGATCATATGCATCAAGTGCTTAAAGTGAGAAAATCACCCCATCCAAAACCACCTGCTCGCTCTAACAATGGTACCTTTGTGCCCAAGTTAGATGAGTCTCCTATGATTGAGGTACCTCTAGCTTACATCCAACAACCTTTGCTCATGCTTTCCACCCAAGCCCTTGCATGTAAATTTGTGGAAATATGGCCTAGTCCAATCACAATCTAGAAATGGATTAACACACATTGGGGGGATAAAGTATCCTCTTATGAATTCATGATGATAGGTAGGGGATAATTTATCATTACATTTGCCTCTATGGAGGATAAGAGCACTATATTTCATGGAGGTCCTTGGTTTTTGGGATCCAACCCACTCTACATGACCCCGTGGAGCATGATATTTGATCCTCAAGAGGAGGAGCCTAAAGAAGTTTCTATTTGGGTGAGGTTACCATTTTTTCCACTACACCTATGGAACAAAACTTTGATGGAATAGGAAATGCTATTGGAACATTTATTTACTAGGCTCCTCCAAAGGCCAATAATGCTATATATACATGTATATGTATGCAAGTCAATATAAAAAAAAGGGTTTGCCTAAGCATATTGGAATAAATATGTTTGATTGGATACATAACCAACCCCTATACTATGAGAATATACCATTCAAGTGTATAACATACCATGAGCATGGGCATTTTTCTTGAAACTACCCAATTAAATAAGAACAAGAAACAAAAAATAAAGAACTAGAATTCTAGGAAATCAAAAGGAGATCACGTAGATCAAGAAGTAAGAATCAAAAACCTCAACCATAGGACCAAAAAATCTTCTAGCACAAATATAAATTTACAAGTCTTAATGAAGGAGAAAAGTAAATAACCTCTCTAGATGTGATAGCTACTAAAGATAAAGAGAAGATAACTATAACTAAAGCTGACAAGTCACCAGAGATCTTAGGAGATACACCAGAGAAAACAATAGCTGGAGAAGAAACTAATGGGAAATTAGAGGAAGAGGTAGAAGAAACACAAGTGGAGGAAATAGTGATTCTTGGGGGATTTTTGACCACATGATATATAGCTAAGGGAAAAAAATTGAACCAACAACTCATAAATGAGCAAGCATAGAAATACTTGCAATCCAAAATACAAGTTAGAATTGAGGAGAGCTTCATAAAAAATAAGAAACAATCCAAAAAATGAAGATTATGTCATGGAACTGTAGGGGACTGGAAATTCCTCTAAAAAAACTATCTCAAAGTTCTAATACAAGAGCAAAAGCCAACAATAGTTTTTATTCAAAAAACAAAAATAGTAGAGGCAACACTAACTATAGAATGGCAGAAGATATGGGCACAATCAGAACTAATAACTTTTGATTCTGTGGGAGCTTCAAGGGGACTAGCTTTGGTTTGGGATCCACAACAATTAGTTTGTAGCTTACAACATAAGCATAATAACTAGATAGGTATAAAATTTGTCTTACTAGATGGAACTAGTGTAGTAGTAATAAATTTTTATGGTCCAAATCATCCTATCCATAAAAAATAAGCATGGAAAAACTTAGCACAATGGCTAGACAATGAGAATTTTGACAACATAATACTGGGAGGAGATCTCAATATGATTCTCTACCACTGGGAGAAGTCTGGGAGAAGTTTATCAAGGGATCCAAATAGAAATATACTCAATAAAATTATGGTATATGAAATCTTACAAGACATTCGACCGACCAAAGGAAAGTACACTTAGATAAATAGAAGAGTAGGGGTAAACTATATTATGGAAATATTGGATATATTTTTGATCAATGAAAATATCCTAATACACTTTCCCTTCACTTCCAGTCACATCATTCAAAAATCTATCTCAGATCATAAGCCAATTCTCTTGGATAGCATCCAAAGCCTAAAAATCCAAAAAAATTCCTTTTAAATACAACTATGAATGGGCATTAGAAGAATATTTCAGTGAACTTGTGGAAATCACTTGGAACCAACATGTTTAATCCACCAACCCCCAAGAAAATTAGAAAATAAAAATTCAAAAATTGAAGCACGTGATAAAAAATGGTTGGCAAAAAAAGTGAGAGTTAAACCAAACAAGAAGCAATTGATGCAATAACTAGAGCAACTAGAAACAAAAATTAAGGATCATCCTCCTCAACCATGGTAAGAAGATGCAAGAAATGACCTAATTCAAAATCTTGGTAAATTAAACACTGAAGAAGAAACACATTGGATGCTTAGATCCTGAATGGTTTGGCTAAGCAAGGGGGATAGAAACACCAAATATTTTCATCTAAAAACCATGCAACACTGCCAAAGGAACACAATCAAGGAGATAGAGCATGAAGGAACCACTTATACAGATAGGGAGAAAATTAAGAAATTTGCCAATCAACATTACTTAACTCTGCTCTCCAAAGAAAATGGTAACCCTCATTCCTAGGGAATACTATTACATTATGTACCAATAGTATAAAGTTTGTAAGACAAACAAGATCTCATTCATCCAATCACTATGGAGGAACTTAAGGAGATTATAGCAGCTCTACCAAAGGATAAAGCTCCCGGACTTGATGGATTCACAAACAAATTTTACTAGCAATACTTACACATCATCAAAGAATATTTGCTATGCATGATTGAGGATGTTAGGGTGAAAGGTAAGCTTCTTGGAGCCATCAACTCCACCTTTCTAGAATTGATTCCTAAAGAAAAAATACCACTACTTTCTCTAGATTCAAACCAATTTCTCTATGTAACTCTTCCTATAAAATTATTACCAAGCTATTGGCCAATAGAATAAATAAGAAAATTGAAAAACTAATATTAGAAGCAAGGAGGGTTCATGCCTAGAAAAAAATATATGATAATAGCATAACATTGCATGAAGCCCTCCACATTAGTAGAAAATAAAAAAAGAAATAAATTATTATAAAAATTGATATGGCAAACACATTTCATCAAATTAATATAAAATTTGTAGAACAAGTTCTACAAAAGTTTGGATTCCCACATCAGTTCATCAAGTGGATCGAAGCATGCATAAAAAACCCATGGATACCTTCCTTAATAAATGGATAACCAACAAATTTATTTCAAGCTACAAGGTGAATTAGACAAGGGTATACACTATCACCATACCTTTACATCATTTTAGCTAAGACTCTTGGAAGATTAATCAACCATATTCGAAGAGAAAGAAAAATAATAGGGATAGAGGCTACAACAGGATGCAAAGATATAACACATGCCCAATTTGTAGATGATATCATTCTTCTAGGTGAAGTCACCAAGAAAAATATTAGACAATTCAAGCAATGTCTGTATTGGTTCACACAAGCTATCGGGGCTCATATAAACACTCAAAAGAGTCAGTTCTATACACAAAATATTGCAGCAATAAGAATCAAAATCTTTTTCACTATCCTAGGATTTCGGTTTGGTATAGAAAAATACTTCAAATATCTAGGAGTTCCCATGAGATTCCGTCTCAAAGCCTCAAACTACTGGACCCCAATATTGGATAAGATGGTTAGGAGGATACAAAGTTATAGTAATAGTTGGCTCAGTCTTGCAGGAAGGGTAGTATTGATCAAATAATTTTTAGCTTCTCTTCAATTCTACCAACTATTAGTATATCATGCTTCCAAGTTTATTTTGTAAAAGATAGATGAAATTATACACAAATTTCTATGGCAAGGAGGTAGGCAATTAGAAAGAAACAAGTTTCACTTGGTCAATTGGGAGATGATCCCAAAAAGTAAAATTCAAGGAGGACTAGGAATAAAAAAAATAGAGATAGTTTCAAAAGCACTAGGAGCAAAAGTTCTTTGGAACATGCTTAAACACAATCGAGCATGGCAACGCACACTAGTCAGCAAGTTTGTAAATAATTAAAAAGGTGTTAAAATTCTCAAATATATAGTTAAACTTCCCAGAGCCTCATTGGTTTGGAAACATATAGTGGATGCAAAGAGCATAATAGAGGATACAATTTCTTGGCTACCAAGAGATGGTAATTCAATTAATCTATGGGAGGACCCGATCATATTAAATCCACCATTAAGAGAGAGAACTCTAATCAAATTGCAGAATCACTTGGAAAGCTAAAGATTACTCAAATTAGATGACTTATTTTATTGGACCTAAAAAAATTTGAACTGGATCTCCCCTCCTATTCCATTTTAGCTTCAAGGATATTGGGATTATTTTAAGTCCCACATGGTGAACATTAGACCTCTTCATCCCACAATTCCAGACAAACTTATTTGGGGTAGCATCAATAGTAATGGGGAATACTCAATGCATCTAGGAGTCCAACATCAATAAATTGGGCTTGCCAACAAAAAACTATCAATATTGTGGAAAACTAGAGCACCACCTAAACTGCAAGTATTTAGCTGGCTAGTTTCTCAAAATAAAATCTTAACAACTGATAATATGCAAAAGAGGAGTATAGTAGGGCCTCATATTTGTTATAGGTGCAGGTAGAATAGTGAAAAAATTTTAAATATTTTATTTGAATGGCCAAAGATAATCTCAATTTGGTTAGAAATAACCAAAATTCTTGGCATTTCCTACTCAAGAAGGTTAACCATAGACACATGTTTTACCAAGTGGAACAAAGAATATAAAGGTAAACTGGCAGGTAAGCCCCTCCTAAAATATCAGTGGAGATCTATACCATATTTTTCATTTGACACATCTAGTTGGATAGAAACTAGAGGATTTTTGAAGGAAAAGGTAAGGACAATAAAACTCTAATACGAAGGATAAAAGAAATATTAGTCCTAAATGTCAAATCTAGTTTCTATCAACAATAGTATGAAGAAGATCTATCACCCACAGAAAGAAGAATTATCTACCAACTTAATATCCAAGCTATCCTTATATAGGGAGGATGCAGAGCAAACAATTCTTTCCCTGACATATGTTTTCCAACACTCTTCTTTTATGGTGCCTCCAAGTCCAACCCTGATCAAGCGACGGTAGGGAAATTGATTTTTACAAGATCCCATGAGATCCTACTCAAATACATGATTAACTTAGGAACATTATCTACCAATGTGGTAGAGGCTATTGGATGTGAAATCAGATTAAAATTGGTGGTAAAGTAAGGAATCACTTAGGTCACAATTTATGGGGATTCTAAACTGATAATAATAACACTTTCCAAAAATAAATATTTTGGACCTTTACAATTGAATATTATTTAAGATAGGATTAGACAAGTAGGTAGGATCATTGGAAAAATATCCTATCAACACATAAGGTGAGAATTCAATAAAGAGGCTGACACACTAGAGAATCAGGTAATAAATATAATCCTTGGTTATTGCTGCCAAATCATCAAGAAACAGAAGGGTAGGGGTGGTATGCGAGGATGACAAAGACTCCAATAATGAGATTATTTTTTATCTTCATGTTCTATTTTTTAGAATTCTCTGTTCACTTTTATCTCTGGTTAAAGATTTTTGCACTTTTTTTTAAGCAAATAAATATTTTCTTGAAAAAAAAAAGAGGGCCAATGACTAGCAAATAAGAAGGCCAACGACTAGGAGACCTTACCAATTAAAAATTTAATGATGAGATAGGATTATAAAAAGATCTAAAAATTGAAAAGACCTTTGAACATATAATATTACAAAGCTTGAGAAGATTTTAGAAGGAAGGGGAATTTTTTTTTGCAATAATTAAAAGGATTAAAAAGAAAAAATAAAATGGGACATTATAATGAAAACTAGCTAGGGGATTAATGCAAAAATTGGAAGGACCACAAAAATTAAAACCTAAACCATACCCAAAGTGATCATACAGACTAGATCTATGACCCTATTAGGACATATTGCATTTTATAATTTGGGGTAAACCTCAAGTTGGATTTTAGGATCCAATAAGTTTTTTTCCATGGAGTTCCAATAATATATCTATTAGCTTTTGATAATGTAGGATATGGGGAAATCAATCACAAGATGTAAAATATGCAAAAAACTAAGATAATGGAATTCTGCAATATGATATTAATGGAAAGTTGTAAAAATATTACAATGCAATTTAATGGAGGAAATGAACTCTCCATAACTCTAATGGAAACTACATTGTACCTACTCACTACATAGTAGTGATCACACTTATGCAACACACTATTATCTGATATCTATCTCTATCTATATCTCTATATCTATATCACACTCACAATGGACCCTATATATAAAAATATAGGTTGCTTGGCCCTTACTCTTCCTAACTACCTTTTATATGACTTATGTACAAGTGGACTCGTTGTACATTTACATCATTGTACATTGACACTTGTGCATTTATTACTTCTTCCTCAAGTAACCTAAGATATACTCCTAGTCTAACAATGTACCCAAGGTGATACATTGACATGTACCTAAATAATGTAATATACTCTAACACCCCCCATGTATTACATTATTTGGGTATTGAAGACTTTAGTATTCAATATGGATCTTCCTCTTTTGAATAGTCTTTAGCTCGATCAGGTCCTTCTTCTACTTCAATCTTCATGTTATATCTTCTTGTCTTTTCCAACCCACTATTTTTTGTTGTCAAGCATCTTTGATGAACTAGTGATCTCATAATTTTGTACGTCATAAGTATATTAGAATTTATCCGTTTTCTCTCCTTTGATTCTCTGTATGACATATTTTTTTAATCTTCACGAATTCCAAGCTTGAACTTATTGTTAGTGGATGCTTTTGAAATAATATATTGAAAGAAACAATCTATTCTATGTGATAATATTTCTTTAAAACTTTTATACTACTTATATTTATAGTAGTAGAAGAAAGACAAATTATTTTTTCTTCATAATATTTACATGGATGGAAACTCCAACAATTACTAAATTGGTTGCAATAAGTGCATAGTAAAGGTATTCTAGCTACTTTGTTGTCTATTTTAGGAATATCATGTTTATCTATCTCCTTGATGAGATACTTAAACCATATGTGAATAATTGAGGCTATTTCATCTTTACTTCTTTCATACATATGTATGATATCTTTTTGATCAATATTATTTTCTTCTTTTTGAATATGATCTTCTGTATCTTCATTAGTATAGTTGTCACCAATTCCTTTTGCTATCTCATTAGAGGATGTTTTAGAAGAATCTATTTTTTCATTACTACCAGTTTCAGAAATCCTTTTAAATCCTATTGATTCTTCTTTCCTGTATGCATATTTATCCATTGAATTATCAATCATGCTTTTAATCCATATTGGTACTTTTCTTATTCCTTTTGTAATTGCATTAAAAGTGTTAGTAGACATCCTTATAGCTCCCTAGATAAGAGTATATGAACTAATTTGATAAAACCTTTCTTAGATTTAGGTTTTGTAGGCTTCCTTATATCTCCCAAGTAATTTAGAATATGCTATAAGCTTAGCAATAATTAGTTCACCTTTGAATTGATTTTGTAATATTTTGAGAATAACAATCAACTTTCAATTTTCCCTTATCTCTCCTAATGAAGTATGACTCTAATGAATTTTTTATAGTTGGATTTCATTTTGTCTCCTTAGTATAAGTATGAGACAAGTATTACCATTTAATTCCAAATCTATATGCAAGAAATAGATTTGCTCAATAGTTTAGTTTTTTAATTTCCAATTATCTATAGTTTGGTGTAGTATGCCTTATAAATCCCTAATTTTTGGAAAGGCTAGAAAATAATAGTAGTATTTACAAATTGATATTGAATTTACCAAGGTTGAAAACCTTATATATCCTATTTGGTGATTTACAAATATCTTAATGTAAGCAGTTCTATAATTCCTTCTACGTTTGTCAATATTGCTTCCTTGCTTCTTAAGGTTGATAAAAATAATAATAACCAATATTATGCTTAATACCTTATAATTCCTAATTCGAGGAAAATAAATAATTGAGTAATATACATATTTACCTTTCCTCAAAGTAAGCATATTGGATGGCAAAGAGTATTCTGAAATAGGATGTTGATAAGCATTCAATACTCTCATTAGATGATGTTGATTGTATCCTTTCAACTCGAGCCTTCAACACATTGAAATTTGAATGGTTGATGGGTATTGTAATCACTAAAATACACTAAAGCCACTCCCTAGTTTATGATAGGATTTAATGGACTCCCTTAATTTCATATTTAAATCCTTTGAATACACCTTTGCTTTAATGCTGGCTAAAACTTTACTTACACTTCCCTTGGACTTTACTTACATTCTACTTGGAATTCACTATGCTCTTCTTGGATATTGCTATGTTATATTTAATTACATTCTATTGTCCTTTGATTTGCACCCACATGTCACTTGAGAGGTATTACTAAATAACACTTCAATCTTGAGTAATGCTCCTTCCTTCTTTAGCCGATGAGCCATGATAATGATGCATTTCAACGTCTGAGACTTATACATTATATTAAGAATTTATTTAATGAATATTATGGAATATAGGGCACTCTATTGAATGTGATAAGTGGTATCCTACATGTACAATCTCTTATAGTGTATATCAAACCTTATAATCTCCTTTTCCAGTGAATACATAGCTATTTTATTGCTCTCAATGCTTCCTTTAGATGAAATAATTTACTCTCATTTGCAAGGCATTGGATCTGGTTTAATGAATATGGTTATATGGTACTACTCTTGGCTAGTAATGAACCTTATATACTTTCTAAATATCCCTTCTCTTTGCTACCACAATATGCTATCCTTACATTGGTTTTGATGCTTGTAGACACTCGCTACTATAGACACTCGATGTGGTGGATGATAGGGTATATTTGGACACCTCAATTAAAGCTATATTTTGATCCTTAGGATGGCTCTTTGTTATTTAACCAAAGGTGGATATTGAGCCCTTCATTGGCTTGTCTCTTATGCACTCTTAATATAGTGCTTGCTCGACAGATGTTGATCCTCTTTTAATGGCTCCAATTGAAGATATTGGTAGATGGTTGTATATAGGATCAAGAGATATGTAAAGTATCCTTATGATACTTAATATATCCCTTTTATGTGATAGTGAGAGATGAGTTTGATGCTCAAATATCAACCTGTAATATTGAAGAACACAAGCTTATACTGAGAGGGGGGTGAACAGTATAAGATCACTTTTTACTTTTATTTTCAATTTAATATTATGTAGTGTATAGAAAATAGTATCAATAACAGTAATCAAGAAATGCATAAAATACCATACATAATAGAGACACCATAGTTTACGTGGTTCACCCAATGTGGGCTACTCCACGAAGAAAATATTTAACTAAAACTTTCTCAATAAATTTCTTTAGGAATCCTTCCCAATTACAATATTTATGGATATCTTTCCAAAGGAGATGTTGATCCCCTAATCTCAAGTTTGTGGATCTCTTCCATAGGATAACTCTTTTCCATTCTGCTCTGGTTAGTGATCTTCTAGAAGACTCTGTCTCTCTACTGCACTTATTGGTGGATCTATCTCCACTTGAAGACTCCTCACTCAAATCTATCTTCAATTATGCTGGCTACTAGATATCTATCCACTGAGACTCTATCCTCTATACTCTATCACCTCCAAAGCTCTATCAACAGACTCACTCAGAACCTGCTCAATAAGCTCACATAAAACTTGTCCAAATTTGCTCAACAAGCTCACACAGAACTTGTCCAAATCTACTCAACAAGCTCACACAAAACTTGTCCAAATCTATGCAAGCAAGCTCACCAAGAACTTTCCCAAATCTACACTAGCAAGCTCAACAAGATCTTTCCCAAATCTGCACTAGCAAGCTCACCAAGAACTGCTAAAATCTACTCTAGCAAGCTCACCAATAACTTGCTCAATAATTCAATCTCATAGAAGCATAAAGCAAATTGTTAGAGACTCAATATGTTCTATACTCAAATCCAATCTCAACTCAAATCAATCTTATAGAAGCATAAAGAGAATTTTTAGAGACTCAATATGTTCTATCCTCAAATATCAATCTCAACTCAAATCAATATTATAGAAGCATAAAGAGAATTGTTAGAGACTCAATATGTTCTATCCTCAAATCTCAATCTCAAATCAAATCAATATTATAGAAGCATAAAGAGAATTGTTAGAGACTTAATATGTTCTATCCTCAAATCTCAATCTCAAATCAAATCTAGAATATAGAATAGTTTGTTTCATGTAACTTGAACAACCACTTCACACAATCACTTGACTAGGCTCAAATAACTCTTCTCAACCAAATAACACAAGGAATAACTCTTTCTTACAAACCCTAGTCCAAGCATGTATCAACCAACTCAAATGTTTCCAAAAATGCTCAACCACAAATCTCACATAACAATGATACTCATGTTATTCTCAAGTTCAAGTTCTTTGCATGACCAATGGGCTTCAAAAACAATGCTAATAAAACATTCTTCACATAACAATAATACTCATGTTCTTCTCAAACCCTATATCAGGTTTTTTACACAACTAATGGCTTCAACAACAATGCTTATAAAATAAGGTTTAGTAGCAAACTCAACCCATAACACCTTGAAGCATTCAACCAACTACTTTCAAAAAGGAAACCACAATTAATCCTTTTCTCTCCAATGATATTTTAGAAATCAACCACCATAAACAATCAATAGGAGAATGTGCCCATACCTTTTATAAAGATGAAGAAGCCTTTTGGTTGTCCACAAAATATGTCTCACTCAAAACACTTTCTTTTTCAAATTTCAACAAGGGTTAGAGATCTTGATTAATAACACAACAATAACATCCAAATAATACCTTATTACTCCTACTCAATAACATACACCATGTCACTTCATAAATGAATTGATCTCTTTTAAAAAATAACAAAGCAACCTTCACTTTTGAACCTCTTTACAAAATCAAAAATATCTCTTTATACACACCTTATTTATCCCTCTAATCAAGTTAATCAAATAGCCCTTAGAATAAGTTTTTCAATGATATATAATATGATATAATTTCAAAAATTAAATCATCAAAAATCTCACTTTTTCTAAACATGCATCACAACCCTTATTCCTCCTAGGGCACTTTAGAAAAATAAAATATATTAAAAAAATTATTAACTTGCCTCTATCCCTAATAGGATTCAATCTCGTGACCTTCCTTGCTCAGCGCCTTAACCATAGCCCTGCCATTGGGCCACATGCCCTCACGTGCTCAAAAGGAGCACACAACAAAAATTTATGCCACGAATATCTATGCCCTTCAAAAAAAAAACACGCTTGACACATTTTAACACAACGAAACACCTTTGACGAGAATAGAATGCATGAATTCCTACTTCACACATAGTGTATGAATCACTAGGCAAAGGAGGCCTATTTTTATCTTTATTCCACAATAGTTTTTTCAATGAATGCAAAAATTGTAACCCTTTTAAAACCCTTTTCACACACACTTCGACACATGATGCACATGCTCTTTTACCATTCGAATCCAAATATCAAATCGAGCACTTAGAGAAATACATCAAAAATTTGGGTATATATATATGTCCTCATTTTATTTGACATTGGTGCTATAATTTAAATATTAGTTTTATGCCTTTTCCATTCTTTGACGTCGGCGCTGTAAATTAAATTTAAATTTAAATTTTAAATAATTTAAAATTTAAAGTTAAATATTTAAAATTAAATATCTCCATCATCGGGGCACCTTTTTCGATGAAAGAAAAAGCCAACTTGGGTTTTAAGAAAAATCCATTTCATATATGACATCCATGGTTTTAAATAAAACCTTTTATTTTTCCTACCTTGGTTTTCACAAAAACCCTGTATATATCCATGCTCTCCAAAATATCATAAATGCTTATTTATAAAATGCTTTTGCCACAAAAACTCAATGTGATCCATGTGACATCAATGACAACATAAAACAACTCAAATTTCCAACAATCTCCCCCTTTGTCATTGATGACAACGCCTCTATTGTAAATCACCACAATAACTGCAAAAAACATTTATGAGAATCAGCGCTGCTCCCCCTGACTCAATACTCTCTATGGAGGATGCTGCCCCTAACTCAATGCTATCTTTGTAGGCTTCTCCTCCTAACTCAATGCTATCTTTGGAGGTGGATCCCCCTAACTCAATGCTCTCCCCTTACTCAAATATCTCCCCCTTTTACATCAATGGCAAAAGGGACACCTATGGGGCTAAAAGATATGACTCTTAAGCTTAGCCCCCTCACCACATTCTCTATTGAGGTGATTAATTTTGGGGTGGGAGTACATTTACTCCCATATTACATTGTTTCTTTCCTCTGTCAACTTCCTTCCATATTTTTTTGATATCCTTCTCTTGATGAGTTACTTGATCTTCTTGTCTTGAACCTGTTTGACCTTCTTGTCTTTATTTTGCTTGGAATTGAGTCCTACACAATTTTGCAATATGTCCAAAATTATTGCAATTAAAAAACTTGATATTGTAGCCTTTGGATGGTGCCCATATCCTAAATTCTTTCTTGAAATAATTTCCATATCCATTCCTTTCTTGAACCCTGTATTGTGAAGTTCTATTTTCATTTGTGTAGCTCTAAAACCAAAAAAATGTTGCTCATTTTATTTACATTGAGAAGCTCTATGACCAATCATGTTGCATAAGAAGAAATGTCCCTAAAAACCATACCTTCTTCCTTTGAAGTTTCTTCTAGCAAAATCAAACTTCTTTGATCCATGGATCCTACAGTGTATAGCCCTGTGTCCAAACCCATTACAAGAAAAACAATGTCCTTGAAAAGCACTTTGTTCATACCTTGGTTCCTCATACCTTTCTTGATTATTATCCTTGTAATAATATTTGAATTTTGCACTGTATCCTTGAATGTTCTTTGTAGCATCTAAATCCTCTTCCATGTTTTCCTCTTCAAGAATTTATTTTCCTTTTGAACTTGATTCACCTATCTCAAAACAAGATCCAAACTAGATGTTTGGAGCCATAGGAACTTTGGAACTTTATTCATAAATCTTAGGTGCTTCCTTGCTTTCATATTTTAGAACTTCCTTTCCTTTTGAGTGTGACTTTTCTTGGAAATAAGATACAACTTTAAAATAAGTTTCCACTCCTTTTTGAACTTTTTTATTTAATGTGTCATGTCTTGTCGTTATTGTCCTTAATTCTTCAGTCATCCTTTCCTCTATCCTTTTTGAATTTTGAAGCTCATATCTTAGATCACTAATTATCTGAAGTTGTTCTACTATGATTTTTACATCTGTTCGAATCTTGTTTTCAAGATTCCTAATTTCTTTTTTTAGCCTTTTGACTTCTATTTTTTATTTTCTTGGCTCATCTTCATCTTTTTCTATTACCAAAAGTGAGACTTATTCTATTTGGAGTGAATGTTCTTCTTATATTTCTTTTATCCCATAGAAAAACCCTTCTTCATCTTCACAGTCACTAAGATCATTATAATATTCTATAGCAAACAAACTCTCAAGATTTCTTTGACCATACCTGTTTGCAATATCCTGATCTGTGATCTCTTTGACCACACACAAAACACTGTTCTCTTTCAACTTCTATTCCTAGGAATAGATGTTCTTCCTTTTCATCATTTGACTTATCTCTATCACTATGATCTGAGCTATCACTTGCTTCTTCAATGTAGAAATTTTTCTTTGTCTTATGAAAACTTTTCTTCTTCTCATACCTATTTTTCTTGTATCTATCATCTTTGTCATGTTTATGCTTTCCATATTCTTTTCTTCCGTGACCCTATGTTTTATAATCATTGTTTTCTTCATGTGGACACTTGTATGCATAGTGACCAAAATCATCACACTTGTAGCATCTGAATTTCTTCATATCCCTATAATTTCTTAAGTCATTTTTCCTTTTGAGTAATTTAGCTTCCTCATCATTATATGAATATCTATGTGTCTATGGAACTTTCCCTTTATTTTTATCTGAGGCCTTGAATGCAATTTCTTCTATTGGAACCTAATGCTTACTTTTCCCCATATCATAAGCTGTGAGTGTTCCTTGTAGTTCTTCCATTGTTAGCTTGTTGATATCCATTGTTTCTTCTATTGCTAAAACCTTTACATCATACTTCATGGGAAGTGATCTCAAAACCTTTTGAGTAGCATATTTTTCTTTCATATCAAATCCTAGACCTCTCATGGTGTTAGCAATTTCATCAAATCAAAGTAAAAACCGTGCAATATCTTTAGAATCTTCCATTTTCAATTCCTCAAATATTTTTCTATGAGTTTGTAGTTTTGCCAACTTTACCTTGGATTCTCCTTCATAGGTATTTCACAACTCGGTCCACATTTAATTTTCTGAATTACATACCATGACCTTTGCAAAATATGTCTCACATAGCCCACTCAGAATACAATTCATTATCCTTGCATTGATCTCAACCAATTTCTTGATAGTCTTATTGTTAGGATCCTACTATAAAATAAACTCAAATAAACACACTCTCACACAATTGCTTGGAAATAAACTCACATAAACATCATATTAATATTCAGAACAAAATACACATTATAACAGAAATTTGCATAAAGGAACAATCTCACAATAAGATAGAATCGTAGGCCTCTTCGAGGGGGCAACCTCCTTCAACACTTCATTAACTTGCAAAAATATGAATACATTGGTGCCTTCTCGGGTATTTAAAGAGTTCCCTTCCATGGTTGGCTTACATGCAAAATGCCACCTGGATTACATGCATAATGCCACCCGAATTACATGCATAGTGCCACTCGAATTACATGCACAATGCCACTCGAATTACATGCACAAGGCCACCTTACATAACCTATCTACCATGTGTTACATAAAAAGGGTGCCATTTGTCATAGGCACTACATAAGCTAAAACTTAGAACATTACAAAATATTAATCATGGGTACTACCCACGTTCTTTAGGAATTATTACATCATGGAAGTTATTACATTAAGGGTTAGGATGGGATCCTAACATGTCCTTCCCCTTGAAGAAGCTTTGTCCTCAAAGCTGAAATGAGGAAACTATTGCTGGAGTTGGTGGAGAGACTCCCATGTAGCATCTTCAGGTTGAAGCCCATGCCACTGAACCAGGATCTCTGTAATTGTACGGTTGCGAAGAGTGCGAGTCCGACGATCCAACAACTGCTCAGGTTCAAGTAAGATGGAGCCTTCTTCATCCAATTCAGGAAGTGTGGATTGAACCTGTACCTGTGTGCCCACAACTTTCTTGAGAGCGGAAACATGAAAAATAGGATGAAGCTTGGAAGTAGGTGGGAGCGCCAATTTGTAAGTTGTGGGGCCAATCCTTTGTAGAACCTGGTAAGGACCATAGTATTTTGTAGCAAGCTTCTGGCACCTGCGAAGTTGTAGGGATGATTGTTTGTATGGCTGCAAGCGAAGGAAGACCATATCACCTACATCAAAACTACGCTCAGAACGATGTTGATCAGCTTGTTGGCGCATCCGATTCTGGGCCATGTTCAAATTCTGCTTAAGTTGGCGAAGGACCTCGGTGTGTTGACTCAGAGTGTTGTCGATGGCCTGGACCTTGGAGCTGCCAGGAATGTAAGAGGAAGGCATAGGTGGAAGGCGCCCGTAGACTACTTCAAATGGTGTGAGTTTGGTTGCGGTATGATAGGAAGTGTTGTACCACCATTCGGCCAAGGATAGCCATTTTTCCCATTGAGTGGGATGATCTGAGACAAAGCAGTGAAGGTAGGTTTCCAAGCATTTATTAACAACTTCTGTTTGACCATCCATTTGTGGATGGTAGGCTGAACTCATTTTGAGTTGAGTCCCCTGCAACTTAAACAACTCTTGCCAGAAATGACTAGTGAAGGTGGGATCACGATCAGATACAATGGAGGTGGGCATGCCATGAAGGTGAAATATGGAGTCAAGAAAAATTTGTGCAATAATGGATGTTGTATAAGGATGGGCAAGGGCACAAAAGTGAGCATACTTTGAAAGGTGGTCCACTACCATGAAAATAATTGACTTGCCTCCAGATTTAGGGAGCCCTTCTATAAAGTCCATGGAAATGTCAGTCCAAACCTGATCTGGGATAGGCAATGGCTGAAGAGTGCTCGAGAGAGCACACTGTTTCACCTTTCATCCTTTGACATGTGTCACAGGCAGCAACAAAAGAGTGGATGTCATGTTTCATACCTTTCCAAAAGAAGGTGCGCTTGAGTCGCTCATATGTTTTAAGGAACCCTGAATGGCCTGCAGAGGGAGTGGCATGCAATTCCTTCATGAGGAGCTCTCGAAGTGGGGACTTATGAGGTAGAACCAGGCATTGATGGTAGCATAGATCATGGCCATTCCAACTATACCCTGGTGCAGAATCTGGATCATCCATTAGTGAGGCTATCAAAGCTTGCAAATCTGCATCCTGACGTGCTTCTTGATGCAAGGAATCAATCCATTGGGGAAGTGGTGCTGAGATGGCACACAACATACTTACGGTCTCCATTTGGTGAGAAAGAGCATCAACCACAATATTCTCCTTTCCCTTTTTGTAGGTGATATCATAATCATAGCCCATGAGTTTAGACACCCACTTTTGTTGGTCAGGCATGGCAACTCTTTGTTCCAAAAAATATTTGAGACTTTGATGGTCGGTTTTGATGGAGAAGTGATGCCCAATGAGGTAAGGTCGCCAATGTGTGACTGCATGCAATATGGCTAACATTTCCTTAGCATATGTGGATTTCCCCAGATTACGATCAGAGAGTGCCTTGCTAGTAAAAGCCATAGGTCATCCTTCTTGCATCAATACTGCCCCAATACCATGACCAGAAGCATCACTTTCAATGACAAATGGTTTAGAGAAATCTGGCATGGCTAAAATGGGAGTGGTGGTCATAGCATGCTTGAGTTCAATGAAGGCTTGGTCAGTAGGCCCTGTCCAAGTGAAGGAATATTTTTTCAACATGGAGGTGAGGGGGGCAGCTATCTTCCCATAATTGTAGATAAATTTGTGATAATAGCCCGTAAGCCCTAAAAATCCTTGAAGTCCCTTGAGGGTGCGAGGTTTCGACCACTCTTGAACTGCTTGAATCTTCTTAGGGTCAACCTTGATGCCATCCTGTGAGACAATGTGTCCCAGATACTCTACTTCAATCAGACCAAAGGAACACTTGGACCTTTTGGCAAAAAGGTGATGGGTTACCAACAACTGTAAAGTTTGATCCACATGATTGAGGTGCTCTTCCCATGTGCGGCTGTAAATCAAGATGTCATCGAAGAACACAAGGATGAACTTCCATAGAAAGGGCCGAAAGATGTTGTTCATAAGACTTTGGAATGTAGAAGGAGCATTTGTGAGACCAAATGGCATTACCAAGAATTCATAATGACCTTCATGAGTGTGAAAGGTAGTTTTGGGGATGTCCTCATCCTTGAGCCGGATCTGATGGTACCCAGAGTGGAGATCAAGCTTGGTGAAATACATGGTCCCGTGTAGTTCATCGAGTAATTCATCAACCATTGGAATAGGAAATTTATCCTTGACTGTAGTCTTGTTGAGTTCTCGATAGTCAATACATAGGTGCCATGAGCCATATTTCTTGGGAACAAGTAGGACAGGCGAGGAGTAGGGGCTAGTACTAGGCTGGATGACACTAGCCTTGAGTAATTCCTGTACCAATTTTTCTAGTTCTGATTTCATGGCATGAGGGTACCTATATGGCCTGATATTTGGTGGTGCGCTACCCGGGAGCAATGGGATAGCATGGTCATGAGAGTGACGTGGTGGTAGTGTAGTTGGTTCTGCAAAGACAACATCATGTTTGTGTAGAACTAGTTGTAGGTCTGATGGAATTTCAGCCATTAGTGAAGTGGTTGGTTGGATGGAGAAGAGTTGTGCAATGACCCCATGTTTTGATTTCTTTAGCACTTTCTCCATACGATTGGAACTAATGAGGTGAGGTGTTCCTATAGGGGAGCCCTTGAGTAAGTGTGTCTATCCATTTTGGGAGAATTGCATCCAGAGTTCTACAAAGTTCCAACTGATAGTGCCCAACGTACTCAACCATTGAGATCCCAAAACCATATCACATCCTCCCAACTGGAGGGTAAACATGTCCTGCTTGAGTTCATAGTCCCCTATCCTGATCTTGACATTGTGGCATTTTCCTTTACAAGGTAATGTTCCCCCATTGGCTACCATGACCTCGAATGAATTACAAGTGTGGATATAGCAATTTTCCCGCTTAGCAACTCGAGGATCAATGAAGTTGTGTGTGCTGCCTGAATCAATAAGGATGGTAAGACGTTGGCCCTTGAAAAATCCCACAACTTTCATGGTTTGTGGAGTGGTAATGCCTGCAAGAGCATGGACTAAAATCTCTACCTCAGACCCCTATGTATCTTCTTCCTATGGAGAAGGTGTTTCAGGAGGGTCCTCATCCTCATCACTCTAGTCAGTGTTAGCAGGTTCCTCAACATCTATCAAGAATAGTCTTTTGTTTGCACACTTATGTCCTTTAAAAAACTTTTCATCACAATTATAACATAATCCTTGGGCACGACGTGCATCCATCTCCTCTGTAGTCAGTCGCTTGGGTGTAGTAGGTTTACTATCCACTGAATTTTGGGTTCGAGAAGGAAATGAAGGTCGGTTTTGAGGAAACCACGATGGGCGCCTTTGGTTTGAGAGTTTAGATTCGGCCAGATGGGCCAAACTGATAGCTTCCATCATGGACTATGGTTTCAACATCTTTACTTCAGCTTGGAGATCCCCTTTTAACCCACTGATAAAACAACTCGTGAAGAACCCTTCCGTCAATCCTCTTGTCTTATTGGCCAATTTTTCAAATTGAGTTTGGTAGTCACGGACTGAGGATGTTTGTTGCAGTTTGGTCAAGGCCCCTGTGAAGTCCTCATACTCACTAGGCCCAAATCGGGTCAGTAGTTGGGACTCAAAGTCCTCCCAAGAGAGATTTGGGTTGGAATTACGTAACCACTGGAACCAGTGTAGAGCCTCAGATTCCAAATTGAAGGAAGCCATCTGAACTCGATGATATATGGGAACATTATGAAGTCTAAAGAATTGATCAACCCTACATAACCACCCATCAACATCCTTCCCATTAAATCGAGGGAAGTCCAATTTTGGCATTTTAAAGGATGGGTCATGGTCATTCCTTGTAGAGTTTTCAGCCTGGTGTTCTATTTTGAGTGGTCCCTTATGTAACTTGCTACCCACTTCTATCAGTGTTTCTTCTAAGCGAGCGCTAGTGGCCTCATGATCTAGACGAAGACCTTGGACCTCTTCCCTTATGGAGAAAATTGCCAAGTTCAAATTCTCAATGGCTTTTGTTAAGGAGTCCATCTGTTCTAGCTCTTTTTGATGTCCACGGGTACCCTGGGCCATTTTGGAACCTTTTGTGACCAGTTACTAAAAATAGAATTGGGTTTCAGGACTTACTATTTTTAGTAAGTGTCCAAAAAAGTGCTTGGGTGCTATATATCAAAATGATCAGCTCGAAGAGGTGGTCACAATGAGCTATATCCCACAACACTACTTTTTGGCACCCCAGACTTTTTTTTCTCCTATTTTGTCGAGTCTAACGGTGTTTACAGTTTTGGATTTTGAGCTACAGTGCAAAAGTTGGGTACTGGAGCACTATCTATAATTGGTCTCTGGTCACTCGCTCAATGTTTTTCTCAGCCCTGATAGTCTCTCTAACACTGCTTACCTCACTAGTCTAAAGATTCTCTGTATTGTGTAGGTTACTATTATGACAGTTCTGTTCTGACACTGAAAACTATAATTTTTGACCTGATTATGCTTGACTTGACTGTTACTGCCACTATAAATCTGATTATTATTCTCTAGAATATCAACTTAACTATCACCCTCATATTCTATCCTGAATTCATGCAATTTATGCTATTTTTTTGGTAGAGGATTCCTTTCTCATATGCTCACTTTTGGGAATTTGGAATGCAGGTTTACGAACAGGGAGTTTTGGTTTGTGATTTTGTTGCAGGTTGAAGTTTTAACAGAACTAGGGTATGCTAGGTAAAGGAGTATGTAACACCCATAGGCCCTCTATTATACCATAGTGATGAACAATAGTGCTCGGACCAATATTTTAGGCCACTACCCAAGGAGGATTCCACACATACCCTTGAGCACACTATCTGCCTCTCTGACAGTACGGGAGGGTAATCGTCCGGGATGTTGTGTCCCATGGACTATGGATGATACAAGGCCGATAAGCTTCCTACTGGATAAAATTTTGTTAACCCTAGAATGGTCTCTCGATACACCCGAAGATGCGTGGGAGCTCAAGTCCGTGCACGAGTTCTATCTGAGGCCTGGGTATTGGAGCCTGATCGCCCCTCACTTCACTAGACGTTGTATGGGCTATCTAGCTTAGCCAATAATGACAGATCCTTCATGATATTTTAAAACCCTCGACACAGGGTTTCTACCTACTCAACTAAAAAGACTATTTTTTTTTGGTCTTCTTTTTTTTTATAATAGTAAAAAAAAAATTACACAAAAATAACAAGGGATTATACCTAACAGGCAAGAATCGTTACTGTTGTAGTAGAACTTGGCCCTAGAAAGCGCTCTGATACCACTTGTTAGGATCCTACTATAAAATAAACTCAAATAAACACACTCTCACACAATTGCTTGGAAATAAACTCACATAAACATCATATTAATATTCAGAACAAAATACACATTATAACAAAAATTTGCATAAAGGAACAATCTCACAATAAGATAGAATCGTAGGCCTCTTCGAGGGGGCAACCTCCTTCAACACTTCATTAACTTGCAAAAATATGAATACATTGGTGCCTTCTCGGGTATTTAAAGAGTTCCCTTCCATGGTTGGCTTACATGCAAAATGCCACCTGGATTACATGCATAATGCCACCCGAATTACATGCATAGTGCCACTCGAATTACATGCACAATGCCACTCGAATTACATGCACAAGGCCACCTTACATAACCTATCTACCATGTGTTACATAAAAAGGGTGCCATTTGTCATAGGCACTACATAAGCTAAAACTTAGAACATTACAAAATATTAATCATGGGTACTACCCACGTTCTTTAGGAATTATTACATCATGGAAGTTATTACATTAAGGGTTAGGATGGGATCCTAACACTTATTTACCTCGGGATCACCTTCAACCTTATACTCTTTTGTAACCATATGTCATACCTCATATCCTTGTGATATCAAGTAGTTATTCATTCTCATGCTCTATAAAGCATAATTGTTATCATCAAATAGTGGAGCCTTATTTGTAGACGATTCTTTTAGAATCTACACTCAAGATATTAGCCTTTCTAAAGGAACCCACTCTGATACAAATTTAAGAACACAAGATTATACTGAGAGGGGGGGGTGAACAGTATAAGATCACTTTTTACTTTTATTTTCAATTCAATATTATGCAATGTATAGACAGTAGTATCAATAACAATAATCAAGCAATGCACAAAACACTATAAACAATAGAGACACCAAATTTTACGTGGTTCACCCAATGTGGGCTACTCCATGGATAAAATATTTTACTAAAACTTTCTCAATCAATTTCTTTGGGAATACTTCCCAATTACAATATTTATGGATCTCTGTCCAAAGGAGATGTTGATCCCCTAATCTCAAGTTCATAGATATATTCCACAGGAGAACTTGAGAACTAATCTCAAGTTCTAGAAGATAGATATCTTCTAGAAGACTTTCTCTTTGCTGCACTTACTGGTGGATCTCTCTCCACTTTAAGACTCCTCACTCAAATCTATCTTCAATTGTGCTAGCTATTGGATCTCTATCCACTAAGACTCTATCACCTACAAATCTCTATTAGTAGGCTCACTCAGAACCTGCTCAATAGGCTCACTCAGAGCCTACTCAATAGGCTCACTCAGAACTTATCCAAATCTGCTCAACAAGCTCACACAAAACTTTTCCAAATATGCTCAACAAGATCACATATAACTTGTCCAAATATGCTCAAGCAATCTCACCAAGAACTTGTCTAAATCTTCACTAGCAAACTCACCAAGAACTTGCCCAAATATGCACTAGCAAGCTCACCAAGAACTGCTCAAATATGCTCTAGCAAGCTCACCAAGAACTTGCTCAATAATTCAATCTCATAGAAGCATAAAGAGAATTATTAGAGACTCAATATGTTCTATACTCAAATCCAATCTCAACTCAAATCAATATTATAGAAGCATAAAGAGAATTGTTAGAGACTCAATATGTTCTATCCTAAAATATCAATCTCAACTCAAATTAATCTTATAGAAGCATAAAGAGAATTGTTAGAGACTCAATATGTTCTATCCTCAAATCTCAACTCAACTCAAATCAATCTTATAGAAGCATAAAGATAATTGTTAGAGACTTAATATGTTCTATCCTCAAATCTCAATCTCAACTCAAATCCAGAATATAAAATAGTTTGTTTCATGTAACTTGAACAACCACTTCACACAATCACTTGAATAGGCTCAAACAACTCTTATCAAAAAAATACCACAAGGAACAACTCTTTCTTACAAACCCTAGTCCAAGCATGTATTAACCAACTCATATGTTTCCAACAATGCTCAACCAAAAATCTTACATAACAATGATACTCATGTTCTTCTCAAGTTCAAGTTCTTTGCATAACCAATGGGTTTCAACAACAATGCCAATAAAACATTCTTCACATAACAATGATACTCATGTTCTTCTCAAACCCTATCTCAAAATTTTCACACAACTAATGGCTTCAACAACAATGCTTATAAAACAAGGTTTAATAGCAACTCTCAACCCATAAAACCTTGAAGCATTCAACAAACTACTTTTGAAAAGGAAACCGCAATTAATCCTTTTCTCTCCAATGATATTTCAGAATTAAACCACCATAAACAATAAATAGGAGAATGTGCCTATACCTTTTATGAAGATGAAGAAGTCTTTTGGTTTTCCACAAAATATGTCTCACTCAACACACTTTATTTTTCAACTTTCAACAAGGGTTAGAGATATTTATTAATAACACAATAATAACATCCAAATAACACCTTATTACTCCTACTCAATAACATACACCATGTCACTTCATAAATGAATTGATCTCTTTTGAAAAAGAACAAAGCAACCTTTACTTTTGAACCTCTTTACAAAATCAGAAATATCTCTTTACACACACCTTATTTCTCCCTCTAAGCAATTTAATCAAATATCCATCGGAATAAGCTTTCCAATGATATATAATATCATATACTTTCAAAAATTAAATCATCAGAAATCTCACTTTTTCTAAACATGCATCACAACCCTTATTCCTCCTAGGGCACTTCAGAAAAATAAAATATATTAAAAAATTATTAACTTGCCTCTATCCCTGATGGGATTCTATATCATGACCTTCATTTCTCAATGCCTTAACCATAGCCAACCTGTCGTTGGGCCACATGCCCTCAAATTCTCAAAAGGAGCACACACCAAAACCTTATTCTTTAAATATTTACGCCCTTTGAAAAAAAAATGCGCTTCACGCGTTCTAACACAGTGAAACACCTCCGACGAGAATCAAATGCAGGACTTCCTACTTCACACACAATGTATGAACCACTAGGCCAAGGAGGCCTATACCTTTGGCTTTAATCCACAATAGTTTCTTCAACAAATGCGAAAATCGTAAGTCTTTTAAAACCCTTTTCACACACACTTCGACACACGATGCGCAGGCTCTTTTACCATTCGAATCCAAATATCAAATCGAGCGCTTAGAGAAATAAATAAAAAATTTGGGCATATATATATGTCCTCCTCCTTTCCTTTGACGTCAGTGCTATAATTTAAATATTAGTTTTATGCCTTTTCCTTTCTTTGACGTTGGCGCTATAAATTAAATTTAAATTTAAATTTTAAATAATTTAAAATTTAAACTTAAATATTTAAAATTAAATATCTCCATCATCGGGGCACCTTTTTTGACAAAACGAAAAGCCAACCTGGGTTTTAAGAAAAACCCATTTCAAATCTGGCATCCATGGTTTTAAATAAAATATTTTATTTTGCTTGCATTGGTTTTCACAAAAACCCTGTATATATCCATGTTCTCCAAAATATCATAAATGCTTATTTATGAAATGCTTTGGCCACCAAAAATCAATGTGATCCATGTGAAATCAATGAAAACATAAAATAACTCAAATTTCCAATAAATATCCTCTATTTGCACCTTAAATCCGAGATACTTCAAGTCTCGCTTTGTAGCTCTTTTATCTGATTTTAATGACTACCTTATTTTTATCCACTCCTTGGAGGAATTTTTATCTATTTTGTGGATTATTTAGGCCACAATAAATTATAGATTTTGTGTAGAAGACACTTTGATATACATAGATTTTTTACCCTTTGGTTTTCACCTTAAGTTAAAATCCAATGCACATAATGATCTTTAAGAGTAATAAGTTAAACAATATAAAGTAGTGCAATATTAGACTCACCTTATTGTTCCTTCAATGCACTAATAATAACTCTTAAAGAATGCACCAATAATATCTGCAAATTTCAACTAAGAATAATGTTCTCTTTATAAAAAACCTTTTTAAAAATAATCCAAAACTTGCACTACAATCAATGTTGTAGGATGTAGTCTTATTTAGATTTTAGATAGATAATAGGTAGATGATATTTTCTTTCTATCAAAATATATCCAACTTCTATTTTAATGTGCAGGTAATAACCCTTAACAAAAACTATCTTATGCACTTCCCTTGAAGACTGAAGAACACAAGCTTATACTGAGAGGGCGGGTGAACAGTATAAGACCTCTTTTTACTTTTTCCTTTATACTTCAAAACAGTAAAGCAATATACCCAAAGCAATATCAAAACAATGCATAATATCATCCACAAAGTGACACCAATTTTAACGTGGTTCACCCAGAAAGCCTGGGCTACGTCCACAAAACTTTTATCTAAAAGTTATCTCAAAGTTATTTGGGAAACCTTCCCAATTACAATGTTTATGAGCCTTGGCCCAAAGGAGACACCTTACCCCAATATGAATTTATGAGCCTCTACTCAAAGGAGATACATTCCCCTCTACTCTGGAAATGATCCCTTAGAAGATCAACTGCCTCTACCTCTTGCCAACACATGGAACTCCTTTCCACCAAAGACCTCCTGTCCTCAGTGCTTAGCCTAAGAGACCTCTGCCTTCTATGATCACGTCCACAGTGGCTCAGCTACCTGTACCAAACACAGTTAGTTAGTCTAGTACAAGTCTTCCTCTGTCTGTCAGATCTGTCCAACTCTTTGAACAAATTAATCCTTTGCACACAAGCCTTCTCAAAGACTTGCCAAATCTATCCTCAGGTTCTTCTCAAAGAACCAATGCACCTCTGTCCTCAAGTTCTTTGATAGAACTCTCAAAAACTCAGCTCACAAGTCCTCTGCTAGGACCTGTCCAAATCAGCTCACAAGTCCCCATCGAAACTGTCCAAAACCTGCTCACAAGTCCCCACCGAAACCTGTCCAAAACCTCAGCAAGCTCACCAAGAAAAACTTGCTTAGCATGAACCCACAAAGAGAATTGTTAGAGACCCAATGTGATTCATAAACCTCATAGAAGCATAAAGAGAATTGTTAGAGACTCAATATGTTCTATACTTAACTCCCAATATCAATCTCAAATCTCATAGAAACATAAAGAGAATTTTTAGAGACCCAATATGTTCTATACTTAACTCCCAATCTCAATTTCAAATCAATCTCAATCTCAAAAGAATAAGATAGGTGTAGTATGCTTTTCTCAAGAATATGAAACACAACCCAACAATTGCCAACCATGCAATATCTCATATAACAATGATACTTATATTCTTTTCACCAACAACTAGGGTTTCATCATCTCAATGCAAGTAGCAAGACTTACTAACATAAACCCTAGTGCAAAAAATGCTTCCTCTTCCTCAACCAGAATTATGCATTCACCCAAAAATTCATCAATGAATTTAATGCATAAACAATATTCAATATCCAGAAAATAAGATTTACACCAAAAATACCTAGTAGACAACCTTTTCACTCCAAACTCAATTTCAGAAAATATACCATAAACAACATACATGGAAGAAGTTGCCCATACCTTTACTTTGATGAAGAAGGAGAACTCAAAATCTGTCACAACACTAACTCTCAATTTGCCACCAATTAGAGTTAGCAACTATACAATAATACACAATAATAAAGATCCAAAATAACACCTTATTTCTCCAACTTAGTAAAAACCACCGAAGTATAATATACATACAAAGTAAAACCTCTTTACACCTTATTACTCCACATAAATATTAAACATCAATAAAACAATGTCAAAGCAAATATGATACCTTAACCTTATACCTCCCGCGCATTCACAGCAACTATCCTTTGCACAACGCGACCAAAAGAAAATTACCAAAGAAGAGAATCGAACTCGGCACCTCTGCCTTCTAGCACTTTCGCTTAAACGCCACCACCATTGGGTCACAAGTGCCTAATGAAGTAATACAATGCTGCCCTCTCTTTTATCTTCCTTTGATGCCAAGAATCTGGAAAACGTAAACGTCTTCCACAAGCCACATGCAAACTAGTGAGCGCTGTCCAAAATGTAAGTCACTGAATGCTTGCATTAATCATCTCACAACACAGTCTAAAAAACGCAGTTCAGGTGCAATTGCCAATCCACTACTGTCAAGCAAAAAGGTAAGGATGCAGCCCAAGCTCAAATCCGAGTATGCCAAACACGGTTTCCAAGACACAGAATAAGCACGATTTTTGCAAATCGTAGATGCCAAGCGCAAATCAAAATATACAGAGCAAATGCAAATTGCAGACGCCAAGTGCAAATCGAAAGAAACAGAGTAAACACAAATCACAGATGTCAAAATTAATCGGAGGTGCTCACTTTAGAAAATCATCCCCACTTATATAGCCATTTTTCCTTAACTGTTTGATGTCGGCGCTCCTCCAACGATGGCAACATATCGGCGAAAGAATTCTTTTTTCTTCCATCGCTTAAGGGTTGAAAGACCCTTTAATAATAATTAAAATAATAATAATTATTATTTTATTAATAATAAATTAAACTTGGACCTTTGATAAAGGTTTGAGTTAATTTAATTATTAATAATAAACATGGACCTTTGCATTAAGTTAAGCTTGGTTTTAATAAAAACCCTTAATGAGTCCAAATGGTTTTAAGAAAAACCTTTAACCTTGTCACCATGGTTTTAATAAAAACCCTTTAACATAATGAAGCTTCTCAAGATATTCTTGACATCACACTCTTTTGATATCAACACAAAAATGCCTTTTGACATCAATGACAACTTATCCATTTGAGCAAAGGCAATGTACCCAAAATTGCCAACAAAGGCTTTAAAATACAACCTTCTTGCAACTTATGGATTCTAATAAGGTGCTTAATGAATATAAGTAATGAATTGAATATATGTGTTCAAGTAATGATCCATTTGTACCTAAGATGCATATCTTTAATTATAAATGAAGATGATATAGATATTGGTATTTTGATTCACCAAGTTGTTATATTTAGTTTGATGAAATTGCAGCTCTTCTTGGCTATCTTAAACAACTCTCTAACTCACCTAATTGTAGCTTTTGAAACCCTCTAACTTGCTGCCCTGAAACTATAGTAGGTGGCTTCAAATTCTCCTTCAGGATATACCCTAGAAATATGAAGTGTTGTAGTTGGGATTCTCCTCCAAAAGCCCTTCAGTATTTTACTATAGATTCAACAAACCCCTATCTCAAAAATGTGCCTTCTTAGCTATGAAAGGTAATATCTAAATATCTTAGATTTTGTGGGCTTCTTATATCTGTGTTCTTCAATATCCTTATCAAATTTTGGCTTCAATATAGGCCTTCTCAAGAATCTGTAATTCTTGAGGTCTTCACTAGTTTCCTCTAAAATTTGGAAAACTACTTGCCAAATAATTCTCCTTTGGGATTGTTGTTGGATGGCAACAATTGTCCCAATTTTATCACTATCAGGAGCTTCTCCTTGATAGTGAATTTCTCCAATGAGTTATTTTGGTAACTCCTTTAATGGCTTCTTTGAACTACACAATAAGGTTCTCCAAGCATTTTTCTTATTTCTACTTGAGACCTCTCCAAGGTCTTCAATCTCGTAGCTTCTCTGTTCTTCTCAATGAGACATTTTCTTCAACCTTCTACTATGGAAGTTTTGGCTATGAGATATCTTAGATCTCTAGAATATGTTGCTTTTGGAATATGGAATAGGACCTTACTAGTCCTTCTTTACTTCTATAATTTGTAGGCTTCAATGGAGATCACCAACCTCCAATCTTACAAAACTGTGAGTTCTTTAATAGGACCATCTATGGGTCTCTTCAGATTCTTTAGGCTGATTTCTTCAATCTATTATATGTAGTCTTTCATGAAGATCACCAATATCCTATACTCTTATAGACTCTTCTATAGATTATCTTAGATCAGTAATGATGCCACTATGGTATTTTATTATTCTATAATGTGCAGGTCTACAATAAGACTTCCCTCAGGTTCTTAGAATATTATTTTCTTTGATTTGTTGCTTTTGGTGCTATATTGATTTTAAATTTGATATTCTTCCTAGATCTGTGTAGGAAGCTTCCCAAATTTCTTCAAATTTTATTTTTTCTACAACATAGTATTAGGGCTGTAATGGAAGAAATTCTAAGTGATAAATCTTCACTAGTTGATTTGTCAATCTAGTGGAATTAATGTTGAGTCCTAGTCTTCACAAGTTTTTTGCAACTCTATGGAAAGACTCTAGCCAAATGCAATCTCATAAATTTTGGAACTGAGATTTGTTTCTCTCCTCTTAATATATCTTTGTGGATCTCCCTATTCTTATCTGATATACCTTAGCTTTGATAACACTATTAGATTTTGATAATGTAGGATATGGGAAAAGCAATCATAGGATGTAAAATATGCAAAAAAGTAAGATAATGGAATTCTAAAATATGAATAAAATATGCTATTAATGGAAAGTTGTAAAAATAGTACAATGTAATGTAATGGAGGAAATGAACACTTTAGAACTCTAATGGAAACTACATTGTACCTACTCACTACATAGTAGTGATCACACTTCTGCAACACACTCTTATCTGATATCTATCTCTATCTATATCTCTGTATCTATATCACACTCACAATGGGCCCTATATATATGAAAATATAGGTTGCTTGGCCCTTACTCTTCCTAAATATCTTTCCTATAAATTATGTACAAGTGGATTCCTTATACATTTACATCATTGCACATTGACACTTATGCATTTATTACTTCTTCCTCAAGTAACCTAAGATATACTCCTAGTCTAGCAATGTACCCAAGGTGGTACATTGAAATGTACCTAAATAATGTAATATACTCTAAAGACCATTTGTAGGAGTTTCTTTGTGATTATGATAGTACTAAAATGACCACCACATGATCCATCATGAGCCTCTTTGATGACTATTTGGGCTTTGAAAAAGTCTAAACTATTAACTAGAATGTCATTAAGGGTATAATAGTATAAGATCACACCAAAAATGACATGCCTATAGGATGTTCGCTTAAGGTTTTTTCATTTATTGTGGTTCAAACCATTAGATAAAGTACCATCCTTAAATTAAGCAAAGTGTAGACATGGAAAATTAACCCTATGTCTACAGTCTTTTTTCTTATTTTTTCCCTAAAGTTGTCAAAGGTCATCTTTGAACCAAATTTTCTTCCATAAAATATTCTCCTTTACTCCAAAAAATTATACCATTGGGTCAGGCTTAAAAATACCTTTTCGACGATATAATATATGTTCCATTTTGACATTATTTGATCTCCTAAACTATAGAAAAACCACACATGGGTCTAGCTATCACAATTATGTGATTTTTAAAAGTTCTAGAACCCTAGTGGCTGCCCTAACCCTAAAACTTAATTTTTAAATTTGATTTTTCCCACCTTGTACCTCTTTAAACCCTCTATAAAAAGGGATTGAATTCCCTTGCTTTTCTCCTGGCTCCTGGTTCCTGGATCTCTTGCTTCTCTTGATATTTTGAATAACTCTCTTGCTTGTATTTTTTTTTAGCCCTTGAATCCTTTTGATCCTTTAAGTTTTCTTGTGTAATCAACTGTTAAGGGATTCTTTGTGATCCGTAAGTGGAGAAGGCTTGTTAATGATAATCTTATCTTCTTGGAGAAGGAAAGGTTCTCCATTGATTCTCCCTCATGGTTAGGTTATCCCTTTGTTTACTCTCTTCCATTATTCTATGTTTTAGCATATTTTTGTATTTTTATTTTGGGTATTAAACCCTCCATATATATATATATATTGAAGTCATTGATTTTGTTATTTATTTTTATTGTCGCATCTTCTATATTTTTATTTTGGGTATTAAACCCTCCATATAGATCTGTATTGAAGTCATTGATTTTGTTATTAATTTATTTTGGGTATTAAAACCCCATATATAAATATGTATTGAAGTCATTGATTTTATTATTTACTTTTATTGTCATATTTTCTGTGTTTATTTTAGGTATTAAAACCCCATATATAAATATGTAGTGATTTTATTATTCACTTTTATTGTTGTGCTTTCATTTTGGGTTTTAAAACCCTCTATGAAAATCTATTGTGTAAACACTAATATGTTTATTTGATTTTATTATTCTGTGTTATTGTTGTGTTATTTGTTTGTTGTGATTGTTATATCTTTTCTCTATTTTTGTCTTGTGCCCTAACATTCTACTTTGTTACTATAATCATATGATATTGGGGGTAAGTGTTTACCTCCAAACCCTAGGATCTGCTTCTACATTTATTTTATAATTTGTTAAGCATCTATCTCTGTTTTATTCTATATCCTAAAATTCTATTTCATTAACTTGGGGGCAATCACTTTATCCCCAAAACCCTAGCTAGTAAAATTGCATTGCATACTTCATCCATTGTGCACATCTTTGCTATAACCATTCCAAAAGGTCAAGATCATTATTTTGCTTTAAGGTTAGCTAAAAGGACCTAGGGGGCTTGATTTTTGTGCTCCCGATCACAATAGCAATTGCGGTAGGGTTATGCATAGCGGCTATTTATCGCCAAATTGGCTAGAATTAGGATTTTCAAAATTTAGAATTGGCTGATATTTGGGACCCTTCACCAGGGCCCATTAGCCAAAAATTACTGGGTGCAAATGTTTTTGGGGGTCGATTCGCCTCAATTTTATAATAATTTGACCATTTTAGGTGTAAATTTCCAACATTGCCACTAATAATAGTGAACCTTCTGCATGCATTTGGACACTATTCACCTGTATTTCGAAACTGATTCGTCAAATTTTTATAAATACATTTTGGGGTCGACCCCTTATGCATAACCTTAAATTATTATGGTCTAAGCAGGCCCCCTACCATTGACCACCAATTGTATTGTCTTTATGTAGTTTATTTTGCAAGTTGAAGTTATTAGGATTACTGGACACGAATTAAAGCAAGGAACAATCATCAATTAAGTGTTTTAGTAAACTATTAATTTGTTTTATTTGCGTGTCTTCCCTTTATTTATTTATTATTTTAGATCATAGATAAAGGAAGATATTTAGTTAAGTCCTTAGGCATTTGAAGAATAAAAGGCATATAGATTGCATTTAGGGATTTTTAGTTTGTTTGTGCACCTCTTTCTCTCCTTTGCTTGAAGTATAAAATATTCTATTTCTATATAAGCCAGGGTTAGAATTCATCAAATTGAAGAATCATACTAGGGTAGCAATTGTATTCTTGCACATTGTCTATTTTGCATCACATTTCATTTTGTAGTTTAAATATTTTAGAAAGCCAAAACATAGGTGTCTTCTAAATTAACACATCAAAACATCATCCAAACCCCTTGAACTTGGAACGAGTTCTTAAAACTATTCATGGTGAACCCCTTTTCCCCCTTGTCCATTGAGTGTAGAGACAATAGTCATTGCGGTCACCTTTGGGCTTCCCAGTGAATCTAGCCCTAAGAATCATACATAGTGTGTAGTTTTTCCTCCTCTACACAAAGATATCCTTATACCAAGGATCAGGGGATAAAATAACTTCTATGGAAAATACTACAAGAGGAAGTTGACTAAATTCTATGGTTGAATGTTTCCTAATTTTTTGAATAATGATCGTAGCTTTTCATCATATATATCTAAGTGGTTAAGGGATGCAATTAAGACCATAATATCAACATGGAAGTTGCTAGAATTAAGGTTTGTATCAATAGTGATCTTGTTGAAAGTAGCCATTAGTTATCAACAATGTCTTTGTATAGCTTGAGCTTACTATCTTTAGTTTGATAGAAACCATTGAATTGGATTTATACTTGGGAGTATTGTTCATGCAAGAAAACTTAATATTAAAGGTTAGAAGAATTAGTTTTTATTGAGGAGAGAGAAAAATGGCTCTTTCTATTTCTCCTTTGCCACATCTAGCATCGTCAAGCTATAGAGTCCAAAAATTAGGTAACTACTTCTTGGTTGAAAACTGACTCATCAAGAAAATCTACCACTAAGAGATGTATAACTTCTAAAGTTGCAACCACTAATTGGTCATAATGAGACTGACAAACTCAATATCAAACTCACTATGTGAAATGGCTCATTTAGCAGCACATCTTGATAGGGTGAGGTTTGAACACAAGATAACACAAGTTATTACCCTGAGCTGAAAAATGTTTTATGGCTAAGCATATAATGTCTAATATTTTGAAAGGAAAAAACCAAAAATAGGCAAATATTTTCTAAAGGTATCTATCAAAATTTGTAATTGACAAAAGTCTTGTTGATATAGAAAATATCCCTTTCTCTATGTTGGCCATAATACTATGACAACATATATCCTAAGGCATGGTCAGTGGCTGTTATATACACGAACAAGGGCCTTAAGGGATTATGTGGGACAATCATAAAAGGGTATAAAAGGTAGGATTTGATAGAATTTAATGGAACTTGACAATTAGCATCCCATTCAAATACTATATCCTTAGTCAAAATCATGGTGAAATGTTGACACTTATTAGCTAGCGAGGAGATGAACCTTTGGAAGAATTGAAATTTACCTTGGAGTATCCTAAGATGATTTAAATTTTGAGGAGGTAGTATGTAAAATTATCTAATATTTTATTAGGAATAACTTTTATGCCACATTGGAACCTAATGAATCCCAAAACATTTCTTGAAATAACCCCAAAGATGTATTTTTGAGGCTTTAAGCATACCTTGTACTTCCTTAGCCACTCAAAGATACACCTTAGATCTCAAATATGATATTCTCAATATAAATATTGATTGAGAAGGTCATTTACATAGTTATCCATGATGTCATAAATCATGTTGTGATAGATGTATGCCATGACTCTCTAGTAGGTAGCCCCTGCATTCTTTAGGTTGAAGAACATGAATTAATAGTAGAAGTTTTCCTAGGAGGTAGTGAAAGCTATTTTAGATTATTCCTTAGGGGTAATATTGATCTAGTTATAGCTTGAGAATTTATCCATAAAATATATCATTCCATGTCTTCCAATTAAATCAATGATCATGTCGATGTTAGGTAGAGGAAAATCATCCTTAGGACATGCCTTGTTGATGTTCTAATAGTTGAAGCATACTCTAACACTACCCATTTTATTAGAAATAGGAACAATGTTAGATATATAGCTATAATAGTCAATGTATTTGATAAATTTGACATCAAGGAGTTTTTAGAGCTCCTCTTTGACTAGAAATGTGACTTTTAGATGCATTTTCTATAGTTTTTGCTTTATGTGCTTTGCACCTATAGTGATGACTAGATGGTGGACAATAAAGGAAGGATCAAGGCTAGAAATATTGACATAGGACCAAGCAATGATATATTTAAACTCCATCAAGAGCTTGGTGTATTCCTCATGCTTAGTCATAATTAAGACCTCACCTAATTTAAGGATCTTAGGATCATCTAGAATCCCAAAATTGCTATCCATATTTTTCTCAATTAGATTTTAAGATTTGTATTCCTATTGAGAGGAAGTTGGAAAAACTTCTAGGGTATCTATATATAGAGGGTCTATAACTAGCCGATTATTGTCAATCGACTATGAGCTATTGATATTGGAAATTTGGGAAAAACATCCACCAAAAGAAAAGTTATTTTGTGCTAGATATTTTTAGGGACTATCTAGGGAGGATTTTTTGAGATGTCCTTTGAATAACAACTATATTAATCAATAATCAACTTAGGATGATCTATTATTAGAAAATTTGTATCAATATATTGGATAAATTTGGAGAAGCTCGAATCTATGAAAAGTAATGATCTATAATTATCATCCTCATTCCAATCCAATATGTTTAATAAAATAATGTCATAATGGGATGCCTTATCAATATGACCAACTTTATATTTTCTATTGGAAGAAGAAGGTAAAGACTTACTATGACTAGGGACATAACCTATTATACAAAATATTGGTCAATATTCAATTTGTAAGGGTTCTTTGAAATTGTATTCATATAAAGCCTAATCCTTTACCTACATATCCCATATTCAAAACAATTTTCTTAGGGATGGGATATTAGTTTGACAAGAAGCATGAAGTATACTATTGTTTAACTAGGTAAGGGTTACTACCATGGATCTTCTCCTCATTGGTAATATTGACACAAATGAAGAAGTAATTTCTTATTTGCATTATTTTATCCTTATTGCTAGAGGGTAAGCCTAAGGTTTGGGGTGGAAATGAAAGTTTGGCTCAGTCCAAGATAAATTAATTATTGTTTGCTTTATTATTATTAATGATGATTGGGTTGGCACTTTAACCCTTAATTTAATTATAATATGGATTATTTAAGGTGAGAGACCTTAATAAATTAGTGATAGAAGACTACGAAGAAGAAGTTGATGGTTCAAAATATGAATTGAGGGAAGGGGAAAGATGAGCTTTGGATTTTTGACCTGATTATATAACAATTGGAGAAATATTTAGGGTTTAATGGAATATGTTAAGTCTTTTCATTGTATTCATATTTAAGAAATTGATGAATATTTGAATGTATGATCCACACCTCATGAATGCATAATCTCATCAAAAGAATGTTATATGTTGAGAAAAATGGCATAACGTAGAAGAGATAATTGAGAATTCAAGGTCTAATTCTGAGGGGTAAGACTATAGTGCCACTAGCCTCACATTCCTTATTACCAAAATCCTTTATGACAAGATCAAATTTCTCCAAGTCTTGCTTGATTAGCCCAAAATGACTAATGAACTTTACGCTATAGACATTGAGACCAGGACCATTATTGAATAAGATTCATTTGATGAAATTGTTACCAATATGATCCATGATATCTAATGGTATATCTCTAACCATAATGGATTGAGGAATATCATTATCATAGAATGATATAGTTTCATCGTTAAACCTAATGGACCCTAGTACACAAGTATGGTTATTTAGATTGAGATCTTGAGGACTGACTTGTTTACTTAAAATTTAGAGTAATATATATTTGTAAGCCAAAGAAGACCTAAGAACTGTTAAGAAGAGATTTTTTTTTGAGGTAATCTCAAGTTATCATAGCAAATCAAAAGCATCCTTAGCCTTGGTTTCTAATTAGATTATTAGATAAGGTCCTTTAGGTGAAGAAATTATTTCTAGTTGATCAAATGGTTGGTTATTGTATTATTGTTTTGTTAGAAATAAATGCTTAAATAATTTAAATTATAAAGTGGTATATAATTAAATACATAGAGTACCCAAATTTGGAACAACAACCCACTAACTAAGCTTGTAACTATCTATATCCTATAGTGCATGCATAGATATTATGATGGGTGGTTATACCACATGCCACTTCATATGGGCTATGATATAATAACTTATAACATACCCCCATTATTACATCATAGTCATAACTATATCTCTATATTATGACAAAAAATAATTTCTTCGATGATGCTAGAATCTATAGATTTGAATAGAAATTCCCCCATTAATGTAGACTACTTACTAAAACACTTAAAACTATCAGGTTTCACTGATCTTGCACTCCAAAAATATACTTATTATATATAGTTGTTCAATAATTTATAATACATATAGAATTCCATGCATAAATTATGTACATACTCCTATGTATTCATGTGAAGGATGTGACACCATGCATCTTGTGTCAACCATAGATTTGATTGCTCAGTAATTTTTGTCTTACATGTAATGGGAATAATGTTGTGTACAACTCCTACTTATTCACATTCTTTTGCTTTTCATTTTGTCTATCATGATAAAGTTTTGTATTATTTGCAAGTTCTCCTTTTATCATAAGTTATTTTATATGATAAATAGGATGTATGCTTTGAATACAATCTCTAGAAATTTTGCATACTTGCTTCAATCCCTTGAATGACCCTATAATTTCCATTGTTTTTCATTTTCAAAGAATGTAAGGACCTATAAAGTGCTCAATAGTATTTAAGTTGGACAGTGAGGGCCTAATAGTTTTGAAACTATCTAGAAAATCTCCCTTTATTTCATATTATGTTTCCAATTTTCATATCACAATACATCTTATTGTTCAACATCTTGATTGCTTACAATGTTGGTACACTTCTTGACAAGAGTTTTATGAGTTATTTGGATTTGATAATAATATATGAATATATTATTCAAGTTAAAAAATAGATAATATTCTCTTAACAAGATCATTTTTTCAAGATATGCCATGCCTCTTCAAAGCATTTCTCACAATAGGCCTTTCATCCTATAAATATTTTACTCTCAACCTAGGAAATAAGTGGAAACTAATTAAATTTGAACATACTATATTTATTATAGGATATATTGAACTTATTGGTCTTATAGGTACACTTGGATTACACTTGTAATGGTTGCCTTTGTATATCAGTAGTGTACTCTCTTGCTTTATGTATTCTTGTTGGTTCTCCTATGGATTAGAGTGACCAATTGATGCAATATTTATTTTTATAACAATTTGGATGATTTGAATGGATATTTCTTTACCTATTATTTTTTTGGTTGCTTTAGAGTCATACCAAATATTATTATGCTATATCAATTGTGCTTATGCAACAAACACATTTTATTCTTCTTCTTCATTATCTTTTTCTTCTTCTTTGACTTGGATTTCTTTAGCTATATTATTTTGTTGTGCCTTTTTTCAAATTATATTTTTCTTATTTTATGATGACCTATATTTTTTTTGATTCATATCTCATGAAGAAGATTCATTTTTGAATGGATTATGCCAACATTCCTTCACTATGTGGCTAATTCTACCACAAAGTTCAAACATAATTTATGTGTAAAAAATACTTCTTTGAGAATCATTTCTCTAATTTTGATATCCTTGAGATTTATTTCTCTAGTTGGAAGTGTCATGGAGGTTTTATGCATCTTCTAAATGGTTACTTACAATTTTGAATTATAAGAAGTAATTATTCTTCTTCATCTTCTATATCTGAGACCTCTACTTTTTGAAGTAGGTTCATCAGCTTTTCAAAGCTCGGTGTTTGTTTAGTGATATTTAATGTTGTCACAAAACATTATATTTTGAAGGGAGAGATCTTAAAAATAATTGTAACTAGAGTTTAAACTATTACCAATTTTCCCAAAGCTTTTAGTGATGCTCATAGTTCAACAATTCTCTTCATGAATGATTCAAGTCTTTCTCCACTCTTCATCTTCAAGCAATGGGGCTAGATTTGGGTAAAAAAATTGGTTTTTATTCTTTGATTCATATACTATTTGTAGATTCTCCCATGCAACTTTCACTATGGTTGAATCATGAATGTATGCTTATACTTAATCTACAAATCCAAACATGATGATTAACCTTACATTTTTATCTGCCTCATTAAAATTTATCTGATATTTATTTTCTTCTAGAGGATGAGTAATGGTTCTACCTATAACTTACCATACTTATTTAAACTTAAGCTATGTTCATAGTTTGGTCTTCCAGGTAGCTTAATTATTCCCCCTTAATAGTTTAAAATTGGGCAACAAAAACTTTGATGCTCCACTAGCCATAGTAAATATTCCCAAAATTTGATTTTTATTTCATTGAATTAGCCTTAAAATTTAATTTTTTATGAGTATATATATATGGATATACTCATGGTTTAATTGATTTCTCAAATTTTATGAGAAAATTATCTCATCGAGAGTGTGGAGTTTCTTTCTACCACTTGAATTTTTCAAAGACTATTCTTCAAAATCATCTGATTTCTTCAAAACAATTATAAGTACTTTTCATTTGTATTAAATTAAATAGGGAGGAAATAGGTTTTTAATTTCCTCTAATTGAATTTCCTACCACAAATGTGGGACAATTGATTTGCTAGGATAGTTTATTTTCTACTTTTGCTTGAATCCATGTGTCTACTATTCAAATTGAATTTTCCTATATCTTACTTTTTTGATATGAATTTTAGTACGAGGATTTTCTAAATAATTTATGTCATTACAAAATTTTACTAAGGGCTAAATGATTTGTTCTTTTGTGAGATATTTTCTCTTAGAATGATTTCCTATGACAACATTTACTTGTTGGATGTTGGACAAAAATTTTGAATGATGCCTTTCATAGAATTTAGCTAGTTTGGATGGTAATTCACCCATTGATTGAATTCAAAGTTTACATTAAATGATCAAAATAATATTTGATGAGAATGTGAAAACATTCAATTATAGCAAGCTCCTTAGAGGGAGTGAAAGTTTGAGGACACTTAGATTTGCAGTGCAAAATTAATGGACTACCAATATTGAAAACATTAGTGTTCTTAGTGTGAAGATCATATGATTGAAATAGTGACTCTACTATTCATAGATCATATTTTTTTAAGTAATGTGTTTTAGATACTTTGCACATCATATTTGGTCTTGTATCATTGGAACACCTTTGGGTGTAATTTGTAGCTTTATTTGTAAAGAACCATTCTTAGTTATGTTAGAGACCTAGACACTCATAGAGAACATCTAACCTTAGGCATATTTAAAAAAAAAAAATTAGCTACTTGTTTTTATTATCACGCACTTGAGATGTCTTACCCACTTATTAGATCCTCTTCTACTCTTGTATGAATCTAATATCCTCTCAAAATTATACTTGAAGGCCATTAAAAATTGAATCACTCATGGAATACTCTTGATGTTAAAATGTGCTATTTTTGGTTTAAATACATGTTGTTTTGTATTTTCTTATGCATGTATTGCATGAACACATCCAAATGATTTGGTGCCATTGCTATTTATAACTAAAATATTTGAATTTTATGTACATGGGCTTATCACTACATGAATTACTCTTTGATGTAAGGAACTCATGGCTTGAACAAAAGAACTCCACATAGGCTTATTGTTGTACAATTTTTCTCCTTGTGTTTAACCAAAATTATTCACCTTGTGAGTTCTCAAAAAAAATACATTAGATGTCTTCTCCTAATTTTATGTGGCTTCTTTCTTTGAATGCATAGGATAAATATGATTTCTTTGGACTGAATTGATAACTTATTTTTTTATCAAATTCTTGTAGAATCTAGGAATTCTTCTAAGTGCTTCAAGTTAAGATATTTTCTTTCTTGCTTGGTGGAATGTTAGTTCATCTCTTTATTTAAAAATTTCCACTTAAATATAGTGGAAAAATATTTACTGGTAAGCCTTGGTTCTTATCCAGGAAAGATCTAAATTTTTGATCTTCTGTAGAATTTGCTTCATGGAGATAATATTAATATTTATTTTAAGGTTTGTTCAAATTGAGTCTTCCATGGAATTTGATTCATGGAGAAGATAGTTACCTCTTCTTCGGAGGTTAGCCCTTGATAAATATTTGGTAGGGTTTTTTACCCTTAATTTGTTTTAATAGATAACTTCTTGAGATTCTCTAGATCAAAGGGAGAGGAGGATCAGAAGGAGAGTTGGTTCTTCCTTCTACCTTCTCTAATACCACATGTTAGAACTTAATAATTTGATACTTTACATTATTAAATAGTAGATATTTAAATATATAGAGTGCCCAAATTTGTAATAATAACCCACTAACTAATATTACAACTACCTTTGTCCTATAGTGCATGCATAGACCTTATGATGGGTTGTTATACCACATGCCACTTCACATGGGCTATGATGTAATAAATATTAATAAGATATATTATTAGAATAATGGAGTGTCTCTACCATATCTTAATTTGGATGTGGGATATTCCTATAGTGAATATTTTCATTGCATTTTGGTTTTAATTGTGATTAGGCAGTAGATTTTAGAAGGTTTCAAGATCTTTATTAGAAGAATATTGAGATTCAAAGCCATTGAGAACAACTTGGCCAGTATTGATTAGGTCTTGGATCATAATATTAAGGTTCATGCATTTATCAATTGAATCTTCATTGATGTAGTGGAAGACACATTGCTCATTAGGATGAACCCATAAATAATTTTACCTCTAAGTTCTATGGTTTTAACAGGCAAAGGATCTATTATCTTAGCCTTTAGGAGGTTCTTTAGAATGGTTGAAAGAGGTTCATCTAGTTGGGATTATCCTTTTTGTGTTTTTATTGTTGTGGATTCCCTAAGACAAGCTTTTGAAGGTTTATGATAGCACTAACATTGTTGGTTTATCATGATTCTATGACTTAATTACTAACAACATGTTTGTTATTGTACTACTAATTCAAGCTAGAGAACTTAGCCTTTAGTTTCCATATTTTGAAAAGGGTGGTATCTCTTGGCCATGTCAATCATGTCTTTAAAGGAAGACACATTGGCCATGTTTAAGTAAAATACCAGTTGCTCATTGAAGTTTCCTATAAATATGTCTAGTAGATCTCTATGTGGAAGGACATATGGTAGTATCCCCATTAGGGATCACCATATTGCTAAGAAGTTGGTGAAATTTTTGTCTTTGGACTACTTATGTTAGTATAGGTCACTAATGGTGATATTTTTCTTATTGTAGATAGAGAATTTCTTAACAAACATTTCAAAAAGGTCCCCTAAGCATTTTAAGGAATACCATGGTATTTGAGAGTACCATTCCAAGGTAAGGTCACTAAGGATCTTAGAGAATATTTTAAGTACCAACATTTTATCATAATAAATATTTCTATGAGCTATTATAAATAACCTAATATGGTTGATGAGATCCTCCTTACTCTTCTACATTTAAAACTTAGAGGTCTCAAAGTTAGGAGGAAAAATATGACTAGCTACAAAAGGATATAGGGTTTGATTACATGTCATCATATGAATATATGTGACTAGATGAACACCCTTAGATGATGACCATTTATTGTTTATATTGATCTAGTTGAGAAGTTAAGACTTAAGGTTTAATAGAAACATGATTTGTTGGCACAAAAGTATGTGTTGAGACATAGAAAGGATTTTCTAATAATAAATATAAGAAAGAGGTTGGTACACCTAGGCATATGATGTTGAAATTTTCATCATACGGTTTGATCCTAGGGTACTTAAGATAAAATAATTAAAATATGGATGAGATATTGTAGGGTGAGAGTTTTGTGTGAATGACATACCCATAATTATAGTATTAGAATGAGGATTACGATATTAATTGATATGATCATTAGATATTCGGACACATGATGGTACACTTTCATTGGAAGTGTATCCAATATCTTCTTGTTAAGATATGGGGCATAAAATTGCTCTACAATAATTCCTTAAGGGTAATCAAATATGTCTGATATTCTAGTGAAGGTAAGAGGGTTTGTATCATGATGTTTATTAAAGTGGTGATAACAAAAGGTGTTGAATAAATGAAATATAATGTTGATGCGTTAAGCTTTGTACTTATAGATTCAAAGTATGGATCCAATTGATTCAATGACAAAGTATTTGAGTTAGGTTGTTGGGGATGATCCATTAGTAAATCATCCCTTATAGAGGTGCCTAGGGTTTTATGGCCTTCCCTAAGGAAGGCTTATATAATTTCCTTATGTTACTACAAGATATAAGCCAGATGAGTTATTTATTAGAATATCACCCTTCCATATTCCTCATGGGTAGGGATTAGAGAACCATGAGATGTAGAAGCCTCTTGATAAAATATGGATTGGTCATCATGATCATTGGTAGGAGGATCAGGATTAATGACTGACGAGTGAGCAATATTATGAGTTAGATAGAATTGTTCAACCAGAGGTTTAGGAGGAGAAAGAGGATTACATATGCTTTAATTATTTATAGAGTTGATTAAAGAAGAAATATTAGATGTCTAAGCAACTTTATATCTCCTTCCCTTGATATACCCAATTTGACATATATACCTTAAGGGTATCCCTATATACCAAAGGTTCCAATGTACCTAACTCCTCTTGATATACCCATTTTTTGGATTTTAAGCCTTACTATCTTAAAATATCATAGGTCCAATTGTAAATAAGCCATAATATTAAAGGCTAAAATATCAATAGTAAGAGTAGAATTATATATATGAGCAATAAAAAAAAAAAAAAAAAAAAAAAAAATATATATATATATATATATATATATATATCCAAGCCAATATAATAATGAAATAATATTCACTTATAATATTAAAATGAATGTAAAATGTCCAAAATAATTCATGTACATGCATGAAGAATAATTACAATATTAATTGTTCAAAATCTATATACAAGCTTTATTATCAATGCTTGTTATGTGGTGATCGTTATAGATCATTTTCCCCTTACTCACCTCAATTTTATGCATATTGTATGGAGATTTATCTCATAATATAGACATAGAATATGAATCTTCATGTACTTGAATATTTCTCTCCATATAACAACTCCCATGACCTTTGGATTATCATATTTCCACTTGTATACTAGACTCTTCACTCTCTTCTTACATGCATACTTGAATCTATGACACTTGCACACTTCTACATGATTCTTATTCTCCTACATGCACTCATAATACAATATACTTGTGCACATCCTCATATTACATATTTGCACACTTACATACATGACACTTGTGCATATTCTCTCAATACATACTTGCACATTGATATTTATATAAAATGGAAAATATAAATCACTCATCTAAACTATAGACTCAATCCTAATATATTACATATTTACATTTATACCATTAAGGTACCATGGGGGTACATTAGCATGTACCAAATAATGTAATATTCTCCAACACCCCCTATATTACATTATTTGGTTATTGAAGACTTTAGTATTCAATATTTGTCTTTGTCTTCAATATTCAAGTGATCTTGAATTGATCATCAATATTTGCTTCTTTGGAATCTTATTCAACATATTGAATTTTGGGTTCATCCATTGCTCTTATTTTCTTGATCTTTAGTGGTGATATACTTGATGATGTACCTTTTTGTGAAGATGAAAACATGACACTTAAACAATGAAGAAAGCAAATAACCCAAAGAAACACAAGATTGCACAAATAGATAATTTTATTTAATAAATGGGGGGAGCTAATAAACTCCTTTTGATACAATCTATACTCAGTGAGTATTTGATACAATGATGTACAAGATGCTAGGGTTCTCCGAAACCCTAGCTACAATAATGAAGTGTCTTCAATGTGCTTCACTCCCAATAGAATGAGTGGGCTTCTGAGATATCCGATGTCGGGCCACTCTAGCTTCAACAACTATCCAATGTTGAATGAGAACCTGTAGATCTGCATACACACAAACAAACAAGGGGATTAGCAATACCTGTGAGGGCTCCACTGAGTGAGACCCTTAGTTACCAATAAAACCCTAGCTATTAATGAATAAAATGGCATACAAAAATCTACAGATTATGCAATGAAATAAAACCAATGGGGATTTACCTTACTATTTATCGATGTTTTGTTGCAGATCCATGGATGTGATGCCCTAGCAACAGTAGCAGATGTGGAGCAATAGGCTCGGGCATGCACCTAGTGATTACAGTAGGCTCTCGGGTGCACACTCAGTGAGATTACAATACAGCTCTAGTGTGCACTGGCAAACCTACGAGCGAGATACATCAAGCTCTGGTGAGCGCTTGGCAGGCTCTACAATGAGCTTGGTAAGCTCGAGAGGGTACCTATGGGTAAGGGTATATCTGTAGAAGCAGATTATGGAGGACGCGATAAATGCGATGGATGGATGGGGACTATGACGATGATGGAGAATGGATGTGGGGGACAACTAGAATAGTTGAAGTCCTATGGCTAGCTAGGGCTTTGGATTTTTAGGGCTCTATCACTTTTTGCTTCGCTAGGGCTTCACCAATGACTTCTTCAAGATGCACATGCCAATATCAGGGTTCCAGGGTTTGAGCATTTGCAAATGCCCTTACTTATAATCCAACCTAGGGTTTTCTTAGGGTTTTAGCCTTACACTTTTAATCGTGTGGCTAAGATTAAATCAGATCCTAAGGCTGAGATTACACTTTAGATGTGGCATGGATTAATGAATATGGACGGTGGAGATTAGATTGGATCGGATGACTGTGGTTAATTGGGTTTATAAATACATATTTTATAATAAATATATTATAATATAATATAAAATATTATATTAAATATAAAATAATATTAAAATAAGCCCAATTGGGTTAGGAAATGGTGGGAAAGGGCTAAAGTGGCTGAATGGATGGTGGGAAAGGTGTATGGTGGACAAGTGGGTGGTGGGATGGTTAGGATGGAGGATTAATGGCTGTAATTTGGTGTCTACAGATGCCCCTTTTTGTACCATGTTGCGTGAAACACAATATGGTGCAAAAATATGAGACACCTGCTTGGGCTATGGGCATAGAAGCAACTTCTCTCTGTTGTTGGATTTGAGCACTAATATTGAAGATAAAAGAATAAAGAATTTTAGAATTTTTGTAGCTTACCCCCTCAATTGGTGAATGAGAATATTCTCACAAGCCAATTGAAAATAATTTGTGCAAGTGATGAATGATGTACATGAATGATGTAACATATGATGTGATTGTAGATGATATGAATGATGTAAAATGAATGTGTAAAATGTGAGACCTTTTACCCCAATGATGAAAAAGAGGTTGGTGTGAAGTACCATGATGCTTGTGGATAAATGATGATGTCAAATGTGATACCATTTTTGCCCCAATGGTTGAAAGGGGGTTTTGTCAAGTGTAGATGTCATGATCATGTAAGATGTATCCCATTATGGGAGGATCAAGATCAAATTATGGTTGCCCCAAATTTGGGGGTGATTCGATGTTGTTGAATAGTGTGCTCTCTGATGCCATTGATATGCAAGTATGATGATGCAGATAAAAAGAAAAAGGAATCGTGGATAGCCTATTGGTGATTGTTCTCACAATTGGAACTAATCATCCTAGCTAGTTCCTATCATTAGGTTTTTGAAGAAAAATGATGAAATTTGAGTTTTTGTTCATGTGTTAAGCCTCACGAACTAGGCCATCAATGACAACAATTGTGCAAATTGTTCTTGGCAAGGTTTCACTCCAAAATGTGAAGTGCCCAATGTGATTGTGATCTTGGACAATGAGATAATTGATGATGATCATGGTCAAGTGTCCTTATTGTAGGCTATTCATCTTACCGAATTGCATGGATTCCCATCATTGCAATCATCGAGTTTGTAGAATAACCCACTAGATACAAGGTTCACTTGCATGCTACTTGAAGTTTGACAAATTTTATGATTGATGAAATATGGTGATGGAAGAATGTTGGATGAAGAAATGTGGATATCTCGCTCAATGTAGAGTTCACCTGTGAATGGATGATGTTGAATGTGAATGTGATATATTTTTGCCCCAACAGATGAAGGGAGTTTGCAATTTGGAAGATGTGATGAGTGTATCTATTTTTGCCCTAACAGATGAAGGGGTTTTTGAAATGTGTAAACGTGATGAATGTATCTATTTTTTCCCTAACGGATAAAGGGATTTTCGATGATGAAAGTGTCCTTATGGTAATCTATCCATCCTACCAGATTGCATGGATAACAGCTACAACCGAGTTTCTAGGATAAACTACTAAATATGAGGTTCATCTTGAATGTTGCATAATGATAAATTAATGGATGATGAGTTATGATTTTTTGTTTCTACCAAAAAAATTTTTTTTTTCCACAACACATTAAGATGATAAGTGAATGTTATCTATTTTTCCCCAATAGATGAAGGGGTTTTTGATGAGGTAAGTGTCCTTATGGTAATCTACCCATCCTATCAGATTGCATGGATAACTAGTTGATGCAACCACTAGGTTTCTAGGATAAACCACTAAATACAAGGTTTACTTATGAATGTTGCATAATGATAAATGAATAGATGATGTTAAATGTAAGTGTGATATATTTTTGTCCCAACAGATGAAGGAGTTTTTGAAATGTGGAAATTTGATGAATGTATCTATTTTTGCCCTAATAGATAAAGGGTTTTGCGATGATGTAAGTGTCCTTATGGTAATCTATCCATCCTACCATTCATGGATAACGGGGCACAAAAAAGAAATGTAAGTGTGATATGTTTTTGTCCCAACAGATGAAGGAGTTTTTGAAATGTGGAAATTTGATGAATGTATCTATTTTTGCCCTAACAGATAAAGGGGTTTGCGATGATGTAAGTGTCCTTATGGTAATCTATCCATCCTACCGAATGCATGGATAACCCATCGCTGCAACCACTAGGTTAAGTAGGATAAATCACTAGATACAAGGTTCATTTGTGAATGTTGCATAATGATAAATTAATGGATGATGTTGAATGAATTTGTTCGTGTTTCTAGCCCCACGAACCAGGACATTAATGATGATAAGTTATGATTTTGCCCATGTTTCTAGCCCCATGAACAAGGACATTATGATTTTGTCTATGTTTCTAGCCCCACAAACAAGGACATTAATGATGATGAAAATGTTGATGAAAAATGCTGAATGAATCTCCGTGTTTTTGGCCGATGGGTAAGGCGAGGAAGCTCCATGTTTTTAGCCAATGGGTAAGGCTAGGAAACTGAGTAAATGTGAAGTTGTAATTGATGTATTATATTTTTGCCCCAACAGATGAAGGGGTTTTTGATGGATGTATCTATTTTTGCCCTAACAGATGAAGGGGTTTTTGATGAATGTATCTATTTTTGCCCTAACAAATGAAGGGGATTTTGAAATGTGAGCATGTGATGAATGTATCTATTTTTGCCCTAACAGATAAAAGGGTTTTTTTGAAATGTGATAAGTGCAAGGTAAAGGGTGCAACCTTTGACAAAAGAACGTAATATTTTGAACCTAGCAATGATGATGATGATGATGTAATGCTAGGTAAAGGGCGCAACCTTTGACAAAAGAACACAGTCTTTTGAACCTGGCAATTGACTTGTTGATGATGTGATGTGATTGCATGATTGAATTGTTTATTGCATTGGTGGGGAAGGTGTGAAACCTTGAACACCCCCAAGTTGTGATGATGTTGGATTAGGGGAAAGGTGTGAAACCTTAAACACCCCCAAGTTGTGTTGATGTTTGTTTGATTGGGGTAAAGGTGTGAAACCTTGAGCACCCCCAAGTTGTGATGATTTTTTTATTGGAGGAAAGGTGTGAAACCTTGACCCAGTTGTATGATTTTGATTAGGAAAGGTGTAAACCTTAAACCCCAAGTTGTGCTGATGTTTGTTTGATTGGGGTAAAGGTGTGAAACCTTGAGCACCCTTGATTTGTGATCTTTTTTGATTGGGGGAAAGGTGTGAAACCTTGAGCACCCCCTAGTTGTGATGATGTTTGATTAGGGGAAAGGTGTGAAACCTTGAACACCCCCAAGTTGTGTTGATGTTTGATTAGGGGAAAGGTGTGAAACCTTGAGCACCCCCTAGCTATGATGATGTTTGATTAGGGAAAAGTGTGAAACCTTGAGCACCCCTAGCTATGATGATGTTTGAAATTTCTAGAGATATTTGCATATGCGAGTTATATATATATATATATACATGGCTTTGATTTTTGTGTTGTATTTTTGTGTGAATGCAATGCCTATTTTAAGAATATTTTATGCATGTTTTATGGATGATTAATGTAGCGACATGCTTATATTAATGTAAGCTAAATATGATGTGCATGTGAAATGTTTATATGGATGACTAAGGCAAGCTACATGGTGAATATAAATGCAATGGCAAATGCTTATATGGCTGATTAATGCAAGCTAATGGTAAATGAATGTAAACTTATATGATAGGAATGCATGTTGTTCATATGATCTTTTATAGTTCAGAATTTTTCTTGGCCATTTTTGTTGTCCATTGTTTAGCCATTGGGGGTACCGAATTTGGTGGTGTTATGCAACTTGACTATGGAAGACATGGATGTTGACATGGAAGAAGATATGGATGTTGATATGGAAAAAGATATGGATGTTGATATGGAATGAGTACTGCAAGATTTTCAAAGACTCAAACATACTAGTGTCCTCAACCAAACTCACTAAGGTTGTCTAACTTTCTTTAGGACCAAATGTGTGTGTGAGTGAAGTTCAATTACCAAATCTTGAGTATGACAATGACCCTATCCAATCAAGAACCAATGTGTGTGCATGTGAAGTTCATTAACCCATTATGAGTAAATTAGGCATGACCTATTATGGAGATGACCCCGAGGCTAGCCTGTCCTTATGTGCGGTCAGAGGTCTCTCTTTTTGTGAGAGAGACATGTCGCCTCGCATGAGCTTACTCCACTACCAGTCAAGCGTCTATAGCCCCGGTGGAGATTCACTCCATAGTCCAATTGGGATTGATCTTTTAGGTCTTGGGGATGACTACCCATCCTTCTCAGGGACGTGTAGTATGAATCCTTACGACTTTAGTGATCAAGGGTGGGGGAATTGAACTTGTTAACTTTGTATAGAGCTTTGGGGAATCGGATTCTCAACCGAAGTGTGATGAGAATTTTGACCCTATCCTTACTACTCTATGTTTTTATGTTTATGTTTGAAGCAATGTTGGTAGTGGTGAAAACCACTATTTTTGGACTATGTTGCATGATGGGACAAGCGAGGGATATCTCATTTTTGCCTTAAGGTGCTACCCAAGTATGGTACTAACCCTCCTTAACTCAAAATGTTCTTAAGATGTGAGGAAATGTGGTTGGTTCAAGATTGTATTCAGAATCAATCGACAATGCTCAAGACTTTCTTAGTGTGTAAAGTGTGTTTTTGGTCCTAAAGAAAATCGGACATCCATTTGGAGGTTGCTTGCTACACTAGTAATGGCTGAGTGATTGAAAATCTAGGCCTTATGATTTTTGACACATGATGTGGTTGACATATGACTTTTGTGAGGGTTGCATGATTTCTTCAAACTAGGTACCCCCAATTTGTATAACTCAAACTTTTGTTTATGGCCATATCATCATTACCATAAATGATCATTGAACATGGGATGGGATGGATGCAAATGTATATGCCTAATGCAATGGAGTGTTGATATGCAAATGGAAATTGTACAATGCAATGGAATATGTATGATTTAATGTATGCGAATGAAACAATGCATGAATGCAAAAATGAAAATGCATGTCAAATGCCTAAATGTAAATGCAAATGGAATGTATGCAATGTGGGAATGCCTATGTGAATGATTTGTTTTTTTTTAAAGCCATGTATATATACATATATAGTAATCACAGTAAGCATGGAACACTTTCAAGTGTATGATGTTCATTGGCTCAGGTTTTTCTACTCCCCCTAGCTTGGGAAGCTTATGACCAAAGGGCTTAAGTGCCTTTGGGGATTTTTGAAATTGAAATTTAATGTGACCAAAGGGATTGAGTACCTTTGGGGATTTTTAAATTGAATGTGACCAAAGGGATTAGGAACCTTTGGAACTTTTTGAAATTGGAATGTGACCAAAGGGATTGAGTACCTTTGGAGCTTTTTGATTTTGAATTTTGATGTGACCAAAGGGATTAAGTACCTTTGGGGCTTTTTGATTTTAAGATGTGACCAAAGGGGTTAAGTACCTTTGGGGCTTTTTGATTTTGAATTTGATGTGACCAAAGGGGTTAAGTACCTTTGGAGCTTTTTATTTTGAATTTGGATGTGACCAAAGGGATTGAGTACCTTTGGGGCTTTTTGAAATTGAATGTGACCAAAGGGATTAAGACCTTTGGGGCTTTTTGAAATTGAATGTGACCAAAGGGGTTAAGACCTTTGGGGCTTTTTGAAATTGAATGTGACCAAAGGGATTAGGACCTTTGGGGATTTTTGAAATTGAATGTGACCAAAGGGATTAAGACCTTTGGGGATTTTTGAAAATTGAATGTGACCAAAGGGGTTAAGACCTTTGGGGCTTTTTGAAATTGAATGTGACCAAAGGGGTTAAGACCTTTGGGGATTTTTAAAATTGAATGTGACCAAAGGGATTAAGACCTTTGGGGATTTTTGAAATTTAATGTGACCAAAGGGGTTAAGACCTTTGGGGCTTTTTGAAATTGATATGTGACCAAAGGGATTAAGACCTTTGGGGATTTTTGAAAATTGAATGATGTGGATGACTAGGAGGATGTGATATCCTGAGAGTCCCCGCTGTCCTTGGTGATTGAGTTGGTACCGATGTCTTGATCAGATGAGTTAGTTGGACCATTTGGGGTGAAGACTTTGAGATCAATAAGGTCTTGGACAACATTTTTGAATACTTTATAGTTGTTGATGTCATGGCCCGCTTGTTGATGATAAGGACAATACAAGTGCTTCTTATAATTCTTTGCATATTGCTTGTTAGGATCACTTGATTTTATTTTTGGAAGTACAATCTCTTGTGCTTCATAAAGCCTTTGAAAAATGGTTGCATAAGATTCTGAAAGTCTTGTGTAGTTGTGATGAGGCTTTTTGGGGTGCTTGGTGCTTGTGTCCAATTGTGTTGGACTTTGAATTTGTGGTACAGGTGTAAAAACCTGAGATGTGGGTTGTGAACTTGGATGTGTCAACTATTGTGGTTGTTGAAGATGACTCAACTGTAACTCAATGTTGATGAGTCGAGTTAAGATTTGTTGTAGAATTTTAGTGTGTTGACAATCTGATTGTAAGCCTTGGTTGGCTTGTTGAGTGACTTGAGATGTGTTGAATGGATTAATGAATGGATGAAATTGAATGTGTTGTTGGAGATGTGATGAATTAGGGGTCATGGAATGAATTTGATGATGATGGGGTTGGTGAGGAAATGATTGTGAATGAAGAAAAGGATATGATGTATGGAGGACTATGGATGGGTGGACTCATAGGAATGGAATGGGTTGATGGAGGCATGGAATGGACACCTCCAATATTGGGGTATTTTGTTTTTTATGTATGGGCATGGAGCAAGTTGCATTTGATGTGACAACTTGGGGGTTGGGTACTTGTGAGGCAACATTGACATACCTCTCATACAAGGGGTTAGAATAGGTAGATGTGGGGTAAGTGTTAAGAACACTTAGATTTTGTTGTGATTGGCTCATGGAAGAAGGCATACCATATTCATAAACAAAATTATGATGTCCTTGGGTGAGGTAGGAGGTAGCCAATTTAGGTTCTTCAAAACCCTCTTGGCTAAGGGGTTCTAAGACATAGTTGGAAGACTTGTAGATGGCCTTCACTTTGTCCATGTCTATGTGGGTGGTGGCTTTCTCCACATTGTGTGGAAGGGATCCTACTTGAGGTAGGGATGGATATGATGATCCAGATGAAGTAGTCTGAACCATACTGGATAGGTTGGCTACCGAAGTAGCAAGAGCATGGGAAATGTTTTCCATTAAACAAATTTGGTTTATTACTTTATTTTGTTGTCTCATTAGTACCATAAAGTATTTAAACCAAAGATTTAAATTTTATCAAAATCACACAAACTAAAAACTTTTTCAAAATTTAAAGTAAAGAAAACAATCAATCCTAGGTTTTACCGTGTGTGGCTTACCTTGTTCATTAATTATTTTCTTTCGTTAATGTGAGATTATTTTTAGAATTGTAGGCTTGTGTGTTTTGATGTAACTTAATTCTTGTTTAAAGAAAACAAAGGTAAAAAGCTATGGCTAGTTGGGGCAACGAGATTCTTGTTGGTAATGACCTCCAACAAGTTTGCTTGGAGGTAATCCTATGGTTTCTAGGGCAGATATTGGTGGATGGAAATCATTGCCACCATCACCAAATCTCAAGCAATGGTCGGTGATGAAATCCAACCACTACTGTTAAAAAGTGAATCATGCAAGTGTGTGTGATTAATTTTATTAGATCTCTTGTTCTCTATGGTGTGCAAACAATATTAAATATTACTAACTTTACTAATCTAAATTAGAAGCCAACACAAAGATGCAAATTTCACCTAAAGAGTGCATAGTACACCCTTAAAATCCCTCACCTACAAGTGATTAAAATCACAAGAGCAACCGGAGGGTTCGTCCACCTCTCTACCAAAGGGGTCACCCTAGGGCAGGATTACTTTATGCGTCAAGATGTTGTTCCTATTTAGATATGCAAGAATTTAAGTGATCTTTAACTCTAAAATGCAAAATCTAGGATGCTTTTCTATTTCATATGCACTCAAAATGCAAACAATCACCTAGATCTACAACTTTAGAACAAGAAATGAATTTTGTGTAATTAAATGCACACAAACCCTAAATGTAATTTGCTAAGGATTCTTTCCTAGATTACTTAGTGTTAAGTTCTTTTTATAACCCAGAAACAATGAAAAACTACAAAAAAATATAGAATACGTAAATCACGAAATGACAATTGGGGTTATGGGACTTACTTGGAAGCCTTAGCTCTGCTCCAAATCATTGCCAGGCATGGCGAGGCACCTACGTAGGTGCAGCTAGGTATATGTGTAGGTGAAAAAGAGTGCCTGTGGTTGTCTATAGTCACCGTCGAATGCCTGCATAATTTCTAAAAGTGCTATAGAATGCTACAGAAACCCTAGTAGCAAGATCGATGACTTCTGCACTTCTAAAAATCTTGTAACAAACAAAAATAAAATCAAGTTAGCAAAGTAAATCAATTTAAATAATGAAACCCTTGTGGGGTCCCACCATGATCGCCATTTGTAGAGACAAGGACACGACACTTAAACAATAAAGAAAGCAAATAACCCAAAGAAACACAAGATTGCACAAAAAGATAATTTTATTTAAAAGATGGGTGGAGCTAATAAACTCCTTTTGATACAATTTGTACTCAATGAGTATTTGATACAAAGATGTACAAGATGCTAGGGTTCTCCAAAACCCTAGCTACAATAATGAAGTGTCTTCAATAGGCTTCGCTCCCAACAGAATGAGTGGGCTTTAGGTATCCGATGTGTTCGGGCCACTCTAACTACAATAGTCTTCCAATGATCTATTGATATGTTATCCAATCCTACACACACACAAAAAATAAAGTGATTAGTAAATAAGATGAGGGCTCCACAGTGTGAGACCCTCAATAATGACCAATAAAACCCTAGATCTTATGTAAATTGTATATGTAAAATAGAATAACAATGAATGATAACCAAAATGTAGATTTACCTTGCTTGTGGTGATACATTGCTTTATTTTTGTAGATCTGATGGCAAATGGTGTGGTGCAGCAGACTCTAATTCATGCTTTGATGATTGCAGGAGTCTTTGGAGGGCACTTGGAAAGCTTCTATAGTGAGCTTCACAGGATCTGGCGTGCACTTGCAGAATGGCAAGCTCTGGTGAGTGCTTAGCAAGCTTCTGCAGTGAGCTTCACAGGCTCTAGCATGCACTTGCAAAATGGTAGGCTATGGTGAGCACCTGGTAAGCTTTTACAATGAGATTGGAAAGCTCGAGATGGCACCTATAGGTAAGGGTAAATCTACAGAAGTAGATCATGGAGGGTGCGAAGGATGCGATGGATGGGGAATGATGGACGATGGAAAATGGATGGGGAATGGATGTGGGGATGGCTGGAATAGTTGAAGTCCTATGGCTAGCTAGGGCTTTGGATTTTTAGGGCTCTATCACTTTCTGCTTCACTAGGGCTTCGCCAATGACTTCTTCAGGATGCACATGCCAATATCAGGGTTCTTGGGTTTGAGCATTTGCAAATGCCCTTACTTATAATCCAACCTAGGTTTTCTTAGGGTTTTAGCCTTACACTTTTAATCATGTGGCTAAGATTAAATCAGATCCTAAGGTTGAGATTACACTTTAGATGTGGCATGGATTAATGAAGATGGACGATGGAGATTAGATTGGATCGGATGGCTGTGGTTAATTGGGTTTATAAATACATATTTTATAATAAATATATTATAATATAATATAAAATATTATATTAAATATAAAATAATATTAAAATAAGCCCAATTGGGTTAGGAAATGGCGGGAAAGGTGTAAAGTGGGCCAAATAATTGGTGGGAAAGGTGTATGGTGGACAAGTGGGTGGTGGGATGGTTAGGATGGAGGATTAATGGCTGTAATTTGATGTCTACAGAATCAAAGGGTTTTGTGGAAAAAATTTGAGCAACAACGTCAGAGGGTTTCTATGAAAAAACTTTGTGTAGCAAAATCAGAGGGTTTCTATGGAAAAAAATCTAAACAACGGTGTTAGAGGATTTCTATGAAAAAAATCTAAGTAGCATCGTTAGAAGATTTCTATGGAAAAAATATGAATAGTGGCATCAAAGGGTTTTTGTGGAAAAAATCTGAATAGCGGCATCAAAGGGTTTTACAAAAACAAATCCAAGTAGTGGCATGAGAGGGTTTTATGGAAAATAATATGAGTAGCAGAATCAAAGGGTTTCTATGGAAAAAAATATGATTAGTGGCATCAAAGGGTTTCTATGGAAAAAAAATTGAGCAGCGACATCAAAAGGTTTTGTGAAAAAAATATAAGCAGTGGGGTGTTAAAGGGAGTTTTGTGGAAAACAAATCTAAGTCTAAGCAAAGAAATCAGAGGGTTTATATGAAAAATTTTTAGAAACGATGTTAGAGGGCTTTATGGAATAAAAAAGGAAAAAGAAATTACGATGCATGATTGCTACTATGGAGTGATGTTAGAGGAGGAGAGGGATCTGAGTAATGATGTCAAAGTTGAAAATGAGCTCTGGCAGGAAGGAATTGAAATTCCATGTGAGTTGGAAGGAGTTGACAAGAGAGGAGTAGGTGGTCAAGAAGGAGCAATCGAGGGATTATATTTAGGTTTTGGAGGGTGTTCTTGTGTAGGGTGTTGTTCAAGCTCAAAGAGTAGAGAGTTAAGAGGTGGAATCTAGGGCATTTTTGGATGCTACGTATCCACATGGAACTGAAACAAGTTACAGTGATGCAGTCATCTTGATGGTACTCGAGCCATATGGAAAATTAGGTGGATCCCATTAGATGGGACATCCTTTCAACATAGGAAAATCTTTTTCTAAGGTGACTACAAAATGTTTATAACCTAGCAGGAAAAAAAAATTATTTAATCTCAGTCCTGAAGGTGATGAGATTCATATTCCTAACGAGCTCACAAATATTTTTATGGAAGAGGATTATTAGAATCTAGTAGGCAAATTACAAGGAAGCAGACTCGATCTAGATTCCATTAGACACTGGGCTTTGGTTAAATGGAAGCCATCGAGGTCCTTGAAGATATTCGCTATACCAAAAGGTTTTTCTATCAAGTTGAACTACAAAGAGGACTCAAAATGAATCTTGGGTAGGGATCCCTAGTTATATGGGAAAATAGGCTTGTTTCTTTGTGAATGGGGTCATGATTTCAACCTAGAAACCTAGTGTAAATCCAACTACAAGAGGTCAGAACAAGAACCTCAAATCATATAAATACTATGATAAATAGAAATAAAGTGGTAAATCCCCCAATCACATAAGAGCTGCAATAAATGGAAATAAATTGATAAATGATTTATTTTATCATTCTTGTATTTCACCCCTTTTACAATGTGATACCAAGGGAATATATATCCCAAAATAAACCCTAAATATTAAAACCCTAAAGATAAGAAATTACTATTTTTTGGGCAATTTGTCCTTTTTAGCCAAAAATGACCTTTTTTTAGGAAATCATCAAAAAATATTGGATAGCCCTCTAAATTAATACACATCATCATATCACCCATATTAAGCCTCCTAGAAAATATCAACACCTACCCATGTCTAAGAAGTTATTAAATTCCAAATATATTTTCTTCCAGTTTTCTAAAAAACACTAAATTCATTTTTTAGGGTACTAGATGAAAGAATAAGGGCTTGATAATATCATAAAAAATCATCTAGACCACAATGTTTCCTAGCCAAACCATTTTCATCCTCTTTATACAGCTCCAAATAAAATTTCAAGTTGATCCGACGATCGGATCAAAAGTTATGCCCTTCGAAAGATAGGCTCCTACATCATTCTCCTCTGGTTAAAAAGAACTCTACTCCCACAAGTTCTTCTGATAAATCTCTTGAAACTCTTGTATATGATTTGCAAATGCCTCTACATCATCACTAATTTTACCTTGAATCAGTAGATCAATCAAATCTAGCACACCCTTGGGATTCTTACCATAAACAATCTAAAAAGGAGATTTTCCTTTTGACCTATTGATTGAACTATTATATGTAAACTTAGCTTGTGGTAAGGCTAAATCCCATTGTTTCTATATTTATTTTTCCAATAGTTCGAATCTTGGATCAGGTCAATATGATACTAAATATCCCTTTTTGAGGATAGTCCATCTGGTAACTCCTCTGGTATGACATATGCATACTCTTTTAACAACTCTACTGTTGTGGGTGGTATAGCAACATCCTCAGTATCCACCTTTTGTGCTATAAACATATAATAAAAACTAAATTCATTCATCCCTATGATAAATTCCTTAGTTTTCAATAGATTTTTACTTTACCCTTCTTCCTTATGTAGTAAAAAGACCACTTTTACTCCATCCTTCTAAAATGTGTAAGTATCCCTTCCCTCATCATGGGTGGCTTTCCTGTCATATTGCCAAGGCCTCCCCAATAACAAGTGGCATGCATCCATTGGAACTACATTACACCATAATTCATCCTTGTAGGTACTCCCAATTGATTAATTAACTAGACACCTCTTATCTACAGTCACCTTGTTCTCTTTCTTGAACCACGATATATAGTAGGGATACGGGTTTTTCTCACACTTCAAGTTAAGTTTCTCAACCATTTTATTTGAAATCAAATTTTCACAATTACCACTATCAATAATCATCTTACATACCTTTCCTCCAGATGTACACCTAGTTTGAAAGATATTCATACATAGCCAAGAATAACCACCATCACTATCTTATGCTTTCTCCTTTCTTGGAACAATCATTGTCCTCTTTATCATGAGATTTTCCCCCATGTCTACAACAAATTCTATTTATTTTCTCTTCTAAATCAACTAGATTACCTCTAGATTGTTCTCCTTGTTTTATTTCTTATACAGGATAGTTCATACACTCAAAATATCTTTGTCCTACCTCATCACATCCATAACAGGTATATGAATTTTTTAGGTCATCCCAATTTTATCCTTCACCATAACCCCTTCCTCTTTGAAATACTCCACCTCTCTCATGGTTACTATGACCTTGCATAGACTATTTTTGTTTTCCTGTATTAGTATATTCTTCCTTTGAGGGGTTAAATATAGTATACCCACTAGCTGGAGGTGATGATGGTCCTTTCCTTACTCCTCTCCTCTTATGTTTCTCTTCCACTTTTAATGCAAACTAATATGCATCTTCTACACTATGGATCCGAAGCATACTCAACTCATCTTGTATGGCATAACTTAATCCATTCACATACCTTGTAGCCTTCTGTTATTTTGATTCTTCAAGCCACACTTGAATTGATAACATGTAGAATTCATTGGTGTAGTATTTGATGCTTTGATCATTTTATTTGAGGTTCTGAAGCCTACTAAACAACATTTGGGCATAATATTTGGGCAATAATTTTACCTTTAATTTTTTCCATTTTAAACCAAACCCTAATCTTTTCCTTTCCTTTTCTTTGTTTATTTCCATTTTACACCAGACCATAATCTGATGTTGGAATGGAGTGCAAGGTGGGTCGACCTTCCAATAAAACATGTCATTATAAAGAGATAGAGACAAATGTGGTGGATGGATATCATACCCTGATAAAATTTAAAGAAACAAGGGTAAAATAACTAAGGATTGAAACATTTTTTCATAAATCCCAGGGCAATGGGGGTAAAAAATTTCACAAAATCCATAAAATAAGGTTCTTGTCATGGAATATTAGAGGTATGAATGAGACCTCAAAATAAAGGGTTTTATCTTCTTTGAGAAAGGAGGTTTGTCCAGATATAATTCTTCTGCAATAGAAAAATATGGATAGAAGCAAGGTAGATGAGGTAAGAAAGATGGTTTGGAAGGAGGCCAATTTTATGGTCAGTTCAACAAAAGGAGCCTTGGGGAGTCTCCTATGTCTTTGGAACCCCAATAAAGTCACTAGCTCGGTCCTTTTGGTAATAGATAGAATTATTAACATGTTGTTTTGTTGTAAGTCTTCGGGTCAAAAATGGATTTTGACCAACATTTACACCCCTAACTCCAGAATAACAAAAATTATATTTGGTCCATGCTTAGTTAAATGAGAGAAGCTTTTAAGAATGAGGCTTGGATTCTAGCATGAGACTTCAACTCTTTGTTGTACCCATCAGACAAGAAGAGGGGTGATACAAAAATCTCGAGAAGTATGGAAGAATTTGCTACTTTTATCAATAATCAGGAGCTCATGGAATTAGAAGTGAAAGGTTTCAAATATACATGGAGTAATAGATGCATAGGGTCTCATCACATACAAATTAGATTAGATAGAGTTTTTATTTCCAAAGATGCCATTCCTCTATTTAGGGACTCTTCTCTCAATTCCTTACGCAAGATTGCATCTTATCATAACCCCCTTATCTTTGATAATGATTCTAATACTTCTTTCAATATAAGACACTTCATATTTGAAGCCATGTGGATCTCTCATCAAGATCTAGAGGTAAGTATTAGGGAATGGTGGAACACCATATTATCTAGCCCATGTATTAATCAAGTGGTTGCTAAGCTGAGACTGATAAAAAAAATAAAATATTGGAAAAAATTGGTCTTTAGGGACTTCCAAATTAAGAAAAAGGATCTCAAATCCCAGTTACAAGATATTTAGTATTCATTAGAAGTGGATGTCCTCTCATAGAATAATATATTGAAGGAGAGAAGAATATTGGTTGAGCTTCATAATGTCCTAAGTAGTAGGGAGGTTTTCTAGTGATAAAAGTCTAGAGTTCTTTGGCTCAAATATGGAGATAGAAATATAAAAAAAATCATTCAACTCTTCAAAATAGAAGCCATAATCAGATTAGGGAGATTCATAAAGTGGATGGTTCTAAAATAGGGGATATCCATGAAATTAGGGCAAAGGCTATCTCTTTCTTCCAATCTCTCCTCTGTGAGATGAGTGTGAGAAGTGATTTTATGGAAGAAAAACTCATTTAGAACATTTCTCACCTGGTGATAGAAGAAATGCATGATAATATCAATAGTTTGATTAATGATGATGAAATTAAGAAAGTACTCTTTTCCATAAAAATATTTTAGGCCTCTGACCTGGATGGATTCCCCCAGTATTTTTCTAGAGGTTATAGCATATATTTGGTATGAAGATCGGTGAAGCTCTATATGAAGTTCAATCCAATGGAATTTTCCATGCGGATTTAAATACCACTTTCTTGGATCTCATTCTAAAATAAATAGGTGCCATTGAGTTCAAATACTTCCACCCCATTAGCCTCTACAATACTATCTTCAAAATTTTTACTAAAGCTTTGGATAACAGGGTAAAACTTATCTTGTATCATTTGATTGATCTTGCTCAAAGTGGCTTCATTTCAAGTCATCAGATCATAGATGGAGTTATTTTGGTTTATGAAATTATATATTTAGTGGACAAAAGTGGTCGAGTAGGAGCTTTTCTAAAACTAGACATGAACAAGGCCTATGATAGGGTCTCATGGGAATTTCTCCATAAGGTCCTCCAAAAATTTGGATTTGATAGAAGATGGATCTTTACTATAAAAACTTGCATTCCATCCATTAGATTTTTAGTGCTTTTCAATGGTTACCCTACTGGGTACTTCCATAGTTATGGTATTTTGTAGGGAGACCAACTCTCCCCTTATCTATTTATTCTCATGATAGAAGCATCAGATAGATCCCTTAAGGCCTTCCCCTCTCTGGTTGGTATCAAATCAACCTTGAGCATGGAACCGATATTCCATTATCAATTCATAGATGATACTCTTCTATCATTCCTTGTCCTAATTCCTCATGCCCAATAAATCAAAGAAATCCTTGTTTGGTATGAAGAGGTAGTGGGGCAGAAGGTTAAATTTTTGAAGAGTAAAATATTCTTCTTGAATTCCTTGATTCTCAGGAAAATAAGAATAGCAACAGAGCTAGGTTGTGAGATAGCAGAGTTTCCATAAACTAAACTTGGGATTCCTTTTTTGAAAGGGAGGTGCAAGGAATATTTATGTGAGAAAATGGTGGAAAGGGTGCAACATAAACTTACCAACTGGAAAGGAGATCTGTTAAGCCAAGCACCTAAGGTTGTTTTGGTGAAATCTACACTTCAAAGTATACTAGTTTACTTTATGTCCTTGTTCAAGATGCTAGGTAAAATAGTGCAAAATATCAAGCAAGTTCAAAATTCCTTGTGGTCTGGATCAGAGGAGAAGAAGAGATTCCACTTAGTAACATGGGATTAGATCTACAATAGAAGGAAGTTTGGAGGCCTAGGTTTGAGAAGGATGGACCAAATGAATAAGGCTCTAGTTGCTAAACAAGGTTGGAACCTAACCCAAAATGAATAGGTTAATTGGGTTAATATTATAAAATCAAAATATCTAAATAATAGGAAGGAATTCCTATCATATAACATCCAAAACTCTAGGTCAACACTTTTGGCTTAGTCTATGTAATTCTAGGAGTAGCATTAGAAAAAGAGGAAGATGAAATGTGGGTAATGACTATCTAATTTATTTTTGGTTAGATACTTGGCTGATGGACCAACCATTGGCTTCATTCCTAGAATTGGTAGTGGTTGAAGACTTTTGCAAACATACCTTTGGTTCTAAGGTTGAAGATTACATTGAAATTGCAAATCATAGGAAGATATGAATATTTTTATTCAGTATTGACTTATATCTAGCCAAGAAAATGGCCCTTAAGAAGATCCCAAAACTCCTAAAGTTCCAAGTCATCAAATCTACTGATGAAGCTAATAATATTTTCTAGAAGGTAGAAATTTTAGGAGTATCTGTGAAATCAGCATATTTCCTATTGAAGGATCCTAGCCTACCCTAGTTTCTGAGCAAACTAGTCTGGTAGAAGGGATTAACACCTAAGGTAAATGTTTTTCTATGGTTTGCTATATAGAATAAAATCTTGACCATATATCATCTACAATATTGAGGTATGATTATTCCAAACCGATGTTACCTCTATGGCTAAGATGTTGAGTCAATACATGTCTTTATTTTATGCCCATTATCTAAGGATGTTTTCTCCTCCTTTCTCAATTTGGTTGGTGTTTTTTGGGCATGCCCCTTTCAAATATTTAATATTTTATACCAATGAGACCCTCCCTTCCTTTCTTCCCATATTTTTTTGTTCTAGATATTTATCTTGGCTCACATCATGTGGCGTATGTAGAAGGAAAGGAATTTGAGGGCTTTTAAAAATAAAGCTAATTTAGCCTTATTAAGTTCATCATTGAGGGTGATTACCTTAATATCATAAATCTAGTGAAATATTCTCAAAATACTAGTCATTTTATCAATAATATGATTTTTAAGGCAAAAAGAATCCTTCAGGCCTTTGAGGATGTGGTTGTCAAGCACTTGTACAGGGAAGGTAATAAATCAGTTGATTTCCTAGAAAATTTGGGGTTGATATAGGATGGTCTAACTATTTGGAGAGAGGATTTTATACCAAGTATCAATGATTCAGAGACTAGAGGTATCTCTACTGATCTGGGGATAGGTGGGACATCTTTTGGAGGGCCCTAGTAAGGACAACCTAGATATCAACGAATAGCAATGGTCGGGGGCTTATTTTTTGATGGATTTTTCTAAGTTTATTTATTTTTATTTTGATTGTTTTCTCTGCATGGGTGCCTCTATGTGTGTTGTTCTATATGGATTATGGGGACTGGTTGTTGACCATTTGGTCTTCCTTCTATTTGTCTATTTTTTTTATGTCTATCCTAGTGATGGTTGTGCTAGTTTTCTTTATGTGGGTTCTGGATGTTGGTCTCTGTTTAACTTTCTAACATCCCTCTCCCTAATAGGGTGTTAGCTATTCCTTTTATAATAAGGTTTAGGGATCCTTTCAAAACCCCTTCTTTCAATTAATAAAAAAAATTAGGGATTAGGTATATACTATAAATACCCCAAATAACTAATCCATTAAATTAGTGTTTACTATGATATCTTGATTTTATCTACCATTGGGGAGTCCCCTTGGGCACCCTTTTATTTCATCTATTTTATATTTATATTTTTCTTCTCTATTCCATTACCCACAACTTATGGTTAATGTTATGCTTCATTTAAATTTTAGAAATTATTATAAATGGAACACAATATTAAAGTAGGTATAAAATGATATTACTCTGTTATGCAAAAAAATGATTTTAAAGTGCTTAAAGAAGATCTTGCTTGGTATATTTTTAGGGTTTCACTAGAAAAACCTAGTTGAAACTTGGATCATAAAGTATCTTGTGCAATAGCAACTAAATGGTAAGGAGAAATACTCATCGCTAGGTTCACCATTTTAACCTCTTTTGATATTTAATATATTTGATTGATTAAATTATTTTGGATGTATTATTTAAATTTCCAGAGAATTTGATTAAATATTTTTAGAGGGTTTTTCATAAACTTTATTCGTATTTTAAGGATTTTTGTTAAAAAATCTGTTTTATTATTCTCTTTAGATTTTTGGGACTGATATAGCATAGATGAGATGGAAAACTACACGGTTTTTGAAGCTAATAAAAAGAGTCTAAATTTTTTATAAATCATCACTAGTTTTCATAAAAGACTTGGATAGACTTCAGTGCATGGAAAATATCTTTGAACCACCTAATAAGTTGTCACCATGGTCCAACATATTTTTATGGTAATTTAGTAAGATATGATTGTTTGAGAGGTTACATTTCACAAAAGGATTGTATAGAAAAAACCATGGTAGAAATGGACAAAGCATCAATGTTTTTGGATTCTTTATAAAATTTTAAGAGGATTATAGTTCAATACTTTGTATGATTTGATCATCAAGTACCTCATTTTTTGTTATAAAATTTACCCTCTTTGTATCCATAAATTTATGTAGAATATTAGCTATTTTGACAATAAAAGAAAGTATAATACAAATCCATCTATAGGTTGTTCAAGGATGGTGTGATTATTTGGATGTGAGAAATGTATTTACTAGCTATGTGCAAGGACATATAAAAAATATTATATTACATAAGGACTAGTAATTTGTATTTCATGGGGTTGATCCATTACACACTTTACCCATGAACTTGGGTTGGAATAATTTCTATTTTGGAGAACATGCAACTAATGTGCTCTTAGATAAATATGTTGATGGATTTCACTAACATGAACTCTATGGTGTGGAATTCCTATAAAGAGTGTTATAATATGGAAGTTATAGATTCTATCCCTTAATACTTCTATCTAATTTTATTATTATATAAGTCATGGTTAGGTTGTAATTATGCATAAGGACGTGCAATATTTTGGAAATCATGTTGGCTATAGATATTTAGAGGGTATAGGCCATGAATTTGATTTGTAATAGACTAAATATTTTTTTATGGATGAATACTTCATTAAGGGCAATTTTATTGATGCCTCATTTGATGAGGTCATTACATTCCTTTTGGTTTATGTTAATGCAATCATTTCAATACCCTTCAACAAGATCTATCTTTGTAAAATATATTCCATATAAATTGATGTTATTATTTTTATATATGGTACTTGCAAGTGGATGGGATAATCAATGGCATAGCTAGAGAGTTGTATAAGAAATTTTGCATAGTTGGACAACCATCTAGAGTTGAATTGATGCACATGTCTATCAACTATGTTGAAGTAATTCCTCTAAGTATTTTTGGCATGTATTTGGCATCTAGGATAGTCATAGTTAAGTGGAAAGAATGGTGGTTTGAAGCACAAGAAAAATACCTAATAGAGAATAGATTCATTTTATATATTACCATATTTCTAGTCAAAGGGTGGTTATTGGAAAATTTATAGAAACCCTTAGCAATTATTCATAGAGGCATAGATGGATCCCATTTTTTATGGGATCCTAGATATAACATGTGTGATTACAATATAATCTTGATGGTTAAAAGTTTATATTCAACATATAGTGAGGTTACAATAATAGACAGGATGGTCATTGGTAGGGGTGATCAAAATAAAACCATCTACATGAGGGTCTTGTGCACTTTTGGAGACTACATCACTATAGTTAGTGGTCCTCAAAGTCAAATGATATTTATAGTAAAAACCTTGTTGATGGTGATGGATATCAATATTTTATGCATGACATTGATGCTATTAAGTGTTGCATAGAAATTTCAATGGGAGTCAAGGTTGAGACTTATTTTTGACCTTTGACTCTTCCCTTCCTATGTTTACTAGCTACCTTGTTTAGGAGGATGGTTAGTTTTGGATTTGACAATGCTAAATAAGTGGTCTATATTATATTTTGAGTGAACTATATTGGTCATTATCAACACACACTAAAAGGCCTACCAAATTGATCTATTATTTTTGTAATGGATTCTAAAATATTATGGTAGGATGATTAGGGTTTGAGTCCTACGGGGCACATTAGCCATTTGATTGGTATCTTTTACACTTTAGTTACTATACCCTCTTGGTATCAAGAATAATTATGGGTCTCTTAGAAAATATGTTATGGATAAGATGCTAACTCACTAGATATGGGAGGTTCAAAACCATTTTCCATTTGAATTGGCATATTCCTTATTGGATACTTGATAGAATGTTGATTGGGTAGTTAACAATATGTTTTATTATTTATGAGGTTTTCTATTTAATAAAATATCTCTAAATGGTGGGTGATGATGGCCTTGGGTGGATGACTAGATCATGAATATTAAGTGTGGATTTTTTTTATAAGATGTAATTTGAGAGCTTATTCTTAACAAAGGACATGGAATTATGGTTATGCTATTTTGTTGAGTCCTTTTGTGGCTAGGAGGTTAAGGGGTTAAACTCTATCCTCATCCTTCCTTTTGTGGTATCTAATTTGAGGAAGGTTATGTAGCTATAATATTTGAATTTAATTCATATATTTAATTAAACTACAAATATATTTATTAGGTTATGGGGTGTAAGATGTCCATGAGGTAGGAGATCTTGAGTTTGAACCCCCTTACTCTATTTTTTTAATGAAAATATTTACACACCCTTTGTATGCCTTTCAATGGATGATATGTTAATATTTCCAATTTATGTGGTTCTTATTTGGTAGTATAAACTAAGTTTTGATCATACTTGAATAGTTGTCCAATCCATGGTTGATACTTCGAAAAAATCATATAGATTATGTCATTTCTACCTACTCCTAGTATGAAGTTAACAATATATGGGGAAGGCAAATGGGAAAAAATGATTTACCATATGCCTAATCACTAAGTTGGTTAAAAACAAACAAAACAAGATGGTGGAATTTGACATTTGATAAACTTACAACTCATGGCATATTTTGAGTGGTAGTGGGTATTTTTTTGAATTAATTTAAATTCAAATGTTTTTTAGTGGCTTAGTCAATGTGTGGAAGGAAAAAAATTTAGAGGTCATTTCTTTTGAATACAAAATCATTTGATGTATTATTTATAAATAAGATATTTTGAGCTCTTTATGGTGGTTACAACAATTTTATTTATTCTACTAATAGAATACAACAATATTGCAAAAACATCATGGACTACGTATGTCATGTTTTACCTCAAAAGTGGGTAAAATTAATCTAGATCATGCCCAAAGTGCTATTTGAGTGATTTTAGGATCATCTTGGATTGAAAAAGTATTCTTTATAGAAAATTGATAGTCTTATAGATGGTTATGGAAACATATTCCTTGGTGACTTTTTTTCTATATGGTGCAAGAGGCTTAGAGGTTGAGATATTCTTCAACCAAGTAAATCATTCATCATTTTAGGGGAGGGGAGATGCTAACATCCCTTATGTATTACATTCTTGGTCCTAAGATAAAATTATGGATATGTTATAAGATGATAATATAGCCTTATTTTCCATGTTTTATAGATGATGAAATCCTACAAGCTAGATTAATATAATCCTTAAACAATTCTCTATGTAAACCTAAGGGAAATATTGATTTATTTACTCCTAGTAGGATTGGTTAAACCACTTGTATGATTAATTATAACTAAAACTTCATTAAAAGTTGAGTAAATTATGATTGTATTTTACCTAACCTTGATCCTTAGGTCACCATACAATAATATATATTAATCTTGGGGATATGGTATATACTATTATAGTAGCCTAGCTACTACCTTGTATTATTAATGCTTAGGAGGATTATAAAACTAAGAAACTGAGTAATTAAAGCCTCCAAGGAACATAATTTTCAAAGTGAGATCAAGAGGTGGAATACATTATAGAGGTATAATGTACTCACATAGGAGCAAATCAATGTTCTAGATGGATCAAATCACTTTACATCTAGGAGAAAATCACCCATCAAATCAAGCAAGATAAGCATGTACAAATTCCAAGGGAGATCTTTAGGAAAAAAATATTTTATTTTTATATGGTGCCATAACCTATTTAGAATACTTGTAAGTGACGTAGGGATGCAATTAGGGTCATGTAATATTTTAAGGTGCATCATTCTACCAAAAATATCCCTAAATTAGTGGAATTACTAGGAGTAGAAATTTCTTACCCTAGATAAATCCTAGAAAAATTATTCCTATAAATAGGATCCATGGGATCCATACTAAGTATATTTTGGTCCTTGATAAAATTAGAGATATGATCTATGAGTACCACATTTTTATTAATTTAATTTTGTAAATAATAGAGATATCATGCAAGATATTTATATCCCTATTATAGCATTGCTCTTTTAAATTGTTAAATGTACAAAGATTGTGGCACCACCATCTTACCTTCTAGCCATTCCTTTATATAATTTGGATTTCATAAACATGGGATCACACTATTGTTATTCAATTTTTCCATTGTGTTGATTGATCATGCTCTTTCCTTGCTATAGCTATAGATGTATTTTGTTTTCATGCAATTTGCTTTAATTCCTCACACATTTACATTCTATGAATTTACTTTTATTCATTTATTTCATGAATTTATTTTTTGCATTTAGATTAGATTTGTTTAGATTAGAAAGGATAATAGGGATCTAGCCTAAATTTGGAGTTCAGAGGGGATGCAATTCTTCTTCTTCCAATGTTATTCAAATTACTGAGGCACGTTAAATGTTAGAATTTTTGGATTTCAGTTTTAATTTTTGATATGCCAAGGGTGCCAAGGGCTTGATTTCCATGTTGAAACTAGGATTACTATCTTTTGAAACATATTAATCTAACTTAATTTAATGGAACTTTACTTTTAATTTTGCATGTGAAATTATAGGTATCTTGTGAATGGTAACCGTGTTTTGAACTTTAATAAATGTACAAATTATTTGCAAAGAGACAATAAATTTCACAAGGACTTATCGATTTCTCCTAATTTTGTCTCTACAGTGAATTTTTCCACTAATAAAGACTAATTTGATAAAACTTTGAGTAATTGTATGAAGTTTTAATTTGTAGAGAAACTCCATATTTCCTAGAGTGATTCACTCCTTTAGAAGCAATTTTCCTATAGAAGAATATAATTTTTGTGTTAGAAGAGTGACTCATTCAAAATTTAGAATTTAATCCCTTAGAGTGATTCACTTCATATTTTTTGTTGAATTTTTTTCTAAGTATTTATAAAGCGATTTCCTCTCTATCATGGAGAAAATTGCTCCTCAATTCAAAATTTGCTTTTTCTAATGTAGAAACTCTATCCATGCATGTTCATACATGAAACAATTAAAAATTATAGATATGTTCTATAATCTCAGTAATTAAATAAGGAATTTTGTCTAGTTGATTTCATATCATACCATAGAAATAATATGAAAGGAAAAATCAAACCATCATGTGGATACACAAAGAACATGTGAGTGAACTAACTCTAAATCAAAATCCATAAAAGGAAAAGTTTTGATGGTTAATAAATCTAATCAAGGCTAGAACCTTTGTATATACCTATTGTATTATCGAGAGAGTTAAATTTTGTTAATCATCCCATGGTTTTTATAATACAATTTTTTATTCTAATCAACATTGGGCTTTCATTAGACCTATCATTACTAACATAGTTATCAATAGTTTATACAAATTATTGTAAAATTCACAAGCCTTATCAAAGATATCACAATCTCTAAATTAGATAGGGTCTTTTGCCAATGTACCTAATCCCCTAAATAGTCATATTTTTTAGCCACTAGCATCTTCAAATATGCAAGTTGGAGTAAGTCAAAATCCAATATCTTCTAATGCTCAAATGTCTCTTCAACAGGTTCTATCCCAAGTCATTCATTACTTAGATCAATCTATTAAGTCAAAAATTCAAACATGTCAACACATCCAAATTAACTACCACCTTCAGGTCAATCAAATCATCCTAGTACTAGTACTAATAATATTTCACACCAAATAAATATTCTAATGTTAAACTAGGCATAGCAAAAAATTGGCAAGTATTGCATAGTCAAATGGGGTGTTTGAAAAAAGAGAATATATAATATAATATGTTGGACATTTTGAGTCAAATTTGTCATTGATGTCAAGGAATAAACTACAGTTGATGTCAAAATATCAAAAGGAATAATGCGAGAGGTTGATTGAAAATATGTCATAATATTATTTTTATATTATGTGAAGCAAAAATAAAGGATTTTTATTAAAACAATGGTGGCAAAATAATTTTTTATTAAATCATTATGAGCAACAAAAAGTTTTTATTAACCCCCAAGGAGGATTTAATTTTTATAAAGCCAAAGGTTACAAAGTTAATTTATAAAATTTAAATTCTAAATAGAATTTAAATGATTTATAAACTAATTATGCATATTATAAATGCGTCGACGTCCAAGTTTAATACACCACCGACATGCAATATTTGGAAGGCAAAAGGTATTTAAACCTTTTCCTAAGTTCAAAACCATGCATTCTAATTTCCTTTGATTATTTTTGCATCGAAAATCATGCTAAGATTCATGGAGAAAGTGCCAAGGAGCAGCGAACAAAAGGCTTGTGCATTCAGTGAGAAAGGAACGCATCGAACATGCTACGTGGCAAGAGGAGAAGGGAGCCAAGGACTCTAAAGGATTCGGTGAAATATTAAAGCACCTTTTGTGCTTTTAGTGGGCACGTGAGCGCTTGGATCACACGACTAACAAGTCACAACCAAGGCGCTAGTAAGGGAGAGAGTGCAAGATCGAATCTCGTGAAACGCAAAGTGGGAGATATAAAAGGTTTTTATATTTTTGATTTAATTTTTTAATTAAGTTGCTAAGGTTGTGGAGAGATAAGGGTTGTTAATAGAAATAAAAATTATTCTTTGCTTTGCTAAGGCTAGGGAGAGATAGGGGTAAATTGGTTATGATATTTACCTAAGTGGTAAATGGAAATTTACTAGGGTAATATTATTTTTACCTTAGGGAATTAAAAATTGATTTATTGCATATATTTGGTAAAGTGACTTAATCAATTATTGCAATATTGAGAAGAGTAAGGTGTGTTTGGTCAATTATTGTTGATGGATGATTTCTTTAAGATGGAGTAATAAGGTGTATGTAAGTTTGATATTTACATTTTATATTTGAGAGAGTTTATCACCTTATAACTTCTTTGAGCTTGGCAAAGAAGTGTTTGTGGTTGTGGCATATTTTTGAGGTTCCTTCATCATAAAGAAAAAGGTATGGGCACAGTCTTACATAGTTGATTTAATTGGTTGGTTTTCTGGAAAATAAGTTTAGAGTGAAAAGGACTTAAGTATGTCTCCTTATTGAGTGTGTTGAGTTAATGCTTCAAGGTTTTCTGGAATAAAGAGTTGTTGTTAAAAACTTGTTTTATAATCATTGTTTTTGAAGCCATTAGTTGAGTGAAGAACTTAAAATAGGGTTTGAAAAGAACATGAGTATCATTGTTATGTGATATTGGTTGATAAGCATTGTTGGAAACATTTTGAGTGAATGTTGATATGCTTGGACTAGGGTTTGTAAGCAAGAATTGTTTTATTGAGTGATTGGTTGAGTAGAGTTGGCTGAGCCTACTAAAGTGGATGTATGAAGTGATTGTTCAATTTCTATGAAACAAAATATTCTATATTCTGAATTGATTTGAGGAAGTGATTGAATATTGAGGTGATTGTGAAGCATATTGAATCTCTAACAATTATCTGTATGTTTCTGAAAGAGTGATTGAAAGTGATTGAGCACTGAGGTGATTGTGAAGCATATTGAGTCTCTAATATTTGTATATTTTTGAAAGTCATTGAAAGTGATTGAGCATTGAGGTGAATGTGAAGCATATTGAGTATCTAAAAATTCTATATATGTTTCTAAAAGAGTGACTAAAAGTAATTGAGAATTGTGATGAGTATAGAGCATATTGAGTCTCTAACAATTCTCTTTATGTTTCTATGAGATTGGACAAGTTCTAGTGTGGACTTGTTGAACAAATTTGAGGTAATTATTTGAGAAGACTTATGGACAGATTTGGGTAAGCTTTTGTGGAAGCTTACAATATAGATTGAGAATAGATTTGGATAAGTTCTTGTGAGAACTTATTGAGCAGATTGGATAAGTTCTAGAGAGGACTTGAGGATAGATTGGTGTGAGATTTTGTGTAAGCTTACAAGGTAGATTTTAGATAAGTCTTTGAGAATACTTGAGAGTATATTTGATTGATTTATTTATTTAAACCTTGAGTTAAGGTTTGGGGCAGATCCAGCAGAGTTTATTTGAGATTGATTCAAGCTTTGAGTTAAGACTTGAATACATAGATTGAGGACATATTTGTGCCAGATCGAAGGACTGTATTTAGTATAGATTCAAGGATAAATTTTGGTGCATATTTGAGGATAGGTTTGTGCCAGACCAGAGACAAATATTAAGGATAAATTTGTGCTATATTGAAGGATTATGTTTAGTACATATTTGAGATAGATCTTTGGAGGTGATAGAGTTGAGGACAAAGATCTCCAGCCAGAGCAAGGAATACAAGTGTTTTATGTGGATAGAGTTCCATTTTCTAAGGGCAATGGAGGCAGAGGTCTTCTAGAGGATCACCAACTAGAGAAAAGTTAGGATATTGGTGTCTCTTATGGATAGAGATCCATAAAATTTGATTAGGGTATTGGTATCTCCTTTGGATAGAGATCCATAAATATTGTAATAGGGAAAGGATTCCCAAGATATTGATTGAGAAAATTTTAGTGAAATATTTTCTTCGTGGAGTAGCCCACATTGGGTGAACCACGTAAATTTTGGTGTCTCTATTGTGTGTGGTGATTTGTGCATTACTTTGATTACTGCTATTGATATTGTTATCTATACATTGCATAATATTGATTGGGAAAAAAAAGTAAAAAGTGGTCTTATATTGTCCACCCCCCCTCTTAGTATAAGCTTGTGTTCTTCATAATCATTCAAATTAATACCAAATAAACTAAAATGCTTAAACTAAGATAACAAAGTAGTAAATTAACATTAAATATTGAAATATATCATAATTCAAGCATAAATAAATTTGGAGAATTCAAGAATAAATTGTATTAAAATTATCCATAAAATGCTAGTAAACTACAGATAATCCTAATATAGTAAAAAGTATTACTTTATACCTAGGGCATCAAATACCAAACTATATCATAACAAGTATAATAAAAAATCTCACTCATATTCCTACTTGCTTGAAATTTTTCCATAGTTAAGAAGGAGATAACACACTTGGGATGTTCATAGAGGGTTTGACCCACCTTGGAATTTGATCCTTGAGGAACCACTAATGATATTTAGCTATAAATCCTAGTAGAGCATCTTCTACTTCTCCATGGAAGGTAATGAATTAGTGGTTGATGGATTTGGTTCTACTTACAAGGACAAGTGAGAAAGAGAAAAGAGTGCATGAAGTGGTAGCAACAAAGGTAGAATCTTGAGAGCAATGTTAGGATAAAAATATTTTTTAGATGTTTGGTAATAGTTTGGTGAGAAAATGAGGAGGTAAAGGGGTATTTATGGTAGATAACTCTCTCTTTGGAGCCAATGACTAATTTTCTCCTATTTTAGGGACATACAACTATAACCATCAATCCAAATGATGTGTCATTCACTCCCTATGTGTAAAACATGCTAGCATTTTGGTCATCCATCAAAACCCTAAAATTAAATGGAAAACCAATCTCCTTACTTAAACTAGTGATCTTGACACCATCAATTTTTACGACATGTGCTTTGGAGGGAACATGTTAAAACATCCCTTAATCATACCTATATCCTTATTTTTAGGTTTTGAAAAATTTAGAAGGTAAAAAAATCATGAAAAATGGAATAAAAGTGATAATTGGATGAAGAATAGGAATCAATATCACCGACATACATGACTCACCATCATCATACCCAAGGACTAATAATGTTAGTCCACTCCTATCCCATAAATAGAAGAATGAGACTCTCTACCACCTACAAAGTCAATTATTAGTGCTTTTTATTACAAATACATATTATTCCTCCCTAATAACCATGGTAGACATTACAAGGGATAGCCACTCATGATTCCTTAGGGAAAACTTGAAAGAAAAGAGTAATATGTGATAGCTAAAGCAACAAAAACGAAAAATTATATGTTATGAAAGAAAAACAAAATTTTATAATTTTTGAATCTATTGTCTTTGCAAATATATAAAAAATTTAAAATAAAAAATAGAAAATATGTAAAAATGTGACCAAAAATATGAGAGCAGAGGAAAATATACTTGATACTTACCTATATGTACCCCTAATTTTTTTTGCTACAAGATATTTATTTTTACTTGCCCATGTATCTTGAAATGGATTTATCTATAAAAACATCTAAAGCACTAAAAAACAATAGTTGTGTGCACAATGAGTAAAAATAGAGTCCACATATGAGTTTGGAGTATGCCAATACCCTTAGAAGTACTATTCCTATAATATCCCTACAAAACTTGGCATAGTATTATACAAAAAACCATTTTTGCAATAAATATTAGGATGATGGCACTTAGTGCCCCATGCATCATTTTTTTGATATATATGAGATTCATTAATTTTATTATAGTGTCTAATTCATCTATCCATGTGATGACTTTATTTGATTTACTGCATATATTGCATTTATTTCATGTATTTCATGCATATGATTTGTGTAGCATATGACAACATGCCAAAATTTGGATGACATATACTTTGAATTTGTAGAGTACACCATAACATGTCAATATGTTTATAACACACACTCAAGATTTATATAGTACATGATGGAATGTCAATATTATTAGGACACACACTCAAAATTTGTATAACACATGTCAACATGTCCAATAAATACTACCTACTTCTAGGATTGGTCATGCATGGGGTGGTGTGTCGCTCATACACACAATTGAAGTAGACATGTCGTATGCAATATCTAAAAATTTCCAAGTACCAATAAACAAAATAATCACTACAGCAAGGTAGACTAGGAGAAATCAATCCATGCCATACCTAGATGTAAATAGTTGACTCTAAATATAAAATAAATGAGATAGGCATAGATGGAAACTATGGGAATCAATCATACCCACCCACTATTGTGGGGAATATTAGTGATACCAACCTATATAAAAGTAGTACATAAATATATGTCCCTAAATCCAACTCATGCCCTATCACTAATGATGAATACATTTCTCAACAAGGCACATTCACTAGAATAGAGGGAGAAGAAAAATAAGAGCAAGAAATGGGTGGGTTATATACACATTGTAGCTTACCCTAGAAGAGAGAGATCCCGTGAAAGTAAAAGTTACCATACCTTTATTACAATGATATTTATCACTATAGGATTAAATAAAGCACATTGTTCAATAAGGGATGCATGCTACTATAATGGGACACCAAAATGATAGAAGTGGTCAAATATGGGATATATACATGCTACTACTCACCCTAGGGAAGGGAGATTCCATGGAAGGGAAAGTCATCATACCCCTACTATAATAGGGTTTACCATTTTGGTATCCAATCAAGTGCATTATTCATCAAGACATACTTGCCATCATAGTGGAACACTAGTATGATTTATTGATTGGAAAGTTTTCATGTTGTTTTTCTTACATGGAAAGCAATACCACCTTCGTGTTTTGACTGCATACCATATAAAAGATGACATGGGTTGAACTATGAAAATTTTCTTCATGGTACATAAATCAAGGATAATGATACAAGGAATAATTTGAAAACCTGATGGTGCCCCTTTTTTGCAAGAGTAATGTCATTATGAGGAAAGACAATAAAATCACAAGTCAACAATAATAAATACTAGTAAAACTAGATTGAAAACATTAGTCAACAAGAAGACAAAGCAACAAAAGAAAAATGAACCAAAAATAGGTAAAATAAAATTTGAATAGTAAAAAAAACCAATATCATCACTTTAAGGGTGGTCATAGTTATATAAGAAGAGACAACCAAAAATGCAAAACAACAAGCTACAACTAGCAAAAAAATAGTAGAAAATTTGGATGATCAAGATTGCCAATATAAGGGGTGGTCATAGTCATGAGGTTAAGAGATAAGAAAAACACTTGGATATATATAAAAATAAATAATTCATAGGACTAACACTCGCAAAAATATATTCAAAGCAATCAAAGTGAAAAACAAAGCACCAAACTCAATAGGTAAACCAAGAAAACACATAAACTATACAAATGGGTTAGAGAGGGCTATGCATAAAATCATTTGAAATGTATGTAATTGATGCATTAATCCAACTCAATACCATATATTATTTACAATTTTATTTCCCTAAACCCAAAAAACTCTATGATAGTATATAGACCAAGCCATTTTTATATAAATTTGCCTTTATGCTTCTTATGCATATTATCAAGCTTGAGGACAAGGTCCCTAACTTTGAAATCATGAGGACATACTTTCTTCTTATATTGATTTTTAACATGACTCTTAAAGGTTTTACTATGCTCAAGGACACATATACACTTATCATAAAGAGTGGTAAGTTTATCAATATGAGCCTCTATATACTTCTAATGGTACTTATCATGACTCAACAAACTTTTAAAACAAACACATGAAGCAGGAAATTATATTTCAAGTGACAAAACAACTTTAGTACCATAGTCTAAATAAAAACAATTCACCCTTATAGTTGTTTGAATACTAGTGTAGTACACCCACAATGTGGGATATAACTTTAAGTGTTAAGATTTCTTTGATTCTTTAACTTTTTTAAAGATATTTACCAAAAATTTAATAGTAGTTTCAACTTGACCATTCCCTTGTGGATAGTAAGGCATAGAAAATGGTGTTGAATCCTAGTTGAGAAGTCAATACTTATATTTTATTATTTTTAGGAGTACCATTATCTAAAATTGAGTATATGGGACACCAAAGTGACACACAATTTGAATAAAAATAAACTTACATATGGCAAGAGCTATCTAATTTGTTTTTTTTTTTTAATTTACATGGTGGAATCGGTAGCCACCATGAATATGAGAAGGCTATCTAGCTAGAGCTATATGATTTGTTAATGGCATGCCTTTTATCCATGTTGTAAAATAGTTTATGGCTATGATAATAAATTTATGTCCATTTTAGGGCATAAGAGAAATAGGTCCTACAATATCAATATCCCAAGTGATAAAAGTCCAAGGATACTTGATGGGGTGAAGAACCTAAGAAGGGCAGGAATTACATATGTATGGAATTGACAATTATCACTTGATTTAACATACTTATTAGCATCAAATTCCATTTTTGGCCAAAAATAACCCATCCTTAGTAACTTACAGGCTATGGAATAACCAATAAAGTGCCCTCCATAGTCATCACTATGAATATCAATAAAATATTTGGGTACATTAACTTCTATAAGGTATCATATGAGAAAACCATTAATATTATGATAGTACAAGACACTACTGACAACAACATGTCTAAATTCCCTCTTATGAATATAAATAGACTACTTAGAATTAGCCATAGGTGGGTAATATTGTTCATTAAGGAAGCATATAATATTTCCATACCAAGGATTCTCAAGAGGTATTTGGAAAATAAGCGCATTGGCCTCAATTATATGCACATACACTAGGATATTAGTGATAGGAATTAATAGGTTCATCATGAAATGTTACCATAAAATTAGTTTAATAATATTTTCATGTGGTATAAATTTTCTAAATAGATGAGATGGGGAGTCAACCTTATCATTCTGTCACTTGGGATAATGCCTAATGAATGACTTGAAAGCATTGTATAAATTTTGTAGCCATTTGGTGGCAAGGGATCAAATGGGAGATTTGTCAACATACTCACTAAATTTCTAACAAACTACAATTTGAGAGTCACCTAACACTTTGATGTGTTTAACATTTATACATTGGGTAATTAGGAGACCTACAATTAAAGCTTCATATTTTGTAACATTATTAGTAATGCTAGAGAATTTCAAGTGGAAGGCCATAGGAACAACTATGCAATTTGAAGGCTTAATAAATATAATAGCTCCTACCCCAAACTCATTCCATGCTTCATCAAAGTAAAGGATCCAAGTTTCAGGATGGAGGTTTTTGTTAGACTCTTGTGAAGAGGAGGGGGTGTTGACTTTGGATTTAGCCTTTGTTTCATTATGCCTCTTTGCATTCTCACGAGACTCCAAGGGCACTTTTTCTATTCTCAATAAGTTCATAGGAGTAGACTTCTGAATACGACTAGAGGTGATGGAGGAAGTAAATATGACAAAGTCATGAGAAGAACAAGATATGACCATTATATCCTAATAATATTATACCTTCTTTAAGGGTTGTTTAGTAGGTTTAATAGTTGCTATGAATTGACTAATAATAACTTAAGATTTAATAATTTTTTGTGTATAATACAAAGATTAAATTCTTGCAGCATGATGATCCATTTTTTATATAGGGTGTCACTAGGGATATAAAGATCTTTAGTAGGTGTATTAAAGGATTAATTTTCATGACCACAAAGGCTATATGATACAATTTAAAATGGTGTAACTTATCACATGAAAAATAAATATCTAAGCAATATTTTTTCATGGGAGTGTGTCAAGTTTTTTCCAAAAGCATTGTTCAACTAACATAGTACATGACATACAAATATATGTTTTCTTTAGTAATTAATAAAGTTTTAAAAATAATAAAATGAATTTCTACCAAGAATAATAGAACTTGATTTATGGTGGCTCTCGAGGTTTCTTCCTAACCTAAAATTTTTGAGGTGCAACTTAATATTTCTACGAAATGGAACTAGAGGTATACTATGATTAGATGGGTGAAGATTTTGATTTGTAAAATCATAGGAAGGTGGTTTTTTAGGGTGAGAGATATTGTAGAGTGTATGGGTTTGATAGACCCCAGGAGGTCCTTAGTGTTGGTGGCAACTATGGGGGAGGTTTCTTTAGCAACTTGTTTTGGGAGATGAGCTCTTGAGTGGTGTCTATAGAAGGTGTAGGTGGAGAAAGTGAGGGGGCATGCAAATAGGGGCCTATGGATCATGCAATTAGACATGGGTTTACTACTATCACCTATGAGGGTGGGGCCCATAGCTTGGGGTATCAAGTGATTCTTAAGCCTTTTGACCTAGAAAATTTGTTTGCTTCAATGGTAATAGGTAGTAAAAGTTGTGGATCAAAATATATTTTTGATCTTGTAATAACCCAAAACTACCAAACCATTTTTTTAAAAGATCACTTCCTACATGATGGCTCTTAAGGAAAAACACCCTTACTATATTTATTCCAACATTCAAGTCTTCACCACATTTGAGTTCTAAGTCACTAAAAACAACACTTAGTGGATAGGACAGACCAACCCTCATAATTCCTAGGGTTCACCTTACAAAACCTACACATTCAGAGGGATGCCATAAGTGGTCCCCCCACATTTCCTACACCCTACTTGATGTAGGACCATTTGACCATGGCATGAGGATTATCCTTTAAAGCCTATAACACTTAATAGGGGATGCTATTTCCCTAACATACCTCTAGATCCTCCTAGAGAGGTTACTTTATGTAGAGCCTTGGTGCTTAATTACCATGAATCCTGGGCTAACTAAGGTTATTTCCACTTCATCTCCAACTAAAATGATCTTTGGATCCTACACAATCAAGGAGTCACCATTGCTATCTTGTGAATATATTTTCTCTCACACCTGATCCTACTCATTCAAGGTGTGACTACTCATAATTACCTTGGCTATTTTATACACACAAATCCTTCTAGGTTTGAGATATCCTAAATATTGCATCCTCATAAATCCTTCTAATACTCTCATATAATTGGTTACTACATTCATGCAACTCCTTCCAGGATTGGATTTTATGGTTTACAAGAGGAAAACCTACCCATCCTAGGGATAGAAACAATGATAATCATCATCATAAGATAAACCTAGCATAAAGCATTACAATAATCATATTTAAATAAAAAACATAAATTAGATTTCTCTTATCCATAAACCATCTAACATAAGCTTGAATATCAAAGCTTCCCATTAGCATTTAAAAAAAAACATAACTTAAATCTTTAACATAAGCATGCATAGCAACTAGTTAATGTAGAAATATTAATTATATCAAGAGATTAGGTAAAGCAAGAAATGCAACCCCAAGTTTCAACTAATCAACATAATATAACATTACACAATAACCAATATTAAATGTTTAAATGAAACAATACAAGCTCCAGAGTTTTTTTAAAACCTTAAAACTTCCAAACTTCTAAAAGGTCCATCTCCAATGGATATTGATTTAATTACAAGTTATCAACCTCTTCACAATGGGGAAAAACACCATAGTATTTTGTAGGTATACTTAGGGATTATAACAACCCTCTCATGCAATGCAACTAACACATGCTATGATTAATAATGTAAAAATCTATGCATCAAAATATAAGCAACTACAATAATTAACTATTAAGAATAAGTAGAAGCCTTCCTTTCAAATACATAAAGCATTAAAAAATATAATCCCATACTTCTCTTGAAATGATTATTTTACTACACAAGTCTAAAGAATCCATTTTATTTCTTTTCACAAGCATTAAGCAAATATAATCCCATACTTCTCTTGAAATGATTCTTTTACTACACAAGTATAAAGAATCTATTTTATTTCTTTACACAAGCATGAAGCAAAGATAATATCATACTTTTTTTTAAATGATTGTTTTACTACACAAGTCTAAAGAATCCATTAAAATTTTCTTTCTTATCTATTTAAAGCAACACAAGTGATTCAAGTAAACATTCCTTAATAAAAAACAAGGATAACAAGCCACTAACACAAAATAAAGCATCACTTAAAAGCAACTAAATTCACCATAAAAATAGATGTTAAACAATACAAGAAAGCTAAAACAAGGGTTTAAGCCAACCAAGGAATACAACCACAAAGCAATGCCTTTAGCCACATAGAACAAAAGTGCACAATAGTGACAAAAAAAAACTTATGCAAAACAAGATGCATAATAGCTTAACAAACCACAAGCTATGTAAAACCAAGGTGCACAATAATGAACAAATATCTTATGCAACCCAAGGTACATATACAGACAAACAAAGCCATAAACTATGTAAAAAAAAATGCACAATAGTGAGGAAGGTCTTAAGCAATCCAAGGCACACATACAACCAAATAAAGCCATAAGCTATGTAAAACCCATGCACACAACAACGAGCAAGGTCTTATACAATTCCAAGGCATACATACAACCAAACAAAGTTATAAGCTATGTAAAAGCAAGATGCACAATAGTGAGCAAGGTCTTATGCAATCCCAAGGTGCACAACAACAAGGCAAACACAAGGGATAAAAGAATTAAGTGCAAAGCTAAACGTTAGGCAACAACAATTAAAATAATGGTGATGCAGTGCTCATCGATGTCAACCTACGTTGTAGGAACATTTACACCTCAACACAAACTAGCACAACTCATAGGTAAGGTAATATTAAAATTCAAAAGAGCCAAAGGTCTAATCCAAAGTCATCATTTACATAGAACACAAAGTGCATGTGAAACCCTAATTACATCCCTACAAAGGTTTCACCCAAGTGATGTACAGGTAGTGGAGAACACCATTTTTCTTACCTATACTTCAACTGGATCAATGGAAGAGGGTGCACATGGTCAAATATAACACTCAAATGCTTTTCCAAGGGGCACCTTCCATGGCCAAGTAGCAAATAGAACAAAAAATAGTGCAAGAAAATAGAAAATCAATAGTGTTAAAAGAACATCTACCAATGAGCAATGCAGTCAACTATGTTACAAATAGCAAGGAGGGAAGAAGCAAGCATAATGCAACCTAACAAGCAATAATGATAATATAGCAAGAAAATATAGAACTACGCAATCCACTTGTTACAATATTGTTTCACTTTCTCTAGTATGCATAGCATTTTCCTAATCCATGCCTTGCTCTTGCTCTATCCTTTGATCCCTCATTCATCATCTTAAAGAGTAAGAGAGAGAAATTATTTAGTGCATGAGCATTATAAATAATTCCCAAGAAGATATTCTTCTAAGCACCCCCACTTCTCATCAAGAGCCACTTGATCTTTCTCATGTAGCAAGGTGGGTAATTAATTAGGTTTATTAAAACAAGAGCTTAGTAAATAATTAAATCCAACATTAGAATATAACCTTTAAAAATATGTTCTAGGCCAACTTTAGATTTAATTATATAGCTCCAATATTAATAACAATATCAACTTGAAACTAAATTATTTCAGCCCAAAATAATTAATATGCACAAGCAAGAATTAATACATCTAGTCATACTCTACACCATTTATTATCCTTAAGTAGCATTTTTATTTAATATAGACAAAGCTATCACTTTAAAGGAGGCTCATTGCAAGTAAATTATTGACCCAATGATGCAAGATATGGCATTTAAGAAAACAAGATATGCATCTACATAAAGAGTAATTATCCATGTTACCCTAAGTTGGTAATGAACTAGTCATCATCATAATTTTCCTAAGTATTTCTCTCTCATAGGTGGTTTTCCCATATGTTCCCACCAAGAAGAGCACTTAGTCCTAAATCCATAAACACATCAATAGTACCACATTCCAATTTTCTAAAATAATGTTAGCTTTTGATGAGTATATGATATAGGAAATGCAACCAAAAGATATAAGATAAGCAATCTAATATGAAAAAATGATCATGGCACAATAATATGCAAGAAAATAAAGAGATGAACTTCTAAACTAACTAAAAAATATGCTATTAATAAAAACTCACAAAAATAGTACAATGCAGTATGATGGAGGACATGAACACTCCATAAACTATTCTTAAGGAGCTACATTGTACTCCTCTACCAATCTATACTATGCACTCTCTATATTCTCTACCCTCTATGATTTCACTCATTATAAGGCCTATATATAGGAAGATAGGTTCCTTGGCCCTTACTCTACCTATGACTCATGTACATATGGACTACATGCACATTTACATCATTGCACATTGACACTTGTGCATTTATTACATTACTGGAAGTAACTACTTAAATTTACTCTAAATTAAACTCCTACTCTAGTTATGTACCCAAGGGGGTACATTGACATGTACCAAATAATGTAATATACTCTAACACCCCCCTATATTACATTATTTGGATATTGAAGACTTTAGTCTTCAATATGAATCTTTATTCTGGTTTTGGATTTTGTATTCTTCCTCTCTATTGTTTGTATCTTGTTCAAGCAAGTAGTTAGTGTTTTAATAAAATGATATATTTGCTAAGAGAGATTTAACTTAATATTCATATGGTTCAGTATTTGTGATTTATTTATTATAATCTTTGTTTATATCCAGATTATGATCTTTGGCTTGTTCTCTTATGCCATGTTTTCTCTTCCTCCTTCTTCTAATTTGTTTATGTATTGTTACTAGAGGAATATTTTCTTCATAATGAGTTAGTCTATCTTCAGAATAAAATTGTCTTGGATTCAAAGGTTCATTACTAGAATTTACTATCTTTTGTTTCATTCCTTGAAAGAACTCAAAAGTGATTAATAAAAAATAGAACATTAAGCATTCTTTTGAAGAAAGAATAATCACATTTTGAGTATTCCACCAAGTCCTGAATAGATTTTCATGAAGATATCCAATTAATATTATAAATTTATCTTCCTTTGCTTCCTTAAAAAACAAAGATAATCTTTCTTTCAACTCTATAGATAAGAGTTTGAATCCATCAAATTTTTCTATCAGATTTTGTGAATAGAACCTAAGTTCATAAAATAGCATTTCACTATTTTTATTAAATGCATTCTTAATTATTTCCTCCATATTACTTTAAATAATAAACCTTTTGATGTTTATGTATTTTTTATTACCTTTGAAGTTGGCTTCCTTATGTCTCCCTAGTTTAGAGTATGTGAACTAATTTTGATAAAACCTTTCCAAATTTTAGGTTTTGTAGGATTCCTTGTCTCTCTAGTGATTAGAGTAAGCTATAATATTGATAAAGTGCTTAGCTACTATTAGTTCACATTTTGAGTTGATTTTGTAATATTTTTTAGATGGTAATATACTAATCAACTCCTATTTCACCTTATTTCTCCTATTGAACTATGCACTTTTCAATTTGATGGAGTTCTCTATGGTTGGATTTATTTTGTCCCTTTAATGTGACTATGAGACAAGTATAAGCAATAAATTCCAACTCTTTCAAGAAAACAATAATTTTGCTTCTCTATCCTTAAATTTTTCAATGGTTCAATTTTCTAAATTCCAATTAATTAAAGTTTGATGTAGCACTCCTTATATCTCCCTAATTTGGAATTTTAGAAATTGATGATATTTGAAATATAATAATAATTTATTTTTCCAAGTAGAAACCCTTATATCTCCTATGATATTAATTGCAAATATTAATATTCTTGTATTTCAACTAATGTATTTTGAAATACTATTTAAGGATATAAACTCCTTTTAATTTAATTTCAAGTTTACTAAGGTTGAGTTTGCAATATCTTCAATGCAAATGATAATGATTTCAACCTTATATACTATGCCTTATCACTCCTAAATTAAATCAAATATTATAATGTGTATATTTATACTAGGGAACTTTTGAAATATCATTCAAGGAAATAAAATTTTAAGTTTGCTTTCTATACTCTAAGGGTGGAATTTGCCTATATCTTCAAGCAAATAATAAATAATCTCAACCTTAAATAATAAACCACCTTATAACTCCTTAATCTCAAAGAAAGAAAATATAAAACTATATGAAACTTTACCTTCCTATGAATGTATTATGTTGCACTATGATTGGCCCTTTGATTTGATTCTCTATCTAAACATTAGCACTGAATTCATTGGTCCCCTATGTATGGAAATAAGCAATTATTGTTCAATGTTCAAGTGCTCCTCATAAGACAATTTTCCTCATTTCTTTAGTGCACTTTTACCACTATTTATTGAATTTCTCCTCTTCTACGTTTCTACCTACTTTTATAGTCTTCGACTATGAAATACCTTACACATTCCTTGATGTGAATACCAAGTGGTATGTTCTTGCTAGCAATGTATGCTTCATGGCATTTTGGAGGATATATTATTAGAAGTGTTATTTGGGTGGTGCCAACCTTTACTTTTACATTGAATTATAATAAAGAAATGCTTCACCAACCTTGAGCACTCATCTACCTAAGCATAAATGTTATGATAGAATGTGAATGCTCTCTCTTCCCTAGTACCAAGTGGCACTTGATTTCATGGAATGTTAAGATAAATGGAAGCACCTTCTTTGCATGTGAAGATGCCCTCAATATCTCTTTAACCTTGAATACTTCTTGCTAATGGATGCAAGTTGTTCACTATTAGCTTCAATGCTTTTCCCAATGAATGATGGTTCTTGGGTGCTTCAATCACTATCTTCCTAGCTGGTGATTCATCTCCAATTGATGGTAGCTCTTGGGAGATTTAGCTGGCAGTTCATCCAAGTAATCACTTGGATAATGCACTCCTTATTTACTCCTTGATTTTATGTAACTTGTGCTTTGTTATCCTTAGTGCTATCCACCTTACAATGAGTGCTATGATTATTTTTGATGCAACATATTTCTTGCTATGTAGGAATTGATTTTGTGTCTCTTAGAAACCTTAGAAATCTTATTTTATGAGACATTTTTTGGTGGTTTTTATACTTAGTGCTATCCACATTACAATAAGTGCTATGCTTATTTTTGATGCAATATATTTCTTGATGCTTTCTCCTTGACATCGATGATATGGTCACTCAATGATTGTACTATGCTGATTTTTTTAGTGTCTTTGAGACACTCTATCCTTTGTCATTTTTTTGCTATGTAGGACAAGTGAAATATGGTGCAATGTAATGTAAATATCTTTGCAATAGTTAGAATAGAATATTTTAACTTGCACCTATATTTTTTTAAATCTATCCTTTTTCAAGTGTACTTCCTTTCTTGATGAGGTGACTTCCTTCTCCAATATTTGGAGGTTATCTTGCTCTTTCTAGTGGCTTCTCCTTGCCCCAAGATGTTGCAAGTTTTTTGCACTAAATAGTGTCTTTAGACACTTTGATATTATGCTGATTTGTGCACTTTGGTCTTCCACATTAACTTAACAACCAATGCACTTAATAATATTTTAAGAGTAACTAGTATAATGCACTAGTAATTTCTCCTTATTCCTCCTTGTAAAGAACTCTTAAAAGTAATTTGAAACTTGCACTAAAATCAATGCTTTAGAGTATAGTCTTCTTTGCTTCTAGATTATAATAGGAAGATGATATTTTTATTTTTGTCAAAATATATCTAACTCCTATTTTAATTTTAATGTGCATGTATTAACATTATAAGAAATTATCTTCTGCACTCCATTGAAGACTTTAATATACAACCTTCTTCTTGCAACTTTTAAACTCTAATATGGTGCTTAAATAATATTAATGATGAACTAAAAATCTAAAGTTCAACTAATGAACCTTTTGCACCAAAGTTGCTTACCTTAATGAAATTTGTAGATGAAGGATTGCAAGGTGATTAGATTCACCTTATTTCTACCTTTTATTGGATGAACTTGCAAATTTTCTTGAATGTCTGAAATAGTTCTCTAATTTACCTATTTTCAAATTTGAAACCCTATAACTTGCTACCCTAAATTTGTAGTAGGTGACTTTAACTATTCTTCAGAATGAACTCTATAAATATGAAGTTTCACAGCTAGTAATGTTTTCATAATTGCTTCTTTCTTGCTATCCTCAAATCTAAAAATTTTAGATTGCAAACCAGTAAATCTCTCCACTAAAACACTGTCCTTGAATCTCAAAAATATTGTGGGGAAATCCTCCAAATTACAACTAAGATTTTCCTTCAAGAACCTTTTAGTTTTCTATTGTATAAACCTATAGATCTCCTTTCCCTAAATGAGCCTTCTAGCCTTCAAAGGTAATCTTCAAATATATCAGATTAGGTAGCTCTTTCTATCTCCTTTATCTTTAAACCTCCTTATCAAATTCTACCTTCAATATAGGCCTTCTTCTCAAAAATATGAAATTCTTGAGGTCTTCACCAATGTCCTCCAATATTTGGCAAGATTCTTGCCAAATCCTTCTGCATTGGGCTTGTTGTTATACGGAGATAATTTCTCTAAGTTATTCACTATTAGGAATTTTTCCTTGGTGGTAAATTTATCCAATGAGTCCTCCCAAGAACTCCTTAAATGGCCTTCTTTGAATCTCCTTCAATGAGGCTCTCCAAGCCTTCTCCTTATTTCTCCTTGAGACCTCTTCTCTAGGGTCTTCAATCTTGTAGCTTCTCTAGTCTTTCTCAATGAGATATTTCTTTCAACCTTCTACTATGGAAGTGTTGCAATGAGATCTCCCTCTTGGATATCTAAAATTTGATGCTGCTAAACCCTGGAACAGGAACTTTGCTAGTCCTTCTCTATCTCCAATCTTCCAAAACTAGAAGTTCTTCAATGGACCTTTTGTGGGTCACTTTAGCTTCTTAGGCTAATTTCTTCTATTCATTTAAGGTGAAGTATTCAATATTCAATGGATATCACCAATATACTATATTCACTATGAATCTTCTATGGAGTCTCTTCTTCCTCGAATCTACAAAAAGACTCCTATGGTATTTTCTTCACTTATGCAATCTACATGTCTGCAATCTCTAGAAATAGAACCTTTTATTTAGGTATCTAAATATTTGATCTTTATTTTATTTCTTCTAGTACCAAATTTATTCCAAAGAAGATATTCTTCCTAGCTCTACATAGGAATATTTCCAACTTTCTTTGAATCTCCTTTTCTTGCAATAAAGTATTAGGATTGTAATGGAAGAAACTTTAAATCTAGAGATAATCAATCCTCACTAATCAATTTGTCAATCTAGTGGAATCAACACTAAGTCCTAGTCTTCACGAGTTTTTTTACAACTCTGTGGAAAGACTCTAGCCAAATGCAATCTCAAAAATTTTGAAAATGAGATTTTTGGATTCCTCTCAATCTCACTTGTGGCTCTCCCTATTTCCTATCGATCTACCATGTGCTCTGATACCACTGTTAGCTTTTAATGAGTATATGATATATGAAATGCAACCACAATATGTAAGATAAGTAATCTAATATGACAATATGATAATGATACAATAATATGTAGGAAAATAAGAAGATAAAATTCTATAATAACTCAAAAATATGCCATTAATGAAAGCTCATGAAAATAGTACAATGCAGTATGATGGAGGATATGAACACTCCATAAACTATTCTTAAGGAGCTACATTGTACTCCTCTACCAATCTATACTATGCACTCTCTATATTCTCTACCTTCTCTGATTTCACTCACTATAAGGCCTATATATAGGAATATAGGTTCCTTGGCCCTTACTCTACCTATGACTCATGTACATGTGGACTACATGCACATTTACATCATTGCACATTGACACTTGTGCATTTATTACATTGTTGGAAGTAACTACTTAACTTTACTCTAAAGTAAACTCCTACTCTAGTTATGTACCCAAGGGGGTACATTGACATGTACCAAATAATGTAATATACTCTAATAAAGAATACATCATATGAATTGATAAAAGAGTATATGCCATTTTATCTTCACATTAATACATAGTTAAAAGCATATAAAGAGTTGTATCCAAATAGGGGTGTTACAGATCTCTTCCTAGTCTAGAACAAGAGTAGGACTCCAATGGATTTGTTGAATATTATGCTAAATGAAGGAACCTAGAACTTGATGGGAAAGTTCCAAGGGGTCACTAGATTTGAATTTCATCTAAAATATGGGCAATAACCAAAAGAAAGCCATTCGGATTGCTAGAAATATTTGTGAAACCTAAAGTTTTCTTTATTATTAAATTGAACTATGAAAAGGATTCAAAGTGAATTTTGGGTAGAGGCCCTTGGTTCTTTGGCAAAAGAGGAATGTTTCTTAGAAAATAGGAGATTGATTTTTACCCAATACCTAGAATATTAACTTGGTTCCCCTTTGGGTTAATCTCTAGGGTTTGTCGTTCCACCTATGGCATGAGGATATTCTTAGGGGTATGATCAAGGAAATAGAGGATTTTATTTTGATTGATTCATCCACTAGAGTGAAAATGAGAATGGTTGCAGCCCGAATGTACATGATGAAAGAACCATAATCTGAGCTCCCCTCTTCATTTGAATTAGAAATACCTTTAGCCTCTTGGAGTCATTGTATACAAAAATTGACATAGTATCTATTTAGGATGCAAAATGTGAGGCCATTATCTGAAGCATTATTCTCAGTGAGGGTCGATGTTGAAACCTAATGCAGAGGGGGTGAAGAACCCTAACAAATGGATCCAAAAATCCTCCAAGAAACATGTGATTCATGGAAACTCAAGGAATAAAATAGGTGGGCCAAAACCCACTAACCTTGGGAGTTATCCAATTCCTCTAGAACTCCAAACAATGGTAGAGGAGTTCCACTAGATGGGAGACATGGTCCCTAGGAATAGTCTTATGTGAAAGTTGGTAGATGATATGGTTTAGAAAGTAATGGGTGGGTGTATTATGAGGACTTGGTTCCCCTGACCCATCCAAACATAATTTCTTCATCCCTTATTTTTGAGGTAATTCCTTTGAACCTTATTACTAAAGTCTTGGTGTCCAATAATCTCCTCCATAATTCTTTTGGTTGTTTGGGGGAGGATGAACCTATTATTTATATGGTTGCTCATCCCTTTGAGTTGTCAAAGGGTTATCCAAAAATTAATCTAGTTAAGGGATATTCAGGTCCTAAAACTTGTAGCCAAAGGAAATCATCGTTCAATGTCAAAGTTGAGAAGAAGGTTGGGAGACCTTCCAAAAAATCCCTTAGGAAGAAAGAGTCAGAATCAAATATTATTTATGGGTCCTAGGCCACCCTAAAAGCAAATATGGGAAATATGTGGGAGTTAAGTAGCTTAAAATAGAATCATTTTTCTAGCAAGCCTTAGTGGCTTTGGGAGGTAAGAAATAGGTCCCCAAAACCTATAAATGAAACTCTTATCATGGATTTCCTCTAGGAGACAAGGATTGAAGAGTGTGATCCTAGACATAACTGTTGTTGACCCTTATTTTTTATACCACTATGGTTCTTTGAGTGGATCTAGGTATTTCCAATTTTATTTAGATATTGGGTCATTTCGTGGATCCAAAAGTTCTTTATATTTTGCAAATGTTGGAGTTTATTTATCCTAAGTCGGTGAGGGTTGGAGTTTCCCTCTTGGTTATTAACTTTGGGGGAGGTCTCTATGGATCTTATCTCATAACCTCTTCCCTTGGAAATTGGTGGATTCGATGGTGTTCTAGTGCAGTATCCATGTTGTTGGTTGCTATTTCAAATTTTAAGGATGTATTTTTTAAAAGTAAAAGTTCTTGTGGCCTTGGGATGTATGCCCAGTGGTTGGTGGAGCTCTCTTAATGAGTTAGAATTTTTTTTAGGTTTTATACTTTATTAATTACCTTATGTTAGTTGGTCCCCCTTTCCTGAGGGTAGGAATTATGTCTTTGGACATTTTTAAATTTTATTGGAGCAGATTTGCATTCTTGGCATTAGTAGGATTTGTATTTTTTAAAATTTTCAAATTATTATTGGATGGTGTCCTTTTTTTATTTTTGTCGATTGTGGTAATTTTATTGTTGGTATGGGATCCTACATGGCCTGGATGACCTATTAATCTTATTTTATCTATATTTGTTATTTTTTTTAGTTGGAGTGTGGTGTTGGATCATTTTGTGGATCCAATTTTTTTTTAGATTTTGTAGATGTTGGAGTTTCCTTCTTAGTTATTAACTTTGGGAGAAATATTTGTGGCTCCTATCAGAACCTCTTCTCTTAGAAATTGGTGGATTTAGTGGTGTTTCAATATAATATCCATGTTGTTGATTGTTGTTTAAAATTTTAAGGATGTTTTTTTTAGTAGTAAAAGTTCTTGTGACCTTGGGATGTATGCTTAGTGGTTGGTGGAGCTCTCTTGGTGAGCTAGAATTATTTTGGGTTTTGTGTTGTAGTAATTCTCTTGTCTTGGTTGATCCCCCTTTATTGTGGGTGGGAATTGTGCTTTTGGACTTATTTGAATTATTTTTGAGTAGATTTGTGTTCTTGGAATTGATGGGATTTGTATTTTTTAAATTTTAAATTATCATTGGATGTCATCCCTTTTCAATTTGAGGTAGATTGGATACAAAAAACTTAGTTTTATTGGTTGTGGCAATGTTATTGTTGGGTTGGGAGCCTACATGGCTTGGATGGCCTATTCCTCTTATGTTCTTTGTAGTTGTGGCTATTAGTTGGTAATGAAATCAAAATATATGCAATCTCATGAAAAACAAAGCAATTGAATATTATTAATGAAGAGGGTAATATACATTGCATAAGTGGTTCAGTTGGTTGAACCACCTGAGTTGGTTGATAAACCAACTTATTAATTGGAGAGCACATAGGTGCTTGTTTTATGATGCCAATTGATGAGCATCAAAAATGCTCATATTTTGTATACATTTTATTGATTATTATGCGGTTGTATAAAAGGATTTCATATGTTTATGAATGATTATATAATTATTTGATGAAATTATGTGTGTTATCTAATTCATGTGTTTTCAGTGTGTTTTTGTGGAATTGTAGTTGATTTAGTCAGATTTGGATCAGTCAAGGTCTTTTCATGGACCTGGAACTTTGTTTCTTTTAAAATCAACATAGATAAGGTAGGTGCCTTCCTCTTCCAGGAAGGTGCCAAGCGTAAGTAGGCAAATTCCTCTTCCAAGAAGGCACCAAGGAAAGACAAGCGCATTCCTCTCCTAGGAAGACACCAATAGAAGGCCAACACCTTCCTCTTCCAGGAAGGTGCCAAAGGAAAATAAGTGCCTTCCTCTCATAAGGAAGGCACCGATAGGAAGGTGCCACTAGAAGGCAAGTGCCTTCCTCTCACAGGAAGGTGCCAATAGAAGATAAGCGGCTTCCTATTCTAGGAAGGTGCCAACGGCAATAAGGAACCTTTCACATAGATAAGGCACCTGACATACTTAGGCACATTCCTATCATAGGGAAGGTGCCCTTGTTCTTCACCCATTTACCAGAAAAGCACGACATGGACAACAGAGACTGGTGCAGTTCCAAATCTATGCCATGTAGAGTTAAATTAGGGATTGCACCGATGTATGAGAACATCCTACCAATTCCAGGTGAAGCACAAACCAATCAGTGAGCACACCACCGTTAGAAATGAATACCAGTTTTAGCAGACATCGATCACATTTACCAGTCTATCTTAGTTTAGTCTAGAATGAATCGACTGTTATAACTTATTTGTAATAGAAGATCTGCAGGTGTGCTATATAAACACATGTAGACCTCTCTAAGGATAAATATAATATTTTGATAGTAAATGTAGAGAGATATACAGAAGAAGCATTGTAATACTTTGATAATTATAATATAGTTCTAAGAGTTTCTAAGTGCATGTTCAGCTAGGAGGAAGCTGTTAGAGCCTAGGCGCACTCCAAGCCAGTATTTCTTCCCTTATTTTCCTATGTTTTCTATATTAGTTTACAGCTTTTATAAGATTTTTTATTGCATTGTTATTTCTAGTATTGCAATAGGTTTATTTCGAGGAATGCGTTAATATTTCCTTTCTGTAGATTTAATTGTTTTTACATAAATTATTGAGGAGTGTATGAATGATTGACGACCGTTGAAACACCCCCCAATAGTAGAACTAGCAGACTCATCTCAAGTGGTATTGTAAGCAATATTGTTCAAGACCCTTCACAAGTTTATGAAGCTCCCTAGGTTGATAAATTAAATGCACGGGCATGTGACAAAAGTAGGAAAGAAGTTAACCTTGTTTGGCCCGCAACATTTTGGTGTCGTTGCTGGGGAAGAATCTCAACTAGATTATTTACAATACCTAGAAACCTTCCATATGACCTTGTATGAGTTCTTTGAGAAGAAGAGGACCTAACGATCAATTTATAAAAACTAATCCACCAGAACTTGAGTCAGTCAAACATTCTAAATTTGAATTAGACTCGCCTGACCCACCTCCAGCAATCCATTGGAGTGAGGATCCACACTTTTTATAAAGTACCTCCTCATCCCATCAACTTGGGGAAGAACAAATCATCATAAATCCTCTATTTAATAGGACACCCTTAGAGGAAGCCTTGTTGTGGAAAGTTGTAGAAGATCAGATGATAACACCAGACAACCTTAGAGCCTTGACTCATAAAGTCTTAAATGATCGTAAGGCCATAAATACTACATTAGAGATCACATTTCCTAAAAAAATGGTTGACAATGAAGAAGTATCATCTGGCTTTAGTTTCTCGATTGATGGAGTAGGAGATACCAAAATGAAAAACATATCCCTTGCTCACCTTCTAAACTTTAGAGGATACCCAACTAAGTAACCTGGCCTATTTTTATTTAAGTTTGATGTCTTATGCAGGTCTGTGGACTACAAATCTGATACGTAGAAGCTGAAACTCTTTCCTTCCACATTGGACGATGCAGCTTTGTGGTGGTTCATCAGTATGGGATACAAACACATTGCCACTTGGGATCAAATGAAGAAGCTCTTTTTAGAGCAATACCAAGATTTTAGGAGAGCAAGAGACTCTAGAGAAGAGGTCCTGAGCATGACACAAAAAGAAGATGATTCTCTCGAGGAATACTGAGAGAGATTCAACTTCAATCTTCAATGATCTCCTCACATGAAACTATCTAATAAGTCCCTCAAAAGCATATTTTTGAGAGGACTTACCAATGAATCATTGGAGGCTCTTAACATGATTTTTGGAGGTGATGTCTACCAGCATGCTATGGAAGACATCCGACAACTATGCCGAAACTACTCAAGAAAGAGAGGCCAGACCACTTCTAGAACCATGAAAGTGACTGCTTAAGTCACGAAGATAGAAATAGGTAACATGCTGGAAGATTTAAAGAGTGAAATGCTCTCATCTCTAGCATTGCAGATGGATACACTGCTGTTAGAGAAAAATAAGTAAGAAAAAAAGCAACATTGGCTTATTTCTATCCAAAATGCAGATGGAAGCATGCAAAGAATGCATGCCCGGAGAACAAAGTTAGAGTATGCACAGTTTGTATGCTAAACCATAAAACTCGATTGTACTCGCAACTACCTAGTAATCAAGAGGATGATGAAAGTGTGGATGCCTATTTCATAGGCAACCGAAAGAGTTGGCCATAACCCCTTATGGGGAATATGTCAACTGAAATACCGTCATATGGGGGAGGACCATACATGTCCCAAGGCCCACCTCAACCATTTAACATGGGGTGGTGGGGGCCATCACCTTGGTCTAATGCACCCCCAAAAACATTCCCAAACCAAAAACCATGGATGCCATATCCATATCCTGGGTAGTAGTGGAGAGGCCACACTATGTGGAATTAGGCTCCACAGAATGTAGCACTAGCTCAGTCCCAACAAAATTTATCGATGTTTCCAGCAGTGAGACCTACGCAACTACCCATACAATCGATGGCAAATCCTAATAATAGGGTGAACCAACCATCATACAATGTGGAGGGTGAGATGTATTTGATGTACCATATTCAGCTTAGGTCTGGTAGATAGCTAGGAGTAGGAACACCTCCACTAGTAGAAGAGGAGGAAGAGGTAGGAGAAAAAACTCTTGTAGAAGAGGTGATAGAAGAAACACTTGAGAGAGTAAAGGCTTCATTTCCCAACTGACTATAAGAACAGAGGAAAGTAATGCAGCCAGAGTTTGATATCTTGTATAGCTTGAAGAACCTCATCGTGATTTTTCCATTATTTCAAGCCATCCGAGATGTTTCGATATACACCAAGGCGATAAGAGAGATGTGTCTAAGGAAGCCAAGATGAAGAGCAACCCAGAATATCAATGTCATGGGTAAACTAATAGATTTGATGATGGGCAAAATGTGCTATCCTAAGTATGCAGACCTAGACAGGCCGATGCTGACTGTAAAAATTAAGGGACATTCCCTATCCAATATGTTGTTCAATCTCAAAGTAGCCAATGTAATGCCTCAGGAGACCATGCAGAGGCTATAGATCACGAACCTAAAAACCACTATGACAGTGCTGCAGCTGGCCGATAGATCGATCGTGGTACCGAAAGGAATTTTGGAAGACATAATAGTGACAGTCAAAACATGTGAATACCCAACCAAACTTTTAGTCTTGCAATCTAAAACTAGGCTGGGCAGTTACCCGCTCATCTTGGGAAGGCCATGGCTGGCAATAGCTGACACTTACATCAGCTATCAGAATGGGCTGATGACCATATCTAATGGATGAAACATTAAAAGGTTGACTATTTCACCTCCAGTGCAGTCCGTCGACTCATTAGGAGAACCCATGTTGATTGAGCATGAAAATCCTGAGCTATCCATGATCCAAATGGTGATGACATTGGATGAGTTGGCATATGAATATGAAGATGGTGCTATTATGGAGTTCCTCCATGGGGAGTCCTCCATATCTACACTTGGATCATCATTGGCTGGTGCCCAAGATCATCATGTTCAACAGATACACGTCGATCCAGGAAGAATGTTGAATGTCAGCAGTGGGTTGACTCCCACACAATTGAAAAAAGTAGAAGACCTCCTGGTTAGATACCAATAGGCATTTGCATGGGATTACTCAGATATGAAGGGTATCAACCCAAAGATCTATACCCATCGTATATACCTTGATGATCAAGCAAATCCAAGCAGGCAACCACAAAGAAGAATGAATCCGATAATGAAAGACATTATCAAGGAAGAACTACAAAAACTCTTGACTTTCAAATTCATCTATCCAATTTTTGATAACGAGTGGGTATCACCATTAGTGGTAGTCCCTAAAAAGAATGGGAAGTGGCGAATCTATATGGACTACAGAGCGTTAAACAAAGCAACCAAGAAGGACCACTTCTCGCTCTCATTCATTGATCAAGTCTTGGATACACTCTCCAAGAGGAAGTATTTCTCCTTCCTGGATGGATTTAGTGGATACAACTAGATCCAGATAGGAGAAGAGGATCAAGATAAGACAACGTTCACCTGCCCATGGGGAACGTATGCCTGTCAGGTATTACCTTTTGGATTATGCAATGCACCTGCCACATTTCAAAGGGTGGTGCTTAGCATATTTTTAGACATGATGAGAGATGTGGTCGAAGTATACATGGATGACTTCATCATCTATGGATAAACCTTTGAAGAAGCAATGACGAACTTGGAAAGAGTGCTCGAAATAAGCAAGGAAAAAAATTTATCCCTGAGCAATGAGAAATACTTTATGATGATGCAAGAAGTCATCATACTGGGACACCACCTATCTGCATAAGGAATAAAGGTTGATAAAAGAAAAATTGAGGTCATCAGAGACCTATCTAGCCCCAGAATGTAGAGAGAGGTGAGGATTTTTATTGGACAAGTCGGGTACTATCGAAGATTTATCACTGAATTCAAAAAATTGCAAAACCACTGCACACTCTATTATCTAAAGTTGTGGAGTTTAATTGGACGTAAGACTACAAAGAATCATTTTAGTTGCTTAAAGAGAAATTGATATCCACACCAATTTTAAGAGGACCAAATTAGGCCATACCATTCCATATCTACTATGATGCATCCAATAATGTGATTGGAGCAGTCCTCGGACAAAAGGATGATGAAGAATTTTATGCCATCTACTATGTCAACAAAAACTTGGTAGGAGCCGAGCTCAACTACACGGTGACGGAGAAGGAGTTCCTTGCATTTGTGCACGCCATAAAAAAATTCTACCATTATACCATTGGGAATAAGGTATTTATCCACATAGACCACATGGCCATCAGATACTTGATGAGCAAGTCAATCATTGGTAGAAGAATTATCAGGTGGCTCTTGTTACTGTAGGAATTCGACATCACAATAGTCAAAAAACCAGGCAAAGACAATGTCATAGCAGATTTTCTATCCATATTGATACTGGTAGACCATACAACAATGGAAGACCAATTTTTGGATGAACATTTATTCACCATTAGTGATCAAATCTTGTGGTACGTAGATATTTCCAATTACTTGGACACCATAAGAACCTCACCTACTCTCTCTTTTTGAGAAAAGCAGGCGATCATAGAGAAAAGTGCATCGTTCCTATGGATTGATGGCCTCCTGTTCAAAATAGGATGTGACCAGATTATAAGGAGATGCATAGCAGAAAAAGAGTTCTTAGAAGTACTCAAAGTGTGTCACAATGAACCATGCAGAGGACACTTTGCAGGGAAATGAACTTCCTATAAAATCCTACAGGCTAGGTGCTTTTGGCCGACTTTGCTCAAGGATACGATTGCGTATGCCAACAAGTGCAATGAATGCAAAATAATGGGTAGACCAACCCATCGAGATGAAATGCCCCTCTAGCCTCAGGTACACCTGGAACCCTTCGATAAGTGGGGCATGGAATTCATGGGACCAAATTAATCCACCTTCAATAAGGAGAAGGTTTATTTTGTTCTGTATAGATTACATCACCAAATGGGTTGAAGTTCAATCGTTGAGAGATTCAAAAGAAAGAACAGTCATCGATTTCTTATTTGCCCATATTTTTACACAATTTGGGGTCCCTAGAGAGATAACAACAGACCAAGGGCCTCAATTTACCTCCAAGTTGATCAAGGAGTTGATGGAGCAATACAGAGTTTGGAAAAATAAAACTACACCCTACCATCTGCAGTAAAATGGGCAAGTGGAAGTGATGAACAGAGAAATAGAGAATATCCTGACGAAGACTATGCAGTAACACAGAAAATATTAGGCTACACAATTTTTGAAGGTAGTCTAGGCATATAATACCACGTGGAAATCCACCATAGGCTTCACACCCTTCCAACTGGTCTATGGGAAGAGTGTGATGATGCCCATTGAATTTGAAATCAAGACATTGAGGATGGCTTCAAAATTGAACTTGAGCTTGGATGACGCTAAAAAATAAAGGATTCAACAGCTAGATCAACTGGATGAAATCTAAATGGATACTTTACAGAGAACAAAAATCATACAAAAGCAAAGAAAGCGGTGGTATGATCACCACATTAAACTGAAGCAGTTCCAAGAAGGAGAATAGGTGTTGTTGTATGATTCTCAATTCCAAGAAAGAAAAGGTAAATTAATGCAAAGATGGGTGGGACCATATGAGGTGGTAGAGTTCATCAAGAATGGGGCAGTGTGCATTAGAACAATTGATGACAACAACACCATGTTAACAGTCAATGGCCACCAATTGCACCCATATAACACATCCAAAACCTTATAGGTGGAATCCAGAATAGACATGGGGGAGACCCCATCTTGTTAGATCCGGACCAAACTCTTAACAAGAAAAACGGTGGGCATGGAGGTGCTCACCAAAATTAGTTAATTTAGTTTTTTTTTCTTACGATGTGTTTTGTAGGGACGACACCTGCATGCAAGCTATAGGCATCCTAATACAGGGGCTAACAAGTATGAAATGTGTCTAACTACCTTTATTTTTCTTTCTTTTCATTTGCTTTTGCAGGTGGAGGACCTGAAAGCATGAGGAATAGGTATCTAGGAAACCAGGCCTGATTTGGCTCAACATTCTAACACCGACACTCATAGGTAGAAGCTGAGGCAACATGAAGCGAGACTGAGAAGGCTTGATCACCCTTTCCCAGTCAATCGCAACATGATTGCCAAGAATAAAGCACCTTCCACATCGAGAAGGCACAGAAGAAGGTGCCTTCCATATGAAGAAGGCACCCAGCCAGAATAAGGCACCTTCCTTATGAAGAAGGCACCCCACTAGAATAAGGTGCCCCACAAGAATAAGGTGCCTTCCTTATGAAGAAGGCACCCTACCAGAAGAAGGCGCACACAAAAAAAAGAAAGAGAAAAAAGTAGGCACCTTCCACATCAGGAAGGTGCCACATAAAAAAAAATAGGTGCCTTCTATGGTGGGAAGGCGCCACACACAAAAAAAAAAGAGCCCGAGGCACCTTCTACATTAGGAAGGTGCATACATATCGAGGTGCCTTCCACCCCAAGAAGGCATAGGTATACAACGATGCCTTCCACCCCAAGAAGGCGCAGGTATTAAGCAGTGCCTTCCACATCAGGAAGGCACTCCCATTCAAAAGCACCTTTCGTAGCAGGAAGGCGCCATCATCAAAAGGGCACATTCCACCATCGAAAGGCACATCCATTCAAAGAGAACTGAAAACATCAAGAAGGCACCATATAAGCACCTTCCACATTAGGAAGGCACCACATAAGTGCATTCCACATCGGGAAGGCACCACATAATCACCTGCCACATTGGGAAGGTACCAAAGGGTGCCTTTCGTGTACAACCAACACTTAAGTCTCACGGATGCATCGATTAGAATGAAATCACCACATGAACAAGTGACATTAAATTACCACCATTGCCCATGTGATGGAAATATACCCCAATCAAAAAAATCTCAGAGAATTATGGGGCGAGATCAGTGTGAACGTTCCAAAGATGATGGATAGATGGTTTTTTGAGCAAATTAGGAGTCTGTCTTTAGCACCAACCATCAAACAACTCAGCACCAAAGTCCAACGTAATCCGCACAAACGAAATACCCCTCCCCGTGTCACAAATCAGTGAATCAATGCTCTTCACGATGCATGAAACACCAAATAAGGTACGCACATACTAACTCAAATATTTATATAATTATTCATAAATTATGAAGTATCAAAAAAATATTACCGTCATAAAAATCATATACCCCATGGTCGGAACCACGTGCCAATGATATGGCTCGAAAGGTGTACCCTAGAATTAAATGCTAAGGTTAGGCACCTTCCCTATAAGAAGGTGCCTTCCTGAAGAAGTAAGGATAGAAAAAAAAGTGTAGAAGTAAGGGAAGGCACCATGGGAGGAAGGTTGAAGAATCATGCGATGAAAAAGAATGAGCCGAGTGATACAGAAGGAATCACGAGGATGGTAAAAACATAGTTTGAGACTGAGGGATGGTTTGAATACTATACCTTGGTCAGTCAGGTCCAAGATATGGAGGCAGCCAAGGAATTTTTTGCCTCCTTGAGGGGTGACGTAGCTTAGGTGTGAGGGGTAGAAATTCTGGTCACCCCCGAATACATCTTGTAGGCGACTGGATTGCCCATCACAGGTGAATGCATATACAAAGGTAAACTGCTAAAGCCATACGCTAAAGTGCTACTACCAAGAGAAAATGTGTAGATAGATAAGGAAGGGCTACCCAAAATTAGCCTTCCCATGAATCTACGAAAGATATTTGAGTAGGTTGCTCAATTTTTTACATGCATCGGTAAGTATACCCATTTGCACACTAACCATGTATAGTTTCTACATCACCTGGTGCATGGAAGGAAGTTGAACATGCCCTTTAACCTGGAAAATTCCCTGAAGGAAGAAGCAGCTAGGTACTAGAAGGGAGCACCATCCACCTTGGCCCACCATGGGCTGATATCAGCACTGGTTCACCATGCAGAAGCACAGAGGCAGGACCCCAATGAAGAGAGAGATGGAGGCAAAGAAAGACAACAGGATGCTACTGCTAAAATAGGGCAAGAAGAGGGAAGCCCTATAGAGGATATGGCAAGTATCAAGAAATTGGCATTACTTTATTTCACGAAAGAAAGAGGGCATTCACCAGTGCCTGAATACACAGAGGAAAGAGGACATTCCCTAGTGCCTAAGTGTAGCACCCTAAAATTGGTGCAATAAACCTTAGCAATAATTAAAATTACCTTAGTAATAATTCAAATTCAAATTTTAACCCTAAACCACCCGTTAACTGCCTGTTAAACTACTTTCCTCATTTTTTGCATCATTTTTAGGATTTGTTGTGACCGTTGGACGATATCATCGTCAATCAGACGATATCGCCTCAGATCGGATGATTTTGTCTGGACTATAATGTCCAGATGATTTCATCCCAAAACTAATTTTTCATAATTAGCTTTTGTTTCAACGTCTCTAACCTGGGCAAAAGCATGTCTGCACGATTACAGACTTCCCCCGTTGGAGATCTCCCAAATTGGGATGATCTCCAACCTCCCAACCTCCTTGTTGAGAAGCAACACACCCCCACTGAAAAATGAATTTCCATCCTTTGAAAACTTTGAGCTTTCATTTTGCAGTAAGGACCCTCTTGATATTTTTCAGGTTTTAATTCCAAATTTGCTTGCCTCCTTTTCCAAGTTGTGCTTTAGTATTCTTGCATCTGGCTTTGATTTATTCCAGAGTTCATTTTTCACATGTTAGAATCATTGCTGATTAAAGGAAATCTTACACCGGTATGAAAAAAATGCAGAAAACAGATAGATAAATTCATTGAAAATCAAAACTTTCCATTTTTGGCAAAGTCACGAAATCGCGACACTTCCATTTATGGAAATGTCGCGAAATCGCGACGAGTTTCAAGAAAATCGGCTAAGTCAGAAAAACGTAGCGAAATCGTGACACTTCCATTTTTGGAAATGTCGCGATATCGCGACACTTCCATTTTTGGAAATGTCGCGATATCGCGACACTTCCATTTTTGGAAATGTCACGAAATCGTGACACTTCCATTTTTGGAAATGTTGCGAAATCGCGATCGGTTAGGAGAGAGAAATCCTGATCGTACGGAACGTCGCGAAATCGGGACATGTCGCGTTTTCGCAGCTGCAAGAGAGAAGCAAGGTGCAAGGGTGGAAAACATCGCGATATCGTGACACATTTTGGAAGAAAGCTGCAAGTGTGAAAAATGTAGCGAAATCGTGACACTTTCCATTTTTGGAAATGTCGCGATATCGCGACACTTCCATTTTTGGAAATGTCGCGATATCGCGACACTTCCATTTTTGGAAATGTCGCGATATCGCGACACTTCCATTTTTGGAAATGTCACGATATCGCTACAGTTTTGGAGAGAGAAAGCCAGAGTGTACGGAATGTCACGAAATTGTGACATGTCGCGTTTTCGTGGCTACAAGGAGAGAAAAGAGCAGAAAGGAGAAAGTGTAGCGAAATCGCGATGTTTTCGGCAAGGGGGCCCAGGGCGTACGGACCGTCGCGATTTCGTGACATGTCACGAAATCGCGACAGTCCCAGTCAAAGCACAGCAAGAGGAATCGGATGAAAAATGGTTAAGGCAAAAACATGTCATGAAACATCGTGATTTTGCGACATCGCGAAATCGTGACGATTTATCGATGAGGGCTGAAGGCATGAAGGGTGTCGCGAAATCGCGACACAATCCAAAGAAAGGATCAAGGGCGTACGGATCGTCGCGATTTCGTGACATGTCGCGAAATCACGATAGGTCCAAGACAAAACCAGCAAAAGAGAAATCAAAGTGCAAGAAAAGTCTAAGGCAAAAGAACGTCGTGAAATCGCGACAGTTTCGAAAGAAAGTGCCGAGTGTCAGAAAGGTCACAAAATCACGACGTCGCGATTTACGCCAAATCGTGACAGCCAAAGGGAAGGTACGAGAGCCGAAGAAGAGGTCACGAAATTGCGACGTCGCGATTTCGCGATGTCACGAAATCATGATGAACAAAGAAGAGCCAGGGGCAAGTCAGAAAAGAGGCACGATTTCGCGACATGTCGCGAAATCGCGACACATTGCGGTTTCGCTGCCAAACAAGCAGAAAAGTTGCCAAGGCATGAAAAGGTCACGATTTCGCGACATGTCGCAAAATCGTGACATGTCGCATTTTCGCGGTCGTGGTGAGCAAGAAGTGCCTATGGAAGGAAGGTGTCGCGAAATCGCGACATCGCGATTTCGCGACGCAAGGAAGCCAAGGCAAGGTGCACATCACGAAATCACAACGTCATGAAATAGCGACATGATTGGGACAAAGTTGCAAGACGTTGGACAGGTCACGATTTTGCGACATGTCGCAAAATCGTGACATGTCACATTTTCGCAACTTGGGCAAAAAGGGGGCCAGAATGAAAAAATAGCTAAAGTGGACACATGTCACGATTTTGCGACACGTGTCAAGGCGAAGCAGACCACGTATCAGATAAATAGAGCCGACATGCAAGTGAACATTAGGGTTTTAAATCTGATTTAATAATTAAAGTTTTGATTTAATATTTTAAAAAATACTAATCCATCTTTTGTTCTTTCATGCAGGAAGCCATCTGTCACTTGCATGATAACGGAGAAATGACCATAAAGACAAAGTTAAGTGCAAATTAATTAAAGACAGCCATATTGAAGTAAAAGATGCCGAAAATTGTTGTTTCATCCAAATTTTACAGATCTGGCCACAAAGAGACTTTACGGTGACTAAGCAGCTGCCCATTTAATGGAATGTGTCGAAATTGGCCAAAAAATGAAAATATCTACACTCAGTTACCGGGATTTCCCGATGGATGCATTTAATGAAAATTTATGGCAAAATTAATGGCTTGCAGAGATTTTCAACTCAGGGATGGCTTTGCGGAGATGAAATGTCAGGAAGGTGGTGATTCATCCAAATTACCCGAGGGCATTAATGAAGACATTTATTCACAGTTGCGGGTGAATGCAAGTGGCATTCGAATTCTATCTTCTCCATTTATGGCAAGTGACTGCACTGATTTGCAGAATGGTTAAGTTTTATCCGAACTTTATTTTAAAAGAGCTTATATTGTAAAACCCGGGTCCTAGGGTTCAAGATGATAAGATTTAGGGTTTGAGAAGAAGATATTTCTGAAAAGATCAGGGTCTATCCTGAGTCTATAAATACTTATTCTAAATATAATCGCAAGAGGCGGAGACTTAGAAATAAAATGCTATTGAAGCAATTTCTTACAAATTTTGTTAAATACTTTGTTTCTGGACTTGGAGTTGATGTGCTTTTGTTTTCTGTGATAGCATGGCCAGGAGCCTAATCTTTTGCAGATTGTGATAAGTTCATCTCCTTTTGTTTTCCGTTTCTTTAAAGTTTATTAAATATATGTCGTGAATCTGTGTTATCAAGATTAAATATGTTGTTAGGCTTCAGTTGTTCTATTGTATGCTAGGGAAAATTATAGATTTGAGGTTCATGTTTGTTCTAATTGCTCTGTCATCATTGTGCGAGCTAGGCTGCTGGTGAAAGATATCAATTTTAACCGACTTCCCTTCAATTTATAATTTTATGTTAGATCTGTTCCATCTCTGCCTTATGCTCTTAGTAGAAAGTGATCTTAGAAAACTGGACACTTTCTTCTTTGATTTGTTCTGTTGTGAAGCTGATAGTATAAATAAAATTGGTAGTTTTGTTTTATAGCTAAGTTTGATAAACTTCTCTTTTTGCCTTACCCTACCCTCTTTGTTTTACTGTGAAATGATCCATTTTTATTTTCTTTAATTTGTCCTTTATTTAAATCTGCTGACCCATAAGAGCTAGATCAAAGAATTAACTTTAAATTTAATTGTCAACAAGTGACAACTCCCAAACACTACTGAGCAAGTTCAGAGCTCGTTGTAAGGTAGCAGACAGTCCGTATTGAAGAATATTCCAGAAGTGGAAAAGAGTGAATTGACATTCGACCCGACTCTGTAACTCACACCTTGGATAACCATCTAGATCCTAAAGTGAGTGGGATTTATCTCGTATAAGTGTTATCAGAGTTTCATGCTCCTTCTTCACGGGGTGTGTATGAAAGTCGGACCAAAATTTAAAAATGGCGCTAGAAGGAGGGCCTGAACTTGCATTCTTAGTGTGCTTGAGTTGAGAGATCTGACTGTATGTGGTACTTGACAAATGCTATATTTTATCCAAGGTCTGGTAGCCAATTTTTCTTCCTCCTCAACATTTAAAATTTTTTTGTTTGAGTTTTTCCTGAACAGCAGAACTTAACACCAACATTTAAAAATGGCAAGCTGGTTAGGTGCCACTGCTTTGAATATTTCGGGTATAGCCCATGACCTGCCCAGAAATTCGGAAAGATATCTCCCCAGATATAAACATGATGGGACAAGGATAGTAGAGGAACATCTGCTAGCATTCAAGAATGCTTTGAAATTATTAAATATACAGCATGAAGATGTTGCTTGCAGATTGTTCCCGTTCACTCTCCAGGAAGGAGCTTATGACTGGTTTCTAAATCTCACTAGCAATTCTGTTACCAGTTGGAATGACCTAGAGAAAGTTTTTATATCACAATATGGGGATGTGATAGACCCCAGTGTGTTATACCAACAATTTTCCAGCATCAAGAGAGAGTCGAGAGAAACTGTCAGGTCATTCAATATGAGGTTCCAAAGAGCTTACGATAGAATGACTGGTCATTACATCCCAAATGCAAATTTGGCCTTAGAAATCTATAAGAATGCATTGGATTCAGTGACCTCTATTTTCCTCAAGAGAGACATCAATATCACAACCCTGGCAGGAGCTTATAAAGAGGCTTTAATTCTTGAAAGACAGTTAGGACCTCAAATTCTGAGCAGTCCTTTGATATCCTATGTTACACAGAACATGCTTATTTTGGATCCCATTCCACATCATGAATTAGTACCAACATGTCATGCTCTACCCAAGGAGACTCCGTTAACTGTAACATCCACTCAGACATGTGCAAAATATAGAGAAAGGTTACGACAAGTTCAAAGTGGAAGTGCTTGAAGTAAACATTTGTGATCTAGCATTACCCAAATCTGAAGTTTTTCCTGGTGAGTTAAATTTTCCTAGGAACCAAAGAAATATTGATATTTTTGGTTCATCCAAAAATAGTACAACCAGGGTTTCAGGTTCTTTCACTTTTCTCGAAGAGTCGGAAAGTCTTGTAGAGACTCCTATGGATGAAATGCAATATTTTCAACAGTTCAAAAGGGACAGTTATAATTTGAGATGTGAGAGTCCAGAACCTAATAATGATCCTTCCTCATCGGAGGATGATGAAAGTGGGATTCAATATCACTATGCAGAAGTAATCGAGGAGAAGGATAACATCATTGAGGATATGAAGGAAATTGAAGCTGACATCACCCTCCATGAACTGGCCCAGATTGTTGAACAAAAAGATAACTTGATTGAAGCTTACTCTGGACCACCTATTGAATTTCAAGAAGAGGAGGAAAAGATAGTAAATGTGAATGTGGTCAGCCAACTTGGAATAGGTGAAGAGTCTCAATATAAGCCTGGTAACTACTGAACATAATATCAAAGAAAAGGTTGTAAACTGTGTTGATGCAGATATTGGACTTTATAATTTGGCAACTGAGAAGGTGAGACTAGGTACAGCTCTGAAAAATTACAACAATTATGTTTGGACATTACACATTGATGGGGTTAAATCTAAGCAAGGCTTAGGTGAAAAAGCAAATTATGAAAATTCTACTAGAGGGATAAAAATTGAAGTCTTGGATATAGAAGCGGTAGAGCAACCACAAAATGTTCAAGTTGTTAAGAACCAGGACATACGGATAAAATATGATCTCTTTCGGTTGTCACATAAATACGAAGATGTGGTGGTCTGGGTCTATAAGGGCTTTAAGGTATTTGATCCTGGGGGTTTTTACATTCCGTCCTTTTGAAAGAATTCTACAAACCCTTCAAGTAGAAGCATAAACATGTTATCATATGATTTGTTATTATATGATTTGTTTAAATTGAAAGAGTTGCATATTTGTTTTTCAGTGGGACAAGATCCATAAAAAAAATAATAAAAAATAAAAAATAAAAAAAAGGAGAGAGGGAAGACGGTAAACACAAGTTTTTCCCAGGTAACAGAAAAATTTGGAAGCATAGTCTGGAGTGCATTTCGTCAACAGGACCTGAAAGGTAATTTTTCTAAATTTACTTGCAAATGGTCAAATTTTTTTTAAGGCACTAGTTCTCTGCTTTTCCATCTACTACATATTTTGAGTCACAAGGAAGTTGTAACATGTGTATACATTGTAAATAAGCTTTAAAGTTGTTTTATTTCCTTTAGTGCCTGTACAGTTTTATTTTGTTTTATTTGATTTTGTTTTATTTTCAATGTCTGTACAATTTATTTTGTTTTTTAAGTTTCAGTTTATTTTAGTTTTCCTTAGAAGTCTGTACAAAGTTCTTTAGCTTTTAAGAATTCTGTTCTTTAACCTTTGCCTGAGCATCAATGAAAAAGTCAGCCTTCTAAAGATTGTTTCATTATGAGTCCAGAATCCAGTGTTCATTATCATAATTGTGAGATAGTATGTTTTAACGGAACAATGGAACTATTTTTTTAGTCAAAACAACAGTGGAAGGATGATTGGATTTTGTGTCTTGCTTGCCACAGTTGTTTTAATTATAAAGAAACTGCTATGCTGTTTGGTTGGAGAAACTCCCGGGGAATCCAAGAAAAGTTGGTTATAAGAGGGGACTATGATTCATGTAATTATTTGAGTATCCATAGAGGCTATCAGTGCCTAGGCTGAAGCAGTTCCAGATTGATGAAATATTAAAAAGAAAATTGTTATTCTTTCTAAGGCTTTTTCAGATGTTGATGTATTTCAAAATAAAGAGATGAGAGTTGAACAAGACAACATGAAATTGGCACTCTGTTATTTCCAATATATATATATATAAAAAAAAGAGATAAAAAAGAAAAAAAAAAAGAGTTATATAATGAAAGAGGCAGCCAAGACTTCAAAAGATGTTTTTCTTCTACCGAGTTGTAGATTCTACCTTACAGTTGTAAATTTGGGTCATGTAAATCTAAAGGGTAACTCTGTCGGGGCTGTGAAAGGCTAAACTAGTAAATAGAGATCTACTCGGTTTCCCATTTTTACAATCTAGAAAAGCTGACCAATCCAGAGTTCAACATTCGATCCAGTCATTCTTGAAGAAAGTTTTATACGCTTGTAATTGCACATCAGAAATCTTCCTTAAGTAATTCAGCCTAGTATGTCCTTGGGAAATTTTAACAACTATCAGTTAGTAGTCAATTTATTTTGAAGAATATCTGTGGCAAGGCAAGATACATGGTCTATGTTGTTTTGAAACTAGAGTCCTGGGTTCTAAAATAATGCTACTATTTTACCCGCAGATATCGCCATTTGTTGAGAAGCAACACACCCCCACTAAAAAATGAATTTCCACCCTTTGAAAACTTTGAGCTTTCATTTTGCAGTAAGGACCCTCTTGATATTTTTCAGGTTTTAATTCCAAATTTGCTTGCCTCCTTTTCCAAGTTGTGTCAAAGTTTCAGTATCTTGCATCTAGCTTTGATTTATTCCAGAGTTCATTTTTCACATGTTAGAATCATTGCTGATTAAAGAAAATCTTACACCGGTATGAAAAAAATGCAGAAAATAGACAGATAAATTCATTGAAAATCAAAACTTTCCATTTTTGGCAAAGTCACGAAATCGTGACACTTCCATTTATGGAAATGTCGCGAAATCGCGACAGGTTTCAAGAAAATCGGCTAAGTCAGAAAAACGTAGCGAAATCGTGACACTTCCATTTTTGGAAATGTCGCGATATCGCGACACTTCCATTTTTGGAAATGTCGCGATATCGCGACACTTCCATTTTTGGAAATGTCGCGATATCGCGACACTTCCATTTTTGAAATGTCGCGATATCGCGACACTTCCATTTTTGGAAATGTCGCAATATCGTGATCGGTTAGGAGAGAGAAAGCCCGATCGTACGGAACGTCGTAAAATCGCGACATGTCGCGAAATCGCGACATGTCACGTTTTCGCGGTTGCAAGAGAGAAGCAAGGTGCAAGGGTGGAAAACGTCGCGATATCGCGACACATTTTGGAAGAAAGCTGCAAGTGTGAAAAACGTAGTGAAATCGTGACACTTTTCATTTTTGGAAATGTCACGATATCGTGACACTTCCATTTTTGGAAATGTCACGATATCGTGACACTTCCATTTTTGGAAATGTCACGAAATCGCGACAGTTTTGGAGAGAGAAAGCCAGAGTGTACGAAATGTCACGAAATCATGACATGTCGTGTTTTCGCGGCTACAAGGAGAGAAAAGAGCAGAAAGGAGAAAGTGTAGCGAAATCACGACGTCGCAATTTTGTGACGTCACGAAATCACGATGTTTTCGGCAAGGGGGCCCAGGGCGTACGGACCGTCACGATTTCGTGACATGTCACGAAATCGCGACAGGTCCAAGTCAAAGCACAGCAAGAGGAATCAGATGAAAAATGGTTAAGGCAAAAACATGTCATGAAATCGCGACGTCACGATTTTGCGACGTCGTGAAATCACGATGATTTATCGATGAGGGCTGAAGGCATGAAGGGTGTCGCGAAATCGCGACACAATCCGAAGAAAGGCTCAAGGGCGTACGGACTGTCGTGATTTCGTGACATGTCACGAAATCACGACAGGTCCAAGACAAAGCCAGCAAAAGAGAAATCAAAGTGCAAGAAAAGTCTAAGGCAAAAGAACGTCGCGAAATCGCGACAGTTTCAGAAGAAAGTGCCGAGTGTCAGAAAGGTCGCGAAATCGCGACAGCCAAAGGGAAGGTACGAGAGCCGAAGAAGAGGTCATGAAATCGCGACGTTGCGAAATCGTGACGAACAAAGAAGAGCCAAGGGAAAGTCAAAAAAGAGGCGCGATTTTGCGACATGTCGTGAAATCGCGACACGTTGCGGTTTCGCTACCAAACAAGCAGAAAAGTTGCCAAGGCATGAAAAGGTCACGATTTCGTGACATGTCGCGAAATTGTGACATGTCGCATTTTCGTGACTATGGTGAGCAAGAACTGCCTATGGAAGGAAGGTGTCATGAAATCGCAACATCGCGACACAATTGATGAAGTAAAGCCAAGGCAAGGTGCACGTCACGAAATCGCGACGTCACGATTTCACGACGTCGCAAAATCACGACGCGATTGGGACAAAGCTGCAAGACATTGGATAGGTCACGATTTCGCGACATGTCACGAAATCGTGACATGTCACATTTTTGCGACTTGGGCAAAAAGGGGGCCAGAATGAAAAAACAGCTAAAGTGGACACGTGTCGTGATTTTGTGACACGTGTCAAGGCGAAGCAGACCACATATCAGATAAATAGAGCCGACATGCAAGTGAACATTAGGGTTTTAAATCTGATTTAATAATTAAAGTTCTGATTTAATATTTTAAAAAATACTAATCCATCTTTTGTTCTTTCATGCAGGAAGCCATCTGTCACTTGCATGATAACGGAGAAATGACCATAAAGACAAAGTTAAGTGCAAATTAATTAAAGATAGCCATATTGAAGTAAAAGATACCAAAAATTACTGTTTCATCCAAATTTTATAGATCTGGCCGCAAAGAGACTTTACGGTGACTAAGCAGCTGCCCATTTAATGGAATGTGTCGAAATTGGCCGAAAAATGAAAATATCTACACTCAGTTATCGGGATTTCCCGATGGATGCATTTAATGAAAATTTATGGCAGAATTAATGGCTTGCAGAGATTTTCAACTCAGGGATGGCTTTGCGAAGATGAAATGTCAGGAAGGTGGTGATTCATCCAAATTAACCGAGGGCATTAATGAAGACATTTATTCACAGTTGCGGGTGAATGCAAGTGGCATTCGAATTCTATCTTCTCCATTTATGGCAAGTGACTGCACTAATTTGCAGAATGGTTAAGTTTTATCCGAACTTTATTTTAAAAGAGCTTATATTGTAAAACCCGGGTCCTAGGGTTCAAGATGATAAGATTTAGGGTTTGAGAAGAAGATATTTCTGAAAAGATCAGGGTCTGTCCTGAGTCTATAAATACTTCTTCTAAATGTAATCGCAGGAGGCGGAGACTTAGAAATAAAAGGCTATTGAAGCAATTTCTTACAAATTTTGTTAAATACTTTGTTTTTGGACTTGAAGTTGATGTGCTTTTGTTTTCTGTGATAGCATGGCCAGGAGCCTAATCTTTTGCAGATTGTGATAAGTTCATCTCCTTTTGTTTTCTGTTTCTTTAAATTTTATTAAATATATGTTGTGAATCTGTGTTATCAAGATTAAATATGTTGTTAGGCTTCATTTGTTCTATTGTATGCTAGGGAAAATTATAGATTTGAGGTTCAGGTCTGTTCTAATTGCTCTGTCCTCACTGTGTGAGCTAGGTCGCCGATGAAAGATATCAATTTTAACCGACTTCCCTTCGGTTTATAATTTTCTGTTAGATCTGTTCCATCTCTGCCTTATGCTCTTAGTAGAAAGTGATCTTAGAAAACTGGACACTTTCTTCTTTGATTTGTTCTGTTGTGAAGCTGATAGTATAAATAAAATTGGTAGTTTTGTTTTACAGTTAAGTTTGATAAACTTCTCTTTCTGCCTTACCCTACCCTCTTTGTTTTACCATGAAATGATCCATTTTTATTTTTTTTAATTTGTCCTTTATTTAAATCTGTTGACCCATAAGAGCTAGATCAAAGAATTAACTTTAAATCTGATTGTCAACAAGTGACAACTCCCAAACACTACTGACCAAGTTTAGAGCCCATTGTAAGGTAACAGACAGTCCGTATTGAAGACTATTCCAGAAGCGAAAAAGAGTGAATTGACATTTGAACCGACTCTGTAACTCACACCTTGGATAACCAGCTAGATCCTAAAGTGAGTGGGATTTATCCCGTATAAGTGTTATCAGAGTTTCATGCTCCTTCTTCACAAGGTGTGTATGAAAGTCGGACCAACACTCCTTCTTGTGCCTATTTAATCTTAGGCCCTCCCCTTGACATTCCCCTGGCTAAATTTTTTTGCACTTCAAGTTTTACATGCATTAGAATGTCTTAGACTACTGTTTGCCTTTGTCCTTTTTCAAATTTTCTTGCAGGAACTTTGTTATTTTTTAGCCAGAGCAAGCTCAGATCATCGTAGACGATCCTATACAATCTCGGATGATCTCACACCAATTCGAGACAATTTTGACTACAGTCAACATTGGGGGCAATCAGTGCCCTGAGTTTGCATTCTTTCTCCATTATCTATTGTTTTGTTCTGCATTAGTTAGACTTATTACTATTTTGCATTTTGGAGTTCACCCATATATCTTAAGTGCATGATAAGATCATAATTTATCATTAGAATACTATAATTCACTTGAATATCTATTCGTAAATATCATTTTAGTATCTATATTGTCATTTTACATCATTACCCTCTATTGGAATAATTGCATTTTATGTATTTTGTATCTATTTCTCTGATTGCAAGTCTCTGATGAATTCGTATGACGAATTCGTCAGATCTCAGATGATCTTGTCTGATCACAGATGATCCTGTCAGATCAGAGGTGATCCTGACTGCTTCAAAAATTAGAACCTCCATCAGACATCCGGATCAGGTATGACTTTTTAATCTAGCTTATTCTCTGTGTTTTTTGTTCAAATCTATTTTTTGTATGCATTTAAATCTGCATTTCATATAGAACAATTTATATTCATTTGGAAAAACCTGGGAGTTGAATGATTAAAGATAAAATTGAACACATCAAACACATTCCCAACCTAGGCGTGGAAACTGCCATTCAAAAGTTTCCTGGTGAACCCACCATCCATCGAAAAATCACCTTAATATCCCTCCCTCGAGAGGCGGGACCTCCAAAGGGCCTCTCAGTCCGAGGTGTTGTCCCATCCTTCCCGCATCCCCTTCCGGGCGCGGATCCTTTAGCCTGAATGTAAGGGTGCAGAAAATTTGGGACGATACATTTTGGTGAACCCGACGTGAAACTAAAACCTTTTGAAAACCAAAAAAAAATAAAATAGATGCATTTAAAATCATTAGAAAACTACTAAGTTGCATATCATGTTTAGATGGTAGATCCTAAGAAAATACAAGCAGTTGCTATAAATGTTAAAAATCAATTAATAGCCATAGAGGTTGATTCTTTGTTTAGAACATCTCAAACATACAGAGTCCTGCCTTTGTGGGACGAACTTAATAGGAGACTAGGTATCATTTCATCTAGGTCAATAGAACTTAAACAAATCAAGAGGCTTGCCCTAGATAGAATCCTGGATCCTCATAAACTTATTTTTTATCATGAACTTCAGAGAGCTTGCCATAGGTGGTTAGCTTATAGGAGAGCTCTTGTGTCTTCAAAATTGTTCACCTTCGAGGAATACCTCGAGAACGTAGCCACTATACACCAATTCCTAGGTCATGTAGAAGATCAAGAGGTCATTCTTACGAATAGGGAAAGATGGAGGAGAGTTCCTAGGATGTGTTATATCGAGAGTATTGCCACGAGATTTACTTTTACAAAACATAATCTGAAATAGATAATATCACCATAGCACTTTTTGTCAAATTCTTGAAAGAAAATTTTCAATTTGAAGAAGAACATTTCATGACTCCTGAAGAACTTGAGCCCATTAATGATATTTATAAATTGTTTATAGAAAACTAGATCATTGTTTTCATTATTATTATTTCTTACATTTTGTGTGCTATTTGTTATCTTTATAATATTGTTATAAAAAAACAAGAAAAACCAAAAAACATAACAAAAATCAAAACATTTTATTTTAAATACTATAGTAGGTATATAATTAAAATATATACCTCTTAAGCTTGTTGCATATATATATATATAAATATATATATTTGCTGAAATCTAAGTTTAAGCACAATGACTAAACTTAGGAATGGTAAACAAACTGAAGAAGAAGAAGAAGAAGATTGGTTAGGCAAGAAAAAAAAAATTAAATGCCCTTTCTGAGGATCCAATTCAAGAAGGAGAAACTCTAGAACAGCCAGAAGATGACTTGGTTGAAGAAAATGAACAATAAGAAAATGTTAGAGAGGAAGGATCCTCATCCCCTAGAATGGCTCCAGACGAAACTGTTACTTTTGATAACATAGATCTTTTTTGGAAATTCTTCAATAATAATATTGGTGCTCTTAATATGGTAGTTCATATTGATAGGGGACAAATTAGTGACACACAAGCAGCCATGGAACATATGTTTAACATACACACTAATCCCTTGTCCTTCGTTGATCAAGAAAGTGATAAAGCTGGACCATCCAATATGGATATGGCCGCTATAATTCAGAACATGCAAAAACAACAGGTTACCCAACCTCCTAAGGAACCTTTTATTGAGCCTAAAATCATGCACACATGAAAGAGACCTTCATTCACTACTTTATTTCACCAAACTATTGATCAATATGCTTCAAATCGACAAAAACCTAAAAACAATACAAACACCAATTTTCAACAATCTGGGATACAACATAATACAACTTCAAAACTTCTTCATAACACCCTTCCTACCAAAAATTAATACAATAGCAATATAGCATCTAATCTTCATGTCCCTCCATCATATGCTCACCAATCCCATATTCATGCTCCACTGAATCAATATGGTGGGAAAACTAGTAATCTGGAAGCCATGGTGAAACAGTTAGCTTCCCGCATGGACCAGATGGATCCCTACCGTCCCTCGTACAATTATTGAGAGATGTGTAGTCAACCTCTAGATCCTATAGTTGTAGCACAACCATACCCTAAACATTTTTCCATGCCCGTCCTGCCTATATATAAAGGAACTGAAGATCCCATAGAGCATCTTCACATGTTTAGGATAGAATGTCATGATATATCACATGATTACTTGTTATTACTAAAAATGTTCCCAAAAATTTTAGGGGGAATGGCATTAGAGTGGTACTATCAATTGCCCACTCATTCTTTGAGAAATTTTGAAGAGACCGCTGAATCTTTTGTGCATCAATTTAGTGCCTATATCGAAAGGCATGTAACCATTAAATATTTGTACAACTTAAAACAAGACAAAGATGAATGTTTTGTTGATTTCTTAGCTAGATGGAGGCAGTTGACAGGAAAACAACACTTTGTGCTACCTTATAGGGAAATGTTGGACATTTTTATTAATAATTTGCAAGAACAAAAATCTTATGAGTTATCAACTACTACCTTAACTACCTTCGATCAGGCTATAGAATTAGCTCGAAGAGTAGAAGATGCTCTCATTAGGAGAGGCCAACTTAGGAAGAAAGATGATGAGAAAAAATCCAGAAATCAATATAAAAACAAACAAGTTGTAGGTGACGGAGTTACTGACAGCAGAAATGTTGCTAATATCAATACAATGAAGACAACAAATTTTTTTTATATTGAAACCTCCTGATAAACCTCCTCGAGAGTTTACTAGATTGAATCAACCATTATCAACTATTCTACCCCAATTACTCGAAAGAGGTTTGATTCAATTATCGGCTATTCGGGAACCTGATCCAACCATACCCGGATACAGATTCGATTTACACTGTGATTTCCATAGAGGGCCTAGACATTCTACCAACTCTTGTAAAAGGTTAAAACATAAAATACAAGATCTGATTGATAATAATGAGATGGAGGTGCAAGCCTTCCAAAATGCTCCTAATAATGCTCAAAAGAACATTCCTCAAAATCAAAATCAAAATGCTAATCAATCATTAGATATATTTCAACATACTTTACCAAAACATGGTAAAGATGTGGCCAATCAAATTGAGCATCATAATGTCCCTCCTCCTACCCGATATGTAGAAACTATTAGCGGACATTTACCTAATCATGATTTACAAAAATTTGACACAACTTTATCCATGGTCACGACCAAGCCCCTCCATAATATTCAAACACCGGATCTCAGTGATGTAGAAACGGATACTAAAAATGAAATAGAAATCACTTCAAATCAATCGAATAGTTCTAAAGATGAATCAGATCCTATTCAACCTATCACAGATTCTATGGTTCCGGAAGAACCATTTCCTAGAAGAGTTACTACTCGACCCTCTTCTAATCAGTTCCTTTATAATTAACAAGCTATAAATACTAGACCAAGACCTATTTAGCATCCTCAATATAACATTGTAGGTGCCATCGGAGTCGTTACCAGACAACAAGCTCAAAATTTTCAACAAGAACCAAATCAGAACGATGGATCAATTCCATTTATTTTGAAAAATCCCAATAAAGGGAATCATGCTCCTAATGTTCAATATAAACCCCCTTATAATATTAATGAGCAATTATCCAATACTACAACCAAAATTTCCATTTTGGACCTATTAAGATCTTCTCCTACCCATAGAGATGAATTGATGCTCACATTAAGCCAAATGATGGTACCACAAAACATTCAACCTGAAGCCATGACCAATACTATCATCACTAGAGAAGTTGATTGTATTGACTTTCGGGATACAGATATCCCGCAACATAGTTTACATAAGGATAATCCCTTATATATTACTGCCCTAATTGGAGATGTAGCAGTCAAAAGGGTCTTGATTGATAATGGTTCATCTCTAAATATTTGCACTTTTGACTTCTACCAAAGATTTGGGTTTAGAAGTGATGAAATGAAGAAAACTGACATGATCATAAAAGCTTTCAATGACAAAACACAAGAAACATGTGGAGTTATCCCCATACCATTGCAAGTTGGTCCGAGAACCTTAGATACGACTGTTTTTATTGTACATTGCCCCGCATCATACAATATACTCTTGGTTCGTCCTTGGATCAATGCAATGCAGGTTGTCCCATCAACTTTACACCAATGTGTTAATTTCGAATTTAAAAATTAGTTGGTCACTATCCATGATTATCCTAGACCCTTTAATATGTGTGCTTTTGCAGAACCTATTGGAGTCCAATTTTGCCCTGCTCTGTCATCCACACATCCTAATTCTTATTTTTCATCTAAACAATCTTCTAAACAAACCACACTAGAACCTCAAAAAGATCTTAAATCCACAACCAATCCTTCATGTTCTGTCCCTATCATTTCAAAACCTATAGACCCATCTATTAACACCTCCACATTATCTACATCTATCCTACCTTCCACATCTAAAGATATAGGGAATGATCCTTCTACATCTTATGCTCTTTCTGATGAAATCTTACCTGATTTATCTAAAATTCTTATATCAGAAAAAACAAATAATTCTATGCAAAATTCCATTATCTTAAGTAATTTGCTGCCATCTCCTCGTACTTTGGGCCTCCCACAACCTATGGGAAGTACTTACCAAGTCGAGAGTTGTGCCTTCATTTATAAGGGATATGACTAGGGAAGAATACCTAGGAATATCAAAACTCATCATGAGGGATATGCTCGATGTTATTTTACTAATGAGTATATTAAAGCTAAACCTATAATGCTTAAAATGGGATATAAAGGGAAAGGCTTGGGACCTTTCCAAGATGGTATGAAAGAACCCTTTGAGGTAGAACCATGGCCCGCCCGATGTGGTGTGGGCCTATTTCCTAGTAAGGGTCAACCCTTCCCTTTTGAAGATGATGATCAACTCATATGTTATCAAGATTATTTGGATGGGCATGATGATTTACCTCTAAAAAATTAGCCATTTACATGCAATATGCTATCCATAGCTTATCCTAAAATGATTGTTGAATCCGATGATGAGTTGGAAGGAGATATTTTCCATGATGTCTCCGTTGAAGAGATGTTACACAATGGTTTTTATTTTTATGGTTCTATACCTACTATAGCCCAGCTTGAGGCCATGACTCCTCAAGATGAATTATCCAAGTTGACCTTAAAATAATTACAAGAATTGGGTGTTTCACCCGCCCCACCTAATTTTGAAAGAGATCTACACATGGAAGTAGAAAACGTCATTAAAGTTAACATTGGAACTGAGGATAATCCCCACATAATCAATATTGGATCAGAATTAAGTCGGGAAAAACAAGAGCAATACATTGCATTCCTTAAATGATATGAAGATGTCTTTGCTTGGACATGTGAAGATATGCCGGGTTTAGACCCTTCGTAGTCATGCATCACCTAGTAGTCCATCCGGATGCTAAACCCTGTTAAACAGAAACTTAGAAAAATGCATCCCAAAGTGGCCTTGCTAGTCAAAGGAGAGTTAGAAAAACTCCTGAATGTTGTTTTTATACAAGCTATTGATTATGTTGAATGGATCTTGAATGTAGTTCCAGTCACCAAGAAAGAAGCTACCAAAGTTAGGGTTTGCACAGACTTTAGAGATATTAACGCTGCATGCCCTAAATATGATTTTCCTCTTCCAAACATGGATCAAATCATTTATTTTACTGCTAGGAGTGGAATGATGTACTTAATGGATGGATTTTTTGGTTATAATCAAATTAGGATAGCTCCTGAAGATCAGGCTAAAACAACCTTTATTACCCCTTGGGGTACCTTTTGTTGGAAAGTGATGCCATTTGGCTTAAAGAACGCAGGTGCAACCTATCAATGAGCTATGACTTATATTTTTCATGACATGATGCATGATATCCTACATGATTACATAGATGATATCATAGCTTGTTCCATCAAAGAAAATGATCACTTAAAATATTTAAGGACAGTGTTGGATCGGTTAAGGGAATATCTTATCCGACTAAATCCTGCTAAATGCATATTCGACGCTAAGTCCGACAAACTATTAGGGGTTATAGTTTCTTTATGTGGTATCGAAATCGACCCTCTCAAGATTGTGGCTATCATTGATATGCCCACACCTACCAATATATATGAGTTACGAAGTTTACAAGGTAAGCTTCAAGCTATCCGTCGCTTCATCGATAAGCTAGCGGACAAAACTGGTCCTTTTCTTAAGCTTCTTAAGAAGGATGTCCCTTTTAATTGGGATGACAAATATAAGGAAGCTTTTGAACTTCTCAAACAACACCTCCTTAACCCACCTATGCTTTCACCACCTAGACCTGATCACCCATTTATCCTATATATTTCAGCTTTAGATTTTGCTTTAGGAGCTATGATAACTGAACTTGATGATGAGAAAAGAGAACATGCTAATTATTATATTAGCCAAAATTTAAGTAGTTATGAAACCTACTACACAACATTAGAAAAACTATGTCTAGCAGTCATATTTTCTACACAAAAATTATGCCATTATATGCTCAATCGTAAAACTTATGTCATTGCTAAATATGATCCCTTGCGGTATCTCATGAGTCGACCTTATTTATCGGGTCGCACAAGCTAAGTGGGTTCTTGCTTTGAGTGAGTTTGAACTCATGTTTATAGGATAGAAGTCTGTTAAGGGTCAAATCATAGCAGATCAATTAGCTGTTGCACCCTTAGAGTCTACCCATCCCCTCATCATTGAGTTTCCTGATGAATGCCTTCAATTAGAGGCAGACCATGTTGAACAATGGTCATTATACTTTGATGGAGCCCGATGCATGAGTGGGGCTGGTGCAAGTATTATTTTAATATCTCCATAGAAACACATTATACCTTTGTCATTTAAATTAACATTTGCTTGCACCAATAATACTGTTGAATATGAAGCTCTAATCCTTGGATTACGAGCTGCCTTGGCACTAAAAATTACACATCTGCTAGTTTTTGGTGATTCTCAACTTGTTATAAACCAAATTAATGAAGTTTATCAGACCAAAGATGATAAATTGCGTCCATATAAAACATATTTTTTACAATTAATATCTCTATTTGATCAAGTTACCTTGGAAGCTATTCCTCGAACTAGCAACTACGCGGCTGACGCTATGGTCGCAGCTGCATCTCTTCTGCCCTTGGAGTTAGATGACGAATATGCCACCATCATTATTCATCGACTCCAAGAACCTGCTACAAATAAGTCATGCTTAGAACCTTTGGATGAGTTTCTAATCAATGAAACTACTCCTAAACCTTGGTATATAGATATATTTGATTTTCTTCACAATGGGACTTTCCTTGCCAGTGCTAATAGAAACTAGCATCGGTTATTACGTAGATGAGCAAGTCGATTTGTAATAATTGGCAATACTTTATATAAGAGATATTTTGAATGTATACTATTTAGATGTTTAAATTTAGAAGAATCCAGATTAGCTTTAAGTGAAGCCCACGATGGATCTTGTGGAGGACACTTCAGTGGTAGAGTCATTGCTAAAAAGCTCCTTAGGATAGGATACTTTTGGCCTACCATGGAGAATGATGCACATCATTATGTGCACCATTGCGACAAGTGCCAGAAACATGGTGACCTTGTCCATGCCCTTGCACAAGAACTGCAGGCTATTTCATCTCCTTGGCACTTTTCAAAATGGGGCTTAGACATTATTAGTAAAATTAACCCTGTGTCATTTGATGGACACAAATTCATCATAACCGCCACTGAGTATTTCATGAAGTGGGTTGAAGCTATACCTTTAGCTTCCTACACTAGAACTCAAGTATCTAAATTTATTTTTAATTAAATCATTTGTAGGTTTGGAATTCCTGCAAATCTCATCTCAGACAATGGAACTTGTTTCAAAAATAAAGATGTTAAGAAATTATGCCAAAAATATAAGATTCAACATCGCTGGTCCACTCCCTATTATCCTCAGGGTAATGGCCAAGCGAAGCTTCTAAGAAAACCTTAATCAAAATTCTCAAAAAATTGGTCAATAAATCTGGCTGCGACTGGAACATTCAATTATATCCAGCTTTGTGGGCCTATTGAACTAGTGTTCGTACTTCCACAGGTACTTCACCTTTTGTTTTGGTTTATGGCGCTGAATTCGTTTTTCCCTTTGAATTAGAAGTTCCTTCTTTGGCTCTACTACTTCAAGATACCGAAGTAAGAGATGAATATCGAGCTGGCAGACTCAGTCAGCTGGAGCGCCTAGATGAAAAGTGCATCAATGCTTTGGAACATCTTCATGCCTACCAAAACAAGCTTAAAAGATCATATGCTAAGAAAGTTCATCATTGATCCTTTGAGGTCGACGACCTTGTTTTAAAAGAAAATAAAAAAAATACTAATGCAACTAAAGACCTTAAAGGTAAATTTGAGCCCAACTGGCTTGGATCATATATTATCACTGCTAAATTTGAATCGGGAGCATACAAATTATCTACCTTAGATGGTAAAGAACTTAAAGAACCCATGAATATTTTGCACCTTAAACGTTACTATGCATAAAAAAATGGTCATTTCATCATTGTATATATTTGTTTAACATATTTCAAAGAACCACTATCTTGTATTTCTTTCAATTTATAAACTTATAAATTCAACAACACCAAAAACATTCAAAATCATCAAAATATTCAAAAACATCTTTTATTTTTGTACCTCTCAATTTGTGCAGTATTGCAGTTATATTTTCAAATTATTTTGGATAAATTAGCATTTATTTGGAATCCCACACTTTCACATTCACATGAATAAATATCTTGATTTATTTGGTATGATTACTAATCTCTCTTATATCAAAGTCCACAAAATTCAATTAAATAAAGTTTTGAGCACAAAGAATTGATCTTGTTATTTACTTAAACCAAGCATATCTTTTCATAATAAAATGATTATATTTGTAATGTCCATGCTATGCTACATAGTAGAAGTGGTTTCTTGAGCGAAAAGTTTCCCCTGCTATCCTATCATGCACATAGTCTAGAATCTTTGAGAATTGACAAAAGGACAAGCTCACCCCTACCCGGAATAAAAATATTTTGCTCTACAGCTAATCCGAGCAAGTATCCCTAGAATAGGAAGCAAAAGAAAAGAAAAGTTCAAGAAAAAGAAAAATATTATTTCAGCATTATCTCAAATATCAAAGCAAAAGATACAAAAAAAGAAAAATACAGAAGAGAGCAAAGAAAGCAAAATGAGCAAAAGCAAAAGCAATAAAATCCCTTTCCCTACCCATTGAAAAGAAAAGAAGGGTTGATGAGCTTGAATCCTTGGAATTCTCAATTATTCAAAAACTGTGAGGTAAGCCCCATAACAGGTGGTTTGTGCCCAACCCGCTTGGCCTTGGGTAACTCCTAGCGTGGTGATATGTCCGTCACATTAGCAACCTTCTTTTGTACAGACCTATGTCTTCTTATGGATTAGCTAGCTCTTGATAACCCGACTTACATAGTAGTCTGGTATGGTTATATGCATCTAAATCATGGTTAATGAACACTTATTTGGTTAATTCAAATCACTTGTATCAAATTATGTTGCTCAAAACTGGTGAATGAACAAAGCAATTGCACACACATTTGTATTTGAGAGATTTTGTGTATCATTATGATAAATCAAGATAAAAAATGAACTCACATATGCACATGGTATTCCTTATAAATCTAACTTTTGTCTTTAAGATACTTTGAAATATTTTTGCAAATTGTTTGGAATAATTTCATTTTCTTCTCTGAGAACAGTTGTTTAGTATAAATACAACTACATGCATTACCAGAAACATCCAAATCATTTAAAAAAAAAAAAAAACATGCAATAAAGTTACATTTATATATAACTTTTGGCTTTCACGACGATGGTATAGTTCCAAAACCAAAATTGGAATTTTATGCCTAGCACAAGTCTTCATCGTCATATTTTTTGTTTATTTTCAAAAATTTAAAATCAACCATGCAATCAAACTATTATATCAATTTCTTCTTCGGATTTCACGATGATGGTATAAGTTTATACCTAAATATTCTATGCCTAGCACAAACCATTGTTTTAATTTTATTTTCCCATCTATTTCAAATCATAAAAACATGACTTAAATCATTATGTTACACAATTATGCTTTAAAAGAATGAATACTTATTCTATTTCATGACATTATGTTCAAATTCAATATTGCAACCATGGTATAATTCCTAGGGAATTATTCAAAAAATTTATCACACTTAGGAATTTATGCCTAATCATTTTTATTTCATGCATACTATTTTTATGAAAATCTGAAAACAAATCATCAAACCATCATTATCTCCATCATCACAACAAAGTCTTAAGATAGTCTCTTAAGCACTCTTTTACTTTTTAACAATATTTCTATACTAGGATTAGCTTGACGACCGAGTGAGCGGTGACTCCATGAAATGGTCTATAATAGTGACAATGTCCTTTGAAATTATTGTTAGAAGTCCCTTTTTATTTCTTTTATCAAATTATCTCACAAACAACCAATTTGTTTACATCAGATTATTTCATTTAAATTTTAAAAGCATGAAATTCAAAATTAAAGCATTCTAAACTAAGTTTAGACCCTTACCCATAGCCTGCGTCGAACCTTTGTCGATCTGTGCATTGTCTCAACCATCTTGTCTGCAGAACTCTAGAAATAAAAAAAATGAACAGTAACAATGAATTAGGGTTTTACCCTATTTTTCTTAATTTTATTTAAAAACAATTAAAAACTTTTTTTCAAATTTTGCTTTTTTGTGTTTTTACCTCAAACGTTCGATTTGGGTAAAAACACGGAGGGGGCACCATAGTAGTTGTCGTATGATTCGACCTAGAATCGTCGCCTAAAAATGAGAATAATTTTTGCTTTCTCGTAGATCGAGAAGAACTCATATTTAACGCATTTTCTTCGAAAAATTTGCTAAAGAGGGGGCAAAATGTAGCACCCTAAAATTGGCATAGTAAACCTTAGCAATAATTAAAATTACCTTAGTAATAATTCAAATTCAAATTTTAACCCCGAACCGCCCGTTAACCGCCTGTTAAACCGCTTTCCTCATTTTCTATGCCATTTTTAGGATTTGTTGTGACCGTTGGACGATATCATCGTCGATCAGACGATATCACCTCAGATCGAACGATTTCATCTGGACTTGAATGTCCAGATGATTTCATCCCAAAACTAATTTTTCATAATTAGCTTCTGTTTCAACAGTGTCTCTAACTTGGGCAAAAGCGTGTCTGCACGGTTAGAGACTTCCCCTGTTGGAGATCTCCCAAATTTGGATGATCTCCAACCTCCCAACCTCCTTCCTATGCCTATTTAATCTTAGGCCCTCCCCTTGACATTCCCCTGGCTGAATTTTTCTGCACTTCGAGTTTTACATGCATTAGAATGTCTTAGACTATTGTTTGCCTTTGTCCCTTTTCGAATTTTCTTGCAAGAACTTTATCATTTTTCAGCCGGAGCAAGCTCAGATCATCGCAGACAATCCTGTACAATCTCGGATGATCTCGTACCAATTCAAGATGATTTCGACTGCAATCAACATTGGGGGCAATCAGTGCCCTGAGTTTGCATTCTTTCTCCATTATCTATTGTTTTGTTCTGCATTAGTTAGACTTATTACTATTCTACATTTTGGAGTTCACCCATATAGCTTAAGTGCATGATAAGATCATAATTTGTCATTAGAATACTATAATTCACTTGAATCTCTATTTGTAATTATCATTTTAGTATCTATATTGTCATTTTACATCATTACCCTCTGTTGGAATAGTTGCATTTTCTGTATTTTGTATCTATTTCTCTGATTGCAGGTCTCTGACGAATTCGTCTAACGAATTCGTCAGATATCAGACGATCTTGTCTGATCGCAGATGATCCTGTCAGATCAGAGGCGATCCTGACTAATTCAAAAATTAGAACCTCCATCAGACATCCAGATCAGGTATGACTTTTTAATCTAGCTTATTCTTTGTGTTTTTTGTTCAAATCTATTTTTTGTATGCATTTAAATCTGCATTTCATATAGAATAGTTTAGATTCATTTGGCCAAACCTAGGAGTTGAATGATTAAAGATAAAATTGAACACATCAAACACATTCCCAACCCAGGTGTGGAAACTGCCATTCAAAATTTTCCTGGTGAACCCACCATCCATTGAAAAATCACCTTAATATCCCTCCCCCGAGAGGCGGGACCTTCAAAAGGCCTCTCAGTCCAAGGTATTGTCCCATCCTTCCTGCATCCCCCTTCTAGGAGTGGATCCTTTAGCCTGAAGGTAAGGGTGCAGAAAATTTGGAACGATATACTAAGTATGACGAGGAAGGAGCACTGCTTATTAGCAATGAGGCCAAGTTTTGACCACCAAAACCAGTACCTAGGAGGAAATGCCTACGGTGACTCCTCTTCTCGACAGAAGAAGAGAATGACCCAAAAGTCAACATTGTAGCCCAAACCCTTTGGGAATTGACAAATTAGAGCCCACAAGATGCAAGGACTTCTGGGAGCAATGATCAGGTCAATGCAACCTTGGAGGAAGCGTTGGAGTGGCAGACCAATTGCTGGATGGCCCAAAAATTTTTGGAGGACTACCAAAATGAGCATAGAGGGGAATTGGAAGAATGAGAAAGATGAATCACCTAGCTTGATCAATTGGTCTAGCAGTTGTAGGAGGAGAACCAACAACTCCAGGATAGGGGAATAGAAAGAAGGGATGCATCGACCCAAACTAACTAGGCAATAGAGGTCTCGATGAATTCTCCCACATCTACAGATTGAGTATTATCTTCAAGAGAATTTTGATCGGATCCCTGATAGAGCAGCCTAAAGGCAGGGGAGAATTCCTCTATTTTTAGGAGTGAAGGGGAAAGAAGTCCCACAACACCCCCTGTCATTGACCTAAGTGATACAGAGAAGGAAGAGGACAAAAAAAAATAGACAAGACTTGGGGATAAGGAAGAACTCCCTAGAACTAAGGAAGAAAGAGAACCTGAGGGGTCGATACAGGACAGACAAGGGGATGAAGAAGCACCCACAGGGATGGTAGCATAGGTCACCTAGAGTGAAGAGAATGCTCTAGGGATAGTAGAGTAGGCCCCTCAGAGTGAGAAGATGTCCGTCAAGGAGAAAGGGAAAACCCTTGTTCAAGCCATTGCATTTTCTACAGAGGCCAAAGGAAAAGGGCCCAGGACAGCTTGGAAGAAGGCGAAGGTGACCTTAACTAAGCTAGAAGAAGATGAGTGGGATATGCAGCCATTTGTAGAGAGGCAAAAATAGTTCAAACGACTACTCAAAGAGATAACAGTAGCTAAGGAGACTAGGAAGGCAACCTCGAGGATGTAGGGGGACTCTAGTATCTACATCAATCTGACAGAGGACAATTAGTTCTGGGAGATTTACGGGTCATCCTAGGGATGACCTTTCAAGATAAGAAGGTATTTTGCATGATGGGGGGTATATGGCCCCAAATTGGAAGCCATTACCATTGTAAAGGAGAACACAAGGCTTACTCCTGAAGCAACCCGATTGTACAAAGCCCAAGTAGTTCATCTCAAGAGGGATAATTTAGATATCTCTCTTGTAGTGGTCAGACCTCTAGATGCTAACCTATGGCAATATGTAGAAGCTACATTTTAGCTAGCAGATATGACACTACCTAGATCACCTCTAATAGCAACTATGATGAGGAAAGTAAAGCTGACAACAGCACCCATAGCCCCGCATAGAAAATGAGGAGCCACACCTCCAGATGCCAGTGCATAGAAGAGGCAGACATGAGCTGCAGGTACAGTCAGATCCACCAAGAAATGACAATGATGATGGGTCAATAGGGCTACCTATAGTTTTGATGCCATGAGTGCGTGGCATATGTTAGGCATGGGGGGATGATGAGCATCAGAAATGCTCATATTTTGTATACATTTTCTTGATTATTATGCGGCTGTATATAAGGATTGCATATTTTTATGAATTATTATTTAATTATTTGATGAAATTATGTGTGTTATCTAATTCATGTGTTTTCAATGTGTTTTTGTGGAATTGTAGTTGATTTAGTCATATTTGAATCATTCGAGGTCTTTTCATGGACCTAGCACTTTGTTTCTTTCAGAATAAATGAAGAGAAGGTAGGCGCATTCCTCTTTTAGGAAGGTGCCAAGTGTAAGTAGGCACCTTCCTCTTCTAGGAAGGCACCAAGGAAAGACAAGTGCCTTCCTCTCCCAGGAAGGCACCAATAGAAGGCTAGCACCTTCCTCTTCCAAGAAGGTGCCAAAGGAAAATAAGCACCTTCCTCTCATAAGGAATGCACCGACAGGAAGGCACCACTAGAAGGCAAGCACCTTCATCTCATAGGAAGGCACCAAAAGAAGATAAGTGTCTTCCTATTCCAAGAAGGCACAAATGGTAGTAAGGCACCTTCTGCATAGAGAAGGCACCAGACATACTTAAGCACCTTCCTCTCATAGGGAAGGCACCCCTGTTCTTAACCCGTTGACCATACAAGCATGACATGGACAATAGAACTGGTGTAGTTCCAAATCTACGTCATATAGAGTTAAATTTGGGATCACATCGATGTATGAGAACATCCTACCAATTCCAGATGAAGCACAAACCAATCAATGAGCATGCCATCATTAGAAATGAATGACAATTTTAGCATACGTCGATCACATTTACCAGACTATCTTTGTTTAGTATGGAATGAATCGACTATTATATCTTCTTTGTAACAGAAGATCTTTGGGTGTGCTATATAAACACATGTAGACCTCTCTGAGGATAGATAGAATATTTTGACAGTAAATGTAGAGAGATATACATAAGAAGCATTGTAATAATTTGATAATTATAATACAATTCTAAGAGTTTCTAAGTGCATGTTTAGCTGGGAGGAAGCTGTTGGAGCCTGGGCCCACTCCAAGCCAGTATTTCTTCCCCTATTTTTCTTGTTTTTTCTAGATTAGTTTATTGCTTTTATAAGATTGTTTATCGCATTGTTATTTCTAGTATTGCAATAGGTTTATTTCTAGGAATGCGTGAATATTTCCTTTCTATAGATTTAATTGTTTTTACGTAAATTATTGAGGAGTGTATGAATGATTGACAACCGTTGAAACACTCCCAATAGTAGAACTAGCGAACTCATATCAAGTGGTATTGTAAGAAATCTTGTTCAAGATAATTCATAATTTTACGAAGCTCCCTCGGTTGATAAATTAAAAGCACAGGCATGTGACAAAAGTAGGAAATAAGTTAACCTTGTTTGGCCTACAACACCAATAAATGAAATACACTTTGCATATACCCTATACTATATATTATGCTAAAATCCCCCCTTATTACAGTATTGGAAAATACCAAGAGTATTGTGGAATAATTCAAATTTAACATGGGCAAGTGCCTTGGTGAAAATATCTGCAACTTGTGTTTCAGTGGGAATGTATTGGAGCTGTATGTTGTGCTTTGGAACTTCATCACAAATAAAGTGACAGTGAGTTTCAATGTGTTTGGTGTGATCATGAAAAATTAAATTCTTGACAAGATTCAAAACACCTTGATTGTCGCAAAATAAATGCAGTGGAAGATTCACTAGGAGACTCATGTTTGTCAGAATGTGACACAACCATATTATCTCATAGACTGTGCCACTAGCTGCTCGATATTCTACCTCTATAGAAGAAATAGCAACCACCTATTACTTCTTGCTATGCCAAGAGACAGGACCAGACCCAAGATGAAAAATATATCCAAAAGTTGCTTTTCAATCATTAATGGATCCAAGATAGTCGGAGTCTATGTATCCTTGTAGATAGAACTTATTATTTTTGTATTCCAAGACAAAATCTATTGTACCATAGACATAATGTAGAACTCTTTTTAATACTTTCCAATGACTTACTTTAGGTTCCTGCATGAACCGTGAAAGATAACCCACAACAAAACTGAGATCAGGCCTGGTGTTGGTTAGATATAGGAGACTCCCAATCATTTGATGATAGAGAGTACCATCTACCTATGGTGATGCATCATATCATGATAACTTAAGTCCCTGTTCCATTGGAGTTGCTTTAGACTTACAGTTAGTCATTCAATATTTTTCAACTAATGTCTTGGCATACTTCTTTTGTGTAACTTTGATATGATGCTTTTTATGAGTTACTTCTAAACCAAGACAATAGTGAAGAAGTCCTAGATCTGTCATTTCAAAAGATTATTTCAAATCATATTTTACTGCATCAATAATTTTCTCTGAACTTCCAGTTATGATCATATCATCTACATATAACACCAAAATTACTATATCAAAACCATTGTTATTAATATAGAAATTTACATATGAAGGACTTCTTTTGAATCCATGTTGTAGTAGGTGACTATCTATCTTGATATACCAAGCTCGAGGAGCTTGTTTGATCCCATACAAGGATTTGATCAATTTGCACACTTTCTGATCTTGCCCTTCAACTATAAATCCTTCTGGTTGTGTCATGTATACTTCCTCTTATAATTCACCATTCAAGAAAGCACTTTTCACATCCATCTGATGTAACTTCCACCCAAACTGAGTTTCCATAGCACAAATTACTCAAATGGTAGTCATCTTTGCATTAGGGGAAAAAGTCTCTTCATAGTCTATGCCTTATTTCTAAGCATAGCCCTTTGCAAAAATATGGGCCTTATGCTTATCAATAGTACCATCTACTTTATATTTTACTTTGAACACCCATTTGCAACCAATGGGTTTCTTTCCTGTAGGTAGATTGACTAGCTTCCATGTATTATTTTTCATGAGAGATGTGTGTTATACTTCCATAGCAAATTTCTACTGAGGTTATCTAAGTGCACCTTGAACTGTTACAGGCTCATTTTCATTCAATGTTGTCATATAAACCTATTCATTTTATATATCTGTGTCTCTGTATTTCTCTAAATCTACGGATAGATCATCAAACTGTTGGCAAAGCTCATCAACCTCTAAAGATGATACCTCTACTTTTTCTATTGTGTCATACTACCAGTGCATGGTCGATCTTGAGTTAGATCTAGAAGTGTATTCAGTTTAGAATCTCTCAATGTACTAGTATACCATTTCGAAACCTTCTTATTTGGGGATGAGTTTACTTTCTTAGGTTCTTCTTCTTCTTCAAGGTATACATTTGTAGATGTGATATTTGATGTAGAAGATTCATCAAATACTACATATCTACTTATATGTGTTTTCTTGGTTATAGGATCTATCAAGCGATATCCTTTTGAAAACTCATCATAGCCAAGAAAAATACATTGCAGTGTCTTCTCATCTAACTTCTTCCTTTTCTGTTTTGGGATGTGCATAAATGCTTTACATCCAAAAACTTTTAGATGAGAAATGGAAGGTTTCTTACCATTCCAATCTTCTTGTGGTGTTTTTCCTTGTAAATCTCTAGTGGGTGCTCTATTTAAGATATATGATGTTGTGTTGACTACTTCTGCCCAATATTGATCCTCAAGATGTGCTCCTTTTAACATACATCAAACCATTTCCACAATGGAATGATTTTTTCTCTCTACAACTTCATTCTACTGAGGTGTATAGGCTATAGTCAGTTGTCTCTTTATCCCATGTTCTTCTAGAAATGATGAAAATTATTTAAAGGTGTATTCCCCCCCTTGATATGAGTGGAGGGTTTGGATGAAACATCCTGATTCCTTCTCAACAAGTTTCTTGAATTGTTGAAAATACGAAAAAGCCTCAGATTTCAACTGAAGAAAGAAAACCCACATATTTCATGAGTAATCATCTACAAACAATTGACAATAATTCTTTCCACCATAGTTGGTTGGTATAGGACCACACAGATCGGTGCATACCAAAACTAAAGGTTTTGTAGCTTTGGAAGAACTAACTTCAAAAGGTACTCGGTGTTGCTTCCCTACTAAGCAATCCGAGAAGACTGGTAAATTGTAGGAGAGGGGAGGAAGTCCTCTTACCATGTCATATTTATGCAATTCAAGCAAATATCCTGAACTTAGATACCCATAACGTCTATTCCAGATAGAAGTGGCCTCCTTTGTAGTTGCAGCTAGAGCAACATGAGGTGTGGAAAGAGCATCTAGAATGAACAAGCCGGTGTCAACATTTTTACCTTTGTGGGTGATGAAACATCTTTTCTTGCCTTTCACAAATCGAAACTCAACCTCCATATTTCTATCCAACATTTGTGTAATAGACAATAGATTATTTGCTAATATTGGAACATAGAGAACCTTCTCTATCTAACATTTACCATCAGGAAGAGATACTAAAACGTCTCCTTCACCCTTTACTTGGTAGACTTGATTGTCAGCAATGGTGACTAGCTTACCTTATTTCTCCTCAAATGTTTCAAACCATGACTTATATCCAGTCATATGTTTACTAGCTCCTGAATCAATATACCATACAACATCTATCTGGGAAGATGAAGTATGGGTCATGAGCACCTTGTGTGCTATTTCAGAGTCAGAATCTAATTCAGACCCAGGGGAATCTAAGTCTGAGTTGGAGTCAACATAAGCAACATGGCCCTTAGGTTGCTTATGTTTCTCTTTTCCTTAATTTTTATAAGGTTGGTCATTTTATTTCTTGTTCTTGAACCAACACTTGTTGGTGTCATGGTTATTCATATCACAAATCTTGCAATAATTTTTATCCTTCTATTGATTTTTCTTCCCTTTTCCTTTAGAAGAAGAACCCCCTTTTTGAAACTGACCTTGCTTCTTACCACTTTGTTGTGTGGAAAGAGCATTATCTATCACCTCATATTTATGAATCTGATTTACCTCCTCATTCTAAATTAAATTTACCAGCTCCACAAATGAAACTTGTCTACCAGATATGTTGAGGGAAGTGATCAACATCTTGTAGGAATTTGGCAATGCTCTCAAGATGACATAATTCAATATGTCATGATCCACTAGTTTTCCCATGGCATTCAACTTGGATTTCAAGTTAGCCACTCTGCAAAGGAATATATCAACTGTCTCCCCAGAATTTATACTGAGAGTATGTAGTTGAGTTTGAAGGTTTATAATAGTGGATTGATTCTTTCCTTCATACACAGTAATAAAAGCTTCCCAAGCAACCTTACTTGTTTTGGCATCATAAATATGAGGTTGGACCTCATATGTAGTAGCAAGCAGGAGAAACATGAGATCTCTTTTGTCCTTCTTATCCCAATCTTCTTGATCTATTCCTACTATTTGAGGGCATTTTGTAGTGCCATTCACTACATCCCATAAATATTTGACCTAAAGAATTGCTCTCATCTTTGTTTTCCATGGAACAAAGTTAGGACCTTTTAGCAACTATGAATCTAAGATGTACTTCTGAACACTGGCATTTATTAAGGTTCCTTATATTACCAATTGGTATCCCTTTCTTTATACCTGCTAGATCTTTATATTGTAACCATTCAAAATATACCCACCCTTACGTGAGGGATAATATAAGTATATATGAACAGTATACTACTCAATATGTACCCGCCCTTACATGAGGGAGACTATAAGTACATATGAGAAGCACTATATATTGAACATAGGCGATACTGAAAGGGCATCATGTTGTTAATGACACCTACCATAGAAAGTTTTATTCCACATGCATGGGACGTAACTTCCCCTAAACACTTTGGAAAAAACCATCATCAGGATTTACGCCTAACAACAATCATGATGTGGGTGTGAGATGAAATGAGCAATAGAACTGGTTTACATTATTTCTCCCCGATGATTGATAGAGAACAATCTCAGATGTCATTGTTGCAGCTATATTAGGTGATAGATACATTAGCCCAAAGCACGACAACATTACCTGTAAGTGTGAGCCAAAGGGTATCACAAATACCGAACGCTGTTATGCAATAAATTGTACAAATAGGTGTATAAATTTAGGGTCTTTTTATTTTTGTTTAAACTATGTGATTATTATTTGCAAGAAAGAAAACAATTGAGTGCAAAAATCACAAATTCCCACAAATTTTTAAAACTACTTGAGGTGTTGGTTTCCACCGAAAATGCACCTATTACAATATCATTTTTTTTTTATATTCCCCATTTTATCTTATAATTTTGCAAGAAGAAGAATTCTCAAGAATATCCCCCCTTTCAGTTGCAAAATGAAGAATGGGAAAAAATTTAACCTTTCCAATTCCAGAATAGAGAAACTTATCACTCCAAAAAAACTGCATGGAAAGGAAAAAAAATGAAGTATGGTGAAGAATACCTCAATAAATAGGATGGCTGAGAATATTGATAGCAAAAAAAAACATCCATAAAGTCCACCGGATGAATCCTGAGGAGAAAAAAATGTTGACAAGCAATTTTATCAACTTTAGCAACTTTTAGAGCAACTTTAGCAATTTTTTTAGAGCAACTTTCGGAGCAACTTTAGCAACTTGCGCATTTGTAGTCTTCACAAAAAATGGTGTTAGTGGGTTTGAAACCCCCGACCTCACCCACATACAACTGGAGCGAAACCACGACGGCTATAGGAGCCGCTGAAACAAGAAAGGCACACAGTGCCTATTACCTTATGCATTCAGGAGTGCAAGAGAAAAAAATGAAAAATAACCCTTACTACCGCCCCCGATGGAGAATCGAACCCAGGATCTATGTGATTTCAAGAGGCACAGATACCAACTGGTCTATAGCATGCTGTGAGACATGAAAGAGATCACCGCCACTTAGCTTGACGGGTGTGGCGAAAAGAACAAAAAAAAACTTTGCTTTTTTTTATCCCACATGCAATCTGAAATGAAAACAGGAGAGTTTAAGAAGAAAGACACAGGCATTAGCTTTTGATTGCCTTTTGGTAATAAATCCTTGTCCTTTTGGCCTCTGTTACACCCAAAAACCATGTACCACATCACCTACTCTGCATCCAGTCAGCATTTGCTCTTGTTTGGTCCACATGTCGCCTCCCTCAATCTACGTGTCTGCCATGTGTCACTTGCATCAGGGTTTTCTATCAGGTTCATGTGTTGCTGGTTATCTGCATTCTATGTCCTCTCTAGGCTTTATCCTCGAATCCAGTGATAATATAATTATGTGTCCTTGGGCTTTGTGTGGGCCGCATACTCTAGTCTAAGTGGGTCTTGTTCTACTTCGTCCTCGGGGTTGGTCTCCACGCTTCTACTACACAGTCTCTAGGGTATTCAGGCCTAGTCTTGACCTTGCTCTAGTACCATAATGAAATCAAAATAGATGCAATCTCATGAAAAATGAAGCAATTGAATATTATCAATGAAGAGGGTAATATACATCGCATAGGTGGTTCAGTTGGTTGAACCACCTGAGTTGGTTGATAAACCAACTTATTAACTAGAGAGTGCGGAGGCACTTGTTTTATGATGCCAATAAATGAAATACACTTTGCATATACCCTATACTATATATTATGCTAACAGTTGGAGTGTGGTTAATGGTTCCTTCGAGGAAATCTAGCTTCAAAAAATTGGTTGTTGGATTGTTGGTTAGTTTTGTTGGGCTATGAGACCTGTTGGTTTTATGGAGAACCTCTAGATTTATCCTCAGTTTTCTAGTGCTCCATATTTTGTAAATAAGGTTTTTTGTGTTCCTTTCAAAACCCTCCTTTATTAATACCATACCAAAAAAATATATAGTACATGGCATACACCTTTTTATTATCATCTTATTGAGTAAAGACAACTTAGAAAACCTTAGTAGTTAATATGTACATTACAAATGAATTATCTAGGTTGGGTGGGAAAATATTTGAGGGCCACAAAAGGTATTTATTTAATTCTAAAAGGCCTTGTTAAAAATTTTATCCCACTTGAACTCAATATCTTTCTTAAGCAAGTGATTTAGAGATAAATCACCTAATGGCCCTAAGCTTCCACAAGAAAGGTTTGATATATTTAATAATTTTAGGTGGAGGCATAGCATTAATTGATTTAATATTGTCTTTATTGGCATCTATGCTCCTATAAGACACCATAAATCCTAGTAACTTATAACTAGTAACACCAAAAAACACATTTCTTGGGATTAATCCTAATATTTTATTGATGTATTTGCTCAAATATGACATGAAGGTTAGATGAGTGGTTAGCCTAATTTTTAGATTTAACCAAGAGATCATCCACATGTGATTCAATTGCCTTTATCATCAAGTCACTAAATATAGAATTCATAGCCCATTGATTAGTAGCATCAACATTTTCAATCCAAAAGGCATGACCATATAATAGAATGATTTCCAAGGTATAGTAATAGTTGTTTTAATTTTATCCTCAGGGGCAATCTAGATTTGGTTATACCATAATAGCCATCCATAAGAGATAATATTACATACCCTATGATATATTCTATGATAGCATATGTAGACACCAAAACCTAGCACATTCATTTAATACTAATTAATTAATCAATTAGTGTTCCTCTACCCAAGTGTTAATTAACTAATTACGTAATTACACCTAGGCTATCTACTTTCACACTCTAAAACACCCTCCTATGTCTAACCCATATATATTACGAGAGTGTTCCCCTCTCTAATCCCATGTGCACATCATCTCTAGTCCACTTCATTTCCAATTCATCCTCATTCCATCTCCACTTCAATTGTCATATCTCTCAGTCTCACCTCCATTCTCACTTCTTCTTGGATATTTCAATACGTACACATAACTAGTAATGATTCCAAGGTGCCACATCTATTTCAATATGCACATATATCTAGTGATGATTCCAAGGTGCACATCCATTTCAATATGCACACATATCTGGTGATGATTCCAAGGTGCCACATCCATTTCAATATGCACGCACACCCTTGGTGATAATTCCAAGGTGTGCACATCTAGTGATAACTCCAAGGTAAACATATCCTCTTTTATAGACGTACATCCTTTGTGATAATACCAATGCAAAGGAGAAACTCCAAGTTACACCTATCTTAATTGGCCCTCTCCACCACTTAATTGGCCAAGTCACCACCCTCATCCATTCCACTTTTAAATTCTATAAATATACCCCCTCTTCTCCATTGAGCATGAGTATGGTATGCAAGCACAAGAATTGTCAAAATCTCAAGCCAAGCTTCCAATACTGATTTTAATCTCACTCACAACCATCATCACCCCATGCCTACGCTTCATCATGAAAATCCATGGATTCTTATCTCATGCCCATAATCTATTATTAAAACTGCACGCCATCCAACCATCATTTCAATCTCGAATTAAAATTAAAGATCAATCCCACCCATTCGTAGGTCTAAAATTAGTATCAATAGCATCAAGATAGCATAGGTCTTGACCATCCAACCCCAGATGATCATGTATCATAGATGTCCTACCCCATATGGCCCATAGAGAAAAACATCATCCCTCTAATGGTTGAGAAACAAAAGTGGATCCTACATAGAATCCATAACTAGATCCAGGAATTACAAGGTAGGTAAGGTAACATCATCTTTCTTCTCACATTCTATCATTTATTTTCATACATATAGTAAGCTTCATCATAATTTTTTTACATAGTAGGTTAGAATTTTATTAGATATAGATCTCATTTCAAGAGGCTCATTAGCTGTTATTAACTATTGTCCAATGGGCTTGTGTGCCCTTACAGTGGTAGAGGACAACAAACGATAATGGTTGTCATGAAAAACCCACCTTAGCATAGATCCAACACATTCAATGGTGGTCACAAAAAATCAACCTTAGCACAAATCCAATACATCTAGCGATGGTCATAGAAAAACCCACCCATTAAAGATTTGTGCATGAGAAGATGAATTGCACCATTATTACTCAATTTGTAAAAAGATATCCTTCCTTTTATTTAATATCATATTTGTAAAATTTCCAAGAGGACTTGAAGATCCATTGGTAATATTAATGCTTTATCTTCCTGCTTCATTTGCTATGGTGTTGTTTTATTGCATTTACAAAATGGTGATCACGGTGGGACCATACCCTTGATCTCATTTTTGCAAACAATAGTTTAATTCATTTACAATTTTATTGTTGTTTATGCCTACTTTAGATATTCTATTTATGTCTTGACATTTTTTAATCATTCTATTATTTTTGGTTTTCTACATAGGTTTCAGTTATCAAATAGCCAAAACCATCTGATCCAAGACATCTTCAAATCTTAACCATTCAACCTAGGACAACCTCAAACATAAACCATCTGACCCAATATGGCCACAAAACAAAGCTTCCAACAATAGTTGGTCTTCAATATTCCAAGACCACAAGTAGGGGGGTTCTTATCTCCTTATTTCAAAATAAAAAATCCACATTATTTAATTAGAAAACATAGAAAAAGGTTGTTAGATTAATTAGTTGCATTTTTTTATGTGCTTTTATTTTCTAGTGTAGAAACATTATTTTTCTCTAAGGTAGGAGTTGGTATTACCATTAACCTAGTTGCTTGCATTTTCCCTAGTATAGTTTCTTCCAGATCCTTAGATTAAGTAGTGTTAAGATCCTCATCCTAGGTGGTAGTTTCCTTCCAAAGGTATCTTCTTCCATGCATTCATCAACATAGTTAATTTTCCCTCTCTTTGAGTAGCTTTTTGTTCTTTCTTCCCATCCCTTCCATAGTTGCTTAAAGTTTTATTAGCTTAGTGTGTTTTCCAATTCCTTGGATTAGCCTACATTCATAAATTAATTTTTTGTAATCTATCAATATAGTACATTGCTTTAATCCATAGAATAGTTTATGCTTTAATTTGGTGGTCTCTACCATATTCTTATGTTGCAACCCCTAACTTGTTTTTTTTGGAGTCACAGATAGTTACATCTATGACCATATGACCTAGGATGTTTTCAAACTTGTGGTAATTTGGACATTAATAGTTAGATTCAAGGCCTTATGTTCCCCTTATTTCAATAGATTTGTCTTTTTGTATATTTTTTTATTTATCATTTCTTCTTAGAATAAGTTCGGTTTTTTTCTATTTGCTAAATTTCATAACTATTCAATACTTATCTTTTCTTAGGGTAGTATAGCTGCATTTGCATATCAACTTATGAAGACCATTATTAGAATTAGTGCTTGCTTTATTAAAATTTTTGCTTTCAATTAACACTTGCATTTAGGCATCTTAAAAACAATAAAAAACAAAAATAAAAATAAAAACCACATCACACACATTGCATATTGCATTTAAACCGATGAAGGTGGATCTCATCACCAATCGTCAATTACAATTAGCGATGTTGGCTTTCATCTTTAATCATTGATTGATACCCTAGAAACCATAGTAGCCCCATGAGTAGTTTTTTTTTTATTTCATCATAGATAAATCCCCTACTCTTGAGACTATCTTAGAGTGGGTTAGGATTAGATACCCCTTTGTTCATGGGATTTAATAATCAGTGGATGCATAACTATTGTTCTTGTCCAAGCCTACTTGAGGATGAAGCAAAAGCCTGGTTAGGCTGATAGTAGGACTTAGATAGTGTAGCCTCTCTTGGGAGGTTAATCTACCCTTAGGATACCTCAAGCCACAACCACTATCCTAGGAAGCATATTCAGCTATTTTTATACTACTTCTCATAAGAGATGTGGGTATAAACACACCCATTTCTATTGCATTCCACTATCCCATTCATAGTTCTTGGATCTAGATTCATCAAACACATAAAATAAAAAAACAAAGAAAAAAAACCAAAGGATCCAAAAAATAAATAAAGAAAAAGGTTTCAAAAACATCTCATAAAAGCATCAACCAAACATTAGCATATCAGAACGAGAACATCAAAACTACTATTGTTTGTTTAGTCGATTTTTTGTGTAGATAGAAAACTTCACCCCCATGCACACCAACACCACAAAACCTACCATCCACATTCCATCCCATTCTCACTAAGCTTATGGTTTGGAATCATAGTCAAGCCTAAGCTCAAGCCCAAGCCCAAGACCAAGCCTCAATGGATAAATTCAGTCAAACCTTCCATCCTTTGATTGCTCCCTTGAATCATCAGGGGGAAGCATCACAACCACATCATGGTAAATTGTTCTATGAGATCCATCATCACACTTCCAACCTTCCTGATATACAACACATTAGACATGATCTGGATGCTACACATCACCTCATCAGTACCAGTATTTTTGAATCTTCTAGTTTAAGGACTCCCACATATTTGAATAATCCTAGCATTATGCGTATTGTCATCAATGCCACACATGCCCTTCATAGTGCCCCTTTTTATCTACTTGATTCATCTCGACCATCTCTACCACCATTGAACATTCCAAATTGAATAGTCTCTCCTACTCCCCAAGAGAAAACTTATGCTCGAGAGACTCATCACCTCAATCCACCTATCGTATATCTTATCAATAATAACCCCACCTCTAAGGTACAGGTTCCTATTATACCAACTAAATTATTCCTATTTGAGGGATCTAATCCCTAATACAATATGAGCAACATGTTGGTATTCACTGATCCAAACCATCCATCTTCTTCCCATAATTTATTTCCATCACAAACACACCTTGTCTCAGTTACACCATCCTACACCATGACTGGTCCAAACCAACAACACCAGGATTATCATATTGCCATATCTACTCATTGACATTCACTTATTTCCACTTCTCCACTCCACTCAATCATACCATAATCACCCCTTATTTTATAAAAAATCCTACCATTCATAATCATAATCTTCCTCCCAATGCTTCTTCTTATCAGCTACAACCTCCTTCCTTACAAGACCTACCAAATTATTCCTCTATGCAACAAGTGCATGTCAATAATTTCCAACAACCAACCCCTTCATCATACCATACAAATGCCCCAACCACCACATCAACTACCAAACCTTTCGTCTCACCCATATACCCAATACTCCTTTCTACAATCTCCATCATGGGCTATCCATCCATTGGTGGTATAGGCCATGATACCTTCCCTTCAAAATATTTATCATGGGTAGTCGACACAACCACAAAACCCCTCATCCAACCACTACAAATACTAGCCTAACGAGTACCAACCATCCCATGGCTATCATAAATAATTATTCAATATGTAGCCACGACTCACAAACCGATACCAACCAACTCATCAATAATACCAACCATAACCAAATCCACTTCACCAATCCAATAACCATTACCAAGCCCATGCAGCCACCTCCAAATTCTAAGGTATATTACCAGCATCCACCACATTCACAATATCAAAAACCACCTCCACAACACCCACAACCACCTCCACAACACCCACAACAACCTCCATAACACCTACAACCACCACCACAATGGAAAAAACCACTGCTACAAAACCCACAACAACCTCATCAACAATAACAACAACCACCTCCATAAAAACCACAACAACCACCTCCATAGTATCAAAAACCACCACATAAACAATACCATCCACCAACACATCAACAATACCAACTGCTAATGCATCAAAAATACCAACCACAAACTCATCAATAATACCATGTACCAACTCATCAACAATATCAACAACCAATGCATCAACAATACCAACATCCATACCCTCACCTTCATCCATGCCAATCATACCCCCTATCAAAACCATCACATTATAGTGCACCCTATTCAGCACCAAAGAATATTCTAGACGTATTTCAACTATAGGTCGATAAGGTCAATAGTTTAGAGCTACAAGTTGCTGGTATTGGGTACCAAAAATTGATACTTAACCAACTCCATAATTAACCCATCCATTCGTTAGTGCCATCACCATCATATCCTTTCTTGTTTGAAATACCCAAATTTCAAAAGTTCAAGGGAAAATATGATCCTTAAGAGCATATGAGCACATTCGTCAATGTATACTATATTATTAATGAGATAGACCCCCTCATGATCCATAATTTTTTGTTATCTCCTAGAGGAGGATCCTTGGATTGGTATAATTATTTGCCTAGACATAGCCTTTATAATTTTGAAAAGTTGGCCAATTTTTTTCTAGAATTATTTTCCCTCAATGTCAAAAAGAAAACCTCACTGATTAATATCTATAATATTTCTCAATTTTATGGTGAACTTGTCTTGGATTATGGCACTTGGTGGAGAGTTGTGATAATAAAACTACCATTTTCTCTCCCCACCATTGAGCTAACTTAATTATTCACAAGGAGTTGTTCAGAGCCCATATATTTATTGCTATAACTCCAATGATATCACACAATTGAGGAAGCTCTAATGCAAGCTAAAACCATTGAAGACATTAAGATACAGGAGGGAGAAATAAATCTTAAAAAGAAAGAGTGGACAAACAAAATTTTAAGGGTACCTCTAGCAATAAATCCAGTCCCAATCAAGTCAACCAGGTGGTGTTGAGTAGCACAACCACATCTAACCAAAAACCTCAACAATCTCCACCCCATCAACAATCCCAACCTTAATCGTCTCCATACCCATCTCAGTGTAACCACCAAAAAGGCTCGCACCTAGTTTGACTATTGTAATTGACAAAAAATACACAAATAGGCATGCATAAATTGACAACAAGAAATGAAACAAATACAATTAATCCTTTATTAATTTCAATGGATTCAAATTACAGATTCATCCCTCTTAGGTATACCCATTTTTTATATCAATTACAATAGCGTCTAATCCCTCTCAAGGATAGATGTGATCAAAGTGCCTTTCAGGATGACACGAACTGCTCCAAGTTGTTGATGACCTTATTCTCCATGATTAGAGGCATTTTATGCATTGAATGGCATGACCTTGTTAATACTGCATTCAAGAAACAAAAGAAGCAATCAATAATAAAGGATGCCTCTCTTGATGAGGATTTTTGAGGAATTTATAAGAAAACATGAAATTATTAGCATATAATCAATAAAATGCAAGAAAACTAATAAAACTATGAAAAACATGAAAATATGCTATGAAACATGTAAAGGAAAACATATGCAACTATCTAATAGCCTAATTATCAATTTAAAATCATGGAAGCATGAAAAATATCCATTATTATCCTAGTTACAATATTAAAAGCAAGATAATCAAACAAGCTAATTCTACCATTCAAAAGTCTTTAAAAATGCAATTAAACCTAAATTATGCTTAATCTACCATTGTTAACAATTCCTATAGTGAGAAAACAAGGAAATCGGTGATACTACCCTGACCGTGGCTCTGAGGCATAGTGAGCATTGTTAGCCGTGGCTGATGGCCATGGTGAGACTTGCAATGTGCTTGCCCTCCAATCAGGGGTCATATCCTCAAATCTCCTTGACAAATTGATGGTCAAGGGTCACCTTTGTATCCTCTGATAGATTTGGTGGTTGAATTGCTCCAAGTGCATGTGAAATGGGTGTAATTGTGTTTCTTGGCTCTCCTAGCCTCCTAGGGCCTTCATGGATTGAATTGTCATCTTGATCTCTCAATTGCAATAACAAAGCTTTCTCTCAAGGAACACAAGTGAGTGTCTATCTCGAGAGGGCTTCACCACATAAAATTAAAAAATTCTCCAGACTTTTCCTCAATTTGGATGGGATTCTTATAGCACCTACGAGGGCTATGTCTTAGCTTCATGAGAAATCCAAGATCAATATTGGACAATTAGATTTTGTTGGATGGAAAGATCCAGAACCTTCCTCACTCAAACCGCTCCAATCCACAACCAATTGGCTATTTGGAACCAAATTTGACTTGGTCAAAGGCCAACTGATTTTGAGGTCTGATCACAGTTGACAAGCGCGGTCAGCTTTGCTAACCATGGAAGTCAATAGCGGCTAGCAATGACTTGGCAAAGGTACCCAAATGAGTGGTTAAAACCACTACTATACCTTGGTATTTGTCCAAGGTCTTCTATATGGTCTTCTAGCATGTCCCATATGAGTAGTCGCCTCGACATGACACATTTTAGGTGCCTACAGATACCCCTTTTGAGATGCATTATGATATCGAACAATACTAAGCATAAAAATACCTCCAAAAATGATGTCGTAGGTTGGATGATGATCATTAGTTTGATCAACATTAGATGCTCAGGGTCCAGCAAAAGGACGTGCATCCTAGAATCATTGCTTCCAACTGGATGGAAGGCTTAAATTTGTAGGAGTTTGCACTCATAATCAAACATTCAGGTAGATTTGGTGCTACAATAGGAGTTCAAGCCTATATAACCAAAAGGAAGAGAGCTACAAACTAAACTGTCATATTTGCTTTTTTCCCTAGCAAAGGGTAAGCTTATGATAGTCGTTGGCAATGATTCGTAATATGAACGCAATTTTGACAAGATCAAGAAATATTCTATTGACTTTGATTATGAAATTTGATATTATGACTACCCCCTCAAGTGACAAGTCGATGAGGGTAGGACAATTAAATGAAGCAACAAATCGCTTGACCACTATGAATGACTTTGAAACAAAATAAGATTTAGCATTTGATAATTGATTAGGCCTAATAAGCTATGATTGCAACTGTTAAGAGTAATTGTACATCTCTATCCCATGGAGCGGTCCAGCCATGAAGGCCTTCTTAGGGAGTTGAAATGATAACAATTCCAATTAGGCATGAGTTGAATCACAATGCGAACTTCCTTCTATTGAAATTTTAATGCTAGGAGATGCGGTGCCTCTGCAGTCCTCCCTAGCACAACTTCACCAATGACAAATTTTTCCCCAAATGTCCTTATGGTAATTTACTCATCTTTTCAGATTGCATGGATCACAAATCACTGCAACCACCAAGTGTATAGGGTAAATGAATAGATACAAGGCACATTTGGATTTTGATTTTATCTGATTTGTTTTTGTTATTTTGTGATTTTTTTTACAATTCTGGTCAGGTGGGTATTTTTAATTTATCATTTGACAGCTCTCCATGGTTGGATTTTTGATCTTTTATTGTAGTTTACTTGTTGTGCTTGTCAAAAGTAGCTAGAAATGTCAAAATTCTTAGCCGTGGGTCAAACCCATGGGCAAAAAACCCTAATTTAGGGACCACGGTTGTCAAACGTGGTCAGGGCCAAAATTGAAAATACTTAAGGATTTTTCACAATTTAAAAATTTCATTATTTCTTGTAGCAGTTGCAAATTTGAGAACTCTAAGAGGGAAGAAGACAAAATTGATACAGAACGCTACAACATTTTGACATCACCCTAATCCACACTGATAACAGACCAACCTATAGGAGTCGATGCTATCAAGGTAGAAGCACGCATCCTCGCTCATTATTTGCTTTTACCAGTTTTTTAAAATGAACCTCATTAAGTGATGGGCTAAATTAATCTCACTAATCTACCAGTAACAAGCCTCACCCTAGTTAGGATTAGCTTAGGTTAGGTTAGAGGGGAGGGATTTTTAATTTTAGGGTGTCTCAGTATGGAAAGTGACCCTAAAAAGGTCATTTATCCTAGTCGTAGCTGGTAGGTGTGGTTCCATAATGTCAATTTGGGGACTACAACTGTTAGCCATGGTGGGATTCAAATTCAAATGGTCAAAAATTTGACCACCATCCCAACCACGGGTCTGAACTATGGTTCAACAACGTTAGGAAATTTTTTTATTTATTTTTTAGTTTTAAAAGCATTTAATTGATTTTTTTCGATTTTTGAAGTACTTTGTCTAATTTTTTGAATTTGTTGAGTGCATTTTTTGTTTTTTATGTATTTTTGTGATTTTATAATTTTGTTTATCATTTTTAAGTCATTTTTTGATGTTTTTGGTTGATTTTTAATTGTTTTTGCTTTATTATTCTTTATGTTAGACCTTGACTGTGAGAGTGGGGGAGTATGAGATTCTTTGCAACTTGCACAACACTCTCTCTTAGGTAGACCATGAGTGGTTTGAGGCTATGAGTTTTATGCCTCCCCACTATCATGGATGACCAGTCCTACACGATTGCATTAGCTCGACATTGGGATGCACAGACCAATACCTTTCACCTACCAACATGTGAGATGATAGTGACCTTGTAGGATGTCTACCGCATCTTACATATCCCTCTAGATGGCAAGGCCATCACATATTTGCTGACTAAGATGAAGAGGACTATGTTCGATCAGATATTTTGGCATAACATAAAGGAGGTAGAGCGAGACTCAGACCACAGAGGGGTCCACATTGAGCATTGGCATAGACAGTGGATCTTCTCCTAGCGAGCAACCATTTTCATGCACCTAATCATGCAGGTCATCTTACCCAACTCTTCTAGAATGAGGTTCCCCTGGAACCTCCTATCTAGGACTCTAGACATCTTAATGAGTCTTACGATCATCCATTGATCCTATCATGGGGTAGTTTATTGTTAGCGCAACTCTATAATGAGTTGTATCAAATCACGTAGAGGAGCAGAGTAGGCATCGATTATAGCCTATTACTACATATTTGGGGGTGGTATCATATTAGGATAGAGCATCCCACTAACCTACCATTAAATATTAGCACCATTGAGATGAGGTATCAGTGTTATGCTACATGCTGGCCTCACAAGCATGAGGGCTCATGCAGGAGACTTGGCTTACTATATTGGATGATTTGCAGCACTACAGGCCACTCAAATCATGTGGCACCCCTACTTAGACTACCCTCCATGGACGAAGGCTGATGATCGACTATGTTGAGCATGTAGGGATAGATGGCTCCTCAAACGTAGGTCTGAGTTATGGGAGTTCTTCTACTACTCTCACATCCTAAATCAGTTTAGCATCAGGTAGGATATACCAGAGTTATCGACCATCTACCATTGCCTCCACCTAAAGAGGGACTTGACCTAGCCTAGTATTACTCCATTGGGTAAGGAGGATGATGACTTCTAGGAGTCAGGGGAGATAGATGTAGGGACCACTCTGAAATATGACATATGGTGGACACTAGGAGTATGGCAGGGTTTTGAGGGCCCCTTGGGTAGGGTCCTATATTATGAAGTAGAGGGCAGTGAGGGTGCAGAGGTAGATCCTCATGGTTGTCGAGTCCATCAAAGGACTAAGGGTGGATGGGGTGAGGTATTTTCTAAGGAGGCACCACCAGATGAGGAAGAGAGAAACACTCTTGAGGAGGGAAAGACCACACCAGATGATATTGGGTAGCTCAAGGCCCAAGTTTCTAGCCTATAGAATTAGGTTGGGTCTTTACAGATGCAACTGCTATACCAAGATACCACCATTGCCAATATTTAGGTAAATGTGGGGGATCTCTAGCCTATACTGATAGTAGGGAAGACTCAATAGCGCAGCTACAAGGAGGACACGACCACCTTAGAGGAAAATGTTGTGTTTGTAGATATAGAGATACAACAGTTTATAGGGCAACACGCTCTTTTGCTATTTTAGGTTTATGTGATGATGACATAAATTATTGCACTTAGGTCTGGTAGTGGATATCCCTTGTCATCATAGGTGGCTCTAGTGCCTTTAGATGCTCCAATAGTACCAATAGTTCCAATAGTGTAGGGGTTAGCAGGGTTGGACCAGAGAGCAGAGATCAGGAGACTCTGGGTCCTGGTGCAGTAGCACATTGATGATGGAGCATGGAGCTCTACCTACATCTCCACTTTGAGAGGAGAAATTGGGCTACTAGGGGGTGAGATCCTAGAGATTCACATAGCTTCAAGGTCTCATAGGACTCATAATCAAGAGACAGGTCAGTCCTCAGCCATCTCCTATCGTAGGTCACACAGATAAGAGAGGACCTCTAGTGCCATCTTGAGGAGGACTCATAGGGACGGTGGAGGCGATGGTAGAGCCTCTCAATTTGGGGGAGCAGGTGCTACTACTTAGTACATATATCACAAAAGCTATTTTACCATTTTGAGTGTAAGGTCGAGGACCTACACATATGTATCTTGCGGATATTTTTGACACATGCTAATGTACTATCTATTATTTTTTTTGACACACACACACACACACACACACACACACACACACACACACACACACATATATATATATATATATATATATATATATATATATATGATCCAATATTGAGACTCATTATATGTGCAAATTTATTATTTTTATTGTTTTATGTTTTATGATATGCATATGGATGCAATGCTTAGATGTAATGCTTATTTTATATGATGTGATGTATGATGTGAAATACAATGATATACATGTGTAGGTAGACTACTTATGATGAATGTATATGAATGCGATATATGTTGTTTGAAATGCATGTGTAATTTGCTATACTTGTATGCATTTAACCTATGCTGTTATGACATAATATATACCATGTATGTATTGCATAATTTATTTGTTTCTTTGATAATTTTTGTTTCTAAAATGGATATGTATGATTTAGTTTCTTAAAACATCATGTATGAATGCAATATGAGTTTGAAAATTTTCTAGATGACACCATCGAATGTATAACAATCATTAGATGTAATTGCTATATCTTATTATATGATTTGATCTATTGGGCACCCATATGTGAGATGCAATGATGCATGTTTTCTATTCATAAGATTTTGTAGATTAGAATACTATTCATAATATAGTCAATGGTCATTTAAATATCATTTATGACATCCATCCGGTATCTAGCCTATATTACAAATAATTTATAATAAACAAACTCTCATAAAAGAGAATGGATTTTGATGATTGTATTGAAAATTGTTTATTGCTATTTGGGAATTTTTGAGGTTTTACATGAAACTCAAACACCCTAGTTGACTTATCAAAAGTTTTATATTGACCATACAAGGCTTCTGAATCATAAGGCTTTCACTAGGATAGACCTTAACTGTTCATTATCCCTGTGTGTGCAAATGGGTATATTTAGATAAGGCATAAGCATACCCCAATGTCAAGCGGGATTCTTTCAACCCATTGCTAAGATTGAGGATCCTCAAATATCTATCCAATCATAGGTTTAGATTTCAATTGGACTAGACTACTAAGTGATACAGGATACCTAAAGCTAGCTCTTCCACATTCAAACATTGGTCTGTACAAAAGTGAAATTCTAATGTATCAGACATATCATCATGCATAAGATACAATAGTACTAACAATTCCAGGGATTCAAGCTCACCCCCTTATTTTTTTCAATTTTTTCAGGATACTTGCTCATGTAAAGTTATAATAATCACTGTTTATTTTTGTACTATAGTGATAAAAATCATAGTTTTTGTACTTTATTTTTGAGCAAGAGATTTGATACTGATTTGATTTCTGATAAAACTTGATCTTGATTTGATTTGACTTTGATATTTCACTTTGGGAGTTTCACTTTGGGATATCTTTCAAGGATATCATTCTGGGATATTTCTCCTTCATTTGTAAGCAAGGGATTTGTATGGGTAGGGGGAAAGCTTGTCCTTTTTCCAATTGCCAATATTTCCCAAACCGTTCACACAGGGGGATAAGCAAGAATAAACTTTTCACTTCAAGATACCTGGTCCCGCTTCATAGCATTCATATTCCCCTAGTCCTAATTAGGATTGTTTTATTTGTTGATTAGTGATAGGATTCTGATATGCTAAGGGATATACAAACTAGACCTCATCTACAAAAATAAAGTAAGCTTTCTATCAAACTCCTGAGGAGACCACTAAGTATGGTTGAATGACTGAAAAACCCTAGTATATTCTTTATAGCAACAATAAAGGTTGTGTTGAAAAACACAATTACTCACATGGGTGGTGAATGATGATGATAGTGAAAATATGCATGATTAAAATACAAACGTGGTGTCATTTGTAAGATTGCAAACACAACTTATTCTAATGCAAATGCAATGGATGGATATGCCTAATGCAATGCAAAAATGAAATGCATGTGGAAAATGAAATGTAATGCAATGTTTTTGAATTTTGATATTTTCCAAATTTTTATGTATTTTATAACTTTTTTATTTGACCAAAGGGCTTACAAACACATTTGGAGCATTTTTATGAATGACCAAAGGGCTTACAGATGCCTTTGGGGTCTTTTTGATGGTTTTAGGCATAAATTTTTTTAAGATGAAGGATGTTGAGAGGTTCATGCTCTTCAACCCCTTCTAGCGATGTCAAGTGATATGTCCTAGGTCCAATATTCTTAGAGATGATATAAGGACCTAACCAATTAGCCACAAATTTATCCTGCATTTTTGGCAATAAATTCAAGTTTTTTTTGTTCTCTTTCAGCATAAGATCACCAACCTCAAAGTCTCTCAAATGTATTTTATCATTATAAGCTTATTTTAAAATGCTTTTGATAAACACGAAGATGCTCCAGGGCATTCATATGATGTTCATCAAGTAGCGTCAATTGATCTAGGTGAGCTTGCCATGCATTTTCATCATCGATGTACTCTTTCAATGCAACATGCAGTGTTGGAATTTCCAACTCTAAGGGCATAATGGCCTCAACACCATATACTAGTGAAAATGGAGTTGCCCCAGTGGGTGTCCGAATACTAGTCTTGTAAGCTCATAATGTAAGGGGTAACTAGATCTGCCAATATTTATGATGTTCTTGTACCATATTTTTCAATATGGTAACCACTGTCTTGTTCGAGGCTTCAGCCTACTAGTTTGCCTATAGATAATATGGAGTCGTAAAATTATGTTTGATCTTATACTTAAAAATCAAAGCTCTCACATTTTTTTTTGTATGATGTACAATTATCTGAGTTTATCTTGGATGGAATTTCAAAATGACTTATGATATCGGTGAATATGAACTCAGCAATACCCACTCTAGTTTTCATTTTTAAGGGAATAACTTCCACCCACATAGTAAAGTACTCGGTAGACATAATAATAAATGTATGCTGGCCCGAGGACAAAGGAGAGATCTTACCGATGAGATCTAAACCCCACTGAGCAAATGGCCAATCCACTTAAATGGGCTATGAGGCCTATGATGGCAGGTGTGCAAGATTAGCATGATGTTGGCATTTAATGCATTTCATAACATACACATTGCAATCCTTATCCATAGTGGGCCAATAATAACCCATACGAAGGATGCACTTGATGATAGCCATGCCACTAAAATGGCCATCGTACGTACCATTGTGAGCTTACAAAATTAACCAAGATGATTCTTGGGGCTTAATAAAATGAAGGAGAACTCCATCATAGCTTCGACGATACAAAATATCTACTAACAAGACATATTTTTTTGCTTTATATTTAAATGTGCACTTCGTAACATGCGATAATTCCTGAGGGATTACACCAAGCTTAAGGAAGTCGTATATCTGTGACATCCAGTTCTGATAAACCTTGACCTTAACTAATAAGACAACATGCTCCCCCTATGATTTAACATTCATAAATGTAGACTAGGAAACAACCTTATGGTGAATGATGGTACCATTCCCCGTAGGACCTTACAAGATCAATGACCCCCAAGGTGCTCTCTTGAGAAAGTCTCTGGCTCTATAGAACCACTCATGGTTCGATTCTACCTGGATCATGTTGATTGATTCTTTGTTATCCAAAGCTTCACGCACAGTGGTATGTGATAATTTTTTTACATGGATGGTAGTAAAATCAACAAATGGATTATGAGGGATTAAAGATACCAAAGATGCCATAGTGTCTGCAAATTTTTTTCATGAACGAGATATTACCTCGATGTCCTACCATTCCAACTTGACTAAATATGTGTCAACAAGATATTTGTAAGACTTCATAATGGTACATCAACATTGAAAAAATCCCTTCACTTGGTTAACAATGAGAAGGGAGTCACCAAAGATATATAACCTTTTAATATTCATGGCGATAACTATTTGGAGGCCCAAAATTAGGGCTTCATATTTAGCATTATTGTTAGTGTAAAGAAATTCCAACTTGAATGATAAGAGTATAGGAGCATCTTGCGGTGTGAACAACACTATTCCTACACCACCCCATTGCTCACACTTCGAACCGTCGAAGAACAAGGTCATATCGACTTTGTTATCTGGTTCTTCAGGTTCAGGCATTTTTGATAAGGCAAAAACTATGTCATCAAGAAGCTCAATGGCGATGGGCCTACTATTTTCAAGATGTGCCTCAACCAACTAATCAACTATGACCTGTACCTTAATGGAATTCTGGCTAATGAATTCCATATCAAATTCTATCAATAGCATGATCCACTTTGTAGTACATGTATTACGATATGTATTGCTCATCATATACTACAAAGGATTCTATTTTGATATGACATATATCATATTACTCAACATATAATGTCATAATTTATTTTTAGCAAACACTACTACTAAGCATAGTTTCTCCACATATGCATATCCTAGCTCGTAACTCACCAAGGTTTGGTTAATGTAATATATGGCCTATTATTTATTTTGTACGTTATTTTAGGCTAACATGGTCCCTAATGCAAAGTTAGTTGTTGATATATATAGCAGAAATGACTCATCTGGTCTTGGTGGAGCTACTACTGGTAGCATCACCAGGTATTGCTTGATATCAACAAAGGCTGCTTGATAGTCCTCATCCCAATTGAATGGGTTCCCCTTGTGTAGCATTTGATTCATGGGTCGACATTTATCTGATAAATGTGTGATAAATCACTTTATGGATGCTACTTTGCATTGTAGGCTTCTTAATTCTTTGATATTCATGGGAGGACGCATTTCAAAAATTGTCTTTACCTTTGTTAGATCAACTTTGATGCCTCTCTTTGAAATAATGAATCCTAAGAGCTTTATCAATGTTACACAAAATATGCACTTCTTAGGATTCAACCTGACATTATGCTCTATCAGGTGATCAAAGACCTTTCTCAAGATTCTATTTTGATATGATAGATATCGTATGACTCAAAATATAATATCACAATTTATTTGTAGTGAACATTATTGCTAAGCACAATTTCTCCACATATGCATATCCTAGCTCATAACTCACCAAGGTTCGGTTAATGTAATATATGGCCTATTATTTATTTTGCATGTTCTTTTGGGCTAACATGGTCCCTAATGTAAAATTAGTTGCTGATATATAGCAGAAATGACTCATCTGGTCTTGGTGGAGCTAGTATTGGTAGCATCACTAGGTATTGCTTGATCTCAACAAAGGCTGCTTGACATTCCTCGTACCAATTGAATGGGATCCCCTTGTGTAGCAGTTGATTCATGGGTCGACATTTATCTGATAACTGTGTGATAAATCACTTTATGGATGCTAATTTTCCTTATAGGCTTCTTAATTCTTTGATATTCATGGGAGGACGCATTTCTAAAATTACCTTTACCTTTGTTGGATCAACTTCGATGCCTCGCTTTGAAACGATGAATCCTAAGAGCTTTCTCGAAGTTACGCCAAATACGCACTTCTTAGGATTCAACCTGACATTATGCTCTATCAGGTGATCAAAGACCTTTCTCAAGATTCTATTTTGATATGACATATATCGTATGACTCAACATATAATGTCATAATTTATTTGTAGCGAACATTAATTCTAAGCACAATTTCTCCACATATGCATATCCTAGCTCATAACTAACCAAGGTTCGGTTAATGTAATATATGGCCTATTCTTTATTTTGCACATTCTTTTGGGCTAACATGGTCCCTAATGCAAATTTAGTTGCTGATATATATAGCTGAAATGACTCCTCTGGTCTTGGTGGAGCTAGTATCGGTAGCATCACTAGGTATTGCTTAATCTTAGCAAAGGCTGCTTGAAAATCCTCGTCCCAATTGAATGGGATCCCCTTGTGTAGCATTTGATTCATGAGTCGACATTTATCCGATAACTGCATGATAAATCACTTTATGGATGCTAATTTGCCCTGTAGGATTTTTAATTCTTTGATATTCATGGGAGGACGCATTTCAAAAATTACCTTTACCTTTGTTGGATCAACTTCAATGCCTCTGATGAATCCTAAGAGCTTTCTTAAATTTATGCCAAATACGCACTTCTTAGGATTCAACCTGACATTATGCTCTATCAGGTGATCAAAGACCTTTCTCAGGATTCTATTTTGATATGACATATATCGTATGACTCAACATATAATGTCATAATTTATTTGTAGCGAACACTACTACTAAGCACCAATTTCTCCACATATGCATATCCTAGCTCGTAACTCACCAAGGTTCGGTTAATGTAATATATGACCTATTTTTTATTTTACACATTCTTTTGGACTAACATGGTCCCTAATGCAAAGTTAGTTGCTGATATATATAGCAAAAATGACTCATATGGTCTTGGTGGAGCTAGTACTGGTAGCATCACTAGGTATTTCTTGATCTCAGTAAAGGCTTCTTGATAGTCCTCATCCCAATTGAATGGTATCCCCTTATGTAGTATTTGATTCATGGATCGACATTTATCCGATAACTGCATGATAAATCACTTTGTGGATGATACTTTGCCCTGTAGGCTTCTTAATTCTTTGATATTCATGGGAGGACGCATTTCAAAAATTACATTTACCTTTGTTGGATCAACTTTGATGCCTCGATTTGAAATAATTAATCCTAAGAGCTTTCTTGAAATTACACCAAATACACACTTCTTAGGATTCAACCTGACATTATGCTCTATCAGGTGATCAAAGACCTTTCTCAGGACCTCAACATGCTCTGAACATAGCAATGACTTTGCCAATAAGTCATCGATATAATATTCTAATATCTTATGCATGTAGTCATGAAAGATATATGTCATAGCCCGTTGATATGTAGCACCAAAATTTTTAAGACAAAATGGCATAACCTTATAGTAAAATATCCCCCATGGAATTATGAATGTGTTTTTATGCTGGTCCTTGGGCTTAATCTGAATTTGGTTGTAACCATAAAAACCATCCATTAAGGAGAACATTTCATGACCTGTAATTGCATCTACGAGAGCATCTATGTTCATCAATGGGAGCAAATATTTTGGTGTTGCCTTATTGAGTTATTTGAAATCCATACAAATATGAATCCTTCCATCAGGTTTTCCTATAGACACCATGTTTGATACCCATTCCAGATAGTCAATGGAAATGACAAATTCTACATCCAATAGCTTTTGCAATTCATCTTTCACCATTAAGGCTACTATCAGATGCATATTCCTGATTTTTTGCTTGATTGGCTTCTTTGACATATCTAGAGAAAGGTTATGAGTAACCAATTTTAGATCTAAATCTGGTATGTCCTTGTAATTCAAAGAAAAGAGAGTAGGTCTCTATCTCAATAGAGGGATGAGGTTGGCACACTCGTTAGAAGATAAAATTTCTCCAAATTTAACCTTCCTTGGATTGGTGGGATCATCGCTGATATCCACTTTGAAGGTTTCCTCTACTAACATGTGGAATCCCTCCTCAAGCTGATGAGGTATAGGGATCAATTGGATTTCATCTGTTGGGTTTATGAGTTCCACATTGGAAGCATCCTTAGCATGATAAACATCATGTGCATAGCCTAGTGTAAAGTGAAAAGGTTGCATCATTTCTTCATTAGGGAAGAAATATCCAGGATCTAGTAGTGATTCAACATGATCCCAATCAATAACATCTATATTTAGGTGCAATAGTTTGGAAGAATTAGCTAGATTGTGAAGTGAAGTGATCAAATAAATGGAGATCATATTGATGGAATATATCATATCTCTAGGACCACATGTGTATGATACTATATTGATATAAATTCCATCCCCAAGATGTGGTTTTGGGGGTATGGGGATATTTGGATTCGATATATGAATATACTTGAGAACAGGATTGCTAGGCTCAAGGATCTCTCTAAATGCTAGCGGGTTAGGGAAAACCATATGATAAATTATATTAAAACTAGGTTGTCTTCCTTTGAGGCATGAATGTAGATTGATATCTCTACACATATCCATTGCAGTGTATGGTGCATTACGATGACATAAGTAGGGAGGCCCTAGATAGGCTCTCTTTGTTTTATCTTTATTATCATTGTCGTAATAAAAACATTCACTGCTACTAACTGGAATTGGGTTATTGGGAAGGTGGGGTCCCATGAAAGCCCACTCTCGATAACTGCTATAATCTATGAAGGATTGATTATCTTCAACAATTGTCTCTAAAGGTAATAGATGGTGTAAATTAAGAGGGCCCAAGTAAGTCAACTCAGTTCTATTCTCATATTGTTCACCATCTAAGGACTCACCATTGTCATCACTCTCATATATGCAACTTGGTCCACCTATCTTAAATATGGACTCTGCACTCTCTTCATTAGAGTGATCCTCTGACTCATCATCTATCACTATAGCAGAGATATGCATCTGCAAGCCTATGTCGTTGGCCACTGAACAGATTTATTCACCCAAGTTTTCTCTTGGTGTATGCTCTGGATTGGTCTCCACCAAGATATCTTCATGATATGTTTTGAGTGGTCCTATAGTGACATAAGATACTATCTAGTTACCCCTCTGACAAGATGTGGGATTAGGGTGATAAGGATTGAAGTCAACTTCACCCCCTAGACTAAGTTACAAGTGGTCTAAAGATGCCACAAGGAGTTCAGCCTATCCTTCCATATGGTATCCTAACCCAAAATTATCCATAGGCAACTAATACTAAGGTTCATATGGCCTCTTATGCCCCTTCTAAAACAATCTGAGCCCATACCCATACCAATGGTAATGCTCAAAATATTGCAAGGCATACTCTAGATTAGAAAGATAGTGAACATTCATGGTGAATGACTCATTATCATCTTCATCCATGGAAGTGTGAGATGCAAGCTGTTCAAGCCCTCCATAGATAAAATTAGTTTGGTTAGGAGGTACCCCTAGCGGTACCATCGTCCCTACAAGAAAATGATGAGCTTTTGGTTGGACCATGTCTTGTGCAGTCTCAATGATCATAGTAAATGTCACATTCTATACAATATATTCTCCAATCTAGGATTAACCAAGTGAATGGTCACCTACGATGCAGATGACCCTACTAAATGATGCGTAGTCGTTATACCATCATTAATTCTCAATGAATTTGTCAATCCAGGGCTGTGTACAAGGCTATCTACGAAAGAAGAGGCAAAACAACTATAACTTAGGTCAATCTAGAGCAACAGGTCTTATTGGTGAAACCGGTTGTGTGGGGGGTTTTTAGGACATTCCTATTTCTAAATTGCATGAATTAAACCTTAATCTAATTGCAAAAATGGAAACTAATCATTAACTGTAGAAATGAAATCCTGATTTACAATTGCAGAATGAGACCTAATTATGTTGCAGAAATAACAGTTGCAGAATTGAAAGTCTGATTCTAATTGCAGAAAGGAAATCTATTTACTTTTGTAGCAATGGAAATCTAATTATAGCATGGAAAATAAAACCTCGTCAAGACTCCGTAATAGAAGGTTGTCAATCTTCTCGTGCAGGGGGTTGACAACAAAACACAAAATGCAAGAAATTGCTAGAAAACAACAAATTCTGGAAATAACAAATCTGAAATAAAATGGAAGCTTTGCTGAAAGTAAATATTACAGACTAAAACATTAAGCACAAGATTAATCTAAGCATAAATAAACTAAGACTGCAGATATTGTCAGCTGTTTACAAGCAATTGAAATAACAAGTTCTACAACTCATTCTACTGTAGCAAAATCAGAATAAAAACCTGTTGTTAGTCCTCCTCCTAGGTCTGGAAGTGGCCAGCCTCCTTGTCCAGAAGAAGGTATGAGTCTCCCTCTCTCTAGATCTTAATCACACTCATTTACAAGCAATATGAAATAGAACTGGTGCACTTTATTGATTAAAGAACATGATTACAATAATTCTACTAAAAACCTGTTACAGGACTCGTAATGATCAAATTCTACTTATTTTCTCTACTTTCGCTTTCTCCTAGCTTCCTTACTCTTTTCTCACTACCTACTAGGCTCAACCTGAATGGGAGCAATATTTATAGATGTCCTATGATCTAATTACAAACTGTGGATATCTCAAAAGATCTAATCCTACTATGCTGCAACAAATTCTGGGTTTATTCTTTGATCTTTCCATTAATGATGGCTTTGGTCGGCAATGACGGCAAAGACAGATGGAAGATCTTTTCCTTTACCTTTTTCGACCTTTATTTCCCTTTTTCCAGCTTCAAAAATCGGTCAACAAGTCAAAAAGCACATTCTATTTTCATTCCGGAGATAAGTGGCTTCATTCCGAAGACAATGCAATTCTCATTCCGAAGATCGCTCATTCTGAAGATACTACAATTCTCATTTCGAAGATACTGCAATTCTCATTCCGAAGATCCGCTCATTTCGAAGATAATGCATTCTTCATTCTGAAGATCCGCTCATTCCGAAGACGCTGTGTTCTCTCATTTCGAAGATATCTGTTCATTCCGAAGATACTTTGGAATGAACAAATGTGTGCTTTTCTAGTGATTTCTTCTGCATCTCTCAGGTGGGTTATCTCCTAAGATCAAATTCCAATGGTCTTCATCTCTTTCCACATGTGAATTCCATGCCTTGCTATTTATGGACAGTTGGCTGGAATTTACATGGGAAAGACCGCTTTTTGTCGCACAGCAACAGTTTGCTTGCACTATTGCTAGATTTAGGTGAAATAAATGCTTGAGACAAATCAAAACATGATTAGTGAAATGCTGCTATTATTCTAAGCATATCCCATTTTAGCAAGTCATAGCAAAAAGAACACAAAACTATGCAAAAAGCTGTAAAAATCAGCATATAATATTCCAAATACATTGATCATGCAAAATGGTTAATATACAACATATTGAATCAACTTAACTAACATATCAGATAAAACATAAGAGTTTATAGGCAATTTTAGTGTTCAAAACATGTTATGATTGAGGCATTTCCAGGCCTCATCATTTTCCCCCAACTTATATTAATGCATGCCCTCATGCATTCTGTTGGGCTATGGAATCACATATGTCCATGTTTAGATTCCATGACCTGTAGAATAATTTCTTGCCTATATAATACCCCCTATTTTCCTGAATGTTTCTGAGCCAGTCTTCAAACTGTTCATCAGGTTGGGCATCTTCCTCAAAGTAGAATGGAACTGGAGTAATGATGGTTGGAGGCCTAAACCTAAGACCTATCCAGTTATGTTGCATGATTTCAATCAGCTGGATTACACCTTCTGGTCTTCTTCTGGACCATTCTAAGTTGATGGGGGAGATGGGTTCTCTTTTTGCAAAGACATGGAAAGTTCAGCCCATCTATTTCTGCACACTGACAATGCTGGGAAAAATTATGATCACAAAATTTTTTGAATCTAGCCACACAGTCCCTTAAGTTGTTCAGGTACATCCTCTTTACATCATCCCTGTTCATCATTGAGAAGTGTTGTCTGGTGATAACTGGGTGGTTTGGCTGGATTGCTCTGACTAACAATTCAGCCCTTGTTTCAATCTCTTTATTCTACTTTTTCTCTTGATCCCAGTAAAGCTGATTCTACAAAGTAGACATAAATGCTCTCAGCTGAACATCTCCAATGTAAATTTGAGGATGAAACTCTACTTCCTCTGGAATGAAGAAGTTGTGCAAAAATAGTTCACATAGGAGATTTTTCTGTTCTATGGGGCTGTCAAAATATGCCTCCAAGAAATCTACATTGTGTCCAATTTATATGGGAGGTTTGAACTAATCCTCATGACCTGCCATCTGAGGTATTTCTCCTTCAAAATAAGGCTATAAAATCTGGCTGGTCGTCTAAATTGAACTAAAAATTTAGCAATTTGGCATAAGTCAGACACCTTTTCTTTTAATGCTTGGTTTTCTATTTCTTTTGCCTCTAGTTGTTTCCTTTCCAATTTGAATTTCTCAGTCTTAGTGGCAAGCTGCTCATATCTAATCATCCAATTGGCTATGTCTACATTATATTGCTCTAGAGACACAGTATTAGGTGGTCTGACTACAAGGGGGATCCTAGGCAGCAGATCTACCTGAACTCCTTTTTTTGCCACTTCTACTGGTTGATTATCTACCAATAATTCTACCTGTACCCCCTTATTTGCTATTTCTATTGGGTTGTCATCAGATAGTAATTCTACTTGTACCCCCTTATCTACTGAAAGTATAATAGTTTGAAATACAAGGACCTCAATAGGAGTACTTACTTGAACATTTTCTTGCTGCTGGGACTGTTCCTGTGTTGGTGGCTCATCTCCAGTATTTTTTGTTATGCTCTTTGCCATTTTTGAAGCATCTTCAAAATGAGAAGGCAATGCTTCAGAATGAACACCCATGTCTGTCTCAACAGAGTCATCTGCCCTTGATAGACCCAGAAGCAATTGAGCCAAATTGTCTTCATCAATGGATACAGTTGGCTATTTTTTAGACTGTGACAACATTCTTCTTAATGCTGCCACTTCCTGCTTGTAACTCTGCAATTTTTCTTTCCTGTATCTCAATGATGCTTTCTTTCTCCTCAATCCACTTGGTTTGTGTTCTGACAACACTTCTTGCTGCCCTCAACTGCTCTGTGATGTCTTCCACTTCTATTTTTGCCTCAGAATCTGATGCAGACAGATCAGCTGTAGTTGGCTATTCAACCATTATCTCTTCTTCTGCAACAATTTGCTCTTGTTCAACAGGTTCTATGAAACTACTTATAATTGTATCCACTATATCTGTAGCCTGTTGAATTGTAGCCTCCTCCAAATTATCCTACCCAGTTTTTGCTTCAGCTATCTGTTCAGGGAATTCTAGAAAATTTTTAGAGGCTGGTTGTATTTCTGTGACATCTGGGCTGCTTTGTCCTTCTTCTTCCTCCATAACCTGTTCTACTGTTTCTTTCAAATGGATTCTGGTGGACCTCCTAGTTCCAGATGCAAACTTCTTCTTTTTGCTCTATTTCCTGGTGTCAACAGGGGTTGTGGGGACAGTTTCAGATGCCTCTGTTTCCTTTGTTATTTCTTGTTCTATCAAATCAGTAGTCACTCCAAAAAAATGAACCTTCTTTTGTTTTTCTATTCTGTTGCCTGTTCCAGATCCTCTTTTTCTTTGTTTCTTGGTTCGTGAAGTTGAGGGTTCAGGAGCAAGGTTTTCTATTGCTGCTACTGGGTGTGGTTCTGTAATAGCTTCTATGGCAATTTATGTTTCATCTTCTACAGCAACTTTTGTAGTAGCTATTTCTTCTTCTACAACAATGTCAGCAGCATCTGGTTCTTCTTCTTCCTCATCTTCATCCCTAAAAATGACATCATTTAGGGTAGAGTAAAACCTATCAAAACTCCTAGGGTTTCCTCTAAAATGGTGTTGGCAAATTAGTTTGATGAGGCCATGATGGCGAAGGCTTCCTTTACCCTCCTGATATCTCTTTGCCATGTTTTTTAATTCCTGATATAGATACAAGGGAAGATTTACCCTAACTTTCGGTTGTTGCTCACCATGTCTGAGATGGTTCAAAATTCGTAGATGATGCCCTGACAATAACACATACCGCCCTTCACAGGTTAGGAATTTAATTACCTAGGTGGCTACTTCATCCCAGGGTTCCTACAGGCTGACCCTTTTTAACCCTTTGCATGTGTTGTTATGGGTTAAATACTCAGGCTCTCTATCATTTTCTTCTACAAATTGATTAACTACATTTGCCAATGTATTCTTGCCAGATCTAGAAATTGAAATCCCTTCTAATGGTAGCTCAGTAATCTGACTTAAAATTTTAGGGGTTACCTCAATAGTCATGCCGTTAACATGTGCTCGGTTGTTTCTAAATGTATGGGTGAACATGCCAGCCAAATCTTCAGAGGACCCATTAAACTTATCCAAAAATGGCATAAGCCCTCCATCTTCAAAAATCGTAGGACTGCCAGATTTTCTCGGAGGTAGGTGGTATCTGCTGGTTCCATTCTGATCTTTCGCCCCATATTTTCTATTTAAAAACCATTCACTACTGTTGCTATTCCTCTGCTGGATCTCTAGTTTTTTTATGTTGCAGATTTGTAGGGTTTAGTTCGAAATCTTCGCTTGCCCTATTTCTCGTCTTCTTCTTCAGAATGAACCGTAACCTGAGCACTATACTTCACAAACACGTCTTCGAAAAGAAAGGTGGCACGCATTTCTACTATTGCACCGAACACCTATCCATCAATGATTGCATGGACGTCCTTGCCATCAGATCCACCTCATTCGGTTTTAATTTTTTTATTTAGTCCATAGATTCTCACGTGCAAAATAAACCATATCCTTGCTGACACGTGTTCCTTTTTATCGTATGCAACTAAAAGAATTTGATTTTGTCATACCTTGTCTTTCTTGGATGCCACGTGGAAATGCTCTTTTCGAAGATTATAATTTAATTGCAAAAAACTTCATTTCAAAGATTATAATTTCATTCTGAAGACAGGCCTTCATTCCGAAGACAAGTCTTCTTTGCAAATTTAAATCTTCATTCCAAAGATTAATCCTCATTTCGAAGATCAATCCTCATTTCGAAGATCAGGTTGTATTGCGAAGGTAAATCGTCATTCGAAGACAGATCTTCATTTCGAAGACAGATCTTCATTCGAAGACAGATCCTCATTTCGAAGACAAAGCTTCTTTCTGAATACAAAGTGCAACATTCATTCTATTGTCATTCCAAGACAATTTTAATCCGAAGATAATACAAGAGCAATCGTGTTTGGCATTCTTGTTCCGAAGATTAGGCAGAAATCAATATTTTCATTTTCAAAACATGTCTTAAGTATGCCAACTCTTATGAATACCTTTTATGCTAATGGTTAATTGTCATATACTATACACCAATCATTTTACAATGAAGAAATGTAAGAAATATATACCTGATAAAAATAGTTAATGCCAGTTTTGAAGAATGACCGCCTTTGTTGATGTTCTGCCGAGATTTTCTGCAACATTTCAAAACAAGTGCACTTGGTGAATTTGTACAATGATGGTTCAGAAATTTCTCAAGGTTATGCATGCCGAAAACTGGTTTTCATGCATACCAACCCAGTAGTGCCTTAGAAAAAGGTTTTCACTGCTGAGTTATTCATTTTCTCTCTTTTTTTTCATTTTTTTTTTTACCTCTCCTTTTCTCTTTTTTTTTTTCTTGATCCTGACTATGCCCATGAAGGAATTTCATGATTTCCCTGAAACCATGCCCATGAAGGAATTCATACTCAGAATTTATTCATCTTTTTGTTTTCTATTTTTTTTATTTTTTTGTATTTTCTGCTTTTTCTTGAAATCCATGATCATGTCGATTGTTTTGAAGTGGAAGAGGGAATCTCTTCCACCTGTTGTGTATCCAAACTATCAAGTTGTTGCAAGAATTCATCTTTAGTCAGAGGTGTATGGTACACTTTGAGGCGATGTCCATTTACTACCAACTTCCTTTGTGACCCATCAATAGGAGATAGACGAGCTGCTCCATTGTCAAATACCTCTTCAATCCAGTAAGGTCCCAACCATCTAGTTCTCAATTTTCTAGGGAAGTCCTCATAGCGAGAATCAAACAGTAAAGCCCAATCTCCTTGTTGAAGTTTCCTCTGCTGAATGTGACTGTCATGCCACAGCTTCCTCTGCTCCTGAATTACCTCAGTTTGGTGTAGAGCATCCAATCTAAGTTCATCCAATGCATTCAACTATAGAATCCTATCTGTCTGTGCCTGCGACAATTCAATTCCAATTTCCAATGTTGTGCGCAATGTTAGTAGCTCAAATTCAATAGGTAAGAGAGGCTTTTTACCAAAGACTAGTTCATAAGGTGTGAATCCAATAGTGGACTTCCAAGTAGTATTGTAGGCCCAAACTGCTTCAGTTAATTTATCTAGCCAATTTCTCCTATGAAAAGCTACTATTTTTGTCAAGATGCGTTCTAGTTCCCTCGTTTGTTACCTCAACCTAGCCATTTGCTTGTGGGTGGTAAGGTGATGATTTCCTATGTTTGATTTCATACAATTCTGTAAATGCCTTTATGACTTTGGATGCAAATTGGGGTCCTTGGTCTGTGGTGATAGACCGTGGAGCTCCAAATCTCTAAAAAATCTGAGTATACAAGAAATCATTGACCTTCTCTTCACGAGCATGTTTGAAAGCACGCACCTCTACCCACTTTGTCAGGTAATCAGTGCATACTAGAATATGCACCTTTCCTTGAGAAGGTGGATCAATAGGTCCTACAAAATCAAGCTCCCACCTCTCAAATGGTTCTAAAACCATTTGAGGCTGCAGTGGCATCTCATTTGTATGAGTGGGTTTCCCCATTCTTTGGCATGCATCACAATGCCTGATGTACTTTTTCACATCCTTGTGAAGAGATGGCCAATAATATCCTGTCCCTAAGATTTTCCTAACTCGTGCTTTTTATAGAATAGTGTCCACCCGAGGGTTCATCATGACAAGCTCTAAGGATATCATACACTTCATCCTTTCGGATGCACCTACGTAACACATGGTCAGGACTGCACTTAAAAAGCATACCCTTAATCCATTCAAAAGAAGAACTCTGTTTGATCAATTGTTTTTTTCTGTTTTGAAGTGAAATGTGGAGGAACTTTCCCTGTGACCAAATAATTGGCTATATCTGCAAACCAAGGTGATTGGACTGATATAGCAAATAGTTTTTCATCAGGAAAAGTGTCATCAACTAATTCCCCTTCATCTGTGTTCTCGCAACCTCGGACAAGAAATCTGCCACAACATTAGCTTTCCCTGGTTTGTTGATTATAGTGATATCAAATTCTTGTAGCAACAACAACCAACGAATAATTCTTGCACTTACCATAGGTTTATTCATCAAATACTTAATGGTTGTATGATCTGTGTGAATAAATATTTGATAACCTGTGATGTAATGCCTGAATTTGTTGATGGCATAAATTATCGCTAGGAATTCCTTCTCGCTTGTTGTATAATTTTTCTCGGCTCTTGTCAAGTTCTTGCTAATGTTGTAGATGGTATAGTGTTCACCATTGTCAATTTGTCCTAATGCTGCTCCAATTGTTGTATTGGAGGCATCAATTTGTATGTGAAATGGTAATGTCCAATTAGGTCCTCTCGAGCACAGGTGGAGTTATTAATTTCTCTTTCAGAGCTTCAAATGATTCCTGACACCTTGCAGTCCAGGAGAATTCAGAATCTTTAGTCAATAGGGCAAACATGGGACTGGCTATTGTACTAAAGTTGGGAATAAACCTATGGTAAAAACCAATGTGTCCTAGGAAGCTTCTGACATTAGTCTGAGTTTTAGGAGGAAGGAGATTCTTGATAATTTCCACCTTCTTTGGATCAACTTGGATCCCTTCAAGAGAGATGTGATGACCAAGAACTATCCCTTCCTTCATCATCATGAAGCATTTTTCTGGATTCAAGGATAACCGGTATGTTTCACAACGAGTTAAGACTTTGTCAAGATTTTCCAATGTAAAATCAAAAGTCTGTCCACATACTGTGAAATCATCCATGTATATTTCAACACTTTTGGTGGTCAGATCAGCAAAAATTGCTAGGACTGCTCGCTGAAAAGTTTCTGGGGCATTACACAAACCAAAAGGTAAAACCCTATAGGCAAATGTTCCCCATGGACATGTAAAAGTTGTTTTCTCTTGATCTTCAGGTGCAATCTGAATTTGATTATATCCACTAAATCCATCAAGAAAACAAAAGTATCTTTTTCCAAGCAAGAGTATCTAACACCTGATCTATGAAAGGTAATGGAAAATGGTCTTTGTATGTCACCTTATTCAACTCTCTATAGTCTACACATACTCTCATTTTTCCATTTTTCTTAGGAACTATTACCAATGGAGAAACCCATTGGCTATCGAAAATTGGGTAAATGAATCCTACTTCCATAAGTTTTTCAATTTCTTCTTTCACAATATCTCTTAAGGCAAGATTCAATCTTCTCTGGGGTTGTCTAACTGGCTTGACTTCTTCAGTATAGATTCTGTGGGTACATATATCAGGATGAACTCCTGACATATCTTTGTAGTTCCAAGCAAAAGCATGAACATGCTTTCGCAAGACAACTATCAATTTTTCTTCCTCTTCCCTAGTAAGTTGGCTGTAAATGTTCAAAAATTTGCCTGGCTGGACTTCTATTTGTTTTGTATTTAGAAGGACTGAATTCACTCCTTCATACCTGGTGATTAGGGGATTAAGAGGACATTGCTGAGATGGGAGAAGAGAAGCAGTTTCTATTTTATTGCTGCTTGAGGGAAGCATATCTTGTATGGAACAGTGAGAAGGAAAAATCAGATGATGGTGCCATCCATGTGGTAGTGAAACAGAGTTTCCCTGTGATAGTACAGATGGTTCATCTTCAGATTTTTGATTCTCCTCATTACTTAACAACTGTTGGATATTTGTTGCTTCCCCTTCTAAACCTTGTTCATGCAGAACATTCATCAAGATTGTTTCATTTTCTAAATTTTCTGTGTCACTGAGGTCTTCTGTGTGTTCTCTTACTACTAAGGTAGCTAGTGTAGAAATGACCTCTTCTGGTTCTTCATCTGAGTCAGAAAACCATAACTGACCTAAAAATTTGCTAGATGGTTTTGCAGGAGGATATAAAGAAATCTGTTTCAGATCAATACCATTTGAAATAGTCATATTTCCAGATCTGCAGTCTATGAAGGCTGTTGCAGTTGCAAGCCAAGGTCTTCCCAAAATAATGGGATATCCATGTGCTGAATTTCTTGGCTGTAAAACCAAAAAATCTGTAGGGAATTCCCAAGAAGAAACTTCTATAGGGACATCTTCAATGATACCTTCAGGTTTTGCAACTGACCTATCAGCCATTTCTAAAACTGTAAATGTGGGGCTGAGATGTTTGAGCTGTAATTGTTTCATTGTATCCTTGGTCATGACGTTTATTGCAGCTCCTAGATCTACTAAAACATTTGATATTGGTACTGAACCTATGGTAACTGTGATAACTGGACTTCCTGGGTCACTATACTTTGGAGGTACTAGTTTTCCAGATAAGAGATCAGCTATCTTTCCTTCAACCTGCATAGTCTTGGGAAATGCTTTCTTCTTTCTTCCTGTTCTTTTAATGCACAAATTTTGGATAGTACTGTTAATCTCTGGTATTTCCTTAATGGCTTGCAATAAGGGCAATGATATAGTTAACTTTTTGAGTTCTTTGACCAGTTCTGACTCAGAATTTTTTGGTATTGCATTGAATCTTTCAGGATATGGAATTATCCTTGGTAATTGTTCTGCCTGTGGTTCTATTTTTGTCTCTTTCTCTATTGTTGGTTGAATTTTCTCTGGTTCCAATTTTTCTTCTGTCTCTATTGTTGGTTGGATTCTCTCTGGTTCTGACGATTCTTGCTCTTCATTTTCTTTGATTTCATTTGAAACTGGTTTAGGTACAACTTTTCCTGAACGAAGTTGGATGTTACTACAATCAAGAACATTAATTTCAACATTTTCTTTAGCTTCAGCCACATAGACAGGAGGTGTCTGTCTCATGCTATTTGGATTAGTGACTGGTTGAGCTGGCAGTTGAGGTTGTTTCACTTGTTGTGTTTGTTGCTATTTTTCTTGAAAATTTTGATTAGGTGCAGGCAACAAATGCTGAGTTTGACCTTGATTCCTTTGCTGCCTTGGATAGGACTGGTATTGCTGACTCCACTATGGTTGGTTTTGCATCCAATGTGGATTAGTCTGATTTTGATTCTAGGCTGGATTGTTTTGATTCCAAGATGGGTTGTTTTGATTCCATGAGGGGTTGTTTTGATTCTGATTCCAGGCTAGGTTACTCCAATTTGCTTGTGGCCATTCTTGGGAATTTGTCCATTGAGGATAATTCCAAGGACGTTGGGGTGGTTCTGATTGTCCCCAAGGCATAGTACCAGGATTATGCCCCCAATTTGTAGGAAAACGAGGGGGATTTTGGTATTGAGAGAAATTTCCCCCTTGTTTTGGTCCAATATAGTTGAGTTCCTCAATCTGATTTTCTAACACAGTTTTGAGTTGTGGTAGCAGGTGGCATTGATCAGTTGAATGCCTTTTTGAACAGATACTACAAATGGCTGAGATAGATGTTTTATTCAAAGGACATTCCTGCAAAGCATGTTTATTTCTACATCTTGGGCAATAAATTGCCAAAGGTTCTATGTTTTTTGCTTTTGTAGACATTTCCCCCAAAGTAGTGTTTAGGTGCACTAGAATATCAGTTTTGAAATTTGCAAGTTCCTCTATCAGGTCCTTCACATCAGTGCCATTTGTGCGGATTTTTCTTCTTCTCTGCTTAGTGCGAGAGTAATTCCTATAGAGATCCATAATTTCATCATTACTGAGAGTGGTTACATCCCCTTTTCCCATCAAATCCAGAACTTCTCTGGATTCATCTTGCAATCCTCTCAAAAATATGGTTTTACATAATTCTGGTTCTACAAGTCCACATCTCCTTTGAACAAAGGAGAACCTATCAAGATAATCTTCCAATGTTTCATCATCTTCTTGCTTAATTCTGAATAACTCATCTTTTCTATTCCTTACATGGCAATACTCCTGATATTTATCTAAAAACATAGTTTCCATTTGATCCCAGGTTCTTATGGAATTTGGCTCTAAGCTCATGAACCAACGTAATGTTGAATCCTTGAGTGTTGAGGGAAAAACCTTAAGTTTTTTATTGTCATTTATATAATCATAGGTCTGACACACTACCTTGAATTCAAACAAAAATTGATCAGGATCTTCAGATACAACACCTCGAAAGGTTGGAAGTATTGAAGGTGAAATGGTTTTCATGGGAGAGTTTTGTGTTGGATTCAGACGGATAGGATATTCAAATGTTCTGGAAGGTTGGAGCATATCCTGATCATCTCCTTCATTATGGACATAGCCATGTTGGCCATCTATATTGCCTCCTTCTGCCATAGTTTCCTGTTTCCTAGGAGAAGTTAAAGCTTTCCAAATTGTTCTCTCAAGAGGTCCAAGCCTCTCTGTTGATGATGAGTCTGATGAATTTTCTTCCTTAGGATATTCTGATGATGATAAAATTGGTGATTTTCCTTTCTCAAAATGTTCTAATGATGGTGAGACTGGTGATTTTTCTATCAATCTTTCTGGTAGTTCAAACACAGGTGATTCACCCCTTAGGCGTGAAGATCTCCTTAATGGAACAAGCCAGGGATCCTTTGGGGTAGTTCTACCTTTTTCATCCCTAGACTTACTCATTCATGTTTACTCTTGAATGACATAAATTAAGTCAATAGTTGTTACCTTCCTCAGCTGTTGTATTCAGATTTTAACCTGAATTTTCATAGCTTAGTCTGATTACGGCTATTGGACTATTTGTTTTCTTCTAGCAACACTATTCCCTAGAAACGGTGCCAAAATGATGCGTAGTCATTATACCATCATTAATTCTCAATGAATTTGTCAATCCAGGGTTGTGTACAAGGCTATCTATGAAAGAAGAGGCAAAACAACTATAACTTAGGTCAATCTAGAGCAACAGGTCTTATTGGTGAAACCGGTTGTGTGGGGGGTTTTTAGGACATTCCTATTTCTAAATTGCATGAATTAAACCTTAATCTAATTGCAGAAATGGAAACTAATCATTAACTACAGAAATGAAATCCTGATTTACAATTGCAGAATGAGACCTAATTATGTTGCAGAAATAATAGTTGCAGAATTGAAAGTCTGATTCTAATTGCAGAAAGGAAATCTATTTACTTTTGCAGCAATGGAAATCTAATTATAGCATGGAAAATAAAACCCTGTCAAGACTCTATAATAGAAGGTTGTCAATCTTCTGTGCAGGGGTTGACAACAAAACACAAAATGCAAGAAATTGCAGAAAACAACAAATTCTAGAAATAACAGTCTGAAATAAAATGGAAGCTTTGCTGAAAGTAAATATTACAGCTAAAACATTAAGCACAAGATTAATCTAAGCATAAATAAACTAAGACTGCAGATATTGTCAGCTGTTTACAAGCAATTGAAATAACAAGTTCTACAACTCATTCTGCTATAGCAAAATCAGAATAAAAACCTGCTTGTTAGTCCTCCTCCTAGGTCTGGAAGTGGCCAACCTCCTTGTCCAGAAGAAGGTATGAGTCTCCCTCTCTCTAGATCTTAATCACACTCATTTACAAGCAATATGAAATAGAACTGGTGCACTTTATTGATTAAAGAACATGATTACAATAATTCTGCTGAAAACCTGTTACAGGACTGTAACAGTCAAATTCTACTTATTTTCTCTACTTTCTGCTTTCTCCTAGCTTCCTTACTCTTTTCTCACTACCTACTAGGCTCAACCTGAATGGGAGCAATATTTATAGATGTCCTATGATCTAATTACAAACTGTGGATATCTCAAAAGATCTAATCCTACTATGCTGCAACAAATTCTAGGTTTATTCTTTGATCTTTCCATTAATGATGGCTTTGGTCGGCAATGACGGCAAAGACAGATGGAAGATCTTTTCCTTTACCTTTTTCGACCTTTATTTCCCTTTTTCCAGCTTCAAAAATCGGTCAACAAGTCAAAAAGCACATTCTATTTTCATTCCGGAGATAAGTGGCTTCATTCCGAAGACAATGCAATTCTCATTCTGAAGATCGCTCATTCCAAAGATACTGCAATTCTCATTCCGAAGATACTGCAATTCTCATTCCGAAGATCCGCTCATTTCGAAGATAATGCATTCTTCATTCTGAAGATCCGCTCATTTCGAAGACGCTGTGTTCTCTCATTCCGAAGATATCTGTTCATTCCGAAGATACTTCGGAATGAACAAATGTGTGCTTTTCCAATGATTTCTTCTGCATCTCTCAGGTGGGTTATCTCCTAAGATCAAATTCCAATGGTCTTCATCTCTTTCCACATGTGAATTCCATGCCTTGCTATTTATGGACAACTGGCTGGAATTTACATGGGAAAGACCAGTTTTTGCTGCACAGCAATAGTTTGCTTGCACTGTTGCCAGATTTAGGTGAAATAAATGCTTGAGACAAATCAAAACATGATTAGTGAAATGCTGCTATTATTCTAAGCATATCCCATTTTAGCAAGTCATAGCAAAAAGAACACAAAACTATGCAAAAAGCTATAAAAATCAGCATATAATATTCCAAATACATTGATCATGCAAAATGGTTAATATACAACATATTGAATCAACTTAACTAACATATCAGATAAAACATAAGAGTTTATAGGCAATTTTAGTGTTCAAAACATGTTATGATTGAGGCATTTCCAGGCCTCATCACTAAATATGTAGGTAAGTAGGTTGAGGTGCCTCTTTGAATCCTACTAGAGCGTTATCTACTTCCATGAGAGTAGGAAACTTGATCACAATTGGTTTGGGCACCATATTTCTTTTTCACCCATTTTAGCTTTAAGCTTATCATCATCCTGACACATTATAGATGCAGATGGTCTGGTAGACGTAGTTCTATGCTCTGATAATTGGGATGTAGACCTTGTTAGTTTAGCACACACTTATCTTATTTTACCTCCTGGATCTTTGATCAGCAATGTAGGTCATATGTCCAAGTGCATTGAGGGGAGAACAAAATCCCCTAAAAATTTTGCTAGATTCATGTATTTAAATGGTTCCTCATCGAAAGGCACCATGTGAACCTACCCCTCATGTACATATTTGATACATTGATGAAGAATAGAGGGGACACAATGCATTTATCATATCCAAGGCCTCCCTAAAAGGATGTTGTATTGCATGGTGCCTTCAATCATATGACACATCACAGGGATGGTCTTGAGTCCAACCTAGATCGAAAGAACTATGGTACCTACCGTTGAGCATAATGCATCATTGAATGCTCTCAAGGTAAAAGTGGAAGGTACAATATGTGATTTTGGTAGCTTTAAATATGTTAACGCCTTGGTCATGATAATTTTGATTGATGATCCTGTAGCAATCAACACCCACTTGAATGGTATGTGATTTACACATACTATGATATGGAGTAGCGGGTCTGCTATGACAGTGGAAACCGTCTTGAGTTCATGATCATGAAATTGTATGACCAGTTCTTGGAACTACTGTACATATCCCAAAAAGTGTGTGAATGATTCTGGATCCTGGGACTACACTTCTATGGATCTTAGAATATCCATAAGCATCTCCCTATGCTTGGGAGATTGCTGAATCAACTCATAAATTGACAACTTTTCTGGAGTTGTCTGTAGGTTTTGTACTAACCTACTCTTGATTGTCACCATCGGCCTAGTTTGTGGGCCTGACACATTTTGGTTTGACCTTGGAGGAGGTGCAACTTGTACTCTAATGGGACCTATAGGTTGATTTGGTCTTTTATACCTCGCATGTCTAGTGACAACATTGACCATTCTGATGAACCCATGGGTTGGTGGTTCGATTCGTACTTGATTGACCTGGCCAATATTGTTCCTAGGTGTCTCATGGTTAGGTAGAGGATTTTTGTAAATTCCTATATTTCAATTATTCGGTGCCTAAGGGTTATCCATAGTTATCTCACCTCTTTCTATGATGTTTTGTATTAAATGTTTGAAACTCCAACATACTTCAATGTCGTATCCCTTTGATCTATGGAAGATACAGTACAACTCATAACTATACCTATTAGGTTTGGGTTGATTAGGGTCTAATAGTTTGACCTTCATAAAGTGTATGACCTTGGCCTTGCATAGTTGATTGAATATCAAAGTCATCAATTATGACAATGGTGTGAACTGGTGAGGTGGGAACTATTCCTTATTATTTTCCTTTTGATAGTTGTTGCACTGATCATACTGCATAGGAGGAGGTTGGGCTTGATAATTTCATTGTTGCTACCCCTTATCCCATTTCTAGAGGTTTAAGTCCACCTGATTGATGTGGGTCAGCTTGGTTGGTTGTTTCTTAGTGCTTATCTTGTTCCATTTATTCTTATTCCTAAGCTTCAAGTTACCCTCCTGTAACTTGATATCCTCAATAACTTTGGCTTGCTCCAAAGCCTCTTTGAAGGTTTGGTATTGCTGTAACTATAATAATAACGAAATGTGCTTAGCGCAACTTTTCATAAACATTCTAGTTAATTTAGAAGTAGGGATGGAGAACGGTAGCTTTGCCATCATATTTCTCCATCGTTTCCCATAATTCATAATTGTATTGTCATCATGTTGCATTAATATAGCCAAATCAGATTAGTTCAACTTCTTCTTGATGCCAAAGGAGAAGCGTTCAAGAAATACATCAGCCATTTTCTCAAAATTGGTGATATTGTGACTCTTGAGTTGATTAAACCACTCCAAAGCTAGGCATGAGAGGGTTGTGATGAAGTTCTATAGGAGTAGGGCATAATTGCTTCCAATCTGAAAGCATACATCCAAAAATATTGTAACGTGCTCCTGAGCATCCTCCTATCCTCTAAAATTTTCTAATTTAGGCATTTTGAAATGCTTGGGATAAGGCATATTAGGCACTAATGAACATAAAGGTTCATTATGAATTTTATTCAAGGTTGTATTTTAATAAGCTATCCCATGCTTTTATATAGCTTTGATATTTCTGCTAGGACTTTATAATCTTGCGAATATAAGAACTCCTATTCTATGGAATGCCTTGGAGGCACCCTCGAAGGTAGATTCCTCTTCGGTTGAGGTGAAGGAAAAGGCTCATCCTCCTCCTCTATTTGGGATATTTTAGGATATTCTTTATCTAATTCCTCTCCCACTTCTTCTTCGTACTGCCTATGCCCATGATGTTTGGACATGGGGCACTGATCTCTGTGTTGAGCTCCATGGCGAGTATGAGTATCTATATACTTAAGATGTGAATCAAGCTGTGAAGTAGCTCATCTTTCAATGTGCTTCCTATGCTCATTGCGGGAGTGTAAACCAACAATTGCTAGTCGATCCTCCCTCTCAAAATCTTCCTTTTGATCAAGGATGCACTACTCAGGTATTCATTGTTCATATAAGCATTGTCTTATGAACCTCTGCCTTTGAGTGTTCTTATTTTTTAGGTGTTCCCTTTCTACATGAACATCCTCCAATTGGTCTTGGAGAATATTATATATTTGCTTTGATATCATCTTATGAGATCTATCTATGTGATCAACCATTTGTGGCCTTTGGTGTGCACTCTATTCGAGTAGATTTGTGGGTGTGTCCCCCAATGGTCTAATTTGCTACACTCTTGTCCTTGTCTATGAAGATAGCATTCACATTCAGATGTTGCCTATGATCTGTGCCTACATGGGATGCAGGGGTACGCATATCTCGAGAATGATTGGAGCATTCTCTAGGTTCTCTGATAGTTCTAATGGTATTACTGCTATGCACACTCACAATACAAGAAGGCACAAGAGTAGGCTTGTAACCTAACTATCCTAGAACTTTACCCAAACCATCCAAATATCTGCTATGCCAAGTTTCATGAGGTGGCATACCGTTGGCTCCCACTTTAGACACGTCTATGGTTATCCTACACAACTCGCCCTTGTTGGGAGTTTGAGCGGGCCTATGCTCAAAAATAACCCTATATATTTACTCCTGGACAAGCGGATCCTGACCTCATCTATACTCAAATTTTGGGGGCCTCAAGCCTCCCTTAGACACAGGATGAAGGGGTACCAATATGTATCCCTCAATTACAAACTCCTTAGTAGACCTCGTGGATGCACGCGGAGTGCGATCACGGTAAATTTTGATATGCTGAAAACCCCCATGTTGGGAAGCTATATATTCTGATCTATGTCTTGAGGAGTGTCTAGTAGCTCCTCATACTGGGGTATTCCCAACAATATCTTCATGTGTAGATTTATCCCCTATAATACTCGCCAAATGATGTTTAGGAGGATTTTGTGATTGAGGGTGTTGTGTGTCTTGTTGTGCATTGGGTGGAGCTTCGGTCTCAACCTTAGATCTACATCTAGGTCGGCCTCTCCGTGTAGCCACCATGATATTGTATTATCTCTTATGTAAGTTTTAAAACAAGCAAAGTAAACAATGGTGATTATCTCTTTTAAATTTTAAAGTGAACCCTAAACTTTTTGATGTGTTTTGCAATTTGTTGTATCAATAAGTAACTCTCATCATGTTTTCAAATATGTTTATGATATACTCAATTATTGAAGGGCTTTCACCTGTATACTTGCATCTCAAAAACCAACAATGAAAGTCATGGTCATGTAAATCCCTCGAAATGTGAAGATGAAACCCACTCTTAGGAAGGGAGCATAGGTCCTCCCGGTCCTCACCTAGTTCACCCATTCATGGAGATACACCCCTCCAAGGAGGAATGCATTCTATTTTTCATGGGCTATGATGACATCTTGGATCCAATATTGGTCTAGTAACAAAAGAATCAAGGGAGTTGGTCCAACGAATGGAAATCATTGCCACCATCGTTGAACCCTACTAGTGGTTGGATGTGACTTCCAACTCACTAGAATTTAAGTGTGTCATGGTGTGTGGGGTTCCTTTTATTTTTCATGAAATTAAATGCATAAAACAACACTCATGAATCTTCTATATGCTATGCAAATTAAAAAGAATATTTTAACTTTTAGAAGTATGCATGATTAAGCTATATGACTTTTCAAAGCAAATGCACACTAATGACGATGATGAAGTGGCCACTAGATGGACCTCATGCAAGAAAAATAGCATACAAGAAGTTCCTAGACCACTAGAGACTAGGGCAAACTACACTCAGAGGTATGCTATTCCTAGCAGTGACTAGTAGAACCTATGAAAAGACCTAGGGACTCAATGCATTTTACTTTCTTGTCGCATTCCCTAATTATGCTAGCAATTTTGACTTTCTAGAAAAACACAAATAAAGAAATAGGGAAAATCAGATAAATGTGGATCCTACCTTAGATCCTCATCCGATTAAGCTTTGGCTCCCTATTATACGACCTGTCATATGTTGACCGTGGCTTTATGGTGTGGCTGAGACTGTTTCTCGTGGGTGTCAACCACGATGACAAATTTTGACTATGATTGTCAACTGTGGTTAGCACCTATCATCACAAAACCTAAAAATAGTGTTTTATGGCATTTAATGTGGAATTTCCCACCATGATCATTTTCTGTAACCACCAAAAAGGCTTGCACCTAGTCTGAATATTGCAATTGACAAAAAATACACAAATAGGTATGCATAAATTGATAAAAAGAAATGAAACAAATACAAGGAATATTTTATTAATTTCAATGGAGTCAAATTACAGATTCGTCCCTCTTAGGGATACCCATTTGATACATCAATTACAATAGCGTCTAATCCCTCTCAAGGGTAGATGTGATCAAAGTGCCTTTCAAGATGACACAAACTGATCCAAGGTGTTGATGACCTTCTTATCCATGATTAGAGGCATTTGCTGCATTGAATGGCACAACCTTGTTAATATTGTATTCAAGAAACAACAAGAAGTAATAAATAATAAAGGATGCCTCTCTTGATGAGTTTTTTTGAGGAATTTATAAGAAAACATGACATTATTAGCATATAATCAAGAAAATGCAAGAAAGCTAATAAACCTTTGAAAAACATGAAAATATGCTATGAATCATGTAAAGGAAAAGCATATGTATCTATCTAATGGTCTAATTATCAATTTGAAATAATGGATGCATGAAAAAGATCCATTAATATCCTAGTTATAATATTGAAAGCAATATAATTAAACAAGCTAATTCTACCAGTTAGAAGTCTCTAAACATGCAATTAAACCTAAAAAATGATAAATCTATCATTGTTAACAATTCACGATAAGAAAATAAGGAAATTAATGATACTACCATGACCATGACTCTGAGGCATGGTGAGCACTATTAGCCATGGCTGACAGTTACGACAAGGCTTACAATGTGCTTGCCCTTCAATCAGGGGTAAGATCATCAAATATCCTTGAAAAATTGATGGTCAAGGGTCACCTCTGTGTCCTCTAACATATTTAGTAGTTGAATTGCTCCAAGTGCACATGAAATGGGTGTAATTGCATTTATTGGATCTCCTAGCCTCCTAGGGCCTTCATGGCTTGAATTTTCATCTTGATCCCTCAATTGCAATAACAAAGATTTCTCTTAAGGAACATAAGTGAGTGTCTATCTCGATAGGGCTTCACCGCATACAATTAAAAACTTCTCCAAACTTTTTCCCAATTTGGATGGGGTTATTATATCACCTAGGATGGCTATGTCCTAGCTTCATGAGGAAGCTAAGATCAATATTGGGTAGTTAGAGTTCGTTGGATGGAAATATCAAGAACCTTCCTCACTCAAACCACTCAACTAATTGGCCATTTGGAACTAGATTTGACTTGGTCAAAGGCCAACTAATTCTGAGGCCTGACCTTGATTGACAAGCATGGTCAGCTCTAGTAACTATGAGTGTCAACAATGGCTAGCAATGACTAGGCAAAGGTACCCAAATGAGTGGTTAAAACCATTGCTATACCTTGGTATTTGTCCAAGGTCTTCCATATGGTCTCCTAGCATGTCCCATATGAGTAGTCGCCTTGACATGATGTTTTTTAGGTGTCTACACTCAACAACCCACATATTATGCCACACCACCTCCCATCCAACTTCAAAACTCTCCACCACAACTAGATAATTACCCTAGATTCCTTGCTAGGCCCCCTATCAATTTCACATTGCTGTCTAAGCCTTATTTGATCATTTTTAAAAAACTTTATGAGGCATGAGCAATTTTCTTATAAAAAATAAGACCAAAGGATCCAAATATACCTAAAACTAGATCATATAAATAATATCACCACTATTTTTACCATCAATAAAGGGACCATGACATTAATGATTGCATCCACTTTAAGCATCTAGTACAAAATTTTATCAAAAAGGGGTCCATTGTTGTCAAAATTCCTCTCACCCCTAATTAGAACTTGGGTATTTATCAGAACCTTCTATCATATCACATGATAATTCAACCAAATCATGAGGCATCAACTTCCACCATCCCTTCCAATAAAGTTAACCACCTCAACAGTGTTCCACATCACCAAAATTTCATTAGGATGATACATGTTGTTACTAAAAATCAATGATATCCTAATAGACCAATGCAATCAAGTGGTTCTCCCAACATACCTTCATATTCTATCTTTCCACATCTACTAATGTAGGCCTTTCTCTTTCCTTCATGATCCATCATATATTTTACAAACTTCCTCACACACAACCTCAAGATGGCATTGAATACATGTTCAATCTATGAGCTTATTCAATAATCATCCCACATTGAGAAGAATTAATGGAAATTTTAAAATCCATTGACCTCCAAACTCAAGATCCAAATACTTTTACAAAATTTATGGTCAACATTAGAACTCACATGAAACCTTCAATTATCTTCTACGATTATAAAATAAAAAATTTACCAGTAGAAGTACTTGACCTCCATTGCATATTGTGGATCATATAGATTGCAAGCCTTTCAAATAATTTTTGGTTGATATCGACTTTTCAATCAACATCATCACTTTCATTGCCCTTCAACCTCTCAACCTACCATATTCCTACATCATTGCCTCCACCTTCACTCTATAGGCTTTCATTGATACCTTATGCTTAAAACTTGGAACAATTGTTCTACTTGTTCAAGGTGTGAAAACCATTAATACTTCATATCATATCCTTGAAGGTGACATTCAATATAATGTGCTACTTGGAATACCATGGATTTGGGATATGTGATGCATCCTCTCCGTATTGTAAAACTACCTTAAATATTTTCATGACTGTCACCTACATTGCATTCTTGATGATAATAAACATTTCAAGTATTATTATATGATTTTTGATCCATACGAGCCTCCCCTACCTTCCACACATTTATACATTACCCTAGCCTCACTCAAATTAACTCATCAATCAATGTACCTCATATTACCCCATCTCCTCCACTACCAATCACCCATCCACCTACCTATGCCACTGCTCCTAATCCATATCATCTTCTCATTTCTCCATCCTTACCTCATAACCCTACCCCTACCACTTCATACCTTTACCATCCCTCATCATCACCTTCACTATATTACGCACCATCCCTCCTTCCATTCAGCCTCCCCACACCTAGAAAAATTATTCCCATCCTAGTCATCTATCATACACACAAGGAACCTATTTTTCCCTCACATGCCTTTCATGCCCCCCATAAATACTTGAACTTCCTCAAACCCCCCTCTTCTATCCATACCTTTGTATCCCCTATTTTTCTAATCAACTGTTCCCTTCCTTCATCACCCCTGACCACCCACTCCCACTTCACCACCTCCTCCATCCATTGTTATCCAAAACACCACTACATCCATACCATCTAATACTACCTTAGCCCTCACCTCAGATTCCCAAAGCACTTCCCCTTCCATACAACCTACACTATTACCTCAACCTATCATCAAAAAAGTTACCACAACTTCCATTTTGAATTTTTCCAGTTCCTCCCCCATCATAGAATCCCAAGCCACTTCTTTCTCTATGCAACTTGAACCACCACCTCCACCAAATCCATCCATTACAAGCTCATGCATTTTTATCACCACGAATATAATGCACACCACTCCATATTCATCTACAACATTGTCCTATTAGACAAAGGGTGTTGGAACATTTCCTACATCCACTTCCCAACCTGTGTAGGTCATAATTCATATGAGCAATCCCAATATAGATGTGTATTTGGTACATAACATCACATTCATGCCTCCAATTATAGGATTAGTTCAATATTTTGGCCACCCGTGCATATGTGCCATTATTTTTATAGGTTTTGCCTTCAATTTTACCAATTTTGTGTACATTGGAGTTGATACCTTCTTTGATGTACCTCTTGATAAGGTGCCCAAACTACTATTTTTTGGCAATGTAAATTTCTTGTCAAATCCATCCTTTGTTATAAGATATTTTCAACACTTCTATTGGAGAGGATTTGGCCTTGGTCGCTATGAGTAGGGGAATTGCAATATCATAGAAATTCACTATCAACCTAAAAAGAAATTTTAACTAGGCTATGATAACCATTCTTGAGGATGATTTTCAACACATCACCTTTGATCTCAAAGAGGAGATAGATGATGAGTACATTGATCCCTAGTATGTTTATCCACCACCTGGAGGCTCTTTCCAAGTCACTACCATCCATGCCATGCTATTTTATACCTTGAAAGATGAATTTCACAAATTATTTGAGGTACTTTAAATTTCCTCTAATAGTTCTAATGAGGAATCTTCCCCCACAGTTCCCCTCACTAAGTTTTTAGATGATGGTGAAATTTACATATGTTTATTCCCCATTCCACTTCCCATATTTCCTATTATCCTTCCATTGGAGTATTTAAACATACCCATGCATCCTCCACCTCTACCATTACATCCCCCAAAACCACCATTGCCACTCCGACCCACCTTGCATCCATCCATTATGGACCAATTCCTTTCTTACGAGCATTCCCATAGGAACTCTACCTCTGATTCTCCAAACCAACCAATTCCATAAATCCACATGATCTCCATTTACCTATTCATGCATCTCCATGATCCACATGATCCATCATATTCCATAAACATTTAACCTAGCCTCATTAACCTTGAGGACATTTCCTATTTGTCCTCTCCCTTGGATTTTCATCCTTCTAATCTGTTACTCCATCAATCCAATGCTTATATTATGCCTACCTTATCACTTCCTTCATCTTTTGTCTATCACATTGATGTAAGTGACATCGAACCACCCCTTATTGAAAATTTCTTTAATGACATCCATATGATTCCCACTTTGCATAAATTAGAGGAGGGTTCCTACATGCTCATTGAGGACATCACTGTCGTAGACCTCAACATCAATTCAAACCATTCCTCAAAACAACCTTTTCCTAAAATAATGGGAATATTTTGTCATCCTTATCATTGAATACAAATAAGTTTTTGCATGGTCTTATAAAGACATGTTGAGCCTTGATCCTAATTTAGTGGCTCACAATCTTATTCTGAGCCCTGATGCCAAACTAGTAAAACAAAAATTGTGAAAGCTTCATCCTACCATAGCCCTCACGATTAAAGAGAAATTACAAAAATTGCTAGATGTGGGATTTATTCAACCCGTTGAATACCAAGAATGGGTTTCTAATATGGTACCCATTGGTAAAACCAACTGGGGGATACACATTTGCATTGATGTGACCTAAAAAAAGCATATACCAAATATGAATTCCCACTTATAAACATTGATATGCTCATGAATTCTACCATTGGCCATGAAATGCTCTCCCTGATGGATGGATTGTTAGGATATAACCAAAATTAAGTTAATCCCAATCACCAACATAAGACAACTTTTACAACACCTTGGGGGATATTTTTCTACAAAGTCATGCCACTCAGTACCAAAAACACAAGCACTACATACCAACATGCAATGACTTATATCTTCCATAATTATATGCATAAAATAGTTGAATATTATGTAGATGGCCTCTTGGCCAAATTAAAAACTCATCATGAGAACATTAATATTTTGTATAATGTTTTGGATCAAAAATCTAACATAATGTAAGACTCAACCCAAAGTGTATCTTTGGTGTCACATCAAGGAAAATTTTAGAGTTTATAGTCTCCAAGTGTTGGGTGCCAAACACTGGTTAATTTTGTCCTAAATTTGTCACAACACTCGCATTTAAATTGTCAACCCGGGAGCTCGTAGACTTTTGAAGTGCCACGATTGAGACTACTCACATTACCACCTTTGAGATGAATCCATTAACTACCATTGGGGGTGTTTATAAAACATCAGTTGATTTATCCACACCAAGAAAACTTAGACATAATTAAATTACGTAAGAAAATAAACACACCACTCTGAAAGCAATTAACACACTTACGTAAAAAGAACACAACTTTAAAATGATTAAATTAATCTACGAAATGAATATACTACTATGCATAATTGAATCTATGAAGAAAATAACTAAGAGGTAGGGGAGGAATACTGGCTTGGAGTGGGCCTGAGCTCCAGCAGATCCCACCCGACAAAGCACACAGACAACTCGCTGATGAAGAATGCTAAAGCTTTTATTAACAGTGCAATGAAATATTACATGCGGTAATGTTCTCTGAATTTTGCCTCCCCTGCTACAGAGAAGTCCATGTGTTTATATACCACACACAAGACTTCCTATTGTAGTTCTATTACAATAGGCATCCCGATTACAGTCTAAACTAGGATAGTTCAGTTATTGTAGCCGGTGCGCGATGATCAGCTTCTTCATCGTTTCCTTGCAATCGAGCGATTTTCATTTCATTAGGGTTCTACTTCGTGAATGGTTGCACATTTATCCACCCTAGCTGGGACACCTCATTCATCAGTGGTTTCCCATAGATGATGTGGAACGGTGGTCAACTAGGTCCTTCTCCAGCCATTTGGTCAACACGCATGATCTGGGCATCCGCTCGAGTAAGGTGCCTACCTCAGTAAGGCACCTTCTTTAGTAAGGTGCCTACTTTAGTAAGGCACCTACCTTAGTAAGGCACCTACTTCAGTAAGGCGCCTACTTTAGTAAGGTGCCTACCTCAGTAAGGCACCTACTTTAGTAAGGTGCCTACCTCCGTATGCCTTCATCTGATTGAGTGGAACCGTGCTAGGTCCATGTAGGACCTCGACTGAGCAAAATATGACAAAATATGGGAAATAACTACACAAAACACACTTCACGCATGGATTAGATAATACACATGATTTCATTAAATAAATACATAATATTTCATAAAAATATACAACTCATGATATATTGTCATGCAAAAACCATTAGTACATATACAAAAATATGAGCATATCTAGTGCTCATCATCCCCCCATGCCTAATATGTGCCACGCCCTCGTGGCACCTAAAATCGGTAATCACCTCCTCGACATAGGCCACTATTTCTCATTTCCTTTTCTTGTTAGTGGCCTTGGCTTTCTCTCCATCCTGAGGCTTCCATTTCTACTAAGGGGCCCTAGTTTGTTGTGGGGCATCCCTAGGTTGTGCTACCCTTCGGCTACACTGGCTTTTAGCTATGCTAGGTTGGCCTTCATTCTTCATTAGCTTCTTGTTATACTAGCTCTACCTCCCTATCATACTTGGCCTAGCACCTATGCTGGGTGCTACTACCATAGTCATTGCTCCCTTCTAGAAGGCTGCCTCTGCTTCCTACCACAGGTCAGCATGTTGGGGGTGTAACTCTTCGAAGGGAATGTCAGAGTCATCCCTCTTCCATACAACAATGTTGGCCTTGTATAACCAAAGTTCTTTGGGGGTGAGGCCAGCATTTTCTTCTATGATCACTATCGCCTCTGCCTCTGGTCCATATACCCCCTATTTTTCTAGCCATTTCTTCATCTTAGAGGGTCGACCCTACGATGAACCATAGATCTCCCAAAATTGATCATCTGCAGCAGGGTCCACATAGATGCCTGGCCCTCTTTCAGCATTTTTGGTAGCTTTCCTAGCTGCCTTTGCTACCTCAAACTCCTCTCGGATATTTTCAAAATTTTATTTTCATTCAGTGAAGGCCTGTAGGCCTTCTTCCCATTCCTCGTCCGAGTGGGGGTTTGGTTCGACAAACATCACTCTAGCATTTCTTTTGGCCCTCTTCTACATCGTTTGAGGTGCCTTTCCTTTTCTCCTATCTGGTATTGCAGTGGCCTATGTGGGGAGATCTTCCTTTCCCATGGAGGTTACCTCCCTATTAGAGGATCCAGGGATCTATTCTTCTATTCTTAGGCCCCCTATGGTTGTTTCCCCTGTCTCCTGGTCACCCGATGCCTGCTCCTCTAGTTCTTCGGGTAGTGGTCCCTCAATTTTAGGTCCCTGGAACTCTAGAGAATCCTCCTTGGCCTCAAGTTTAGGGTTTTTCCCTTGGCTCTACCCTGAAGGCTCCTCATCATCATCAATGTTGATAACAGGGGTTTCTATTTGAAAAATAGAATTCCCCTGTTCCTCTGTAATTCCCCTACCAGAGGTGCATGAACCTTCTCCCACCTCTAATTCCTCATTTCAGGCATCTGACCTGACTACCCCGGATGAGACTACTCTCTCTAGTGAGGTTGGAGAGTTCATGGGCACCTCAATTGCCCAATCGATTTGGGTAGAGGCATCCCACCTTTCGATCACCCTGACTTGCAGCTATTGGTTTTCTACCCTGAGCTGCTGGATCAGTTGCTAAAATTGGGTGATGGTGGCCTCCTACCTCTGGATTCTTCTCATAGTCATCTCCTTATATTCATTGAACAGTACCTACATCATGGATTTCTCACTCTACTCAATGCGGTCCTCTTCCATTGGCACCTCGGACTGCTATTGCAGGCTCATTGAGGACTACGGGTCTTGTGGGCTACAAGCGACCAAATTCTATAGGGTTTGGGATACAAAGCTAAGCTCTGCATCTTCCTCCTCCTCCTCACTCGAGAGGATTAGGCATCATAGTCATCTCTAACCATGTATGCACTCTATCCACCATACTATGGGTTCGAGGCTAGAGGATTCTAGCCTTTCCTTCATATAATTGGGTAGAGAACTCTGCCCTTCCTCCACAGCATCCAGTGGAAATTGAGGGTGCTCCTCTTTGGACCTTCCCCCAATTTGACATTGTATTCTACCTCTATTACCACCTGCTTCGATGCATCAGAGGGTTTAGCCCTAACCTCTTCGATCGCTCCTCATAATTTAGCCTCTTGCTCTGCTTCGGCCGCTACCTACTCTCATGCACCAGAGTGTTCAGCCCCAACCATCGATGAGCTTCCCCTATGCTCCTCTATGTGGCGTATCAGGGCTATAATTAGCCCATGGTGGGCTAGGGTAGAGAATTCCCCTCTCTGATATCGTGATGCCTCATCCTACAGGGCATTTTCTAGGTAGAACAGGATGTTAATTTCTTACCCATGCACTAGATGGCTCAAGAACTGCATATGGTTCGCATTCAAGTGTGAATACTTCCTAGTGCATGTGAAGTATCTCACAACCTACTCAAAGAGCTTCCTCAGGTGCATCGGGAGTCTCTACTTTGGGAGCTCATGTTGGTCACATGGGATGTTTCCTTGTCCGAGCAACACCTCTGCGCACTTCTTTGCCACGCCATATTTATACGTGCATTCCCTAGTAAGGGGGAGGCCGATGACATGAGCGATGTGCTCTAGAGTGATTAGAATTTCTAGTCTATGCAATCGGGCAACTCCTCTATTCACAATAGTAGCAAACTCCTTTGTCGCTTCTACATCCTAGTCTTGGCTGACCAAGTGACAGTAATTCATCCACCCGATTGCTTTGAACCGATTGCAGACTTCTCCCCTAATCCCCTTAGTACCATTGGGCTCATTCTTTTTGAGTGCATGATTCTTCGATCATCCACCCATGGTAAATTCCCTATTGGTTTCAACTAGTTTGATGCCCTACTCTCAGTAAGGCACCTTTTTATAAACTCAGGCGCCTAACTCTAGAAATTGTTTTAGCATTGGGGTTGGTAGGGTACACCACCCGAATTAACTTTTGGCACGACGTATTAGGCATGAGGGGTGAATTCAATTCTTGCACTGACATTATTTTTAGAGAAGCATATCATATGAAAAATTACGTATATATCTAAATAAAATCATGTGCATACCTGATTGGTCATTTCATGTTACATGGAGTATGTCGAATTGGTACTCGATAATATTTTTTCCATGTGTTGATTACGTCGCCTTGGGTACTTCATTCCTAGTTCGCTCGAGGTCCTACACTAAAAATGCGATGGATCCTATTGGTTCAGGTTGGGATGCATATCTCCTCGATGGTTGGCCTTGGGACGTGCAGAGATCCTATCCAATGATTTCAAAATATTTTTGGGTGCTTCTGGATTTCCATCACGTGAGATGATGGTATTGGCTTTGGCTGCTCCATGTACTACCAAGTTGCACATGTGTTTTTGAGTCGATCGAGGCACCTGCTTGAGTAAGGTGCTATAGTAAGGCACCTACTTTAGTAAGGCACCTACTTGAGTAAGGTGCCTACTTGAGTAAGGCACCTTGACTATGAAGAATACTCCAGTATGGCACCTCCTTAGTGGAGTAAGGTGATGCTCCTCCGGAGTAAGGCACTAGAGTAAGGCACCTCCCTTGAAATTTTTTTTATAAAAAATACCCCATGGTGGAACCTCCTTGGCAGAGCAAGGTGCCGCTCCTCCGGAGTAAGGCATCAGAGTAAGGTGCCTACTTGAGTAAGGTACCTACCTTAGTAAGGTACCTACTTAGTAAGGCACCTACCTTAGTAAGGTCCTACCTCAATAAGGCACCTACCTCAGTAAGGCACCTACTTTAAATTGGTGGCACCTCCTTGGAGTAACTCTGGTATCCTACTTAAGTCCTATCTAATGTGCCTACTTCAGTAAGGCACCTACCTCAGTAAGGTGCCTACCTCAGTAAGGTGCCTACTTGACCATAAAGAATGCCTCGGGGTGGCACCTCCTTGGCGGAGTAAGGCATCGCTCCTTTGGAGTAAGGTGCCAGAGTAAGGCACCTCTCCTTGTACTACCAAATGAAAGAATGCTTCGAGGTGGTGCCTCCTTGGTGGAGCAAGGTGCCACTCCTTTGGAGTAAGGCACCAGAGTAAGGTGCCTTTCCTCCCTCATTGAAAATTTAATGGTTGACATGTCTATTGATGTGAGGTTGATCAAGCCTCCTAAAATTCTCCTCGTACAATGTTAGTGTCCACTTCATCTAGGCATGGGGGTGCATAATTTTTCCTTTGTGGGTAATTGGTGCCCATCCTATGCCTGGATCAGCACTATCCTCCTATTGTGCAGGTTCATGGATGTTGAGCTGGTCTAGGCCTTGTTCCCAGAGATGCCTATTATTTGAGCAATCAGGCCATTCCCCTACAAAAATAAAATAAAAAGAAAAAAGAAAAATGTAGTTAAACGCAATCCATGCCTGTTAGGCCCTGGCTCTCAGGATGCCTGTAGCTTGCATGCGGGCGTTGTCCCTACAAAACACATCATAAGCTAAAGAAAAATAGGAAACTATACTAATTTATTCTTTGTGGACACCTCTGTGTCCACCCTGTTGTTGAGAATTTTGGCAAAGTTTTACTTGGATGGGGTCTCCCCCATGCCTACTCTAGATTCTACCAGCAAGCTTTCAGACCTATGGTATGGGTGCAACCGATGGCCATTGGCTGTTAGAATGGTGTTGCTGCCATCAATTGTCTTGACCCACAACACCATTTTTGATTATTTCCACCACCTCGTACGGTCCCATCCATATTTGCATCAATTTTCCCTTCCATTCCTAGAATCTGGAATCATACAACAGTACCCAGTCTCCCTCTTTGAACTATTTTATTTTAATGTGGCGGTCATGCCACTACTTCCTTTGCCTCTACATGATTTCTATTCTTTGGAGGGCATCCATTCAAAATTCGTCCAACTAGTTCAACTATCGAATTCGTTCCCTCTATGCCTCATCCAGGCTCAGGTCTAGTTCTACCATCGTTCTGAGTGTCTTAACCTCAAATTCGATGGGCATCATTGCATCCTTCCCGTATACCAGTTGGAAGGGTGTGAAGCCGGTGGTTGATTTCCATGTTGTATTATACGCCCATACTACCTCCGGTAATCTTGTAGCCCAATCCTTCTTGTGCTGTTGCATGGTTTTTGTCAGGATGTTTTCTATCTCCCTGTTGGTTACCTCCACCTACCCATTCACCTACGGATGGTAGGGGGTAGTTCTATTGTGTCATACCCTATACTGTTCCATCAGCTCCTCGATTAACCTAGAGGTGAATTGGGGTCCTTGGTCCATTGTAATTTCCCTGGGCACTCCAAACCTTGTGAAAATATGGGTGAATAGGAATTCGGCTACCATCCCCTCCTTAGAATCTCTCAGTGCCTGGACTTTGACCCATTTGGTAACATAGTCTATGCAGACTAGAATATACCTCCTTCTAATTGAAGGTGGGTTGATGGGTCCCATGAAATCCATGCCCCATTTATCGAAGGGCTCAATGTGTACGTGAGGTTGAAGGGGCATTTCATCCCTATGGGTCGGTCTGCCCATTCTTTGGCATTCGTCACACCTGCTGGCGTATGTGGCTACATATTTAAATAGAGTGGGCCAAAAATACCCAGTTTGTAATACCTTATATGTAGTCCTTCTCCTTGAGAAATGTCCTCCACATGGCTCATTGTGATAGGCTTTGAGTATCTCTAGGAACTCATGCTCTGCTACGCACCTCCTTACGATCTGGTCGGGCCCTATTTTGAATAGGAGGTCATCAATCCATTGAAAGGAAGTACTCTTTTCAATCACCCCTTACTTCTATCTATACGAAAGAGTAGGGGATGTTCTACCAGTGGCCAAATAATTGGTGATGTTTGCATACCATGACGTATGTTCATTGATGACAAACAAATGTTCATCCAGGAACTGGTCCTCTACCACTGCATGATCTGTTGGGATTAGTCTGGATAGGAAGTCCATGACTACATTGTCCTTCCTAGGCTTGTCAACTATGGTGATGCCAAATTCCTACAATAGCAAAAGCCACCTGATTATCCTACCATTGATCATTGGTTTACTCATTAGGTATCTGATGGCCGCATGGTCCATGTGAATGAACACTTTGTACCCAGTGATATAGTGGTAGAATTTGTTGATGGCATGTACTACTATGAGAAATTATTTCTTTATTACCATGTAATTGAGCTTAGCCCCTACTAAATTCTTACTGACATAATAAATGGTGTAGAATTCTTTATCATCCTTCTACCCGAGGACCGCTCCAATTGCATTATTGGAGGCATCACAATATATGTGAAATAGGATAGCCCAATTTGGACCCCGTAACACTGGGGTAGAGATTAGATTTTCCTTTAGCATCTAAAATGCTTGCTTGTAGTCCTCCATCCAGATGAATTCTACGTCCTTCACCAATAGGTTGTGCAGTGGTTTGGTGATCTTGCTAAAATCGATGATGAATCACCTGTAGTACCTGATAGAGCCAAGAAAACTCCTCACTTCCCTCTACATTTTTGGGCTGGGTAGATCTTTAATCACTTCTATTTTATTTTGATCTACTTTAATCCCTTCTACCAAGAGATGATGTCCCAACACTATGCCCTCATGCATCATCATAAAACACTTCTCATTGTTGAGGGATAAGTTGTTCTCCTCGCATCTCTAGAGCACACATTCTAGGTTCATTGTTGCTTCTTTGAATGTTTCTTCATAAATGGTGAAGTCATCCATATATACCTCTACTACCTCCCCCATCATATCTAAAAATATGCTCAACACCACCCTTTGGAAGGTGGTTGGTGCATTGCACAACCCGAAGGGCAGCACTCTGTAGGCAAACGTTCCCCATGGGTAGGTGAACGTTGTCTTGTCCTGGTCCTCCTCCCCGATATGGATTTGGTTGTACCCATTGAATCCATCCAGAAAGGAGAAGTATTTCCTTCTAGATAGTGTGTCCAACACCTGATCAACGAAGGGAAGTGAGAAGTGATCTTTCTTAGTCGCCTTGTTCAGTGATCTATAATCAACATAGATTCACCATTTCCTATTTTTCTTGGGGACCACCACAAGTGGTGACACCCACTCACTATCGGAGATCGGGTAGATGAACCCTGTAGACAAGAGCTTCTGTAGCTCAACTTGATGATTTCTTTCATGGTCGAGTTCATTCTTCTCTATAGTTGTCTAACTAGGGTCGTCTGCTCTTCGAGGTATATCCGATGTGTGCAGATTTTAGGGCTGATTCCCTTCATATCTGAATAATCCTAGGAAAATGCTCATTGGTGCTTGGTTAGGAGCTCTTTTAATTTTGTCAACTATGTGGGGGTCAACCCACTACTGATATTCAACATTCTGCCAGGCCCAATGTCAATTTTCTAGGTATGGTGGTCATGGGCACCGACCAATGGTGACTCGAGAACTGTGAGGGAGGATTCTCCTTGTAGGAATCCTATTATAATGCCATCCTCATCGACATCCTCCTCCAACTCTATCAATGCCATCATCGAGCTGGAGCATGGACAATGAATTATCATTCTACTCGATCAACGTGGGTTCACCCAATGTGTCCACGAACTGAGTGGGGGGAGATATTGTCAATCTCTTGACATTCTATCCATCCAAAATAGTCATGAGTCCATCATGATAGCTGATGTAGGCATTCACCGTAGCTAACCATGGCCTCCCCAAGATGAGTGGGTAACCACCCAATCCCATATTTTATTGTAGCACCAGGAAGTCCATCGGGTATTCCCATGCATCAACTATTACGATGATGTCCTCGAGCATCCCTTCTGGTGCTACGGTTGACCGATCGGCCAGTTGCAACACCATCTTGGTGGGTTTCAGGTTCGTAAGCTTCAGCTTCTACATGGTCTCTTATGGCATCACGTTGATGGCTGCACCCAGATCAACTAAGGTGTTCACCAATGAATACCCTCCTATTTTTACCATCAGCACTAGGCTATCTGGGTCTGCATATTTGGGATGATATGCATTCCCCATCATCAAATCAGCCAATTTTCCCATGATATTGATGGTTTGTGTCACCTTACATCCTAGTTTCCTTAGACATAATTCTTTTATCACCTTGGTGTATATGGGCACATCTCGGATGGCTTGAAATAGTGGGATAGTGACTGTAAGGTTCCTCAGGCTAGAGAGGATATCAAATTCTAGTTGTGTCAGCTTCCTCTGCTCCTACAACCATTTAGGGAATGGAGCCTCTATTTTCTCAACAACTTTCTCTACCTCCACCTCTTCTATCAGAGGGGAATCTCCTACATCTTCCTCCTCTTCTACTAGGGGAGGTGCTTCTACTCCTAACTACTTTCCTGATCTAAGTTGAATAGGATTACAACTAATATGATACATTGGATACATCTCTCCCTCTACTTGGTATGTTGGCTGGTTTACCTTATTATTTAGGTTCACCATCGGCTATGCTGGTAACTGCATAGGTCTCACCATAGGTAGGGTCGGTAAGCCTTGCTGAGGTGGAACCTGTGCCATGTTTTATGGAGTGGAGTTCCACGGAACGTGGTTCCTCCACTACTACCTAGGGTTCTGATATGGCATCCATGGTTGTTGATTGGGAAATGCAGTTCCTAGAGGCACATTCATCCAAGGTGGTGGTCCCCACCATCCCATATTGGGTGGTTATGGCTGCCCTTGTGGCATATATGGTCCTCCTCCATAGGTCGACATCCCCATGGGCATATTCCCCATAGGGGGTTGCTGCCAATTTATTTGATTGCCCATGAAATAGGCTTTCATTACGTCAGCCTCTTCTTTGGAATTGGGTAGCTATGGGCACAATCGAGTTTTATGGTTCTATTGGCAAACCATGCATACTCTAACCTTGTTCTCTAGGCACACATTCCTAGCATGCTTTCCTCTACATTTTGGGCAAAAATAGGTCAACATTGCATCATTCTCTTATTTCTTCTTCTCCAGCAAGAGTGTATCCAACTGTAGTGCTAGAGAGGATAGCATTTCACTCTTTAAATCTTCCAACATGTTGCCTATCTCCATCTTTGTGACCGATGCGGTCGCCTTCACTATTCTGGAGGTGGGCTTACCTCTTCTCCATGAGTAGTTCCGACATAATTGTTGGATATCTTCCATAGCATGCTGGTAAACGTCTCCTCCCAAAATCATGTTTAGCGCTTCCAATGACTCATTGTTGAGTCCTCTCAAAAAAATGCTCTTGAGAGACTTATCTCCTAGATTTGTGTGAGGAGATCATTGTAGGTTGAAATTGAACCTCTCCCAATATTCTTCCAGGGACTCATCCTCCTTCTATGTCATGTTGAGGACTTCCTCCCTAGAATCCTGTGCTCTACCAAAGTCCTAGTACTACTCTAGAAAGAGCTTCCTCATCTCTTCCCATGTAGTGATCTACTTGTTTCCCAACCTGATAAACCATCATAGAGCTGAGTCATCTAATGTCGATGGAAAGAGTTTTAACCTCTAAGCATCTGACTTGTAGTCGATAGACCTACACAATACATCAAATTTAAACAAAAATAAGTCAGGGTCTTCGGTTGGGTATCCTATGAAGGTAGGAAGATGGGTAGGGGATATATTCTTCATTTTGGTTTCCCCTACTCCTTCCTCTATCGGGAAGCTAAATCTAGATGAGACTTCTTCAGCCATTTTTTTAGGAAATGTGGTCTCTAATGCAGCTTCTATGGCCTTTCGATCACTCAGGACTTTTTGAATTAGAGCCTCTAAGTCAGCTAGTGTTACAGTCTGATCCTCTATGACTTTCCACAATAGGGCTTCCTCCGAGGGTGTTCTTTTAAACAATGGGTTCAGAATGATATGTTCTTTCCTAGGTCGATGAGATGAGGAGGCACTTTGCACAAAGTGAGGATGCTCACTCCAGTGGACTGCTGGTGATGAGTTGGGAGAATCTAATTCAAATTCTAGGTCATCGGTTGACTCAGACTTTTTTGATGGGCTCTATCTTATAAAATGACCGTCGGGTCCTCTTTTTCTTGGTGGACTCATACAAGGTCAAGCAGAAGGTTTTAAGGGGTAATGTAATCAGTCTACTAGTGATGCTTCCCCAAAAATGGTACCAAAATATTGGGTGCCAAACACTAGTTAATTTTATCCTAAATTTGTCACAACACTCGCATTTAAATTGTCAACCCGGGAGCTCATAGACTTTAGAAGTGCCACGATTGAGACTACTCACATTACCACCTTTGAGATGAATCCTTTAACTACCATTGGGGGTGTTTATAAAACATCAATTGATTTATCCACACCAAGAAAACTTAGATAGAATTAAATTACATAAGAAAATAAACACACCACTCTAAAAGCAATTAACACACTTACATAAAAAGAACAACTTTAAAATGATTAAATTAATCTAGGAAATGAATATACTACTATGCATAATTAAATCTATGAAGAAAATAACTAAGAGGTAGGGGAGGAATATTGGCTTGGAGTGGGCCCGAGCTCCAACAGATCCCGCCCAACAAAGCACACAGACAACTCATTGATAAAGAATGCTAAAGCTTTTTATTAATAGTGCAATGAAATATTACATGCGATAATGTTCTCTAAATTTTACCTCCCCTACTACAGAGAAGTTTGTGTGTTTATATACCACACACAGGACTTCCTATTGTAGTTCTATTACAATAGGCATCCCGATTACAGTCTAAACTAGGATAGTTCAGTTACTGTAGTCGACGCGCGATGATCAACTTCTTTATCATTTCCTTGCAATCAGGCGATTTTTGTTTCATTAGGGTTCTACTTCGTGAATGGTTGCACGTTTATCCACCCTAGATGGGACACCTCATTCATCAAAAGTTTCCCATAGATGACATGGAATGATGGTCAACTAGGTCCTTCTCCAGCCATTTGGTCAATGCGCATAATCTGGGCATCCGCTCGAGTAAGGCGCCTACCTCAGTAAGGTGCCTTCTTTAGTAAGGTGCCTACTTCAATAAGGCACCTACCTCAGTAAGGTGCCTACTTTAGTAAGGTGCCTACTTCAATAAGGCACCTACCTCAAGTAACGTGACTACCTTAGTAAGGTGCCTACTTCAATAAGGCCTCTAACCTCCTTAGTAAGACCCTACCTCAATAAGGTGCCTACCTCTGTATGCCTTCATCTGATTGAGTGGAACCATGCCAGGTCCATGTAGGACCTCGACTGAGAAAAAGATGACAAAATCTAGGAAATAACTACACAAAACACACTTCATGCATGGATTAGATAATACACATGATTTCATTAAATAAATACATAATATTTCATAAAAATATACAACTCATGATATATTGTCGTGCAAAAACCATTAGTACATATACAAAAATATGAGCATATCTGGTGCTCATCACCAAGCAAGGCATAAAAGTTAACCCCAAAAAAATCAAAGTAATCACTGAGATGCCACCCCCTATGAATCTTAAAGAACTATGCATATTGCAAGGAAAAATACAAGTGATTCATCAATTTTATTACTCAATTATCTAGAAAATCCAAGCCTTTCAACCATCTATTGAAAAAGAGTAATTAACTTTGCATGGACACAAGAGTATCAATATGATTTTGATACCATTATGCAATTTCTTGCATCACCACCTGTGTTGTCACCACCTCAATTAGGTGTTCCATTTCATTTATTATATCTGCCACTAATTTTTCCCTTGGAACCATGCTGGCACAAAAAAATGAATCCAATAGAGAATAAGCCATTTATTATATAAGTTTCACTTTTGTGGGTTATGAATCCAAATACCCATACATGGAGAAGCTATACTTAGTTGTTGTCTTTGCAATTATAAAGCTTCAAAACTACACGATAAGTCATACTACTTATGTAATCACAAAAGAAAATCCACTTCTTTATATGAAGAGCCACAGTTATACCAATAGCAAAACCTCTAAATGGATAATGCTCTTGATGAAATTTTATCTCAATTTCATTAGCCAAAAATCCATTAAAGGTTAGGTAATCGCTGACCAACTTGCTAAATATCTACTTCCAAATGATAAACCACTCATAATCGATTTACCTGAAAATTCTATCTTCAATATTATAGAGTAAGAACATGTTGAATCTAAGGATGACATTAATTTTATCCTTTTCTTTGATGGTTATAAATGTAAACAAGGGGGAGGTGTTTAAGTTATTTTCTTCATGTCTCAAGGAGCTCCTATGTCCATTTCATTCAAACTCAACTTCCCTTGTACCAATAATATTTTAGAATATGAAGCCCTAATATTGACCCTCCATACTGCTATTTCTTTGTGGATCAAACAAATCAAAATATTTGGTTATTCCCAACTCATTGTTAATCAAGTTAAGGGGATTTATCAATATAAATGCCCAGTTTTGAAGTTATATAAACAAATTATTGATAAGTTGATGCACTTTGAATGGTATGATATTGACAAAAAACCTAGGTTGACTAATCATTTCATAGAAACTATAACCTCTCTTGGATCCCTCATCCCAAAGAATCCATTTGATACCACCATGCATGTCAAGGTCCTCACACTATCTCAATTGTCTATAGAACATGAATCTTCCAGAATAAAAGGGAATGTTAATTTTGTTCAAATAGAGCCATACCATGATGGCTTCTCATAAATCAAGAATTTCATAAATCTAGATACTCTTCCTACAAAATTATCCTCATTTGATAAACACACTTTTAAAAAAAAAATGGCTCAATACACTCTCTTACGGGATATTATTTGTTATCGTAGCTATTATGGTATTCTCCTTTGTTATCTCAAACCTCAAGATGCAAATTGGGAAATCTCTAAAGCCCATGATGGCATTTGTGATGCTTAATTTATTGGGATGGCCATTGCAAAGCATATTTTGTGCATGGGGTGTTCTTAGCCCACCATGGAACATGACTGTTGTGCATATATACAGAAATATCCCAAATACCAACATCACACCAATTAAACCCATGTTCCATCACAAGTGTTACAACCAATCCAAGCCCTTTGGACTTTTTTGCAATGGGATCTTGATATTGTAGGAAAAATATCTTCCCCTTCCTTAGGGCACCATACATTTATCATCATAAATACTAAGTATTTCACTAAATGGATTAAAGCCATCCCTCTTACCAGTACAATAAGATCTCGAGTTGTAGAGTTCATACTCTATCACATCATCTATCACTTTGGTATACCTAAAAAAAATATTTTTGATAATGATACCCCTTTCAAGAATAAGGATTTTTGAGCACTTTGTAATAAATATCATATTCAACATAGTTTTTTAACACCCTAATATCCCTAAAGTAATGGATAAGATAATGCCACCAACAAGACTATCATTGCCATTATAAAAAATGGTCAAAGAAAATCATAAATATTGGCACCTCCAAATTCCCTTGGCATTATGGGATTATTGAACAAGTATTTGTATGCCAACTGAGGTAACTCCTTTTTGGTTAGTATATGGTATTGAATCCATCATGCCCCTTGAGCTCAAAATCCACTCACTACGTATATCTTTACAAGGATTAATTAATGACAATACTGTGTGACAAGTATAACTCAATCAATTAAACCTTCTTGATGAATGACACATCAACGGGCTTGAACACCTTCATGTATATCAGGATTGGATTAAACATATCTATAATAAAAAAGTTCATCCTCAAGAATTTTGAGTTGGTGATCTCGTTCTTAAAGAAAACCAACAAAATTTGAGTCTTCGTCCTCACTTACACGACAAGTTTGATTCCAACTAGCTTGGTCCATTTATTATCACACAAGTATTCGGATCTGGGGCCTACAATATTGAGGGAATTGAGGAATTTGAACTCATCAATATCCTTCATTTGCATATCTTTTATACTTAGCTTTTAGCTAGCCCTATACATACAAAATCACAAAAAAAAGACACCACAAAATCAAAAATGCAAAAAAAATCAAAAACATAAAAAAAATCAAAAAATCAAAAAATAAAAAACACAAAAATATAAAAAAGTCAACCATCATTTTAAAAAAGTCAAAATTAAAAAAAAAAGTTCAAAAAAATCAAAATATTGAAAACTCCAAAAAATTTCATTGCTATCCAGTCAATAATACTTTGATTATCGTTCGACTCATGTGTTGGTCCATTTTTCTAGGAGTAATTTTTGTCACATTAATCAAGGGCATCTCCTTTATGATAGGTATTTTTCTTTGGTTTATCTCCTTTTTCCCATATGCATTTTAACTATATTTTCCACCAACCCTCCTTATGTCCATTCACACCTCCCATGTGACACCTTATCTCTTTTGAGTCTTTGGTTTGGATAGCCATACCTAGCATCTCAATCAACCTCCATTGAATATCATTAACTCTTGAGTGCTACAAGTCTTCCTAGTTACCTCAGGTTCTCTCTTTGACCATGCACATATATCACATATTAATAAAATTTTGAGTCTAGCGAAGATGAAATCATGTGTAGATTTAAGCCATAAAGTGAATGGTTTCCCCTACTCATCCTATTATTTGCATTATCTAAACACTAAGGATATAAAAAAGACAAGCTAAACTCAAATAAAAAAGAGAAAGACACAAAAAAGAGCATTACAAAAATATATACAAAAAGAGAACAAAAGCTTGAATCCCTAGTATCGTTAGGTCTAACATAATGGGGCTAATCTCCATCAGGGCTATAGATGTCTGACTAGTAGTGGAGTGTGCCTTACAAGTGGTGACATATCTATCATATTAGTGACCTTATTTTGTATAGACCTACATATTATTGAGGATGAGCTATCTTATAATGGCTTAATTCATAATTGCTCAATCTATACTTGCTCAAAATTAGGAATGAACATCACTGCATACACTTTGGTCTTTGTGAAACTTGAATAACTTGACTAGTCTTAGTATCTTCAAGTATCTATTTGATTAATATATGAGTTTTATTGATGTTACTAGGGTGTCTGAGCTTCTTGAAAGCACTTCCAAATTATTCCTCCCTAAAAACATGTAAAATGACAAGTTATATCATTTTTTCTCCATCAGGTACCCATCTTTTACACCCATTGCATTCATCCACTTCCATTCATTCCACATGTATGTCAGTATCATTGTGTTGACACCCTTGATTAATTAGTTAAATTCATGAATACAAATATGTATGTAAGTATTTTTCAAATGATATCAAACGTATACATCTATTGCATCCATCACATTATTTAACATTTAAACATTACATAAATCAAACCATTACATAGTAATCATACACAAAGCACATAAACATGCATAAGATGCATCATATGTATATATTATTAGTAAAATAAAATTACATATTATGTCTCACCCATAGGATACATATGTTTGAGCTCTCAAGCTCATCATCATAATAAAAACATGTATAAGACACTGTATACAACCAGTACATCACTCCATGTGCATACTCATTATCCACCCCTATCGCTCTCACTGCTACCCTCAACCCTATCTCCTTATTATTTCCCATTTCTACTCTCTCGCTACTGACCCTTTCCATAAGGTGTCCCTATTTTTTATTCCTAGGAAGTCATAATCCCTATAAATAAAGGGATGGGATAGGCAAATAAATGACCACATAATGCTCTGCTCCTCTAACTTTGATAGGACTGAGAGGATGATGGTAGAAATGGTATTGCTATATCATGAAGTAGTAAGGTGTTATCCAACAATTTCACCTTATCTCTCTCTTACTCCAATTGGGCCATCACTAATCTCAACCCTTGACTCCCCATAGATCCCTACGCTTGCTTATACTATAACGCATCTCAATCACTTCGTAGCACATCTTGCTCAACCCTCAATGCATCTTGCTATACTCATACTGCATTCTACTTCACTATATCCTTGGCCCTATCTATCATATCTTGGTATCACTTTGTGACCAACCTATTCCTCTCCTCCTACAAACTTTACACCTACACCTATAGATTATCTCACTCCTCCTCCCAACCCCTCCATCTCTATCACTTACTCTCATATTGGCTCCACTCCAGAGCAATGGTAGTATCATAGCCTGCCCTCTCTTGCTCTAAAATTCACATCCAATATACCATAGCCATGTACTCTCTTATAGAGTCATTACTCCCTCTGTCTTCCTCATCCCTCTCACTATCCTTTGTGGTCTCCTTCCTAGCCTTCCATGATGATACCACTTAAGGATCCATTCAATGTTGTACACATTGCATTGAAGGCTACTTAGGTACCTCCTCCCTACCTCTCATTGCATCACCCTTTGTATTAGGCTTGAAATTCTATGCCCTAAACCATTGGTCATAATCTAGTATTGTTTTATCATCCTCAATATTCATAACTATCAAAATTGCATCCACATCTATATCGATTGGCTCATATTTTGGATCAATGATTGTCTCATTTTGTCATCGTCAATAAACCACAACTGGTGAAGGAATCCCCTATGGCACTCCATACTATCACAATACAAAGGTATACTAGATGAACTTATACTCTATCCCATTGTGACCTATCACCCATCTCCCTTGATGCACTCATGCCAAGTGCTCCCCATCCTCATCCCAACTTGAGCCTCCTCTCCATGGTCCCCATATCACATCCTTTGGTCTCAACTATGCAAACATTCCATTGTAGTGAGCCAATTTATGAGCATAAAAAATGCTCATTTTTACATACACTTTTAAGGGCATCATTATTGGTTTAATTAGCATTTGAAATGTATTTTTATATAGCTTTTGCATATAATTGATAGAAAATTAAGTATTATGCTTGACTATTATTTTTAGTGGAAAGTGTTGTAAATGCAGGTTTTTGCTACTAATTTGGTGTTTTGATTCTACATCCCATTTCGGCTTGGCAATACACAAATATATCTTGAAAAGAATAGTGGTAAATGATGAATACAGATGCCTGATTCCTGACTGTTAGTGGCACCTAATTCCTGACTGTTGGTGGTGTCTAATTCCCAAATGTTGGTGGCACCTACTTCTTGACTATTGGTAGCACCTTCTTCTCAACTATTTTTAGCACCTGCTTCCCAACTATTTTTTGTGCCTGCTTTCTGATTGTTGGTGGTGCCTGCTTCTCGACTATTTATGGTACCTACTTCTCGATTATTTTTGGTGCCTACTTCCCGACTATTTGTGGTGCTTGCTTCTTGACTATTTTGGTGCCTACTTCTTGACTATTTTTGGCATCTTCTTCTTGACCTATTTCCTAGTGCCTGCTTCTCGACCTGTTTCCTAGCACCTGCTTCCCATTGATGAGTTGACTGGTTGACCAAGTCAATGTTGATTGGTTGACCAAGTCAATGTTGACCGATTGACCAATTGACCATGCACTTTTGAAGGAGGTTGTTGCACAAATATAAAGAAGAAATATTTATATTTTTATGCATATTAGATTTTTATGAATAAAATAGAATAAAACACTTTTATTTTAAGTTGACTATGCAAGCTTTTAAAAAGCATAATTTTAGGATGCATTATTCTAGGATTAGTTTGTTACGTACACCTAAGGATTATTAAATTTATTCCTTTGGTGGATGAACATGCTTGTAAATAGGAGAATAATATCTATTATTCTAGGATTAGTTTGTTACATACACCTAAGGATTATTATATTTATTCCTTTAGTGAACGAACATGCATGTAAATAAGAGAATAATATTTGTGTAGAAATGTATTGTAACAAATCATGTTACATGATTAAAATAGATCAATTTATTATTGTAACAAGATTTGGTTGTGTTCTATATAAGAACACAAGTCAAAGAAATATAGGGATTAGTCAATCAGAGGATCGAAGGATCATTTTTACATAGTCAATAAAATAATTCTATTTCTTTTATTCTACAAAGTTGCAAATACTCTTATTTTTCTTGAAGTAATATTCATGTAATTAGTCGGGTGGACTATCTATGGGATCCCGAGACCACTCCCTACAATAGTCCTCCCCATTTTAATTTATGTTATTTATTTTCATTAGTTATATTTCCTGTTTTATTTACAACTTTATTTTAATTTAGTCGTGTGTTTATTTTTTTGTACTTTTATTTCCTGCACTTTTATTTTTGCATTTTTAATTTCAGCTTTAGTTTTAGTTTATAGTTTATTTTTTTACACTTAGTTTTATTTGGTTTGGTTGAAATGAAAATACATGAACAAAAACTCCCACCAAACCAATAGGTATAGAGAATTAATTCCCCACACTACAGGCATATACTATGCATGACACTCACACTCACAAGTTTACGAGTTGTCCTAGGTTGACAAATTAAATGGAGGTAAGAAATTAAACCGTAGATTAACCAATATTTTGCCCAAAATTTTGGCATTTTTAAGGACTATCAAAATTGTAGTGTATAATCCATAGGTCACTCATTTTGAAAATTACATTCAAATTACCCTACCTGTAGATCCTTTAATTAAGATGCATGAGTCCATAAAGGGCCTTTTTACAAGGCCAAAATAGTTTCCAGTATAACTAGAGCTGAATCCCATAGGTAATAGTTAAAATTTACTAGCTTATCAGGTAAATATGGGAATGAACCCGATGTACCATATTAAGTGTAGAAGTAGAAATAAATTGTGTTGTTGAAAAATTAGAAAATTAGGCAATGAAGGATTTCCACTGTATTTTTAATGGTTTCAAGAAATTAGAGAAATGGCACAACCTTCGTTTGATATTATGAAACAATTGAAAATTTTTATTGTCAAACTATTAGGAATGTGTTTATTTACACAAAAACCATTAGGAAATTATGCCTCAAGAAGCCTAGTTTTAATGATAAAAAAATATAGGCTTAACAGTTCTCAACATATTGGTAAATTTTAACGATGACATTAGTAGCAGGAAAAAATGACAAAAAAATAGAATTTAAAAAGAACATCTTGCTAGGAGTATGCTCTTCACTTGTGCTTAAGGTGACTGGGTGAATAAAAAAATAGCACATATTTTTTAGAATACTGCTACACCATGTTAAAAAAATAGTCATTTATCTACCTGCACAAATTTACCAATGAGTTGGAAGAATTTGGTTTTGAGGCCATAAAGAAAAATGTTTTTCTCATGTTGTAAAATATCATGCTAGTTGATGAAGTAGAGGATAAGACAAATGAAAATTTAGTCTTATCAAATTTTTTACCAGACTAAAAAAAACTTATCATAGTCCTTAATTTTTAGAAACTAGTTCAATTGTAGGCATGGGAGAGACCCCACCTTCATTATTGCCACCAACAACACGGTGTTAAAAAATAATAAAAAAATTAGTTTAAAATTTTATTTTAATGTTATTAGTTTATAATTTTACTTTAATTTAGATTTTTTTTATGTTTTGTAGGATAACATGAAGTGTGGTGTATATGAATAAGGATATGTCTATGAATATTTTGTAAAGTAAGATTTATATGTGGATTTTGTAATAGCACTATACGAACCATTTTGTGTACCTTGATCATGTAGCATCCAGTCCAAACAAGTGCAGCGAGCAGAGTTTGCCTTAACAACATAAGCGCCCGAAGGTAGGCTAAGTAACCATGATCAAGTGAAAGGCTTCCAGCCCAAGGTGTTTGTGAAACTTGGGAAAATTTTTGTTGTAAAGTGTACAACTGTTACAGCCTGAGAAGATGGTGGACAAAAGTTAGAGATTCTACACTAAGAGCAGAGTAGAGTGCCAAGATGATGTTCGAGTAACAATCAATGGGATCCATTTACAACCGCCTCACATTTGTGAGATTGGATCAGACATCGGCATGGGGGAGACCCCATACCATACCAATAGTTTTGATGAATGTTCACACATTCATTGTAAAAAAAAACATAGGTTAAAAAAAAAATGTGGATACGTGAAAAAAAAGAGAAATATGTGAACCTCTCTATGGTTGGGAGTTATTTCCCAACTGAAAAAAAATAATGTGTGGGGAGGTACCTAAATCCCATATAAATATACTTGTCTCCCATATACAGGAACCTGAATCCCATATACAAGTGCATGAATCCCATGTAAAGGTGCATGTATCCCCCAAAAAAAATAGCATGGAAACTATTCAGCTTAACATAAGTTTTTCTTTTTGCTTTGCAGTTTTTCTTTTTGCTTTGCAGGAAATCATACCCTGAATACAATCTATAGGTATCTTAGGAAACCTAGGCCTATCAGGCATAGGATCCATGATTCCTATTTTCCTTCTTTCATGTGTTTAGTTTTTAGGACACGACATTGAGTACAATATGTAGGTAGCTGACTTAAACTAGGCCTAACAGATACAACCATCTCGTGCCCTACCAGGAGTGCAACAATCCAAAAAATGCACTTATTTTCCACTAGGGAGATAGTGCCTACAATTAGACCAGTGCAAAAGTGCCTTCTTCCACCTAGAGGAAGGCACCAATAAATAATGTCAATATTCCACCAAGAAGAAGCGATGTCTAAAAAAAATAAATAGTGCCCATTTTCAGCCCTTTCTAATGAGGAAATTAAAGATGCTTTATTATCCATGGATCCTGACAAAGTTCTTGGCCTAGATGGTTTTTTACCAAGGTTTTATCAAACATTTTGAGATATTGTCAGTAGGGATGTTTGCCAAACCATAAGAGAAATCCAACACTCCAAAATCATTCCAAGAGGCTTCAATTCCACCTTCATTGCATTAATTCCTAAAAATCCTAATGCTTGTAATTTTAATGATTTCAGGCCAATAAGTATTTGTAATGTCATTTATAAGATTTTAACAAAATCCATCACCATTCACATGAGGGAAGTTATACCTTTTATTATTAATCAGAGCCAAGGTAGTTCTGTCAAAGGTAGATCCATCCTTGACGACATTATTTCAGTCCATGAAGCAATTCATTCAGTATCAATCAACAAAAAAGCTACCTTTCTTCTCAAGCTAGACATGAATAAGGCCTATGACAGACTAAATTGGGATTTCATTTTTGCTATTCTCAAAAATTTTGAATTTCATCCTGAATGGATTGCTCTAATCAAAGGGTGCATCTCCTCTACTTGGTTTTTAGTCCTCATTAATGTCTCTCCTACAGGTTATTTTCAAAGCAATCGAGGGTTAAGGCAAGGAGATACTTTATCTCCTCTCTTATTTATAATTGTTGTTGAAGCTCTGGGAACAACAATTATTAAAGAAAAAAATGTTGGTCTCCTCTTTAGAATTCAAGCAACTTCCCAATGTGATCCTATCACTCATCAACAATTTATTGATGATACTTTGTTGTCCACAATTGCCTCTGTCAATGAAGCTAAGATTATTAAGAGGATACTCTTCCTTTATGAGCTTGTTGCAGGTCAAATGATTAATTTTTAAAAGCGTAAAATTTACTTTCTCAATACTCCTCCAAGAAGATAGAACATCATTGCTGACATCCTTAATTGTTCCATAGCTTCTTTGCATTCTACCTATTTGGGTTTACCTCTCTTCACTGGGAATATCAAAGATAGCTTATGGGACAATGTCATTGAGAGGTTACAAAAAAGACTCACTACTTGGAGAAGCAATATTTTATCTCAAGTAGGAAAATTTACTCTCACCATGGCGTGCCTCCAGAGCATTTCTGTTTACTTTCTTTCTTTGTTCAAAGCTCCAATAAGTATTTATGATAAAATGGAAAAATTAAAAAATATTTCCTCTGGACAAGATCTGAAAATAAGCACAGATTTCATTTGGTAGCTTGGGACAAAGTGTGCAAACCTAAAGAATGTGGAGGACTAGGTCTAAGAAGAATTTATCATCTTAATATTTCCCTTCTTGCAAAGCAATCCTGGTGGTTTATTTGTAATGAGAATGTTCTTTGGGTCAATATCATAAAAAGGGAATATCTTCAAGGATCACATTTCCCTCATGGGGAGGTACCTTCATCCAGTTTGGCTTTCTGGAAGGCTATTTGCGAATCTCAATCCATTTTGATCAAATGACTAAGGTGAAATTTTGGTAATGGCACTTCTATTTTCTTTTAGAATGATAAATGGATAGTAGATCAACCTTTCAATCAAAATCCTATGTTTTAAAGGCTGAGAAATATTACAAATCAATTGGATGGACCTTTTGTGGTAGATTTCATATCTTCTACAAATGGACATAAACAATGGAGAAGGATTGACATTCCTACTTTTGAAAATGAATCAACCTGTTTGTACAATCTTATTTATACTATCAAAATTCCTTTACATGACCAAACTGATTGTCCTATTTGGGAAGCTATTGATTCTGGAGATTTCATGGTGAAATCAGCTTACTTTCTCTCTCTTGATAGTATTGATACTCCCATCCCTTTTAAGCTTGTCTGGACTAAGTATTTGATTCCAAATATTGCTTCCTTTTATTGGCTTTGTATTCAATATTGCATCCTTACCACTGAAAATCTTATAAAAATAGGTATTCCTTTGCCTAATAGATGCCATCTTTGTCATTTTGATTGGGAATGCACTACTCACCTCTTCTTATTTTGTTCCTATTCAATAATGGTTCTTAACAAAATTTTACATACTTTCAAGATTGTCTGGTCCTGTCCTCCTTTAATTGTTGATCTATTCCAATAGTGGCCAATTACTTTCAATAATCTCATACTCAAAGGAATTTGGAAGGTCTATTTGCATCATTTATTTTGGCAGATATGGTTATAATGCAATAAAAGAATATTTGACTTGAAGGCTTTGGATGCCAACATTATTTTCAAAAAAATCATCCTTCATGCTAAGGAAAATGCCCTTGCTACTCCTTTTGATCCTTATCCTTGTTCATCCTTTGAGAAGGTCATCTTAAAATTTTGTGATATTTGCATTGATGTCCCAAGGAATGTTTCTCAGCCTTCGTCTAGAACCAACATCAAATGACAACCTCCTCCCTTTGGGTGGGTCAAGCTTAATTTTGACGGGGATGAAAAATGCAATCCTAGCATTGTAGAGGCTGGAGGAATCCTCTATGATCATAGTGGCAATTCCATATTTGCCTTTTATGAACCACTAGGAATCCAATCAAATCATTTTATTGAAGCTAAAGCTGTGTGGAGAGGCCTTCAATTTCTAAAGGACATTCCAAGAAAAGTCATTGTTGAAGGAGATTCTCTTAATATTATAAATTTCCTTAAAACTTCCAAGCCCAACAGTTGGAGGATCAGGAATATCATCAAGGAAAGTAAGCAAATTCTTAGTAAGCAAGTCAATGTTGTGGTTTAGCACATTTTTAGGGAGGGCAATTTTGTCACTGACAAATTAGCCAACATTGGAGTCAACGTGCAAGGTTTGATGACCTGGACGGATGTCCTCCCCAATGATGTGGCTGAGTTGGCAAATCATGATCAAAATACCATATGCCATGATGAATCTCAAAATCCTTAATTTTTCTATTACCAAAAATCTTCCCTTTTTCATGATTCATAGGGCCCATATCCAAAGTTCCAAAAAGTTCCAAAATAGAGATTTTGTTCATCATTCCTATTATTCTCCTTTGAAAAGGGGATCCATGTTGATAATGTCCAATTCTTCACCGCCTCTTTTTTATGCCCCTTCATTTTTGATAATCGTTTCCATGATAAATTCTGATGCCATGTCCACCCTAATTTTAAATCATTTCAATCTCATGTGGAATTATGCTTGTAAATTTATCTTTTCAAGAACCCTGTCTAAATGCTTTACCTTTCGTATTCTCCCGAGGCTTTCTTGAATGTATATCCCAATCCCTTATGGGTTTTGTGCCTATTTTTTCCATTGGCCCTATCATGTGAGTATCACCAGAAGATCCATATTCATTGGGATAGTGTTTTAGCTTTTTATTCCCACTCGTTTTCATCGGCTTTTTTTGCGCTGTGCCCAATGCTCTAACCATCATTATCCTTTTTTCCAAGGGTTTCTTTTTTGGCCAAGCATTACTTTTTTTTTAGTCCTCCTATGGTCTGCCTAGTAAATCTACCATTCCATCTCTATTTATTTCGATCCATGGATTTTTTCTCCTAATTTTTGTCCTTTCTTATTTTCCTTTGTCACCATGAAGGAAGGAAATTTTGTTTTCATCGGGCCTAAAACTATTGATTTGGATTCTGTATCTACTGACATGTTTAAGGATAAGCATGGAATTATCAATTTCTTTAATATGTTTAGTGGGGTGGATGACAAGATCACTAAGGCATTCATGACAACCTGGGATAATGGGTTGGTCTCCATCCATGATGTCCAGTTCTAAATTTTCTTTGAGCTACTGGCAAACCTAATAGGGAAAGACTTGGAAGGAAAAATCATCAGAAGAAACAAGCACAACTGGGAGGTGGAGTTGACACTCTGCGAGAAAAATTCACCTATCCACAAGAAGGTAAAGAAAGATTTTTTTCACCATGACTTGTCAACTCCCTGGAAAGAAATCCTTAAGCCAATAATGCAATATTTTACTTGTGACAATCTTGAGTCTCAATTATGTTTTCATCTTGCATTTTTTAATCATTTTCAGGACTAAAAAATGATGAAAATTCTCGTTGCCCTGTTCTAGTCCATGGACTATACCATCACAACCAATCGTTCCAAGAAGGATGAGGCAAAATATTACAACCAAGGTATTTTAAAGGTCATTTACAAATACCTCCTTATGCAATTCCCTTCAGGTAATCTCCTTGTCCCTAAATTTGATGAGGAGAATTCTTCCTCAACCTCGAGCCCTAAAACTTCCAAATCCAAAATAAAATATAAAGGGGGTAAATCTATTTCCAAGTTATCCGTTAGAAAGAAATCCAAACTTGAAAAGACCCCTGTCCGTAGTTCCCAGAGGCTAAAGCATAAAGAAGCTATCAAAAATCCTTCGTCCACCTCTGTAAAAACTCCAAAGGACAAGTCTTATTCTCTTGACCTTGTCGAAAGGTATCTTCACAAGTTGGCTATGCATGCTACTTCTGCCACCATTGACCATCTTGAAACTGCTCACTTGGCCATTGGAAAGGTGATTTCAACCCTCAAAGAGCAGCGCCATGCACTTAGCCTTTTGTTCTTCTGTGATAATTTCGAGAACGTTTCTACCCTAGCTAGTGCTGAGGTGTCCTTCGACACCAAAATTGATGTCAAAGATACTGCAAATGATGAATATGTAATGGATATTGCTAAGGAGGCTTGCATCACTGTTCCCAAAGATAGCAAGGAGATTTCTACAAAAGATACTAGTCCGAAAGGGGCTGCTTCGTCCCTCATGCAGCTGGACACTCCTCTTGATGACTAATGGTTCTTCCTCTGGTTTCCTGGGTCCTCTACGACAGTGGATTGCATATTTTTTGGTTCCTTTTTGGTTGAGGACCGTTCCTTTTTGAGCCCTGTTGTTTCTCTTAGTGCCATTTTGTTCAAGGTTGCTAAATCATTTTAGTTTGAGGTGTATTTTTGAGATTGTATGTTGTTTCATCTGGCAGTTTTTAGTGTCCTTCTCCTGTTCCTTTTTTATCCTTTTTGATCCTTTGAATATCCTCTATTGTACAAGGCATTAGGGCACATTTCAAATGCCCTGGTTTCAATAAAATTATTAATCTACCAAAAAAAAAAATCTTCTACTAAGAATGCTTCAAGTTGAATAAAAATCTAAAACTAGTGATTTATTTTTTGCTATTTTTTCGTAGAGAGTATCCTCTTTCCCTAGAACCAACTTGGTTCAAAATTGGAATGATAAATATCCAAATAGTAGTAGTAAAATAAAGTAGGGGAGGTAGCACACTCACCCTTAAGTGGAGAACTATCATTGCCCATCAACACCAGTAGAAGAGAAGAGAGCTCAAGCTACAACTTAAAAAAAAATCATGAAAGATAGGGTAAAGAATAGAATATGTTTCAAATTCTGTTGAGGCTAAACTTTAGTTTTTTGTTGGTAGAATTTCCCAATATATCAAGAAGAGCCAATACTTAGTTTTGGTGCCCCCATATACATGGAAACTATCTAGGAATACTTGGTTGTTGAGGATTTCAAACTTACTGGAAAATATTGATAGATACAATAAAAATAGAGAGCTTGCTGGAAAATGCTGCTAGATATAATAATAAAAAAAGAATCAGCTCCAAAACTATTTTTCTAGCCATAAAGAATGATGATGATCTATTGAATTGTATGGCAGGAAATAATAGGATATAACATTGAAGATTTGATAGGTGATATTTTGATATGATGATTGTGTGAACACTGCAAATCAAGATTTTTTTCTAGCACCATGTCAATGAAAATCATGGCGAAAGTAGACGTTTATGGAGCAACTATTTTGGGAACTCAAAATTTTACCCAACTTGTGGAGAAGACATAGCATGGTCACAGTGGAGAAATTCTAACAGTGACCAAGTAATGAAAAAAAAAATCTATTTCTATGCAGGAAATTACTTGGTCTGTAAATTTCTCTTATCTGGTCAATGCATCGAACGATGGATTTGGGTCTTCCACACAGTCTTCATGGAAATTTGTTTACAATGTAAAAAAAAATGGTTATGATTTTATTTTTTATATTCTCCTAGATTTATTGGTTCAAGTGGAACGACTCCATTGCAAAAAATTGAATGCAGTAAATTACGGTAGAGGAATTACACATTTCTAAACTTTCTTAGCAAATGTTGCATTGAAATTTCTTAGCCAAGGATGATGTGAGAGTCTCTTTGATGACATGGATGATCGATGCTCATGTTTACCAGTGTATTTTCCTAGATCTATCCAACATTGTTGCTGGAGGGCTTTCACTGCAATGTTTTGAGCATATCTTGGACTATCACATCTCCCATTATTTCTAAGCCATGGATGATAGTGATGGATGGGCAAGCAACAACCATGGCATGATAAATTAGAATAAAATTCAATATCTGTTGAAAAAATATATATAGAAAAAAATGAAAGTTGACTTCATCGGTGTACTTGGGTCTGCATTATTTTGGCATGTTTAGAATTTTTTGTGGATATGATGACTAACTCCACCTCTATCTTGGCCACCCAATTTTAAATTAACCAGCTCAAATTGCTGCAGTTATTTTTTTGTTCTCTATTAGAAACACAGATGGTCATGGATATTTCATATTTTTTACTACACCCTAAAAGCTGTGTAGAAAATATCACTGATAAAAATTCAATTGTGATTGTTATTTTCTAGATTAACTGGTTTTTACAGCTCATGGGAAATGACATTGTTTTTATGGAAGCTAGTTCAGGCTTCACTCTATTTTTTTTGAGTTGTGAGGAGAAAATTGATTACAGTTATGGAGACCCCCACTATAGAGAAGATTTTGGACGATGAGGTAATCAATTTGAACAAGAAAGTGTAATTTCACCATACACTTGGTGTAACACAGCTAGATCCAAATGGGAATTCAATACTAAAAAATATCAAGAGCACCATATCCTCTAGCTATAAAATTTGCAAAGGCCAAGAGAATAGATTCATGTAGAGCCTAATCATTTTCTATTTTTTTTTAGCAATGCATATGAGCACAAAAGTTTTATGTTCTCTGTTGGGTAGAATAGAGCACTAGAGAAATTCAACTATTATAATTTTTCTACTTTCTATATTTTTATGCTCACTAGGAAATAATATTGTCTTTATTACCAAGGGTAGTTGAGATGGAGAATAGTTCAGTCTACATGATTTGTTCTGAGTTGTGAAGCTGTGAGGAGAAAATTGGTTGCAGTGATGGGGACCCCCACTACAAAGAATATTTTAGACATTTAGATGATGCCTATGAGTTTGATTCCCAGAGGAGCAAGAGATCTCATTATTTTTTGTGGTGGTTGTGATTTTACTATTTACCCAAATTTTGATGGCTGATCATGACATGTTTAATTTATTGGCTTCACTATTGGTGCAACAATGCTCAATGGGAGAAAAAAAGATATGGTGAACAGTGTGGATGATGAAAGCAGCCAAAAAGAAAAAAAAATGGGCTGATAAAATCTATTCTAGTCATACTTCCTCCCATTGCACAGATGATGGGCTGAAAAAGAAAAAAAATGATGAGCTAAGAAGATCTATTCTGGTCATGCTCCCTTTTATGGAAGAATAGATGATGGGCTGAAAAAAAAAAGAGAGACAGAGAGACACAAAGAGATAGAAATATATATATAATATATATATATATATATATATATATATATATATATATATATATATATATATATATATATATATATTATCTCCAAGATACATCAATGTCACAACAACTTTATTTTTTGGGACATCATAATTTCAGGCCGCATGTAGACATTTCACACCATCCGACATATCATAATCTATGAAATTTGCCCAGGTATGTATTGAGTTTTTTATTAATTATATGCAAAGTTATTTTAAAAATTATTTTTGTGTTAATACTAGTAGATGCCCTCATATTTCTCTTTATTAATTCTCCCATCAGAATTCAGCCACATGGCATGCCTCAGACATGAGAAGAATTTCATTGCCCCAAGAATATTAAAAAAAACACCTATATCGAGGGAATGTGACATGGGGGTATGTCAAATATTTAGCATGGGGGAAAGGGATGCCTGACTCCCATAATTTCATAGCAAAAGGCTATGACATGAGGGTATGTCAACTCTTCAAGCATGGGGGAATAAAAGAAGCACCTAACTCCCAAGAGGGGTTTGACTCCTAAAACAAATCTATATCGATGGGCTATGACATGAGGACATGACAAATAATTTTGGCATGGGCGAATGATGAACACCAAAAATGCTCATTTTTACATACACTTTTAAGGGCATCATTATTGGTTTAATTAGCATTTGAAATGAATTTTCATATAGCTTTTGCATATAATTTATAGAAAATTAAGTATTATGCTTGACTAGTGTTTTAGTGGAAAGTGTGTAAATGCAAGTTTTTGCTACTAATTTGGTGTTTTGAGTCTACATCCCATTTGGGCTTGGCAATGCATGAAGACATCTTGAAAAGAAAAATGATAAATGGTGAAGGTAGGCACCTGATTCCTAAATTTTGGTGGCACCTAGTTCCTAACTATTGGCGGTGCCTAATTCTTAACTATTGGTAGCACCTGCTTCCTGACTATTGGTGGAACCTACTTCCCAACTATTTTTGGTGCCTGCTTCATGACTATTTTTGGTGCCTACTTCTCGACTGTTGGTGGTGCCTGCTTCCCAAATATTTTTGGTGCTTGCTTTCCAACTATTTTTGGTGCCTACTTCTTGACTATTTTTGGTGCCTACTTCCCAACTATTTTTGGTGCCTGCTTCTTGACTATTTCTGGCACTTGTTTCTTGGCGCCTACTTCCTGACCTATTTCCTAGCACTTGCTTCCCATTGATGAGTTGATCGGTTGACCAAGTCAAATTTGATTGATTGACCAATTGACCATGCACTTTTGAAGGAGGTTGTTGCACAAAATATAAAGGAGAAATATTCGTATTCTTATGCATATTATATTTTTATGATTAAAATAGAATAAAGCACTTTTATTCTAAGTTGACTATGTAAGCTTTTAAAAAGCATTATTTTAGGATGCATTATTCTAGGATTAGTTTGTTACGTACACCTAAGGATTATTATATTTATTCCTTTGGTGAACAAACATGCTTGTAAATAGGATAATAATATCTATTATTCTAGGATTAGTTTGTTATGTACACCTAAGGATTATTATATTTATTCCTTTGGTGAATGAACATGCTTGTAAATAGGAGAATAATATCTATGTAGAAATGTATTGTAACAAATCACGTTACATGATTAAAATAGACCAATTTATTATTGTAACAGGATCTAGCTATGTTTTATATAAGAACATAGGTCAGAAAAATACATTGATCAACCAATCGGAGGATCAAAGAATCATTTTTACACAATAAATAAAATAATTCTATTTCTTTTATTCTACAGAGTTGCAAATACTCTTATTTTTCTTGAAGTAATCTTCATGTAATTAGTTGGGCGGACTATCTGTGAGAGACCAGTCCCACTCCCTATAGTAGTCCTCCCCATTTTAATTTATGTTATTTATTTTCATTAGTTAGATTTCCTATTTTATTTATAGCTTTATTTTAATTTAGTCGTGTGTTTATTTTTCTGTACTTTTATTTTCTTGAACTTTTATTTCTGTATTTTTAATTTCAGATTTAGTTTTAGTTTATAGTTTATTTTTCTGCACTTAATTTTATTTGGTTTGGTTTAAATTAAAATACACGAACAACATCCCACACCAAACCAATAGGTATAGAGGATTTATTCCCCACACTACAGGCATATACTATGACACTCACAAGTTTATGAGCTGTCCTAGGTTGACAAATTAAATGGAGGTAAGAAATTAAACCGTAGATTAACCAATGTTTTTCCCAACACCAATATCCCTAAAAAAGGTTGAATCCTACTCTCCTCCTAATTTTTACACAATCTCATAGCATAAAATACATCATCACCCATGTCTCTATCCACTAGCTATGAAAACCCCTCTGATTGTCCCACTCAAAAGTGCTCCTATGCCCACACCTATAGGAGTAGACTACATCCTAGCCAATATCAACCCTATAATTATAACTCATACAACTCCCTATAGGTCTAAGCTAGCAACACTAGATCCCATGACATCATCCCAAGATCCTCTATCAGGTCCTCTACCAATTCAAAAATATTCCATGTAATTGAGCACCCGATGAATCTAACAATACGATGTTGGAGATCAATGTCATAATAATAGTTTACCTCATTTTTAGCCATCATCATTTATAGTGCCTATCAAACTCCACCCCACCACTCTCTACATCTATCTCCTACCACCTTCATCCATATACCCACTATAGCAGGACATCTCTCTAAGTAGTGGGCATTGTCTAAAACATAACACCCTCCATTGGTAGCTACAATATATGATACACATCCTCTAACATGATCATGATCTTCCTAATAAACATGTAGAATGTATAGGTATATGAATCCCACATATCTAACAGTGCTATCAGATAGGCATGGTCCACATGTACATTATCCAATTTGGTTGTCCCCTAAAACCCAATCACCTTAAGCTACTCCCAATCCCCTACTGATATTCATCATCATGCATTGTATAGCACACCCTTGAATGGATGCGTTGATATCAAAAATCTATGCTACATAATAAAAATCACACAACCATAAATATCATTTCCACCATACATAAAAAAAATTCTCACCTCACAACCATCCAAAATATGGACAACCACGTACCTTGACCATTTAAAATTTGAATAGCCACATATGACCATCGTCTAAACTTTTAAAAATCACAAAAATAATCCTCAAACATTATAAAAAAAAGCAAAAAAACAATATTCATTCAAAGGAACTAAGGAAAGGTACAACAAGTTACTGGTCTTACACTCCCACCAAATCTAGTTGCTCTACCTCTTGATTTCATGTACTCACTTCCACTAGAAGAATCTCCCTCACTTACCTCACTCTTCCCTCATTCCTGGTGAATATGACTGCCTGTGTGCTCAAGTTTACTTTTTATAGTTTTTGACTCATGACCATCTAGGATGGTTTTAATGAGTGATCATCCCATATGGTCTACATTTTTAACCATCTAATATGATCAAGCATTTAAAGAATAAATATAAAAGAAAAGTAACAAAAACAAAAAATTTCACCCCAATAAAAATTCATCAATTCGACACAGTTCCTTTGGAGTCAATCACCACTTGAGGGAGTAGATAAAACCTACAATATTTGATCCCAAATAAGATTAATACTCAAACACCCATTTGGACTTGATGTTTGTTTAAGAACCTTGTTGATGACTATCACACATCCTATTCCATCGGGTCTAAATGCATAATTTCTCTTCTCCATATAAAATTTAATCAAATTCAAGTGGCTACACACCAAACCAATTTTTATAAGGGTTTACATGCCTATGCTACAACAAAAGTGGTAAAGCTAACCAACCACTTATGATCAATTATAGCATCATGAGAACACTTACCACATGATTGTTTTGTTTTCCGAAACAAAGGTACTCATCAATATATCAAATAATAACATTCAAATATATGCAATGTTTTCATCACTAGGGTATCCCAAATTGTCCTTGATTTGGGGTAAGCTAAACCTCAACCTCCTTAAGCCAAAATCCATTTTCATTACTTGCCAACCATCATCATCAATCATCATTATCCATCATCAATCCAATGATATGTGTTATTTATTTTTGTATCTCATTGTGTTTTCACACAACATAATATAAAAGGGGTGTCTATAGACACCAAAACCAAGCACATTCATTTAATACTAATTAATTAATTAGTATTCCTCTACCTAAGTGTTAATTAATTAATTAATTACACCTAGGCTACCCACTTCCACCCCCTAAAAATACCCTCCTATGTCTAACCCATAGACATTACAAGAGTTCTCCCCTCTCTAATACCATGTGCAAATCATCTCCAGTCCACTTCAGTTTCAATTCACCCTCATTCCATCTCTACTTCACTTGCCACATCTATAAGTCCCACCTCCATTCTTACTTTTTGGATATTTCAATATACACACATAACTAGTGATGATTCCAATGTGTCATATCTACTTCAATATGCACACATATTTGGTGATGATTCCAAGATGCACATCCATTTCAATATGCACACATATTTGATGATGATTTTGAGGTACCACATCCATTTCAATATGCACACATATTTGATGATGATTTTGAGGTACCACATCCATTTCAATATGCATGCACACCCTTGGTGAAAATTCCAAGGTGTCCACATCTGGTGATAAGTCCAAGGTAAACATATCCTCTTTTGTAGATGTACATCCTTTATGATAATACCAATGCAAAGGGGAAACTCCAAGTTACACCTATATTAACTAGCCCTCTCCACCACTTAACTAGCCAAGTCACCACCCTCATCCATTCCTCTCATAATTTCTATAAATATACCTCCTCTTCCTTCATTAAGCATGATGATGGTATACATGCATGAGAATTGTCAAAACCTTGATCCAAGATTCCATTATCAATTTTAAGCTATCACTCATAGCCATCCTCATCCTGTACCTATACTTCATCATGGAAATCCATGTATGTCTATCTCATGTCCACAATCTATTATTGAAAACACACACCATTTAGCCATTATTTCAATCCTAGATAGAGACCAGAGACCGATCCCACTCATACATAGGTATAGAAGTAGTCTTGATAGATTTAAGATAGCACAGGTCTTGTCCATTTGATATCATATGATCATTTTCCACATACATCCTACCCTAGATAGCCTACAGAGAAAAATATCATCCCCCTAGATGATCAAGAACTAGAAGCAGATCACGCACATAATACAAAACTAGATCTAAGCATTCAAGTAATAACAAGGTAGGTAAGGTAAGATCATATTTCTTCTCATATTCTAATATTTATTTTCATATATTCAGTAAGCTTCATCATAAATTTTTGCACATTTTATTAGCATTTTATCAGATATGGACCTCATCTCAAGAGGCCCATTAGGTATTATTAACTACTATCTAGTGGGTTTATGTGTAGGTACCTTGCATCAATAGAGGATAACAAAATATAATTATGGTCATGGAAAACCCATATTATCATAGATCCAACACATTCAATGATGGTCACGAAAAACCCACTTCAGCATAGCTCTAGCATATCCAACGGTGGTCATAGAAAAACCCACCCATCAAAGATTGTGGTATGAGAAGACAAACTACTCTATTATTACTTGATTTATAAAAAGGTATCCTTCTCTTTATTTAATATTGCATTTTTTAAATTCCTATGAGGATTTATTGTACTTGAAGATCCATTGGTAATATTAATGCTTTATCTTCCTACCTTATTTTCTATGGTGTTGTTTTAATGCGTCTACAACATTGATAGAGGGTAAAGGAAATTTCTCATTAGGCACACTAGTTTGATATTTCTAAAATCATATCAAATCTAGATAATATGGTTTTATTTCTTTTCCATAGGCACAATGTTAGATACTGATCCAAAATAATTAATAAGTCTTATAAAATTGACATCTAACAACTTTTGAATTTCAGTTTTACATAGGTCTTAAATGATTAGAGAGAATATCCTTTGTTTTATCAAAGAAGAGTGACATGCTCATAATATAAATGCTATAGACAACAAAATAGTCATCCATCCTAGGCATGCTAGAATATTACCAATCAAAGGTATACTTGTACTCCTTAAGAAAAGTAGTAAATATGGCTTGCTCTTCCATGGAGAGGATTACCCCTATTTTGACTATGTATGGTTTTTTGGGGGTTCCTATGTTAAACATATATAGTAGGCACAAAATTCATGACATTTCCCTCTTTAAAATGGTTTGGAGCAAGGGAAATATTCTTTGATTTAGAATTGATCTCAACCTATTAAATATACTTAGACCATTTATACTTTAATGATTAGGTTATTGCAGGAACCTTATCTTATTATATTATTGGAAAAGTCTTTTCTCTTTAGCATACAAAAATTCTAGGATAGATTCATAATTGGGTAATAATAGGAGAAAGAAAACATTATCAATAATTTGAACTACTGGTTCTTCTACATGCCCATTTACATTAAGCCTTGAGAAGATGTGAGCATTAGATTGGGTATTGAGAAAGATAAGAATGTGTTTACTAGGGCATGGTATTAATTGCTTCTAAAATTTTATTGAATCATTTATGACAGTTTTATTTTTTAACATAATTGAAAAGTTATCTTCAATTAGATATATTGCCAGACAAGAGGGCATAGGATCAATGAAATCATCAAGCCACCTGTTAGATAATTTATCTAAATAATGAGTTGTTTCTAGGTCTATAAATAGGCTAGCAAGGACAACATTGAACACCTAGAAATTCTCTATTTTTTTTAATCTCTAGGAACCTAGATTATCACATTTCGAGGTAGTCATATTTTCCAAAAATATCATAAAAATTTCAAACAATATAGGCACAACAAGGGTTCTATAGATCAAATAGTCATTAGATACTAGGAAAAAAACAAGAACATACCAAAAAATAGCTAAAATATCAATATTGAATCGGATCACCACATTTATTAGTAGTCCTAAAACTTTTGGAGAAACTTTAGTAGATAGTGAGATAATAGTGGAGTTTGGTTTAGGATAGGTTAAGACTATATAGTCAATAATGCTTCAAAAAATAAATAAGTCAATATGACAATTTTGAAACTAATAGATTTCAACAATTATTAAATTCTTATGTAAGGGAATAATTCCCATTTCACCTAGCCTATGTAAATATTTTGAAGTAGATATAATAGAAAAATTAATTGTTTTATGCCTATTTAGCCTAGCTTTTACACTCAACATTCTTAAGCATACAATATGCAAACAAATTATTATTATCTATTACACAAAATTTTATATCAAGTTGATCATTATCATCATCTAAAATAATAACTTTCATTGAACCTATGTTAAAATTCTCCACATCCACCTCCAAATAGCATTAGAAGGATCATTCTTAGTTTCAATGTTAAATAATTGATTAAAATCATTGTCTACATCACTCTTAGTTTTCTTCCCCATGCTATCATGATCTATACAAAAGGTTAATTATTTTATTTTGGTAGCATCTTCATGGGATTTATGCAATTTGGTCAAAATTTGGTAGCAAATAGGATTTTCTCTTGTTTTAGGTTTCAACAATGGTGGAAATTTATATACTACCTCTTGAATAAGAGGAGTAATGACATCCATATTAGGTTTATCATCTTCTTATTCATACCTATATTGAGGTTATTTCAAGAAAAATCTAGGATACCTTTTGTATAACTTCCTTCTTTAAGTCTTGTTCATATATTAGAACCTTTTGTGTTTCATCCATAGAAGGAATAAAAAAACTATCATAACTTTGAGGATGAGGCCCTAAGGATCTAAGTATCCTTATATAGTGAAAAATTTATCATAATAGCCATACTTACCTAAGTAACAAGCAAATGAATCTATGGCTCTCATATTATTAGTCCAAGGTCTACCTAATAGTGTGTTACAATTCGTTTGAAAATCAAACACCATAAAATTCACTCTTATTTCTTTAGGCCTAGATAATATTGGTAACTAAATGCAACCCACAATATCTTAATATTTACCATTATAAGCATAGCAATGACTTCTAGTATAAAGGATAACTTCTGTAGGGATATTTGGTTTTTCTATCAAGGGAAATGACATAACACATGTACCACCCCCTTCATCAACCAAAATCCTATGAATTTCTATATTGCTATAAAAAACTATTATCATCAATGATGGGTCATCAGGCATTGCCAAATAATTAACAACAATCATGTTTTTTAAAGAAAGTTTTATAACCAAATTAGGGTCAGTATGTGGATCAATATAAAGGTTTTCTTTAAGTTATTGAATATACTATACTTCATATGATCCTAGAATGGTAAGCATAATATTTGAAATCCTTGGTATAGGTATATCTATCTCATCCAATAAGTATCTTAACCTTTGCCTTTGATAAAGAGTCTTACTAAATAATTCTAAGTGTGGAACCTTACAAGAGGTTGTACACAACTCTTCAATAATTTTCCACACTTCTATTTTGATCACAAATACTTTAAGTAGCGATTGCTTGGGCTACATTATGTCCTATTGTTTTTCTATTATGGATCCTGGGATCACTACTTTAAATAATAGTTGTAGTCTTTCACTATTTTTGGAAATGAGAGGTTACATAGACTAGGTTAAGGTATCCTTAGAAATATTTTTTATATTTTTAAACTTTTTATATTTTTAGAAGGTTTCCAATTAACTAAATAAGGGTTTGAAATATTATCAATAATAATAGGATTAACCATTTCTTGAAGAGGTTCTTTTCCTTTGTCTTTATTGTATTTATCTTATTTAGAAGGTTGTTTTTCTTGTATTGAGATGCAATCCTAGTAACGTCAATAATTTGCTATTCCAAGTATGAAATTATTTCTCTTTATACATCTAAAATAGTGACACACTAAGTTACATTTGTTTAGTTATAAATATATTATCCATTTGGGTTAGTTTGGACAAAGAATTGGTTAACTTGAGAGGTATTTTAAAAAGTGCTAGGTCTAGGATTTTTTATTTTAGGAGTAATTACCATTTTGATTTTGATAATTTTGACCCTCTCTTTGGTTTCCTTAATTAGAATTATATCCTTGATTTTGATAATTTTGTTAGCCACCTTGATTAAACCCTTTTCCTTGATTTTTCTATTTATTAGGATTTTATTGTTCATGGGTAGTGAATGGGGTGTTGTAGATACCTAGCCTTTGATTATGAGGGTGTTTGAACCTCTTATAGAGACTATTTTTCTCTTCATGAAATAAACTAACACTATAATTATTTAATTAATAAATGTTAAAGTTAGAACCAAAGGATTGATTAAGGTAGAACTTTCACAAATATATGCAAGTGTAATTATCATGACCATATGTTGTATACCAAAAGCAAAACCTATTAGCATCATTCAATACAAGAGCCTCAAAACTATCATTAATATGATAGATTTTTAGATTAGGAGGTGGATAGATTTTGATAATATCTTCATGTGTTCATTGAGGTATTATATTCTCTATTTTTGGACCACCGTCATATTTAGTTAACATATGAAAAATATTTTTAAATATCTCTAATTTAAGGGTTCTAGATTTCAAGGATTTTAAGAAAGTGAATAACTTTATCAAGGGAATGGAAACCATAAATATTATATTCCTAAATATTAGCTTGAAAAGAGGTTCTAAGATTGTTTATGAACATAATAGTAGTAGCGACTTTTGTTAAGTTGTTATTTGCATGTAATTTTAGTCTATCCACATTTTATGGAAATTAGTAACATATTCATTAGGGCCTTGTTTTGTGTTTATACAAACATCCATTTCTTCCATTATAGTCATATAATCATCAAAATTTTATTTTAATTTATTTACAAACTATCTAGGGAGTCAATGAAATGCTTAGGTAAGGATGAAAATAAATCAAGAGCATTTCCTATAAATAACCCTAGTCATTAATTTCAATGAAGATTTCTCATTGTGAAGTCAATCCTATAATATGTCATTGATTTATCAGTCCCATAATAAAATAACCTAGGCACATGGCTAGATAGGTCTATAGCTTCCACATTTAGGAATAGATATTGAATTTTATTATTTCTCAAATTTGAATCAATTGATGTAGGCAATTTCTCCCTAGGGTTAGCTAGAGGAGGAGGAGTAGGAGCATTGGGGTTCATTATTGAGAGAGGAATAACAACTTATACTATAGGGTTTATACTAGCACTCAAAATTTGAGTCATATTGGTTATCAAATCCTACATTTGCTTGGATGTTTTCCTACTAGAAACCTCCATATCTCTCCTAAGAGCCTCTATTTATTTCTCAATATCACATCTATGACCATCTAGCTAGTAATTTAAATATTACCTAAGGTTCCTCATGTAAATAGCTAGATCTTCATCATGAGGCTCAAAATAAGTTTTGGATTTTAGGGAGTGGTGTTTGGAATGTGTCGTTTGCAGATATTCTTGTCTTGATATGATCATCATATATTAGGATGATCATGGTCATGCTATTACTATATCATTAAATGGTGGTTTAGGTTCATTATGATGCTCATATTTGCTACCTATCACCAAAACTCTTAGAGCTTTGTGGACCCTACAATAGATATTTATGGTTCATCAAAGTTAATATTAGGGCCCTTTTCTATTCTGAATTAGAATCTCTATCAGTGCAATCCTTAATCCTAGGTTCATCATAATGAGAAAGTGAAAAGGAATTTTTAACATAATTTCAAAAGGGAATAGAAGTAATTAAGTCCTCTTTTATTTCCATATATTTTAGAACATACTTCTTCTTAGACATAGTAGTCATTCCAATGACCTTAGAAGAAGCCAAAGGATCCATAAAGGTAATAGAAAATATACTTAAGAGTAGTTAGTATTTTTACCAAAATGTTCTACTCTTAAGAAAATAAACTACAAAAACCCTTATAGCAAGCAAAATTTTAATTTTAGGAAATTCCTAAGAGAAATAAAAAACTATAGCAATTTTGTTCAACATGTAGAAAAAAGTGGTAGCTAACACAAAACCTATGGTAGGTAACCTACTAAATCCTAGGTGATAAAAATGGTAGAAAACCTCAAAATAAATATTCACATTAGGTTCACTTAAATATTTGTGGAAAAAAATATCTAATATAATTATTTTAATTAATACTAGATAAACCAAAATGCTTAGACTAAGACAACAAAGCAATAAGTTAACAATAAATGCTAGAAGCAACCCTAATTCATGCATAAATAACTTGAGAGTATTAAAAAATAATATACACTAAAATTATCCACAAAACTCCAGCAAATTAGGGCTAATCATGATGTAGTAAAAATTATTACTTGAAATTTAGGGCATCAAGGACCAAACTATCTCATAACAATAATAATAAAATTCCTATTTCTATTCCTACTAGCTTGCAATTTCACCATGGTCAATAAGGAGAGATAATGTCTAGGATGTTCATAGAGGATTTGACCTACCTTAGTATCTAATACTTGAGTGAAAATAAATTACCTTTGGCTACAAATCCTGGTAGAGCATCCCATCCTCCTCTATGGAAGATAGTGAACTAGTGGTTAATAGCTTTGGTTTACCTAAAAGGACAAGTGTATGAGAGAGAAAAGAGAGCATGAAGCAATATTAGTAGAGATAATTTTAAGAGCAATTTTAGCATAAAAAGTACTTTTAGATGTTTGGTAACAATTATATGATAAAATAAGGAGATGAATGGGGTATTTATAGTAGATAAATATCCTTTTGGAGCCAATTAATAATTTTCTTATTTATAGGGTATCATAGCCATTGATCCAAATTATATGTCATTTAAAACCTATGTGTATAAATATACTAGCATCATGACCATACATCAAAAATCCTAAAATTAATTGGATTAGTAGGCTTTCCACTTAAAGTGGTGATCTTGGTATTATTAATTCTTAGGATGCATTCTTTTGTAGACACGTGTGAAAACATCCTTTAATCATGATTCTATCCTTATTTTTGGGTTTTGGAAAAGTTTTAAGGTAAAAATATTATGAAATATAGTAAAAAAGCAATAATTAGGTGAAGAAAGAGAACCAAAACCATCAACCAATATGGTTCATTGTTGTCTTACCTAAGGAATAAGAAATTTAGTCCAACCTTATCCCATAAATAGGATGAGGGGACTCTCCATCACCTATAAAGTTATATGTTAGTGATCATTTAAAAAATACATGGATACATAAGGAATTTAAGGTATTACACCAACTTAAATATTACCCCCATCTAGTCATCCATTATAAAATTTTTACTCGTATATACTTCCATTTAATCAGTAAAAAAAATAGTTTGGCTTCCAAAACCCTCCATAAATACATTAATTATAAGTTGTATCCAATTAGAATCAAGTTTATATAAATCCACCATTGATAAAAAAATTGAATTCTTAGTTCCCATCATAATATTGTTCACCTCCATGAGATCCATAAGGTCTCCAATGATAGATGGTCCAATACATACCCCCACCATAGGCATATGTAGCCCCAACGTAAGGGAAAATATATGTTGCCAATGTAATAAGGGAAATTTTCTCAATATAACCAACTTCCTATACTAGCTATGCCTCCAAATCAACTACCCGATTGGACTTATCAAGGACCTCTAAATGTATTGGCCTACTATGATGTCTTTGCCTACCTTTGACAAAAATAGAATTAATATGGCATTAGATAATCTTAAAAATGTATCCATGTAGAATTTTGTACATTGAATTTAGGAAGAGGAAATAATGGTATGATTAATTATTTATTCATTAAGAGATAAAGACAATTTATGGTATGAAGGATTACTTGATAATTTTATTGCTAATTATACTTCTATCATAGAACCTCTTATAAGATATTTTGTAACTTCATGAATGGATATTACTTTCTTCTTCAATTAAATAACCTATAAAGACATCCTCAACAAAGCATTTATGATTATAATACTAGATTCACAAGGACACTAAATTTAATTTCACTAGATGTGTGAAATAGTATAGAATATTTTTACCATATTAAATTAAATGTTTAGAATATGATTTAGTGCTAATGGTTTGAAATTTTAAACATGTGATTTTAGCTACTAAATTTGAGTAGGAAACCTCCACTAAAGACATACTTATCATAGTATGAAAGTTATCTCCTTCCACACCTTTAGCATATCCATATCATATAGATTAAAATCCATAAAATCTAGGGTCTTAACCCACCATAACATTGATCCCAAATTCCCAACCATCTAGTAACACACATAACTATATTTATCCATAGATAAATTTACCCTACATAGTAATTTTCCAATACAACATTCCATTCTTACATCATTTTTCGACTACATTGCCCACATTACTAGCTCCACCTAAAAAAAACACTAGTACTACTACTACTTACCAAAACTAAGATAAGAGGTGGAAAATATAAATATTTAAAATTATGGAAATGTTTAGAACTTTAGTAAATCATACTACTCTAGAGAAAAAGGTGGAATTATGGATTGTATTTGAATAGTTATTAGCAATAGTTTAACTGGTAGTAATGAAGGATCCCATACCTCATAAAGGCCAAGTCCCTCAACAAGTCACAAATTATTTGAACAATCAAGTGTAGAATAACAAGGTCAATATAAATTTAGAGGTCAACACTCCATGATGATTTTCCCATAATACTAAACATAATGCTATCAAACATGCTATTGCTATGAGGAATACTCATTGTGGTTGATTTTCCTTCTTACTTTGGGATGTTTCTACCAAGATAATGAAATAAGAAGTTGGTAAGATATGGATACAAAACAATATATTACAAACACATGAATGTGCTGAGAGATGGAAAATTCATTAGCATTAAGAATGATCCTCCATACAACTATTTTCTACACATGCAAAATGATTGTGGGGAAGTAACTTGGAATGAAATCCTTGAATTTATAAACAAGGAACTAGGCAAAGGTGGGATGATTTTAGAAATTGATATGATAATATTATTTTTTTAAGTAGATGATGGCCTAGAAGTAAAATTTAAAGAAAAAACTCTTGGAAACTACTTAATATCTAAATATCTCATTACTTGTTAGGTTTTGCAATATTTTATATAAACAAATGTAATTAAAACATCATATATATGCACAAATAAATCATACAAAATAAAACACAATGTGAAGTATGATCATGGGAACTAAAATATATCACTAAAGAAAAATAGAATGCACTCCAAATGATAACAAAATGGTTGGTATGAGGGGCTATTTATATCCATTTGCAATAGACCTTTGGGTTAAGGTTAAAGAACTGAATTTTAGGTTAAATATAAGGGTATATACAAATAATATAATACAAAGATGGTTACAACCAGAAGTGAATCTTAGCCACCACATATTCCAACACCCCCCTTAAGTTAAATAAGGGATATAGAGATACTCTTATCAACCATCCCTCTTAAGGGATGTATCCTATACTAGGATGCTTCTACATGTGTATAAATGATACCTTAGGCATTACCTTGCTTAGGATATCCATAGTTTTTTTGGTTAACAATACAAAAATTAGATCAAGCATTTCATAGGTATAAAGTCATTGTATATAGTGCATCTAAGTTTCAATGTGTTGGGTCCATTTATGAAACACTTGATTATAAATAAGTTTGATGGTGCTCTAATTGTCATAATAAAAAGGGGTTAGGTAGGACTTAAGAAATCCTATTTGCTCCAAAAGTCTAAGCATCCATAAAATATGCTTGACATCCTCATTGGCATCACAATATTATACTTCTATAGAAGATAAAAATAATAAAGTACTATCTAAAACACCAAGAAATAAGATTAGATTCAACATAGAAAACAAGGCTAGTAGTGGATAACCATTGATCTAAATCACTAGACCAATATAAAAATAAGAATATTATCAAAATCAAAGGTGCACCAAGTAGCGAATACCCATATGATATGTACCTATGATGTAGCAAAAGATCAACTTGGTCATTGTCTAGTGACTCTCCTAAGATACCTACATATACATAGAAAAATAGCTTGAGATAAATGTAATATCCAATTGATTGTTAGTTAGGTAAAGGATATCTCTCATAAGAGACTGATACAATGTAGAATCTACAAAACGGGTAGTATAATATTCTTAGAGATTCAAGTCAAAAGCAAAGGGAGTTCAAGCATACTTGTAATCCTCTATAAAAATAGTAAAATATTAAAAGTATACTTGGACTATCAAATGGAGATCCAAAATATGTCTAGTCAATAAAAAATACCAAGATATAGTGTATAAACCTCAATTCTATCATCTCAAAGGTATCATAGAGTCATGACTTCATATCCTAAATAAAACAAGTGAGATACCTTCAATGAGAATATCATCTACATATAACACAATGACTAATGTCTCTTCATCCTAACATTTGATATAAACATCATCACCTACTTCATATTACTAAAATTCTAACTAAGAAATGAGGAGTGGATCTTCTCATGCCAAGCATGTGGTGCCTACTCAGTGGGACCCTAAAACTTAAATATAGGTAGTTTTTGTTTGTAAATATCCTCCTAAAAATCACCATGAAGGAAGTCAGTTTTCACATCCATATGATGTACATTCAAACCATATAAAATAACTATGGAAAAATAATTTAATCAAAACAATTCAAGTAATGAGGGAAAATGTCTCTATGTAGTTAATTTCCTCCTTCTGAGAGAAACCCTTAGCAATAGTGTGTTTCTTATGCTTATCCACTTGACCATTTGAAGACTATTTGGGCCTATAAACCCATTTACACACAATATTAGTCCCTTCTAGAAGAGGAACAAGTTCCTTTTTCTAATTCTTCATAATATATTTAGACTACAAAAGCATGGAATCTTCCCATTTTAGTCCATCGTTGGCCTGAGAGTAGGCAAGAGAATATATATGATTATTAACCATCTAGATAAGGGCCTTAGAAGGGACCTTTTGATGTCAATCCATACAAACAATGAGTTGAGCATCTTGATATAGAATTAAAACCCACTTGTGTATTGGGAAAACCATGGAATATCTAGACACGTCCTAATAAGAAGCAATAATAGAAGTAAAAAGTGTATTGGAGTATATTACATTATTTTACATGCTAATGTACTGCCTTGGATACAACATTATATTAGGAGTATGTTCTAGATTAGATTGTGAGTAAATATTTTATGTAATGTAATAATGTGCAAGAAATGCATAAGTTTCATGTAATTGAGTGTGCAAGTATGGTGAGTGCAAATGTGCTCAAGTATCCATTATGTAAGAGTGCATATGTGTCCTTAGAATATAAAAGTGAAGAGTCTTATAAAAGAGTGAAGGTCAAGATTACTCCATATGAAGAGTCACAATCTATTATATATATGCGGTTGAGAATTGTAAGAAGAGAGGATGTATATGAATTTTTTTTTATATCAGTTTACTATTTTCTAGAAAATATATTAAGGTCCATTTTATGATTTATTTATGAAGTTATTTGTAATTTATATTTGAATAAATAATTGTTGTTATTGATTATTTTATATTGCAACTTTATATTTGATTCTATGGTTATTTACATTAAGAGTTAAGCATCAAAAGCTAACAGTGGTATCAGAGCTACAACAAGGTTTTCTTGCATAGGTTTTGAAAAGTTACAAATAGTCTAAGGATATTTCTACTAGTCAAGGAGAAACTAGTGAAGTTGAAGATATTACCTCTAGAGAAGGAAAACCAAAGAAGATAGTATTTCCACTATGTTGAAGAAAAACTAATGAATATTAAAGATAGATTGAGTTTACCTATTCCAAGAATAAATTTGGAATAGAAGTAAATCTACAGCATAGTTTCAGGTCTTAGAGATAGATCTTGACATTGACAAGATTAAGAGACCCAAGAAGGAGGTCCTATTAAATTGTTTTATAGTAAAGGCAAACTTCAAGGTAGAATAAGACTTCAAGTTGCATTTGGCTAGAGTATTTCGATAGGTTTGCAAAAAAACTTATGAATACTAGGACTCAATATAGAAATTTTTTAGGTTTGAGGTGTAGACAAATTGGTTTGACCAAACCCCATAAGGGGGTTGGAGGTCCAAGGTTCAAATCTTGAGCCTCACAGAAATGAATGCTTGTCCCTTTCCTAGTGCTTTCAATGATTTAAAATGTTTAAAATTATTTTGGAATGGTCATTATAGGGGTGGATTGCATGAAGAACTATGCGGTGGCTTTTGGAATGGATAACACAGAATACTATGGCAGCCATAAAAGCTGGATAGCCTACCCGGATTTGTGGTGGCTATCGATTCCACCATGTAAATTTAAGAAAAAACATAGAAAGTTTCTATTTGGCTAGAGTCTTCCATAGGGTTATAGAAAACTCATGAAGACTAGGACTCAACATAGATTTTACCACTACAAAAACTAGTGAAGTTTATTGATTTCAAAATTTTGAAGATTTGAGTAAATTTGATTACTATTGTCTAAGATTTTGTTGCAGAAAATTAGTTCTTAGAAGTTGAAAAGCTTCCTACAACATATAGAGAAGAACTTCATCTTCAAGTGCCTAAAGGTCTATGTGTTTTTCTCATGCGTGAATTATTTTTGGAATTGCAATAAAAGAGTAGACATTGAACATTAAGGAGGCCCAAGAGAAATGCACCATTGAAGCTTGAATATTAAAGGTTAAGGAGGCCCAAGAAAAGATGTCCCATAGAATATTGAAGAGATAAGAGATAAAGAGTCTAGAGAAGCCCTATTGAATATTGAGAAAAAGGATATCCAAGAAAAGAGGTTCCATTGAAGATTTGAGAAAGGACATATGAGATTTGAGAGAGAATATTTAAGATGCCTAGGAAAAAGTTCCATTGAACTTTGGAAGGAGAAAGAAGGAGAATAAAAAAGCCCTATTGAAAAATTGAAGAAGAGGCCATTGGATAATATTTGAAGAAATTTCAAGGTAGAATATTGCAAGAAGAAGAAAATACTAAAAATAGGTAATCACACCAAATTTGGGACAATCATCGCCATATTATGAAAAACCCAAAAGGATTTGTGAAATTGATTCAAGAAGGAAATATTTGGCAAAGTGTTTGTCAAATTTTGAGAAAATATTTTTGAAATACTTCAAGACTTTAAAAATATTGAATAATAGGCCTGCAAAGAGGACAAATTTGAAGACATAAATCAGAAATATATTGGAGTAAACATTTGGGATAGAAGAGGCCATGGTTTTATATTTTTTGAAGGCAGCCATTAAAGATTTGAAGGATGAAATCTGAAGAAGAAATTTCATAAATTTTGGGGTAGAAATTGAAGGTTGTTTGGACAAAAAAATTGGGCAGCATTAGGAGTAGATAGAAGAGCTGTAAATTGGATAAGTTTTGGGTAAATTTGGAAGCATTTTTGGATAACTAATTAAATTAGGAATTCACAACATTTTGGGAAGAATTTGGAGGAGAATAAAAGGTAAATTTTTTAAAAAGATTTGAAAACAAGTTGAAGACAAAAGAGACTATTTTTTGGACAATAATTTGAAGAAGAGGAAGGCAGATTTTGGTCAGAATTTGAAGAAGTAGAAGAGCTGAAAATTTCAGTGTTTTGTGATAGCTATTTGGAAGGAGAGAGAAAATTTCTTAGACATAATTTTGAGGAGAATAGCTGCAAATTTCAGATTTTTGGGAAGCATTTTTTAGAAGAGAAGGAGATGCATTTTGACAATTTTGGAAAGCAAGTTTGAATAGTGAAAAGGTGATCCAAATCAGCAATAAAGCAAGGGAGGAAGAAGCCAAAGGTTTAAAAAGTGGTTCTTAAAAGTACATTTTTTCTATATGAAAATATTGAATTTATATCTAGTATTGAAAGCACTATATTCAAGTCTTTAAAATAGAAAAATGAAAGCTTTAATTTTTATGTTTTCAAGTTGAAGGAGCAAGCATCTTCATTATCTTTGAAACTTCATATTATAACAACAAAAAGGTAAGTTAGATATGTCATAGATAAGGAGTAATAAGGGAGAGAAGTATTGATTTAAAAGCATAGTGAAAATTCTATTTGATAAACTTAAAATATATCCAGTGAAGTGCAGATTTTACAAACACTATTAAGCCAAGTAAGAGATGGGATTTCATAGAAAAAATTAAACAAAAATATTATCCAAGAAGCAAGGGAGATAATATTGATTTTTTATGTCAAAAGTGGTCAAAATATCAAATCAAAGAGCTACGTTATTTGGCCAAATATCATTCAAATAAAGGGTAGGAAAATAAAGGAAGAATCATAGTGATTAAAACCATCCCAAGAGGATGTCAATCTTGGAGTATATCTAGCATCAAATCAAGCATAGTCTCAATCGTTAAAATTAGCAGCACAATTAGAGTATTTAGTTTCCAAGAGGAGGTCATTCAAAGCCCATATGTTACAACAACTGAGGATTTTATTTTTTAGATAAGACCAAACAATGGGCAAATGAAATTGAAATATCAATCATTGGAAGTTTGAGGAGATGTTGGCATTTTGCCACATTTATTTTGATTGTTGTTTATTCATGCATAAGCTGTTGAATTCTAACTCTTCTTCAGGTTTTGATGCAAAAAACACCTAAATCCGAAGACTGTCGTGAAATCACGACAAAAAAAGCAACATGGAGAGCAAAGTTTAAAACTGTCGTGAAATCGTGACATGTCGCGTTTTCGTGGGTCGGTTGAGGAGAGAGAAATCCAATGCAAAAGTTGCACGATTTCGTGACATGTCAGAAAATTACGGTCAGCGCAGTCAATAGTAGCTGAGGGGCAAAACCGTCGCAAAATTGTGACGTGCTAGATTTTTGTGGTCAAAATGGTCAACGGAGGTTGAGCGACAAAATTGTCACGAAATCACGACAAAACTGGGCCAAGGATGATGAAACTCGAAGTGTAGCGAAATCGTGACACAATATGGCACACAGCACATAAGGCAAAAAGTGTAGTGAAATCGCTACGCGTCGCGTTTTTGCGGGTTCATGGAGGAGAGAAAAGCCAAAGTCAGAAACCGTCACGAAATCGTGATGTGTTTCCAAATCGCGGTCAACCTTGTTAGTGCAGTGAATACGTCACGATATCGTGACTGTCGCATTTTTGCAACTGTCGATAGTCATGCAGCAAAGTAACAAAAGGGGTCACGAAATCGTGACATAACTCAACAGAGGGTGATGGCAACAAAAGACGTCATGAAATCGCGACGTGTTGCATTTTCACGACATGGGTGGACGGAAAGGCTTAAGGCAGATAATGGTCATGATTTTGCACCAGTTGTAAAATGAAGCCAAGTCAAGCAAAGGATGTAGCGAAAGTGCTACATGTTGTGTGGTCGCGATTCTGGTGAAGGAAATATTCTAAGGCACGAATGGTATAGCGATATTGCAACATTTTTGAGAATGGGTCCAAGCAAGACGAAGACGTCATGAAATCATGACAGGAAGTGGAACAGTGAAGAATGCAGGCAAATGTCTCATTTTCATGACACAGTGAGCAAAAAAGGCTAAGGGCAAGAAAGAAGTTGGCGTCGTGATTTTGTGACATTCATGGAGATAAAGGCTCACAGGAAGCAAACGTAGCGAAATCATGACATAAAGATGAATGACGCATGAAAAGGCGAAAGACGTTGCAAAATCGCGACAGGAAGCGGCAATGAGACAGAAGTCAAGAAATTGGTGCGATTTCGTGACATATTGTGGCGGAAGGACAAAGTGCAGAGAAATGTAGCGAAATCACGATAGAAAGTGGCCATGAAAGAAAAAGCAAGAAAGTGTTTCATTTTCGCAGGTTGAAAGCTGGACCGTACAAGGTGGATGAACATGTAGCGAAATCATGACATGTCGCATTTTTGCGATGCGTCGAGTTTTCACGGTTCAAGGTTGCAGGGAAAATGAAGCAAAATTTAGAAACTTGTCGTGAAATCGCATAGTCACAGTGGAAATCGTAGAAGTGCATGAAGATGGAAGCTGAGTGCAGGAAAGCATCGCAATTTCATTACCTATCTTATTTTCGTGACCGGGAAGCAGCAACAAAGGAAAATACAGAAGACGTCGTGAAATCGTGACATGTCGCATTTTCGCAACTTGTCATGTTTTCACGGAGAAGCAGCGAAGAGGCCTAGCGAAATGAGGATGTAGCGAAATCGTGACCTGTCACGTTTTCGTGGTTCAAGTGAGCAAAAAAGGCTTAAGGCAAAAAATGGTAGCGATTTCGCGACACCTTGTTGAAGAAAGACTAAGTGCAGAGAATTGTAGCGAAATTGTGCAGTGTTTCATTTTCACGGTTGGCGAACAACAAAGTCCAAGGAAACAGAAGTTGTAGCGAAATCGCGACATGGTGGAAGTTGAAGAAACCCAGAGGCAAAAATGTCACATTTTTGCGGCTTAGAAGCAGGACCGTACAGCGTGCATAAAAGTGGTAGCGAAATCGCGACATGGTCAGATTTTTATGACGCAGAAGGGAAGATGAAGCCAGAAGATGGAAAATGTAGCGAAATCATGCAACGTCGCCTTTTCGTGGTTTAGGGTAGTGAAGGAGATATGGAAGCCGAATATGTAGCGAAATCGCAACATGTCGCATTTTCACGACTTGTCGCGAAATCGCGCAGTTGCAGGGAAAAGGAAAGCAGACCCAGAAACACGTCACGAAATCGTGACATGTCGCATTTTCACGACTTGTCGCAAAATCGCGCAGTTGTAGGAAGCATAATACAGAATCCAGAAAAACATCCTAAAATTGTGACATGTCACATTTTCACGACTTTTGTCATTTTCACGACTAATGAAGACACGTGGGTCCCAGTTCGGTCTGCAATTTCTTCGAGGCAAATTTCGGGAATTATTTTTTTTTAAGCACTCATTTGGTGGGTCTCGGGAAAGTCTACTTTTTGTTTTAAATGCTTATTTGTTGGATTCCATTACAGCCTATTTTATATTTTAAATGCTAAAAATAGGCAGATTTCACAGGATTGTTCTTTTTCCCAGTGCTTGTTTGCTGGATTCCATGAAGGTCTGCTTCATGTCTTTCAGTGCTTGTTTGCTGGATCCCATAAAAGTCTGTTTAATATTTTAAAATATTGCAGAGAGGCAAGTCCTCTATAAATATTATTGTATATTTCAAGAAAAAGGGAGGAGGAACAGGCGACGAGAAAAACTTTTCAAGTTCTCTGCATGAATAAGAGATTTGGCTTTAGATTTTGCAAGGAATTTTGTGTGATTTCCTTCTCTTTTATGCATTTCTCATTACGCTCATGTTTCTCATCTGCTATGAGATTTAAATTCTGCATCTGAGTTTGAATGTTGCTGGTGAGAAAGTGAATTCTGGAATGTGATCCTGGGAAGTTGTCAACACAAGGTTGTAAGTGAACTATGTTACTATCTCTTGTTATATGCTGTTTATATGCTTGAAATAGATTCCTGCTGTTGATCTGTCTATCCCCAATTTTACAAATTCGGCCTGTGGCCATATTTCCCATCTCTTTCTGTATTTTTATAATTTCTTTCCTACAACTTTTATCTAAAATCAAGCTTAGATTAGTAAGGGAACCAGCCCTCTCTGGAGATTGGCTTGGGAGACATTTCTTTCTCTCAACCTTTCAATGTTGGCCGGGTCTAGGGTGCATAGTTTTAGAAAATCCTTTCCTATGGCAGATTCGTGACCAACAGTTTTTGGCACGCCCGGTGGGACTGATTTAAAGTCCCATATTTTTACACCCGAAAGAATCAAGATTCTGATGAACTGTCTTGACTTCAAAGCGGAGATTGTAAGTTCATCTGGTGACTATGTTGAGCTTAAGATCCAAATTTCTTGATCGTAGGCACTCTTTATTAAAAGTCTTCATGTTGTATAGTTAAAATATTTGGTGACTCTGTATTACCCAAAAATCTCTGAACGTGGATACAGTGAGAGTTGTACTTCATGATCACGAGATCAAAATCCAAGAAAGTTGAAAACCTTGTTGAGTTTTTTGAACTTGACAACACAAAAGTAGGTGAACACCCCAGGTTGGTTTCCCCATCACCTGCATCCTCTACAAAATCTTCACAACGTCCTGGTGTTGCTATTAGTTTTTCATCTCCTCAGCAACAGATCCAAATCCCAATGGCCCAAAACCCTCCACCCAGGCAGTTCTCAGCATGGAATAGTTCAGGAGCTTTAAATTTATAGGCTCAAAATCTAGTCCCTCAAGTTGCTTTGAAAGCCTTGCCAACTTATGATGGTACTAGTAAAACTGCATACAAACATATTCATGATGTAGCCTCTTTGGCAGCCATTCATGATATAACAGTCGAAGATGTGATGGTGAAATTATTAGTCTTGTCCCTGAGAGGAAAATTGTTGTATTGGTATAGATCTCTGCAACCAGGTACTATTGCATCGTGGGATCAGTTAGGAGAGCTGTTAATTAAGAATTTTCATGAACAGGCTGATCCATTTTCATTGTTGCATCAGTTTAATGTAATTCAGAGGCACCCGCAGGAGGCTATAGCAGATTTTAATATTCGGTTTTCCAGAAGCTGGTAGCGAGTGCCCGAAGGACTTTGGCCCACCCATGAGCAAGCTACGTTCTATTATCTTCGAGCCTTCAACACAGATATTGGCTTGGCAATCAGGCAGTCCAACATGATGACATTCCCGGAGTTGTTCGAGCAAGCACACAAGGCGGAGGCAGACTTGATTGCAATTGGTAGACTTCCTCCAAAGGTACCAATGCCCATTTTACCTGATATTCCATAGCATTTATATCCTAGTTCATTTGCGCAATCTATGTCTTCTATGTACCCTGTTCCTTCCTGGAACTCAAGTGCACCTCAGATCGCACCCATTCCAACTGTTCCCTAGTTGCCTGCACCTAGCATTCCATCATTCCCTGCTTCCTCTTCATTTCCAGCATTACCGGCACCACCAACACCTTTGCTCTTACTAGCACCTCCTGCACCTGTAAACCCTGATCCTTATACAACACTTTTGCAAGAAGTAAAATCTGCCAATTCTGCAATAAGAGCAATGGGTAATAAAATCACACTTATTGAAAGAAAGCAAGCTGAGCGAGATTTCTAGCCTAGGATATTTCAACCCCCGCCAATTACTAGAGAACAAGCTGCTTCAACAAGCAAAACACCCGAGAAGAACCTGACTGTTTTGGCTAATGAAGATGCAGTTCTTGTTGAAAGAACATATTGGTGCTCGACATGCAATGATCCACATAGTGAGGAGACTTGTATGGTTCATTTGAATTATGTGCAGACATTGTCTGCAAGTTCTTCTGGAGGGTAGATTAACATGATCTCAGAAATAGATCATAACTGTATGGTTCCATCTGAAGAACAAGTCTCAGTTCTTACTAGAACTGGAAAGAAGCCTGTCTCAGTAAATCCTTCTGAGATAGAACCGTTAAAAGTACCAGCTGATCCAAAGAAATATATGAAAGCTCCTATGTTAATGCCAAATCCAGATGTGCCTATTCTACTGAAAGATCCTGTTCCATTACAAGTGAAGGACAGAGTACAAGAAAGGGCTTCAACCTCACAGGCAAGAACTGAAACAGAAGAACAAGCCAGAGAAAAGCTGAAATACCCATCATTGACTAAAATATTGAGGGTAGAAGCTACTCAGCAATATCGGAGCAAATATGAACCTCCTATTGAAAATAAGGAACCTGTTGTAATCGCATATAATATTGTTGAAGAATTGAAGAAGACTCCAGCTAAGGTTAGTCTTTTCGATGCATTACAATTACCTGGACAGGTAGATTTATTGCAAGAATCCTTAAAATCTATGAAAGATAGTGGAAGCAATCCTACCCAAACAATTTTTTCTCAAGCATTAACCACTTCAGCCACTGGCAAAAATAGACCACCCCCATTTTATCTGTCACTTAGGATGGAGGGTTGGATTGTGCATAACTGCATGATTGACTCCGGTGCTGCAACGACTGTCATGCCAAAGGCAGTTTGCGAAGTCATGGGTATGGAATACACACGAAGTAGCCCTGGTGTCTTGCAGTTGGATGGGACTCCTATGAAAATAGTGGGGGTAATCAAGGATGTTTCGATTGTTTTACATACTATGCCTCAGATTACAGTTATTCAGGAAATAGTTGTGGTTGATCTAGAACCGTATTTCAGTATGTGCTTATCCAGAGAATTTACTGCAAAATTGGGGGGTTACCTTGCACTGGATTATTCCCACTTGGAGATCCCTTTCAAAGGAAAGAGACTTCGGATTTATAATGAAAAACCTTCCTCCTTTCATATTGAAAAGTTGGATGAAGCAGGAAAAACCAGGCAGTCTGTCAACATGCTAACCGAAGAGTTAGAAGGTTCTGATTTGAGGGATGAAGTTCTGTATGAGCTTCAGTTGGAGGATGAGTTTTCAATGCTTAATTTCAATGCCATGCTGGAGACTGAAATCGGTTGTTATTCCATCACAAAGCCCGAGGATGGTGCAATGCAGGTTTTTCCTAACCAAGATGATCAGAGTTCTGTCACGGATCAACTATGGAAGCTATATTTTGATGGGGCAAGATGCAAAAATGGTGCAGGAGCAGGTATTGTTTTGATTTCTCCTTATGGTTTACAAAGAACATATTCATACCGTCTTACTTGGAATTGTACTAACAATGCTGCTGAGTATGAAGCATTATGCTTAGGCTTGAAAAAGGCAAGGAAGTTGGGAATCGAACAGTTATAGATTTTTGGTGATTCTGAGCTTATTGTAAACCAAGTAACAAACAGGTGTATTTCTAAGCAACATTATCTTAAAGCATACCACAACCAAGTTTGGGACCTGTTTGAGTCTTTCATAGCTCTAAATATTCAAGCTATTTCTCGAGAGTTGAACAAGCATGCAGATCTTCTAGCATCTCTTGGAGCAAATTTTTCTCCCATGGAGCAGGTAGTGAAGAAACCAAAGATAGTAAGGATGGTGTACAGACCTAGTGTCCCAGACAAGGATACTTTCTGGCAAGTCTTCGAGGATGATGAGCAAATTGTTAATTTTTTAATTCAAGAAGCTGCCACTATCAAAGGAAGAACTTTGGAGCATGAAGAGACTGATGGTCTGATTCAGTTATGGAATAATCATATTCCGAAGGGTCTTATTACTCTAGAAAGTTTGTTTGATCAGCATGATCGGTCCAAGAAACATCGAATTGAGATTGACAAGAAAGAATATATGGAAGTGCAGTTAGAACCAGATAAGGTCATTAAGATTGGGACTGATTCTACTCCTGATGAACTGCAAGAAATCAGGCAACTGTGTCAAGAATTTTTTGATATTGTGGCTTGGAGTTATGAAGATCTGAAAGGATATGATAAACGGATTGTGCAGCATACTATTGAGTTGGAAGAAGGAGTCAGACCCTTCAGGCAGAAGCAGCGACCAGTGAATCCAAATATTGAGACTCTAATGAGGGCTAAGCTTGTGAAAATGCTGCAAGCCAAGATTATATACCTAGTTAAGCACTCGACTTGGGTTGCTAATCTGGTTCCAGTTCGAAAGAAAAATGGAGACATATGACTGTGTGTAGATTTTTGGAATCTGAACCGTGCATCTCTGAAAGATCATTATCCCTTGCCTCGCATTGATCAGATACTGCATGTTGTTGCTGGGGCTCAACGTTTTTCACTGTTGGATGGATTCTCTGGATATAACCAGATTTGGGTTAGAGATGAAGACCAGTACAAAACAACATTTACAACTAAGTGGGGTACTTTTGCTTATCAGCGAATGCCTTTCGGATTATCAAATGCTGGGGCAACATTCCAGAGAGCCATGGACATTGCATTTGAGGAGTTTTTGAACAAGATTATTGTTATTTATCTTGATGATATGATTGTCTTTTCACATAAACGGGAAGATCATTGTTCTCATTTGAGGCAAATCTTTGGAAAATGTAGAGAGTTTGGTATTTCCATTAATCCAAAGAAGTCAATTTTTGCAGTGAAGGAAGGTAAACTCTTGGGGCATGTCATTTTAGAAGATGGTTTGGCAATAGATCCAGCTCGAGTTGAAGCATTGAAAAAACTATCACTCCCTGCTAATAAAAAGGAGCTGCAGTCTTTCTTTGGACAGATTAATTTTATCAGGAAGTTCATTTCTGATTTTGCCCAGGTTGTCAAGCCCATGACTGAGTTATTGAAGAAAGATGCAGACTTTAAATGGACAACTCAGAGAAAGGAGGCATTCCAGGAAATTAAGGATAGAATAGCGCAGGCTCCTGTATTGATTAATCCAGATTATTCAAAAGATTTCATTCTATATACAGTTGGTGAAGATGAAAGCTATGTCGTAGTACTCACATAGAAAGGGGATGATGGGAATGAAAGGCCCATTGCTTTCCTTAGTCAGGTTATTTTACCTCATGAGGCAAAGTATAATTTCATTGAAAAATAGGTGTATGCTGTTATGAAGTCTCTAAAAAAATTCAAGCATTTCATATCTCAAAGTAGGACAGTCATATATGTTATTCATCCAGATGTAAGGAATTTTATTATTCAGGGTGAGATGGGTGATAAACGCGCAGGTTGGGTCACCAAAATTCAAGAATTTGATGTTGAGATTCATCCGGCTAAGCTAGTGCGGGGTAAAGCCTTATGCCAGCATTTAGCAAAAACTGCAGCATCTGGAATGGTTGATTATCAAGTAGACAATTCTGCTAGAGATAACAGTCTGATGAACCTCTTAGTACAGGAACAAGATTGGGCAGATAACCTCATTGATTACTTCACAACTGGTAAATGCCCTTCACATTTAAATGCCTCACAACGGAGGAGGTTTCATCTGCAAGCTCTCAGGTATGTGTTGCTGCCAGAAGGATTGTTTTTTAAGAACATTGATGGCATTCTTTTAAGGTGTGTCAAGGAATCAAGAAAGGCTAGACTCCTGGAGGAGTTTCATTCTGGCATATCAGGAGGACACTATGCAGGTAGACCCATGGCTTTAAAAATCATTCGGGCTGGGTATTATTGGCCAACCTTGTTCACAGATGCTTTCAGGATTGCCCAAGCATGTGACAAATGTTAGAGGTATACAGGAAGGGTTAGAAATGCATCATTGCCCCTGCATCCGATTCAGGTTGAAGCACCTTTTCAGCAGTGGGGGTTGGACTTTATTGGGATTATTGATCCAAATTCTTCAGCTGGTCACAAGTATATTTTAACTGCTACAGATTATTTTACAAGATGGTCTGAAGCTATTCCAACCAAGGTTGCAAATCAGAATGTGGTGATTTCTTTCATTGAAGGGCTGATTACACGCTTTGGCATTCCTGATGCTATTATTACAGATAATGGGACTCCATTCATTGGAGCTGAACTAGCTGAATTTGCAAATAAATATGGTGTTTTCCTGAAGACATCCTCTAACTATTATCCTCAGGGAAATGGCTTGGCAGAGTCCACAAATAAAAATTTGCTCCGGATTTTAAAGAGGTCTTTGGGAGATAACAAGAGATCATGGCACCTTCTACTGAATCAAGCTTTATGGGCAGATAGGATTTCAATCAAGAAGTCTATCAAGACTTCACCATACGCCCTGGTATATGGAAAAGAGGCAAGGCTGCCTGTTCATTTAGAATTGCCAGTATTGCAGCAGTTGCAAGAATTTTAGGATGATGAAACAGCTGTAAATTCCATGGATATGCGGTTGGCTCAGTTGTTACAGTTGGAAGAGCAACGTTCTTTGGCATATGAAGAGTTTGCTAAACACACACAGATTATTTCAAAATGGTTCCATAAAAATTTTGTAGATCGTCCACTTAAGGTGGGTGATTTGGTCCTAAAATGGAATGAAAACAAAGCCAAGCCTGGGAATCACAAGAAGTTTGATGCTCTGTGGGAGGGTCCCTTCCGCATTGTCAGTGCTAGTGCAACAAATTCATTTTATCTAGAAGATTTGGATGGCAGCCCACTTCCTATTTCAGTGAACGGCTTTCATCTGAAAGTCTACACTTCATGAACTATCAGTTTAGTATCACCCTGTATATAGAATATATATATAAAAAAAAAAGTGTTGTTTTCCTTTGTCACTCTTTCTTTTGAGCGGGAGGGGGTTTTTTTCCCTCTTCTTCCCAATAGATAGCGGATTTTGTCAATTTTCTTCCTTCCTTTTCCTTCTCTTCTTTCTTCCTCTTCTCATTCTCTTCCTTTCTTACTCCTTTTTCTTCTGCATATAATTAAGTCGCGGTTGTTGTTTCTTTTTCCCCTTCTAATATTCCCGCTTCTTTATTTCCCCTTTCTTCTAATCCTTATTTCATTTTCAGTATTCATCTACAGTTCATATCGCATTTTCATTCTCATTTTCCTTCATTTCACCTCCATTTCCCTTTCATAGCAGTTGGTAGCACGGTGGCACTCTGTTGTTATAACTACTATTTTCACTCCTCCATCTTCCGCCATTCCATCATTCCCCATCCTTGTTCCATGGCCTGCACATCCGCAGGGCATCATTCCCTTCATTTCTATTTTGTAGTTCAGGTGCCTCTCACTACTGCCATGGAGATCATTTCACAGCACTAATACCCGCTCATCCGAGCTAGGCAAAGTGTAGAGTTCTCAAAAAATAAAGGAAGTTCTACTACCAGTATGTTGCGATCCTATTGTTTAGTACTCAGTACTAGCAAGAGTTTGTTGCAGCCACCTGTAGAGATGTCTCTCGTCAGTCAGCATTTTGTTCTGCCAGTTTTTCATGACTCTATTGCCTAATGGATTAAGGCCTAGTATCGTGCATACAACAAAACTGTATACCCCGCGAGCCGCAAAGAATGTTGGCATTTTGCCACATTTATTTTGATTGTTGTTTATTCATGCATAAGCTATTGAAATTCTAACTCTTCTACAGGTTTTGATGCAAAAAATGCCTAATTCCGAAGACTGTCATGAAATCGCGACAAAAAAGCAGCATGAAGAGCAAAGTTGAAAACCATCACAAAATCGTGACATGTCATGTTTTCGCGGGTCGGTTGAGGAGAGAGAAATCCAACACAAAAGTTGTGCAATTTTGCGACGTGTCGAAAAATCACGGTCAGCGCAGTCAAAAGTAGTAGAGGGGCAAAACCGTCGTGAAATCACGACGTGCTAGATTTTCGTGGTCAAAATGGTCAACGGAGGCTGAGCAACAAAGTTGTCGTGAAATCGTGACAAAATTGGGCCAAGGATGATGAAACTCAAAGTGTAGCGAAATCGTGACACAATATGGCACACAACACATAAGGCAAAAAGTGTAGCGAAATCGCTACTCATCGCATTTTCACGAGTTTGTGGAGAGAAAAGCCAAAGTCAGAAACCATCGTGAAATCGCGACGTGTTTCCAAATCATGGTCAACCTTGTCAACGGAAGCAGTGCAGTGAATACATCGCGATATCATGACTGTCGCATTTTTGCGACTATCGATAGTCATGCAGCAGAGTAACAAAAGGGGTCACAAAATCACGACATAACTCAGCAGAGGGTGATGGCAACAAAAGACGTCATGAAATCGTGACGTGTTGCGTTTTCACGACGTGGGTGGACAAAAAGGCTTAAGGCAGATAATGGTCATGATTTCACGCCAGTTGTAAGATGAAGCCAAGCCAAGCAAAGGATGTAGCGAAATCGCTACATGTTGTGTGGTCGCGATTCAGGTGGAGGAAAGAGTCTAAGGCACGAATGGCGTAGCGATATCACAACATTTCTGAGAATGGGTCCAAGCAAGACGAAGACGTCATGAAATCACGACAGGAAGTGGAACAGTGAAGAATGTAGGCAAATGTCTCATTTTTGTGACATAGTGAGCAAAAAAGGCTAAGGGCAAGAAAGAAGTTGGCGTCGTGATTTTGTGACATTCATGGAGATAAAGGCTCACAGCAAGCAAACGTAGCGAAATCATGACAGAAAGATGAATGACGCATGAAAATGCGAAAGACATCGCAAAATCACGATAGGAAGCGGCAATGAGACAGAAGTCAAGAAATTGGCACGATTACGTGACATATTGTGGCGAAAGGACAAAGTGCAAATAAATGTAGCGAAATCATGACAAAAAGTGGCTACGAAAGAAAAAGCAAGAAAGTGTTGCATTTTTGCAGGTTGAAAGCTAGACCGTACAATATGGATGAACATGTAGCGAAATCGTGACATGTCACATTTTTGTGACGCATCGAGTTTTCGCAGTTCAAGGTTGCAGGGAAAATGAAGCAGAAATTAGAAACTTGTCGCGAAATCGTGCAGTCACAGTGGAAATTGTAGAAGTGCATGAAGATGGAAGCTAAGTGCAGGAAAGCATCGTAATTTCATTACCTGTCTTATTTTCACGATCGGGAAGCAGCAACAAAGGAAAAGACAGAAGACGTCACGAAATCGTGACATGTCGTATTTTTGTGACTTGTCGTGTTTTCACGAAGAAGAAGTAGCGAAGAGGCCCAGCGAAAGGAGGATGTAGCGAAATCGTGACCTGTCACGTTTTCGTGGTTCAAGTGAGCAAAAAAGGCTGAAGGCAAAAAATGGTAGCGATTTCGTGACACCTTGTTGAAGAAAGACTAAGTGTAGAGAATTGTAGCGAAATCACGCAGTGTTTCATTTTTGCGGTTGGCAAACAGTAAAGTCCAAGGAAATAGAAGTTGTAGCGAAATCGTGACATGGTGGAAGTTGAAGAAACCCATAAGCAAAAACGTCGTGTTTTTGTGGCTTAGATGCAGGACCGTACAACATTCATAAAAGTGGTAGCGAAATCGTGACATGGTCGAATTTTCGTGACACAGAAGGGAAGATGAAGCCAGAAGATGGAAAACATAGCGAAATCGTGCAGCGTCGCCTTTTCGTTGTTCAAGGTAGGGAAGGAGATATGGAAGCCGAATATGTAGCAAAATCACGACATGTCACAAAATTGCACAGTTGCAGGGAAAAGGAAAGCAGACCCAGAAACACGTCGCGAAATCGCGACATGTCGCATTTTCACGACTTGTCGCGAAATCGCGCAGTTGTAGGAAGCATAATACAGAAGCTAGAAAAACATCGTGAAATCGTGACATGTCGCATTTTCACGACTTTTGTCATTTTCACGACTAATGAAGACACGTGGGTCCCAGTTCGGTCTACGATTTCTCCGAGGCAAATTTTGGGAATTGTTTTTTTTAAAGCACTCATTTAGTGGGTCTCGGGAAAGTCTACTTTTTGTTTTTAATGCTTATTTGTTGGATTCCATGACATCCTTTTTTATATTTTAAATGCAACAGTTAGGCAGATTTCATGGGATTGTTTTTCCTAGTGCTTGTTTGCTGGAATTCCATGAAGGTCTGCTTCATGTATTTTAGTGCTTGTTGGCTGGATCCCATAACAATCTGTTTAATATTTTAAAATATTGCAGAGAGGCAAGTCCTCTATAAATATTATTGTATATTTCAAGAAAAATGGAGGGGGAACAGTCGACGACAAAAACTTTTCAAGTTATCTGCATGAATAAGAGATTTGGCTTCAGATTTTGCAAGGAATTTTGTGTGATTTCCTTCTCTTTTATGCATTTATGGTTACGTTCATTTTTCTTATCTGCTGTGAGATTTAAATTCTGCATTTGAGTTTGAGTGTTGCTGGTGAGAAAATGAATACTGGAATGTGATCCTGGGAAGTTGTCTGCACAAGGTTATAAGTGAACTATGCTACTATCTCTTGTTATATGTTGTTTTTATGCTTGAAATAGATTCCTGTTGTTGTTGTGTCTGTCCCCAATTTTATAGATTCGGCCTGTGGCCATATTTCCCATCTCTTTTTGTATTTTTATAATTTCTTTCCTACAACTTTTATCTAAAATCAAGCTTAGATTAGTAAGGGAACCAACCCTCTCTGGAGATTGGTCTGGGAGACATTTCTTTCTCCCAACCTTTCAATGTTGGCCGGGTCTAGGGTGCATTTTTTGTAAAATCCTTTCCTGTGGAAGATTCGTGACCAACAGGAGAACACAACAAGAAAAGGTAGGTTGAATTTTTAAGCTCTTCAATAGGCACACAACAAGTTTGAAATACCTTGGAAGGAAGAGCCATCAATAAAAAATATTTGCAATAGTCGATACGTGGCATTTTCTTTCTAAATATAATCTTGTAATATTTAGGAGGAAGAAGAACCATTCAAATTTGAAAAATCCAAGTACCACTTATCTTTATGGAAGGAGTACCAACCACCATTATGGAAGAATTAAATGTCTATTACATGCCAATAAATGCATAGGATAAATTTCCATATGACACGCAATTGAATAAGCCTAATTAGGATCCCTCAATACTTTCACCAAGCATCAAGCAAGAAGTCTGAGCATGGTAAAAAGGATATTTTCCAAGGAGCACCTTCTTAGAAGAAGGCCAAATGACTTTGACTAGAAAATTTGTGCACCACTTTGGGAGGTAAAAGTAATTTGAATTGCTTATTGATTTATTGCTAAAGATAGGAGTTATAAGGTTGAGAGATATTATTTTGTTTAAGGTTTTACAAAATTAATTGAATGATTGGAGAGATAAGTTTTCAAATCAGAATATTGAAACCCTAGAAACCTTATAAAGGCATTTTGAAAAGTTTTTGAAGATTATTGAAAAGTCAATTTGAAGTTTTTGGGAATTAAATTACAAGTGTTGTAATTAATTTATTCAATTGGAAAGTCAAATTAGAAGTATTAAATTTATTTAATATTAATTATTTGCAAATAATTTGAGATTGAGAGAAATAAGGTTTTCTACATCAAATTAGAAATATTAAATTTGCAAATATTAGTTTACAAAATTGATAAATTTATAATTTGGGAGTTAAAAGATTTTTTTTTTAATATGGTGGAATTGGTAGCCACCATGAATTTGGGCAGGGTGTCCGACTTTTTATGGCCGCCATAGTATTCTATGTTGTTCACCCCAGAAGTTGCCACACAGATTTTTGTGCAGTTTTTCCCTATAACCACCATGCCACGATCATTTTAAACCTTTTACACCACTGAAAGCACTAGGAAATGGACAAGAGTTTAGTCCGGTGAGATCCGATATTTGAATCTTGGAGTTAAAAGGTATTCAACCAAGAAATTTGAGAATTAAAATCTTCATTAAAATATATTGTTTGATTATTAGGGAGATATAATGTATTCTACATAAAAATATTTTTGTGAAATTTAGAGTTTAGTAATTATATATTCAAAATTAGGGAGACATAAGGAATTCAACTCAAGAGCTTAGAAAATTTGAAAAATTATCTTTAAGTTTCTTATTTGAAAACTAGGAAGGCATAGAGAAGTTGACTATAAATATTTTTGAAAATTAGGGAGCTATAAGGATGTCTACATCAAAGAATTCAATGAATAATGATATGGAAAACATGATTAGAAAAGAAAGAGCTAATGTCATAAAAATGGAATAAAAAATTTTCTTACAAAATCTAAAGGAAGCATAGATCTAACTACAAAACTAATCTATAATGAAGCAATAGGAGAAATTTTTGAAACTTTGGAATATTATCTACATGCTAGGATCATTGAAACAATTGATAATGGAAAAGATGATATTCTAATTCCTATTGATATTGGTAGCATTCTATATATGGCACTACTAACACTCAAATGTTACAAAGAAGAAAGCATGAAACAAAGAGAGTTGATTGAATCCCTTAAGAGAAAGGAAAAAATAGAAGAATCCTTTTTGGAAAAATATTTCATTCTTCATGCAATATTGATACATCAAGTTCATCCAATTTAGGATCTTATCATGATGCTTTAAGTGAATGTTCAGAAGACACTATACCAAAGAAGACATGTAACATAAAGAACAAAGGAAAAAGGGTAATCCTTGTAGAAGAACTCAATGACAAGAAGGTAGTTCAAGAAAACACAAAAACTGAAGAACATGGAGCTAAAACTAAAGGTGAGCAAGAAGAAAAGGAATTTGATCAAGATGAAGGAGGCATTCAATGCAAAATAAATTAAAATGACCATATTGAAGACTGAAGATGTTAGATAAATTCAAAATTATGAAGAAGAAGAAGACAATTACATGATAAATCTAGATATTAATCTACAGGAGGTAGAGTGAAGACTGAAGATGAAGATTGTATTGAAGACTAAAGTCTTCAATAACCAAATAATGTAATACATGGGGGTGTTGGAGTATATTATATTATTTGGTACATGCTAATGTACCACCTTGGGTACATAATTATATTGGGAGTGTGTTCTAGTATGAGTAAATATTTTATATAATATAATAATATGCAAGAAATAAACAAGTGTCATGTATTTGAGTGTGCAAGTGTGGTGAGTGTAAATGTGCACAAGTGTACATTATTTAAGAGTGCACATGTGTCCTTATAATAGGAAAGTGAAGATTCTTATAGAAGAGTGAAGAATAATAGTACTCCATATGAAGAGTCATAATCTACTATATATATGTGACTACGCATTGTAAGAAGAGAGGATGTATGTGACCTTTATTCTATATCAGTTTACTATTTTGAGAGCATTTATTAGGGTTCATTTTATTAGTTATTTATGAAGTTATTTGTGAGTTATATTTGAATAAATAATTGTTGTTATTGAGTATTTTATATTGCAACTTTATATTTTATTTTGTGGTTATTTACATTAATAGTTAAGCATCAAAATCTAACAAAGTGAAACATCCATATCATACTCACCATATACCTCAACATCCAATATAGTTGCATATGACTTGAAAGGGTCAAGCTCATCACTCATGGAGTAAAAAATTGATAGTTTTGGAGAGGGTGCTTCCTAAAGAGAAGAAAAATAACTAGGCTCAATTGTATAATTGTTAGGACCCCATCCTAAAACTATGATGTAATGTTCCTTATGAATATGGGGGTACACCCATAGTAATATTTTTAAAATATGGGAAACATCCTTGATAATATTTTGTAATAGTTGTGGCTTTAGAAGCATCTAGACAAGTGGCACCATAATATGTAACCGTTATAAAGAATATAACTACTTTGTAGGTAGGATATTCTAGCTTGAGTGGAATTTTGCATGTAAGCCAATCTTGAGAGTTAGGTGGTAGATGAAATATTTAAAATTGTGAGGAGCAAGAATATATGTATCTTTTTTCTTAATTGAATGAAATTATTGAAGGAGATTGCCTCCTCAAAGTGGCCTATGATTATGTGTTATCTATGAGATTTTTTATTTTTACATTTATATTTCATAGTTTGTTGTGAGTTTTTATGTTTATTTGAAAAATTTGTGCGTGTGCTTATTTTTAGTAGTAGGTTCTTAACAAGTGGTATCAAAGCACTTTATAGGGTCGTGTTCTACTATGATTGTGATAGTTCTTTCCATTTTGACTGTTAGGTATAAAATTTTATATTGTTTGCTAGTTTTTAAAAAAAAAATCCAACATTTGTTTATGTTTTGCATTAGTTATTTATGTTAAGAAATGTAATGTACCCCCCCTATTCTGATATTTTAATATTTGGGACACTATATTGTTTCTTAAAATCAGAAAATACAACTCCAAGAAACAGGAAATAACTAGCAATTTTATTTTTCAAATTTCTTTCAAAATAGGGTTCAGATTACAATATTTTCAAAATATAATCTTTCCACAATATGTCTACAAACCCTTGAAATATACTAAATCAGCAAACATGGAAAGATACCTTTGAAAACTGATGAAACTCCAAGAGTGAATCCTGTGTGAATTCACCAATAGATAACTGGGATTTCGTCCAGCTCCAAAAATCTGATGGATTTCGTCCTCTGCCACATCATTGGGGTTTTCATCCCTTCGAAGACGAAGTCTCAGCTACTGGCCTCAAACTTTAGAGGAAATAACTAAAATCCAAAATATAACAAAATGAGACCAAGCCACCGAATAAATAGACTTATCCATAACAAACTCCTTTTGCATGCTCAATGTGGGATAAATCATGAAACATAACTCTTTTTTAAGTCCCATGTCCCCTTTTTATAAATAAGGTTTTAAACTATATAAAGTATTTAAATAATTTTACTTTATATAATTAAACCTTCGCACATTAAAAACTTGGCCTTCTGATTATCTGATCCATAAAATGAGGATAGATACGGACACCCATTTCAATGAAGAATATCACTGCATCGTCTGTTTTTCCTGAAACCCTAAAAACTAACTTACTAAAAATAGTAAGTCAAGGCTCTATCCATCCGATTCAACATCTGAGAGTGGATTCGAATACCCATTTTGATCAATTATTCACTCCTAGAACTCCAGTTAGGCTCCCCTACAATCTACCCTAGCCTACGAGAACCCGTGAGTAGGCTAAACTATTTTACACACTAATTGCCTAGAAAAAGGGGACATTACAGTCCACCCTTCCCAAAGATTGCTTGTCCTCAAGCAATATGCATACATACTCCAGTCAAGTGTCTGCATCCTGGCAGGGGTCCATCAAATCCCTAGATCCCATAACAATCTTAGGAAGTAACTGCCATGTTGATGCTGCGCTACTCTGATCATCACTATCCCTTTGACATGGTTAAGCTGTTGAACTCTCAACTACAATAGCATGATGAAATATCTCCAAAACTTGGCACTAGTCTGCCTATCTAAACTGAGATAAAATATCATGTGCCACATCATATCCAAGAAATCATCATCATAAACCACTACAAATGCAATGCTGGAATTGCCTCCATAGTCATCACCTGACCAGCTCAACTCAGTGTTCACACTCTTGGAATAACCCAGATAATCCCATGTAGCCCAATCTATTGCAGTCAACAAAATCTCCTTTGGAAATATGACGTCCCTTATCATACTCAACCAAGTAGAGTGTAAATTTATCTGTGAGACTCCTGAAATACCATCCATACTCCACTCCTGCAACTCCATAAGAAGCTCAACCTCATAATCAAAACTAGTATACCCATAATGACTGAACTCTATGCCAAGAAACATCTAATGCATACGCGAATCAACCAGGCCTACCTTCTCATTGATTAAACTGACCCCCTAAGAGAACATGGTGTTCAAATAAGTAGGATACTCCATATAATGCCAACCAAACTACTGACCAAGCTCCATCAAGTAAATGATATGGCTGCCCAAAAAGTGAACAACGCCATATCTCTCATACCCATGATCAACTATCACCCATATAATGCTCATACCATCACCCCTGATGCTCATCAATGCAAGCATATGATCTTGGGTGAGAGAACTCAATCTTCGATCATCCTGATTAGGCTGGAAAATTCTCATGAAATCACTCTCAGACTCATGTTGAAATAGACACCCTATCTCAAACAATGTATCATAGGAAAAGAATCAACACTCTTCATCTCAAAAAGAGGATTATCAAAATATGTATCATGATCCACCTCATATAGTGGATTTTCAATCCATGAGAAATTATTATCACTCTCGTGCTTATCACAGCCAATCCACTGATCCAAAATTGTGTAATATGATCTCATGGGACAATGTGTTAAGTTATAGTCCTCCTGAATGCAATCTAGTTTGACAATAATCCACCCAATATCCCTGGATCTCTCCTGATTTAGTTGTTCAATGGATTCTAAAAAAAAATTGAGTTTCAACTTTGTCTCATGCAATGGAATACGAGCCTCTGACAAAGAGCTTCTAGTCTGGTCAAGCTCTTCAGTTAGCTGACTGACTTCTTCTTATTTGCTCATGTATGCACTAGGGGTCTCTTCAACATGCTTGGCATAGTGATATCTATATACAAGAGTCCTCATGAAGTATGACTTCATAGTTTCTAAGTCTGCCTTTAAATTTTATAAATCAACACTAGACTCATCATGCATTGAATTTTCATGGTTGTCATGGTGAGATGAAATATCATCATAATATGATTTAACCTCAATTGTGTTATGATATAAAAAATCATGCATGTCTTCATCAGAAGGGGCTACCACATAACCTATAACAACACCATCATGTGTATCATGCATAACTGATTCTATATTTCTCTCACTCTATAAATATTCGAAGAAGATATAGCTATCTGGTGCATGCATCATAATGGGTTCAGTGTGAATATCCAACCCAAGTTCTTTTGAACTGTCACCATTAAAATGTGATGGGTGAATATCATCATCAGCTGATTGGGAATCTACGTCACTATCAACTAGCTTCTCCAACTTTTCTAGGACAACAGGCTCTTCATTATGTTTTAAATTTTTGATCTTCTCAAGAAGGTTCTTTTTTTCATTTCCATTGGGTTGTTGCCTCATACGCATATCAATATAATCTTCATTAAACATAAGGGCATGAAAATCATCATCATGAGCCCTCCACTCTTGCTAGAACTAATCAAATAATTCAATGACTGTAGGCTCAACCTTTACCTTAGGAATAATTGTAGGTAGAGAAATTTGCATCATTGCAGTTAATTGACTGATGGTTTTTTGTATCTCACTTTGAGTCCTGGCCCAATCATGTTGTCTCCTAGACCAATCATTATAAGACTCCATGAATCTAAAATTTACTTAGGCTTCCACAGGCTGGCAGAATAATCTGAGCTCTGAATTAACAATACCTAGAACTCTTAAAGCCCAAATCAACAAAATGGGTATTCAAATCACCAATACCCAAAAATTGGAAACCTTAGATTTGAAAACGACAACCAAACCCTAACTTACAAGTCTAAAAAATACTCACGGCTGTTGCAATTTTTATTTTTTAAATTTTTTTTCACACAATACTGAAATAATTTTTGAAATTTTCATCAAACCCTAAACAGGCTAGCAGGAAAACCAACTCTGATACCATTGTAATGTCTCCCCCCTGTTCTGATATTTTAATATCTGGGATACTCTACTCTTTCTTAAAATCAAAAAATACAACTCCAAGAAATAGAAAATAACTAGCAATTTTATTTTTCAAATTTCTTTCAAAATAGGGTTCAGATTACAATATTTTAAAAATATAATATTTCCACAATATGTCTGCAAACCCTTGAAATATACTAAATCAACAAACATGGAAAGATACCTCTAAAGACTGATGAATCTCCAAGTGTGAATCATGTGTGAATTCACCAACAGAGAACTGGGGTTTCGTCCAGCTCCAAAAATCTGAGGGGTTTCATCCTGAGCCACACCGTTGGGGTTTCTATAGGTGTGATATAGTTTTGGAAGCACAATGGTTGTGAATGCTAGGACCAATTTTATGGGATTTCATAGAGTTGTGGATGAATTTTAGTCAAGATGGGTAGGAATATACCGTATGTGGAATTAAGGATAGCATAGCTCAGTTTATGTATACCCATAATATGGAAAATTTAGTAAAAAAGTCTTCTCATAGAGTGGTGGCACTAATTTTTGCCATTAGTGGCCTTATAGGAGGGGAACAAGACCATCCTATGTAATTACAAGGGTTATTAAACAAATATGCTCAAGTTTTTGAGGATCCCAATGGAATACCTCCTCATCACTCACATGACCATGCAATTAAAACATTTCCTAGTAGTCTTCCTTCTAATGTTCATCGTATAGGTATCCTTCTTCTAAAAAACTAGAGATTGAGAAAATTATGCAAGAGATTCATGCTGCCAAAGTTATCCATTCCAACGTTAGCCCCTATTATTTTCTAGTGTTATTGGTATATAAAAAGGATGGCACTTGGAACATATTTATGGATTATCAAGATCTCAATAAAATCACTATTAAATATAAATTTCCATTTCTAGTGATTGATGAACTACTTGATGAGTTGCATGGGACTCAATATTTTTCCAAGTTGGATTTATGGCCAAGGTATAAACAAATTCCAATCAAGGATGAGGATATTCCAAAAATAGATTTCAAAACTAATGAATGGCATTATGAATTCTTGGTTATGCAATTTGGGCTAGGCAATGCACTTTTTACCTTTTAGAGTCTGATGAATTCCATTTTTTCCCCTTTCCTTTGTAAATTCATTCTAGTATTTTTTGATGATATATTGATTTACAATCATTCATGGGTAGATCAAACACTCTATTTTTTTTCTAACCATTAGCTTTATATAAAGTTTTCCAAATGCTCTTTTGGCTAGCAATAGGTTGAATACTTGGGTCACATTGTCACTAAGGATGGATTTTAGGTTGATCCCAAGAAAATTTAGGATGACCAAGATTGGCCTAAGCCTCATACCCTAAAGGGACTTCATGGTTTCTTGGGACTCATAGGATATTACAAGAAATTTGTGAAGAATTATGGCAATCTAGTGGCTCCCTTGATCACCATGATCAGGGATAATTATTTCCTATGGACCAAACCTACCAAAAAGGCTTTTGTCAATTTGAAGTATGCCATGACCACTACCCCCATGTTAGCAATGCCAAATTTCTCTAAAAAAAAATTCACTGAAAGTTATGCATTAGTCACTGGTATTGGGGTAGTTCTAATGCAAGAAGGTATACCTTTGGCCTTCACTAGAAATGCACTTTTAGGCTAAAATTTGGGTAAGTTTTCTTATAATAAGGAAATACTTTCCATTTTACATGTCAATTATTGGCAACCATATCTCATTGGAAGATATTTTTTGTCAAGACTGATCATTAGAGTCTCAAATATTTCTTAGAACAAAGGGTGGCTAGACCAAAATAATAAAAATGGGTTTCCAAATTGTTGGGTTATGACTATAAAATCACCTATAAGAAGGGTAAGGAAAACATGGTGGTATATGCTTTATCCCAATTATAAGAACAAGCTATGCTACTTGCTATATTCACACCACATCCTTAGTGTATTCATCAACTCTATGAGGAACTAATCAAGGATTCCTCTTTGGAAACTCTCATTCACAAACTACAAGTAGATCCTCATTCATGCTCTGGTTATACTTGGGATGGCCATGATTTATGGTACAATGACTGCATTGTCATACCCAATCAATCATAGATAAAAGACCTAATTTTTTAGAAAATGCATGCTTCTCCAATAGTTGGCCATTTAGGGTTTCTCAAGATTTATACAAGGACCAAGCATACTTTTTTTTAATGAGGAATGAAAAAAATATACTTTTGTGGTTGAATGTGATTGTTGCCAACATATGAAAGGTGAAATTATGAGTTCCCTTGGTATCCTTCAACCCTTATAGATTCTTGAGTAGGTTTGGATGGATATCTTTATGGATTTCATCAAAGGGTTACCTAAATTTAGAGGCAAATTAGTTATTCTAGTGATAGTGGATTATCTTATGAAATATGCTAATTGTTTTCCCTATCCCACCCATACATTGCATCCATTATCGCTCAAACTTTCCTAGACTCTATCTTTCATTTCCATGGAATACCTAAGTCCATTATATTTGATAGGGATCCTACCTTCACTAGTAATTTTTGGCAAGAAATTTTCAAGTTGTAGGGAAAATGACTCACGATGAGTTTGTCTTATCACCCTCAAACTAATGGCCAAACTAAAATTATGAATAAATGCTTGGAAACATACACCTATGAACATCCTACATAGTGGGACAAGTGGCTTCCTTTAGCTAAATGGTGGTATAACATAACATATCACACTACAAATAAGGTAACTCCCTTTGAAGTAGTTTGTTAGCCTCCACTAGTGCCATATCCTTACATTCTAGGTAGTTCCAAAGTTCAAGTAGTGGATTCGACTCTTTGTCAACATGATTACATTATTTTCCAAATCAAATTCAATTTGGACATAGCTCAAAATTGTGTGAAACAATAATATGATCAAAACCACACTAAACATAGCTTTAAAGTTGAAGATATGGTTTTTTCTTACATCCATAAAAACAATCCTCTCTCTAGCTTCGAGGTTGATAGAAACTTGTCACCAAATATTATGGATCTTATCAGGTGTTGCAATAGATCAAATCGACAACATATAAATGATCCCTTATGGCTAGTTCTAAAATTCATCCAAGTTTCCATGTGTATCGGTTTAAAAGGGGAAGGGTATATTAGGACCCCACACTAACACTATGATGTAATATTCCTTGTATACGTGGGTATACCCATAGTAATATTTTGTAAATGTGGGAAACAACAATGATAATATTTTGAAATATTTTGTAATAGTTGTGGTTTTAGAAGAGCCTAGACAAGTGGTGCCATCATATGTAATTTTTATCAAGGATGTAACAATTTTTTAGGTAGGATATTCTAGCTCAAGTGAAATTTTGCATGTAAGTCAACCTTAAGACTTAGGTGGTAGATGAAATCTTTATAACTGTGAGTAGTAGGAATGTATGTATTTTTTTGCATAATTGAATGAAAGTATTGAAGGATGTTTCCCCCTCAAAGTGGCCTATGATTTTGTGTTATATTTGAGATTGTTCATTTCTACATTTATATTTCATAGTTGTGTTGTGAGCTTTTATGTTTAATTGAAATATTTGTGAGTGTGTTTATATTTAATAGTAGGTTCTTAACAATAATTCACATTGGAGTGTTAATATGAAGGAACAACTAAAATGCTATCAACAAAAATTATTGAGGGGGTCTTTATAATAATTAGAGAGACTAGATGACCTTCTATTAACATATCAAAAAGAGGATGTAAAGGTTTACTAGAAGAATCTCATCAAAAATCACATCTTATCAAATAATAACCTACCGTATCTTGAGACCATAGAGACAACAGGCCTTGAAGTTATCTTAATACCCCATAAAAATATATCTATGATCTTTGATACTCCTTTCTTATAAGTACATTTATGTATATGGTCCCATGCTATGGATCCAAACATATTAATGAGACACATTAGGCTTATCTCCTATAAATATCTCAAGGGGAGTAACTCCCAAAATGACTCACGTTAGAACTAGATTGATAATATGTGTTGCATAAATGACTACTTCATTCCAAAATTTGGGCTCCAAGCCCTTAACATGCAACATACACCAAGCCATATCAATGATTACCCTATTATTCATTTCAAATGCCCTAATATACTCTAGAGTATAATGGACAATCCTTATAAAGATAATACTATGAAAATATAATAAATCTAAAAAAACATTTCTCACATACTCATCTCTTCCATATCTCTTAAGGCACTTGATCCTTTATTCTAAATAATTCTCCACTAGTGCTTTGAATTTCTTATACTTTACAAAAGCCTTATATTTGGTATGGCTAGTATACAACCATACATACTAGGATAAACCATTAATGAAAATAAAAAAGTACCTATTCTTGGAAAGACATGGAATACTCATGGGTCCATAAATATCCATATGAATGAGCTCCTTCATGTATAGATATTCCTTTTAGAAAGGAATCCCTAGGTGCTTCCCTAAAATATATCTCCCATAGACACCACTTTGGGAGAAATAGGAGGAAGTATAATAGCCAATTGATGCCAATTCATACACCTTAATTACTCATAGCCAATATGCCTTAGTCTATGATACCATTATTGAATATCATTATTTGCCTATGCTACCATAACTAGATAATCTCTATTTTGAGAGGAGAAAGTAGGAGGAGTTGGTTTATTCACTAGTTTATACATTTAGTTTAACTCATAACAATATCACGAGGCAATTGTATTGAATCCATAATCAATATCCTTGATCACCCACTGATCTGGCTAAAATTCCACTTTCTTATTTATTAGAGTGATATGATATATAGACAAAAAATTGAGACCTACACTTAGAACATGAAGAATATAATTAAATAAAGAAAAATAAAATACTATCTTCACAACATACAACAACCTATAAGGAGTAATCATCCTCAATGACAACATGCACTATAGAATATTGTTTGTTGTATTCATGTAAAAGGTGTAAAGTATTGGTCATGTATCAAGTTGCTTCTAAATATGTAGTATTCTTGTTAGAAGAAGTGCTTTTCCAATATGCTGAATGAATACCTATACGTGCTTGTGAGAATTCACCATCATGATTATCATCATCTTGAGTAGACAAGAGAGCAACACTAACATATCTTTTTTGGCCATTTCTTCAATATTATTGATGTAAAAAATAGTAAAATTCTACTTTGTGTTCTTCCTTGTCAAAATTATAAGCTAGCTTCTTGAAAGGCTTATTATTCTTCTTTTCACTTTTCTTTGGATTTTTTCCAATTTTAGTTTAGATCACTTCTTTTGCATGAGTTTGAATGGTGAGAGGATGCCTCTTATACTACCTTATTTGATCCTTATGGTGAAGAATGTATTTAAACACAAACAATTAGATGGGGAGAAGAATATGGTAACTAGAAATAAAGCATTTAGAAACATTATTGAACATATTATTGAGAAGCTCAATATTTCTATTTTCAACTTTTTGTTCCTTCTTTGTCACCTACGAAATTCATTCAATAAATATAAGATCATTTTGCAACTTCTTGTATAATATAATATACTTATCAATGGTGTTAAAGTAATTTATAAAAAAAAATTAAAAAAGGTCCACATCCAATCTACTACTTTGTATGGAATTAATACAATCACACAATCCTTATAAATTTTCAAGCAACTGCTTGGGATTTGTAATAATTCTAAAATAAGTGTGATAGATATTATCAACTTGAAAAGTTATCACACTAAGATCATAATATTTAATATCCTTGAATAATTACTTACTTTATTTATAATTAATATTATAGACTTATATAGACATTAAAAATTGATCCACTTTTCATAAATTTTCATCAATTCACCCTCATGCATCAACCCTCTAACCAACCAAACCAATTTACCTTTTAGAGACCTAAAATTGAGCATTTATTGCTTAAAAAAGTAAGGTCGTATTCAAGCCAAATTTCCCCATAAAATATTCTCCATTCCTCCCAAAACATCTACCATTAGATCAGGCTTGAAAATAGTTTTCCAATAGTATAATTTTTGCCCCATTTTGACATTGTTTGGCCCCCAAAAATACAGAAAAACTACACGTGGGTCTAGTTGTCTTAATTTGATAATTTTGGGTTTTTCCTCTTGAAAAGCCCAAGTTTTTAGCTGACCTCTATGATGTTGTCTCTTAGCCAAGTTTAAATTTTTTTCCCACTATTTTCCCACTCCAAAACTTTTATAAATAGAAGGATTGGACTCCATTTTTTAATCATCTCATCTCAGACATCCAAGATCTATCTTCTAACACTCTCAAGATATGATGCTAGTTATACTTCTTTTTGGTGTTCTTTGTGATTTCCTACTATGGATAAGCAAGTGAATAAGCCTTGATGACAAATTATCTTTTAGAAGTAGAAGAGTTCTTCAAAATTTTCTCTTGCTTCCTCTATAGACTTACTAGGTTTTATTTTGCATCATTAGCTCTTAAATTATTGGTTTTTAATATTAAATGGAACTTTTGCATCTTTAATTTTGGTCTGGGAAATCTTGTGCAAATTCATGCCCTACCCATTACAGGGCATGAATTTGGCAAAAAATCTATTTTCACCAACTTTTCTTGTTTTCAAATTCATGACCTATAATTTACAAGGTGCAAATTTGGTCATTGTGGCTTGGGGATAAATGTTTATCCCCAAAACCCTAGATTTATAATTACATACTTGTTTTTCACTATGTTCATTCTATTTGTACTTTGTTTTACTATTTCATGCTATCATATCTTATTGTGTTTGTTCCAAAATATCAACAATCATTTCATTTTTGAATAGTCAACTAAAAGGACCAAGGGGGCTTGACTGCTATGCCTCTAAGCTCATTCATATAGCAGCCTAAGTAGGCCCCCAAATATTGATCAAATTTTCCAAGGATTTTGAGGCTATTTTGTAGGTTATGAAGTTTTAGGATATTATAGAGCATGAATTTGGTTACAAGACATGAATTTGATAGAGTGTGAATTTGGTTACAAGGCACAAATTTGGTTACAGGGTGCAAATCTAGTTACAGGGTGTGAATTTGGCTAGGATCAACCATCAGATCAAAGTATTCTAATAGATATTTTAGGTTGTTTGTTGTATATTTATGCTCAATTTCTATTCTTTTTCTATTCTAGATTTAGATCATAAGATAAATTAAGGTATTTTATTTTTATTGTCTAGGCATCAAATAAGAAAATCATATAGTTTGCATCTAGGTTAATTTTGTTTGTGCATTCTCTTGGACCCTTGCTAAAAAGGAAAAAAAATTACTTTCTTACAAAATTAGGTATAGCCTTCATCAAAATAAAGAATCATTGTAGGAATATATCTTTATTTTCTTGCATCATAGTATGTTCTACACTTGTTCTTTAATTATTTCTAGCTTAGATCTTAGTAATACCAAACATAGGTGCTTGTTCAAATAAACACATCAAACATTCCATCCTAGATTTGAAATGAGTTCTTAAATTGTTCCTAGTGATCCCTTCAATCCCTAAGCCCCTAAGTGTAGAGGAATCAACATAACCCCATGGTCACCTTGGCTCCTAGTGGATCTAGCCAATAATTATTGTGGTAGGGCAATTTTTCCCCCTCTACATATTTGGTGAACTTGACATGAAACACATCCTTAGTGGCCATTGTAAGAAGCCTCTTCCCTTTGTTTCTTTTTGTTTTAGTTTTTAAACCATAATCAAGATCATTAAATATGTTTGCATATATTAAGAGCATGATAACACTTAAAAATATATCTTTTGTGTGTATTTTGTTAATTTTATATCTCCTTTTCTCCCTTGTCCTTTCTCTTAATCCTATGGCTTCAAATCTTAGGAGTAAGTGAAAGCTTTCAAAATTTTATGAAAATCCTAAAAAGTATGATCAAAGTGATAGGGAGAATCCCAATATAGAAATAAAATAGGAAATAGATAATAATGATGAGATTGAACCTATTGAAGGTCTTTATGGTAGGCTCATCTTCAAATCATTTCATCATATCTGGAATTTTTTTAAGCAACATAGACATGCCTTGAATAAGGCCCTGGAGCAAGATGCCCAACTCAAATAGGTTGGTATATCTCATAACCAAACCATTTCTCCTTAAAATATTTGAATCAATCTTGTGTTTGAATCTTCTCATGATGTTAATCCATATCATAAATCTACATATGCTACTACAACAACCACCAATATTGGAGCAATTTTGCAAGTTCCTCCAACTAGTAGTGCATCTCAGAAATATTTTCAATTTCCTCCTCATTCTATTTCTCATTCTTATAACATTTCTTCTATTCCACCAAATGTGAGTTATCCTCCATAACAAGATACCACATAGAACATCACATATCATAATGGTATTAATATTTCTAACATTAACCAAACCCCCTTTGAATAATCCACCTATAACACTCTAGGAAATATAGGGGTATTGCACAACAACAATCCTAACATGTAAAGTTTGACAAGTATAGTGAAAAAATTAGCATTAAGAATGGATACACTAAAACTTCCAAGTTTCACTTACAACTATAAGGAAATGTGCAATCAACCTTTATATCTATGGTCACCACTAGGCCCTACCCTAAGTAGTTTCCAATGTTAGTTTTACCTATTTATAAGGGAAAATAGGACCCAATAGAAAATTTAAGGATGCTTAGAATAGCATTCCATGATATTATATATGATGATATGTTTCTAGAGGGTGGAAAATTACCCTACCATGTATGATTCTTAGATGAATCTACTCAAAGTTGAGGTGATTATAGGGGTGTGTTATATCCTCTACACTCATGGGTTGAGAGATCAAAAGTATTTCACTAGGAATAATTTTAGGACTCACTCCAAATATAATGATGGAATGTTTTTTTTATATTGAGAAAGCACCTATGTTTGGCCTTACTAAGATCTAAGCTACAATGAATTAAAGAACAATGCAAAATAAATAATGATGCAAGAAGACAAGAAGCTAACCTAAAAATTATTAATTTTTGTCAATGAGAACTAAAACCCTAGGTTTACAAATAAATGTTTTTATTTTTAGCAAGAGTTCAAGATAATTCACAAAAAAAATTAACCTAAGGTGCAAACTATATATTTTTCTCTTTCAAATTTCTTAAAATAAAGTCAAATATTTTTTCTTTTATTGTATTTTATCATGAAATGAATCTAAAATAGAAATAAAAAAAAAACAAAAAACAAAAAACAAACAACCTAATAAGTCTACTAAGGGAACTTACTTGATCCAATGGTTGACCCTATATTTTAACTTATGTCCAAATATGTCCAACAACTTCACAACCTGCAAAAAAACTTCACAAACCCTTTGGAAAAGTGATTAGTGTCTGGGGGTCTACTTAGGCTGCTATGTGACTAAGATTGGAAGCATAGCAGTCAAGATCCCTTGGTAATTTTTGTTAACCATTTGAAAATAAAAGCAATTGTTGACCCTTTTAAAAGTGAACAAGACAAGATGCAACAAAATAAAATAGTACAAAAAATAGAGTGCAAACAATGATATTATGACCTAAATAAAACATGTAAGAGTAGACTAAGGTTTTGGGAGTGAAACCTTATCCCCAAACTTAAGGGGTTGAATTCATGGTCCATAATGGGAAACTACGAATTTAGCTCTATCAAATTTGTGCCCTATACGGATGAGGCACCAATTCATGATAGAGATGCTAAAATGATCTATTAATGCAAAAACATAACATAAAATGGTCAATGAACAATTTGAGAAGACCAAAAATACGAAAAGAAACCTGGTGGTAATGAAAGAAAAATCAAAGGATGAAGACCTCCATAAAATGGTGGACTCCTCCTCAAGGCTCCAACACTTCTTCACCAAGGGTAACAAATCACAAAAGAAGAGCAGTAGTAGAAGAACAATTGAAGACACTTGATAGATTTCAAAACTTGTTATTTCTATCTCTCTTGATCTTACTAGGAGGACTTTTCAACTTGCCAAAAAAAACATTTTCATTGAAAAAGAGGATTCAATCCCTCTATTTATAAGAGGTTTGGAGGGCAAAAGGATGAGAAAAAAATGGTAAAACTTAGGGTAGGGCCAATGTCCTAGAGGTTGGCCAAAAAATTGGGTTTTCTAAGAGAAAACTCTAATTTGCTTAAATTCACACCCTGTACTAAGCGATCATGAATTTGGTAAAACTAGGGAAAAAACAAAGAAGGGGGAGAGAAGCCCAAACTTACACTTGATGAGTTTAAGGGAATTATTAGGTGTTATAGAAAAAATGAATCATTTTGGAAGGGTCAATTTTCCATGTCTACATTTTTCCCCCTCTTTGATGCATTTATGACCTAATAAATGCATCAAAGAAAGATTTAGGTACATATGGAATACAAAAAGAGGTGCGTGGTTTAGAAGAATGGGTAGTGCAAAAATGGTGTTATTATGGACACTTTGAAATTTTACACACAAAATGAGGTATTAATTACTTTAATGCCTTTTAGACCATGGTGCCCCCTCGATTTTTAGAAGGAATGACAAATGCTTGAAGAAACTCAGAAAAGGTTGACATAGAAGAAAAAAAGAGTAACAAATAGAGATAAAAGGGAAAAAAACACAAAGAGGAGAGAAAAAAAAGGGGTATAAGAATGGGATGGTGAAAATGAATTCATTTTTACAATGTGAGAAGAATAAAATGAGCTCTGAAGAAAAATACAAATGGTGCTTCCCACACACAATTCAACCATTGTGAGGAGCAAGACTAATGCAATAGTGAAGCGAGCATGGGTAAGGACTAAAATACTTCCTCTAGACTAGGCTAGATTAGGTTTTTAGTACCTTTAAGCATTTATTTATTTTTTAAGAAGAAATAATTGTGCATGACCCAACACAAATTTGGAGGTCGACCATGAATTTGGTTGGTTTATGATGGTGATAAAATTTGTGCCCTAGAATTACAAGGCATAAATTCATGAATTTATTCCCTATAAGGATGGGGTAAAAATTTGGTAAAATAAGGAAGAGGACAAATTCACGCCTAACAAGAGTGAGATACAAATTTGATAGAGAGAAGAAAAAAACAAAAAAATAAGAAACAAGGCAAATAAAAACTAGAAGAAAAAAAGTAGATATTAGATTATCTTGCTTAAATGTGTTTGATTTTATTTTTGTTTAATTTTTATTATTTTTGGAGCTAATTAAATATTTATTGTTATTTTTTGTTGCAGCATGATGTACTAGAGAGTAGAGAGTGACAACCAAGCTCCTTGGAAGAGGATCTATGAGAGCTCATTGTAGTGGAGAGGGATACTCTATGGTTGGTGGGGCTATTTCATTTGGTAGAGATGCCTTGGGTTGAGATAAATAGAGTGCTACTAATAATGTTGGCTGAGAGGTGGTATCCTGAGTCATCTAACTTTTGGTTACCAACAAGAGATATGAAGATCATACTAGAGGAAGTGTTGTGCATATTACACATATCTATCGGGTGAAGGATAGTTTATAGAGCATGAGGGTAGTAGGCAGTGCTACAAATATTTTCAAGGGACTAGGCCTATGAGATTTAGTAGATTAGGATCAATGTTGATGAGCTAATAAGGTGATATGAACCTGATACTTTGACGACCATGCTTTGTGGGGTAGTGGAAATATTTTTTGTGTGCCATACCAGTAAGTGAAACCTACTATGGATGCTTGCAAGAGTAGTGGTAGACATACAAGACCAAAAGGTGTGATTTGCATGGGGCTCATATGTGCTAGTGTGTTTATACGTAATATTATACAATGTCAGGTACAAATGACATAAGATTAGTGTATATAAATTTACTCTAGGTGTGGTGTTGGGACCACATGGTAGTCTGAAGACCTCATGCACTACTAAGTCTAGTTCCCAACCTAGAGTGACCAAAAGTATATAGGTAGTCTAGAGACTTTGAGTGAGTCTAGAGGATGTATTCCAGCATCCTGCCACTAAGGAGGTAGGTGATAGATGATTTGTGGGATCATGTGATCATATGGTAATAATGGCACCTACACCTTGGCTAGACAAAGGATGTAGTGGAGCTAGAAAGTATTAGAAGGATCAGGTGGGTCTAAATAGATAAGGAAGATTTAGATATTTATCAATTTGATTAATTCTAGTATAGTTTGACATATTTCAGGAGATACCAAACTTGGGAGACTTCTGGTACAAGCAAGTTTGATGAGACCCATATGGAGTCAGTGGAGACCCTAACATGGATATATGGGTAGATGAGTATCTAAATTATCCATTGTATGTGTATCTAGTGGTGGATGATATCAATATGGCTCTCAACTACAAGATATGGTACAAAAGCATCATTCCCTCAAGGATCTCCCCTTCGATGTTAGTGCAAAGGCACTAGATTATGGATCAATGTGTATAGTTGGCACTATGAGAGGTAACCCAACACACCATAGAGAAATTATTGTGGTGCCAAGAGTTCAATGTAGACCACCAAAGAATCAATGTGATCAAATGAACATAAGCCAAGCAAAAATAAAAAACTAAAAGGGTGGAGCAGAACCATGTAAGGATGTATGCTTGCAAATGGATGAATGGAGGTTAGCCCTTGCTAGTGGCCATGAATATATCCCATAAGGATGTAATTCTTACTAAGAGAATAATTGTGTGGTGATACCCTCTATGGGTGTGATTATTTCTAATGGTTGTGGTTGGAGAAATTCTCGCTAGGATGTATGCTTGCAAATGGTTGAATGGAGGTTGTCTCTCGTTAGTGGCCATGAAGCTTATCCCATATGGGCTGAGATGTTGATTTATTTTCCAAAAGGAGTGTAATACAATAGGGGTATAGTGTGTGAAAAAATATGAATGATAAAAATCAAAGCACATCCGAACAATGTGTGTGTGTGCACATGTTAGACAAGGAGATAGAAGAATGAGAGAAGCAAGGAGCAAACAACAGTGTGTGTGTGTCCTTATTGAAATTTTAATAGTTAAGAGATATCCATAAGATATTTAGTGGTTGTAAAAACACCATAAATTATATTTATATGGTATCTACCCTATCCTATGAGGATCCCTTAACAATTGAAATATCAAAAAGGAAAAGTGTTATTGTAGACATGGAAAATTGATCCATTAAGATGAGTCATTTTCCTTAGATCCTTAATTTTTATTTTAGAAAAGTAAGTTCATATTTGATATAATTTTTTCCCATTAAAATAGTATCCTTTCCTCTAAAAACATAATTTTTTTCCCATTTTGACACCGTTTGGTCCCCAAAGTGCCAAAAAACTGCACATGGGTCTAGCTGAACCAAATTTGTGGTCACCACATATGGGGACTAAAATTGGTAATTTTAGCTAGCCAAACTATGACCTGTATTTTTGGGGCATGAATTTGGCTAAGAATAATTGCTAAATTTATGCCCAGTAAATTATAGGGTATGAATTTAGCATTCTAGGTGTTTTTCTCTCAAAAATCCCTCTCCTTATCGACCTGTTTTGAGGTTGGCCCTTGCCCATGGTAAAATTTTATTTTCTCACCCATTTTTCCCTCCAAATATATTATAAATAGAGGATTGTATTCCCTCTTTCTTAAAAAATTCTATTTGATATTCTAATTCTTGACTCGCTCATTTTCTCACGCTAACAAGTGCCCTTCTCTTGCAAGTTGTTTTGTTGGTTTGTGCTTTGGTGTTTGCTGCCCTTAGGGATTAAGTGGAGGAGTCTTGATGATTGGAGAGATAAAAAAAATTGGAGTTATTATTCCAATTTTTCATTACTCCTTGCTTTCTCCATCATCTCATCAGGTTTTGCATTTATATTAGATGCTTTGCAAGTCTATTTTTTATTGTTTTGCACTCTATTTTTACTATTTTGAGGCCCAAAAAGGGCATATGAACCAAATTCATGCCCTACCCATACAGGGCATAAATTTGATAAGCTATATGCATGATCCATATTTAAAAGGCATGAATTTGGTAAATTATAGCTTGGGGGAAAGTTTCACATCCCAAAACCCTAATTTGCACTTTGTATTTTAGAATTCTATTGTGTCCATCTTGTTTAAATTTTATTTCATTGTTATCTATTTGTTTCACTATATTGGTGCATGTTACAAAGTTAAAAGATAATTTTGATTTTGAATAGTCAACTAAAGGACCAAGGGTGATTGACAATTGTTCCTCCAAGCTTAGTCTTATAGCAGCCTAAGCAGGCACCCAAACATTGATCAATTTTTCTAGTATTTTAGAAGCTATTTTGTAGGTTTGAAACCATTGGATATTCTGGATGCAAGATAAAGATTGAAAAAACCACAAAATTAGATAAGTTTACTAATAAATATTTAGGCTTTTTGGTATTTACTTTTGTTTATTTTTTATCAAAATATATATTACAAGTAAAGGACAATATTTGGTTGAATTTCTAGGCATTTGAAAGAATAAAAGAATATAATGTGCATCTAGGGTTTTAATATTGTTTGTGCATTCCCTTGTACCCTTTATAAAATAATTTATTTTGCAATATTAGGGTTAGACATAATTTAACTACAAAATTATACTAGGGTTAGTTCTTGTCTTCTTGCATCTTGTGTGTCTTGCATTGTTCTTTTATTTTCATAGTTTAGTTTAGAAAGTCCAAACAATAGGTGTAAGCTTAATCATCACATCAAACACTTACACCCCAAAATTTAAGTGAGTCCTAAAACCATTCTTGGTTAACCCATCCTTTCATGTCCCTAATTTTAGAGAATATAACACACCCCCATGATTCACCTTGGCTCTCAATGGATCCAACCAAGAATCATATGTGGTAGGGCAGTTTTATCCCTCTATGTCTTTGGTGAACTTGATGTGAAACACATCCTTAGTGTCCAAATTAGGAAGCATTTTCCTTTGGTATATTTTATTTATTTATTTTAAACCATAAGAAATACCATTAAATTTATTTGCATAGAGTTAGAACATGAAAACACTTTAAAAAATTTCTTTTGTGTGTCTCTTGTTGTTTTTAGATCTCCTTTTCTTCCTTGTCCTTTCTCTTAATCCTATGGCTCAAAAAATTAGGAGTAAGTGAAATTTTTCATAATCTGATGAGAATCCTCAAAAGGATGATCAAATTGATATGGAGAATTCCAATCTAGAGAGAAAATAGAACTTGGAGAATAATGATGACATTGATCCTATTGAAGGTCCTCATGGTAGGCTCACCTTCAAATAATTTGATCATATTTGAAATTTCTATAAGCAACATAGGCAAGCCTTGAATAAGACCATGGATGAAGATACCCCCCTTAAAGAGGCTAGGATATCTCATCATCAAACCATTCACACCAATAATTTGTTTGAATATTCACATCATGTTAATCCATTCTAGAAACCAACATATGCTACTATAACAACCACCAATATTAGGGGAATTTTACAACATCCTTCAATTAGTAGAATACCCCAAAATTATGTTCATTTTCCATCTTCTTCTAATGTTTCTTCTTTCAAATTTCCTTATCCTATTCTTCCAGCTGTGAGTTATCTTCCATAGCAAGATACCACACAAAATATTCCCTTCCATAACTCATATCATAATAGTGTCAATGCCTCCAATATTAGCTAAGTTCCCTTTCAACATCCTACGTATGGCCCTTTCCTAGGGAATCTGGGTGCATTGCACAAAAACCATTCCAATATGCAAAGCTTTACAAATATGGTGAAATAATTAGCTTTAAATATAGATATGCTTTGATAGCTTTAGCACCATTCCATCAGAGAGAGAAAGAAAACATATACTATTGATAATAAAAATTGATACATTCAAGTAAAGGTATAAGACCCTTTAAATAGGAACATAGGTTCCTTGGCTAGCACTTTACCTAACTATCCAAAGGACAACTTGCACATTGATACTTGTGCATTTACTATGTTGCATGAAGTAACTAGATAAATTCCCCCTAAAATAATCTAACATAGATGATCTTTGAATGTTTAAAAATTGATTTTTCCTAACACCCCCTGTATTACATTATTTGGCATGAAGTTATCTTAAATCACATAGATGATCTCTGAATGTTTGAAACTTGATTTTTCCAAGTACCTTTATAAAGATATCTGCCAGCTAATATTCTGTAGGTACATACTAGAGGATAATATGCTTGTTCTAAAAGTGTTTTCTGATGAAATGATATTGAGCTTTAATATGCTTTATTATTTCATATATAATTGGATTCTTTATCATATTTAGCTCCTTGATTATCACAAAATAGCATAGTCAGAGCTCGTTTGATTCCCATGTCAGATAGTATGTATTGCAACTACATGGATTCATAGGTTGTATCTCTTATCGCTTTATATTCTTCTTTAGTTGATGATTGTGCTACTATATGTTGTTTCTTATTGGTCCAAGATATGGGTCCAGATTCGAGATAGAAGACATAATCGAACGTAGATTTCTTGTCATCAATAGACCCATCATAATCCATATTTGAGTATCCTTGTAGACAAAAGTCTTTGACATTATTCATATAAGTTAGTCCATAGTCTGCAGTCTTCTTTATATATTATAATATTCTTTTTTTGAATTTCCAATGACTTTATCTTATTTCTTGCATGAACTATGAAAGATAATATACTGCAAATACTATGTTTGGTTGACTATTTGTTAAGTCTAGAAGACTTCAAATCAACTGACGATACATTGCAGCTAAAATTAATGGTATTTTATCATTTTTGGACAGTTGAATTCCTTGTTCTATTTGTGTATCTTTGGGCTTGCACTCTGTCATCTTGTATTTTTCAAGAAGAGCTTTGCATATTTTGATTGAGTGATAATTATTTTGTCTTCTCCTTGATAAATCTCTAGACCAAGGCAGTAGTTCATTAGACCTAGATATGTCATTTCAAAAGCCTTTTCCAGATAATTTTTGATATCACATATTAGCTTTTCTATACTTCCAGTAATCACTATGTCATCAACATATACTATGAGGATCAAGATATCATTTACAATATTCTTTGTTTATAAACTAGGATCATTGTACTTCTATCAAAATTATGATGTAGTAGATTATTATTGATCTTAATGTTCCATTCTATAGGAGCTTGTTTCAAACCATATAGAGATTTATTCAATTTTCATACCTTATTATCCTATCCTTGAATAACAAAGCCTTTTGGTTGAGTCATATAGACTTCTTCCTCTAAGTCACCATTAAGGAATGTACTTTTTACATCCATCTGATGAAGTTTCCACCCCTAATGTGTTGCTAGAGTGTAAAATATTTGGATAGTAGTCATTCGAGCTATTGGTATGAATGTTTCTTCATAGTCAATTCCCTTTGTTTGAGTATACCATTTGGCCACTAGTCAAGCCTTATATTTATCAAGAGTTACATCTACTTTGTATTTTATTTTGTACACCCACTTGCATCCCACGATTTTTTCCTAGAGGTAGGTTTACTAGATCCTATAATATCTTATTATTCTTGAGTGATGCATATTTAGATTCCATAGCTACTTTCCAATGTGAGTTTTTAGTGCTTGAGAGGCTAAGATTGGTTTCAATGTGTTACTTAGCATTCCTTTATTCATTTTGGTCATGTTACGAGTTTGAGGTCTTGTGGTGGTAAGATCTGGCATCCTTGCTAGATTTGATTCTCTAAGAGTATCTCTAATCTATATTGGTTCTTTTCTCAATATTACAATTGATGCTTCTGTATCCTATTATTTTGATTATGGTTCTATGATCATTGTATCTTATTCAGGTAGATTCAAGAGAACTTTTGTGTCACTATTGGATTCATCTGTGTTGATTTTGAAATTTTCATCAACTATCACTTCTTTGCTAATGTAGACTTTCTTTGTAGATGGATCTAATATTTTGTATCATGTAGATTCATTATCATAGCCAAAAAATATTCCTATCATAGTTTTATCATCTAACTTGGTCCTCTTTTACTTGGGAATATGCATGTAGGATTTACATCTAAAGACTTTTAGTCTTTCTATGGGTTTTTGTCCTGACCATGCTTCTTCTAGTGTAATATTCTTGAGTACTCTTCTTGGTAGTTTGTTTTGTATGTATACTATTGTGTGTACTACTTTAGCCCAGTATTTATGATCAATTTGTGCTTATTTTAACATACATATTACCATTATTGATCTATTTCTTCTTTCTACAATTCCATTTTGTTGAGGTGAGTATGTTGTAGTAAGCTATATTTTGATTCCATTATCTTCAAGAAAGGAGTCAAATTATTTAGAAACAAATTCTCCCCCTCTATATGAACAAAGTGCTTTTATTAAATTTCCTGATTCTTTTTCAACTTGAAGTTTGAATTGTTTGAAGTAGCTAAATGCTTCTGATTTTTTTTATTTGTAGAAAACATCCCAAAAGGGATGCCACTTTCGGGTAAGACCCAAGGAGGCTGAAGAACACAAGCTTATACTGAGAGGGAGGGTGAACAGTATAAGACCTCTTTTTACTTTTTCTTTCAATTCAATACTATACAATGTATAGATAGTAGTACCCATAGCAATAATCAAAGCAATGCACAAAACACCATCCACAATAGAGACACAACTTTACCGTGGTTCACCCAGAAAGTCTGGGCTACGTCCACAAAACTTTTCTCTAAAAGTTATATCAAAGTTCTTTGGGAAACCTTCCCAATTACAATGTTTATGAGCCTCTGCTCAAAGGAGATACCTTCCCCTAACTCTGCTCTGACTGGTGATCCTCTAGAAGACCTCTGCCTCTGTTGCCCTTAGCAAATGGAACTCTATCCATAGAAGACACCTGTCTTCCCTGCTCTGGTTGGAGACCTCTGTCCTCAACTCTATCACCTCAAAGCTGGTCCTCGAATTTGCACTAAACATAGTCCTTCGGTCTAGCACAAATGTCCTCTTTCTCTTTCTCTGATCTGCACCAAACACAGTCCTTCGGTCTGGCACAAGTCTGTCCTCTTCCTCTTTCTCTGGTCTACACGTCCTTCGATCTGGCACAAGTCTGTCCTCAAATCTGCACCAATCTCTGTCCTCAACTGGTCCTCAAATCTGGTTTACAAAAGTGGTTCACCAGCTTGCACTAATGCTGGCTTGATCTTCACTCAAGTCTTCACCAAGACTTGTCTCAGATCTGCTTTGCAAGTTCTCAAGAGAACCTGCCCAAACTGCTCCACAAGCTCAACAAAAGCTTGCTCAAATCTATCCAACAGTTCTCTCTGCTCTATCACAACCGCACTTGGTCGAAACCAATTTTTGCACTATCTGCGCAAACACAGCAGCACTCAGCTCTCGGCGATCGAACTTCTTACTATGCGCTCTATCTGTGAATGTCGCAACACCAACAACTTCTGCTCCTTTGCACTTTTTTGCTCTCTGTGCGCTCTTGCTTCGCACTTAGCTCGATTTGACTCGACTCGGTCTCTGTGCACCGTGGACTTAACTTGCGCACATTCGATACTTATTCAAAACTCGAAATAGCCCTCCTTTTATAACAGAAATTTCAAGATCAAAAATTCAAACTTAGTCGGCTGTAACCCTAAACTCCGTCAGCTGCACAACCCTAAACTTCATCGGCTCAAAGTTAACTCTGTCGACTTCAACCGCCTCTGGTTCTGTAGCTTTTCCCATGAAACTACAACATGTCATGATATCATGACACCTTTGCAGTCGTACACTTTCTTTTGCCTGTTGTCACGATATCATGACACTTTTGCTTCTTTAGACTTCCTTTTTGTTTTTGTCATGATATCATGACATTTCTGACGTCGTACATTCTCTCTCCTCTTTGAGTCATGAAACTACGACATGTCGCGATATCGTGACATCTTCCTCCGCTGGCGTCTTCACTTGCCTTCTGGTCGCAAAACTATGACATGTCATGAAATCGTGACATCTTCATCCACTGGCTTCTTCACTTCTGCCTATCATGAAATCATGACACTTTCTGCATCCGTACGCTTTTCTTTCATCCTGTCATGAAATCGTGACACTTTCAACTTTCGAAATATTTCTTTGCAACTCGTCGTGAAATCACGACGCTTCTCATTTCAAACTCTTCCCTTTGCTGCATGTCACGAAATCGTGATAGTTCTCACTTTGAGCTTTTCAGCATGTCATGAAATCGTGATAGTCCTCACTTCATCTTTTGTAGCATGTCACGAAATCATGACTGTTCTCACTTCGAACTCTACATGTCACGAAATCATGACACTTTTCATGATACTTTCTCTCTCTTCGAACTTGTCACGAAATCATGACAGTTCACACTACGGACTCTCTCTTCTGCATCATGTCGCGAAATCATGACACTTTTTCGTCCGTACAACCTTCCTTGCAATATGTCACGAAATCGTGACACTTTTCCTTCTTTGCCTTCCTGCACTTTCCGAGTCGCGAAAATGCGACATGTCGCGAAATCGCGACACTTTCCACCTTGCTCTCCTTCTCTGCCAACATGTCGCGAAATCGCGATAGTTTTTCCACTTGCCTTTTTCTCTGCCAACATGTCGCGAAAACATGACTTTTCTCCCTTCTTCTCTCTCTTCCAACATGTCACGAAATCATGACAGTTTTGCCAGCTTCTTCTCTCTCTTCCAACATGTCACGAAATCATGACAGTTTTCTAGCTTCTCTCTCTTCCAACATGTCACGAAATCATGCATTTTCCACTTTTCTCTCTCCTCTAACATGTCGCGAAATCACGACTGTTTTTCTTGCCTATTGCATACCTTTTCTTACTTGTCTTTTTCTTTGATCTTTTGCAAATGGGCCACTATGATCTTCTTGGAAACTCATTGTCCATGCTCTGAATAACCTTCGAACTTGTCATGTCAAAACCTTCATCAAAACAAATTATTTGACATTAAATCAAATTCCTTCAAGAGCTTCTTGACATCAATGACAACTTCTACACTTGAGCAAAGGCAATGTACCCAAGGTACCCAAAATTGCCAACAATCTCCCCCTTTGTCATTGATGGCAAACCTTTACGAAAACACATCTCAAGAGCCAAAACTGAAACCAACTGTGCTAACAACTAAGAATCTGCCTTTGAAGTTTTGCTCCCCCTGACTTGAAGCTCTCTTCTTCACTTGAAGCTCTCCCCCTTACTCATATCTCTCCCCCTTTGTCATCAATGGCAAAGGGTCACCTTTGGGGCTCGGGACTAAGAATGAGCCTCTTAGCTTAGTCCCTCCCCCACCTCCTGATGAGGTGATTAAAATAGGGGTGGGAGTAAAACTCCCATTAGGCACTGATCATCATCAGCATCTAAAACTTCCTTGTCGGGCCTTCTCTTGAATTCTTTGTCCGTATTTCTGTTCCTGTTCCTGTCACGGTTATCATTCCTGTTCTTATCCATGCCTTGATCCTTGGACCTGTTCATACCACTATTCCTGTTCCTGTACCTTGGAAGATCAGCTCTACACTGTCTAGCTGTGTGACCATCATTGTTGCACTTATAACAAGTAACAATGTTATTTCTTTTAGGCATGCCAATTCTTTGAATCCACCAGTTCTGACTAACCCTCTTCCTGTTATTAGCCTTGCAAAAAATTGCCTTATGCCCAAACTGATTACAAGAGTAGCAATACCCTTGAAAGAAATTGCCACCTCTGAAACTGTCATTTACCTTCCTTACTTGAGTCATGCAATGCGAAGCCATGTGACCGAACCTGTGACACGCAAAACATCTGCCGTGAAATTTTCTTTTATTTGACCTCTTGGGTCCCGAAAACTTCTTCTTCGCATTCAGAATTCTGTTTTCTATTTCTGTGCATCTATCACTCATGGACTCTTTCTCTGAAATACTCTCTTCATTAGAACTCTCTTCCTTTTGAAATATCTTACTAGATTCCCCAACCTGTTCCTTGTGTGGTTTAACAAAACCAAGGCCTGTTTTATCTGTTGTCTTTCTTTGACCTTTGATGAGTGACTTAACCTTCTTGGAGCTATCTTGAAATCTGTAAAGCCTATCCTTGTACTCTTTAGTTTCCTCTTTCAAAGAATCCATTTTCTGTTCTAACTCACTATACTCAAGAACCTTAGACTCCAACTCATCCTTGAGTTCTTGTGTCTTAGCCATAGAGAAGTCAAGACTTTCTAAGAGATCATCTCTCTCCATACAACATTCATCTAACTTATCCTTGAGTCTAGCATTCTTCTTTCTTTCCTTTTTCAAAGCACTAAGAGCATTAGTAAGTTCACTTTCAAGATCCTTTATTTGTTTACTTTCTGAATCATCAAAGCCTTTTTCAGATTTCTTATCACTAGAGGTGCTACCCTTTTCAAAAACCATACATGCATCTTCCTTATAGTTTTCTAAAGCATCCTCATACATACTAGTAACCAATTCATTATTTGTGCAATCATCCTCAAGGTGACCAAAATTTCCACATCTAAGACATTTCATGATAATGAATCTATGTTTCGGTTCTTCCTCTTTTTCTGAAATGAACAACATCTCATTTTCAACATCACTTGAAGAACTTTCACTATCACTACTAGACCACTTACTTGCTTTGTCTAGGTAGAAACTCTTCTTGTGCTTGTGAGAGTACCTCTTTCCTTGATTGTTGTGCTCATATTTGTTCTTCCTGTGATGCTTGTGCTTTTCAGAATCCTTGCTCTTAGAATCCTGTATATCTTCATCACTTTCATTCTTGGAAACAGTACAGTCAGTAGCATAATGACCAAACTTTCCACAGTTGAAACATCTTATATTTTTCATGCTTTTGTGCTTTCTAGAGAACTTGCCTTTCTTGTTGTAATATGCCTCTTCATCACTAGAAGACTCATCACTCTCTTGAATCTGTTTGCCCTTTGATTTCTTGGTAGCTTTGAAAGCTGCCTCTTTCTTGACATCAACCTTCACTTGAGTTCTCAACTCAAATGCTGCAAGTATACTATGGAGCTCATCCTTTTTCAACTTATCTAAATCTTTAGCTTCCTCAATAGCAGAAATATTTTCACTAAATCTATTAGGAAGAGATCTTAAAATCTTATCACACACATCATTTTCAGCAAGCTCAAGACCTAAGTCTTTCATGGAGTTAACAACCTCATCCATACGAAGCATGTAGTCACTAATATTTTCATCATCATTCATTTGGAGTTGTTCAAACATACCTTTAAAGTGTCTCAACTTGGCCTTTCGGACATTTGCATCACCTGTATGAACCACCTTCAACTGTTTCCACATTTCACTAGTTGTCTTGCAGTGAATAACTTTGGTGAGATCTGCTTTCTGTAAGCCTTTCAGGATTGCATTCATTGCTTTTGAATTGTTGTGATGCATGAGCCTGTCTTCTTTAGTATAAGGACCATGTTCAGGAATAGTGTACTCATCTTCAATCACTTCCCATACCTCATTACCAAGTGCCATTAGATAAACCTTCATTCTTGCACTCCACAGACCAAAATCTGATCCATCAAGAATAGGTGCTGCATTGCCACTTGAAAAATCCATTGTGTTCTTTGCTAGCTTTTCCTTCAAGCTGTTAAACTTTTCGAAGGCACCCGCTCTGATACCAATTGAAGAACACAAGCTTATACTGAGAGGGGGGGTGAACAGTATAAGACCACTTTTTACTTTTTCCTTCAATTCAATATTATGCAATGTATAGATAGCAGTATCAATAGATCAAAGCAATGCACAAAACACCATCCACAATAGAGACACAACTTTACCGTGGTTCACCCAAAAAGTCTGGGCTACGTCCACAAAACTTTTCTCTAAAATTTATATCTCAAAGTTCTTTGGGAAACCTTCCCAATTACAATGTTTATGAGCCTCTGCTCAAAGGAGATACCTTCCCCTAACTCTGCTCTGGCTGGTGATCCTCTAGAAGACCTCTGCCTCCGCTGCCCTTAGCAAATGGAACTCTATCCATAGAAGACACCTGTCTTCCCTGCTCTGGCTGGAGACCTCTGTCCTCAACTCTATCACCTCAAAGCTGGTCCTCGAATTTGCACTAAACATAGTCCTTCGGTCTAGCACAAATGTCCTCTTTCTCTTTCTCTGATCTGCACCAAACACAGTCCTTCGATCTGGCACAAATGTCCTCTTCCTCTTTCTCCCCCGTGGCACAAGTCTATCCTCAAATCTGCACCAATCTCTGTCCTCAACTGGTCCTCAAATCTGGTTCACAAAAGTGGTTCACCAGCTTTCACTAAAGCTTGCTTGATCTTCACCCAAGTCTTCACCAAGACTTGTCTCAGATCTGCTTTGCAAGTTCTCAAGAGAACCTGCCCAAACTACTCCACAAGCTCAACAAAAGCTTGCTCAAATCTGTCCAACAGTTCTCTCTGCTCTGTCACAACCGCACTTGGTCGAAACCAATTTTTGCACTGTCTACGCAAACACAGCAGCACTCAGCACTCGACGATCGAACTTCTTACTATGCGCTCTGTCTATGAATGTCGCAACACCAACAACTTCTGCTCCTTTGCACTTTTTTGCTCTCTGTGCGCTCTTGCTTCGCACTTAGCTCGATTTGACTTGACTCGGTCTCTGCGCACCGTGGACTTAACTTGCGCACATTTGATACTCTTCAAAACTCGAAACAACCCTCCTTTTATAACATAAATTTCAAGATCAAAACTTCAAACTATAGTCGACTATAACCCTAAACTCCGTCGGCTGCACAACCCTAAACTTCATCAGCTCAAAGTTAACTCTGTCGGCTTCAACCGCCTCTGGTTCTGTAGCTTTTCCCGTGAAACTACAACATGTCATGATATCGTGACACCTTTGCAGCCGTACACTTTCTTTTGCCTGTTGTCACGATATCGTGACACTTTTGCTTCTTTAGACTTCCTTTTTGTTTTTGTCGTGATATCACGACATTTTTGACGCCATACATTCTCTCTCCTCTTTGAGTCACGAAACTGTGACATGTCACGATATCGTGACATCTTCCTCCACTAGCATCTGCACTTGCCTTCTGGTCATGAAACTGTGACATGTCACGAAATCATGACATCTTCATCCGCTAGCTTCTTCACTTCTGCCTATCGTGAAATCGTGACACTTTTTGCATCCGTACGCTTTTCTTTCATCCTGTCATGAAATCGTGACGCTTTCAGCTTCCAAACGCTTTCTTTGCAACCCGTCACGAAATCGTGACGCTTCTCATTTCAAACTCTTCCCTTTGCTGCATGTCACGAAATCGTGACAGTTCTCACTTCGAGCTTTTCAGCATGTCACGAAATTGTGACAGTCCTCACTTTGTCTTTTGTAGCATGTCACGAAATCGTGACTGTTCTCACTTCGAACTCTGTAGCATGTCACGAAATCGTGACACTTTTTGAGATACTTTATCTCTCTTTGAACTTGTCATGAAATCATGACAGTTCACACTGTGGACTCTCTCTTTTGCATCATGTCACGAAATCGTGACACTTTTTCGTCCGTACAACCTTCCTTGCAATATGTCGCGAAATCGTGACACTTTTCCTTCTTTGCCTTCCTGCACTTTCCGAGTCACGAAAATGCGACATGTCGCGAAATCGTGACACTTTCCACCTTGCTCTCCTTCTTTGCCAACATGTCACGAAATCACGATAGTTTTTCCACTTGCCTTTTTCTCTGCCAACATGTCACAAACAACATGCGAAATCATGACAGTTTTGCCTTCTTCTCTCTCTTCCAACATGTCACGAAATCGTGACAGTTTTTCCAGCTTCTTCTCTCTCTTCCAACATGTCACGAAATCATGACAGTTTTGCCAGCTTCTTCTCTCTCTTCTAACATGTCACGAAATCGTGACAGTTTTTCCAGCACTTTCTCTCTCCTCTAACATGTCGCGAAATCGTGACAGTTTTTCTTGCCTATTGCATACCTTTTCTTACTTGTCTTTTTCTTTGATCTTTTGCAAATGGGCCACTATGATCTTCTTGGAAACTCACTGTCCATGCTCTGAATAACCTTCGAACTTGTCATGTCGAAACCTTCAACAAAACAAATTATTTGACATCAAACCAAATTCCTTCAAGAGCTTCTTGACATCAATGACAACTTCTACACTTGAGCAAAGGCAATGTACCCAAGGTACCCAAAATTGCCAACAGAGGCAGGGGTATCCAAATTCTTCCAATTTATACTTCATGAAATATACCTAGATTTTTCTAGTATGATCATCAACAAATATCTGAAAGTATTTATATCCTCCAACACTATCAACTTTCATTGGTCCACACAAATCTGTATATATTATTTCTAGAGGATGTTGAGCTCTGTGTTAACAAAGTTTGAAAGGAATTCTATGTTGTTTTCCTGCTAGACGTTCTGCACATACAATAGTTTTTGAAGATAAGCTAAGTACTCCTTCCACCATTTGATATCTGAATAATTTCTTCATTGATGTCTCACTAGTATGTCCTCGTCATTTGTGTCATAGTTCTGAAGCATTGACTGAAAGAGTTGAGTGAATAGTGGTGTCCAATACAAATAGGTCATTTTTATATGATCCTGATGCTATCATTCTTCCCTATCTAGATATGTGACATTGCTTTTTGCTAGTAAGAACCTTGAAATCAATAGTGAAGTCTTGATCCACTAGTTGAGAAACAAAAATAAGATTGGTGGTTAATCCTAGAACATACAATATATTTTTTATTATACCTATTCCATAATTAATATTTATTGGAATATTTATAATTTCTTTAGTTTCATATGTTTTGCTATCTGCTATTGCAACTGGCTTTTCATCTATCTTTTTCAAAAATTTGAACCAATGTATGTTTCTTGTCATATGCTTACTTGCACATAAATCTATATACCAACACTCCATGATGTTTTTTAGTACTTGATGTATCCCTAGATATTTTTGTATTATGATATAGTTTTCTTTTTTAAAGTGAAAAACCCCTTGTGGAGCCGCCTTGGTCTGAGATACCATGAACAGGGGGTTCTACACCATCAAAGTCACCCAAGGGTCACACCCGACCCTGCCCACACCAACATTATCAATTGGATTTTAGATACCCAATTCAACTTTTTGGTGGGGTTGAGTTTTGAACCTGGGACCTACCTTGGAGGATTGCCCTCTCCTCTCCAACTCACCTACAACACCTGGGTTGTATTATGATATAGTTATTTTGTAAAAATATAGTTTAATTTTGTTTGATTTTGTATATATTTTGTAAATATCAAAAATAAAAAATTCTAACACCTTATTACGCCTAATTGAATTAAGCACTTTTCCAATTTTGAAGAGGTTTTAATGTTGAATTACTTTTGTACCTTTTGAGAAATTTTGAGACAAGAAAAAAATATAAATTTCCAACCTTCGAAAATATTTAATAAACCTCTTTAAATATCCCTTTATGGTTGATTTTAATGGTTTTCTAATTTTCAATTCCTAGTTTGATTTTGTATTCCTTATACCTCCCAAATTTGGAAAATTAGAAAAAGTAATTGTAGACAACTAAAAGTCACATTTTCTCAACAATAGATACCTATAGACATGTATAAACACTTATAGGCCTACATAGGCATTCATAGGCCATCGTAGGCCATCATATATCATCTTAGGCCATCATAGGCCATTTTAGGCCATCATAGGTCATCATAGGCCATCGTAGAGCATCATAGACTATCATAGTTGTTTGTAGGTGCAAAACCCTACAAAACTATACAAAACGCATCCAAAATACCTCTTCCTAGGAATGCTACCTATAAGCCCCTTAAGGCCACCTAAGCCCTTTCCTAAACCTAATTAAGGTCCCCATGGGACCATTCCCTACTAAAAACTCTAATTAGGTTAATTAGGATTCTAATTTGCAAGTGACTTTCACTTAAAGTGCACTTTATCATTAAATTGGGTTTAATTAGTATTAAGAGTCAAATTAGCCCTAAACATATCCTCACACATGTGTGCACCTCAAAATATTTAGGATATTTCATAGGAAACCCTAACTCAACCCTTACATAACCTAGGGATTAGCTAACTCTAGTTAACCCTAATCCTAGCTCACACATGTGTGAGGATAGGATATTTTCCTTAGGGCATGTAAGAGGATGACTACCACCTCACAAACACTAACCTAACCATGCTAGAACTTGAATCTAGGGTCTATTACACCTAACTACCCCCCTAACCTTTGTTTTTCCTATAAATCGTGGACCTATTCCCTCATTTATATCTCTCTCTCACTTTCAATTAACATACCTAGACTCTACCAAAATTGTGTTAGAATTCCTTCTAACCATTCTACATCCAATAAACAACAACATACATCACATGCAACCTATTCAAATAGAGACTTTGTAGTAAGAGTCAACAACAACTCAGTTCATAGCCTAACTTGCTAACCCGAGATCTAGTTTGTATGTCACCATGCGAACCAGCCCTATAGTAGATTTACAACACTAGATCAGGTATATATAAGTTCTAAATAGTTTTTATAGCATTTCCATAAACTTTCATCATGTTTTCTTCATATTTGAGTTGATTTGTCTTAATAACTATGGGGCTTGACCAAGGTAGGCCCCCAAACACACTAACTTCCTTTTATAGGACCAAAGCAGGTGCAAAATGATAGAATCAAACATCACTACTGGTGGCACATGCACACAGAAGCCCACCTTCACTAAGGCTACTAGAAGACACTAATTTTTTTTCAAATTCTAGTGGAAAAGGGATAAAAATATTCTCAAGAGGAAGCTCATTTTGTAACCCTAATTTCATATTAATAAAATTGCATTTAGCACAAATTGGTGTTATCCATGTGTTACATTCTAGCATGCATGGTGGGACCCCCACGAAGGTTGTTTTAGACTAGTCTTTCTAGTTGATCTAACTCAATTTAAGATTTTATTTTGTTGTTATAGGTAGGGTGAATGCAAGAAAGAGCCCAAAAAAGCCCTAAAATACATCTCAAGCCCTCATATTTAGATTATTAAGCCTCAAAATAAAGTTTGCACCTTGGTATGTAAACCAAAATTCTAGTTCGCACCTCGACCTACAAAATCCACCAAACTATATTAGAGAAACCTAAAATTCTAGAGGTCTACAACAGAGGTAGCAAGAAGCCCATATGACACCACAGGAGTTAGGTATTTCTCTTGAGGTCTTACTGTTTCATCATTTATTTCAAATGATATTTTTCTCTCAAATACATCAATTCATTTTGGAGGATTTTATTTTCAAAAGCACATTAAATTAGGGTTTTTAGTCATTTTAAAACCAGTTTAGTAAAATTATTTTAAATTTCTTTTTTTCCTTTAGTTTAAGGTTACATTCTTTTTTTAATTCATTAGGATACATTGTCATTTATTTCACATATTTGAAAGCACTTTCAAGTTATCCTTTATGCACTAGATAGGATTTTCAATCCCTTTTTGAATCACACTTAGCATAGGAATTTCAAAATTTCTTTCATGTCATTTACATCCCTTTTCGAATCACACTTAGCATAGGACTTTCAAAATTTATTTCATGTCATTTGCATCTCTTTTTGAAAGGCATTTAGTATAGGAATTTCAAATTTATTTCATGTCATTTACATCTCTTTTCGAAAAGCATTTAGTATAGGAATTTTAAATTTCTTTCGTGTCATTTACATCTCTTTTTGAAAGGAATTTAGTATAGGAATTTCATATTTCTTTCGTGTCATTTACATCTCTTTTTTACAGGCATTTAGTATAGGAATTTTAGATTTCTTCCATGTCATTTACATCTCTTTTCAAAAGGCATTTAGTATAGGAATTTCAAATTTCTTTCATGTCATATACAATCTTTTTGAAAGGCATTTAGTATAGGAATTTCCCATTTCTTTCCAAATCCCTTGGATAAATTACACTTTCCCTTTTTCAAGCATTTAAAATTAGGGTCTCAATTTCTTTACATCACATAGATATAGAAATTTCCCATTTCTTTCCAAATTCCCTGGGCAAATTGCACTTTCTATTTTCAAGCATTTAAAATTAGGGTTTCAATTTATTTACGTCACTTAGATTTAGAAATTTTCCATTTCTTTCCAAATACCTTGGGTAAATTGCACTTTCCCTTTTCATGCATTTAAATTATGGTTTAAATTTATTTCTAATGCATGTAGATAGATTTTCAAATTCCTTTTTAAAGCACTTTAGCTTACTTTTTTCCATGCTTTCTAGAGTAAATTTATTTTTCCAAAAGAGCACTTATACGTAGTTTCATTTCAAAAATGCATCTAGGGTTAGTTTCAATTTTGAAAAGGCATTTAGTTAGTTGTATTTTCTTTCACCTTAGCAGTAGAAAATACACCATCACACACTCATGTGGCATACACAGTGGTGATATTGGACTTCATCCCCAATATATCACTCAAGACTAGTGATGCTGGAATTCATCTCCTCCCATCAACTCACCCCCTAGACACCATAGTAGCCTCCAAGAGTGGTTTTTTGGACTTCATAATCAGATAATCCCCTACTCTTGAGATAATTTTTTCAAAATTCATCACCAAAATGGACCTTCATAGTAGGATATGATTAGAGATATTTGTTCACAAGGCTCACATAATTAGTGAACAGGTAAATGTCATTCTTGACTAAGCTCGCCCAAGAGTGAAGTGACTGATCTACTCGGTTAGTAGCAGGTCTTAGATAGTGCCACCTCTTCTCATGAGAGGTTTTTGGACTCATTAGAGCATTTTTAGTTTCCCCCCATTTGGTTATCATTTTATTGTGCCATTCAATTTAGGTTTCCACTCACCTATTGAGACACCATTCTATTTTGTGCACCCTTGGGTGTTACAGGAGATTCTGTGTCATTAACACTTCTATTCTTTCTAGAGTTTCACTCCACTTCTTTGTGATATTTTCTAGAACACAAAAACAAACAAACATTTATTTTAGCACTAATTCTAGTTATGCTTTTGTTTGCATGCTCATAAAAATTAGTTTTAGTACATTCACCTGTTAACAACAATTCTTTTGGCTATATACGGTTGGTTACTATCAGTTTTCTATCAGATTTACTATTTGGGTCCAATTTGCATAGCACCATGTAAACTAAAATTTTGTAGTCCTACTAAAATTTTGTAGTTCTAGTTCACATAGTAGCATGTAAAATCTATTATAGGATATAGAAACATCCCAAATTTCATAGAATTGTCCAAAATCCTACACATAATACACCCATAACTTTAGAATTCTATTTATGGAAATTTTGAGCACCTAGTTGCATTGCACAACATCATGCCTATTACTACCTATAGTCGGGTGCACAAACAAGTACATAATGAGGAGGAAGCTTCTCAGTCCACCTCCAATCATTCTAATCCTCCCTATCCCTTTAAAATGGAAGCTTCCATGCTTATATCGAATCTCCTTATAGGTTCTAAGCCTCTTCACACTTGCACTATATCTCATGGAAAGAATTATATTTCTAGAAATATGCTTTCCACCTCATCTAGAAAATATCATTCTCTTATTCCCCACTCACCTTCACATAATCCTCCTTCCATATTTTGACCATGTTATTTTGATCCGGAGGCAAAGACTTGATGTTGTTTGTGACCAAGAACTTCAATCAATGAGCTTGATCCAATGAACTTAATGCAACTGGTTGTATGGATGTTAGACCTCTGAAAAGACCTCTCAGATCTCTACAATGGTGCTGAAGAAGTTCTACTCTAAAGAAAATAGTGCTCTGTAGAAGTCTAAAAAATAGTGCTCTGAAGTAAGTTCGCCGTAGGGGTGCTCTGAAGTGACGTAAATTGCTCTAAAGTAGTTTTAAGTCCATGTTGAAGGAATTTGGTGGACCAAATGGACATGGGACCTGACGTGGGACTTAACCCGGGACTTGAGTTGATCCGAGACTTGACCAACCAACCACGTGGGACTGTCTGACTTCCTTTTGAAGCTGAAAAGTCAAGAGATGTGTTGGACTATTTGGATTTTTTTGGGAAGTTACCAGAAATGTACCTAGGGTAGTTACAAGTCAGCCAGCTCAGAGTCAGTTACAACAAGATTCATCTATTAAAAGATATCGGGAGTTTCTGTTATGGGCATGAGAGGATTTTTGGAGACAAAGAGATTTCGGTATGGGAGATTTCTGAAGGAGAAGAGGAAAATATTGGAGAGAGAGTTTTGTGTAGGCAACATCCATTCTAGTGCAGACCTGAACTGTTGAGGGTTGTAGTAATTTACTGATCTAAGGATTTATTCCTGTGTTGGGGACACTGTAGTGGAATTCCTCCTGGCTGTTATATTTTTGCATGGTAATCAATAGATTTGATGGCTGCTCTTTCAGAGGATGTACTCTCACATTGAGAGGAACCTCTATAAATCATTGTGTTAATTGTCTGAATGCTTGTGTTATTTTCATCCCTGTTGTTAGATCTGGTAGAATGAATGGACATGTATGCATGTTAGATAGTTGATGCAGATTTTTGGTTTTTTCCTGTTCATTTTCCATTAATCATTAAATCTAAAAGTTTAAGATCCTTTGAAAGCCATAGGCTTAAGGTGATTTCAGATCACGTGGTATCAGAGCAATGTTCAACAAGTTTGAGACTGTGGATGTGAGGGACAAGATCTCAAAATCCAGACCTAATTCCTGAAGACCCTAATATTGGTAGAAGGAGAAGAAGGGTAGATCCAATGGCTCAGAACAGAGAAGAAGGAAAACCAGAAATACCATCTGAGGAAGAGTTCCATAGAAGATTTGCAATACTGGATAATAATATGTTGAGCTTGATGGACATGATGATGAGACAACAGTCCAGTAGTCAACCTAGTGGCGAGAGAAGAGGCCTAGATACTGAGAAACCATCTACATCAACTACATCACCAAATCCCATACCTTTCAAAATTGAGGCCAAAGTGGAGATACCAAATTTTGGAGGAGAGGTGGATGTAGAAAAGTTGAATAACTGGTTGAAGTAGTTAGAGGTGTACTTCCAAGTCCAAGGTGTGGTTGATAACCCAACAAGAATCTCTTTTGCTAGATTAAATATGGGTGGTCATGCTTTGATGTGGTGGGAAGCCCATAGTGATTCATTGAGGCATGAGAACCTTCCACCTGTTTCTTCATGGGATGACTTCAAGAGTCTATTGAGAGAGCAATTTTATCCCTTGGGACATCACAAGAAACAAATGATGAAATGGCAATTCCTGAGATAGCAGCGAGGTCAATCAGTCCAAGAATACACCACTGAGTTTCGAAAGCAAGCTATTGTGTTGGGGATTTCTCTGAAAGATCCAAGTGTGTTGATGAAGTATATTGGAGGTTTGCATTCTCATTTTCAAAAGACTATTATGTTGTTTGATCCTACTGACATTGACATAGTTTATGTGCAAGCACAATATCTTGAGGAATATGGGAAACAGAAAAGGCAATTTGAGAACTCCAAGACTTTTAGCCAAAGTGGATAGCAAGAGAAAGGAAAAACCCAAGACAAAGGAAAAGCAAAACTGCAACAAGAAAGAAATAATACTACCACTGCCACAAAATCTGGTAAGCATTGTTCTCATTGTGATAAAAGTGGACATGTTGTTGATGACTGTTGGGATATTCATCCAGAGAAGAAGGAGCAAGCATTGGCAGCAAAGAAGGCAAAGAGAAAGGCAAAGAAGGCTGCAATGGCTACAAAAGGTGAAGCAGTAAATGATAGTTCTGATGTGGATTAAGAGCTCACTTGTGCTACTGCTCAATGGCAAGAAAGTGCAAGTGAAGAGTAGCAGAAAGTGCAACTGTTCCATCTTAAGATCCAAGTGAAGCAGACCCGAATAGACTCAATATTTGACCCAGGTTCACAAGCCAATCTCATTGCTAAGAGTTGGGTAAACAAGTTGCAATTGTAGACTTTCACTCACCCTCACCCATATCCATTGGGATGGCTGAACAATGAAACAAAGATAAATGTTACCAGACAATTTAAGTTACATTTTTCCATTAGCAAGAACTTCATTGATGAAGTGGTGGTTGATGTAGTTCCTCTTGACATCTGTGGTGTGGTGTTTGGTAATCCATATCTATGGGACCGAGATGCTATTTACTACAGGAAATTGAACCAGTATAGGCTAGTAAAATATGGTAATATTTACAATGTTAATGCTCATAGAAGTAGGCAAAAGCTGGAACTGGTGACAACAAGTCAGGCCAAAAGACTTATCAGTGCTAGTAAGAGGTTCATGATTGCTATGATCCGTCCAAATAAGTTTCTGAACTCTGTAGGACTAACTGCAGTGTTGGGTGCTACCTCATCATTGAGTGAGAAGGACAAGCAAATTCAAGTCTTGCTAGAGGAGTTTAGTGAGTTGTTTAAAGAACCCAAAGGACTGCCACCTAGTAGAGCCATCCAACATGAAATCCAGTTGATGCCAGATGCTACTCTTCCTAATATTGGATTGTATAGGCAATATGTGATTGAGAGGGAGGAGGTCAAGAGGCAGATCTATGAATTACTTGATCAAGGAGTGATCAGAACCAACACATCACCATGTGGTGCACCTGTTATTCTTGTGCAGAAGAAGGATGGATCATGGAGGATGTGTATTGACTATAGAGCATTGAACAAGATTACCATCAAGAATAGATACCCATTGCCAGTGATTGATGATCTGTTAGATCAGTTGCAGAAGGGTAAGTTTTTCACCAAGCTGGACTTAAGAAGTGGTTATCACCAATTTTGAATCAAGGAGGAGGACACATGGAAGACTGCATTCAAAACTAGAGAGGGGCTATTTGAATGGCTTGTACTACCTTTTGGACTGTGCAATGCACCAACCACTTTCATGAGAGTGATGAATGAGGTACTGAGACCCTTTCTTGCTGATTTTGTTGTAGTTTACTTGGATGATATACTCATTTACAGTCAGACTTGGGAGGACCATCTTGTGCACCTTAAACAAGTTTTGCAAACTCTCCAAAAGAACAAGCTACTGCTGAAATAGAGCAAGTGTGAGTTTGGAAAATAGAGTTTGGTGTACCTTGGGCATATTGTAGGTGATGGACAACTGAAGATTGATCCTGAGAAGGTGAAGGCTATTGTTGATTGGCCAAGACCCACCAATGTCACATAGACAAGGAGCTTCTTGGGAGCAACTCAGTATCTTCGTAAGTTCATTGCTAATTTTTCACTTATTGCATCTCCATTGCATGATGTAACAGGAAAGAAGGTTGTTTTTCAATGGGGAAAGAAGCAATGAAGTGCATTTGACACCTTGAAAGAGAAAATTATCAATGCATCTGTCTTGGCATTGCCCAATTTGCAGCAACCATTTGAGATAGAATCAGATGCAAGTGAGTATGCAATTGGAGCAGTGTTGATGCAAGGAAGGAAACCTGTGTGTTATCATTCTGAGAAGCTTAGTGGAGCAGTGTTAAACTATCCTGTGTATGATAAGGAACTGTTTGCTCTTGTCCAAGCTGTTAAAAAATGGAAACACTACTTGGCTGGTAGGGAGACCATCATACATACTGACCACCAACCATTGCAATACCTACAAACACAATCAAAATTCCAGCAAGCAAGACATTTTCAGTGGATGGGTTTCTTGCAGCAGTATCACCTCATAATCAAGTACAAGAAGGGGAGTACAAACAAAATTGTAGACATGTTGTCAAGGCCACCAATCCAAACCACTATTTTAGGTCTGAGTTCTATTTTCAAACTCTGTCCCTTTGTGCATGAATCATACACAGAATAGTACATTAATGATTTTGATTTCAAAGAAGTTTATATGAAGTTAACTCAAAATAGTATATGTGAAGAGGAGCCTGATTTTTCTGTGAAAGAAGGATTGTTGTATAAATGCAATGTCTTATGTGTGCCTCAAGGAGAGAGAGTGCAACTCATTAGAGAAGCACATAATTATAAGATTTCTAGACATTTTGGTGTGGCAAAGACTATAGCAAACTTGCAAAGGTATGTGTACTGGCCCAAAATGCAAGAACAAGTTGCAAGATACATTAGGGGGTGTGTTTTATGTTGTACAAGCAAGCCTAGCAACAGAAAGTTGGGGTTATATCAGCCATTACCAGTTCCTAGCAGACCTTGGGAGAGCATATCCATGGATTTTGTGGGTGGTTTACCTATGACAAAGAGGGGACATGATTACTTGTTTGTGGTTGTTGATAGGTTCAGAAAAATGTGTGTTTTAATACCCTATAAGAAGACCATAACCGGACAAATTGTAGCAGACCTGTTCTTTTCTCATGTATGGGTTCATTTTGGACTGCCTAGTTCTATTGTTTTTGATAGAGATAGTAGATTCTTGGGCAAATTTTGGATAGCCTTGTGGGAAAATATGGACACCAAGTTGAAGAGGAGCACAACCTTTCATCCTCAAATTGATGGACAAACAGAGGTGGTGAATAGGATGGTTGTTCAATTACTTAGGGGGTACTGTGGCAAACATCCAAAGTCATGGGATGAGCATCTTGTATACATTCAACATTCCTACAACAGAGCAGTCCACACTTCCACTAGTAAGACACCTTTTGAAACATGCTTGGGGTACCTTCCATTATCACCATTTGACTATCATTTTGGGTAGCAAGCTGATGCTGTAACAACCTTGGAGAAGGAGGAGCAACAAGCTGAGAAATTCATTGAAAAAATCAAACTTGTTCATCTCAAGGTGCAAGAGCAAATTCAGGTTAGCCAAGCCAAATACAAACTAAGACATGACAAGCATAGGACTGATCATAAATTCCAAGTTGGTGATCAGGTATGGCTTCACCTCAGTAAGGAAAGGTTGGAGGGACCTTCCAAAAAGCTGAAACCAATCAAGTATGGGCATTTTAAAATCATTGAACAAGTGAGTGACAATACCTTCAGACTTAAGTTACCTGCCTACATGCATATTTATTCAGTTGTCAATGTTGAGCATCTCAAGTTGTTTGAACCTTCCATGATAGCTGAAGAAGAAGTGGAGACAGGAACAATACTACCATCCATTGAGGATCTTGCACCAAGCACAATGGATGAACTGAAGGAAGACTCAGTCTTGCAAAAGAAGATAAGGCACACAAGGAGAGGTGAGCAAGAACTTTGGCTTATTGGTTTGAAGGGGAAGCTACCTAAAACAACAAAGTGGTATGACAAGAGTAAGGTTGAGGACCTGTTTCCTCACCTTGCCTCCGCTTGAGCATTTTGTGGGAAAAATGCACTTCCCATTAGGGAGGTGTGATCTAGAGATTAGGCCTTGATGTTGTTTGTGACCAGGAACTTCAATCAATGAGCTTGATCCAATGAACTTAATGCAACTGGTTGTATGGATGTTAGACCTCTAAAAAGACCTCTCATATATCTACAATGGTGCTGAAGAAGTTTTGCTCTGAAGAAAATAGTGCTCTATAGAAGTCTAAAAAATAGTGCTTTGAAGTAAGTTCACCGCAGGGGTGCTCTGAAGTGACGTAAATTGCTCTGAAGTAGTTTTAAGTCCATGCTGAAGGAATTTGGTGGACCAAATGGACACGGGACCTGACGTGGGACTTAACCCGGGACTTGAGTTGATCCGAGACTTGACCAGCCAACCACATGGGACTGTGTGACTTCCTTTTGAAGCTAAAAATTCAAGAGATGTGTTGGACTATTTGGATTTTTTTGGGCAGTTACTAGAAACGTACCTAGGGTAGTTACAAGTCAGCCAGCTTAGAGTCAGTTACAACAAGATTCATCTATTAAAAGAGATCGGGAGTTTCTGTTATGGGCATGAGAGGATTTTTGGAGACAAAGAGATTTCGGTATGGGATATTTCTGAAGGAGAAGAGGAAAATACTGGAGAGAGAGTTTTGCGTAGGCAACATCCATTCTAGTGCAGACCTGAACTGTTGAGGGTTGTAGTAATTTACTGATCTAAGGATTTATTCCTGTGTTGGGGACACTGTAGTGGAATTCCTCTTGGATGTTATATTTTTGCATGGTAATCAATAGATTTGATGGCTGCTCTTTCAGAGGATGTACTCTCACATTGAGAGGAACCTCTATAAATCACTATGTTAATTGTTTGAATGCTTGTGTTATTTTCATCCCTGTTGTTAGATCCGGTAGAATGAATGGACATGTATGCATGTTAGATAGTTGATGCAGATTTCTGGTTTTTTCCTGTTCATTTTCCATTAATCATTAAATCTGAAAGTTTAATATCCTTTGAAAGCCATAGGCTTAAGGTGATTTCAGATCATATTTACACTGCTCTAGGAAACCCACCTCCCTTCTTCACTATCAATGAGAAAAATCCACCTATATCATCGACCTTGTGCATCCTTTCTTTCAATATCTATCTCACTCATTTTTTGAGAATGAATATTCCTTACTCAATCATCCTCATCCTAAGGGTGCATCATCTACCCTTACTATAGGGATGATTTTAGATCAATCGTCTTCAACCCTGAGCACTCAAGTGCTCTCATCATAATTTGCTCCACAAAAATATTTGTTGCAACAATCATTTACCCCACCTACATCATCACATTAGTACGCTTACCAATCATCACAACCACCACCTTCCCAATAGTCCTTTTTCTCATATTTGGATACCACATCACAATCGCCTTCTAAATCACAACAATTCCAATATCAACAACACCAAAAAATCCCATCTCTCCAATCCTTTGTGGACATGTTCACCATACCTTCCTCTCAGGTCTCTATATTTAAGGTCTACACTCCTCCTTTATCATTGCCACTACCTATTTTCCCCTCTTTTGGAATGTATGGTATGCCATCTTATGTTCCTCCCCCATATTTATCGCTTCCATATTTTGAATCCCTCCACATTTACCATTTTAGGTGTTGCCTTCCATCTCCTTTTCTACTTATGATTCACACTACCCATATTATCCTTCTAATCCTTCATGTTATTTTTCTAAACCTAACTTCTCCACTCTTTGCTCGTCTGGTCAAGCATAGGTACCACATTTTGGTGCATCACCTCACCCATGACTTGCACCATCTACACTGACACCATTACCTCCACCATAATATGTAGTACCTACCTTATTTATGACACCTCCTTCATGGTTGTCATCCCCCATTGTGCAACCATTACATTAGACACTTGTGCAGTAGTCACAAACTCTACAACCACAATATCTCCACCCTTAGTATATATCTACTCCTCAGAAGCATATCCCTCTGGTTCAACGTCTTACGAATTTCAACAACTAAATCCACAGAGACAGCTATAGTACATTCCTACTTCACAATGGGAATAATAAGAGCTCCAATATCCTCCTCACTCTCAATCTGTGACTACTTATCATATTTCATCGCACCTCCATCACCCAAACTTCAAATATTGCAAGAGGAAGTTAAGATGCTAAATCTTCACATAGCTGGTTATGGGTCCCAAAAACCCACATACAATGAGCTATACATTTAATCAATCCACCCATTAGTTCCTATCCCTCCTTACTCGTATCACTTTAAAAATTTTAAATTTTATAAGTACAAAGGTAAAGAGAACCCTCGAGAACATGTAAAAAACTACCACTTTATGTGTTATCAGCTCCATAGTAGTGATCCCCTCATGTTGTGTACCTTCGCCCCCTCCCTTGGGGGAAAATATCTTTATTGGTACAACATGCTCCCATGCCATAGCCTATTCATCTTTGTATAGTTGGCCAATTCATTCCTTGAGAATTTCTTAGTCAATATAAAAAATAAGACAAACTTCTTTGACATCTATGCATTGCATCAAGTTGATGACAAACTCGTTACAAAGTTTATTTATTAATGGATATCAGTAATCCATGACCTCGTTCATAGCCTTCCATCTACTAAACTAGTCATGCTCTTTACCAAGAGTTATCATAAAAACATATCCACACCTCTGTAACTTCATCAAAGTTGCACATTTGATGAGGCCATTGCTCAATCCAAAGTCATTAAGGACATCAAAATCCAATATGGTAAGATCAAGATCAGGTAGAAACCATATTACAACTCAAACTTTTGCTTCAATCAAAATGGACCAAATCAACCCTACTCAAAACCACCATAAACCAACCCAATGGCAGTAGCTTCTACAACTTCTCCATCAATCCAATAGTATTATCTACCACAATAGCAATTATTCCAAACCAGTGCATCCCTTCCATCTAAATTCTAACAGGCCCATGGTCTTTAGCCTCAACTTTAAAAACACAATATGACCCCACTCTTCGAGCTCTTGCTAGCTCTATTTTAGATATTGTATGATGTAGGTCATATCACCTTACTTGATATTCAACCTATTGATCTGAATCAACCCAAACCTTAGGGGTATATCAAATAGGCCTTCTATGCATACCATCGATATCGTGGCCATGATATAGAATCTTGTTGCTCCTTCCATGACCTTGTCTAGGACCTCATCGATCGAGTTATCATCTAGGTTTTAAATTCCCTCACACCACAAAATCATAATTTGGATATTTATCAGAACCTACTAACTGAACATAGAGGAACCAATCCTAAAGGAGCCCAGTCTAATCCAAAAGGTCAATCTAGATAGGTTAATAATGTTCAATGTGATCCCCCCTCACATGGTATGGTCGACATGATTAATCTTACCACTTGTACCTAGCATTAACTGACATGATAGGATGCACCCCTTGCTTCACCCCCAATACCATTCACTTCTCCCCAATCCTTGATGAGCACCAAAAATGCTCATATTTTGCACATATTTCTTTGATCAATATGCAACTGTATAATAACGATTGCGTACTTTTATGAATGATTATATAGATATTTGATATAATTATTCGTGTTATCTAATTTGTGTGTTTTTAGTATGTTTTTTGGAATTGCAGTTGATTTAGTTATATTTGGAACGGTCGAGGTCTTTTTGATGGACCTAGCACTTTATTTCATCGGGGGTTAATGAAGAGAACATGAGCACCTCCCTGCAGTCGGAAGGCACCAATTGAATACAAGCGCCTCCTTGCAGTCAAAATGCACCAACTAAATACGAGCACCTCCCTATAGTCAGAAGGCACAAACTGAATATGAGCACCTCCTTGCATTCAAAAGACGCCAACTAAATACGAGTGCCTCCCTGTAGTCGGAAGGTGCCAACTGAAGACGAGTGCCTCCTTGTAGTGGAAAGGTGCCAACTGAATGCGAGTGCCTCCCTGCAACCGAAAGGTGCCAACCAAAGACAAGTGCCTCCTCACAGTCGAAATGTGCTAACAAAAGGCAAGTGCCTCCCCATAGTCAGAAGGCACTAGAAAAATGCAAGTGCCTCCCCACAACCAGAAGGTGCCACTGATTCTTTGCTCGTTGACCAGATTTGAATGATGTGGACGGTAGTGGCTGGTGTAGTTCTAGATCTACGTCATGCAAAGATAAATTGGAGATTGCACCAACATATGGAAATGTCTTACTGATGTCAGGCAAAGCATGAACTGAACAACAAACACGCCGCCATTAGAACATAACACCAGATGTCGATTGCATTTACCAGACTATCTTGATTTAGTCTAGGATAGATCGACTGTTGTAACTAATTCTATAATAGAAGTTCTATAGGTGTGTTATATAAACACACACAGATCGTTCTGAGAAATATATAGAAATAAAATAAAGATCCATTTAGACGTACAGAGATAAATTGCAGTGTGTTGACGAATATATTAAAGTTCCAGAAGTTCTAAGCACGTGTTTGATCGGGAAGAAGCTACTGGAGCCTGGGCCCACTCCAAGCTAGTATTTCTTCCCCATTTCCTTTTCATTTATTAATTTTAATTAGTTTATTGCTTTCATAAGAACGTTTGTTAGTTTATTAGTTCTAGCATTTGTAGTAGATTTATTTTCAAGAACGCGTACATGATTTATTTCCTATAGGTTTAATTTTGTTCTTCTTACGTAAATCATTGAGGAGTGCAGGAATGATTGACAAACCATTTCAAGAACACCCCCCGAAATGTAGGATTAGCAGATTCACCTCCAGTGGTATTGTAGTAACCTAATTTTGACTCTTCACAAGTTTACGAAGCTCCCTAGGTTGATAATTAAATGCATAGGCATGTGACAAAAATAGGAAACCATTCATCTTGTTTGGCCTGCAACATTTTGGCATCGTTGTCGGGGAAGCGTCTTAATTAGATTACTTACAATACCCTGAAACCTTCCATCTAACCTTGTATGAGTTCTTCGAGAAGAAGAGGACCTGACGGTCGCTTTATAAGAACTAATCCATCAGGACCTGAGTCGATCGAGCATTTTGGATTTGAGTTAGACTCGCCCGACCTACCAGCAGTCCATTGAAGTGAAGAACCACACTTTGTGCAAAGTGCCGCCTCATCCCATCAACAAGGGGACAAATGAATCATCATAAATCCCCTATTTAATAGGAATGCTCTAGAGGAAGCCCTATTATGGAAGGCTGTGGAGGATCAGACGATCTCACCAGACAACCTTAGAGCATTGACTCAGAAAGTTTTAAATGACCGAAAGGCCATAAACGCTACATTAGAAACCACATTTCTTGAAAAAATGGTAGATAACGATGAAGTCTCATCTGGCTTTAGTTTCCCAATAGAGGAGGAAGTAGGAGATACCAAAATGAAAAAAATATCCCCTGCTCACCTTCCATCCTTTAGAGGACACCCGACTGAGGACCCTGACCTATTTTTATTCAAGTTTGATGTTTTGTGCAGGTCTATGGATTACAAATCAAACATGCAAAAGTTGAAATTATTTCCTTCTACATTAGACGATGCAGCTCTGCGATGGTTCATCGATCCGGGAGACACACATCACCACCTAGGACCGGATGAAGAAGCTCTTTCTAGAGCAATATCAAGATTTTGGGAGAGCAAGAGACTCCAGGGAGGAGGTCCTGAGCATGACACAAATAGAAGATGAGTCTCTCAAGGAGTATTTGGAGAGATTCAGTTTTAATCTTCAATAACCCCCTCACTCGAAGCTATCTGATAAGTCCCTCAAAAGCATCTTCTTGAGGGGACTTACCAATGAGTCACTGGAGGATCTCAACATGATCTCTAGAGGTGATGTCTATCAGCATGCTATGGATGACATCTAGAAATTATGCCGAAACTACTCAAGAAGGCGAGGCAAAATCACCACCAAGACCATGAAGGTGACTGCTTCAGTCACCAAAACAAAAATAGGCAACATGCTGGAGGATTTGAAGAGCGAAATGCTCTCATCTCTAGCACTGCAGATGGATATGTTGCTGTTAGAAAATAAGAAACAATAAAATGATGCAACATTAGCCTATTTTTGCCCAAAATGCATAGGAAGGCATGCAAAGAATGCATGTCCAAAAAACAAGGTCAGCGTATGTGCAGTTTGTAGGCTAAATCATAAAACTCGATTGTGCCCACAACTTCCCAATAACCAGGAAGCAGCTGAGAGCACGGAGGCCTACTTCAAAGGCAATAGGAAGAGTTGGCCATAGCCCCCCATGGGGAATATACCAACTAGAATGCCATCATATGGGGGAGGGTCATACATGCACCAAGGACCCCCTCAACCACCTAATATGGGGTGGTGGGGACCATCACCCTAGACTAACGCACCCCCAATAGCATTTCCAAATCAATAGCCATGGATGCCATATCCATATCCTGGGTAGCAGTGGAGAGGCCACAATGCATGGAATCAGACTCCATAGAGTGCAGTGCCTGCTCACATCCAACAGAACTTACCAGCATTGCCAGCAACGAGACCTATGCAGCTACTAGCACAATCGACAACAAACCCGAACAATAGAGTAAATCAACCGACATACAACATAGAAGGTGAGATGTATCATATGTACAATATTCAGCTTAGATCAGGTAGGCATCTAGGAGAAGAGACACCGCCTCTGGTAGAAGAGGAAGAAGAAATAGTAGAGACACCTCCAATGGTAGAAGAGGAGGAAGAAATAGAGGAGACACCTCTGGTAGAAGAGGGAAAAGCACTTGAGAGAACGGAGGCTCCATTTCCTAGTCGGCTGTAAGAACAAAGAAAAACAACACAGCCAAAATTTGACATATTGTTGAGCTTGAAAAATCTCACGATGACAATCCCATTATTTCAAGCAATTCAAGATGTCCCCATTTACACCAAGGCAATTAGAGAAATGTGTCTAAGGATACTGGGATGAAAAGCTACCCAGACTATCAACGTCATGGGTAAACTGGCAGATCTAATGATGGGTGGAGCACGTCATCCGAAGTATGTAGATCTAGGCAACCCAGTGCTGACCATAAAAATTGGAGGACATTCCCTATCCAACACATTGGTTGACCTCGGGGCAACCATCAATGTGATGCCTCAAGAGACCATGCAGAGGTTGCAGCTCACGAACTTGAAGCCAACCACGACAGTGTTGTAGTTAGTCGATCCATCAACTGTGTTACCAAAAGGGATGCTGGAAGATGTGATCGTAATCGTCAGTGCATGGGAATATCCAGCCAATTTTTTAGTTTTGCAAACCAAGACCAGGCTGGGCGGTTACCCGCTCATTTTTGGGAGGCCATGGCTGGAAACAGCTGACGCTTACATCAACTATCGGGATGGGCTAATGACCATATCCAATGGGCAAAACATCAAAAGGCTGACCATTTCACCACCAGCTCAGTCTATGGACTCGGTAGAAGAACCCAGGATCACCGAGCATGGAACTACGGAGTTGTCCAAAATCTAGCTGATGATGACCCTGGAGGAGGTGGTAGAAGAGTATGAGGATGGTGCTATCATGGAGTTTCTCCATGGAGAATCGTCCACACCCACACCTGGATTGTCATTGACTGGCACCCAAGATCAACACATCCGTCAAATACACATTGGGCCAGGGAGGATATTAAACGTCAACAGCAGGTTGACACTCACACAGCTAGAAAAATTGGAAGAGAATCTGGTAAAACACCAGCAAGCATTTGCATGGGACTACGCAGATATGCATGGCATCATACCAAAAATATGTACCCATCGGATATATTTAGATGACCAGGCAACTCCTAGTTGGCAGCCACAGAGAAGGATGAACCCAACAATGAAAGACATTGTCAGAGAAGAACTACATAAACTTTTGGCTATCGAATTCATATATCCGATTTCTGACAGTGAATGGGTATCACCATTAGTGGTGGTCCCCAAAAATAATGGGAAATGGCGGATCTGCATGGACTACCGGGCATTGAACAAGGTGACTAAGAAAGACCACTTCCCACTCCTGTTCATCGATCAAGTCTTGGACACACTCTTAGGAAGAAAATACTTCTCCTTTCTGGATGGTTTCAGTGGTTACAACTAGATCCAGATAGGGGAAGAAGATAAAGATAAAACAACGTTCACCTATCCATGAGGAATGTTTTCCTATAAGGTATTGCCTTTTGGACTATGCAATGCACCGGCCACCTTTCAAAGGGCGGTGCTTAGCATATTCTCTGATATAATAGGATATGGGGTGGAAGTATACATGGATGAATTCACCGCCTATGGAGAAACCTTCGAGGAGGCAATGACAAATCTAGAAAGAGTGCTCGACAAGAGCAAGGAAAATCATTTGTCCCTAAGTAATGAAATTTTTTTTATGATGATGCAAGAAGGCATCGTGTTGGGACACCACCTCTTTGCGAAAGGAATAAAAGTAGACAAGAGGAAGATCGAGGTCATCAAAGACCTACCTAGCCCCAAAACGTAGAAGGAGGTAAGAAGTTTCCTTGGATCAGCCGAGTACTACCGGCGATTTATCATCGAATTTAGTAAGATTGCCAAACCACTACACACCCTACTTTCTAAGGATGTAGAGTTCAATTCAATGGGATATTGCAAAGAAGCGTTCCAATTGCTGAAATAAAAATTGATATCTGCACCAATCTTGAGACAACCAAATTGGGCCATACCATTCCATATTTACTATGATGCATCTAACAGTGCAATCGGAGTAGTCCTCGGGTAGAAATACAACAAAGAATTTTATGCCATCTATTATGTCAGTAAAAACTTAGTAGGAGCAGAGCTCAACTATACAGTGACAGAAAAATAATTTCTTGCAGTTGTCCATGCAATAAACAAATTCCACCACTATATAACGGGATACAAGGTCTTCATCCATACATACCACGTGGCTATCAGGTATCTGATGAGCAAGCCGGCCATTGGTGGCAGAATTATTAGATGGCTATTGCTATTGCAGGAATTTGACATCACTATAGTCGATAAACTGGGCAAGGACAACATCATGGCAGATTTTCTATCCAGATTGATACCAGCAGATCATCAAGTAGTGGAAGATTAGTTTTTGAATGAACATCTATTCGCTATTAGTGAATAGACTCTATGGTATGCAGACAACCAATTACTTGGCCATCGAAAGGACCTCACCTGCTCTCTCCTACCAAGAAAAGCAGGCAGTCATAGAGAAGAGCGCATCATTCCTTTGGATGGATGGTCTCCTATTTAAAATAGAATGGGACCAAATTATAAGAATATGCATAGCAGAACAAGAGTTTTCAAAAGTGCTCAAGGCATGTCATGATGAGCCATGTGGAGGACACTTTGTAGGGAAACAAACTGCCTACAAAATCCTGCAGGCTGGGTATTTTTGGCCCACTCTGTTCAAGGACGCGATAGCATATACCAGCAAGTGTGACGAGTGCCAAAGGATGGGTAGACCAACCCACCGAGATGAAATGCCCCTGCAGCCCCAGGTACACCTGGAACCTTTTGATAAATGGGGTATGGACTTCGTGGGACCATTTAATCCACCTTCGATGGGAAGGAGGTTTATTTTGGTCTACATAGATTACGTCACCAAATGGGTGGAAGTGCAGGCATTAAGAGACAAAGGAAAGAACGGTCATCGATTTCTTATTTGTCCATATTTTCACATGATTTGGGGTTCCTCGGGAGATAACAACAGACCAAGGGCCCCAATTCACCTCCAAATTGATTGAGGAGCTGATGGAGCAGTAGAGAGTTTGGCACAATAAAACCACGCCCTACCATCTGCAGGTGAACGAGCAAGTAGAAGTGACAAACAAGGAGATAGAAAACATCCTAACAAAAACCGTGTAGCAACATAAGAAATATTGGGCCACATGGTTGCTGGAGGCAGTTTGGGCATCCAACACCACATGGAAATCCACCACAGGATGCACACCTTTCCAACTGGTCTATGGAAAAATTGTGATGATGCCCATCGAGTTTGAAATCAAAACTATGAGGATAGCTTCAGAATTAAATTAGAGCTTGGACAAAGCTCAAAAACAAAGGATTCACCAGCTAGATCAGCTGGACAAAATCTGACTGGATGCTTTGTAGAGGACAAAGATTATATAGAAGCAAAGAAAGAAGTGGCATGATAACCACATCAAGCTGAAGAAGTTCCAGGTAGGGGAATGGGTACTGTTGTATGATTCCCAGTTCTAGGAAAGGAAGGGCAAACTTATGTAGAAGTGGATGGGGCCATATGAGGTGGCAGAGCTCATTAGGAACAGGGCGGTGCGTGTTAAGACAATTGATGGTAGCCACACCATGTTCACAATCAATGGCCATCAACTACACCCCTATAATACATCCAAAATGTTACAGGTGGAATCCAGAGTAGGCGTGGGGGAGACCCCATCTTGCTATATCTAGACCGAACTCTCATACGTGAAATGGTGGGCACAAAAGTGCTCACCCAAAATTTTTTAGTTAATATAGTTTTTTTTGTAATGTGTGTTTTTACAGGGACGACGCCCGCATGCAAGCTGTAGGCATCCTAATCCAGGGCCTAACAGGCACGAAACACATCTAACTGCATTTATTTTCCTTTCTTTTTTGGCTGCTTTTTGTAGGTGGAGGACCTGACAGCACGAGGGATAGGTATCTGGGAAACCAGGCCTGATTCGGCTCAGCATTCCGACACCGGCTCGTAGGTAGAATTTGGGCTGTGTGAAAAACTGGGAAAGCTTGATCACCCCTTTTCCGGTCAAATCGCCATCCAGAAGAAGGCGCCTTACTACAACCAAAAGGTGCCAAGTCTAGAAGAAGGTGCCTTACTACACCTGAAAGGTGCCAAGTCCAGAAGAAGGCACCTTACTACATCCAAAAGAAGGTGCCAAGTCCACAAGAAGGCGCCTTACTACACTCGAAAGGCACCCATCCAGAAGAAGGTGCCTTACTATATCTAGAAGAAGGTACCAAGTCCACAAGAAGGCACCTTACTGCACCCGAAATGCGCCCATCCAGAAGAAGGTGCCTTACTGCACCCAGAAGGCACCAAGTCTAGAAGAAGGCACCTTACTGCATCCAAAAGAAGGTGCCAAGTCCATAAGAAGGTGCCTTACTACACCCGAAATGCACCCATCCAGAAGAAGGTGCCTTACTGCATCCAAAAGAAGGTGCCAAGTCCACAAGAAGGCGCCTTACTGCACCCGAAAGGTGCCCATCTAGAAGAAGGCACCTTACTGCATTCAAAAGGCACCAAATCGAAAGACAATGCCTTCCATCCATTCAGAAGTTCTATTAAAAAAAATAAAATAAAAAATAAAAAAAAATATACATATGTAGGCACCTTCTGTGGCAGGAAGGCACCAAGTCTTAAAAAAAAAAAAAAAAATCCAGCCGAATATGCCTTCCAACATCAAGAAGGCAAATTCATCCAGCCGAGACGCCTTCCAACATCAGGAAGGCACATTCATCTAGCCGAGACGCCTTCCAACATCAGGAATGCGCATTCATCCAGCCGAATACGCCTTCCAACATCAGGAAGGCACATTCATCAAGACGAATGCCTTCCAACATTGGGAAGGTGCAAACCAGAAGGAGGTGCCTCCCACATTGGGAAGATGCATGCAAGCAAAAGTGCCTCCCATAAATCAAAGGCACCTTGTAGCACCGAAAGGCGCATTCGTTCGAAGAAGAGCACCGACAACGTTGAAAAGGTGCTACAAGGACACCATCCACATGGGAAAGGTACCAAAGAATGCCTCCCACGTGCAACATTTACATCTATCGAATGCCTCGAGTGGAATGAAGCATCACATGAATGAGTGGCATCAAAGGACCATACCCCTCCCTTGTGTCACAAGTCAAAAAATTAGTGGCTACCACGATGGCTGGAATGATGAATTAGGTACGCGCATACTAAATCAAATCATTTATATAATTATTTATAAATACGCAATACCGAAAAAGATACCACCGTCATAGAGATCGTATCCCCCCATAGCCGAAATCGCATGCCAATGATAGGGCGTCTTCCATAACTGCTAGGGTTAGGCGTCTTTTCTATAAGAAGGCACCTTCCTGAAGAAGGAAGGATAGAAAAAAATATACAATAGCAGAAGGCGCCATGGGAGGAAGGTCCAAGAACCACGCGATCAAGAAGAATGAACCCAGTGAGACTGATGGGATCAGAGGGGCAGTGAAGACCCAATTTGAAGTCGAGGGGTGGCTCGAATACTGCACCCTGGTCAGTCAGGGCTAGGACATGGATGCAGCTATAGAATTTGCTGCCTCTTTGAAGGGCAATTCTAGTCACCCCTGAGTTCATCTCACAGGCGACTGGATTGCCTCTCACAGGGGAAGATTGCCAAAACCACTATAAAAGGGAATTGGAGGAAAGATATAGGAGAATTGCTCAGCTCGAGCAACTAGTCTGGCAGTTGCAGGAGGAAAATCAAATGCTCCAGGACAGAGGAACAAGACAGAAGGCATCTCAGACTGATTAGGCAGATTAAGTGCCGATGAACTCTCCCACATCTGTCGAATGAGTATTCTCTTTGAGGGAGATTCGATCGGATGCCCAACAGAGTAGCCCAGAGGCAGGGGAGGATTCCTCTATTTTTAGGGGTGAAAAGAAAAGAAGTCCTACCATGCCCCCTATCATTGTCCTGAGTGACACAAAGCAGGATGAAGGTCTCTAGCAATAGATAAGACCAGAGGATAAGGTGGACCTCCCCAGGCCTAAAGAAGGAGAAGAGCCTGAGGGGTCAACACCAGGTAGACAAGCGAACAAAGGATCACCCCCAGAGATAGCAGCACAACCGATCCTTCAGAGAAAGGAGAAGTCCTTGAAGGAGAAAGGAGAGACCCCTGTCCAAGCCATCGCATTTTCTATAGAAGCCAAGGCAAAGAGGCCCAGGATGGCTCGACAAAAGGCAAAAGTGACCTTCGCTGACTTCGAAGAGGACAAATGGGACATGCAACCATTCGCTGAAAGGCAAAAATATTTCGAGCAGTGGTGCAATGAAATGAAAGTAGCCAAGGAGGCCAGGAAGGCATCCTCGAGGGTAAAAGGAGATTTTAGCATCTGCATCAATCCGCCAGAAGACATCCAGTTTTGGGACATCTATGGTTCATCCCAAGGGCGGCCTTCTATGATGAGGAAGTACTTGGAATGGTGGGGAGTATATGGCCCACAATTGGAGGCCACTGCGATTACAAAGGAGAATGCAGGGCTTACCCCTAAAGCGACCAAATTATACAAGGCCCAAGTAGTGCCTTCCAGAGGGGATAACTCGGATATCCCTCTGGCAGTGGTCAGACCTCCAGACACCAACCTCTGGCAAGCTGTCGAAGCTGCATTTCAATCGACAGGAACAACGCTAGCTAGACCACCACCAGTAGTAGCCAGAACAAGAAGAGGACAGTTGACAGCCATAGTTTCCCATAGGCAAAGGCAAACCACAGCTTCAAATGCCAGCACAAAAAGATAGACTTGGGCCACAGGGGCAACAGAATCCTCCAAGAGATGGCGATGATGAAAAGTTAGAGGGCTACCTACAGCTTGGATGCCATGAGGGTGTGGCATATGTTAGGCATGGGGGGATGATGAGCACTAGAAATGCTCATATTTTGCACATATTTCTTTGATCAATATGCGATTGTATAATAAGGATTGTATACTTTTATGAATGATTATATAGATATTTGATATAATTATGCGTGTTATCTAATTTGTGTGTTTTTAGTATGTTTTGTGGAATTGTAGTTGATTTAGTTAGATTTGGAACGGTCAAGGTCCTTTTGATGGACCTGGCACTTTATTTCATCGGGGGTTAATGAAGAGAACACGAGTGCCTCCTTGCAGTCGAAAGGCACCAACTAAATACGAGCACCTCCCTATAGTCGGAAGGTGCCAACTGAATACGAGTGCCTCCCTATAGTCGAAAGGTGCCAACTGAATACGAGTGCCTCCTTGCAGTTGAAAGGTGCCAACCGAATACGAGCGCCTCCTTGCAGTTGAAAGGTACCAACTGAAGACGAGCACCTCCCTATAGTCAAAAGGCACCAACTGAATGCAAGTGCCTCCCTGCAACTGGAAGACACCAACCAAAGACAAGCACCTCCCCATAGTCAAAAGGCGCTAACAAAAGGCAAGCGCCTCCCCACAGTCGGAAGGCGCTAGCAAAAGGCAAGTGCCTCCCCACAACTAGAAGGTGCCACTGATTCTTTGCCCATTGACCAGATTTGAATGATGTGGATGGTAGCGGCTAGTGCAGTTCTAGCTCTACGTCATGTAGAGCTAAATTGGAGATTGCACCAATGTATCGAAACGTCTTACTGATGCCAAGCAAAGCATGAACCGAACAACGAACACGCCACCATTAGAATAGAATTCCAGATGTCGATTGCATTTACCAGACTTTCTTGATTTAGTCTAGGACAAATCGATTATTTTAACTACTTCTGTAACAGAAGTTCTACGGGTGTGTTATATAAACACATGCAGATCGTTCTGAGAAATATATAGAAATAAAATAAAGATCCATTTAGATGTACAGAGATAAATTGTAGTGTGTTGATGAATATATTAAAGTTCCAGAAGTTCTAAGTGCGTGTTCGATCGGGAAGAAGCTGTTGGAGCCTGGGCCCACTCCAAGCCAGTATTTCTTCCCCATTTCCTTTTCATTTATTAATTTTAATTAGTTTATTGCTTTCATAAGAACATTTGTTAGTTTATTAGTTCTAGCATTTGTAGTAGATTTATTTTCAAGAACGCGTACATGATTTATTTTCTGTAGGTTTAATTCTATTCTTCTTACGTAAATCATTGAGGAGTGTGGGAATGATTGACAAACCATTTCAAGAATGCCCCCCAAAATGTAGGATTAGCAGATTCACCTCCAGTGGTATTGTAGTAACCTAATTCTGACTCTTTGCAAGTTTACGAAGCTCCTTGGGTTGATAATTAAATGCACAGGAATGTGACAAAAATAGGAAACCATTCACCTTGTTTGGCCTGCAACAATCCCCTACATATTTTAAGGCTTCAACACCCCTACCATGAAACATCATCACCATTCATGGTAGCCTCACACATCAGCTATGCAATACCCCTACCAGGCTATCCATTTTTGATCTATTATAGCAATCTCAACCCCATCATGAGGCATTGAATGACATCCTTCGATCCATTGACCTTGAAACTCATGACACCAATGCCTTTGTGAATTTTATAGGGAACATACCCCATTGCATGCAGCCATCCATCAGTTTTCATGACCATGAGATTACCAAACTCGTGGGTGAGGGAGCTGATCCTCCCCTCCATATCCAGGCAACTATCAATGACATCACCTACAAGTGTGTCCTCATTGATACAGGTTCTTCCATTAGCATCATCTCCACTACTGCTCTTCATCACCTACACATTCCACCTACCCACTTCACCATGCCATCGCTCGACCTTCACGCTTTCGATGGTTCTATGCGATCCATAGTAGGTTCTATCATCCTACCTATCTATGTAGGCATTAGGACCATCTCCATTTTATTCCATATTATTCAAGGTGAGATGCAATACAATATCTTATTAGATGGCCATGGATTAGAGACATGCAATGTGTTCCTTCCACCTTGCATCACTATCTCAAGTATGTGTATGATGGACTCATCCATTGTGTTCCAGCTGATGGTGACCCATTCAAGTTTTGCAACATCACTGACCTCCCACTAGGACCTTCATCATATTCTACATAGGTCCTCCCTATTCCTTCGCATCATCAGGTAGAGACCTCTACATCTTCTCCCATAACTGTTTCACCTCCGCATAGCTCATCAGGGACACCTACACATCCCCTTGCATCTTCTTCTCACATACCTTCATCCTCCTCTATGGATCCCCATCCTCCATCCATACCCTTCTCTCCACCTTCCTCATGGCCTCCTCCTCCCTCCCAGCCTTCTTCTTCCATGAATCCACCTCTCATGTCTATACCTTTTTCACCACCATATTTGTGGCCTCCCACTTCATCTCATCCATCTTCCTCCATAGAGCCCCTTATCCTCCCTACTCTGCAAACACCCCCACTTCCCTTTCATCCTCGACCTCGATCTTTCACATCTTCTCATAGCCCGACACCTAGGCCTGCTCCCCCACTTCGCAGTTTCCACATGCGGGTCATCCAATCCCTTCCACTATGATCGAATGTCATGATTGGGAGCAACGAGCCTCTCACCTCGATGACCAATTATTTCATCTCTCTACCACTACTATCTATGATTCCCAACTCTCATCTTCATCCTCTGATTTAGACTCACCACCTCATTCACCACCTTGTACGTCACCCCAAGTCTCCATTTTTATGATGAACTCTGGCCCAAGTGAATACAATGTTCATGATGCTCACGTGCATCCTCCTATGATCCAATCTACCCATGATTTTGGTCATCCTTTAGCCTCAGTGCTAACCATTGGTACTATCTTTCCCCTAGGTCCACTGAAAAATCGTACCAACTTCATCTACGTAGGTTTGGACTCATCATTCCAACTAGCTGTACCCTTACCACTGCAATCTAGTTTTTGTGGTACCTTAGACCACATGTCCAACCCACACTTTACCTTACGCTACCTTTGATATTTCCATTGGCATGGATTTGGACTAGGATGTTATGAGCAAGGCTTACAAATGCCTATCAACCCTCGCATTCAATTACCCATCAATAAATCTAGGCTAGGATATCACCCTACAATCATCCATACGCTCAAAGATGAGATTCAAGATCTCTTCCTGAATCCTCCATCGATTCCTACACACTCATTGGAAGAATATATCGATGCTGACATCCTAGATGAGAGTCCTTCTCCTCATTCTATCATCAACATTCCATGCACCTTCTTCCAAAAAATACCATTTTTTGACACTACTACCGCTTCTGCATTGATGAGCTAGTCAATAAATTTGCTGCCCTTTCCCTCACAACGCCTTACTCAGAGTACATTTCTTTACCTCCCCCTCCATCACCTATGCATTCATTCATGCATCCACCTCATCGATGATAAACTCATCATTCTATAACTTGATCTTGTTCTCCACCCATGGTGCTATGCCCATCATTAAATCTACCATATCATTCACACACTCTTGAGTCTTCATCTTTAGACTCGTCATCTAACACCATCTCCACTACTTTCATTAACATGGTTGACATTGATTTATTCTCCCCACTTTGGTATACCTCTCCTACGGATCACACCGAGGCACCAAATCTAAACTTCATTGATTTCACACACATCTCCCCTACACCTTCTTCACAGGACTTCTTACTATCGTCACCCATCCTATGTGCTACCAATGTACCTTCACCGTCTACTCCACCCCACATCCCATGGGTCAATCATATGGATGTATACCTAGATGATGAATTTGATTTACTTGAGGCTATCGATGACCTCCATCTTATTCCTATCCCTACCCAACTTCAAGATGGTTCCCACATGCTTGTAGAGGACACTATCGACATCGACATTGGTGATGATCTTGACAATCCCCATATCATTAAACTTGCCACCAGCCTCTCCTTAGAGGAATGCACCTCATTCACATATTTCCTTAAAGAATATATCATAGTTTTTCCTGGTCCTACATGGACATGCCTGGACTTGATCCTGCATTAGTAGTTCACAACCTCACTCTTGATGGGGATGCCAAACCCGTTAAGCAAAAATTACGATGCATGCATCCTACCATTGCTTTAATGGTAAAATCAGAGCTCCAAAATCTCCTCGATGTAGGGTTCATACAACCCATTGATTACCCAGAGTGGGTGTCCAACATGGTCCCAATACCCAAGCCTTCCGATGAAGTTCATGTTTGCACTAATTTTAGAGATTTGAACAAAGCTTATCCCAAGGATAACTTTCCCCTCCCAAACATCAATTCACTAGTCAATTCCATCATAGGCCATAAAATGATATCCCTCATGGATGGATTTTTTGGTTACAATCAAATCAAGATCAATCTAATCGATCAACACAAGATATCTTTCACAACCCCCTGGGGGACCTTCTATTATAAGGTCATGCCCTTTGGCCTTAAGAATTTGGGGCAACTTATCAGCATGCCATGAATTACATTTTCCATGACTACATGCATAAAATCATGGAGGACTACATCGATGACCTCATAGCTAAATCAAAGGAATGCTCGCAACACCTTGCCGATCTTCATAAGATCTTTGATCACCTTCTTGAACATAATGTGCATCTCAACCCAAAGAAGTGTGTCTTTGGTGTCACTTCGAGTAAGATCTTGGGGTTCATTATCTCCCAACAAGGCATTGAAGTAGACCCCAACAAATTCAAAGCCATCATCGAGATACCTCCACCCATAAATATCAAACAACTACATAATTTACAAGGCAAAATTCAATCCATTCATCATTTCATTGCCCAATTATCTAATAAATGTAAACCATTTAACCACCTTCTACAAAAAGGGGTTACCTTCAAATGGGATACCAACTATCAACAAGCCTTTGACTCCATCAAAGCCTACCTCACATCACCACTAGTTCTATCTCTACCACATCCACAATTATCATTCCTCCTATACATTTTTGCTATAGATTTTATAATTGGAACATTATTAGCTTAGAAGAACACCCTCAATCATGAACAAGCCATCTATTATATCAATCATACATTGGTCAGCTATGAAACATGATACACCTACATGGAGAAGCTATACCTCATTGTAGTCTTTTCTACACAAAAACTATGATATTACATGCTTAACCATACCATATTTGTCATTGCTCATGATAATCCATTACGCTATATGATGAACAAGAGTTACCATAACTCTCACACTACTAAGTGGATTATGCTTCTTACCAAATTTAACCTTAAATTCATTTCCTAAAAGTCCATCAAGGGATAGGTCATCGCAGACCAACTAGTTGAGGCTCCATTGCCTAACAACCATCCCCTCCTCATTCAACTTCTTGATGATTCCATATTTCATATCACTAAAGCTGAGGAATATGTCAAACCTGATGTACCAACTAATCTAACACTCTTCTTCGATGGCTCCCATTGCACTCACATTGGGGGTGCTGGAATCATATTTTTCACACCTGATGGAGAACCTCTCCCATTTTCTTTCAAATTAGGGTTTCCTTGCACAAATAACAACATCGAATATGAAGCCCTAATTCTTGGTTTGAAATAGGCACTCTCTATGCACATTAGATGCCTTCAAATCATTGGTGACTCCCTTCTCATCGTAAATCAAGTCAAGGAGATCTAGAAATGTCATTTCCTAATACTCCAACAATATAAACAAATCACTCAACAACTACTTGCCCAACTTGAGTGGTATGACATCGAGGTCGCTCCTCACTCGTCCAACTATTTTTTTGACACAATGGCTTCCTTGGGGTCTTTAATACCACAAAACCCCTCTCTGACATGACACATGTGTCCATTCATACCTTGACATGATCCACTATTGCACCTCCATCCTCCATCGATGATGATGGCATCCATGTCATCCAAACTAAACTACATGATCCTTGGTTTTCTCATATTAAGGATTATATCAAACTAGGCTTCCTACCTTGTGACCTACCACATGCTCACCATCGAGCATTCAAACAAAGGGTAATACATTACACACTATTAGGGGACATCCTTTACCACCGTAGTCATGATGGCATCCTTTTACATTGCCTAGAAGCCACATGAGGCTCAATGAGTAGTTCAAGAGACCCATGATGGAACTTGTGGTGGCCACTTCAGTGGCATGGCCATCACTAAATGCATTTTATGCATGGGCTACTATTGGCCCAAAATGGAGCATGATTATTGTGAATACATCAAATGGTGCATCAAATGTCAACAACATGCTAACCTCACACACTTACCTTCACAAGCACTCCAACCCATCCAATCCATGTGGCCCTTCTCACAATGGGGCCTAGACCTTATTGGCCAAATCTTACCTGCTTCCTCGAGCAATCATAAGTTTATCATCACTGCCACCAAATATTTTACAAAGTGGGTCGAAGCTATCCCACTTGTTCAAACAATGGAGAGCCAAAATCATGGTATTCATCACTGACCATATCATCTATCACTTTGGAATTCCCTCACAAATCATCTTCAACAATGGCACCCCTTTCAAAAACAAAATTATCCATGCACTATGCACCAAATTTAACATTCACCATAGCTTCTCTACCCCATACTACCCACAGGGTAATGGCTAGGCTGAAGCTACTAACAAAACCATCTACGCTATCCTTCAAAAAATAGTCATAGAATCTCATCGTGATTGGCATACTCAAATTCCATTAGCCTTGTGGGCCTACCACACAAGCATCCATACTCCTACTGGGGCAACACCCTTTTCTTTGGTTTATGGTGTCGAAGCCATTATACCCCTAGAACTCGAGATACCTTCTCTTCGCATCTCTATGAAGGACTTCATTGATGATGACACCGCTCATCAAGCTAGGTTAGACCAATTAATGCTCTTAGATGAGCATCACATCCATGCCATAGAGCACACACATGTTTATCAAGACCATCTTCATCATGCCTATGATAGTAAGGTACACCAACATAAATTTTAGATCGATGACCTAGTTCTCAAAGAGAACCAACAAATCACTAGTCAACCCCATCAATAGTGAGATAAATTCACCCCAAATTGGTTGGGTCCTTACATTATCACACACAAATTTAGTTATGGCACCTATCGATTGGCCAACCTCGAAGGACTTGTAGAGCCTGAACCTATTAACATTATTCACCTTTGCACATTCAATGCCTAGCTAGCCTAGGTACACATCACCAGTGGTTGCACATACTATCATCATTATGTTGTATATATCACCTCACTCACACATTCACACCCCATGTTGCACTACACACACACTTTGCACTTTCTATTACATGATAGAAATACTTTTGTTTTATATATCATTTTTATGCTTTTGGTATCTTTTGTCTTGCAGGTTCATGATCCTCAACCATGACACCTTCGTAGAGACACATTGCTTTAGATCTATACTTTTAGCATTCCACCACTCCATCATGCAAGACCTTTTGACACTCCCTCTAGTACCGATCACCCCAATCGATCTTGCAATGCCACCTAGCCCCATCCATGTTCATCAATCATCCATTTCATCACATTCAACTCATGAGACATCACCTCAACCTCACTCACTAGACCATAGGGATTCCTCCTATTCTCCTTACTCTAATGATAGTCATATTTCCCTCTCCTCCTTTGTGGATAAGGAGGAACATTCCCACCCACCATACCCTCATGCACGAGGCTCATCCCCTCCTCCATTAGTTGATGAGTGAGATCCTTATCTACTAGTCTCTTCAGCTCGATGACCTCCACTTCACTATTTTCCTCCTAATAAGGGAAATTCACCTACTCACTTACAGTCCTTAGGATTACCTCCACCCCTATCGAGTGGGATGTCACCTTATGACCAATCCCTTCACCAACATATTTCCTAGGCTGGCCCTTCACGTGCTCACCCATCTCAGCCACATCACTCCATACAACCATCCCATGCACCACCCATTCTCCAAACACCCCCATCCCCATTCTATGGTATTCCACTTTAGCCTGCTCCACCACCAACTCACCAATTCCAATCTCCTCCTCCTTCCCCTCATTCATTCTCATATCCACACCCATATCCCAACCCCATTATTACACTAGAATCCCACTCCCCACCTACCTCGATTCCATCACCCCCACATCTCGATATCCAATAGATTCTCTCCCACCTTGACAACCTTGAGTTACACTTGAGTCATTATCAATGTCATTCCCCTCCATGCCATTCTACCATGACCCATGTTCCCTCACCTTCTTCCATTCCTATGCCTCACTCCCACACACATCCCCCACTAGATTCTAGGGCCATAGTCCAACCACTCAGGCCTACCCCACATCCTTTGCACTCATCACCACCCAAGCCATACATTTATCCCACACCTATACTTTCAGAGCCACTCTCTCACATATTTCACCAGTTGATGCATGCAGAACTCCTCGAGTTACCAAAAATCCATCCCATCGACCCCCTTCACCCCAAGCCAAGGAATTACAAGGAAAACCAATTCTACATTTACCATCGACAATCGGGGCATGACATCGACCACTACCACACTTTTGAAAGCCTCATCAATAACATGGTAGATGGCACACTTCCTCCATGATCCACACACACCACACCTCCTAGAGTTTTGAGCACTACACCTCCTCCCATTCCTTACCCCATGCCTTCACATGAGTCCTTCACATCGACACCCCATTATTTCTAGTAGTTATCCAACTACACAAATTACCAGAATCCTGGTCATATCACCATGTCACCTAGTCATTCATGACCTGATCTTCACCATTTCACATACTCTTAGATTACCTTCCTATTTATCTTATTTCTCCTATTCTTCTTGTTATCCTACATTGTTGTATGGTCATGCTTCGAGCGACTACATACCTATGCTAGAATTCATTTTTTTCTTTCTCCCTTTATTTCTATTATCCTGCATTATTGTATGGTCATGCTTCGAGTGGCTACATACCTATGCTAATTCTATATTTTCTTCTTCTTCTTCTCCTCTTCCTCCTTTCTTTATTTCCTTCAGTTCTCTCCATTGCTCTTCCCTCATTTTCACTTTCTCCACCATCTCTCTTAGCTTCCCACTTCCCTCATTCTTGTTGATTGCATACATTTTCTCATTTGCATTCCTCCCTCACATTTTTTACACCACCCACATGTTGGGGCAACCATTACCACTACTCCCTCTTCTCATCATCTCTCCCCACATCTATTTCTTCTGAAATAGCCTCCAATCTCATCTCGTTGAGTTTCATAGATTTCCTCTTGTAGATATTTTCCTTGCATGCTATATCTCTCATATTGCATCCATTACATATACACATCACTCCTCTTTTTACATTTTTATTCATGCTTGTACATTCCCCCTATAGAAATGCACTCATGATAGGATTAAAAACATGCACTTGTTAGCATCACCACTTGGATGTCCACTCCTCTTCTCAAGATTACAGATTATATAGTGATTAGCATGATTTTGATCACTCACTAGTTAAGTCAATCAAATCTCACCTCTAATTGACAAGTTCTTACACTTCTTACAACTTTCTTTGGTTGGTTCAACTTCTTTCAGGGACCATTCACACATGTCATATTTTTAAGCAAATTTTGAGTCTAGGGAAGACAACACCTTGCATAGATATCACCATCTAGAGAATGGTTTCCCCTACTCATCCTATCATTTGCATGATCAAAATATGACTTGGGGATAAACAAAGGGATAAGCATAAGCAAAAATAAAAAATAGGTAGAAAACAAAAGATAATGCCCACATTCCAAAAAAAAAAAGAGAAGAAAAGAAATGAAAAAGAGTACCACAACAAGAGAATCAAAATAATGAGGGGTAGAAAACAAAAGAAAAATCCTCCAAGAGCACTACTATTATGCTTGGTCTCCTTTGGTCCTTCGGTTTAAAATAACATCACGGGATGATTTCCATCACCAGCAATAGGCTCTAAGCACCTGCCTGCCAGTGGAATAGTCTTACAAGTGGTGACATATCTATCACATTAGCGACCTTATTTTGTATAGATCATTATGCACTTGTGGATGAGCTAGCTATTTTGGCTATGTTTACAATGGGTTAGTCCTACCTCCCTCAAAATGGATAAATGAACATCACTCTTCGCACACACTGGTCCCTGATAGACTTTGATCCAGTCAGATTAGTTATGAGTTGTAGTCGAACCTTGTTCAGTTTCTCATGAGGTTTGATTGCTATAACTATGATAGTCAAGATTATTGCATAATCCCATATACCATCCTACATCCCTAAGATAACGAAATGGATCACATTACCACCAGTTCTATTATGATACAAGTGCTTCCTATACGCATTTCATCATACACATACATGCATCATTGCATCTATTTTACATTCATGCATTTACATTACATCATTCCACATTACATCTAATCTAAAGTGATATCATTCTCCTACATTTTACCATAGGCATACATATACATTCATCATACATTCACCTACCAATATTCTACATTAACACATACACGTAATGAGAAATCACACATTCATTCACATCAAATCATAACACGTGAATATAAAGTCACAACAAAAAAATCATATATATATATTACAATAAAAATTGCACTCAGGCTACAAAAATAGATTTCATCCATCATACATTGTAGCCCTGCTACTCGCTAGGAGTCTCACCACTCCCCTCCTAAGCCACTATCACCTGCTCCACCCTACATGCCTCTCATACCCCACTCGACTCTAGAAATACCTCCACCACCTATGCTACCATAGACACTACTACCCTATCCACATATGGGGTAGCTCCCACTACCTGAGACACCACTGGTACTACCATCCTTAGCTCCCTTGACACTATCAATGGAGCACTCCATCGACTCTACTATGAATGCATATATGTCCATGATCATGATCTCAATCTCGACCATGACCCACCATAATCTAGAATTGCATACCCAAATGAAATCAAAACAACCTCACAATCCCTCCTCTCTATACAACCTTGACACATCCTCATTTTCTCACCATAAATGATCCACCTCCACCCTCAAAGCAGCCATCTCCACCATGACCTACTCTACTACCCCCACATGATCGACCTCCTCTCATACCTACTACTACCTCTCTATATCAACACATAGATCTACCACCTCTACCTCATGCACTACTCAAACCACATCCATCTCACCCTACGCTCACTACACCATAGCAATCTCTACCCTCAATCTCTCCTCAACCACCATCATCTCTACAACCCGATGATGTAGATCCTCCACAATATTGACATACCTCCCCTACTCTACCTCAAGCTATCCTCATAGCTCCTCACACCTCTCCTCTAACCCCCATCATTCCTCCCTCCATTTCCCTAGATCTAGAGCCCAATCTATCTCACTCTCATGTAATCTCCCCTCTAGATCTTGTACCCTCTCCCTCAGTATCACCAACTCCTCCTGAGCATCAATCCTCTCCTATATATCAAATGGTATGTCCACCATATCTCTAGCATCATCCTCCTCCATCATCACCATATCTCCCTAAGGAGATCCTACTAATACATCAACTACCATACCACCACCCTCCTCCTCCATAGGCACTACATCATCCAAGGGTTGGCCTACATCATTGGCCTATCGATCTGGTGATCTCACAATAGGAATCCTAGACCCATCATCTCGATGTCACCTCTACCATCGAAGAGGCTCCTCTATCTCATCCTTCGATCCTACATCTGGCATAGGTCCACCTCCCCCTGGTACCTATCCCACTATTACAGGTAATCCTACCATTAGTTGCACCTAGCCATCAATCACTCCAACTCCTAGTTCCCACCTCTATGTGGCCCACCATGCATCATACTCAAGAGTCATCCCTACATCATCCACATCTAAAATCACCATCGATGGATCCCTCTCAACACCCAAGGGAGGCACTACAGGTCGCATCCCTAGATCACCCTACCTCCTCCATATCACAACAAGTGCACTAGGTCTCCCCTACCATAACCCGAACTGATGCATGACCCTACTGAAGGGGAAGAACTCTACCTATCACACATACCACCCTACTACCCATCACCCTCGATGAATCACCCCCAACTACTCAGCATCCTTCTCCCACACTACCCCACCCTTCCAAGGCCTCCACTAAATATGCTTAGGCTCCAAATCACCTAACTATCTCCTCCAAAACAAGTAATCACCCTCATGTCCCCTCTTCATACCCTTCTCCATATCTATATACCACCTCAAGGTGTAAGGTACAAATTCACCCATCAACTCATGAGCACTATATGGCAACAACACTAGCTACTCTACCACAATATGCTCCCATACCCAAACCTACAGCAATGGGCTCCAACTCAAGCCCATCCACCCCACTCACACTACATCGTGCAACTCCCTATACACATGTGCCAATAATGTAGGAGCCCATGCAAACACTACCTCATGCTCTACCATCTCACATACTACATCCATCATATTCTAGGAGAACTTCACTCCTGAGGTATCTAGTAGAGCATATGTAGATATCATAAGCATCACCGTGCAATGATGATCAGACAACATCTTTTGATACCAATAGTACTCATAGTCCACCCCCTTCTCAAATCGTACCTCCCCCCACTTCACACCAAATGTGCACTGCAATACCTCCTTCTACGTACCATCTATTGCTACCCTCACTAGAATACCCTCTATCAGTAGTTTGTAAATTCTATATATATCCTCCAACGTAATGGTCATCTCACCTATGGGAAAGTGAAAGGTGTTCCTGTCTAGATCCCACCTCTCACACAATGCTAAGATATATGCCCTATTGGCATGAATACTCAACACATCCCATACTCCCTTCATCCACACCCTACCCATCCACTCTACATCCTCCTCATCACATGCCTCACCCAGGACAACTCTCAATGATCGCACATGATGTTACGACTCAATCCTCTTCACCTATTTTCATTCAAAAACATCACACAAAATTTTTATTAGTTTCACATACATATAAATTCATTCACCTTATTTCATGCAAATATTCATTACATACAACCTTCATCCAACATATCTCATGCATCAAAAAAAAACCTAGTTCACATGCCACCATGCAAACTCCAGTTCACACCCGCCATGCGAACCAAGTTCACATGCCACCATGCAAACTCTACAAAAATAGTATTTTTGGGCACCCATTAGGCCCTTTCATGGAAAAAATCACATTTACATGCACAACCATCACTCTTATGGCACACAAAACAACATGCAACCCACAAACACATGCATTCCAAGGCACATAATTCCAACACCCACAAATACACGACACAACATCAAACAAGTCACATTTTTGGATACCCATTTTGACCTTTCATAGTGAAAGTTCAAACAGATTTCCAAAATAGTACACATTACACATCACATACCAAAGTCAAACTTCACCAACATACATCTCATGACACGCATCCACATGACTTGCCAAAACATCACAAAATGACAAACAAATTACATTTTTGAACACCCATTTCACCCTTTTACAGTGAAAGTTCAAACACATTTCCAAAATAGTACACCAATAATGCGACACAACAAAGTCAACCTTCACACATGCACCACATGTCACAAAGTCAAACAGGTCAATTTACTGGTCAAACAAAAAAATAGGCAACATTTTTGGATACCCATTTGGCCACTTTGACACTTTGTGCACAAATTTCAATCATTCATCACATGCAAACGTACATACACACTCAAAACCCATTATTATACTATTCAAACATTCACGCAATTCAAAATCAAAACCAGTTTGAGTCTCAAGTACTTACCGATGGGGTCCCGTGTTAACCACTCGAGCTCGCATGCCCTCTCACCATCTCCACACTCACTCAATATTTTACAAGTGCTTCACTTCACCAAATCTCACTCAATCCTCTCCTCACAACTCTTCACAACACAAATGACTCTCACACGAGTGAGAAGGGGCTTTATACTCCCAAAAGCCCTAGTTTGCATGCCGCCATGCGAACTCCTAGTCTAGTTCACATGCCACCATGTGAAATCTAGTTTGCATGCCACCATGTGAACTTGGTTCGCATGGTGCTATGCGAACCAAACTTCATGACACAACTTTCACTTTTTCTTCACTCTTGCAACTTCTTCTTCCTTTCCCACCACTGTCTATCCCAAATTTTCCACCTCTTATCACCATTTTCTTCTATCAATCGACTCATCACCACATCACCACATTTCATCTGCATCATTGTTGATTCCTCACTTGAGGGGGTATTCATACACAAATCTGCTTTGCATGCGATCAAACAATCAAACATCCAAATCATGGATATCACATCTATCTACAAATTTTTTTGCTGAAGATTATCTCAAGATAATAAAAACTCAATCCCAATCAGACATTTGTTAGATCACGAGAGCCACGCGCACTATCGAACACATCTTGATTTCATTTTGTATATCGGTATCGACCACATACTGAATGTTATGCTTGATTCATCCATGCCACTCAACTCAAATGATTTGAAAAATGTCATCATGCGCTCATCAATCAATCAGAAGCAAAAGTTTGAATAGGCAATTGTTCTATTCATAATTGGACCACCTTGCATTGGTCGCAAAAGCAAAGTAGTCTTAAGTTGCCCTCACAAACAACTAGTACGATATTGCAAAATATTGTACTAAATTGGCAAATCACTTGTTTTATCATCATGTTTCATCCACATTCATTCATTCGCATTCATCCCCACATTCTTCATCTTCTCAAAACACCTCACCACCTTCTTCCATCATATTTTTGTACTAAACTATGTTTTACACAACATAGTACAAAAAGGGGTAAATGTAGACACCTAAAAGTCACATATGCTCAACCATAGATACCTGTAGACCTGCATAGACACTTGTAGGCCTACATAGGCATTCATAGGTATTCATAGGCCATCGTAGGCCATCGTAGGCCATCGTAGGCCATCATAGGCCATCATAGGCCATCATAGGCCATCATAGGCCATCGTAGACTATCATAGTTGTTCGTAGGCACAAAACCCTATAAAACTATACAAAACACATCCAAAATACCTCCTATTCATAGGAGGGCTACCTACAAGCCCCTTAAGGCCACCTAAGCCCTTTCCTACGCCTAATTAAGGCCCCCATGGGACCATTCCCTACTAAAAACCCTAATTAGGCTAATTAGGATTCTAATTTGCAAGTGACTTTCACTTAAAGTGCACTTTATCATTAAATTGGGTTTAATTAGGGTTAAGAGTCAAATTAGCCCTAAACATGTCCTCACACATGTGTGCACCCCAAATTAGTTAGGATATTTCCTAGGAAACCCTAACTCAACCCTCACCTAACCTAGGGATTAGCTAACTCTAGTTAACCCTAATCCTAGCTCACACATGTGTGAGGATAGGATATTTCCCTTAGGGCATGTGAGAGGATGACTAAGCTTGCCACCTCACAAACCCTAACCTAACCATGCTAGGACTTGAATCTAGGGTCTAGTACACCTAACTACCCCCCCTGACCTTGGTTTTCCCTATAAATAGTGGACCCATTCCCTCATTTATCTCTCTCTCTCACTTTCAATTAACATACCTAGACTCTGCCAAAATTGTGTTAGAATCCCTTCTAACCATTTTACATCTAACAAACAATAACAAACATCACCTACAACCTATTCGGATAGAAACTTTGCAACAATAGTCAATAACTCAGTTTACAGCTTGGCCTATGAACCCGGGATCTAGTTCGCATGCCACCATGCGAACCAGCCCTACAACATATTTACAACATCAAATTAGGTATATATCAGTTCTAAATAGTTTTTATAGCATTTCCATCAACTTTCATCATGTTTTTCTTCATATTTGAGTTGATTTGTCTTCATAACTATGGGGCTTGACCAAGGTAGGCCCCCAAACACACTAACTCCCTTTTGTAGGCCCAAAGTAGGTACAAAAGGATAGAATCAAACATCACTACCGGTGGCACATGCACATAGAAGCCCACCTTCACTGAGGGTACCAAAAGACACTAGCAAATGTTCTCAAATTCATGTGGAAAAAGGGATAAAAACCTTCTCAAGAGGAAGCTCATTTTGTAACCCTAATTTTAGATTAATAAAATAGCATTTAGCACAAATTGGTGTTATTTGTGTGTTACAGTAATATTTGCAAGTAAATAAATTTTAGAAATAATCCTTATAACTCTAATATTGTATTTTACAAATATTTTTTCAATGAGTTTACACATGTTTTTATGATGGGCCATGGTCCCCTCATACCGAGTGGGGTTTGAACCTTGGACCTCTCAAAGAGAAGCCAAAGCCCTTAAAACTGTAGTAAGCTTGCAACTGTGTCTTTTACAAATATTAATAAAGTATGCTTGCTTAGTAAAATTCTTATGCAAAATATTCCAATAATATTTCCTTATACCTCAACAGAATATTTGTTTTTAGGGTAAGAAAATAATAAATCAACCCTTAGCTTATAATCTTCAATGTTGGTAGATTTGTGCTATTTAGAATGTAGCACTCATGAGAGTCAAAGTCTCCTTTGACCTACACTTTCTTCTCCCTTGTATGTCACTCCTTCTCAACCTTGAAATGCACTGTATCCTTATAAATTTAGGTTCTAGTGTATGACATTGCTTTAAATGCACTTCTTACACATTTGAATGGTGTATGGTTGGAAAAATATCTTCACCTTCCAAATGAGCTATGTATTGACTTCATTGTGCTACGTATTGCCTTCACTATATTTTAGATGAGCTATGTATCACCTTCGTTGTCTTTTAGATGAGCTACATATTGCCTTCACTATCTAAATGAGCTATGTTTTGCCTTCTATCTTCCTTGTTTGACCTCCTTGGTACCTTGAATAGGATAAGATACTTGTAATTTATGATAAGTGTCACCTAAAATGTTTTTTATAGATGCCTTCTACGCAAAAATTGTAATAATGAGGTTTGTAACTCCTCACAAACATGTTTAATGTCTTCTTGGTGAGCGCTTGAGTCTTCACATATGTTGGAGAGTATATATAATATATGCCAAGTGACACTCAAGGCTTATGCATGTGAGCCTCCCTTGTAATTTTTCTTGAAGCCTTTATATTGACTTCTACATAAACTTACCTTGTTTATTGAAATGCAAGTAATCTCCCAGTGTCCTTGGCTACTTCTATGTATTGGCTCTTAGATATTTGGTGCTCCTCCATGGTGGTCCTATGGTAGGTACTTGTAGTATTCAATGATGAACGTTCTCCTTGGATATACCACATCCTTTTTTCTTTGCTGCTAGTTTATTTTCACACTGTTGAATGCTCTTTTTATGTAGTTGATTTATTCCTTGTAGGATTCCATTCTACGTAGTATTTAGCATATTTTTACTCCTTTTTATACTTCCAATGCTACAAGTGATACATACTATTCTAGGGATTGATTTGAAGAATAAAAATCGGTGTTTGTAAACACTTTGACTCCTTGTACATAGGGGCACTTTGGAGGCTTCTTTCTTTTGCTGGATAAAATGTCCTTGTTGTCCCCCTATAGATAATAATTTTATCTTTCCAAAAGAATAAAAGTGGTGCTTCTGTAATATATGGTTTTTGCACCAAAATTTAAAGTTTTGTTGTATACGTACTCTTATTATTTTTCTTGGATGATAGATGATCCAAGTTAATACTGATTTTGAATAGGAATTCCTGCTTTCCGCACTGAAATGAATCCCTTATAATTTCATTAAATATTGAGATTTCTAAGGTCTTGATTTGAGGTTTCCTTCAAGGATTTCAATGGTGGTTTTCTTCTTCACCTTTTTCTTCCAATGGTGGCTTCTATAGGCCACGAAAGTGATGCAGATTTTGTGCTACTTTTTATGCTTTCAACAACATAAATTAATTGAGTGAACTAGTTTACAAATCAACCAATATATTTCTTAACAATGCAGCTTTTCAATGGTAACAATAATATCACCTTATTACTCTACTAATCTATTAAAAATGTACTTAATAATTTCACTGCAACATTTCAAGCATAATCTAGAATGAAGCCATGCATATTTCACTACAAACACAGTTGTAGGATCAAGTCTTATTTTTTTCTTTTTCAAAGTAGAATATAGGTATTTGATAGATAACTATAAAATATAATCAACCCCTAATATGCAAATGAACCTTAAAATGAACCCTTTCTTTTTTTCACTTTTGAATACTGTAATTTTGCTTTCCCTTCTTGCAAATTTAATCTAAATAAGGTGATCCAATAAATTTGATAAGTAATCCAATTAATGAGAAAGCTAGTACCAACAGTTGCACACATTTTTAAAAGCTTCTTTATATCTTTTACCACTTATTTAGAGGATGTGGATCTTGGTGTCTAAGATCATCAAGTTGCTTCTTTGAGTAGAATCTTGCAGCTTTTTGTAGACTATCTTGAACAACTCATTTCTTCAATTCTTCTTGTCGAATCCTAACTTTAAGTAGTGTCTTCTATATCTTCTTTGAAACTTCTTACCTCATTCGTCTCCTTTGAGGTTTTGGCACTCCTTGCCAAAATATTCTCTTCCATGGATTTGACACTCCTTTCCAAGTTCATATTTTCTAGGGATTTGGAAAATCTCCTTCTCATCTTCTACTTTCTTATTTTTGGGCTTATTGTCAGATGGTGATAATTGTTCCAAATATTTTTCTTATTAGAAACTTCTATGATCTCCTTATTCTTGTCGAGATCTTCAAACGATCTCAAAGCAATGGAATTTTCAATTGGCAGGTCCAAAGGTGCATCTATTTTTTAAAACCCGTAGCAATGACTTTTCCTATTCCTATCTAGGAATGACCATAACTCTGATACCATTGATAGCTTTAACACCATTCCATCATAAGGAGAAAGAAAAAATATACTATTCATAATAAAAATTTGATACATTCAAGTAAGGGTATGATATCCTTTATATAGGAAGATAGTTTCCTTGGCTAGAACTCTACCTAACTATCCAAAGGACAACTTGCACATTAACACTTGTGCATTTACTATGTTGCATGAAGTAACTAGATAACTTCCCCCTAAAGTAATCCAATATAACTAAATTATGTAATATATTCTAACATGCTTCAACCTCCAAGTTTCACCTACAACTATAAGGAAATATGCAATAAACCCCTAGACCATATCATTACCTCTAGGCCCTACCCTAAGCATTTTATAATGCCAATTTTATCGATTTATAAGAGGATAGTGGATCCAATTGAGCATTTAAGGATGTTTAGGACATCATGCCATGATGTTATATATGATGACATGTTGTTACTAAATATATTCCCTAAAATCCATGGTGGTATAGCATTGAAATTGTATTATCAACTTCTTAATCATTATTTGAGAAATTTTGAGGAGACAACATAACTTTTTGTTCAACAATTTGGAGCTTATGTGGATAAAAATGTGACTAAAAAAATTATGCCTTTTGAAGCAAGGTAAGGATGAATTTTTTTGGACTTATTGTCTCGTTGGAGGAGTATATTTGGATAGTTAAGATACTCCTTACCTCCTCGATACATGCTTGAGATATTTATTGAAATGTTACAAGAGCAAATATCTTATGAATTGGAAACAACAACTATTACCTCTTTTGACCAAGCGATAGATCTAAAAAGAAGGTTAGACCAAGCCCTTATTTGAAGAGGATAAATTAATCCAAGGAAAGAAGAAGATAGGACCCAAAAAGCTTAGTATAAGAACAAGCATGTAGTTGGTGATTGGGTAAAAAATAACATGTTAACGATGTTGTTAACACCTTGCAAAAGATGGTGCTTAGCTATGAGACAAGCAAAGTCTCCCCAAGATCGAAGAATGCTCCACAAGATCAATCACACACAAAATAGGAAAACCCACAACACCAATATTAAGTGGTAAAACCCTACTTCAAATGAAGAATGGAAACATCCACTATGAAGCTCATTATATTACTCAATGATTCAACAATACAATAATGCTTCAATGTTATGCAACAATATGCATCAACATGATATGACAAGATGTAGTAGACAACACCCCTATTTAAAGATAAGATTTTCTACTACAAACCTAAAATTACCCTAATATTATCACAATATTATCTTGAGATGTGTGACAAATCTTATCACAATCTTATCTTGAGATGTGTGACAAATCTTATCACAATATTATCTTGAGATGTGTGACAAGTGGCATCTATCAAATATTAAAAAGTGATTTGTTACTTTTTAATATTTTCTAGAAAAGAGGAAATAAAATTTTCCCACAAATTAAATATCCCTAGCACCCTTTTTTTATTTATTAATTGGGTGGGAATATTTTTACATAAATAGAATTATTTTCTAATTCAAATATTATTCTTTAGACTTTATATTTTAGTCTAAGAATAATTTACACAATGTTGCATTACATATTCCAACATAACCAACCTCAAAAACCCCCACCAAGTAATTTTACAAGACTCAACCAATCTCTTTTATCAGTCCTAAAGCAGCTTTTGGAAGCTCATAGTATTGAGTTGCCTCCCATAAGGTAACCCAATACCAAGGCTAATTGGTACAATTCTGGTCAACATTATGAGTATCATAGAGTGGAGGGGCACATGAAAAATTCATGAAAGGGGTTGATACATATGGTTCATAACCCAATTTATGAAGGATGCATTGTTATAGAAGGTTCTTAATCCAATACTCCAACAAAAAATCAACCTCCTACTCAACAAGCACCCATAAAAAATCCAGACATGGGGATCTACAAATATTCCCTACCTAAGCATCAAAAATAGGAAACTAATCAAGTGTCATATCATAATGTGCCACCTCCCTACAACAGTATGGTTGGTATGGTAGTAGTAACTACAAGGCAACAATAACATAATCAACTGACACAACAATATTAGTAGGAGATAAGTTCTTCATCCAACCCACCTTCAAAACCCTCCTTAGTCTTGAAGAATACCCAAAAAAGAGCACAAGAGTAGAAAATCCACCTTTAGTGTTGAAGCCATAACCTAAAGTCTCCTTTAACATTCAAAATATATTAGCTAGTACCCTAGCCAAGATCTCTCTCTTAGAACTTTTGTAAACTTATCCTATTAATGGGGAAGCCTTGTTGAAGATTCTAATACAACCATTTATTCCTCAAGACATTTCCTCTAGTCTTATATCTAATTTTGTTAGTTCTCTTGGGATACATCATATCACATTTTTAGATGATGATATTCCTTCATCAAACTTATGAGGGGATTATTCCCTCTACATTACTAGATTTATTGGGGAAAATTTTATTAAACAAATTATAATTTATAATGGTTCTTCCCTCAATTTATGCACTTATCAATTCTTCCTAAAGTTTGGATTAAAATAGGAATATTTAACTAAATTTGACATCATCATCAAATATTTCAATAATGAGTTCCAAGAGGCTTGTGGTATTTTGTCTCTTCCCCTTAGGGTTGGACCTAATATCTTAGATACCTTATTCTATATGGTGTATTTCCCTTCATTTTTTAATGTTCTTCTCGGGTGCCCTTGGATTCATGCAATAAAGGTCATCCCTTCTACTTTTCACCAATGTTTAATGTTCAAATTTAAGAATCAATTTATCACCATTTTGGGTGATCCTCACCCATTTGAATATTGTTCACTAGTTGAGCAAGCTCAATTTGATATTCATTTTATGCCCATCATTTTCCTCATCCTACATAACCAAGCAACTTGAAAAATTAAAAGTGAGTGAGGAACCATTAATCAATGTTTCATCATATAATCAAGTCAATCCTTTTCTTCAAGAACATCTTCTGGATATATCTCATAAAGGTTTCTATTGTAGTAATAAGGATGAGGGACCACCTTATCCCTCTTTTTTTTTACAATGTGGTAACTTTTGTGCACCCTAAGTTGGTGCCCCCTTGGACGATAAATAACTTAAAGACACAATGAATATAATGCATCTAAAGAGATACTATGCATAAGTTGGCACCCTAAATTTTATACTACATTTAGCTTAGTTTTCATACTGCATTTAGTTATTTTTTTCATATTTCATGACTTCCTATCATATTTTACATGTTTTACCTAACATTCTATTCCTTGCATTTTGTTTGTCATACAATTGAATTGTTTCTTTCTCATATTTGCATGATTGCTTGGTCACATAGATTCTTGGGAATTTTACAACAATGGCAAGTGATAACACCTAGTTAGGTTATAGCTCACATTCATTGCATTCACACTAGGGCTCTAATGCCTAGAAAATCCTTGACCTAGGGCTCATCTCCTTGCACTTCCATCATTACATTCAATCACGTCATTCTGTATTCCTTGATCTTGAAACTTTTCATGATCATATTTTTGCCTTTCCTAATTCAATAAATATAGTTCTTCTTCTATGTATCCTTATCCTTTGCATATTTTTATTTCTTCTTCTCATCAAGACAAGGATGCACATTCGTTTCTTCTATCTATGAATCTTGCTCTGTTCACATGTTCTCCTTCACATGCACCATTTATATTCTTCCTCTCTATTTCTTATATCTATTTTCTAGCATACACACATAGGTTATGCCTCACTCTATTCACTCATATTTTGCACACACCACACGCCTATCAAGTAGTACTCATTTTGGAAAAATTATCATATCATTTCAACACCCCATATGGGATAGCTTCATGGTCACAAGTGAGGGGTAAAATTTATTATACCATTTGTGAGCATACATCCTAGTGAGTATATTTCTTTCTCTATGGCCATCTTAGTAAGCACTAAACCTATAGTAGGTGTCACTCCATCTATCCATATTTGGGAGTATAACATCCCATATGAGATATCTTCATGACCACATGCGAGGTCAACCTCCATCTTGGTCATTTTAAAGCATACATCCTAGTGCATATCTCTTTCTCTTTGGTCATCTTATTGAGCAAAACACCCATAGCAGGTGTTGCTCCACACTTGTCCATATTTATGAGTATAACACCCTTTAATGATAGCTTCATGTCCACATGTGATGGGCAGCATCCATATCGATCATTTGCAAGCATACATCCTTACAAGGTTTTTGCTCCTTTTTTTATTTTTTTCTTTTTGACCTTTTGAAGCTTTCACTTTCTTCTTCTTTCATCTTTCTTTCTTCTATTACCGCTTATTTTCTTCTTCTCTTTCTATTCATTCATCCATACATTTTTTTTTGCATTCATTTTAGCTTGCATGTTAGATTGCATTTCATTTAGTTTGATTCACTCATGCATTCCATTTTAGTTAGGATCATATTACATTGCATTCATTCTATTTGTGATTATATTGCTAAAAAAAATACAAGTTAACCTCTTATCTTTCCTTTTTATATTTTTCTCTCTTCTTTCTTCTATTTGGCACCTTCTTTTTTTCTTTGTTGTTGATTGTCGTAATATTTTATTCTAAGTCAGCCATTTTGAGTTTCCTTAGGAATTTGGCATTCTTTATAAAACTCAAGGAGGCATCCTATCCTGAGAGGCATTAATGTCCCTATTACTTTATTTTACATGCAAAATATTTAAGTGTCCAAAATAGCACCATTTTTGCACCACCCCTTTCTTCTAAACCTACCACCCCTTTTTGTGTTTTCTATTTGTAATCCATAGGTGTATACATATTTATTTTCTACATTTATTAGGCCATAAATACATCAAATAGGGTCAAAATGTAGATATGGAAAATTGACCCATTAAGATGAGTCATTTTCCTTAGATCCTTAATTTTCCTCTTAGAAAAGTAAGGTCATATTTGATTCAAAATTTTCCCATTAAAATATTATCCATTCCTCTCAAAACCTACACCATTGGATTGGGATCAAAAAGAGATTTCTAATAGTATACGTTTTGTCTTGTTTTGACATTGTTTGGTCTCCCAAAGTGCCAAAAAATTGCACATGGGTCTAGCTAGACCAAATTCGTGGTTGCCCCATATGGGGCGTGAATTTGGTAAGTTTAGCTATCCAAATTCATACCCTATATTTTATGGGGTGTAAACATGGCTAAGAAAAATTTCTAATTTTATGACCAATAAACTATAGGGTGCGAATTTGGCATTCTAGGGGTTTTTCTCTCAAAACCCCTCCCTTATCGACCCATTTTGAGGTTGGCCCTTACCTGTGGTGAAATTCCATTTTCTAACCTATTTTTCCATCCAAAACTCTTATAAATAGAGTATTGGATTCCCTCTTTTCCCCAACAGTTCTTGAAATTCTAATTTTTGACTTGCTCATTTTCTCATGCTAACAAGTGCCCTTCTATTGTAAGTTATTTTGTGCTTTGGTGTTTGCTACCCTTGGGGATTGAGTGGAAGAGTCTTAAAAAGTAGATATATCAAAAATAATAAATTGATTATTCCACTTCTTCATTGCACCTTAATTTTCCCATTAGCTCATCAAGTTTTGCATTTACATTAGTTGCTTTGCAAGTCTATTTTGTGTTAGTTTTCACTCTATTTTTTGTTATTTTGAGGCCCGAAAAAGGCATATGAAAGAAATTTGTGCCGCACCACACAAGGCATGTACTTAGTAATCAATGTTAATGCTATTTATTTATAGAGCATGAATTTGGTAAATTAGGGCTTGGGGGTAAGTTTTGCACCCCAAAACCCTGATTTGCACTTTGTATTTTAGCATATTGTTGTGTCCATCCTGTCTATATTTTATTTCACTGTTATCTATCTATTTAACTTTTTTTGTGCATGTTCCAAAGGTCAAAGATCATTTTTATTATAAACAGTCAACTAAAAGGACAAAGGGGGTTTGATTTTTGTGCCTCTAAAGCTTAGTCTTATAGTGGCCTAAGCAGGCCCCCAAACATTGATAAACTTTTCTAGTGTTTGTGAAGATATTTTCCAGGTTTGAAACCATTGGATATTCTAGACGTAAGATAAATATTGGATCAACTACGAAATTAGATAAATTTCCTAATTAATATTTAGGTTGTTTGGTGTTTACTTTTATTCATTTCTACTCAAAACCTAGTTTAGAAGTAAAGGAAAATATTCGATTGAATTTTTAGGCATTTGAAATAATAAAAGCATATAGTGTGCATCTAGGATTTTAAACTTGTTTGTGTATTCCATTGGACCCTTTCTAAAATAATTTATTTATTTATTTTTAAAGTGAAAAATCCCTTATGGTGCCACCTTGGTCTGAGAGACCACGTCTAGGGGGTTCTACACCATCAAAGTCACCCGAGAGTCATGCTCGACCCTGCCCACACCAACATTATCAATTGGATTTTGGGTACCCAATTCAACTTTTTGGTAGGGTGGAGATTTGAACCTGGGACCTCCCTTGGAGGATTTCTCTCTCCTCTCCAACTCACCTACAAAACTTGGATTAAAAGAATTTATTTTTCAATATTAGGGTTATACATAATTAAATTATAGAATCATACTAGGGTTAGTTCTTATATTTTTGCATCTTGTGTGTCTTACATTATTATTTTCTTTTCATAGTTTAGTTTAGAAAGGCTAAACAATAGTCCAAACTTGGATCAAGTCCTAAAACCTTTCCTGGTGAATACATCCTTTTGTATCCCCAAGTGTAGAGAATATAACATACCCCTGTGGTTCACCTCGACTCTCAACAGATCCAACTGAGAATCGTATGTGATAGGGCAATTTTTCCCCTCTACAGTAATAAAAAAAAGATGCATAGATTGGAATAAGGAATGTATATCCTTTGTTTTGGGGTAAAGAATAAATTATTAAAAAAATTAAAGGGCAAAGAACATACAAGGGATGAAGAAATATATCCATTTACTTGAAGAAATTTAAAATTTTTAAAACTTTCAAGGTCAAGGAATATATGGGAATAGAAAATAATAAAATACATGAGAAAAATGATAAAACATACATGAAGATGTACCCTAGGTTGGGGATTCACTAAGTATCAAAGCCCTAGTATGAGTGCATTGTATGTCTGTTATAACCTAACTAGCTTTCATCACTTGTCATCCTCATTAATTTTTCCAAAATATATATGATCAAGTAGTATTGCAAGTGTGATCAAATAATAATGTAACTATATGACAAGTAAATATGTAACTAGAATAGAATGCCAAGAAATTCATGTAATATATGATATATAATCATGTAATATGAGCAATAAAACCAAATGAAGGATGAAGAATGAATATATAGAGTCATACATAATATCTTTTTAGGTGCATTATGTTCATTGGTTCTTTTAAATCTTTACCATCTAAAGATGCTAAATGGTAGGCTCCTAAGCCAAACTTGGTCATTATGAAAAAGTGGCCTATCCAATTGGGATAAAAATTACCTTTCATAGCTAATCAAGCATTGGCATTCTTCTAGTTCTCCTTGATGATAAGGTCCCCAATCTCAAAATAATGATTGCAAACTATCTTGGAATGAAATTGCTTGATCCTATTTTTATAGTCTCAAATATGCTCTAAGGTATGAATGCACTTTTCATCCAGTAGCTCCAATTTGTTTAAATGATACTCATCTTCGACCAAGGAATATTATAGAAATATGCACAGTAAAGGGACCTCTAACTCAAATGAAAAAACTATCTCAATCCCATAGAGAAAGACATATGGAGAAGCACCTGTAGGAGTGCACACTAGTATGATAGGTCCACAAGGCAAGATAAAGCTGGATATGCTAGTCTCGACTAGTCTTACTAACCAACTTCTTAATAATATTTTTTAAAGACTTATTGGATGTTTTAGCTTGACCATTACCCTAAGGTTAATGTGGAGTTGACCACTTGTACTAAATTTTGTACTTAGCACAAATCTTATGGATATCCTTATTCTTGAGAGGAGTGTCATTGTAAAAATAATCACTGAAGGAATCTAAGGGGGAACCAAGGTTATAATATTAGAAAATAATATGTTTGAGGGATAAGATGGTCCCTCATCCTCATCACTCCATTCTAAGAAATGATGATCCAAAAATTTAACATAAGTAATGAGGTGATCATCATCAATTGGTAAGGGCTAATTTTTATTAGGAATGTAGCCTATGCCACATATCCCAAGATAAATATCAACTTCCAAAGGTTCTTGAATACCTTTTTGTTGTGGCCCTAAACCCTTACCTAAATATCCCATACTAGATAGGATTTTCTTGGTAAGTGGATAATAATTGGATAGATAACAATGGGTAAAAGATCACTCTATAGGAGGAGAGTTGTTACCATGAATATTTTATTCAAGGGATATACCCATGTAGATAAAGGTACACATGTTGATGTGTACTACTTCATTCTTATTATGAGCTAAAGCTATAGTCTAAGGTGAAGGTGGAAACTTGGCTAAATCTAGAAGAGGCTCTTGCATAAAATGTTCACTTGATCTTGTGATAAAATATTGATTAATGGTTCCTCACTTATTTTCAAATTATCAAGTGGCTTTGTGATGTGATATGAGGAAACTAATGGACATAAATTGAGACTAGATGGGGCTTGATGAGCCATTAAAAAATATTGAAATGAATGAGAGTTTCCTGAGATGGTGACAAGTTGATCTTTGAATTTAAACTTTAAACATTGATGAAGAGTAGAAGGGTTAACCCTCATCAAGGGCATCCAAGAAGGATATTAAAATATTTAAGGCAAGATACCACATAAAATGAGGTATCCAAGATATTAGGCCCAACCCTAAATAGGAGGGATATAATATCGTAAGCCTCTTGGGACTCATTGTTAAAAGCTTTGATGATGACATCAGATTTAATTAAATATTCCTCTTTGAATCCAAAATTTTAGAAAAATTGAAAGGTGCATAGATTGATGGAGGAACCATTATCTATCAAAATTTTCTTGATAAATGTCTCCTCAATATATGCAGTGATTTAGAGGGAATAATTCCCTCATAAATTTTAGGAAGGAATTTTATCATACAAAAATATTATATGATGTATCCCAAGGGAACTACATCATAAACTATATCACAAGGGGAAATATCTTGAGGAACATATTGTTGACTTAGAAGCTTCAACAAGGCTTACCTATGAATAGGAGAAGTTTGCAAAAGCTCTAAGAGGAAAATCTTGGTTGGGGTACTAGCTAACTACTATTGAATATCAAAGGAGGCTTTTTGTTGTGGTTTCAACACTAAGGGTGGGTTTTCTACTCTTGTGCTCCTTTTTTAGGTACTCTTAAAAACTAAGGGTGGTTTAGAAGGTTGGTTGGATGTCTCTTGTTGAGATTGAGCTTGTTGCCTTCTAATTATTTCTATCATACCAACCATGTTTTTTTAGGTAGGTGGCACATTATGATATAACACTTGATTAGCTACTTGTTACCCATGATTAGGTATGGGATTTTTGAAAAATCCCCATGTCTTGATTAGTTGTGGGTGATTTTTTTGTATGAGGTTGATTTTTTTTTAGGCTTGTGGTTAGGAGTAGGTTGAGAATCCTCTATAACAAGATGATCTATACTTATTAAGTCTTGAACCACAAGTTTTAGCCTCTTACATGAATGTGTCATATGCCCCTCCACTCTATGATACTCACAACATTGACCAAGATTATACCAATTGGCCATGGTATTGGGTTGCCTTATGAGAGGTAACTCAATCATCTTAGCTTCTAAGAGTTGTTTTAAGACTGATAAAATAGGTTGGTTGAGTCTCATGAAGTTTCTTAGTGGGGGTATTTGAGGTTTGCTAAGCACCATATTTTGCAAGGTATTAGCAACATTTTTTATAGGTCTACTATACATTATACCATAACCAACTACATGCTTATTCTTATAATGGGTTATCATGGTCCTATATTTTTCTTTCCTTGGATTAAGTTGGCCTCTTCGAATAAGGACTTTTTCTATCCTTCTTGCTAGATCTATTGTGTATTCGAAAGAGGTAATAGTTTTTTTCAATTCATATGATATTTACTCTTGTAAATTTCTAATAAAGATATCTAGCATGTCTTAGGGATGCAAGGTGTATCTTAATAATCCAACTAAACTTCTCCAATGAGAAAATAATTCCAAAACAAATTCATCTTTACCTTGCTTCAATAGATAAACATATTTCATACTCACACTTTTCTCAACATGGGCTCCAAATTGTTAAATAAACAAATTGGTTGTCTCCTTAAAACTCCTCAAAGAATTATTAGGTAATTGATAATACCATTTCAATTCCATACCATAAAGGATCTTAGGGAATATCTATAGTAACAATCTGGCATCATATATGATATCATGGTATGCTATCCTAAACATCCTTAAATGTTCAATTTGATCCTATGTTCCCTTATAAATAGGTAAAATTAATATTGGAAAATTCTTAGGGTAGGGCCTAGAGGCAATGACAGGATCTAAGGGTTGGTCACACATTTCCTTAGTTGTAGGTGAAACTTGGAGATTTAATCATATTCATTCTTGAAACCAATTGTTTCATCATATTTGTCAAGCTTTGCATATCAAAAATGTTGTTGTGTAATACTCCTAGATTCCTTAGGGGAGGGTTATATGTAGGCTATTAAAAGGTAACTCAGCTAATGTTGAAGGCATTAACATTGTTGTGATATGATTTATGGAAGGGAATGCTTTGTGTGGTATCTTGTTGTGAGAAACAATTCATATTTGGTGGAACATAAGAAGCAATGTTATAAGTAGAAGGAATAAAATGAGGAAATTGAACATGATTTTGAGAAGCACTACTAGCTAGAATAACTTGTAGAATTCCACCAACATTGGTGGTTACAATAGTGATATATTTTGGTTTATAAAATGGACTAACATTATGATAAGATTCAAACAAAGGATTGGTGCAAATATTTTGAGGAGAAATGGTTTGATGATGAGATGTACCAAATTATTTGATTTGGAATTCTTCATCTGTAGCCTTTTTCAAGGCATCTCTATGATGCTTAAATAATTTCTAGATATGATCAAATTATTTAAAGGTGAGGTTTCCATTAGACCCCTTAGTAGGATCAAGGTCATTTTTTGTTTCTACATCTTCTTCCTCTTCTAGATTAGGATTCTCCCTCTCAATTTGGTCATCTACTTGAAGAATCTCACCAAATTCTAAAAGCCTTCACTTACTCCTAAGGTTGGGAATCATCAGGAGAAAGAGAAAGGATAGAGGAGAAGATGAGGGTCTAAAAACTAGCTAAAGACACACAAATAATTTTTTAAGATGTTTTTTAAAGTTTTTTATTCTAAGAAAATAAATTTAATGGTCTTGCTTAAAATTTTCAAAAGAAAAAAACAAAAGGAAGAGGCTCCCTAAATTGCCCACTAAAGACGTATTTTCATGTCGGGTTCACCAAAGATGTAGAGGGGAGAAAACTGCATTATTGTGTATGATTCTTGGTTGGATCCGCTAGGAACTGATGTGACCATAAGGGTCTATTATATCCTCTATACTTAGGGGCTAGGGGATTGAAATGGGTTCAATAAAAATAGTTTTATGACTCACTTCAAGTATAAGGATGGAATTTTTGATTTGTATATTGAGCAAACACCTATGTTTTTTCTTACAAAGATCTAAGCAACAAGGACTTAAAGAACAATGTAAAACAAACAATGGTGCAAGAAGGCAAGAAGCTAATGCTAAAATAATTTTTTATTTTCAATGAGAACTAAACACCAGGTTTATAGATAAATATTTATTTTAATAAAGGGTTCAATAGAATGCACAAACATATTTAACCTAAGGTGCAAACTATATGCTTTTTCTCTTTCAAAATGCCTAAAATAAAGTCAAATTTTTATCCTTTTATTGTATTTTATCATGAACTAAATCTAAAATAAAAAAATAGATAACAAACAAACAAAAAAGAACCTAAGAATTCTACTTAGGAAAATTAATTGATCTAGTGGTTGACCCTAGATTTTAATTTGCATCTAGATATATCCAACAACTTCACAACCTACAAACAACTTCAAAACCTACAAACAACATCACAAACCCTCTAGAAAATTGATCAGTGTTTGGAGGCCTTATTAGGCCACTATGTGATTGACCTTGGAGGCACAATAGTCAAACCCCCTTGGTACTTTAGCTAACCATTTGAAAATAAAATTGATTGTTGACTCCTTTGGAAGTGAACAAGACAAGATGTAACAAAATACAATAGCACAAAAAATAGAGTGCAAATAATGATATTATGACCTAAATAAAACATGCAAGAGTAAGCTAAGGGTTTGGGAGTGAAACCATACCCCCAATTATAAAGGGGTTGAATTCATGATTCGTAAGGGGTGACCATGAATTTGGATCTTCCAAATTCATGCCCTATACATATGAGGTACAAATTCATGAGAAAGATGCCCAAATGATATATCAATGTAAAAATGTAACACAAAATGGGTAATGAACAATTTGAGAAGACTAAAAATATTAGAAGAAATCTTATGGTAGCGAAAGAACAACCAAAGGATGAAGACCTCCACAAAATGATAGAGTCCTCCTCAAGGTTCCAACACTCATCCACTAAGGGCAGAAAATCACAAAATTAGAGTAGTAGTAGAAGAATATTTGAAGATACTTGATAGCATTCAAAACTTGTCATTTCTATCTCTCTCGATCTTGCTAGGAGGACTTGTCAACTTTCCAAAAAAACTTTTTCATTGAAAAATAGGATCCAATCCCTCTATTTATAAGATGTTTAGAGGGCAAAAGGGCAATAAAACTAAAGTAAAAACTTAGGGGAGGGTCGAAATCCTGAAGGTCAGCCCATAAATTGGGTTTCTAAGATAAAATCCTAATTTATCAAAATTGCACCTCGTACTAGGTGGTCGCAATTTTAGTAAAACTAGGAGAAAAAGCAAAGAATAAGGAGGAGAGAAGCCCAAACTTACACTTGATGAGTTTGAGGTACTTATTAGGGGTTGCAGGGAAAATAACACATTTTGGGTGGGGAAATTTTCTATGTCTACAATGTTGTTACTAAATACATTCCCTAAGAGTCTTGGTGGTATGGCATTGGAATGATATTATCAGTTACCTCATCATTTTTTAAGGAAATTTGAAGAAACATCTAAGTTATTTGTTCAACAATTTGGAGATTTTGTGGAGAAAGGAGTAACCATTCAAGATTTGTGTCTCTTAAAGCAAGGTAAATATGAAAGTTTCTCAGATTTCCTATCTTAGTGGAGAAGTTTAGTTGGATGTTTAAGATACACCCTATCTCAAGATATGCTAGGGATCTTTATTGGTAACTTGCAAAAATAAATCTTGTATAAATTGGAAATAATAACTATTACCTCTTTTTAAAAATCAATATATTTTGCAAGAGTATAAAAAGCTCTTATTCGAAGAGGTAAACTCAAGTTAAGAAAAGAAGAGGATATGACCACAAAAACCCAATATAATAACAAGCATGTAGTTGGTGATGGGGTAATATATAATATATCAACCAATAATGTTAATGTCGCTAGTACCTTACAGAATTTGATACATAGCAAACCTTGAAACCCCCCACCAAGGAATTTTACTGGACTCAACCAACTTATTTTATTAGTCCTAAAGCAACTCTTGGAAGCTAATATGATCGAACTACCTCGCATAAGACAACCATACACCAAAATAGTTTTGTATAATCCTGATCAACATTATGAGTATCATAGGGTGGAAGGGCACATGACAAGATCATGTAAGATGTTAAAACATATGGTTTAGGACTTTATAGATGAGTTTCATATTATTGTAGATGACTCTCAATATACTCCTAACCACAACCCTCCAATTAATCAACATCCTACTCAACAAACACCAACAATTGATCAAGATATGGGGATCTTTCAAAATCCTCTTTCTAATCATGGCCAATAGACAACCAATCAAGTATCCTATCATAATGTGCTATTTTTCTACAACAACATGGTTGGTATGATAGTATCTATAATAAGACAACAAAATCAAGCTCAAAATAATAAACAATATCAATAATATATGAGTTCTACCTCTAACCAATTCCTTGTATCACCATTAGTTCTTAAGAGTACCCAAAAAAGAAGCACAAGTGTAGAAAAACCATCCTTTGTGTTGAAGCCACAACCAAAAGTCTCCTTCAACATTCAATAATAGTTAGCTAGTACCCAACCAAGATATACCTCTTAGAAATTTTACAGACTCCTCTTGTTCATAGGGAAGCCTTGTTGAAGCTTCTAAATAAACAATCTATCCCACAAGATATTTTCCCTAGTAACCTAGCTAATTTCGTAGGTACTCTTGGGATAAATCACATATCATTTTTTGATGATGATATTCCTTCTTCAAATTTGAAATGGGATTCCCCCATTTACATCACCAGATATATTGTGGAAAGGTTTATCAAGAGTAATTTTATAGAAAATGGTTCCTCACTCAAAATATGCACTTATAAATTTTTATAAAACTTTGGATTAAGGGAGGAATATTTAACCAAATCAGATGTTATCATTAAAACTTTTAGAAATGAATCCAAAAAGGCATGTGGTATTTTATCCCTTCTTCTTAGGTTAGGACCCAAGATCTTAGACCCCCTATATTATGTGGTATCTTATCCAATATATTTTAATCTTCTTATTAGACACCCTTGGATTCATGCAATGAGGGTTGTCGCTTCTAATTTTCATCAATGTTTGAAGTATGAATTTATAAATCAGTTTATCACCATCTAGGAAAACCCTCATCCATTCCAATATTGTTAAATGGTTTAGCAAGCTCAATTTGAAATCAATTTTGTCCCTATGTTTATCTTTATTATTTTCTTTCTACTTCTTCTTTTCCATCATCTAATATCACCAAGAAGTTTGAAAATTTTAAAATAAGTGAGGAGCCACCGATCATAATATCATCACAGGATCAATCCAATGTGCTCGATGATAATCCTCTTCTCAATCTAGCTAAGCTACCACCTTCGCCCCAAAAAATGGGTTTACCCCATAAAAAGGGTGAAGAAGTACACATAGGGATGTGTACAATTTACTATGTGGGTACATCCCATGAAGAAAATATTTGTGGTAGCAACCCCTTTCTTGTAGAGTGAACCTTTACCCATTGTTAACTATCCAGTGATTACCTATTATATAAGCAAATTCCATCTATTATGGGATATATAGGTAAGGGTTTGGGACCACAATCAAAAGGTATTCAAGAGCCTTTGGAAGTTGAGTATTTACCTAGGATATGTGGCATAGGTTACATCCCCAACAAAAACCAACCCTTACCAATGGATGATGATCAAGTTGTTACCTTTGCTAAATTTATAGATCATCATGGCTTGGAGTGGAGTGATGAGGATGAGAGATCTCCTTATCCCTCCAACATATTGTTTTACAATAAGATAACTTTGGTGCATATTGAGTTAGTTACAACCCCAAGGGAGTATGTTTAAGGAGATACTCTTTGTGATATGAATCATGAACATATTTTCCAAAATGGTTTCTTCTTTGATGGGTCAATCCCTTGTGTCACTCATGTTGGATCTTCTAGTTCTCAAGAGGATTTTATTCCTATGTCTCCCAAATATATTGAGTGATTATGAGTCATTTTCCTTGGCACTAAGACAAAACAATCCATGAATTTTCCAACTTTTATTTAGATCATTTGAACCAATTGGAGCTACTGGATAATAAGTGCATCCATACCTTACAGAATCTTCGAACCTATCAGAATAGGCTTAAGTGATCATACTCTAAGAAATTTTGCAATCATTTTTTGAGGTTGGGGACATTGTCCTCAAAGAAAACCAAAATAATACAAATGCTCAATCAGATATAAAAGGAAAATTTCAGTCCAATTAGGTAGGTCCCTTTGTCATAACAACCATGTTTGGCTCAGGAGCCTATCATTTAGTGTCATTATATGGTAAAGAACTTAAAGAACCAATGAACATAATGCACTTAGAAAAATATTATGCATGATTTTGCATCTTTATTCTTCATTTTTCTTTTGTTTTGATTGCTCATATCAGATGATTTCTTACCATATCTTACATGAATTTCTTGACATTGTGTTCTATTTTCATCTTTGCTTATCATATAGTTGCATTATTGCTTGATCATATTTACATGTCTGCTTGATCATATAGATTCTTAAGAACTTTCTGATGAGGCAAGAGATGAAACCTAGTTATGTTTTAGTTCATATGCATTTAATTCATACTAGGTCATTGATGCTTAGCAAATCCCCAACCTAGGATGCATCTTCATGCATTTTACATAATTGCATTTGCTATTGTCAATCATTCTTTTCTTCTCTTATTTCTTGACCTTGAAAGTTTCAATGATTTCTAATTTCTCCAATTCAAGGGATATAGTTAATCTCTTTTATGTCCTTTTAACTTTGAAACTTTGTAACTATTTCTTTTTTTCTCCAGGATAAAGGATATATGTTCCTTCTTCTTTTTATACATATTATTTTTTACTCACACTTTTTCCTTCTTGATCATTTTATTGTTATGTGATTCTCTTGGGATAGGGTAGATACCATATGAATATCATTTATGGTACTCATACGGTCACTGAATATCTTATGCACATCTCTTAGCTATTGAAATTTCAAAAAGGCCACACACACACTATTGTTTACTTTCCTATTTTCTCATTCTTCTGTCTTCTCATCTAACACGTGCACACACACAATTTTTTTTATTTTTTATTGTGCTTTTATTTACTCACTCATATTTTGCACACACCACACCTTTATTGGATTACAATATTGGATTACACTCCTTTTGGAAAATAAATCACATATTTTACCTCATATGGGATATCTTCATGGTAATCAATGAGAGGAAACCTTCATTTGACCATTTGTGAGCATACATCCTAGCAGGTATATCTCCAACCACAACCATTAGTGACTATCACATCTATAGTGGGTATCACTCCATAGTTATTATTTTAGAGAGCATTATACCCTTGTGGTACAACTTTATGGTCACCAGTAAGGGGTAGCCTCCATTTGTCCATTTGTGAGCATACTCATTTTTTATTTTTTCTTAGTTTATGTTTGTTTTATCACATTGATACATTGTAGTCTACATTGATTTAAATATCATACTCTAAGCATATTGTTTATATTTTACCTTTATTTATTTTTTCTTCATCTTCCCCTTCTTATCCTACTTCTTCTTTTCCTCTTTTCTTTATTTTTCTTATTTTTCTTCCATCACTCTTCTCCTCTCACATCTATTAATTTATTCATCAATCCTCAACTAGTGGAATCAATAATTTCTCTCATCTCTCATATCTCATATTGGGTCAATTTAATCATATCTAATCCTTCTTAATCTTCATCAAGTATTTCTTCCTCAACCCCATCCTAATCGAGTTTCATTTTTTCAACTGGGTTTCCCCTCTAAAATTGAGGGGGCACCCTAGGATTGGTATATACATGCATAAAATTTATGTACGAGCAATCATTTTTCACACCATCTACTCTACATTGGCTATTGAAGTAGCCAAAAGCTCCCCACTATAAAAATTGGTGCATAACTATTTTTGATGCATTCATTATATAATGTATATATCTAAAAGGAGGGAACATGTAGATATTAAAAATTGACCCATTTTCATCAATTTTCATCAATTCACCCTCATGCAACAACCCTCTAACCAACCAAGCCAATTCATATTTTAGAGACCTAAAATTGACCATTTATTGCTTCAAAAATAAAGGTCATATTTGAGCCAAAATTTCCACCATAAAATCTTCTCCATTCTTCTCAAAAACTCTACCATTGGATTGGGCTCAAAAAGATATTTCTAGTAGTATAATTATTATCCCATTCTGACATCATTTCGCCCCCCAAAATGTAGAAAAACTGCACATATCTAGTTGTATTGAATTTGGCAATTTTGGATTTTTCCTCTTGAACAACCCAAGTTTTTGACCGACCTCTATGATGTCAGATCTTAGCCAAGTTTAAGTTTTATTTCCTTGCTTTTTTCCCACTCCAAACCTATTATATATAGAAGGATTTAACTCCATTTTTTAATCATATCATCTCATAAATCTAAGATCTATCTTCTAACACTCTCAATATTTGATGCTAGTGTGTTGCTTCCTTTTGGTATTCTTTATGATTTTCTATTGTGGATAAACAAGTGGAGAAGCCTTGAATGAAATATTATATTCTAAAATGAGGATAGGTATTCCACATATGCTCTTGCTTCCTCTACAAGCTTACTAGGTTTTCCTTTGCATCATTAGCTCTTAGATTATTGATTTTTAATATTAAATAGAATTTTTGCATCTTTAATTGTATTTGGGTACTCTTGTGCAAATTCATACCTTGCCTATTATGGGGCATGAATTTAGTGAAAATTTTATTTTCACCAACTTCTCTTGTTTTTGTTTCAATTTTTTTTGTTTATGAATTCATGACCTATAATTTACAAGGTATGAACTCAATCATAGTGTCTTGGGAGAAAAAAATTTATCCCCCAAACACTAGATTTCTAATTGCACACTTGTTTGTCATTGTGTTCATTTTTTTTGTACTTTATTTTACTATTTCATGCTATCATATCTTATTTTTTTTGTTCCTAAATATCAACAATCATTTTAATTTTTAAATTCTTAGCTAAAAGGATCAATGAGGATTGACGGTTACACCTCCAAGCTCATTCATATAGCTTCCTAAGCAAGATCCCAAACACTAATCAAATTTTCCAAGTATTTTGAGGCTACTTTGTAGATTTTGAAGCTATTGGACATTACAAGGCACAAATTTGGTTACAGGGCATGAATTTGGTTACAGGACATGAATTTGGTTACGGGGTGTGAATTTGGATAGGACAAACCATCAGATCAAGTAAGTGTTCTAATAGATATTTTAGGTTGTTTGTTGTGTGTTTATGCTCAATTTATATTCATTTTTTATTCTAGATTTATATCATAATAAAAAGTATGGTATTTTGTTTTATTATCTAGGCATCAAAGAAGAAAATCATATAGTTTGCATCTAGGTTAATTATGTTTATGCATTCTTTTGGACTCTTGCTAAAAAGGAAAAAAAATACTTTATTGAAAAATTAGGTATAGTATTCATCAAAATAAAGAATCATTCTAGGAATAGATCTTTTTTTGTTGGACATTTTAAGTCAAATTGTCATTTATGTCAAGGAACGAAGTCATCATTGATTTCAAGGAAGATTTTTGATGGATAAGTAAAATAAAAGGTTTTTCATAAAAACCCAAGGAAGCATTTTGAAAAGCTAAAGGAGGTTTTAATATTTATTTTATAAAATATTTAAATTCAATTTGAATTTAAATTTTATAAATAAATATTATTTATGCAAAGGGGTAAAATCAAAGAGGGCTTTAATAAGCCAAAAAGGACTTAAGAATTAATTTATAAAATTTAAATTCTAAATAATTTAAAAAATTTATAAATCAATTATTCAAATTTCGAATGTGCCGACGTTCGAAATTATTGGAGATAATATGTATAAAAACTATACGCCTAAATGGCATAGAACTTACCCTTCGTTCGAAAGAAATAATAGCGGCATGTATTGTGGTGAATACTGGTGTGAAGAAGAAGACAAATATTTGTATTAAGGCACCAATAAAAGTGTTAAAGCCCATTGATGGCAAAACCCTTATATCCACCAAGGCACGTGGCCTAGTCGCAAGTGATCGTGAGTTAAGTCATGAGGGTGCAAAGTGGTTCATGTTTGATTCTCGACAAGAGTATTTTTTCATGTTGTGCTTTGGCATCGAAGGAAGATACGCGTTGACCTTTTTGGTTTCGGTGCATTGGGGAAGAACATAGAGCACGTTGTGCTCTTCATTCCCCAATGAGTGCCTAGCTCGTGCGAAGGTTGGAGCTACGACTAGGGCATTGGGAGAAGCTGCATCGAGGGTTCGATTCTCACCTAGGTGGAGGTAATAAATTTTGCATTATTTTTAATTGCCTAAGGTGTAAACATAAGGTTTAGGGAGTTATAAGGGGTTTTTGAAAGGTGCTTATTTTAATTGTTAGTTTTTGATTAAATGAAGGAATAAGGCGTTGAAATTTATTTTTTTTAAAAGTAATTGTGATGTTTTTGATTTATCAAAAAGTGGATTGAAGAGCGATTAAATTTAAAAGGACTTTTTTCCATTGAGTTAGTTTGAAAAGGATATTGTATTGACAATATTTTTTATATTGAATATTGTTTTAATTGGGAGATCATAAGGTGTATTTGGTCAATCATTTTTGTATATGTTGATGGATGCTTTATTTAAGATGGAGTGATAAGGTGTATGTGTGTTTTGATATTTTGCATTGTATCTTTGAGAGATTTTAGTATATTCTAACTCCTTGAGCTTGGAAAAGAAGTGTTTGTGGTTGTGGTAGACATTTGAGGTTCCTTCATCATCAAGAAAAATGTATGAGCACATTCTTACATAGTTGAGTTGATTGGTTAGTTTTTTGGAAAATAAGTTTGGAGTGAAAAGGAATTGATTAGGGTTTCCTTATTGAGAGTGTTGAGTTAATGCTTTAAGGTTTTCTAGAATAAAGAGTTGTTGTTAAAACCTTATCTTATAAGCATTATTGTTGAAGCCATTGATTGTGTGAAGAACTTGAACTAAGGTTTGAAAAGAACATGAGTATCATTATTATGTGAGAGTTGTTTTATAAAAATTGTTGTTGAAGTGAGTTGTTGAGTGAAGAACTTGAACTAGGGTTTGGAAATAACATGAGTATCATTGTTATGTGATATTGGTTGATAAGTATTGTTGGAAATATTTTGAGTGAGTGTTCATATGCTTGGACTAGGGTTTGTGAGAAAAGATTGTTTCATAAAATGATTGGTTGAGAAGAGTTGGTTGAGCCTAGTCAAGTGAGTGTGTGAAGTAATTTTTCAAGTTCCATAAAATAAAATATTCTATATTCTTAATTGATTTGAGAAAGTAATTGAGGTGAATCTTAAGCATATTGAGTCTCTAACAATTCTCCTTATGTTTCTCAAAGATTGATTGAAAGTGATTGAGTATTGAGGTGAATATAGAGCATATTGAGTCTCTAAAAATTATCCTTATATTTCTATGAGATTGGACAAGTTCTATTGTGGACTTTTTGAACATATTTGAGGCAATTTTTTGAGAAGACTTATGGACAGAGTTGGGTAAGCTTTTGTGGAAGCTTACAATACAGATTATTGAGCATATTTGGATAAGTTATTTTGGTAACTTATTAATAATATTGAACAAGTTCTAGAGAGGACTTGTGGATAGATTGGAGTGATATTTTATGGAAGCTTACAAGGTAGATTTAAGAAAAATATTTGAGAAGACTTGAGAGCAGAGTTGATTGATTGATTTGTTCAAACCTTGAATTAAGGTTTGGGGCAGATCTAGTAGAGTTGACTTGAGATTGATTCAAGTCTTGAGTTAAGGCTTGAGGATAGAGATTGAGGATAAATTTGTGCTAGAATGAAGTATTGTATTTAGTATAGATTCAAGGAAATATTTTGGTGCAGATCACAGGATATGTTTATGCCAGACCAAAGACAAATATTAAGGATATATTTATGCTAGATCGAAGGAATTTTTTTAGTGTAGATTTGAGACAGAGCTTTGGATATGACATATTTGAGGATAGAGATCTCTAGCCGAAGTAGGGAAGATAGGCGTCTTATGTATATAGATTTCCATTTTCTAAGGGTAGTGGAGGTAGAGGGCTTCTAAAGGATCACCAGCCAGAGCAGAGATTAGGATATTGGTGTCTCCTATGGGTAGAGATCCATGAACCTGATTTAGGGGATTGGTATCTCCTTTGGATAGAGGTACATAAACATTGTAATAGGGAGGATTCCCAAGATATCTATTGATAAAATTTTAGTGAAATATTTTCTTCGTGGAGTAGCCCACATTGGGTGAACCACTCTAAATTTTTGTCTCTATTGTGTGTGATGATTTTTGCATTACTTTGGTTATTTCTATTGATATTGCCATTGATTATATTGGATAATACTATTTGGGAAAGAAAAGTAAAATTTAATATTATATTGTTCACCCCCCCTCTCAGTATAAGCTTGTGTTCCTCAATTGGTATCAGAGTTGGTTTCTTAGAAAAAGGTTTAACAACTTGAAGGAAGATCTTACAAGAACACAAATGGCAAATAAAGGCAAAGGTAGAACCATGAGACACAAGAAGAAAATAACACACATGGTCATGAAATAAAAATAAGATGAATTTGATATTTTTGTTTTGGGAGGAAAAATAGAAATAGATTTAAGATATGAATCAAGCAGTGGAGAAAATATTAGATTTATAAATTTTTGTACCAAATGTAGGAATATAGGTCACCATGCAACTTATTATCCACAAGAAGTTTAATAATATTCTGTTTGTGGTCAACTTTGTCATGATGCAAGTTATTGTAATGGTTTTAGTAGTGATGAATATGAATATGACTTTATCAAAACTAAAGTACTAGAGGTTGGTTCAAAAAAGGATAACAGAGACAATCAAAATAGGTATGAAGAAGAAATTCTACTTTTAGTAATAGAAGAAAATACTCCTATTGAAGAGAGAAATTTAGAAAAAGAGGAGGAAACTACTCTTAAGGAACTTGTTAAGTTGAAAAAGGAGAACTTAGAATTAAAGGCTCAAATACAAGAGGATGAGAAATGTAAGACAAACCTTCTACAAGATCTCTCTGACTTGAAAGATAAGGTTGAAAATACAAGGATAGTTGAAAAAGGTATGGTTGAACAATCAAAGGTAAAAGAGCTAGAATGTGAAAGACTTATTGTTGATCTTGAAGAATTAAAAATGGAGAATTCAGGATTAAGGGTTCAAGCTCAAGAAGATGATAAAGCAAAAGCAAATTTTCTAAAATATCTCACTAACTTCAAAATTAAGGTTGAAGAGGCAAGTAAAATAGAAGAAGGTATGGACAAAAAATTAAAGATAAAATATCTAGAGTGTGAAATATTAGATCATGAGATAGTTTCACTAAGGATGGAAGTAAAAGGCTCTAAGGACAAGTTGCACAAGTTTGAGGAAAATACAAAGACTTTGGACAAGATTATCAATGCACAAAACTCATTAGTCACCAAAACATGACTTAGTTCTAAATAATAACAAAGGAAATAGGGAGCAAAAAAAGGATATTCAAGCTCAAACATTAGAAAATAAGAAGCATCAAAAGAAGTAAGTAAAAGAGAGAGTGAGACTTCTAAGGATGAGTTGGACAACATAAATTTCAACAAGAATAGGAACAATGCACAAGGAAGAAACAAATGGAACAACAATCAGAATAGGTTAAGAGAGACTAAGAGACCAATGAGAACAAGACAAGGAAGCTTCAATGGAAGATGTTTTTCATGTCACAGGTTTGGACACAAGGCTTCACAGTGCAGGAAACATGGAAGACAGGAATATGGAAATTTCAAAAATGGACATCTCTTTCAAGGGTATTGTTACTCTTGTAATAATTTTGGTCATAAGGCAATTAATTGCAGGTTTAATGATAGGAAAGGATATGGTTTCACTAGGATAAATTCTAAGACATTTGCACCTTCTAGGAATAAAAATATTAAGTGTTATAAGTGCAATAATGATGGTCACACGACAAAGTGGTGTAGAGAAAATATTCCATAATCAAGTATGGACAGGAATGAGAACATGGATATGAATAGGAATAGGAACATGGATATGAACAAGAATAGGAACATGGATATGAACAGGAACAGGAATAGGAACAGGAACATGGATATAAACAAGAATAAGAATAGAAATAATAACAGGAACATGGAAATGGAAAGGAAAAGTCAAAGTAATTAGATCATATAGAGAAAAGAAAAACTTGGGAACTTGTTCCACGACCAAAGGACAAAAAATGTGATCAGCACAAAATGGGTATTTAGAAAAAAGTTAAATGAAGATGGACAGGTGATTAGGAATAAAGAAAATTTAGTATGCAAAGGTTATGCACAGGTAGAGGGAATTGAATTTGATGAGACATTTGCTCCAATTGCACGGTTTGAAGCCATAAGAATATTTTTAGCCTTCTCAATTTTTAAGAAATTTAAGGTATATCAGATGAATATCAAGTTAACATTTCTAAATGGTGTTCTAGAAGATGTTTATATTGAATAGCTAGAGGGATTCATATTAGCAGATAAACCAGATCATGTATGCATAATGAAAAAGGTATTGTATGGTCTAAAGCATGCTCCGAGAGCATGGTACTCAAAATTGGATAGATATATTCAGGAATAGGGATTCAGAAAAGGAATGGCAGATAGTAATTTATATATAAAAAATGAAGGGAAAAATTTACTAATTGTGGTTATTTATGTTTATGACATCATTTTTTGGGGAATCAATGATAAGATGTTAAATAATTTTCTAAGAACATGCAAAATAAACTTGAGATGTCTATCCTTGGTGAATTGTGCTTTTTTCTTGGACTTCAGATTTCACAATCATAAAAAAGGGTATTTCTCTCACAAGCCAAGTATATAAAATAAATGTTAAATAAATTTAGGTTAGAATATTGTAATCCAGTAAGTAACCCCATGGTCACAGGACGCAATTTGAGTAAGGATGATGAATCTACAATGCATATCAAAGATTATACATATCTATGATTGGTAGCTTATTGTATGTTACGACTACAAGATCATAAAATAGTATAGTCAGTTGGATTAGTGGCAAGGTTTTAGGCAACACCTAAGGAAACACATGTGGTAGCAGTAAAAAAAATTTTTAGGTATCTAAAAGGGACTATGGAATTTGGGCTTTGGTATCCCAAAATTTATAGTTTCACACTAACAACATATACAAATGCAGATTGGGCCGACAACATTGATGATATATAAAGTACAAGTGGATGAGCATTCTTTCTTGGAGACTATTTAGTCTCTTGGCTAAGTAAGAAGCAAATTTCAGTATCCTTATCTACAAGGAAAGCAAAATATATTGCAGCAGTAGCTAGTTGTACATAGGTGTTATGGATGAAGTGAACTCTAGAAGAATTTAAGATAAAATATGATCACCCTATTCCCATTCTATGTGATAATACAAGTGCTATAAGTATCTCAAAAAATCTAGTAATGCACTCCAGTACAAAGCACATTCTAATTAAGTATCATTTTATAAGAGAACATGTAAAAAATAAACAGGTCAGGTTGGAATATGTTACTACAAAGGAACAGATAGCAAATATTTTCACTAAACCACTTTCAAAGGAAAATTTTGAGTATCTTCGAGGAAAACTAGGAGTAAGACTCCCACACCAGAACTAACCACTCAAAAGGAGGTGGGGGAGGGGCTAAGCTAAGAGGCTCATTCTTAGCCCCAACCTTCAAAGGTGACCCTTTGCCATTGATGTCAAAAGAGGAAATATTTGAGTAAGGGGGAAATATTTGGTATTTGATTAGAGGAGATATTTGAAAATAGCATTGAGCCAGGGGGAGCAATGCCCCAAGGGGAGTAGAACAAAGGAAAGGTCATGTTTTTGATAAAAATAATTTGGGTTGCCATCAATGACAAAGGGGGAGATTGTTGGACATTTTGAGTCAAAATGTCATTGATGTAAAGGAACGAAGTCATAATTTATGTCAAGAAATATTTTTGATGGATAAGCAAAATAAAAGGTTTTTCGTAAAAACCCAAAGAAGCATTTTGAAAATCTAAAGGAGGTTTTAATATTTATTTTATAAAATATTTAAATTCAATTTGAATTTAAATTTTATAAATAAATACTATTTATGCAAAGGGGTAAAATCAAAGAGGGCTTTAATAAGCCAAAAAGGACTTAAGAATTAATTTATAAAATTTAAATTCTAAATAATTTATAAATTAATTATTCAAATTTCGAAGGCACCAACATTCAAAATTATTGGAGATAATATGTATAAAAACTATATGCCTAAATGGCATAGAACTTACCCTTCGTTTGAAAGAAATAATAGTGGCATGTGTTGTGGTGAATACTCATGTGGAGAAGAAGAGAAATATTTGTCTTAAGGCACCAGCAAAAGTGTTAAAGACCATTGAGGGCAAAACCCTTATATCCACCAAGGCACATGGCCTAGTGGTAAGCGATCACGAGTTAAGTCGTGAGGGTGTCGATTTGTTTACGTTCGATTCTCGGTGAGAGCATTTTGGTATGTTGTGCTTTGGTGTCAGAGGAAGAGATGCATTGACCTTTTTGGTTTTGTGCATTAGGGAATAACATAGAGTACGTTGTGCTCTTTGTTCCCCAATGAGCGCCTAGCTCACTCGACGGTTGGAGCCACAGCTGGGGCATTGGGAGAAGTTGCGTCTAGGGTTCGACTCTCACCTAGGCAGAGGTAATAAATTTTGCATTGTTTTTAATTGCCTAAGGTGTAAACATAAGGTTTAGGGAGTTATAAGGGGTTTTTGAAAGGTGCTTATTTTAATTGTTAGTTTTTTATTAAAAGAAGGAATAATGTGTTGAACTTTATTTAAAAAAAAAATTATTGTGATGTTTTTGATTTATTAAAAAGTGGATTGAAGAGTGATCTAATTTAAGAGGACTTTTTTCCATTGAGTTAGTTTGAAAAGGATATTGTATTGACAATATTTTTTATATTGAATATTGTTTTAATTGGGAGATCATAAGTTCTATTTGGTCAATAATTTTTGTATATGTTAATGGATGCTTTACTTAAGATGAAGTGATAAGGTGTATGTGTGTTTTGATATTTTGCATTGTATATTTGAGAGAGTTTAGTATATTCTAACTCCTTGAGCTTGGAAAATAAGTGTTTGTGGTTGTGGTAGATATTTGAGATTCCTTCATCATCAAGAAAAAGGTATGAGCACATTCTTCCATAGTTGAGTTGATTGGTTGGTTTTTTGGAAAATAAGTTTGGAGTGAAAAGGAATTGATTAGGGTTTCCTTATTGAGAGTGTTGAGTTAATGCTTCAAGGTTTTATGGAATAAAGAGTTGTTAAAACCTTATCTTATAAGCATTATTGTTGAAGCCATTGATTGTATGAAGAAATTGAACTAAGGTTTGAAAAGAACATGAGTATAATTGTTATGTGAGAGTTGTTTTATAAACATTGTTGTTGAAGTGAGTTGTTGAGTGAAGAACTTGAACTAGGGTTTGGAAAGAACATGAGTATCATTGTTATGTGAGATTGGTTGATAAGTATTGTTGGAAACATTTTGAGTGAGTGTTCATATGCTTAGACTAGGGTTTGTGATCAAGGATTTTTTCAAGTGAGTTTAGTAGAGTTTTTTGAGCCTATTCAAGTGAGTGTGTGAAGTGATTGTTCAAGTTCCATAAAACAAACTATTCTATATTCTAAATCGATTTGAGAAAGTAATTGAGGTGAATGTGAAGCATATTGAGTCTAACAATTCTCCTTATGTTTCTCAAAGAGTGATTGAAAGTGATTGAGTATTGAGGTGAATATAGAGCATATTGAGTCTCTAACAATTATCTTTGTGTTTCTATGATATTGGACAAGTTCTATTGTGGACTTGTTAAACATATTTGAGGCAAGTCTTTGAGAAGACTTGTGGACAAAGTTGGGTAAGATTTTGTGGAAGCTTACAATACAGATTATTGAGAAGATTTGGATAAGTTCTTGTGGGAACTTATTGAGCAGATTGTACAAGTTCTAGAGAGGACTTGTGGATAGATTTGGGTGAGATTTTGTGGAAGCTTACAAGGTAGATTTGAGACAAGTCTTTGAGAAGACTTGAGAGCAAATTTTAATGATTGATTTGTTAAAACCTTGAGTTAAGGTTTGGGGCATATCCAACAGAGTTGACTTGAGATTTATTCAAGCCTTGAGTTAAGGCTTGAGGATAGATATTAAGGACAAAATTATGCTAGACCTAAGGACTATTTTTAGTAAAGATTCAAGGACAGAGTTTGGTGCAGATCAGAGGATAGGTTTGTGCTAGACCAGAGATAGATATTGAGGATAGATTTGTGCTAGATCGAAGGATTGTGTTTAGTGCAAATTTGAGACAAAGCTTTGGAGGTGATAGAGTTGAGGATAGAGATCTCCAGCCAGAGTAGGGAATACAGGTGTCTTCTATGGATAAAGTTCCATTTGCTAAGGGCAGTTGAGGTAGAGGTCTTCTAGAGGATCACCAGCTAGAGCGAATATTAGGATATTGGTGTCTCCTATGGATATAGATCCATGAACTTGATTTAGGGGATTGGTATCTCATTTTGATAGAGGTCCATAAACATTATAATAGGGAAAGGATTCCCAAGATATTGATTGAGAAAATTTTAGTGAAATATTTTCTTTGTGGAGTAGCCCACATTAGGTGAACCACATTAAATTGATGTCTCTATTGTGTGTGATGATTTGTGCATTGATTTGGTTATTTCTATTGATATTTCCATTTATTATATTGTATAATACTATTTGGGAAAGAAAATTTTAAAAGGGGTCTTATACTGTTCACCCCCCTCTCAGTATAAGATTGTGTTCTTCATTTTTATCTTGCATCATCATTTGTTATGCATTTGTTCTTTAATTATTTCTATCTTAGATCTTAGTAAGAGAAAACATAGGTGCTAATTCAAATAAACACACTCAAACATTTCATCCTGGACTTGGAGTGAGTCCTTAAATTGCTCTTGGTGAACCCTTCAATATTCAAGCCCTTGAGTGTAGAGGAATCAACATACCCCCATAGTCACCTTGGCTCCTAGAAGATCTAGTTGATAATTGTATGTGATAGGGCAGTTTTCCCCCATCTACAACTTCTAATTAACAAATTTGAGTAATCCCTTACTTCAAAGTGGAGCTTCAATATTAATTTTGTAAGTGGTATAGTTTAGACCATTCAACAAGGGCACATTTTGACCCATTAATTTCCTATCCAAATGTAAAATATTACATGTAGTATGAATATAAATATCATTACCAATGCAAAGACCTTATAAAACTATCATTAATTAAAAAAGGGCTCAAAATAATTTTGTATGTAAAAGGTATAAGCCCCAAAAATTTAGTCCTAAAATCACACAAAATACCTCTAAAGCCTTTGAAAAATTATCTCAATACCTAGATGAATGTGATGTCACCATTCATCACTACATGAGTTCCTTAGTAATTCCAATTGAGTGTTGAATGGATAGAGTATTAGTGAATGGGAATCCATCACATTTCACTATCTTGTGCATGCAAAATGGTTTCTAACTATATGGGCCACTGGAAGTATACCAAGGAACCAAACTATGTTGCTTGTCATATCCTAATTTTCTTTTAAAATTATAAACTAGATACTACCACTTTTTATTCTATGATTTTCTATAAAATTTATGATTCACCAAGGCTACTATTGATTGTAAAACTCCCTGGTCAATGGTTTGATGAGTTAGCAATAATTGGTCATTCTCATATTTATACTCATCATATGGCAATCTACTTACCATGTTAAACTATCAAATATCAAACTTTCCAATGTCATCACTTTACATATCAACAATCACTATATTATCAAATGTTATATCATCACATGCCACATCAATGATTGCCTTATCATTTACCATATCACCAGTTACAATGTCATCATGGGGTATGCAATTAGGTGTTATATCATTAGCTTCCATGTTGTCACCTTGATAAGTCATCATGAGATGCCACATAATCATAGAGTGACATGTCATCACAAGGATCCATGTCATAATGGAGTGTAATGTTAGCATGTGTAATAAAAATAGGTGACATCATCATCAGTTTTCATATCATCACATAATGCTTTAGTGCTTACACAAACCTCCACCACTATGATATGAAGCGGGAGATTACCTTTTCCTTAAGAACTTGCCCCCCATTTGTGCTTATAGGTAACCATGTAATTGGATGACACAAGCATTTATCATATTTTCCCATGAATCTATCTATACATATCCACCCCCAACTACAATATTCTATGGAATATTTCATAATTTGAAATTTAAAATTTTGATAAATTTAGGGAAATAAAGTAAAAATTTGATGTAGTAAAATATTTACTTGGATTTAAAATAGAAAAAAGTGTTGAATTCAAACCCCATAAACTTTTGTAAAGAGTTAACAAAAAATTGATAATTCTTTCATATGTATCATAGTTTTTACTACATAACCGTCTTAACTAATCAAGCCATCCTATCATGCCTATGTAGCAAAAAAAAAATTGGACCATTTTAGCAAATTTTTCAAGTGTCTTGGAGGTCTTTACCATGCATGGAAGTCTTCCCATGACTTTATTAGAATATCAGTAATTTCAAAGAATGTTTAGCCTCTTCTTTTATTTTTTTTATAGTCATGTAAACTATCCTCTTATTTGTGTTGTTACTAGATATAAAATGTCAAAAGAGATAAAGAAATGGATTTTTTTTAATTCATAAAATATAAACAAGGTTTTTGAGGAACCTCAAAAAACTCAATCGAAAAACTACATCTATATAGTAAAAAAATAAGAACAAGAGATTGGATTGAGTATCAAGAGATAAATTAGGAACCTAATGGTGAATATTTATCTTGAAGAAAATCTACTGGAATCATCAAGATCCTCATGATCTAAGTCCTTATAGAGTTTTTAGCATAAAAAAAAAATTATAAACTATTTATGCACAAAAAAATTCTTCTAGCTACTTTAAAAAATGTTTACCTAAGAAAAACCATAGAAGGTAAATTGTCAAAGATAATAAATCAAGTAATATATATTCACACCCAATTTGTTACCATTTTAGTTTTTGTAATACTTTCCAAATGTTAATGGAATCATCATATTACCTATATATGCATGAATATAGAAAGGATGTAAAAATATGTCTATTGACATTGAAATATCTCATTTAAATAATAGAATACACTCCAACCAATATTAAAATGATTGGTATGAGAGGTATTTATACCCAATTACAATAAATATTTAGGTCAAGGTTAAGGAACCAAGTTTTGGATTAAATAATAAAATGTTATAAGACAATCACCCATACAAGGTGTACAAGGATCAAGAGGGCATATAAAAGAATAAAATAAAGTTGGCTATGTCCTCAACTTAAGCTTAACCATCATATATTCCAATACTACTATCCCAACCCTTATAAAAAAGTACTTTTGAGAATCAAATGGCACATAGATAATGCACTTGAATGATTCTCAAACAAGAAGTGGATCTAGCATTGATATTCAACTAACTGATACCAAAGGTACATAACTAAACTATGATTGTAGGTTGTTATTAAATTACTCTAGTAATTTAGCTAAAGACAAGGCTTTATGTGTTAGATAGAGAACAACAAAAAATACGGGTGTCAAAAAAATAAAATAATTTGGTGACTATGATATTTTCTTAAACCAAGTTAATTTTGAATGTGATACTAAAAACAAACACCTAAAATCACTTAAAAAACCTCCAACACCTTTGAAAAATTATATCAATACCTAGATAAATGTGATGTCACCATGTGTCATTGAGTGGCTTAGGGATTACAACTTAGTGTTAATTGGATAGAATACCAGTGAATGGGAATCCACCACATTTAACTATCTTGTGCATGCCAAATGGGTTTTGATTATGTGGGGCACTGGAAGTATACCAAGGAACTAGACTATGCTACTTGTCATACCCTAATTTGCTTTAAAAATTACAAATTAGATATTACCACTTGTTATTATATAATTTTATCTAAAACTCGAGCTTCACCAAGGCTACTATTGATTGTGCAACTCCTTGGTCAATGGGTTTGATGAGTTAGCAAATTATAATTGGTCATTCTCATATTTATACTCACCATATAGCACTCAAATTATCATGTAGCCTCTCACACATCAACCTTTCCCATGTCATCTCTTTCCACATCAATATCCACCACATTATTTAATTCTATATAATCACATACCACATTAATGATTGTCTTATCATTTTATTACCAGTTATTGTCATCATGGGGTATGCAATCAAGTGCCATATAATTAGCTTCCATATCATTAAATTTCTAAGTAATCATGAGGTACCACATAATCATATATTGAAATGTTATCACAAGATTCTATGTCATCATGTGGTGTAATATTATCATGTATAATAAAAATGGGTGACATCATAATAAATTTCTATATCATCTATATCATCACATAGTGCATGTCATAAGGATGCACTATATTATTACACAATGCCATGTCAAATATATTGACATCATTAACCAAGGTGATGATTTCACCATCCTTATCAAAACATTTCTGTGGATGACGTTTTAACCTTGGACCTCTAGGACCCCAAGCCTTAAGGGAGGCTCCCCTAGCCCCTTTGGATTTAGTGCTTACACAAACCAAATTCACCACCACTATGATATAAAGTAGGAGGTTCTTTTTTCCTTAAGAACTCACCCCATTTTTGCTTGTAGTAAACCATGTAATTGTATGACACAAGCATGTATCATATTCTTCAATGCACTCAGATATACATATGCACCCCCAACTAGAATATTCTGTGGAATATTTCATAATTTGAAATTTTAAATTTTAAATAATTGAGAGAAAGAAACTAAAAATTTGATGTAGTAAAATATTTACTTGGAGGTAAAAAAGAAAAAATATTTGAATTCAAACCTCATAAATTTTTGTAAATAATTAAAAACTATTGCCAATTAATTCATATCTATTAAAATTTTTCCTACATAACCTTCTTGTTGAATGCAATAAATCAAGCCATCCTATCATGCCTATGTAGTAAAAAAGTTGTTGGACCATTTTAGCAAATTTATCAAGTGGCTTGGAGGTCTTTTCCATGCATGGAAGTCTTCCCATGACTTTATTAGCATATTAAGAATTTCAAAAAATGTTTAGCCTCTTTTATTTTTTTTATGGTCATTTAAATTGTCTTCTTATTTGTGTTGTTACTAGATATAAAATGTCAAAAGAGATTAGGAAATGGATTTTTTTGAAAAATCCATAAAATATAAGCAAAGTTTTTAAGAAACCTCAAAAAACTCAATCCTAAAACTACATCTATCTGGTAGAAAAATAAGAACAAGATATTGGGTTAAGTATCAAGAGTAAAATTAGGAACCTAATGGTGAATATTTATCTTGAAGCAAATATATTGGAATGAAAAAGATCATGATGATCCAAATCCTTGTAGAGTTTTTAGCATAAAAATATTTATAAACTATTGATGCACAAAAAATTCTTCTAGCTACTAAATTATGCCCTTAAACAATGTTACCCTTAAAAACATCATAGAAGATAAATTATCAAAGATAAGCGATCAATTAATAGATATTCACACCCAATATGATACGATGTTAGTTTTTGTAATACTTTCTAAAAGTGAATGGAATCATCACATTACCTATATATTCATGAATAACTCATAGAAGGGATGCAAAAATGTACCTATCGACACTAAAATATCTCACTAAAATAATAAAATACACTCCAACCATTGCTAAAATGTTTGGTATGAAGGGTATATATACTCAATTACAAGATATGTTGAGGTCAAGGTTAAGGAACCATGTTTTTGGATAAATAATAAAATATTATAAAAAAATCACTCATACAAGGTGTACAATGGTCAATGGGGTATATACTAAGAATAAAACATAAATTTGGCTATGTCCTCAAGTGAATATTACCCATCATATATTCCAAGACTACTATCCCAAACATTAGTGTTAGAATTATTGAAGTTGTCATTGATGTCAAAGGCATGTTGAGTAGAGCTTGGGTGAAGTAATCAAGGAAAATACATTTTGAGTAGAGGTTTGAATATTTAAATATTTATTTAAATATTATAAAGTTGAAATATTTAAATTAATAATTAAATATCTCAATATTTGAATATTTAGATTTAAATATTAAGAAGGTAAAGTTATGTTTCAAATATTATTGTGAATGGTCGACCTCCTTGGGTGCCAAAATGAAATGAATGGTTTGATATATAAATAAAGCAAAATTTCATTGTGGAAAGGAGTCTCAATTGAAAAAGTATACCTTCAATATAAGTGTGCATTATGAAGAATGTGGAGAAGGAGCAGAACATGCGGTGGCAAGGGAAATGGCAGTGCAATAGAAGACACGGGAGCTCAATGGTGCAACAGAGCATTGGAATTCACAAGAAAAGTGAATAGCATGGAGACTAGGAGAATAATACAGTAGAAAGATCACAACTATAGCATTGGTTACACACATTGAGGAAGTTCTACCATAGTAGAATACAAATGCTTCTGATAAAGTAAAGACAATGGTGGCTCTTGGTTTGATAGCAACGGTGGCTCCTAATTTGATAGCAATTATAGCTCCTGGTTTGATAGCAATGGTAACAGTGCATAGGAGACATTTTTGGTAGTGTGAAGGTATTTTTCTTTCATTTGATATTGTGATACAAGCAGCACAGTGTGTTGGTAGTGTGAAGGTACTTTTATTTCATTTGATATTGTGAGACAAGCAGTGCAGTGTGTTGGCAGTGTGAAGGTATTTTTATTTCATTTGATATTGTGAGACAAGCAACAGTGTGTTGGTAGTGTGAAGGTATTTTTATTTCATTTGATATTGTGAGACAAGCAACGTAGTGTGTTGATTATGTGAAGAAGCTTTTACTCTCATTTTTATCGTGTGAGAAAGTGCTACTATGTGAAGAATGTGTGCATGTAAAATTTGAAAGGAACCCATATTTATGGTAGAAGGAAATACATTGCATTAGAGCCCAAAGAGATATACTTATTCTTGGAGAGGAATGCTCGGCTGACTATCCCACTTGAAGAGACCAGCAACCATTCATTTCATGTGGAAGAGAAGCACTTTCTTCTTGGATAAAAGACACACGAAGGAGATTGTAGACCAGCCAGTTCAAAGGAAAGTATTTTTCTAAATTTCAATAGGAATATTGTATGTTGTGAGAAGATTTATATAACATAAATATTGATCATCTATATCATCGAGCTAGGGCATGCTATTATTGATATTCAAGAATTGGAGAGGGATTTACCAAATCAAAGTGGTGCAATGGAAATTGTGTAGGAGAAAACAATTGGGGTGGCTCAAAGTGTGAAAATGATAGTGGTGAAAAATAGCGCTCATTATGATATCATCCACTGGAAATGAAGAATAACGATTTTACACGAATTTAGTATATGAACTCTTGGTTTAATAAAGAAGTGCATGCCAACAATTTTACATGAAGATTTTGTAGAATGGAATACAAAAGTTAGATATATTTCTAGCACATGACTTCAAATTAAAAATTGTGAAGTTACTCTCCATTGAATGGTGTAGCTGAGGTGGTTCGCTTTCCATTGGTAAGGACTACAAGCAAGAGACCTAAGTTTGAGTCACACACAAGTTATTTTGGCAAAAGGAGATGCAATAATGTTCATTTGATATTGTTGTTAATAGCTATGGAGGTATAGTGAGTTAATTCCTTTCTTAAGGTGGCTTTATTATAATTGTTGTTTTTATAAAGTGGGAGGTATAAGGAATTATTAGATGTATAAAATTAGAATGTGTTAGAAAATAATTTGTTGTTTTGAAGTACACGTGGGAACAAGTAAAAGAGTGTAGCCACACAAAAATGGAAGGAATGTTCTAAAAAATCAAGGTGTCACATAGTGCAGGATAGAGTGAGAGGATTAGTGCACCCAAGTTTTCAATTAAAAGGAAGGACAATTCATCCATCTCAAGAAGAAGAAAAGGTGAACTTGAAAGTGGAAGAAAAACAAGGTATTAGCATGTCCAATTCAAAATGCAATTGAAGATTCCAACACCAGTATATCATTCTCCATATGTTCAAGAGGTTAAAAAAATTCTTTGTAGAATATGTCTAAATTGCTTTTAGTTGAAGAAAGCAAACTCAATAAAAGGTGAAGAATTTTATGCCATTATTGATCGTATTTTGAAGCAGATCTAGGTAGATTTTTAATTATATTTTTGAGTAGGAGGTTTGTTCCTCAAGGATATTGGTGTCTTCTATGGTTTTGTTACCATAAAATTGTATAATGGGATTGGTGCCTCCTATGGGTTGATGCCCATGAACTTACAGAAGGGGTTTGGTGTCTCCTATGGGTTGGTGCCCACGAACTTGTACGTGTCTCCTATGGGTTGGTTCCCGTAAAATTGCACAAGCATATTGGTGTCTCTTATGGGTTTATGCCCATGAACTTGTACTAGGGGATTGGTGTCTCTTATGGGTTGGTGCCCATGAACTTGTATAAGGGATTCTTGTCTCCTGTGAGTTGGTGCTTACAAACTTGTATAGGGTATTGGTATCTCCTATGGGTTGGTGCCCACGAAATTTATTGAAGACAAATATAAGCAATATTTTCCCATGGTTTTCTCCAAAGAGGGTGTTTCCACGTAAAATATTTATCTCTTATGTGTGGTGATTTGTTCATTGTTTCATTACTGCATTGATATTATTTCGAGTTATTTCTTTGGGAAGAAAAGATAAAAGTTTTAGCTTATACTGTTCACCCCCCATACATATAAGCATGTGTTTATTCAATTGGTATCAGAGATATTTCCTTAGTAAAATCCTAACCACTTGAAGAAATATCTTACAGGAACAAACATGGCTTACCAAGAAGGTTTTTCATCAAGTAGGGTTCCATTGTTCTATGGGACTAATTATGATTTCTAGAGTTTAAGGATGCAAATCTATTTGATGGCACATGGCTATGATATATGGAAATCTGTTGTGGATGGGTTCAAACCACCTACAACCCCTCCCATGGATCAAAATGACAAGAAACCATTTGAACATAATGCCAAGGCAATGAATGCAATACTAAGTGGGTTATATGAATTGGAGTTTGTGAAAGTCATGCAATGCACCTCAGATAAAGAAATTTAGGACAAGTTACAAAGAATATATGAAGGAGATGACAAGGTTAAAATGATAAAACTTCAAACCCATAGGAGGAAGTTCTAAGATTTTAAGATGAAATATGAGGAAGATATTGTCAAATATCTACTCTGGGTTGATGAAGTTGTCAACACCACTCATGGAATTGGAGAAAGTATTGAAGACTCTAATATTATTTATAAAATATTAAGGTCACTTCACATGAGGTTTGATGCAAAGATCTCGATGATTAAATAAATGAAGGATCTTAAGACCTTAAGCATGGATGAGCTACATGGAATTCTTATAGCCTATGATATGGGGACTGAAAAAGATCAAACATCCAAATGGGAGATCACATTTTAAGCTTTAAAGAAGATAAAGAATAAAGAACTAGAATCAAGTGAAGAATCAAGCAGTGAAGAAGAAGCTAATTTTGTATGAAGAAATAAGAAGGGTCCAAGAAAAAACAAAGGTATGCATACTATGAAATATTCTAGTTGTGGTAACATTGGTCACTATGCATCTAATTTCCCACAATCTAGAAGTAGTAGCAATGAAGAAGAAAGGAATACAATAAAAAGAAATAAAGAAAATTTTATCATGAAAAGAAAAACAAGCATGGTCAAAGCAAGCATGAGAAGAAGATATTTTGAAGGCACAAGAAGAGTCTTTATGTTGAGGAAGCAAGAAATTCTTCTAAAAGTGATGAAAGTCTCTCTAATAGTAAAAGAGAAGAAATCCTATTTTTTGCCATGGAAGTGAAAGAAGATGCTCCTATTATTGAAAACAAGAAGAGGAGAAAGATCCAAAAATGAAGAGGAAGCTATAGTTGACATAGAATAGGAACTTGTTGTTATTAAAGAGGTGAATATGCTTAGAAAGAAGAACTAAATATTGAAGACTCAAGTATAAGAGGATGATAAGACAAATGCAAAGCTTTCACAATATCTCATCGATTTAAAAGTGAAAATTGAAGAGATAAATCGAATTGAAGATATTATGTCTGAGGAGTTAAAGGAAAAAGAGTTGGAATATGAAAAATTGGAACATGAAGTTGTCTCTATTAGGAAGGAATTAGAAGGATATAATGATAAGCTACATCAATTTGAGAAAAGCACAAAAATCATGGATGATATTATCAAAGCACAAAGATCTTCGATTATAAAGACTGGGCTTGGTTTTGAAGAAATTCAAAAGAAACAAAATGCAGAGTAAATATAAAAAGGAACAAAGGCATCAAAGAAAATAATTATAAAAAATCCTAAGACCTATGTCGATGTGTTGAGAAGTGGAAGCATAAATAAGGAATAAAACAAAGCATAATAATAGACCAAGGTCCATCACAGAAATAACAATGAGAGAATTGAATAACATGGGCTTATACTGAGAGGGGGGTGAATAGTATAAGATCAAATTTTCAATTTATTTCCCAAACAATAGTATCCAATATTATCAATGGAAATATCAATAGTAGTAATCAAGAAATGCACAAATCATCACACACAAGAGAGACAAATTTAACATGTTTCACCCAATGTGGGCTACTCCACGAAGAAAATATTTCTACTAAATTTTATCTAAAAATATCTTGGGAATCAATTCTCTATTACAATGTTTATAGACATTTGTCCAAAGGAGACTCCAATCCCCTATGCTCTGATTTATGGATCTCTCCATAGGATAACTCTTTCGCATTTTCTCTAGTTTGTGGAAATTGATCCAAGAGAACTCTATCTCCTTAACTGGTTTGTGGATCTCTCTCCATAGAATAACTCTATCTCCCTAGATGGTTCAAGAATCACACTCCACAAGAGAACTTTTTCCCCTTTCTCTAGTTTATGGATCTCTCTCCACAGGAGAATTATTTCCCCTTGCTCTAGTTTGTGGATCTCTCTCCATAGGAGAACTCTACCCCCACTGCTTTGGGCTGTGGATCTCTCTCCATAGGAGAACTCCTATTTTATTGCTCTGGTTTATGGATATCTTTCCATAGGAGAAATTTATCCCCTCTTCTCTAGTTTTTTATATTCTAGAATACTTCTATCCCCACTTCTCTGGCTTGTGGATCTCTCTCCATAGGAGAACTATTTTCTCTTACTCTGGCTGATGGATCTCTATCCATTGGATATTTTTGTCTTCTTTGCTCTGTCACCTCCAAAGCCTACTCTCAACTCTATCTTAAATTTTACACCAAAATATATCCTAATTCTAGCATAAATCTGCTCTAACTCTGCTCATAAATTTACACCAAACTCTATCTCAAATCTAGCACTAATCTACTCTAACTCTTCTTAAAAATTTACCCCAAGCCTTATCACAAAACTTGAACAAATATGCTCTCAATTATATCTCAAGTCTATCCCAAAGCCTTAACACAAGGCTTGCTCAAATATTCCCTCAAGCCTTCTCAAATACTTGCTCAAATCTTCCCTCAAGCCTTCTCAAAGACTTTCTCAAATCTTCCCTCAAGCCTTCTCAAAGACTTGCTCAAATCTTCCCTCAAGCCTTCTCAAAGACTTGTTCAAATCTACCTTCAAGCCTTCTCAAAGACTTGCTCAACACTGTCCTGAATATTGCTTCACAAAAACTGTACGAAATATTTCTAAACCTTGCATATAAACACAACTTATAACTTTTTCAGAAATTATTTCTTCAAACATATATATTATTTAACTTCTGAAACATATAGAGAATGATATGCACTTGCAAATAGCTCAATATGTTATACTCAATCATTAAGACTATCGCTTTCACATGTCTCACATTTATTACTCTTTTAAATATAGATCTAGTATAGCATTTGACATATATCTTCTTGATGCACACACTTGCTTTCACAAATCTGATTTCTAATGTTTGCACATTCACTTTCAATATCACTCAAAACCAATGCTCAAAAGCTTCACACAATCATTCAAACAATGAAGCACAACTTGCTTTCAAACCCTAACATAGGTATTTCACTTTCTTTCAAGAAGGATGCACAATGTAGATTTCAAAACCTAACTCAAATATTTCCAACAATGCTTATCAAACAATCCTTTTCTCTCCACCTTATGTTCTAAAGCATTCACTTCAACAAAATACTTTAAAAAATGAATGATGTGCCCATACCTCTTAATTTTCTCTTATGGAGATATGTATTCAAAACTTGTCTCACCAACAACCAATTCTCTTTGTGCCACTTCAAGGGTTAAATAGAAAAATTATATTTCAAGAATATCCACATGAATTTCCCTCAATAAGGTGCTCAATGAACCTTGAAAATAATGTTCTAGGACTATTCTTTTTGTTCTCAAAATAATGCATTAAAGCTTAACAAAACCCACTCAAAATTTTATTTTTTATGAATCAAGAATTACAAACAATATCACCTTTTACATCTTTTATCTCCCTCTATCATAAAATAATTTCCAATATAATTTAATGTCTAAGAACAAAGAATTACAATGATAAATAAACCATTTAAAAACATATCACTCCAACCTTTGCATTTAAGATAAATAGTAGCAATACCCTTTAAAATATTATGCAAAAAAATCTCTCCTTATATCTCTTATATGCCAAACTATACACCAAATCACATATGCCAAACACCAAATATAATAAAAATTTAATCAACTTGGAGCATACCCTTTTAAAAAATTAATTCTTTGTTTTGTGGATGGGAATTGACTCTCCGAACTCAAGCCACTAAGCGTAATGCTCGACCTCTTGCGCTAGTCAAGTGGTTGAGACAAAACCCTTGGCCTCCACTTTTTATTTATCATTGCCTCTAATGAAAACAAAATAAAACACTTCAAAACGGTGCTAGGGGGATTCAAAATAGCAACCTTTCCTCTGCCAGCACCTTATGCAGGACCCACCTACCACTTGGGCTACCAGCCCTTGCTGAAATCAATGTCCACCTTCTTGTCCTTATTTTTTGCCACTTGCTCGATGAATGGTGTTTCTAACTCTTTTATCTACACTCCTTGATCGATTAATTATTGTGCATTATCATTGGGTACCATGGAAAATAATTTAGCTCCTTCATTTTATATGCATTCGAAGCTTTGCTATGACATCGACGAAAACCTTTATTTACCTTCATTTAAGTTTGAATTTTTGTGCCCTTTTACAATTTCAAATTAAATTTTAATATTTAATATAATATTTAACTTTGTTTAAATATTATATTATTTAAATTTAGTATTTAAACAATACTTTTGCATGGAGTCCTTCGTCAACTTTTTATTTTCCTTTTAATAAGCCCTTTTGGCTTAATTATTATAATATTTTCTCTTTTCTTTTAAAAACATGGGCGTAAAATTTTGTCTTCAACCTTTTAACCAACCTCTTTGGCTTATAATATAAAATATTATAACCATTTATTTTACCAATTTTATTATATCAAAATGAACTTTACCTTGCACCAAATACTTGACATCAATGACAACATAATTACTCAAAATTTCCAACAATATCCCCCTTTGTCATTGATGGCAACCCTTTTCTAAATTTTTTTTTCCCTTTTTCAAATATTCTCTCCCTGAGAAACTCCTCCTCCCCCTGACTGAATTCTATCCCCCTTACTCAAATCTCTCCTCCTTTGACATTAATGGAAAAGGGACTCCTTTGGGTCTAAACATAAGACTCTTATCTCAGCCCCCTCCCCACCTGCTCTACTTGAGGTGGTTGGGGTGGGAGTATCTCTACTACCAACATGAAATGCTCTTTTTCTTTGTAAACTTTCTTTCTCAACATACCCTTTTGATCCTTTTGAGTGTCCCTATTCTTGCTTGTCTCTAGAAGCTCTGGAAACTCTATTATGCACCACTTGGCCTTATGCCCTAGATTATTGCACTTGTAACACTTAATTTTGAAGTTCTTAGAAGGTGTAAATATCTTGAAGTTCCTCATGGTGAAGCCATACTCTTTTATATCATGAACCCTACAGTGGATTGCTTTATGACCAAATCGATTACAAGAGTAGCACTACCCTTGAAAGAGATTTCCATATTTGAAATTCCTCTTAGTAAAATCATACTCCTTTCCATGAGTCCTGCAATGCATAGCCTTATGACCAAACCTGTTACATGAGAAGCAATGTCCTTTTAAAAAATCTTGCCTTGAACCTACTAGTCTCTTAGTTCTTTCTTCTTTGCGATGATCCATGTTCCTTGTTTGTGCATTTTTTCCTTTCTCAGTGAAGCTTCTATTATTTTACTTATCCTCATAAGTCTCGATTTCTCCTTCACTCTCTTCTTCTAAAACTTATTCCTTTGAGATTGAGCCTGATCCTTCTTGTTTCCCTTGTCCTTCTCCAAAACCAAGTCCTATTTTGATAGATGAAGATCTTTGTGCATTGATAATATTATCCAAAGTCTTTGAAATTTTACTAAACCTATGTAGCTTGTCCTTAGACACTTTCACTTCCATCCTTAGTGAAACTACCTCATGTTCTAATATTTCACATTCTAAGACTTTTACCTCTAACTTTTATTTAAATCTCCTTGTCTTAGCTATTGAGTTTGTCAGGTCTTGTATAAGCTATTCTTTTCTTCATCAGATTCTTAAACTCGAGCCTTGAATTTTAAATTCTAATTTCTAACATTGTTCAATTATTTAAGAGTAACAATAATTTATGCTTCTATATCTACTGTGCCTTCCTCTTCATTTTCTAAATATTTTTCTACTTCTTGGTCTTCAAGAGCATCTTCATACTTTTCAAATTTACCTTTAACGAGAGCATTTTATTTCTCTTCTATTTCCAAAAATAGAATTTTTTATTCTTCACTATCTGAGGTTCTTTCATCACTATCACTTGAAGCCTTGATTCCCTTATCAACATAGAAACTCTTCTTGTGCCTTTGAAAGAACTTATTTTCATGCCTGTTTTGACCATAAATGTTTTTCTTTTCATACCTGGATTTTCCTCCTTTCTTTTTCTTATGATCCTATTTCTCTTTACTATTACTGCTTCCAGATTTTATAAAATTAGATGCATAGTGACCAAAATTTCCATAATTTCACTACTTTCATACCTTTGTGTTTTCTTGATTCCTTCTTATTTATTCTACCATAGTTAGCTTCTTCATCACTGCTTGACTCACCACTTGATTTTGGCTTCTTATCCTTTGTCTTCTTTGATGCTTTGAATGCTATCTCTTTTTTGGAGTTGGGATACTTTACTATTCTCATCTCATAAGCTGTGATAATTCCATGTAACTCATCCATAGTCAATTACTCAATATATTTCATATCTTCTATAGCTAAAACTTTTCCATCATACCTTGTGGGAAGTGACCTTAAAATTTTTTGAGCAACATTGGATTCTTCAATTTCAAATCCAAGTCTATGCATGGTATTAAAAATATCATCCACATGAAGTAATTATGTAGCAATGTCTTCCTCATCTTCCATATTAAAATATTTAAACCTTTTCTTGCGGTTTTGTAGTTTTGCCATCTTGATATTTTTATTTCCCTCATAGATTTTCTTCAATTTTTTCCAAATATCTTTTGCTGATTTGCAATGCATAAATTTCATAAATTTTGCTTCGCATAATACACTTAATATTACATTCATAGCCTTGGTATTATTCACATGCAAGAGCTTACCATATTTATCTATGGTAGGATTAGCTGTAGGTGTGAACCCATCCTCAACTGCTTGCCATGTCTCATATCCTTGTGCCATAAAGTAAGTCCTAATTATTATGCTCCATAAAGCATAATTATTCCCATCTAACAATGGTGCGTTATTTGATGAATAGTCATTCTAAGATGCCATATGTGTTCTTGTAACTTCTCAAGTTGTTAAACTCTTCTGAAGGAACCCACTCTGATACCAATTGAAGAACATAGGCTTATATTGAGGGGGGTGAACAATAAAGACCAACTTTTTAATTTCTTTCCAAAATAATATTATCCAACATTATCAATGGTAATATCGATAGAAATAATCAAGAAATGTATAAATCATCACATAGAAGAGAGAAAAATTTAACGTGGTTCACCCAATGTGGGCTATACCACAGAGAAAATATTTCTACTAAATTTTCTCAACAAATATCTTTGGAATAAATTCCCTATTACAATGTTTATGGGCCTTAGTCCAAAGGAGACACCAATCCCCTATGCTCTGATTTGTGGATCTCTCCATAGGATAACTCTTTACCCTTTTCTCTGGTTTGTGGAACTTGATCTAGGAGAACTCTATATCCTCAATTGGTTTGTGTATCTCTCTATACAAAATAACTCTATCTCCCCAACTGGTTCATGGATCACACTTCATAGGAGAACTCTTTTACCTTTATCTAGTTTATGGATCTTCCTCCACAGGAGAACTATTTCCCCTTGCTCTGGTTCATGGATCTTGTAGCACCCTAAAATTGGCACGGTTAAAACCTTAGTAAAAATATAAAAGATAAAAATTTGAATTTTAACCCCAAACTCCCGTTAAACCGCTTGTTACCCGCTTTCCCCATTTTTCGTGCCATTTTTAGGATTTGTTTTGACCGTTGGACGATATCATCGCAGATTAGACGAAATCGTCCCCGATCTGACGAATTCATCTGGAACAGAACGTCCAGACGATTTCGTCCCAAAACCAAATTTTCATAATTAGCTTCTATTTCAACAACCTCTCCAACTTGGGCAAAAGCGCGTCTGTGCAGTTGGAGATTTCCCTGTTGGAGATCTCCCAGATTGGGATGATCCCCAACCTCCTAACCTCTTCCTAATCCTATATAAACTAGGATTTTTCTAGTTTATCCCCCTGAACCCCTTAGCTGATGGATTTCCCTATAGATTTAGTTCCTTATTCACTAGAGCATCCTCGCACTACTGTCTGCATTCTGTATTTTGCATTTTCTTGCAGGAACTCTACTATTTTTTAGTCGAAGCTAGCTCGGATCGTCGCAAACGATCCCGGACGATTTCGGATGATCTTGTCGAGGAGCGTAGATGATCTCGTACGATTGGAGGCGATCCCGACTGTAGTCCAGATTGGGGGCAATCAAAGTCTAGAGTTTGCATTTCCTTAGCTTTTCTGCATTTTCCTATTGTATTTCTGCACTCGTCTTAAATTATTATGTTTATGCATCTTGGAGTTCACCTCATCTAGTATAAATGCATGATAAAATCAAAATAAATTGTGAATTTGATGCTTTTCCTCTTTAATTACTATTTGGATCTATCATTTAGACAAATTTATAGTTATTTCTATCATTTCCCTTCGCTTTTGTAGTTGCATCTTGGGTATTTTGTATCTATTTTTGTGATTGCAGGTTTTTGACGAATTCGTCTGATGAATTCATCAGATTTCAGATGATTCTGTCTGATCTCAGATGACCGACTATGATTTGAGATGATCCTATGAAATATCAGATGATTACGTACGAATTGAGGTGATCTGAACTGCTACAAGACTCAGAATCTTCATCAGACATCCGAAATCAGGTACATTATGATCTAGCTAGCATATTCTCTATGTTTAGCATTCATTCCTATTTTTTGTATTCATTTAAATCAGCATTGGCATATAGAATAGTTTAGATTCATCTTGGCCAAACCTAGGAGTTGAATGATTAAAGTATAAAAATGAACACATCAAACTCATTGTCAACCTAGGCATGGAAACTGCCATTCAAAAGTTTCCTGGTGAACCCACCATCCGTCGAAAATTCACCCTTATACCCCTCCCCCGAGAGGCGGGACCTTCAAAGGGCCTCTCAGTCCGAGGTATTGTCCCATCCTTCTCGCATCCCCCTTTCGGGCGTGGATCCTATAGCCTGAGGGTAAGGATGCAAAAAATTTGGAGCGATACATTTTGGTGAACCCGACGTGAAAACTAAAAACCTTTTGAAAATAAAAACAAAAATATATATATAAATATATATGTATACAAGAAAAAATAATAATAACAAAATCATCATTTCAAGTTTGTATGTTTTAGATTCAATTCTAAATAGTAGATACTAAATATTACTTTTAGAAGTACTAAAGAAACCATGAGTTTTTACTCAAATCAATATGAGCCCATCAGTAATGTTGGAAGAATTCAGCCAAATACATTTGTTGATTATGACCAACCTCATCCCTATTCAACATCACCTCCATCACACTTTTCTCATTTTTCATCCATAACCCAACAGGACAATCCCTTTTCCAATCCTCTTCATAATGATATTATCTATTCTCCCATATATCCATATTATGTCTATCAATCTCCATACAATCCTCCTCCACCCTTTCAATATTCTTCTTTCAATACAACACATCCATTTCAACAAGAAAATACTTATTCTTCCAATCCTACCATGCACTCACATCATACTTCACAATCTTCCTATCATCATTCTACCCATAACAAAGAAAAGAGAGGTAAGAAACCATTAGGTCCTTTTATGACTGAACTCCTAAGGCACATATCAAAAACCTCTCGAAAACCTTCATCACGTACATTTACAAAGCTCAATCAACCAATGGATATAATTCTCAAGCATTTACTTGATACAAATAGGATTGAACTCCCTTCCATAAGACAACTTGATACCACAGCAGATTGGTTTAAAACTGAGCTACATTGTGAATATCATAGAGTAGATGGACATATGACACAAAATTGTAAAGATTTAAGATGTGCAATTCAAGATTTGATTGATGAGGGTCTTTTTAATATAAAGGAATTACAATCTACAACTGATTATAAATCTCCATTAAACAATCAAACTCCTACACAACAAATACCAATAATCAATCAAGACATGGGGATCTCCCAAGAACCCCTATTCAATTATCAACAACAGGAAACCAATCAAATATTGCATGTTAATGTGTCCCATCATGATGATATTACTAATATTGTAACAAAAACTACAAATGAGCAACCTCAAGTTCAATCAACTCAATCCGATATTCAAGATATGGATTCCTCATTTGACCAACCTTCAAAACTATCTTTGGCTCTAGAGAATGATCCAAAATGGAATGTAAGCATAGAAAGCTCATCTTTAGAATCAAAATCTCAATCTGAAATCCACTTTGATAGCCAACAACAAGTGATTAATCCTCAAGCAAAGATATCCCTTTTAGAAGTATTACAAAGTTCTCATAAGGAAACTTTGTTCAAGATACCTAGCCAACAATTTGTTCCTCATCATATTTTCCCTAAGAACATAATTAATGGTGTAAACCCTCTTGAGGTTAACCATATTTCATTCTATGATGAGGAGATTCCTTCCTCTACTCCACAAGAAGACTACTATCTTTACATTACAGGATCTAGTAAAGAAACACCTGTTAAAACTATCATGGTAGATAATGGCTCCTCTCTTAATTTATGCACTTATCAATTATTCCAAAAACTCAAATCAAAGGAAGAAGATCTTAATGAATCAAATGTTATTATAAAATCTTTTAACAATGAAATTCAAGAAGCTCAAGGTACTATAATTTTTCCCCTCAATATTGGATCCAAGATCCTGGATACTTTGTTTTATGTAGCATATTGCCCTTCACCTTACAACCTACTTCTCAGAAGTCCTTGGATTCATACGATGAGGGTTGTCCCTTCCACTCTTCACCAATGTTTGAAGTTTGAACTTGCAAATAAAATTGTTACCATACATGGTGACCCAACACCATTTGAAGAATATTTAACGGTTGAAACATCAAGTTCTATACATTCTCTATTATCACAATTATCTTCTATCCATCACTTTTCTTCATCCATATATGATCATCCTTGTTTACCAAATAACACCCATGCATATCTTTCACATATGCTCCCTCCATCTTATCAAGACTTGGAAGATAGTGATAAGAATGAAGAACCTTCTTATCCTTCTGACATTTTATTTTGTAACATGATCAATTTTACACATATAAAAGTCAAATCTTTTGCTACATTATTCTACATTATAACAAAGCTTTTGTTATCGCTACCTTTTATTCATCACCTTTTGTTCTTACCTTCACCACAACCAAATTATCCTTCAAAACCTCCTTTGATTTTGAAGCAACCTTAGACATGCTATACTCAAATAACCTTGTATAGTGTATATAGATCATCTTGTATATACCACCAATTCAATTCATAAATCAAAATCAAAATACAAAAACATCAAAATCATCAAAATCTTCAAAAACATATTTTATTTTCATACCTGTCAATTCTTGAAGTATTGTAGTTATATTTTCAATTATTTTGGATAAATTAGCATTTATTTGGAATCCCGCACTTTCACACTCACATGAATAAATATCTTGATTTTATTTGGTATGATTATTAATCTCTCTTATATCAAAGTCCACATTGGCATTAAATAAAGTTTTGAGCATAGAGAATTGATCTTGTTATTTACTTGAACCAAGTATATCTTTTCACATTAAAATGATTTCATTGCAAATTCGATATGATGCTACATAGTAGAAATGGTTTCCTGAGCGAAAAGTTTCCCCTGCTATCCTATCATGCACATGGTCTAGAATCTTTGAGAATTGACAAAAGGACAAGCTCACCCCTACCCGGAATAAAAATCCCTTGCTCTAAAGCTAATCCGAGCAAGTATCCCTAGCATAGGAAGAAAAGAAAAGTCAAAGAAAAAGAGAAAAAGAAAAATGTTATTTTGTACCATCACAACAATATTTCAGCATTATCTCAAATATCAAGCAAAAATACAAAAAAAAAAGAGAAAAGAAAAAGTGAAAAATGCAATAAAATCCTTTCCCTACCCCTTGAAAAGAAAAGAAGGGTGAATGAGCTTGAATCCCTGGAATTCTCAATTATTCAAAAACTGTGAGGTAAGCCCCATAACAGGTGGTTTGTGCCCAACCCGCTTGGCCTTGGGTAATTCCTAGCGTGGTGATATGTCTGTCACATTAGCGACCTTCTTTTGTACAGACCTATGTCAGCTTATGGATTAGCTAGCTCTTGATAACCTGACTTACATAGTAGTCCGAGTACGGTTACATGCATATAAATCATGGTCAACGAACATTCATTTGGTTAAGGCAAATTACTTGTATCAAATTATCTTGCTCAAAATTGGTGAATGAACAATACAATCGCACACACATTTGTATTTGAGAGATTTTGTATCATTATGATAAATCAAGATCGGTAATGAACTCACATTTGCACATGAGGATCCCTTATAAATCTACATTTGTCTTTGAGATAATTTAAAATATTTCTGTAATTCTTTTCGGAATAGTTTTATCCTCTTATTTCAGAATTTTTGTTTTGTATAAAAGCAATTATATACATTTTCTCACAAAATCACAAAAATGATTTCAAACAACATGTTCATATTATTATTTTTCTGTTTATCAAAAGTCAAAAATTCATCTTGCAATAAAACTAAAATATCCATTTTCTTCTTTGGATTTCGCGATGATGGTATAAGTCTATACCTATAAATTCTATGCCTAGCGCAAACCATTGTTCTAATTTTATTTTCCATTTATTTTAAAACAAATTCATAAAAACATATGACTTGCATCATTATGTTACACAATTATGCTTTAAAACGAACGAACACTTATTCTATTTCATGTCATTATGTCAACATTCAATTTTGCAAACCATGGTATAATTTCTAAGGAATTGTTCAAAATTTTATCACACTTAGGAATTTATGCCTAGCAAAATCATATTTCTTTTAGTATCTCATGCATACTATTTTTATGAAAATCTGAAAACAAATCATCAAACCATCATCATTTCCATCATCACAACACAAAGTCTTAAGACAGTCTCTTAAGCACTCTTTTACTTTTAACAATATTTCTATCCTGGGATTAGCTTGACGACCGAGCGAGCGGCGACTCCATGAAATGGTCTATAACAACGACAATGTCCTTTGAAATTATTGTTAGAAGTCTCTTTTTATTTTTTATCAAATCACACCACAACAACCAATTGTTTACATCAGATTATTTCATTTAAAATTTTACAGCATGACATCAAATTATAATATTTCCAAACAACATAATTACATGAATCATCAATCAAACAAGCAAACAATTCAAACATTGAAGCATCATAAAAACATATGAACAAGTCATATCAAAAATATCATATATATATATATATCACAAAAATTATATACATCATATCAAAACTGGATTGGTATGCCACAATCTATACCCTGGCATACTCAATCCTCTCAAAAATCTATACAAATCTCTGTGCAGTCTATAGCCACCTAGTCTCGAGAAGCCCTCGAGCTCTCAGCCTCATCTCCTCCCCCACCCTGACGTGGAGGAGGTGGTCCCATAGCAGTCTATGTTGTGTCTCGGGTCCTCGTCGTCGATCGTGAGGATGTCCTCGTCGATCCCATCCGGATTGGTTCCGTAATGTTCGCTGGCAATGGTACCCTCTGACCCTCTAGAGCCAGCTGAAAGTATACCCCCTGGTAGAATGTGGTCTGCATCATAGACCACACTAGCTCATCCCTGCTCGCCCCTCCGCTCTATGCCCTGAGCCGTGTAGTCTCATCCTGTAGTGTCCGTACCTGAGCCCTGAGCTGAGTAGCCTCGTCCTGCAGTGACTGCACCTGAGCTCGAAGGTGGGCAACCTCAGCCTGGAGAGCCACCGTCTCGTTGCTCTCCCCTACGTCGACACCCTTGCCCTTATCGAGCGATGGTGGTCTCTCCCTCTACTATGAAGGGAGTCTCTCCTCCCTCCGCCCTGTCTCCCGTGGCCTCTGTGGAGCCTGACCCATCCGCTGGCGTCTCTCCTATGGGGACCATCGCTGCTCTCTCCCATCGTGACCCCATGCTGCCTCAATGGTAGCCTAGCATCGCCTCCCCATCCGGTGCACCACGGCGTGCACTGGACCCTACGCCCTCATCATCCGAGGAGGGTGGATGCCTACGTACCAGGCATCATAGCCATCTGCAACCCCGACATCATCACCATCCACTGGCTGGATGGGGGCATCATCCGCATCCTGACTCTAGAATCATTGCATATCTAGAGCCCCGCTCAGCATAGTACTATCCCAAATAGTCTGGGAGTACTCGTAATCCCTGAGAGAAGGGATCCCCTACTGTAGACCGAACTACCATAGTACTCGATCGTAGCGATGGAGCTCTACCTCTCCCCGCTCCATCCTCAGCCAGTAGACTCGCCTGATGCGAGCCAGCTCCTGCCCATCCTCTGCCCACCCGAGGTGCTCTCGCCATGGCCTCCAGGTGATCTGGTCTAGGATGAGGTCATCTAGCAACCTCCGTGACATCGATAGATCTATCCGCCATTGTGACCCCCTCTGTAGCCACCAATAGAAAACCCGAGGCCTCTCTCGGTCAACCCCTATCAATGGGAGCCCTATCGGCCTCCGCACCGTAATGTGCTCCCAGCACCAAACCTGTAGCAGTGATGTCAAGACCAGACATCGACCTCCCTTGTATACGACCCCATGCAAGATCCTATACAAGTGGCAAAGTACAAAGCTGCCCCATGCAAACCTGTACCCATGGTCTCTCATGTCGCAGACTATGTCTGAGAGCACCCACGATAGTCTGCATCCACTCTGGTGGCACAGCAGTAAGCCACCGACCACTCCTGCCAAAACTTGAGTCAGCCTAGATGCCCCAGGCATCTACCGTAGAGACTCGATGTTCACTCCGCCCTTCTCCAGGGTGAAGCTCGGGTCTCTAGTCAGTCTCATCATCGCCTGGCCCTGATTGGCCGTAGGCATCATCAGTCATCCCTGTATGGGGATCCTCATGATCCTCCATACGTCCTCTAGAGTGGGAGCCATCTCCCCTATCGATAACCGAAAGCAGGATGACCCCGGATACCACCTCTCTGCTAGGGTTGTCAGTAGCCCCATATCCGTCGGTACTTGTGGCATCTCTGCCACATGCCGTAGCCCGACCTGTGCTAGTTGGTCATGCTCTTCCTGGTCGAGAGTGGCTAAGTCATCTCTTAGCCCATCGTATTTCCATTCTCGGCTCTTTAGTAATCCTTTATACAAAACAAACAATAAAACAACAAAATTTATTAATAAATCAATCATTAAAATCAAATTAAACACATTTTAAAATCAAGTTAAAGATGATATCGTCCACCATTGGATGATATCATCCCAAATTGGATGAAATCGTCTTCGATTTCGCAACTTGGGGATCGCCCCTTGTTGGACGAGATCGCCCCTAATTCGTCGATTTCGCCCTCAGACGAAATCGATGATCTAGAGACGATTTCGACGAAATAGGGACGATTTCGTCCCGACGTCGTCGACGGCCTAAAAATGGCCGTGATGCCCCAAACAATCAAAATTTAAATCCAAAAATTGCACAAAGTTAATTCAAACCTAATCTACTAGGATTAGATCCTTACCCGTAGCCCGCGTCGGACCTCTGTCGCTCTGTGCGTTGTCTCCACCATTTTTCTCTCTGTAGAGCTCTGGAATAGTAAAAATGAATAGTAAAAAAAATGAATTAGGGTTTTACCCTATTTTTCTTAATTTTATTCAAAACCAACAACATTTTAATTTTTGCTTTTTCGCGTTTTTACCTCAAACGTTCGATTTGGGTAAAAACACGGAGGGGGCACCATAGTCAGCATTCGTACGATTCGACCAAGAATCGTCGTCTAAAAATTGAGTATATTTTTGCTTTCTCGTAAAACGGGAAAAACTCGTCTTTAACGCATTTTCTTCGAAAAATTCGCTAAAGAGGGGGCAAAATGTAGCACCCTAAAATTGGCACGGTTTAAACCTTAGTAAAAAGATAAAAGATAAAAATTTGAATTTTAACCCCAAACTGCCCGTTAACCGCTTGTTACCCGCTTTCCCCATTTTTCGTGCCATTTTTAGGATTTGTTTTGACCGTTGGACGATATCATCGTAGATTAGACGAAATCGTCCCCGATCTGACGAATTCATCTGGAACAGAACGTCCAGACGATTTCGTCCCAAAACCAAATTTTCATAATTAGCTTCTGTTTCAACGACCTCTCCAACTTGGGCAGAAGCGCGTCTGCGCAGTTGGAGATTTCCCTGTTGGAGATCTCCCAGATTGGGATGATCCCCAACCTCCTAACCTCTTCCTAATCCTATATAAACTAGGATTTTTCTAGTTTATCCCCCTGAACCCCTTAGCTGATGGATTTCCCTGTAGATTTAGTTCCTTATTCACTAGAGCATCCTCGCACTACTATCTGTATTCTATATTTTGCATTTTCTTGCAGGAACTCTACTATTTTTTAGTCGAAGCTAGCTCGGATCGTCGCAAACGATCTCGGATGATTTCGGATGATCTTGTCGAGGAGCGCAGATGATCTCGTACGATTGGAGGCGATCCCGACTGTAGTCCAGATTGGGGGCAATCGAGTCTAGAGTTTGCATTTCCTTAGCTTTCTCTGCATTTTTCATATTGTATTTCTGCACTGTCTTTAATTATTATACTTATGCATCTTGGAGTTCACCTCATCTAGTATAAATGCATGATAAAATCAAAATAAATTGTGAAGTTGATGCTTTTCCTCTTTAATTGTTATTTGGATCTATCATTTAGGCAAATTTATAGTTATTTCTATCATTTCCCTTCGCTTCTGTAGTTGCATCTTGGGTATTTTGTATCTATTTTTGTGATTGCAGGTTTTTGATGAATTCGTCTGATGAATTCATCAGATTTTAGATGATTCTGTCTGATCTCAGATGACCTTCTATGATTTGAGATGATTCTATGAAATATCAGATGATTACGTACGAATTGAGGTGATCTGAACTGCTACAAGACTCAGAATCTTCATCAAACATCCGAAATCAGGTATGATATATTCTAGCTAGCATATTTTCTATGTTTAGCATTCATTCCTATTTTTTGTATTCATTTAAATCAGCATTGGCATATAGAATAGTTTAGATTCATCTTGGCCAAACCTAGGAGTTGAATGATTAAAGTATAAAAATGAACACATCAAACTCACTATCAACCTAGGCATGGAAACTGCCACTCAAAAGTTTCCTGGTGAACCCACCATCCATCAAAAATTCACCCTTATACCCCTCCCCCGAGAGGCGGGACCTTCAAAGGGCCTCTCAGTCCGAGGTATTGTCCCATCCTTCTCGCATCCCCCTTTCGGGCGCGGATCCTATAGCCTGAGGGTAAGGATGCAAAAAATTTGGAGCGATACAGATCTCTCTCCACAAGAGAACTCCATCCCGACTACTCTAGCTTATGGATATCTCTCCATAGGAGAAATCTTATAATCTTGCTCTAGTTTTTGGATCTCTTTCCATAGGAGAACTCTATCCCCTCTACTCTAGCTGGTGATCTTCTAGAATATTTTTTCTCCCATTGCTCTGGCTTGTGGATCTCTCTCCATAGGAGAACTCTTTCCCCTTTCTCTGGATTATGTATCTCTATCCACTGGAGATTGTTTTTTTCTTTGCTCTATCACCTCCAAAGTCTTCTCTCAACTTTGTCTCAAATCTACACCAAACTTTGTCCTAAGTATAGCAAAAATTTTCTCTAACACTCCTCATAAATTTACATCAAACTCTATCTCAAATCTAGCATAAATATGCTCTAACTCTGCTTACAAATCTACCCCAAACCTTAATAAAAATCTTTAACAAATATGATCTCAATTCTATCTCAAATCTAGCATAAGTTTGCTCTAACTCTGCTTACAAATCTTCCCCAAGCCTTAACACAAATCTTGAACAAATTTTCTCTCAATTCTATCTCAAATATGTCCCTAAGCCTTAACACAAGGCTTGCTCAAATCTACCCTCAAGCCTTATCAAATAATTTCTCAAACATACTCTCAAACCTTCTCAAATAATTGCTCAAATATGCCCTCAAGCCTTCTCAAAGACTTGCTCAAATCTACCTTCAAGCCTTCTCAAAGACTTGCTCAACTCTATCCTCAATACTACTTCACAAAAATTGTACCAAATATTTCCAAGACTTGCATACAAACACAACTTCTATCTTTTTTAGAAATTATTTCTTCAAACATATATATTCTACTCATAATTCATTTAACCTCTATAACATATAGATAATGATATGCACTTACAAGTAACTCAATATGGTCTACTCAATCATTAAGTTTGTCACTTTCACATGTCTCACATTTATTGCTCTTTTAAAGATAGATCTAGAATAGCATTTGACATATATCTTCTTGATGCATACACTTGCTTTCATAAATCTAATTTTTAATGTTTGCATATTCACTTTCAATATCACTCAAAACCAATGCTTAAAAGCTTCACACAATCATTCAAACAATGAAGCACAATTTACTTTCAAACCCTAACATAGGTATTTCAGTTTCTTTCAACAAGGATGCACAATGTATATTTCAAAACCTAACTCAAATATTCCCTCAAGCCTTCTCAAATACTTCCTCAAATATTCCATCAAACTTTCTCAAATACTTTCTCAAATCTTCCCTCAAGCCTTCTCAAAGACTTGCTCAAATCTGCCTTCAAGCCTTCTCAAAGACTTGCTCAACACTGTCCTGAATACTGCTTCACAAAAACTGTACGAAATATTTCCAAACCTTGCATACAAACACAACTTATATCTTTTTCAGAAATTATTTTTTCAAACATATATATTCTACTTAAATTTTTTTTAACCTCTGAAACATATAGAGAATGATATGCACTTGCAAATAGCTCAATATGTTCTACTCAATCATTAAGTCTATCGCTTTCACATGTCTCACATTTATTGCTCTTTTAAATATAGATCTATTCTAGAATTTGACATCTATCTTCTCAATGCACACACTTGCTTTCACAAATCTTATTTCTAATGTTTACACATTGACTTTCAAAATCACTCAAAACCAATGCTCAAAAGCTTCACACAATCATTCAAAAAATGAAGCACAACTTGCTTTCAAACCCTAACATAGGTGTTTCACTTCATTTCAACAAGGATGCACAATGTAGATTTCAAAACCTAACTCAAATATTTCCAACAATGCTTATCAAACAATCATTTTCTCTCCACCTTATGTTCTAAAGTATTCACTTCAAAAAATACTTTAAACAATGAATGATGTGCCCATACCTCTTAATTTTCTCTTATGGAGATCTGTCTTCAAAAATTGTCTCACCAACAACCAATTATCTTTGTGCCACTTCAAGGGTTAAATAGAAAAATTATATTTCAAGAATATCCACATGAATTTTCCCTCAATAAGGTGCTCAATGAACTCTAAAAATAATTTTCTAGGTCTCTTCTTTTTGTTCTCAAAATAATGCATTAAAGCTCAACAAAATCCACTCAGAAAATTCTTTTTCATGAAGCAAGAATTACAAACAATAACATCACCTTTTACACCTTTTATCTCTCTCTATCATTAAAAAAAAATTCAATCTACTTTAATGTCCAAGAATAAAGAATTACAATTCTAAATAAACCATTTACAAACTTATCACTCCAACCTTTGCATTTAAGATAAAGAGCAACAATACCCTTTAAACTATTATGCAAAAAATTATCTCTCCTTATACCTCCTATATGTCAAACACCAAATATAATCAATATTTAATCAACTTGGAGCATACCTTTTTAAACAATTAATTCCTTGTTGTTGTCAATGGGAATCGACCCTCTAACCTCAAGCACTAAGCGTAGCACTCGACCACTTGCACTAGACAAGTGGTTGAGACCAAACTCTTGGCCTCCACATTTTATTTCTTGCTACATCCAATGAAAATGAAATAAAATACTTCAAAATGGTGCTAGTGGGATTTGAATCACCAACCTTTCCTCTTCCAGCACCTTATGCAGGACCCACTTGCCACTTGGGCTACTAGCCCTCGCTGAAATCAATGTTTGCCTTCTTGTCTTTATTTTTTGTCGCTTACTCGACGAATGGTATTTCTAACTCTTTTCTTTGCACTCCTCGATCGATTAATTCTTGCACATTATCATTGGGTACCATGGAAAATAATTTAGCTCCTCCCTTTTATATGCATTCAAATATTTGCTATGACGTCAATGAAAACCTTTATTTACCTTCATTTAAATTTGAATTTTCACGCCTTTTGCCAATTTCAAATTTAATTTTATATTTAATATAATATTTAAATTTGTTTAAATATTATATTATTTAACTTTAGTATTTAAACAATACTTTTGCATGGAGTCCTTCGTCAAATTTTTATTTTCCTTTTAATAAGCCCTTTTGGCTTAATTATTAGAATATTAAAATATTATAATAGTTTCTCTTTTCTTTTAAAAATATGGGCGTAAACTTTTGTCTTCAACATTTTAACCAACATAAAATATTATAACCATTTCTTTTACCAATTTTCTTGTATCAAAATGAACTTTGCCTTGCACCAAATACTTGACATCAATGAAAACATAATTACTCAAAATTTCCAACAAGAACCATACGGTCATATCCTTCAAGGCAATCAAACAGGTTTCAATATTTATTTCGGGGTTATTGCTTTTCATGTCATCAATTTGGTCATAAAGTTGTACATTGTAGGGTCCATGCTAAAAATTATTTTGGCTTCACCAAGAGAAATTTCAATTCATTTGCACCTCTCATGGACTACAACATCATTTGTTACAAATGTAATAATTTTGGGCATAGAGCTAAATGGTGTAGAATGGTGTTCCCTGAACTTCCAAAGTCAAGTAAGTAGGATGATCAAATTGTTCAAAAGGATATGACCTCCAAAGTTCAAAAAAATAAAATGGAACAAGAAAAGGAGCATTGTAAGTTGGAAGTAGTTTCACTCCCATCTCATCATTGAAGTCTCAATAAGAGCAGGTAGTAAGGGGGCATTGTCAAGTGTCTTATCATTTAGCCCTGAGAAGCCTTTGTTATTGATGTCAAAGGGGAGAATTTTAGTAAGGGGGAGTAGTTTGGAATTTTAGTAAGAGAAAGAAGCTTGTTAGGGGGAGCATTTTGTGATCATGTTGCAATAAAGGATAGTTTCTTTGCAAGGTTGCCATCAATGACAAAGGGGGATATTGATAGAATTATTGAAGTTGTCATTGATGTCAAAGGCATGTTGAGTGGAGCTTGGGCGAAGTAATCAAATAAAATTTATTTTGAGTAGAGGTTTAAATATTTAGATATTTATTTAAATATTATATAGTTGAAATATTTAAATAAAATATTTAAATATCTCAATATTTAAATATTTAAATTTAAATTTTAAGAAGGTAAAGTTATGTTTCAAATATTATTGTGAATGGCCGATCTCCTTGGGTTCCAAAAGGAAATGAATGGTTTGATATATAAATAAAGTAAAAGTTCATTGTGGAAAGGAGTCTCGATTGAAAAAGTATGCCTTTGATATAAGTGTGCATTGAAGATAACGTGGAGAAGAAGAACATGCGGTATCAAGAGAAATAACAACACAATGGAATATGTAGGATCTTGGCGTTGTAGCAAAGCATTGGAATTCGAAAGACAAGTGAATAGCATGGAGGCTTCAAGAAAAATACAATAGAAAGAGCAAAATGATAGCATTGGTTGTGCCCAATGAGGAAGTTCTTCCATAGTAGAAGATGAACACTTTTGGCAAAGTAAAGACAATGGTGGATCCTAGTTTGATAGCAATGGTGGCTCCTGGTTTGATAGCAATTATGGCTCCTAGTTTGATAGCAATAGTAATAGTACAATAGGAGAAAATATTGGCATTGTGAAGTGCAATGTGTTGGTAGTGTGAAGGTATTTTTCTTTCATTTAATATTGTGAGATAAGTAGTGCAGTATTTTGGCAGCGTGAAGGTACTTTTCTTTCATTTGATATTGTGAGACAAGTAGTGTAGTGTGTTGGTAGTGTGAAGGTATTTTTCTTTCATTTGATATTGTGAGACAAGCAGTGTAGTGTGTTGGTAGTGTGAAGGTATTTTTCTTTCATTTGATATTGTGAGACAAGCAGTGCAGTGTGTTGATTATGTGAAGAATATTTTACTCTCATTTTGATCATGTGAGAAAGTTCTACTGTGTGAAGAATGTGTTCATGTAAATTTTGAAAAGAACCCACATTTATGGTGGAAGGGAAGACATTATATTAGAGCCCAAAGATACATCCTCATTCTTGGAAAGGTATGCTCATTTGACTATCCCACCTGAAGAGACCAGCAACCATGCATTTCACGTGGAAGAGAAGCACTTTCTGCTTGGAGAAAAGACACACGAAGAAGATTGTAGACCAGCCAGTTCAAAGGAAAGTATTTTGCTGAATTTCAATAGGAATATTGTATGTTGTGAGCATATTTATGTAACACATATATTGACCATCTATATCATCAAGCTAGGGTATGAGATTGTTGAAATTCAAGCGCTAGAGAGGGATTTACCAAATAATATTGGCATAGTGGAAATTGGAAAACAATTAGGGTGGCTCAAAGTGTGAAAATGATAATGGTGACAAATAGCGTTCATTATGATATCATCCACAATAAAGTAAGAGTAACAATTTTACATGACTTCAGTATATAAAATCTTGGTTTAAGAAAGAAGCATAGGCCAACATGTTTACATGAAGAGTTCATAGAACAGAATACAAAAGTTAGAGATGTTTCTAGTATGTGAATTTAAATTTAAAATTGTGAAGTTACACTCCATCGAACGGTGTAGCTGAGGTGGTTCACTTTCCATTGGTAAGTACTGCAAGCAAGAGACCCATGTTCGAGTCATGCACAAGTTATTTTGGCAAAAGGAGATGCAATAATATTTGTTTGATATTGTTGTTAACAACTATGGAGGTATAGTGAGTTAATTCCTTTCTTAAGGTGGCTTTATTATAATTGTTGTTTTTATAAAGTGGGAGGTATAAGGAATTATTAGATGTATAAAATTGGAATGTGTTAGAAAAGAGTTTATTGTTTTGAAGTACACGTGGGAACAAGTAAAAGAGTGTAGCCACACAAAAATGGAAGTAATGTTCTAAAAAAATCAAGGTATCACATAGTGCAAGATAGAGTGAGAGGATTAGTGCACCCAAGTTTTCAATTCAAAAGAAGGATAATTCATCCATATCAAGAAGAAGAAATTTATACTTGAAAGTGGAAGAAAAGTAAGGTATTAGCATCTCCAATTCAAAACACAATTGAAGCTTCCAACACAAGTATATCATTCTCTATATGTTTAGGAGGTTAAACAAATTCTGGATAGAATATGTCTGAATTACTTTTATTTGAAGTTTGCAAACTCAATAAAAGATGAAGAATTTTATGCCATTATTGATCATATTTTGAAGTAGAACTAAGTAGATTTTTAATCAAATTTGTGAACAAGATTTTGGTGCCTCAAGGATATCGGTGTCTTCTATGGGTTGGTGCCCATAAACTTGTATAAGGGGATTACTGTCTCTTGTGGTTTGGTTCCCACAAAATTGTAGAAGGGTATTGGTGTCTCCTATGGGTTGGTGCCCATGAACTTATACTAGGGGATTGGTGTCTCCTGTGGTTTGGTACCTACAAAATTGCACAGGGGAATTGGTGTCTTTTGTGGGTTGGTGCCCATGAACTTGTACTAGGGATTGGTGTCTCCTATGGGTTGGTGCCCATGAATTTGTATAGTTGATTGGTGTCTCCTGTTGGTTGGTGCCCATAAACTTTTATAGGGGATTGGTGTCTCCTATGGTTTTATGCCCATGAAATTTATTGAAGAAAAATATAAGCAATATTTTGTCGTGGTTTTCTCCCAAGAAGGTGTTTCCACGTAAAATATTTGTCTCTTATGTGTGTGGTGATTTGTGTATTGTTTCATTACTGCATTGATATTATTTCAAGTTATTGCTTTCGAAAGAAAAGATAAAAGTTTTATCTTATATTGTTCACCCCCATCTTAGTATAAGTGTGTGTTTCTTCACTTGGAAACAAGGATCAAATGGCACATAGACAATTCACTTGAATGGTGCTCAAACAAGAACTAGAGCTAGTATCAAATATTCAACTAATCAATCCCCAAGGTATATAAATTAAACTAATAATTTAGCTAAACATGAGACTTTATGTACTAGGAGAACAACTAAAAATATGGGTGTCAAAAATGAAAAGTCTTTGGTGGAAACCAAGTTAATTTTGAATGTGATACTAAAAAACAAAAACCTATAATCCTATAATCAGAGAGTCTAGGATTTGTTAGAAAGCTTTAGAAATTATGAAATTAAATATATTCCCAAGAATCTAAACACCAAATATTTTAAAATATACATTCACCATAAACATAATATAATAGCATATATACAAAATTAGAGAGAGAATCAAATACGAGGAATAAAGGGTGGGTTTCTATAGGAACCTTCCATGATCTCACATCACAAATTGATATAATGGATCAGTCATTAGGGGTATATAATTCTAAACATGCTACTAAAAGAGACTACATATTATTTGGAGGTCCATGTGAAGAACAAATGACCAACACACAACAAAAAAACAAACGACCTATTGGGGGCCTCTAGGGGTCTTTGTGGGCTTACTATGGGCTTTTTGAGGGCCTTTTGTGGGTTTTTTTGGGGCCTGGTGTCGGCCTCTATGGGTCTCTAGGGTCCTTTTTGGGCCTACTATGGGCCTCTATGGACCCACTATGGGGCAAAATATAAGGTGGAAATCCACCAAACTATCCATGTGAAATTGTAATGTGGATGTGTACATACAACATTTATATCCTTGAGGAGGAAAGCCTAGGGTGGTGTGCTATTGTATGAGATTGAATCTATAAATTAGTGTTTTTCATAGATATATGTGAAGCACACCTGGGAGGTCACAAATCTATTTTATTCATAGATGGATTTCAAACTTTAGTGGAGGGCCAAATATGGCAATTCAAAATGGGAGAGAATCATTTGGCAACTCATGGAGCAAGATGACAATATTTAACATGAATGAATTGTAAAAAAATTCAAAAAGAGCAACAAGGTGTCGATTTGGCATAGAAAATAATGTCAAATAAAGTTTTTGATGGTATTTGGATTGCATGGGATAATTATGGAGGTATTGCTTTGGGCACTGCCAGATCTAAGGATTAACTAGTAGTGAATAACCAAGAAAAAAATCCATTCTTTAATGTAGGAAACTCTAATTTTACCATTAAAAAGTATGCAAGATTGTATTTAGTGGCTACCACATACCATCAAGCCCCTTTCAAAAAAATGGTGGGTTAGGTCTATAGGTTGTGTAGTAGAACGATGCAGATTTAGCACATGAAATGGCTATACAGAGGTTATTATGGAGGGAATTTATTCAAAAAAATGCAAGAACCTTTTCTAATAAACAAGATTGGCTTAAATATATGAGTTTAGAGCATACTCATTAGTTTTCAATAGAAATAAAAGAATATGGAGTGGAACCACTATGAGAATGGGGGATGGGAGAATTTTCAAAGAGGAAATTCCACCTCAAGGGTTTAGGTAGGGCCAAGGAGTTATAACTATGGTAGGAGTAAAGCAAATAAATTATCCATAATCTAAGGGATAGAGAGAGGATGTAGAGCTTCATGGAGGTTTGATTTCAATACCTCCAAAGGGATTTTTCAGGTTGCACCACCAATTTTGTTATGTAGTTGTGTGCAATGAGCCAATTTTAGATCACAAACATCAAGCCCCATGCCGATGGCATTAATGGGGTGTATGTTCTATGGAGTAGCTAGACATACCTACTAAGTGATGGATTCTCTTTGATCCATGGGTGGCCTCTTCCACAAAAAATATATAGTGTATTAAATATTTTTGTATATCTATAGAGTTTTTATGAATGTAGGAAACACCAAGCTCTCCTCCATAATAGCCCTTATGACAGAATCCATAGACTAGTTAGATGCTACAAAAAATTTATTCACCATGATTTTGGTTGCAGTAAACTATTGGCATCCTCTTGATTCCTAGAAATCCTCCATAATGAACTCTTCATTCTTTGAAAGGATAACCAACTTAGTATTGACTGTAATGTTCATATAAATGAAAGTTGAAACATTTTATTGCAAATCATCACACACCAACACCACCTCTGGGATTAAAATAGTCTTATTCATGGCTCTAAGCATTTAAGCTTTAGGGTAGCCATGAAACTTTCTCCATTAGCTTTCTAGTTTTAGATCCGCTTAGAAAGTGGAGAGCATAGTCCCTAAGATTTGGAGAAGAAAGGAGGGAAATGTTTCACCACCAATGAAGGAGGGGAGAATTTCCAAAGAGTAAATTCCCCCCTCAAGCCTTTAGGAAAGAAGAGGTCCTACTCTGATACCAAATATTAGAGGTAAAATATTTTTTTTATTGATTGATGGATGAGTACATATATAACACAAAGAGAATATGCATTAGGGTTTGTAAAGATAAAAACCCTAACCCTAACCCTAATAATTAGGTAAAGTGCACATTAATATTCTAAAAAAATAAAATACCTAAATTCCTATAATCATAGAATCTAATATTTGTTAGAGAGCTTTAATACCTATGAAATTAAATTCATTTTCAGGCATCAACATCAAAGTACTTTCTAAAATTATTCTTAAATATAAATTTGCCATAATCATATGCATAATAAGATGAAGAGAAAAATAAAAAAGTATATAGATGAAACCTGAGAGAGAATCGAATAAGAATAATAAGGGTTGGTGGTTGTAGATACCCTCAAAATCTCATGTCACAACCTTATACAATGATCAATTATTGGGGTATTTATAGAAATATAATCCCTATTAAATGCTCCTCAAGATAACATAACTAGAAATGAGGGTTAAGTTATAATATATTAAATGTATTAATCCTCTAATTAAGATTAACCATAGATGTGGTTTAACCAATATCACTAAGGGTTAATACATCAATATTTCCTATAGACTTAGTAAAGATGCCCATAGGATTATATAAAATATGTGTGTAGGGTTACATAGAAATATACCTATAGGATTACATATAAGATGCTAGGAGTCTTACATTACACTTGTATATAGGCTACATCAAGAGTTCCCGAATTCACTTCATCACTATTAACCTTTTTCTAATAAAGTTAAATTATAGATATTCCAACACCTCCCATAATTTGAATTGAGGGGCTAAGAAAAAATACATTAGATATGGTATATATCCCCCCACAATGAATGCTCAAATGGACCAATGAATCGTACTAACTTCTCTTACAAAATATACATGAACTAGATCAACCTATTTATAAACATAAAGCCATGAATCCACCCTATAGATCCAAGATGTTGATATTCTCATGAGAACATGCAATATGAAGAGCACAATAGATCCTTCAAAATTAAAAAAAGTAGTTGAATCATAAAGTAGTAGGTAGGTATTTGAATAATAAATCCCATGGCTATAAATATATCTATACAAATAAGGATTAAATTGTATAAACCATCTAAAACCTACTTCTCTTGTAGCCAAAATTTTACCAACTATCATGCCAATGGGTTATTGGAGTTAGAGAGTATACCATGCCTTAGTATGGGAAATAAGCACACTATAAGAGAAGTAGCAAGGAATTATGACCAACTTGTATCAATTTCTTGTTGATGTAGTAAGGAATGATGTTGAGCCTATTATGAATTATCGGTTTGAAAATCCTACAAATGGAAAAATTAGAATAAATACTAGTCAAATTCAAACTTGCTATCTATGTAGATTTCAACTATAGATATGTTGGACACAAGCGAGCTTACAAACTGCCATGCTAATGGATATTTTAGAGTTAATGTTACAAATAGTAAACCAAAAATTTCAATTGGGTCCATTTTGTATCAAATGTCCTACAAAATTGTAATAACTCCAATTATTATCTCTAGTCTATAGAGCTTGAAAGACTAAAAAATATACAAAATGAACCCAAAATACTTTTGTATGTAAAAGTTATTGTCTCCAAATATTTTGGGAATATTAAAATTAAAAAATATTAAAAAGTTAAATCATACCTTAGGAAGAAAAGTTCCCAGTTTGGGATATCCAATTGTTGCATCCTAAAGATGCTACCCTTGCTATGTTGGCATCATCCCTCTCTCAACTGCAAACTTTGTTAGATTGAAAAATATGAGAATGCAAGTTGTCATAAGCTAATTAATTAAGACTATTTATATACCTAAGTTTGATACATGCTGGCCATCAGGAGGATTTAAACTTAAGTCTTTGACTAGTGAGCATCCTAGGCTTGCTAGTATAGCTGTGAGATTTCACATCGGTTTGTGAAAATGAAAGGAATCAACATATTATCTATACGAAGGTGAAAACCATGCATCTAGACCATTGCAAGCATGTAACAATCTAATAAACATAAATCAAGTAACCATTTGCACAAATAAAAGATATCCAAGAAAATGGGGTTGCCCTTTTATTAAAAATGATAAATCTCGATTACAATAGCTCCCTCTTAGGGAGTCACTCAAATTGATACAATGTTTACAATGGTTGAGGCCCCTCAATGGGGAGAGATGCACTCAAAGGGTCTTCACTTCGACACCAATTTGCGTGAGGGCTTACTAGATGCCTCCTTCTCCAATGTTCGGAGGGAATGTTTTGAATGTGGCTTATTCTCGGATAGATCTATTACCTATGTGCAAGGAAACAACAAGAAACATTAAAAGCATATGAGGCCTCTCGAGATGAGGCTTATTCCATAGATCTACAAGAAATAGTATGAAAGCATAAAGAAAGCATGAAAAAGCATAAATGGAAGCAAAATACGTCTATTACAATGCTTATGAACCATGAAAATATGATAAAATAGTAAATCTAAACTAGGGTAAACTAATGATGCATAAAGGAAGGCAGATCTACACTAGAAACTAAAGAAACTACATCTCAAACCCTAGTCGCTATCGCTTAGGGTGGCTAGTGCTTACAGGCCACTATCAAAGACAATGGTTGCTAACTGTGATCTTTGCTCCTCGTATCAGGTTCTGTGACTCAGAAATCCTTAGTTGAATTGATGTTCAAGGTTCGCTGGTGTGTCTAAACATGGATTTGTGAGTGAAATCTCTCAGATCTATAATAGATTGATGGCAAATGGATGATTTACTTCTCAACCTTGTGGAAGCTCCATTGTTGATGGCATGCTTGGTGATCTACAATCAGGCAGCACTTCGATGCTCCTCACAGGGCTATCAATTTATTGCTCAATGTGGTAGGGCTTCACTGCATAAAATTTGAGATCCATACTTGTTCCTGGGAGGGTGCATATGTAGGCCTCCCAAATTCCAAATCTTGGCTTCTTGGAGAAGCCAAGATCCAGATTTGCATGAAACTGGCCATTGGGGGAAAGGCCCAGTTCTAGACTTGCATGGGAGTGGTAGTTAGGAGGAACTCTAGGAGATTCATACCCAAAACCACTCGAATCCAATGCAAGTTTAGTTACCATGCATGATTTGGGCCTGCATTAATTTGTCTCAGTGCTAGCCGCTATCCATAGTAATGGCTAGCTCGTAGCCACTCCGAGCTTTAGAAGCTGGGTTGGCAGCCACTCTAGTCGATAGTAGCTACACCTGAATAGGTTAGAACTACCCCTAGTGAGTGGTTAGAACCACTACTAGCTCTTGGAAAGGTCCAAGATCAGTCATATGGTCTACAGAGGTGCCCATATGAGTAGTCTCCTAAACATGATGTATTTTAGGTGTCTATAGATACCCCTTTTTGTGATGCATTATGGGAAACACAATGCTGAAGAAAAAAATAGACCACCTAAAGCCATATTGTAGGGTGTATGATGATCATTGATCTGATCAACATTAGATGCCCCAATCATGAGAAGGGCATGCATCTCTGAATCATTGCTTCCAATGATATGGAAGGCTTAGTTTGCATAAGACTTTGAAGTCCACTAGAGTCTTGGGTCGCATTGCTTAGCATTCACAAAGGACCGAAAGCTAGATTATCAAAGGTTTAAATCAACATATTTTCTTTTGCCCCAAGCAATAGGGTAAGCTTATGATAGTTGTTAGCAATGATTCATAAGATGAACATGATTAACTTGATTAAGTTATCAATTGTTGATTTTGATTATGATTTTGTTATTATGACTACCCCCTCAAGTGATGAGTCGATGAGGAGAATACTAATGATAAAAGCGATGAGTCACTTGACCAAGATGATTGATTTGGACAATTTAAGATGAATGCTTTTGTTGTTATATGGCAGGTCCTATTACAGGTGTGATTTCAACCAATAATAGTAATTGTACATCTCTATCCCATGGAGCAGTCCGATCGTAATGGCCTTCTTAGGGAATCAAGATGATAGCAATTCAATTGAATCTTGTGTTGAATCACTCGATGATCTATTGAAAACATCATGGAAGAAATGAAATGAACACCTCGTTCCCATGGGGCAGTCCGACCGCCATGGCCTTCTTCGGGATTGAAGTGAAGCATTGCAATTCAACGATGACTAATTTGGCTCAAATGACCTTATGGTAATTTACTCATCTTGTCGGATTGCATGGAGCGCAAGTCGCTGCAACCACCAAGTGTATAGGGTAAATAACTAGGTATGAGGTGCATTTGAAATTTTGATGTTATTTGATTTTTTTGTTTATTTGGATGATTTTGATTTGTTTTAAATTTTTCATTTTTCATTTTTTTTTTAAATTTTGGTTAATGATTTTTGTGTTATTTTATGATTTTTTATTATTTTGGACCATTAGATATGCTTAATTATCTATTTTTATCGTTCTCATGGTGAGAAATCTAATGTATTTATTAATGTTTGCTAGTCGATGTCAGTAGCAGCGGCCCAATTTTGTAATTTCATAGTTTCTATCTACGTCAGTGGCCCATACTTCCTAGCCACTAATTCTAGTAGTGGTTGTGGCAAAACTAAAAAATATAAAAAGAAAATTAGGGTTTTGAATTTCATTATTTCTAGTTGTCATTTTGCAATTTGAGCTCTAAGGAGAGAGAGATAGTGACCCAGGACACTGATGATTTACCTGACACCATGGCAGAGCAAGGTGAGGCATCGATGAGCAGAGGAGCTAGAGCTTCATAGGTATTTCTCCAAACCCTAACTTGTTTATTTAATCGATAAAATGAACCAAACTAAGTAATCGGTAAATGAACCTCACTAAACTTATTGGTAATGAACCACACCCATAGCTAGGTTTAGAACTAGGCTAATTTAGGTGGGTTTTCCTTTGATTTAGGTTTTATTTAATTTTTTGGATTTTTGGGTGAGGATAGACGTCATTGGTGTGCCACCTCATGATCGCTATCGCTCAGGGCGGCCCCTAATTGGCAAAGAGGGGCCATTATCACTGAGGGTGGCTAGTTTGAATCCCAATGGTCAAATTTTTTACCATTGGTGGCTAGCTACTGTCGGCATAAGTGGCCACTATGGTGGCTACTGTCAACATGAGAGTCCTTTCAACTTTAGGAATTTTTTTTATTTTTTTATTTTTGAATTTAATTAATTTTTTTAATTTTTCAAGTGTAAATTTTGATTTTTTTGCATGTTTTGGTGCATTTTATTATTGTGTTTGTACCCTTGCTTGATTATGGGTTATTGTTACACCATTTTTGGATTTTATTATGCTTTTTAGTGCAAGTGCATCTAATTAGGCATTTATTTTAGCACATTTAGATCTTGTCTATGCGGGCTCGAGAGCCTGATTTACTCACAAAATTATTGCCACACATGATATAGGTATATTGGGCATGGTTCAATTCCCGGGGCCTGATGTATAGTACTATATTACCAAAAATTATGTCAGACTAGGCCTACCTTACTATGTAAGCCTATATATGGGACTACCAGATGAACACTTTTCATCTCTCGACTGGTGAGATGACCATCACTCCTAAGGATGTTTACAGGATCTTCAGGATACCTTTCGATGGATGAGCCATCATCTCATCCACTAATGGATACATACCAGTGGTTTTTGATAGTCTTCAGTGCCTGGGCTCAAGAAGCTCTAGGAGATATACATCATGGAGGAGTTCCTATCACTCGGTGGTATCATGCTCAGGTATTCTCATGGTGCCAGGCCATGTTGATGCATGTTATCTACAATGTGCTTCTTCCTGATACATCAGGAGTGAGGTTCCCATGGAACCTCTTAGCGATGGTGCAGGACCTTCTGGATAGTGTCAAGCCCATCATTATGGCTTGGGGGAGTGCACTATTGGTGCAGCTCTATGATGAGTTGTACAAGATTCAATGGTGGGGTTGGGCTAGAGTTGCTTGTAACTTACTCCTATAGATCTGGGGGTGGGAGCATATCAAGATAGATCACCCAAGTGGATTTCCCTAGGATATTACTACTATAGATGTGAGGGCACAGTGTTATAAGTCTAGGTGGCCATGAGTCATAGAGGAGCGATGGAGTCATCACCATGTAGGGGACTTGGCACACTATGTATGTTCTCTGACTTGGCTATAAGCTCGAGATATCATCTAGAGGCCCTATGTGGATTGTCCTACTTGGGAGGAGGTAGACTAATACATGGTATGAATGAGGTACGATCGATGGGTCATCGATCACAAGGTAGGAGTGAGGGAGTTCTTCCATTTCTCCTGGGTGACCAGGCAATTTGGGATTTATTAGGACATTCCATTGGAGCCCATTTTGTATAGGTGGATCTAGGTAGAGAGAGATCTCTTGGTAACCTGGATTACAGTGGTATTAGAGGAGGTATATCCTCTTGTAGTTGATGTTGAAATAGCAAATTTTAGCACCATAGAGTTGTATACATAGTGGTGGGTAATACGATTATGGCATGGCGGTGGTAGCCTAGGGTGATCTAGAGATGAGGTATATGGAGAGGATCTATAGGGGCACCAATTGTGAGCTCAGATATAGGAGTGGGGTTAGGTTATAGAGGAGTAGGTAGTGGAGGAGCAGGCCATGCTTAAGGAGGAGGAGGATGTTGCTCCCAAAGAGCAGGAGTCTCCCCTATGAGCCCAATTACATAGCATAAAGATCGAGCTTCAGATAGTTCGATGATAGATCCTAGAGTGGGACACCTCTCTCGCTACAATATGGAGCCAGCTAGCCATAGGGTAGACCACATGGTGAGTATATGAGGAGGAGAGGACCTCTCTATAGGCTTGTCTTAATTCAGTATTGACTACAATAGAGCAACTCATTATAGAGAGAGATGCTCTATGATCATAGGTTGGGGTTACTCTTGTGGGATAGGTTGTACCAGTTACCCTAGATATTCAAGGACCAATAGGTTTATATGCTACAGTAGATATTTGGTGTCTACAGGGGCTCTTAGAGGATTGTGAAGCTCATATGTTGACAAATGTTGGGTATATTATTTATCTACAACTCTAAATCAGGAGGGTAGGTGGAACTCCTTGAGAGAGGTCTATAGTAGGGGGCTCACACTAGAGTAGGCAGAGTGAGTTAGGGTAGTCATCAATGCAGCCCAGCCATAGGATAGGGACCCAAATAGAGAGGACCATAGGGACTAGCTCTAGACAGACTCATAGAGATGGAGTCGAGGGTGGAGGTGAGCCTAGGGGTGTAGGCCTAGTATGATAGTCATGATACATTATATCATTTTTGAGTGTAAGGTCAGATGACCTACACTATTATAGCCTACGAGCATTTTTGTACCTCTATGTACACTTGACATTGGACACATATATATGATATTATCTATTGCTTTTCTCATTATGTGTATCATGTGTTTTTACTTTTATGTTTATGTATATGAGATGCAAAATGGATGCAATGTTTATGATCTTATACTATATGATGTGATGTATTAATGACATGCACTAGCTAGATGATTGGATGTATGATTAGATATTATGATCTAGATGTGTATATGGACTACTTATGATGTATGCATATATGGATGCAATTATTTGTGTTAAATGCATGTTTGTTTTGATTTAATTGTATGCATTTAACTTATGTTGTTATGATATGGTGAATGCAATGTGTGTAATGCAATATTTACATGATGATGATCTAATGTAAATGAACCTGTATGCTTTAATCACTTAAAACATAAGGAATGAATGTGATATGTGTTTAACAATCTAATGGGTGACACCACAGAATGTATAAAAATCATGAATGTAAATGATAACTCTTATCATAAGAATTAATCATTTAAGCATCCATATGTGAGATGAGATGATGTGATATGTATGTTTTCTTTATAAGTTTCTATAAATTAAAATATATATACAAAATAGTCAATGGTCATCTAAATATCATTGTTGATATCCATCCAGTATCTATCCTACTTCATGAACACCCTTTAATAAACAAAAGTTCACAAGGAAAATTGATGTATTGATTGATGAGATGATTTGGGTGTAGAGTTTTTTTCCATGAGACTCAAACACCCTAGTTGATTAATCAAAAGTTGTATAATGACCATACAAGACTCCTGAAAGATAAAGTTTTTGTTATGAAGACCAAGATATTCATTATCCTTGTGTGTGCGAATGAATATATTAGAGAGACATAAGCCTACCCCAATGCCAGGTGGGATTCATTCAGCCCATTGTTGTATTGGGGATCACCAAATGCTCATCATGATCCTAAGTTGGACTCAGTTGGATTAGACCATTAGGTGATACAGGACACCTAAAGCTAGCTCTTTTTGCAAATTTCTTAGAACTACCCCAATGCCAAGCGGGATTCATTCAACCCATTGTTGTATTAGGGATCACTCAATGGTTTGGGGAGATTGACCATTCCAAGGATTCAAGCTCTTCACCCCCTTATTTTCTTCATATTTATTTGGGATACTTGCTCATGCTTAGTGATGAAAATCACTATTTATTTGATTTCTTTTGAGCAAGGGATTTATGTAGTGATGATAATCACTATTTATTTTGCTTTGTTTTGGGTGAAAGCAAGGGATTTCTTTGGGTAGGGGGGAACTTGTCCTTTTGTCAATGATCAAAATCCTAGACCATGCACATCACAAGATGAGCAAGTAAAAACCTTTCACTTAGGATGCCTAGTACCACTTTGTAGTGTTCATCTTTCCCTTGTTCCAACTAGGATTTTAGTGTTTTGATTAGTGATAGGATTTTGATATATGCTAGGTACTATCAAAACTAGACCTCATCTTCTACCAGTGAAGATAGCTTTCTACAAAATCTGATAAAATCACTAGGTATGGTTGAATGACTGAAAAACCCTAGTATATTCCTTATAGCAATAGGAAGGGGTTGTGTTGAAAAACATAGTTACTCACATGGGTTATGGATGAATGAGGATTTGAAGATGCATGATTGGCATACAAACGTGGCACCATTTGCAAGATTGAAAACACAGTCTATCCTAATGTGAATGCAATGGATGCAACATGCCTAATGCAATGCAATTACATGAATGCAAATGCAAAATGTAAGATGCAAATGTTTTTGTATTTTAATATTTTCAATTGTTTTTGTGTTTTTGTGTTTTGTTTTTGACCAAAGGGCTTAAATACCTTTGGAGCCTTTTGTGAGTTGACCAAAGGGCTTATGATACCTTTGGAGCTTTTTGTGAGTTGACCAAAGGGCTTAATGTGCCTTTGGGGCTTTTTGTGAGTTGACCAAAGGGCTTATGATGCCTTTGGGGCATTTTGTGAGTTGACCAAAGGGCTTATGATGCCTTTGGAGCCTTTTGTGAGTTGACCAAAGGGCTTATGATGCCTTTGGGGCTTTTTGTGAGTTGACCAAAGGGCTTATGATGCCTTTGGGGATTTTTTGAGTTGACCAAAGGGCTTATGATGCCTTTGGAGCTTTTGTGAGTTGACCAAAGGGCTTAAGATGCCTTTGGGGATTTTTATTTTGATGTTTTTGGATTTTGTTGCTTTTATGTGTAAAATACCTTTAGATGAAGAATGTTGAGAGGCTCAGGCTCTTCAACACCTTCTAACGATGTTAGGTGATATGTCCCAAGTCCAATCTTCTCTGAGATGATATAAGGACCTATCCAATTGGCCATAAATTTGTCTCATAGGTGTGGTGATAGGTTTGAATTTTGTTGGTTCTCTTTGAGCATGAGATCCCCAACCTTAAAGTCTCTCAGGTGGACTTTATTGTTATAAGCTCGTGTTAGATGATCTTGGTAAACATAGAGATGCTCAAGAGCATTGATGTGATGTTCATCAAGAAGGGTCAATTGATCAAGGTGAGCTTGTCACGTAGTGTCATCATCGATAAACTCTTTCAATGTGATGCATAATGTTGGAATTTCTAACTCCAAGGGCATAATGGCCTCAGTACCATATACAAGCAAAAATGGTGTTGCCCTAGTGGGCATCTGCATGCTAGTTCTGTAAGCCCATAATGCAAGAGGTAACTGCAGATGCCAATCCTTATGATTTTATTTTACCATCTTCTTTAAGATGGCTATGATTATTTTGTTTGAGGCTTCTGCTTGCCCATTTGCTTGTGGATAATATGGTGTCACAAAACTATGTTGAATGTTATATTTGGATATTAAAGCCCACATATTTTTGTTCTTAAATGAAGGACCATTATCCAAAATTATCTTGAATGGGATCCCAAAGTGACAGATGATATTGTGAAGTATGAACTCCACAATTCGTGGTCCTATCATTGATGTTAAGGGGACCACTTCCACCCATTTGGTGAAGTACTCAATGGTCATTAAGATAAATGTGTGTCAGCCCAAAGATGGGGGAGAGATCTTTCCAATTAGATCAAAACCCCACTGAGAAAATGGCCAAGCCACCTGAATGGGTTGTAAGGCCTATGATGGTAGGTGCATCAGATTCACATGATGCTGACACTTAACACACTTCCTGACATACTCACAGTAATCCTTTTCCATGGTGGGCCAATAATAACCCATTCGAAGGATGCACTTGATGATGGCCATGCCACTGAAATGGCCACCACATGTACCATCATGAGCTTGTGAAATCACCCAAGCTGATTCTTGGGGCTCAAGACAATGAAGGAGGACTCCATCATAGTTTTGATGATACAATATATCTCCTAGAAAGACATATCTTATCACTTTTTGTTTGAATGCTCATTTTGTAGCATGCGATAATCCCTATGGGATGATTCCAAGCTTAAGGAAATCTTGTAATTGGCATAGCCAATCCTGATAAGCTACAACCTCAACAGACAAGATGACTTGTTCTCTCTATGATTCGATGTGCACAAATGTAGATTGAGAAATAACCTTGTGGTGAATGATGGTACCATTCCTCGTAGGACCCTACGAGATCAAAGACCCCCAAGGTGCCTTCTTTAGAAAGTCTCTGGCTTTATAGAACCACTCATGGTTTGGTTCTATATGAATCATGTTGACTGATTCTTTGTTGTCAAAAGCCTCATGCTGTATCATTGATTGCAAGAGCATCTTCACATGAATGGTAGTGAAATCAGTAGATGGATTCTGAGGGATCAAGGATCCCAAAGATGCCATAGTGTCTACAAATCTATTGGACGTGTGAGGGATTGCCTCGATGTCATACCATTCTAGTTGGGCTAGATAAGTGTCAACAAGCTCTTTGTAAGCTTTCAAGATTGGACACCTGCATTGAAATATTCCCTTAACTTGGTTAACGATGAGAAGGGAGTCACCAAAGATATTTAGCTTTTTAATCTTCATAGTGATTATTGTTTGGAGACCCAAGATTAGGGCCTCGTATTCAACATTGTTATTTGTGCAAGGGAAGTCTAGCTTAAATGACAAGGGCATTGGAGCACCTTGCAGCATGAAAAACACAATCCCTGCACCACCCCCTTGCTCACACTTTGAACCATCAAAGAACAAAGTCATGTCAGCTTTATTATCAGGTTCTTTAGGTTTGGGTGCTTCTGATAATGCAAATATTACCTCATCGAGAAGTTCTATGATGAGAGGCCTATTATCCTGAAGAGGTACCTCTACCAGTTGATCAGCTATGACTTGTCCCTTGATGGAATTTTGGCTTATGAATTCCAAATCAAATTTTATCAGTAGCATGATCCACTTTGTAGTACATGTATTATGATATGTCTTGCTCATCATATACTACAAAGGATTTTGTTTTGATATCACATACATTGTATGGCTCAACATGTAGTGGTGCAACTTCTTAGTCACAAAGACCACTTCTAAGCATAACTTCTCTATGTATGTGTACCCTAGCTCGTAACTCACCAAGGTGTGGATGATATAGTATATCACTTGTTCTTTGTCTTGCATATTCTTTTGAGCCAACATGGTGCCCAAAGCAAAATTGGTAGTAGATATATAAAGTAAAAATGGCACATCTAGCCTTGGTGGAGCTAGTACTAGAAATATCACCAAGTATTTCTTGATCTCAAAAAGGCTTACTAATATTCTTCATCCTAGTGGAATGGGACCCCTTGTGTAGCATCGATTCATGGGTCAATATTTATCCGATAGTTATGCGATGAAACGCTTTATGGATGCTACTTTTCCCTATAGGCTTCTCAACTCTTTGATGTTAGTGGGTAAGGCCATTTCTAGGATAGCCTTTACCTTTACTGGGTCAACTTCAATCCCTCATTTAGAAATTATGAATCCCAAGAGTTTTCTGAAGTTACCAAATCATCTGAACAATATAAAACCCCAAAGAATAAGTCATTATATAATTAGCTATCAACAAAAAATGCATGATATTGCAAAAATTAAACCAAATGAATTACTTGTAATAAAATGTCCCCATGGAGTGAAATTTATTCTTCGGTTAATCGATTAACTAAAAACATCCATGAGAGAACATCCACCAAGAGCATCTATGTGGGAAAGGAATGAACCGTCCTTATTGAAAAAATATCATTTTCATAACCTTAACCATAGAAGTCAATTAATAAAACAAATACAATACCTCAAGGTAGTGGACAACTAGGACTAAACGAGCAAAGAGGCCAAGATATTAGGCTCCTCAATAGAGGATGATGGTGCTCTCAAGATAATTCTCAAACTTCCTTATTTGGATAAAGGATCATTATGATGTCCCCAAAATTTCCTCAATACCCAAGGGGAGAAGTGGAAATCAAGTGGATGTCCCAGGTTAAAGCAAAAATTAGGCAACCAACATCTGCAAAACGAAAGAAATGGTGTAGATCATTGGAAAAATCTTTAGGCTCTAAGAAGACCCAATCAAAGAAGGGTAGAAGACAGGTGAGGAGGCAAAGAGCAGGATGAAGATGGAACCACCAGAAGATGAGAGCTCTAGATGAGAAAGAAGAAAAGAAAAAAAAAATAGGAAGAAAGAGATAGGAGGACCAAAGGGGGGTTTGGGTGATATGGATCAAGTTAATAAGGGAAGAATCATAAAGAAGTTCTATGACGAGAGGTCTATTATCTTGAAGAGGCACCTCTACCAATTGATCAGCTATGACTTATCCCTTGATGGAATTTTGGCTTATGAATTCCAAATCAAATTTTATAGTAGCATGATCCACTTTACATGTATTATGATATGTCTTGCTCATCATATACTACAAAGGATTTTTTTTGATATCACATATGTTGTATGGCTCAGCATGTAGTGGCACAACTTCTTAGTCGCAAAGACCACTTCTAAGCATAAATTCTCTATGTATGTGTACCCTAGCTCATAACTCACCAAGGTGCGACTGATATAGTATATCACTTGTTCTTTGTCTTGCACATTATTTTGAGCCAACATGGTGCCCAAAGCAAAATTGGTAGCATATATAAAGCAGAAATGGCATGTCTAGCCTTGGTGGAGCTAGTACTAGTAGTATCACTAGGTATTTCTTGATCTCAGCAAAGGCTTACTAACATTATTCATCCTAGTGGAATGGGATCCCCTTGTGTAGCAATCAATTCATGGGTCAATATTTATCCGATAGTTGTGCGATGAAATGCTTTATGGATGCTACTTTTCCCTATAGGCTTCTCAACTCTTTGATGTTAGTGGGTGGGGCCATTTATAGGATAGCCTTTACCTTTGTTGGGTTGAATTTGATCCCTCATTTAGAAATGATGAATCCCAAGAGTTTTCCTAAAGTTACACCAAAGATGCATTTCTTGGGATTCAACCTGACATTGTGCTCTATCAAGTGATCGAAGACCTTTCTTAGGACCTCGACATGCTCTTCACACAACAATGACTTGGCCAGTAAGTCATCGATATAATATTCTAGGATATTATGCATGTAGTCATGGAAAATATATGTCATGGCCCACTAATATATGGCACCAACATTTTTAAGACCAAATGGCATTACTTTGTAACAAAATATCCCCCATGGAGTGGTGAATGCGGTTTTATGTTAGTCTTTAGGTTTAATATAAATCTGATTGTAACCAAAAATTCATCCATGAGGGAGAGCATCTCATGACCTACAATTACATCTACAAGAGCATCTATGTTGGGCAACAAGAATGAATCCTTCAATGTTGCCTTATTGAGATCTCTAAAATCTATGCAAATACGAATCCTTCCATCAAGTTTTCCTATAAGTACCATGTTTGATACCCATTCTGGATAGTCAATGGGGGTAATAAAGACTACATCCAATAGCTTCTACAACTCATTCTTTACCATCAAGGTGATGGTTGGATGCATCTTCCTAAGTTTTTGCTTGACCAATTTCTTTGTGGGATCTAGCGAAAGGTTGTGGACAACCAATTTTAGATCTAAACCCAACATATCCTTGTAGGTCCAAGCAAAGAGATTAGGTCTCTCTTTCAATAGAGGTATGATGGTGGCTTATTCTTCTAGAGATAATATTTCTCTAAACTTAACTTTCTTTGGATCAGAAGGATCATCATTGATGTCCACTTTAAAATTTTCCTCTATTGACATGTGTGACCCCTCCTCAAGCTGGTGAGGAGTGGGGATCAAGTGGATGTCATCCACTAGGTTTAAAGGTTCAACTAAATTAGGGTCAAAACTAGCATGATAAACATCATGTGCATAGCCTAGTGCAAAATGAAATGGTTGTAGCATTTCTTCATTGGGGAAGAAATATTTAGGATCTAAGGGTGAATCAATATGATCCCAATAAATAGCATCTAAGTTAAGACACAATGGTTTAGAAGGATCGGTTGGGTTGTGGAGTGGAGTGGTCAAATCAATGGAGATCATATTGATGGATGGGATGGAATCTCTAGGACCACATGGGTGTAACTCTGCATTATTGATTTACCTTCCATACCCAAGATGAGGCTCTAGGGGTATGGGGATCTCAGGATCTAGTCTATGAATAGATGGGAATATGGGATCATTTGGTTGAAGTAGCTCTCTAAATGTAGGAGGATCGAGGAAAACTATATGATAGATTACATCTAAATTGGTTAGTCTTCCCCTAAGGTGAGGGCCAAGATATACTCTATGATACATCTCATCTATATCAAATGGTTCATTACGATGATGTAAGTGTTGAGGCCCAAGGTAGGCCATCTCAATCTCATCCTCATAATCACTATCATATATGAAATATCCATCATTCATACCCACTAGTGCTATGAGGTGATATGAATATTGAGGCCCAAGATAGGCCAATTTAGTCTCATCCTCAGCCTCACTATGATCTATGATGTACTCATTCTCTTCTCACTCATAACCATAGCCTGGTTCATCCTCCCATAGGATAATTCCTGATGGGCTTACCTCGAGAGAGAAATTTGGATGATACACAATAGGTGGTTCTATAGTGACCATGGTCACCAACCTATCATCCATGTAGCTTATGTTCGGGTGATAGGGATTCCATTCAATGTCTTCCTCAAACCCTAAGCTTAGCCTATCTAGATATGTTACTAATGAATCATCATAGCTTTAGATGTGATATCCTAGGCTAGACCTATCAGTAGGTAACTGATATTGTGGTACAATGGGGTTTCATCACCCTTGCTCATATAGACCTAAACCATAGCCATGCCAATGGTTGCATTCAAAGTATCTAAGAGCAAACTCAGGATTGGACAAGTAATGAACATTCATGGTGAATGGACTCATCCTCATCCTCTTCAATATCTGAAGCATCATGGACACAATCCAACCCAACATAAATGAAATTGGTCTAGTTAGGGGGATCCCCAATGGTACCACTATCCCTATGGGTAGGTTTGGGACTCTTGGTCATCCCATGTCTTGTGTAGACTCGATAATTGGAGTGAAAGTAACATTCTACACAAGATATTCACCTAGTCCTGTATTAGCTAGGTGAACTATCACCTATGGTGCAGATGATGTTGATGATGATGCAGGTGAGGTAGGTTGAGGTACCTCCTCGACTATGTCTTGGGAATCTTCCTCCTCCATGGGATTTGGAATTTTTGCTATTGCTATGGTTGGGACTTCCTTAGGTATTTCCTCCACCAAGGGTGCTTTTAGTTTCTGAGAGTCTTTTGCCTTAGACATTGTTGGTTTCTCAGAAGTACTAGTAGCTTTAGAAGCTGGAGGTGGCACCGATGTGGATGGGTCACCTCACACTGATTTGGATTTGCTTCCTAGTTGTGTGGTAGGGGATGATGGCCTAATGTATAGGTGCATGGATGGAAGGACAAAATCCCTCGGTAAGTCAACCTGATGAACATATTTGAATGGCTCTTCATCCGATGGTACCACATGTACCTATCCCTCATGCACATATTTAATACATTGATGCAATATCGAGGGAATGCACTACATGTCCCTTATCCAGGGATGCCCTAGGAGGATATTATACTGCATGGCCCCCTCCAATACATGACACATCACAAGGATGGTCTTATGCCCCACCTGCATAGGTAGGATGATTGTACCCACTATGGAGCATAGTGCATCATTGAAGGCTCTCAATGTGTAGGAGGTAGGGATGATGTTTGACCTAGGGATCTTCAAGTGCCCTATAGCCTTGGTTGTTATTATGTTAATCGATGAGCCTGTGTCGATTAAAACCTACTTGAAAGGTATGTCATTGATACACATGATGATGTGTAGAGGTGGGTCTGCTATGGTAGTAGGGACTACCTTTATTTCATGATCATAAAAATGAATCATGAGCTCTTGACACTATTGTACTTGCCCCACAAATTTTGTAAATGCATCAAGGTTTTGGGGTTGTAGCTCAATTGATTTCAAGATTTCCATTAGGGTCTCCCTATGTCTAGGAGACTATTGAATGAGCTCGTATATCGATAACTTAGTCGATGTTATTTGGAGACTCTGCATAAGTCTATTTTGGATAGTTATCACAGGTTACACTGGTGGACCTAGAAGATTATTTTGCATTGGCCTCTATTGAGGTGCAGTCGAGATACAAATAGGAGCTATTGGAGGCTCTGGTTGGTTGTATCATCGATTTCTTGTAACCACATTGACTATGTTGACCATTCCAATGAATCCCTAGGTGGGAGGTTCAACTTGGATTTGATTTACTTGAGCACCCTGATTTCTAGGGGCTTCATGGTTTGGCAACGGGTTTCTAAATATGCCCATATCTCTATTGTTGGGTGCTAGTGGATTATCAACTTGTAGCTCACCCTTCTCGATCATATTTTGTACAACATTTTTGAAATCGATGCACACTTTGATATCATACCCCTATTGTCTATGGTATGGGCAATAATGATCATCCCTATATCCCTTGGGCTTGGGATGGTTAGGGTCAATAAGTTGTACCTCAGGTAGTCTGAGTCTCTATGCCTCACTCAGTTGATTGAATATTGATGCCATCAATTCTGACAAAGGTGTGAAGTAGCGAGGTGATCGACATTGCCTATTTTAGCCTTGGTTGTTATTTTGGTTGTAGTTGGTCGGGGGGTTGAGCCTGGTAATTCTATGGTTGCTAGCTATTTCCTCCCTTTGGTGCATTTAGTACAACTTGATTGACTAGAGCAGGCTTGGCCTACTATTGTTGATTTTGGTTGTTGCGGTTGTTGTTCCAATATTTCTTGTTGTGGAGCTTAAGATCTCCTTCTTCAACTTTGATATCCTCTATCAACTTGGCTTGTGCCAAGGCTTCCTCGAATGTTCCATATTGTTGTAGCTGCAAGAGCAGTGAGATGTGCTTAGCACAACTCTTAGTGAACATTCGGGTGAGCTCAGTAGTGGGAATAGAAAATGGTAGTTTTACCATTAGTTTTCTCCATCTATTCTCATAGTCCATGATCGACTCATCATCATATTGCTTTAGATTAGCCAAGTCAGACAAGTTTATTTTCTTCTTGATGCCAAAAGAAAAGTGTTCAAGGAATGCATCCACCAGCTACTCAAAACTAATGATGCTATGTTTGGGTAGTTGATTAAACCACTCAGTTGTTGCGCCTGATAATGTCATGATAAATGTTCTTAACATCAAGGCATCATTGTGTTGGAGTTGGAAGCATGCATTCATGAAATTGGTCACATGCTCTTGCACATCTTCCTCTCCCTTGAATTTATCTAACCTAGGCATCTCGAAGTGTCTAGGATAAGCAGGACTTGGTACCGAAGGGCACAAAGACTGATTGTGTATCTTGCTTAGGGTTGGCTTCTACCCAACCATGTCTTGTTTCTCGAGAGACTTGATTCTCTCGATGAGTATCTTGTATGCCTTCGAAGAGATGATCTCTTGTTCCCAAAGGTTTACTCAGGGTGGTCGAGGAGGTAACTCTACATTTTCCCACTTTGGGCATCTATATTCATCTCCCATGACTACGGATGAGGGTTCAGGATACGTCTATTCCTGATCCTCCATTTTTGCCTATTCTTGTTCATGCTCTACCTGTTCTAGATCTAGGTACTATTGGTATTTTGAAGCATGTTGTGATGTGTGGTGAGTGCATTCATCTACTTGTTTAGTGCATCTCTCATGTTGAGAAATGACACATCTATTGGATTGGTAATACTCACTGCCCATGTGTAGATTGGCTCGAGCCAGCCTATTTGCTTGTTCCTCACGCTCTATTTGCTCTAGGGTAAGTTGCTCCCTCAAGCACTACTCATTTAGGTACAAATACCTTTTCCTTTGTGCCCATGCTTCCTCCTATTTGAGGATGTCTAGGCGCTCTTGTTCTGCATGTAATGCCTCCCTCTTGTCTTGGAGTAATTTTTCTTGATATTGCACATCTTCATACAACCTACGCACGTGGTCAGATTGATCCACCACTGAAGGTCTATGACTCTGTAACTCCGTACGAGGAGTCCTTATGGAGAGGCCCTTTGGAGGAGCTCCTACTATGCTTTTACCTCTATCTGTCAGGGCAACATGGTCAATGTACAATGACCTATGTTCAGTATCCCCATGATCAGAAGTAGTGTGCATGCTATGAGGGCACTTTGAAGCTTCCCCTTGCTCATTAGTGTACCTCATTATTTGTTGGCTATGTGAACTCTCAGAAATAGAGTGCACAGTAGCATTGCTTCTCTGATTTGGTCTTGGGAAAACCCGATCCAACTCATCAAGCTATCTGGATTTCCATGGCTGATCTCGTGGAGTTCCATTGGCACCAATGAGATTGAGGTCTATTGCTATCCTACCACCTTCAGAGTGGCTAGGAGTTGTGGTGGGTCTATGATTGGATGTAACCCTTGTGTTTTACCCCTCAGTGGGCTGATCTTGCCTATGTCTATCATGTGAGGATTGGGGCCTTGAAGCTCCCTCATGTCTATCATGAGAAGAACCTGGATATGGTTCTCTAGCTGGGGTTTCTCGAGGAGTACCCCCATGGGTTGAGTTATCCCCTGAGGCTCGCTGAACTTCGTTCAATGGTATTCTGTGTAGGTGGCTCAACATCATTGTTGTTGTGATTATGGTTGGGTGGAGTGGTAGTTCCCACCTCGATGTTGGACCGAGGGTGGTTGCTCCACGTGAAGACCATGACAATGTGAAATTATATTTTGTGTAAATTTTAAGACACGCAAACAAAGTAGACAAAATATTTATCTCTTTTAAATGTTCTTGGTGTTCCTAAAACTGGTCTTGTGTGTTTCAGATTTGTTGAAAACTTTAACTATTTCTCATCGTGTTTGGAAATCTGTTGATGAAATGCTTGTATAGTTTAATGGTTTTCACCTGTATGCTCATAGCTCGACAACCGACAATGAAATTCATGGTCACGTAAACCCACCAAAGTGTGGAGATGAAGCCCACACCCGATCAGGGAGCACAGGTCCTGCCAGATCCTCACCCAGTCTCACCTGGTCAGCGTTATACCCTCTGAAGAGAAGTACATGCAAATTTTCTAGGCTACATCAGTTCTTGGATCCGGTATTGGCCAATAGAATGGGTTCATGGGATTTGAGCCAATGGATGGAGATGAAACCCACCATCGTTGGACTCTATTAGTGGTTGGGTGTGAATTCCAACTCACTAATGTTTACATGTGACGTGGTGTGTGTTTGTTCTTTTTAAACTTGCATGAAAAAGGAAATGCAACATAAAGCACTCAAATGTTGTTCCTACATGCTTAAAAAGAACGTTTCACTTTAAGAAAATGCACGTCTAATGCTACATGATGTTCAGAGAATGCAAGTTTTAATTATGAATAAATGGCCTCTAGTTGGGCCTCAAGCATGCAAACTCCTACACACAACCTAGACCGTTGGAGACTAGGGTGGATTGCAATCAAAAGTCCGTTGTTCCTAGCAATGACTAGTAGAAAAGCTAAGAGATTCTAAGAATTTAACCTTAAACTTTCTCTATGTTTTCTAATTAAACAAAATTTCACCTACTGCATTCTGGAAATAAACACAGATAGAGAAGTGAAAAATTATAGAGAATTCCACCAACCTAGAATCCAAGTCTGTTGATGCTTAGGCTATCTATTGTTGCATGTTTTCTTTCAGTCGCTATCGCTCAGGGTGGCTATGACTAGCCACTATCTTCAAAAGTGGCTAAGCTCTGCTAGTCATTGTCAATCAGAGTGGTTGTACCTGCATACAAAAAACATAAAATAGATCATCAGACAATACAATTTTAGGGTGTCTCCACCATGATCGCCATATGTACGAAGGTGAAAACCATGCATCTAGACCATTGCAAGCATGTAACAATCTAATAAATAGAAATCAAGTAACCATTTGCACAAATAAAATATATCCAAGAAAATGGGGTTGCCCTTTTATTAAAAATGATAAATCTCGGTTACAATAGCTCCCTCTTAGGGAGTCACTCAAATTGATACAATGTTTACAATAGTTGAGGCCCCTCAACGGGGAGAGATGCACTCAAAGGGTCTTCACTTCGACACCAATTTGCATGAGGGCTTACTAGATGCCTCCTTCTCCAATGTTCGGAGGGAATGTTTTGAATGTGGCTTATTCTTGGATAGATATGTTACCTGCATGCAAGGAAACAACAAGAAACATTAAAAGCATATGAGGCCTCTCGAGATGAGGCTTATTCCATAGATCTACAAGAAATAGTATGAAAGCATAAAGAAAGCATGAAAAAACATAAATGGAAGCAAAAGACATCTATTACAATGCTTATGAACCATGAAAATATGATAAAATAGTAAATCTAAACTAGGGTAAACTAATGATGCATAAAGGAAGGTAGATCTACACTAGAAACTGAAGAAACTGCATCTCAAACCCTAGCCACTATCGCTCAAGGTGGTTGTGCCTGCAGGCTACTGTCGAAGACAATGACCGCTAACTATGATCTTTGCTCCTCGTATTAGGTTCTGTGACTCAAAAATCCCTGGTTGAATTGATGTTCAAGGTTCGTTGGTGTGTCTAAACATGGATTTGTGAGTGAAATCTCTTGGATCTATAGTAGATTGATGGCAAATGGATGATTTTCTTCTCAACCTTGTGGAAGCTCCATTGTTGATGGTATGCTTGGTGATCTGCAATCAGGCAGCACTTCGATGCTCCTCACAGGGCTATCAATTTGTTGCTCAATGTGGTAGGGCTTCGCTGTATAAAATTTGGGATCCATACTTGTTCCTGGGAGGGTGCATATGTAGGCCTCCCAAATTCCAAATCTTGGCTTCTTGGAGAAGCCAAGATCCAGATTTGCATGAAACTAGCCATTGGGGGGAAAGGCCCAGTTCTAGACTTGCATGGGAGTGGTAGTTAGGAGGAACTCTAGGAGATTCATGCCCAAAACCGCTTGAATCCAATGCAAGTTTAGTTACCATGCGTGATTTGGGCCCACATTTCATGGCTAATTTGTCTCAGTGCTAGCCATTATCCACAATAGTGGCTAGCTCGTAGCCACTCTGAGCTTCAGTGGTTGGGTTGGCAACCACTCTGGTCGATAGTGGTTGCACTTGAATAGGTCATAACTACCCCTAGTGAGTGGTTAGAACCACTGCTAGCTCTTGGAAAGGTCCAAGATCAGTCATATGGTCTATAGAGGTGCCCATATGAGTAGTCTCCTAAACATGACATGTTTTAGGTGTCTACATTATCTATTATTGATAAAAATATATACATGCAAATAAAATAACATAGTATATGAGGGTATGCATGGTCAAGGTTATAAGACTTACCTTTAAGAATAAAATAATAAAAAATTATAGAAATATAATTTTTTAATTTTACAAGGGACTAAATGTCTAATATGGACAATACAATGTACAAGTTGAAATTGGCCTGAAGAGAAGCTTAACCACCACATATTCCAACATCCCTCCTTAATTTGAATTGCAGACACAAAGAGAGGCCCTTAAATATCATTCTCTACTAAGGGGCACTCTCCTACCCCAAGTAGCTCTTACATACACATAAAAGTGACCTCAAGCATGATCTTATGTGAATGAAGTCATCTCACAAAGTGTATTTAAATCACCTTTTGCTATGCCAATTTATGAAACTCTAGATTATAGACAAGTTATATGGTGCTAAGATTATCACACCAAAAATAACTAGAACATTTTGAGGAATTCCAATCTCCTCTAAAATCATGAGCATCCATTGAATATGCTTAACTACCTAATTTGTAGCATTATTCAATTTTCATTGAAGATTGAGATATAATGGATTGGTGTCTAGAATAGAAGAAATAGAGTCAGATATGAAATAAAACATAAAGCCTATGATGGACCATAGTTTATCCAATTCACTAGCCCAATCAACATCTAAAATTTCTAATAAAATTATAGGGGAGCCAATACTATAATGAATTTCCATATAATAATTCCCTCATATATATTTGAGAATCCTCTTAACCATTTTCCAATGACTCTCTTAGGATCCTTTCACATACCTAGAATAATAATGGATAACATAAGCTATATAGAGTCTACTATAAAATATAGATGTCCACCCATAAGAGACATACAATATAATATCTACCAAAGGAGTGGTACAATCAACCCTAAGCTTTGGTCCTAAAGTGAAAGGAGTCCAAATAGACTTGCAATACTCAAACTTGAAACACTAAAGAAGATCCAAAATATACTTGGGATATAAAATGGTGATGACATAATCTATGTAATCAAATTGAATCCTTAAGAAGTAATGCATGTCCAAAATATATCATCTTTAAAGTGGAAAAAATCCATGAATTTATATATTAGATCAAAGTAGGAGAGTTGTAACTAATGAGAAGATCATCAACATGCAAGATAATAATTAAAGTTTCTTTATCTTGATGTTTAAAGTAAACATCATATTTGACCTTACGTTGCTAAAATCTATAACTAAAGAGGAATGAACAAATATTTTCATACCATGTTGGAACCGATTATTGCATCTATAGGATTTTGATTGTCATGCTACAAGAATCCGTTTGAAACCAATGAGCTATTACAGGCTCTGGTCGACCTGCCTCATGTTCTGCTAAACACAAATATTGCTAAAGAAGACTGCAGAATGGGTAAGGAAACCCCAATGGTAATTCTTTGTTTAAAATTCTAATTACACACTCCAGATTTATTAAGCTATAAGTATTCTTTTTAAAATGATCAAGCATGAAAACAACCAACTGTTATGCCTTATGTAGACCAATGCCTAGATTCATTGGGTTGTTATAGCAATTTAACAATAATTTTTAATTATGAAAAGAGAGAAAGGGAAAAATAAAATTGGCGTTCAAAGCTTCATTTGAATATAGTAATAAAACCAAGATTTAACCAATGATAGAAACATATATAATGCATTCAAATAATGTAACCCATTATACAATGACACACAGTACTGAGACAAAGATATAATAAAAATGAAACTCATAATTGTATTGATTTCAAGAACTTTTACATGTAGAGTGGGCGGGATGCCTTTTAACTTTGTTTCAAAAGATATCAATACAATGGAGAAATCATGTTCAAATAATGTAATAGGTCTCTCCTACTCTACTTGTTCCAATCTGGTAATAACATAATCTCTGAATCTCAGGCCCAATAGGACAAGAAATGATCTCAGCTTCTTGAGCACTTTCCTATTATATTCCTGCACAACAAAGAGAATAATAAGAATGAGAAATAAAATAGACACAGAAGGGGATACAACATCACAACTAACAGGGCACTCAAGTATACATCTTAGAAAAAATGCTATTCTCTAATTTCTTGATGTAGAATCTATCCACATCTGCCTCTTATTATAGCCTTTGGTTCTTGATTCTATTATTTTTGGTTGATTTCTAGCCTTACACCTGTCAGCATCTGGTCAGACTCCAAAAATTGGTACAACTAGCTTCCACGGTCTTTATTATCTTGGTTTTAGCCTCTTTTAGAATAGATATTCAATTAAATCGATGATGGTGGTGTTAGGCAAACCCACTTTTTCTTCTTCAATTGTCTTCCCTTTGGGCCTCTTTATCTTGAACATCTTCTTCTATTATCACAGGAACTCCTTCTGTAGGTGTAGGCTTCTGTTGTGATGAACCTACTTCCTATTTTTGACTATAGGTATTAACCTTTTGCCCATTTTGTCTTTGTTGTAGCCATTTAATATGTTCATCAATTAATCTCCAAACTCCTGTATCAAATGTGGCTGCAATCCTCAACATGTTTATTTCTTGTAAAATTCTATTCTTCTAAACAACAATATCAGGCATGTTCCTTTCATATTGGAAAAGTAACATCTCCACAGTATTTACCATAGATGTAGTTTGCCTAATAATTTCTCCTTCATCATCTGGTTCACACTCAAATTTGTCAATGGTATTTTTGAATACCTCTTCTATGTCTTAGGCTTCTAAGCATTGACCTAAGGATAGGCCAATATCTGCAAATTTTCCTATAGCATATTTTAACAGGTTATTTTCTTATTACCAAATTGATCCATATTCCCCTATTTGCTCCAAACAGGGCTTCTTTGAAGAACTCAAAATTAATCTAAATCTTGATACCATCAAGTGTTATTCTTTCTTGTCCTTGTAACTCTTCAAAATGGTATCCTATAAAATCCAGGGTAGGGTGAATGATTCCAAAATCCTCTTCTCTTTCTTGTATCAAGGCCATAATATCTTGAGTAGTTATTTGAATCACCCTTATTTGTCTGAACATTTCAATAAAGCCCCTGGTATGATATCTTATCTTTATTGACATATTTTTCTTCATAGCATTAAGATAATATACATGATCTTGGATTTTCACCATTGGAGGGGGTTGTGCATTTGAAATATATTTTTTTGCTAATTCTTCCTGTTGCTTATTTATTAATGCCTTTAGCTCTACCTTTTCCTTTCCCTCTTTCTCCAATTGTTTCCTTAGCTCTGTAATTATTCCCATGAATTGATCTATGGCTTTATTTTGCATTTTTTTGACAACTTTGGCCATTTGACCTTCTTTCCCTAGTACCGATGAGCTCCTAGTTTCTTTATTTACTCTGAAGACTAGTGGGTCCTGCAGAACAGGAAGATTTATCTCTGCAATATCTGATATAGGCACCTCTGATTTATGTTCTTCTATGAAGTGTCCTATATTTACCATAACTACTACTAACTATAATTCTTGCCCATCTACAGTAGTGAAGATAGTCTTTTCATCTATTCTTTCCAGGACAACCTTTGTAGAGGGTAAATACAATATGGGTTTCTTCTTTTCCACATGAGTTACATATTCTTGGTTCTTCACTGAGTGACTTTGAAATAGGCCACCCAATCCACCAGTTATCCTAGGATTCATTTGTATTACTAATGGAATTTTAATCTCATGTCTCTTTATTGTTATAGTGACAGGGATATCCATGGGCACCAATTTCTTTACACTTGTTACAGTTAGAACCCTGTCAAAAATAGGAACTATGGCTTTTTCCAAGGGGGGAGACTCATGAGTTTGTGTTGTTACAATCTCCTTCCCTTTATCTATATTTTGTGTTTGGGAAGCTTCCTAGGAAGTTCTTGGTGTTGCTTCTATCTTGAGGTGAGTAATTTCAGAAGGCCCAACCTGTTGCTCTACTATATCTATAGTTTTGACAATGACTTCCATTAAATCAATACCCTATTCCTCTATCAACTCTAACAAGGGTTATTCTTTGATCTCTTGGCCTGTTGCTGGCATAATTGATGCCACATGATCTACTGAACCTTCTTGAAGCCTTCTTAACTCTGTGGGGTAATCATAGGCTTCACAAACTTGTGTGCTACCCCTCATTTTTGGAGGGAAATCATCCCATACTTTTTGTAAATCTAATCCTTTTTCCATAGCCTCTAATAATATTTCTTCAAAAGCATCTTCGCGGTGTAGTATTCGTGCGTATTCTCTTTTCACCATCATTCTGTTGTATGTTCCTTTTGGGTCATAAAACATCCAAGTTACTTCATTGAATCCCCTGTTATCTATCTCAAATATTCCTTTGAGCAAGGATGTGTAGCCTAAAAATATAAAATATCCAAAGTAACAGGGAACATCGAGCCAGGAAACCTTACCATGTTTCTTCACCAACCTCATACTAGCCTCTTCGGCTACTTGCCTGCATAATTCCAAAGCTGCTAGGGATAATGGGTAGTACCTCGATAGTAATTTAGGGAGAATTTTAGCTCCATATAATCTGATATAAGTAAAAAAAATTGTAAAGAAAAAATCCCCAATTTCCTTCTCTTTGATAAAAGCTCTCACCCCTGGCCCTAATCTCTTAGGGACTAATCCTGTTAGAGCCCAATGAATTTCAACCATGAAACAATCACAAAACCAGCCCATGTGAGTTCTTCCTTCGTGTATTCTCTAGAATATGTTCTGAACATAGGGGTTGTCAATGGCTCTTACCCTCTTACGGGCTTCTTCTCCCAATTGACCCGTTATTAGATGGATAAATAATTAATATTGTGAAAAATGGGGCATCTCCTGCCTCTATTCGAAAACTAATTTCCTTAATTCTACCATTTATTTATGCATCTAGGTACTTAATTCCAATTCCCAAGCGTATATTGGAGTGTTATGTGCCCTATTGCATTGTGAAGCTAAATATAAAACCCTTTTTCTTATTCTATTGAGATCCTGTACTCCCAAAACTATGTTTATCATATCGTAAAAATCTTGGACACATGGCATGAAGGCATTTTTTCTAGTTGGGAATTTTTTTTCTATTCTCTCATGTGTATCAAACAAGTTTTTAAAGACTTCCATATCTGTAAACATATGAGATTGGTGTTTGATTACCTGGTCTACCAAAAAGGTGGTATACACTGTCAATTTGAAAACTTCCTGGATGTGCTCGACCTTGATGCTGAACACTGGCCAATTTTTATTGTCCTAGAATGTCTTTGTTCTTTCATCATATGCTACCACCAACCATGCCATCAAATTTAAGGATAAGTGCACTTTTGGACATACCAGGTTCCCAAGGTTTTTGTTCCATATATTATTTCTTGGAAAACCCCTGTATTGCAACCTATGAGCTTTATGACATAGGTCGGCCATTATCCATGGGTTCTAGTCATCGTTCTCCATTACATGGGAAAAACTATTTATACATGCATTGTCAATTTCATATTGTTAGGTTGGAGTAGGTATTTTATCAGCTTTGCACTTCTGGGTAAATTCATACATGGTGGTACCAATAATAGGCGGTCTAGAGATTACAAAGTATGGTGACTTATTTGTAATGAATTGTATGGCTTATCTGGTGTCTTTGGGTATGAAAATATCTCCCCATGATGCCATTGTTCTTAGAGTAGCTGATAAGGTCTCTCTGTGACTGCGAAGCTCGAAAATATTCTTCTCTCTATGTTTCAACTTTTGTTCTTAATTCACCAGGGTAGTAGCCTCAAATATTTTTGTGTGCTCATATATAGGGTGGTGGAGTGTGCTTGATAAATTTCATATTTTATCATCAACTCGATGCCACCAACTGTTATTCAAAATCAGCCAATGAAATTATGCCAACTTGTCTTTTTCTGGGATTTAGTGTTTATGATGGGTAATTTTCTTCATCTTACGTGTCTTGGGACCCTTCGATCTATGTGCCTACAATAATTTTAGATTTTTTTTTATTCGTCATTGGGCACCTTTTAATCTGATGTGGAACTAGTATGTGCAGCAAGGATAGTGTCCTTTTTGAAGCTCGTTTCACCTCAGATTTGAATGATAATTAAATCTTCAAGATTGATTATGTTTTTCTTAGGTAGTGATCACCCTTAGGATTTTTATAATATTTGTTCTTTGGTGTGAGTGTCGGACTTTATTACCTCTAATGTCTCCCTATTTTTTAAGTCAACTGTGATTGAGCGCAACCGTTGGATTTATCTGAGGTGGAGTGCATCTGGAGGATTTAGGTGGTTAGTTTCATTCTTGGATATTTGATTTGTGTGCTATCATCTAATCTCAAAAAGGTATTAGCACAGTCATTGATGTCTTGGGACCTATACAATAATTAGTATACCTATTCACATACAGACCTTTAGTTGATCATGTTTACTTAGTCTAAACCTTCATTTTGGTTATAATTCATAAATGATAATTAAGGCTAAAGACTATACCTTCATTGGGTGGTCTATCAGATAATGCGGTATATTAATCATTATTTCATTGTGTTTAATCAACTCTAACCTGGTGATTGTAAACTTAACCTTGTTCTATAAAACCTTTAGACAACATAGAAACCATTTATTTTATCATTCGACCATCGTAGGATTATCTCATAATGAGAGCGCTATCGTTTGGTCATATATATGCACACAATTTTTAACAAAGGGGGAAGATTACCCATACCTCCAATTAATCATTTGTTTGAAAGAAATCATCTTAGACTAACCTCCGATCATATTTTCCCATGCGCACTGTTGGATCTGAGTGGAGATGTGCACTACCATTAGATATATATGTCATTTAATTATTTTGTTTTGCTTTGGATATTTTACTATCGCCACAGACTTTTGCATCCATTGATCTTTGGTCTTGTTTGGGCATCGCCATCAGATTTCCTACGAGGTGCGTACTATATAGCCAAAAACAAAAACCCTTTGATTTTGATTAATCATGATTAAGCCAAAATGGGGAATGATTATTCAACGTATTATACCCTCGCTAATTACATAATTAATTTTACCTTTGTCCCCGAAGATCTTACCATATCTTAGTTTCTGCACGATCGTTGGATCTTGATGTTAGTGTGGCCGTCGATTTTCTTCAACTTGCGGGTTAGTTACCTTGGGGAAAATAATGTTAATTTTGATTAAGCCGAAAGGGGGGAGATTATCCAACATGCTTAGACCCTTATTATTCTTGCTTAATGTTTTAATTAACCTCTTAGGGCTTTTACCTTTTTAATGCACCTTTCATGGGAGCGCTACCATCGGATTAGAAATAGATCGAGTGCTACCGTCTGATATTTCCTAATTAAATTGATGTTTAAAGGAGGCACATACCATAGCATTTTAATGTGTGGTCCAATTGAAACATGCACTACCATTGATCTCGGGCTCGATTGAGCACTATCGTTCGATTTGGCAGACTTGCTCACTATTTAATTAGAATCTTGGACCCACATTGACTTGTTTAAAGCTTTGACTTTTGGATGATGCATAGCCATTGGATTAAGCTTATCTCAAGCGCATCCATCCAGATCATCAGAGTTGCATGGACTTTAATTTACTTCTAACCTTCGGTTATACCCCTTTTAGACCTTTTGACTTATTATTCGAATTTATTTGTGGGGGTGCATCCGTTGGATTGGTTTAGATGACGCACTACTATCGGATTAAGCCTAACATGCATCCTTTATACTTTGAACATGGTCTTTGACTTGGTGACTTTTTTATTAATTTATTTATTAAAGTGCCTATCGTCTGACTAGACTGAATTGTGCATGGCTCTTGGATTAAATCTTAGGTGTTTGACTTTTAACAAGAAGGGGTGCATACCCTTAAGATTTTCATTTAAAAGACTTTATGCTTACTTCATTTTTTTAGAAATTAGACCAAGGTGCTTTATTATTATTTCCCCTTACCCTAGAATACCTTAAGGATTTAAATTTTTATCAATTGAAAAATACCCAAGGAAAATTAATTCTACGAGGAGCTTCGGAGTTTGGTTTCACAAGTCTGATTAATAAATTTTTATCCTAACCTTTATTGAAGACCATGGGGCTTTGTTAAAGGGACACACACATTATTAACAACCAAGGTTAGCTTTCATCAAACCAATCAATAAAAACTCAAGAAACTCATACCACCTGAAGAAGTAACTAGCATTATTAACAATTTTGATTGGAACCAAAAATTTAAATTTGGGGGTTTCAAAGTTGAGTCAAATTTGGCTCCAATAGTAGACATCATGTTTGACCTTACATTGCTAAAATCCATAACTAAAGAGTAATGAACAAATATTCTCATACCATGAATGGAAGAGATATTTAAGTTTAGACAAGGACCTAGTCAGATGATAAACCAAAGGATTAGGATCCTTAAGCTCAAATCTAGGGGGATGCTACATGTATATCTCCTCCTTAATGTCACCATGTAGGAAGACACTTTTTACATCCATATGCTAAACCTTGCTTTCATATGAGGTAGCAATAGAGAGGATCATCCTAACAAAGTCTATCCTAGATATAAATGCAAATATCTATAAATAGTCCACTCCCTCTTATTGAGAGAATCATTTAGAAACAAGGTTTTCTTTGTGCTTATCCACTTATCCACCTAATGTATACTTGATTTTGTAAACTCAAGAAAGGTTCACAAGCAAGGTTCACAAAGATATTCCCATATTAATTTTTTTTCGGTAATTATTATAGTAGATTAAAAAAGGGTTTTTATAGAGGATCCCAAAACCTTATGTACAAAATCAGCCTTGCATCATGCCTCCTGGCTTTATGTATAAGCCTATTACAGAAATCATAACCCCTAAAAAAACCTGATTACATAAGCAATGGGCCTAGGGCATCAATCCCTTGAAACTGAACACCAAAACAGGAACCCCGTCCAACGGTAACAGTAAGCATGAATCAATCCCTCTTAGCGAGAAACAAACAAATAAGAAAGAAATTAGTTTTGGAGATCCCGCCCAGCGGGGAGTAGCCAAAAACCACCATCGAGAAGATCCCGCCCAGCAGGAAGCAAAGAAAAATTGTTACAATAAAATCCCGCCTAGCGGGAAGCAGTAAAAACCACCACAAAAAGTCCCGCCTAGCGGGAAGCAATAGGGAAATCCCGCCATCCGGGAAACCAGCAGAAAAGAAAGGATCCCGCCTCACGAGAAAATTAGCAGATTTTGTGGATCCCGCCCTGTGGAGAAACCATCCCGCCCATCGGGAAAACATTTCGTTCAGCGAGAGCCATCCTGCAGGAAACCGACAGCCAACACAGAGAGGATCCAACCCATCAAGAAGTGACCAGAGAGTTGCACCACAAGGAATCCATCATAGGAAAATAGAAGAGGATCCCAGCATCAGGGACCAAGAATCCCATCCAAGCACAGAGCCCACCGAGGATTCACAAGAAAAATGGGGAAGCTGTCCAAACCCTAAACCGTCACCTCCATCGCATCGAGAAACGCAGGGGACCAGATCCACGCGAATAACCTACAAAAAACCCCAAGGGGAAGCCTGAGGGAAAAAGGGAAGGGATCCCCAACCAAATAGGGATCCCTGGGAAGCACCAGTCTAAAAAAACAACCAAGGAAACCCTAGCCGATCGGGAGGGGCACAGATAGTGGAGAAGGATCTCCCCCCAGGAGATCATCTGCAAACAACCACTCCTCGGGAGGGATGACCTGGGTTGAGCCAGGGACTAGGCAGGAACCAGGAGCCATGGGAGGGGGAGCAGGGGAGGGACTAGAGCCCTCCCCTCTCTACTTTCTTCCCTCTCCATATCTCCGTCAAAATAGTCCAATCCCCATATTAATTTTAATATTAATAAGGTATAACCACATTTTGAGATCTTGTCATTGTAGAAATCTCTCAAGTGGATAGGAGTGATCAACATATCATATTTTTGGGATTAACCTTTCTATACATCCATGGTAGAAAGGAAAATTTCAATGGTCCCCTGACATTTCTTACTCTCCTCATATCCCCAAATATAAGACAGTTTGACCATAGCATGGGCATTATTACTTTTTAGTCCATCAAAAAGGGGATTCCATTTCCTTAACCCTACATAAGTCCATCTATTTAGTATTAATCTAGAGTAATACCTTAATGCCTAGTTATCACACCTCCATGGTGATTTAATTGGTGTTTTAGTGCTTAATTACCACACCTCTATGGTGGGATAATTAAGGCTATTATCACTTCTCATGATAATATGCATGGGCATTTGATCCTCCATGTTTAAGTTTCCATCACTATTTTGTCTTGCAAATAGATTCTTAGCCTCCATGATAGGAATTATAGCCCAAGCCTAATTGCTTAGGACTCCCCAAAATATTCCCTATATAAATTTGTACTATTATTATCTCTTCTTTGACCTCTCTGTGTGAGTGAATGTCCCTATTGAAACCATGTGCTTTTGCTTTGATATTCTTAGTTCGATGTGTGTGCATATTTTAGCATGGGTTATTGATAGTGTTATCTCCCCTACGTGGATTGCTTGAGGTGTTATAATACCTTCTTGATACTTTAAACATGTGGCACTTACTTTGTAGAGGTTACAACCTAGGTTCCAATACTCCAAGATGTAATGATTGTCTCTACCCTCAATGCTCCAAGGTGGGCATTACTTCTTTGCTGGGCTCCTTCCTTCAACGCTTCAAGATAAGCATTACTCCTTTTTTGGGCTCCTCTGTATGCATTATTGAAATATGTAACACCTATTTACATTATTCTAAGTAGCACTTGCATGTGAGGTTGTCCTTGATGTTCTTTTTATTTTTGTATCTTCTCAAGCGGATGCAAGTTGTTCAATATTTCCTCCAATGTTTTTCTCCTTACCAGTGAGTGCAAGCTTGCATTTTCAATGATGATTTCTTCAAGTTTGATTTCAAATATGAATCCAATATTTCCCTTTTGGTAGATGATATATCATCAATCATTTTATAATCTTGGTTGCTTCGATGGTTCACTTCGTAGCTAGCAAATTGATGCTTGATTGAGGTAATACTCCATATCCTTCAACTTGCTTTATGTAGCTTTCCTAGTTGTTTTTATCCTTGATTTGTAATAGGTATGTAATGGGTGCAAATATTCCTTATGTTGTTGTAGGTTGACATCGTTCATGAGTGCTTACTTTGGTGACTGAGATGGTGTTTCTAGACACCTAAAATCTGTACTTATGAACCCTAGGTTGGATCACCTTCTCTACCCAAAATTTACACCTTTTTCCTTTGATGATTCACCAATAGTGGATGTAGAATACCTACTATATTAGTGTCTTAATACACTCTATAATTCATATTATTTAGGATGGATATGATACACCAATGTAATATAATTAATAAACTCTATTTTACACCAAATTTTTGAGATATCCTTGTCTCATTTTGATACTATTTTATCCTATGATATGATGGCTCCTCATTGTATAGCTTGAGGATAAATATAGATATATTTGAAGCTTTTATTTTGCTTATTAGATATGGATGCTACTTTTTGTAATTATTGAGAGCAATGTATTGTTTCCTTTCTTATTAGACAACGCTAGTATCTAACTCCTTCACTTGGATAACTTAGTAACAATGAATCCAAGGTAATAATCATGTAAACAATATGTTTTTGAGAGATTAATATTTGAACTAACTTTAACCTTCATTGAAACACTTTGTGCACATTAATACTCTTTAATAACAATTATTATAGTGCAATATTGGTCTCACCTTATCACTCCTTTAATTGAACCTTAAATAATGCACTAGTAATTGCTCCTAAGTGCACTATAATCTCTATAACTTAATTTATTCTTATTTGCTATAAATAAATAATAGGAAGATGATATTTTTATTTCTATAAAAATATATCTAACTCCTATTTTAATGTGCAAGTATAAACCTTTAAAATAAACTTCCTTCTGCACTCTTTTGAAGACTATAATATGCAACCTTCTCTTTGCAACTTCTTAAAACTCTAATATGGTGCTTAATGGAACTTGATAATAAATTAATTTAAAGTTCAATTAATGAACCTATTTACACCCAAGTTGCTTACCTTAATGATATCTATAGATGAAGGATTTATTGGTGATTTAATTTACCAAATTTTTGCCCTTTAACTGGAGGAACTTGTAGCTATTCTTGGTTACTTGAAACAACTCTATAACTCACCTTTTTGCAACTCCAAAAAAATTCTAACTTACTACCCTTTAACTTTAGTAGGTGACTTTGATTATCCTTCAACATCCTTATCAAATTCTAACTCTAATAAAGGCCCTCTTCTCAAGAATTTTAAACTATTTATGTCTTCACCAATATCCTCTGATATTTGGCAAGCTTCTTGCTAAATCTATATTAGTTTGGGCTTGTTGTCGGATGGCGATAATTATCCAAAAATCTTCCTTTATTAGGTGATTCTCCTTGGTGATAAATTATTCCAATGATCTCTCCTAAGAAGTCCTTTAATGGCATTTTTTGTATACTTTAATGAGGCTCACAAAACCTCCTCCTTATTTCTCCTTGAGATCTCACCAAGGTCTTCAATCTTGTAGCTCTTATGGTCTTCCAAATGAGACGTTTCCTTCAACCTTCTACTAAGGAAGTGTTGGTAATGAGATATTCCTCTTGGATATCTAAAATCTACTATTTTTGGAATATAGAACAAGACCTTGCTAGTTTTTATTCACTTTTATAATTTGTAGGCTTTAATCTTCTAGATCTGGGAGTTTTGTAACTGGACCTTCTAATGGTCTCTTTAGCTTCTTTAGGGTTAAGTCTTCAATATAAAATAGAAATCATGTGAGTAGGAGAATGAGTTCATTTAAATAAAATGATAATTTACATTAATCAAACTTAGGAGCAAAGCCTAGTATTTAAATAGGTTACAAAATAGTAATCCAAACTATAATCCTACTATCCACACTAACCAATGTGACATTAGGAGGTAGAGAGTTTGGTTTAGGTTTGTTAACCTAGAATATTTAGGAATTAACCATAGTTTACCATTAGATATTTGAAACAATAAATATCTACATGGTAGAAAGTGGAAAAGTAAATGTAATAATCAACCTATGTAGTATAATGCAATATACTACCTATTTTATCGTAACATCCCCCCTTTATTACATTACTTTGATATACAAAGTTTACTTCGGAACAACTCAAATTTGACACATCCAAGTACCTTGGTGAAGATGTCAGCAACCTATTCGTTGTGGGAATGTATTGGAGCTTGATTCTATGTTTAGGAACTTCATCATGAATGAAATGAAAATATGTGTCAATATGCTTTGTGCGTTCATGATGGACTGGATTCTTGACCAAGTTCAAAACACTTGAGTTGTCACAAAACATGTGAATAGGAAGTTTCTTTGGTAGTCCCATGGTATCCAAGATGCGAATTAACCATATCGCTTCACACACAGCTCCTTGTGCAACACGATACTCTACCTCTGTTGAAGATAAAGCAACCACCTGTTACTTTTTACTATACCATGAGACAGGACCAGATCCAAGATGAAATACATATCCTGATGTTGATTTTATATCATCTAGGGATCCAACATAGTTAGAGTCAATATAACTCTGTAAGAAGAATGAGTTATTCTTCTTGTACTTGACCATATTCTACACTACCTTGAATGTTGTGAAGAACATGCTTAGCTACTTTCCAATGAGAGGATTTTGGTTCCTGCATGAACCGAGAAATATAGTTTACATCATAAGTAATGTCTATTCTAGTATTGGTCATATAGATAAGGCTTACAATCATCTATCTATATAGTGTACCATCTACTTGTGGTGAATCATCATACCATGATAATCGAAGCCCTGATTCCATAGGTGTTGCCTTGGGCTTGCAATCAGTCATACGATATTTTTCTACTAAAGTCTTGGCATACTTTTGTTGAGTCACCCTAAGATGATTCTTCTTTTGTTCTATCTCAAGGCTAAGTCAGTAGTGGAGAAGTCCCAGATCTATCATATCAAATGATTCTTTCAAGTCATATTTCATGGCGCTAATAATTTTATATGAATTACTGGTGATGATCAGATCATCTACATATAAGACAAGAATCACTATTTCAGAACTTGTGTTGTTGATATAGAGATTTGCATTAGATGGACTTCTCTTGAATCCATGCTGCAGTAGGTGACTATCCATTTTAATGTACCATGCTCTTGGGGATTGTTTGAGCCCATATAATTATTTGACTAGCTTGAAAACCTGTTGCTCATGGCCTTCCTCAACAAATCCTGGGGGTTGAGTCATGTATACCTCTTATTTTAAGTCACCATTCATAAAGGCACTTTTTACATCCATTTTATGTAATTTCCATCTGAATTGTGCTGCCATAGCACAAAGAACTCGAATGGTGGTCATCCTTGTAGTGGGTGCAAAGGTTTCCTCATAATCAAGGCCTTCCTTTTGAGCATAGCCCTTTGCCACAATATGGGATTTATGCTTGTCTATGGTACCATCTGCCTTATATTTGACTTTGTAAACCCATCTGCATCCTATGGGTTTCTTTCCTTTAGGTAAATCTACCAGCTTCCATGTTTTATTCTTGATGAGGGAGTTATGTTCTGCATCCATAGCTGCCTTCCACTGAGGCAGTCTAAGTGCTTCATCAACTGTAGAAGGTTCATTTTCTTAAAATGATGACAAGTAAACCCTCTCTTCATCTATTTAAATATCATCTTCCCTTGCTAACTCTCTATCAATAGAAAGGTCTTGAAAATCTACACAAATATCATCAACTGAAGTGGATGCTTCAGTATTTTCTTGTTGAGTCATGCTTCATGTCTTTGGATGATTGAGAGTAATATCAGGTGGGGAAGTGAGTTTGGAATATTTAATTGTGCTCGTATACCACTTGGGAGGCTTTTTCTATTGTGGATAAGGAAGTGGTTGTTGATCCTCATCATCTAGGTATACTGATGTAGTGTTGGGTGTGAAAGCTTCATCAAACACTACATCTCTGCTGACATGTATTTTCTTGGTAAATGGATCTATCTATCGATAGCCTTTTGAGAATTCATCATATCCAAGAAAAACACATGGTAGGGACTTCTCATCTAATTTCTTTCTTTTCTCCTTGGGTATATGCATAAAAGCCTTACACCCAAATACCCGTAGATGAGATATGGAGGGTTTTCTTCCACTCCATGCTTCTTTAGGAGTCATACCTTCAAGATCCCTTGTGGATGTTCTATTTAGAAGATATACTACAGTTTGAACAACTTCAACCTAGTAAGTTTGCTCAAGATTGGCTCCCTTAAGCATACATTGAACCATTTCTATAATGGACTGATTTCTTCTCTTAGCAACTCATTTGACTGAGGAGAATAGGTTGTGGTAAACTATATTTTTATCCCATGCGTCGATAAAAATGAGGAAAATTCCTTTGATGTGTATTCCCCCCCGATCTGAATGGAGGGTCTTGATGAAGCATCCTGATTCTTTCTCAGCAAACTTTTTAAACTGTTGAAAATAGGTAAATGCTTCAAACTTCAACTACAATAAGAAGACCCACATATTGCATGAGTGATCATATACAAACAATTTAAAATACCTTTTTCCTCCACAACTAGTAGACATGGGACTAGAAAAATCTGTGTGAACCAACTCCAAAGGTACCTTAGCTCGAAAGGAGCTAGGTTCAAAGGGTACTCTATGTTGCTTGCCTGACAAGCAATCTGATCACATTGGAAAAGTAGATGAAAGAGTAGGTAGTCCTTTCACCATTTGATATTTACTGAGTTCTAGTAAATATCCTAAACTTAAATACCCAAAAATCTTGTGCCATAGATATGTGGCCTCTTTTGTGGTTAATGCCATTGCAGTATGTGTTGAGGTAAGTGCATCTAATACAAAAAAACCATGTTTGTATGAACCTGTTGCTATCCATTTTTCTTTCTTAGTGATAAAGCAACATTTCTTTTTTTGTCCACCTTAAAATTGACATTCATGTGATTGTCCAGGATTTATGGAACTAACAAGAGATTATTTTCAATCCTGGTACATAAAGAACTCTTTGAGTTTTACATTATCCATCTAGAAGGGAGACAAAAACACTTTCTTATCCCTAAACTCGATAGATTTGATCATCAGCAATGGTGATCAGTCTACCTTCTCGAGCCTCAGATGTCTCAAACCAGGACTTATCGCCAGTCATATGCTTACTAGCACCTGAACCTATGTACCCCACAGTGTCCTTGTGAGGGGAATCTATATGTGTCATGAGCACCATATGTGCTCATTCAGAGTTCAAACTAGAATCTTCAACTACAATGTGTCCCTGTTGTTGTTTATTCTTGTTCTTTGGTTTGCCTTTGACCTTCTTATTTCCTTGTTCATTGGGCAGTTGTTCTTAAACCAACATCTTTTTGTTTCATGAGTTTCCTTGTCACAAATCTTACAATACTGCTTCTTCTGAGTCTCTTTTCCTACCCTTGTCTTTATTAGAAGAAGAACCTTTCTGTTGGTTCCACTTTTTTTTACCACCTTGTCTGTTTGAGAAAAGTGCATTGTTGGATGCCTCATCTCTTTGGAGTTGATTAGCTTCTTTTGTTTGAAGCAAATTTACCAACTCGAAAAAAGGCATTGTCCTTCCAGAGACTTGTAATAAAGTGATCAACATTCTCTAGGAGTCAGGAAGAGCCCTCAAAATTATAGAGGTCAATACTTGGTCTTCCGATTTTTATCCTAAGGAATGCAATTTTGTTTTCAATTCTGCCACTCTGCAGAGGAATAGCTCTACTGTTTCTCTTGATTTCATATGAAGAGTATGAAGCTGTGTTTGGAGGTGAAGAATTGTTGATTGATTCTTCCCCACAAATATGGTTGTTAAGGCATCCCATGCCTCCTTACCATTCTTAGCTTCACTGATATGAGGTTGGATATCATCAATAATAGATAGCAAGATCATTAAGGATAGTTTTCTATCCTTTTTATCAAAAGTTGTTTGATCTGCTCCTATTGATTGAGGTCTAGTTTTACTTCCATCCACTATAGATCATAGATCCTCTTTAGTTAAGATAGCTTTCATCTTAGTCTTCCATGCAGAATAATTTAAACCTTTGAGTAGTTGGCTCACAGTGAGATACTTGTGCATCATGGCCATGGTGAAGGTTTCAAATTGATAAAACTAATATGGTTGTATCTTGCACTATACCTTCAAAATAGTATATGAAAGATGTTTAATTTGCTTCTATAAGATATTTAATGGCACCTGCCTTAACACCCTTAACAAGCAATGAAAATTTTGAGGATTTTAAGCCAAAAAAATATATCAAATTAAAGGGGTAGGTTTTGAAAGACTTCTGATTGTGCTCTCTAGGATATTTAATGGCACCTGCCTTAACACCCTTCAAGAAGGATGGAAATTTTGAGGAAATTAAGCCAAAAAAAGAGAGTTAATCAAGGTATTTTGAATTTTTACCTTTTATGGGGAATAAAATTGACTTTATTTTAACCTGTGCAAGGTGTAGCACGATTTGGAGTGAAGTTTGGGTTTTGTGAAATGCTTCTTCAATGTTCTATCTGATTGTTTAATTGCACACAAAAAACATGATTGTTAGTGCAATAATAAAAAACAAGAGAGCAACCCAAATTATTATCACTCTAGGTTTCAGATGCAACCAAAAATGGACCTATTATAGTCAATTTTTTTAAGAGAAGGTGTCGAGTACAATCGAGAATGCAAATTTCTTGCTTTGAAATATCCCCACTTTCTCTTCACAATTTTGCAAAAAAATGAATAAAAAAAATTAACCTTCGTTATGCCAAAAGTAATAAAAATTTCATCAAAATTTAATCCCTTTGCAATCTGGTGGACACGAGAGTCGAACTTGTGACTCTCACTGGCCTAAGGCTTATGCCTTGGCCAACTAACCAAGCGGCTAGCTTGGTTCTCAGGCTAGACCACCTGAGTCTTAAAGAAGCCTACAGGATTCTTTGGGATGTTGTGGGAATTATCCCACATGCATCCTATTTTGGATGCAAAGGCCTTTAAAGGCCTGAACAAGTGACTAAGCTTGTGATTTCCATTAGGAAGTCAAGTTTGGATCCTTGTTTTGTCAATGTCCATGTGGCACGGCAAGGGGGCATCCATGTGTCAATTCTTGTCTATTCAGGTCCACATCAGGTCTTGTCAGGTCCACATCAGGTCCACATCTGGTCAGGTCTAGTTAGGTGTCAAGTGGCATATTTCTAGAGTGCCACATGTTTCCTAGGTAGTAGGTTGAGTCACGTCCATGTTAGAACTACCTTGAGGTGTGTGTAGGTCTGCATCGGGTCCATGTTAGCACCACCTCAGGGTGCATGCAGGTCTATGAGAAATGTGAAGGCACTCCTACCCTCGATGCATTCCTGCCTTAAGATATATGCTATAGGAAATGTGAGGGTGCTCATGCCCTCGATGCGATCCTACCTCAGTCTCAGTTTGTGGGCCCAGGGGGAAGCTAAGAAAGCTCTCCCCTTGCCACGGGGAGTGTGAGGGCCACCTGCCCTAAGACGCTCTCATGGGTTGACTACGGACCCATAGGTTGGATCACCAGTGGGGAGATCCCGGTGGTCATAATCCATGATGGCAAAATATTCCTCATGGGTGGCAATCACGATTGGGGTCAAGTTTTCCCTACATTGATATTCGTGCCCTATGTTGCGGGCCTTTCTACGGGGGCTCTCAACTCACTATCCATGAAATTAGGATGCATGCAAATAAATAATCAAACCTTAGGAGAATTGAAAAACATAAGGAGTAATTATTAAAAATAATTAAGGGTCACCAATGGTGTCGTATTTCCAATGCTCCAACTCAACTCCCGTGCTCCAGCTCTGGTACCAATGTGACCAGGAGAATGAGTTCGATTATATAAAATGATAATTTACATTAACCAAACTTAAGAGCAAAGCCTAGTATTTAAATAGGTTATAAAATTTTAATCCAAACTATAATCCCACTATCCACGCTAACCAACGTGACATAGGAGGTGGAGAGTTTTGTTTGGGTTTGTTAACCTAGGATATTTAGGAATTAACCATATTTTACCATTAGATATTTGAAATAGTAAATATCTACATGGTAGAAAGTAGAAAAGTAAATGTAATAATCATCCTATGTAGTATAATGCAATATCCTACCTATTTTACCCTAACAGATCATTAATATCCTATCTTCATCAGGACTCTTCACTAGATATTTTTTCTCCCTTGAACTTGTAATAAGCCTCTTATGACCTTTTCTCCTTCTGCACTCTACAGGTTTGCAATCTCTAGTAATGGGACCTTTTCTTTAGGCCTCCAAATCTTCATTCTTTCGATTGTTTCTTCTAGTGTTGGATTGATTCTAAAGAAGATATTCTTCCTATATCTTTTGTAGGAAGCTTCCCAACTCACTTTGAATCTCATTTTTCCTACAACAAAGTATTAGGACTATAATGGAAGAAATTCTAAAACTAGAGATAATTAATATCCACTAATTGATTTATCAATCTAGTGGAATTTATGCTAAGTCCTAGTCTTCACGAGTTTTTCTACAACCCTATGGAAATACTAGCCAGATGTAATATTAGAAATTCTAGAACTGAGATTTTTGAACTCCTCTTAGTCTCTCTTTGTGGATCTCCCTAATTCCTATCTAAACTACCATGTGCTCTGATACCACTATTATATTTTGAGAGGATAGTATTACAAGAAGAACAACCACAATATGCAAGATAACTAATCTAAGATAACTATAAACTAATGGTACAATAATATGTAAGAAAATAATGAGATGAACATCTACAAATAACTTAGAAATATGTCATTAATGAAAGTGATGAAAATAGTACAATGCTATATAATGGAGGACATGAACACTCCATGAAAAAATATGAAAATACTACATTGTACCATACTACTAAACTATACCACACCCTTTCTATATTTTCTATGCTTTTTATAATCACTCACTATGAGGCCTTTATATAGGAAGATTGATTTCTTGGCCCTTAATCTACCTAGGACTCATGTACATGTTGACTACATGCACATTTATAACTTACAGATTGACACTTGTGTATTTATTACAATACTTGAAGTAACCATCTAACTTTATTCTAAAGTAAACTCCTACTCTAGTTATGTAAAAAAGGTGGTATATTTACATGATCCAAATGATGTAATATACTCTAACTACTACATCATGTCTTTACAAAACACAGTATAAAAAGGGACAAAATGTAGACACCTAAAAATATCACACCTAGTCTCGTGCAATAACAAATAAAAATCAAAGAACAAAATATTCAAAAATCGGTTCAATTGCCTCCTACTAATATTTATGTATAGATTCTTGTAATTATAGATGTAGAATAGATACTAGTGATTCCTAGATTGATGTCAAACTATATCGATGGACGCTACTGCTGAAGAAATAACCAAACAGAGCAATAAATAGAAAATTGTATGGATATGTGTGACCACCTAGAAAACACACGGATAGGTGCAATTTCTATTTTTAGGTTGCCAGATTAACTTTCTAGGTAACTCCTTTTATCACCTGTAAATTCAATTCAAAATAGCACTTATAGCTTACATTTCTATTTAGTTTTGAGTTATCATGTGTGTTTTTATGGGAGTTCTAATTTAGATATACCTCTAGATAATCTAACATCCTTTATAGGGTTACACAAGTTTCAAGGATCAACATAGCTCACAATGGCACACATCATAAGACAAATCCCTTCTAAGGATATAAATAAATACTACAATGGTACCACGAAGATGTTCAATGCTAGGGTCCCTCCTTATGAAGTCCCTCTTTTGTATCTCTTAAGACATATTGTAAAAGGATATTAAAAAATATTTGTAACACTTTTACAAATAATTAATTAAATGTGGAATGTTTTTATTTTATTTCAACATTTCTGAAGTGTCAATACCCAGATCTATCTTTCCTTCTATCTCCACCTAGTTTTCTCCACCATGTCCTCTCACCTATCTCATCCACCAAGTGTATCAACCATAAAACCCCATAGAAAGAATGATAATGTAACTAACATATGCATGTATGATTATCTATTTATACCACCAAAGAGCAACAAATTACTATAGGGCCTAGCTATACACTTATTTCAAGGCCTACTTAGACACTCCTCTAATTGCTCACTGATACACGAGGGGTTCAATACATTATGAAACTATTTTATTAGATGAACTAGAAATAATATATGGTTGGAAATGATTCCTTCTAAAATAATAAGTGAAACTCTAAGGTGTTGTTCATAAATAACAAAAGGTCATACAATTATCATTATCATATAGACACATAGAAGCAACCATTCCAAGCCCTATATAGCTTTGATTGATTTTCTCACTAGGCTTTTTGAGCTATATTTGATCCATAGTCGTTCATTCTATATATTATAGTTCACATAACTTGGGATAGTAGTGAAATATGTTGATTTTATGATAGAGAATAAATCCACCAAGAAGCAGGCACAAGAAAATGAATAAACAATGAACCAACTAGTAGCAAATAAATGGCAACTTCTAAAATAATTATAACTTATGAAGAAATATGTAACTAAAGGATCACAAATGTAGAAACAAGTAAAGGATCTACAAATCAAACTCATTGAAAGTGATAAATAAAGGAAGTAACTAGAGGACCTTACAATATAACTTGATCAAGGTAAAAGTCATAATAAGCAATAAGTTGAAGAAAATAAGAAAGAATGTGGAATGCATATGGAGTAGATTCAACTTAGATCATAGGCAAAGTATCAAGAGTTTTCCCAAATCTAGAAATAAAATGAAGAATTTAAGAAAGGTATAATAGAACAAGTTCGTATGAAACAACATCAATACTAGTAGTGTCTCTAGATTTGGGCCTTAAGGTATCATCTTAGATATTGAACAAGTGAAGTCCCTATGGAACAACATCAATACTGGGGCACCAAATTCCAAGGTCTATTTTGACTCCCTTTTTAGAGAAGAAGCCATACAAGGTCAAACTAAAAAGAAACTATTTAATAATAATAGGATGATTTCATTACAAATTAAAAATTCCAAGAAATAATTAAATAATTAGTCACAATGATGATAAAAAAAGCACAATATTTGGGGGTGACTAATAGAAAGAAAGTATTTAAGCAACTAAAGGTAATTCTTGATGCTATATAAAAATTGCAATTATATTAGGATACACTTACTACTTTATAAAATCTCATGTAGAACATGATAGTATTAATATAGAAGTTGGTGAATGTTGTGTTGCCAAATGTATTTGATAAATAGAAAAAGCTACTCAGTGAAGAGTAACTAGAAAAATTAAGGATAAGGATAGAACTAAGACTAATACCTCATAGGATAAACTAGACAAGTGGAGGTCACTAATTATGAAGTTGAAGAGGTTATTGGGATAGTATAAAGGACTCTCTAAGTATGCTTATGAAGATTTTATAAGTGAGACTAAGATTCTCATAGACATGGAGATATGAGAAAAATGATGTGTGCAAGGTTTTATTGAACATATTACCATAATGACCAAGGAGATTTAACAAATTTTATAAGTTTATAGACTTAATTCCTGAGGATAGAGGTAGGAACTAGGATTTTTTATCTTAAAATTTTGATTCCCCATGAAATCACCATAGATATAGTAGTTACTACCTTGGTATTCCTAATGCTTAAAATACTTATAAAAATAAAAAATAAAAATTAAAGACTCTAGAGTACCTAATTTATAAAATGAAATCAAGATATGTAATATATTTTAGGGTTGCAATATGCTCATATAGGAACAATCACTACTATAGATGGATAAAATCACTTTTCTTTCAAGAGTGGATCACTCATTATTGAACCAAGTAGGAAAATGATGCATAGATATCATGGAATATCTTTAGGAAAGTGTTGTTTTGTCCTATTGTGATGCCATAACCTATTTATAAGGCTTATAAGTCATTTAGAGATCCAATTAGAGAAAATTAATATATAGAGGTACCTCATTTTTCTAAACATACCCCCAAATTATTTTACTTACTAGAAGACAAATTTTCTTACCCCAGGTAACTCCTAGGTGAAATATTTTTATAAATAAGATCCATGGACCCATGGTAAGGACAATATATTCTCTAATTTTAAAACTACTATAGAGATTATGCATATATTTTCTTTCCAAGTATGGCACTACTCTTTTGGACTATGGAACACAAGGTGTTTATATCATTATCCTTTTCAATTCTATCCCATTCCTTTCTATTATTTTTGTAGACACCTAATTGTTCATGTAGGGCTAACCTTCAAGTTTTCTAATTCCATTAATTAGCCTTTAAATTAGACAAATTGAATTAACCTTAATTGTACCCAAAATTTTCGTATTTACTACACTAAATATGATAGCAATAGGGCATAAGTGATACTATTGGTTGCACTATTATGAATCAGGTGTGATTTTTCCAAATTAACTTTTCTCATCCTTTTTTATCTCCAATTGTTATGAGGTGAAAATGATATGACAAAAGCATCACCAACATTATCACCTCCTAGTGCTTTTGATTGTCATGCACCAAATTAGTAAATTTGACTTTATATACCTCTCAAGCCATCCACCATTAATGAACCAAAATTATCCAAAAAATTACCCATAGATCTTGCAAAAATCTAAAATCCAAGAATTATCATTTCTCATTTTTTTCCATTAATGGTTTGTTGATCCTTTTTTAAATTCTTACCATATCCATTCTTTTCATAGAATTCTTCCCCCAAATATCAATGGATTCATATAAAGCCAACGCTTGGGAGACCCCAATCCATGACCATTTTTGGTTAGTAAGACTCTACTAAAATTTCATCCATTATTATTTAACCAATGTGTTTTGAAATACTATTTAAGGATATAAACTCCTTTTAATTTGCTTTCAAGTTTATAAGGTTGATTTTGCTTGTATCTTCAACGTAAATGATAAATGAAACAACTTTATGTTATACACCTTATCACTCAATGAAAAAAAATTTAATCTAAGTGAGACTTTACCTTTATAAGGCTGAATGCATGAGTAAATAATGTTGTGTCTCCTTGATTGCAGGTGTTGTATTTCCTTGATGATAAACGTATGAAAATGATGGTAGCGAGTTCTCTATATGTCTCCTATATCAATATTTAATGCACCTTTGACTCCTCTTATAATTCTTGACTATGTGCCTTGAATTCTCGCTCAATCGTGCCTTGAATTCTCTCTCAATCATGCCTTGAATTCTCTCTGCGCTTATCTTTAACTTGGTTTCTTTAGTAGGTCCTTTGTCCCTTCTTGATGCTATGGACAAATGGTGCATACATTATGATCTTGATGAGTGTTATATTAGGTGGATCCAATGCTAAAGTCCTCATTAAATGATATAATAATGAATATACCCATGTAATATCTTCAATGCTTCAATACAAGCATTACTTTTATTTAGAACACCTCTTATCTATGCTGGCATTAGAAAGAATGTATGGGTACTTTGTTTGAATGTGCCAAGTGGTACAAGATTCCTTGGTTGTAAATTGCAAGTGGTACTCAAATATTTTGCATGTAATACTCCCTCAACATATCTTTTTCCTTGTATATCTCTTTCCAATGAATGCCCTTTTGTATTCTTGTCAACAATGCTTTTTTCCCAATCGAACAATTATGCGATGAGGTTGGCTCCAACTATGGAAATTCTAGGGTGCTGAAATAAAGGTTATATGGCACTCCAATGGTGAATTCGGTGCTTTAAATATCTCTATAATCAATTGGTAGTTTTTCCAAGATAAGTCTTGGGTAAAGCACCTTTAATTTCACCTTGTAACTTGCTTCTTGTAATGTGTTGTCCTTTCACTATCCCTTTTTATATTTGTATGCAATGAAATATAGCCTTCTTATGTAGATTCTTTGTGCTATCTTTTTACGTAGATATCCAATAGATGATATCCTTCTTACATGGATCCTTTTATGATTTAGGTTAATTCTATTGTAGGCACTAGATATAGCAATGGATATGGTGTCTTTAGACACCTTTAACCTTAGCTAATGTGAGCCCTTCTGTATCGCTCCAAATTTTTTGCATCCCTACCTTCAGGCTATAGTATCCTTGCCCAGAAGGAGGATGGGAAAAGGATGGTGCGGTACCTCAGACTGAGAGGCTTTGCGAAGGTCTCGCCTCTCGGGGGAGGTGTATTATGGTGATTTTTTGACGGATGGTGGGTTCACCAGGAAACGTTTGAATGGCAGTTTCCACGCCTAGGTTGGGAATGTGTTTGATGTGTTTAGTTTTATCTTTAATCATCCAAGTCCTAGGTTTGGCCAAATGAAACTAAGTTGTTCTATTATGAAAGTGTAGACTAAATGCATACAAAGAACAAAATTAGATAGAAAACAAAGAGAAAAGGCTAAATTACAGAGCCATACCTGATCCGGATGTCTGATGGAGATTCTGATTTTTGAAGCAGTCAAGATCATATGGAATTTGATAGGATCGTCTCCTATCTGAGAGGATCGTCTGAGATCTGATGAATTCATCAGATGAATTCGTCAGAGACTTGCAAACAGAGAAACAGATGCAAAAAATACCGAGAATGCAACTATGATAACAGAGGGTAATGATGTAAAATGGTAGTAAGAACATTAAAATGATAATATCAAACTAAGACACGAATGCATTATAATGATCTAATGACAATTTATGCTTTTATTATGCATTAAAGCTACATGGGTGAACTCCAAGATGTAGGATAATAAATAATAACCATAGAATTAACTAAATGCAGAATAATGCAACGAAAAAAAGTGGAGAAAATGCAAACTTTGGGCACTGATTGCCCCCAATGTGGACTGCAGTCGAAATCATCTCAAATTGGGTCGAGATCGTTCGAGATTGTACGAGATCGTCTAAGACAAATTGAGCTTGCTACGACTGAAAAACAATGAAGTTCCTACAAACAAACTTGGAAAAATACAACTGCAAACAGTGATTTAAGATGGTCTAGTGCATGTAGAATTCGAGTTATAGGGAATTTCAGCCAGGGGGATGCTAAGGGGAGGGCCTAGGATTAAATAGGCTTAGGATAGAGGTTGGGAGGTTGGAGATCATCCAAATTTGGGAGATCTCCAATGGGGGAGGTCTCTAACGGTGTAGACACGCTTCTACCCGAATTAGAGATGCCATTGGAACAGAGTCCAACTATGCACAAATCAGTTTGGGACGAGATCGTCTGGACGTCCTATGCCAGATGAAATCGTTCGATCTGAGGCGATATCGTCTTATCAGAGATGATATCATCAAACGGACAAAACAAACTCTAAAAATGGCATGGGAAAGGAGGAAACGGGTTAAACGATGGTTTGGGAGCTGTTTTGGAGGTTGAAATTTGAATTTGAATATTTACTAGAGTAATTGTAATTATTAAGGTTTTACTGCGCCAATTTTAGGGTGCTACATTTTGCCCCCTCTTTAGTGAATTTTTTGAAGAAAATGTGTTAAATATGAGTTCTTATCGATCTACGAGAAAGCAAAAATTATTCCCATTTTTAGGCGATGATTCTTGGTCGAATCGTACGACAGCTTACTATGGTGCCCCCTCCGTTTTTTTACCCAAATCGAACGTTTGAGGTAAAAACACGAAAAAGCAAAATTTTAAAATGTTTTTAATTGTTTTTTGAATAAAATTAAGAAAAATAGGGTAAAACCCTAATTCATTATTACTGTTCATTTTTCTGGTTTTTAGAGCTCTACAAGCAAAATGGTCGAGACAGCGCACAGATCGACAGAGGTCCGACGCGGGCTACGGGTAAGAGTCTAAACATAGTTTAGAATGCTTTAAGTTGAATTTACATGCTTTTTACGTGAATTTTGAGCAATTTTTGAGCATCACGGCCATTTTTGGGCCGTCAACATCGTCGGGACGAAATCGTCCCATTTTCGATGAAATCATCTCAAGTTCACAAATTTCGTCAAATTAGGGACGATTTCGGCTTGTAAAATCGGAGATGATTTTGCTCAAATTTTGGACGATATCGTCCAATAGTGGACGATATCATCATTGATGAAATTGAACTTTCTTTACTTGCATTTTTAATCACTATTTTATTAATGATTTTTATTGTTTTGTTGTTTTTATGTTGCAGAGAGGATTACTGAAGAGCAGAGAATGGAAATATGGCGGGTTGAGAGATGACTTGGCCGCTCTATCTCAAGCAAAGAAAGATCAATTGACATAGGTCGACTTACAGCATGTGGCAAATATGCCACAGGTTTCTAAAGACATGGGGCTACTGACAGCCCTGGCAGAGAGGTGGTATCCAGGTTCTTCCTATTTCTAGTTACCGACAGGGGAGATGACTCCCACACTAGAGGATGTATGGAGTATTTTGAGGATCCCCATACAAGGATGACTGATCACTCTCATGGAAAATCAAGTCCATGCGATGATGCGACTATGTGGTGATCCAAGCTTTGCCCTGGAGAAGGGCGGAGTGAACATCGAGTCGCTACATCAGATGCCTGGGGCATCGAGACTCACACAGGTTTTGGCTGGGGTGGTAGGTGGACTTCTGTTGTGCCACCAGAGCGGATGTAGGGTACCATGGGTACTGGTAGATGTGGTCTGTGACATGAGATACCACGACTACAGGTTTGCTTAGGGCAGCTTTATTCTATGCCGATTGTATAGGATCCTGCATGGGGTCATATACAAGGGCGATCGATGTCTGGTTATGACATCGCTTCTATAGGTTTGGTGTTGGGAGCACATTGTAGTGTGGAGGCCGGTAGGGCTTCCTTTGATAGGGGTTGATGAGGAGAGGCCCTAAGCTTTCTACTGGTGGCTCCGAAGAGGGTCACAACGACGGATAGATCTGCCAATGTCCTGGAGACTACTTGATGACCTTATCTTTGACTAGATCACCTGGAGGCCTTAGAGGGACCATCTAGGTTGGGCCAAGGATGGACAGGAGCTGGCTCGCATCAGGTGAACCTGTTGGCTGAGGATGGAGAGGGGAGAGGTGGAGCTCCACCGCTACGACCGATTTTTGTGATAGTTCGGTCTACAGCAAGGGATCCCATCTCTCAGGGATTATGATTTTTCTTGGACTATCTGGGATAACACTACAGTTAGTGGGGCTCCAGATATGCAGTGCTTCTAAATTCAAGACACAGATGATGCCCCCATTCAGCTAGTGTATGGGGACAATGCTAGGGTAGCTGACGGCTATGATTCCTGGTACACAGGCATCTGCCATCCTTGGATGACAAGGGCTCAGGGTCTGATTCACGTAGTTGTGTGTTGAATGGGGAGGCAGTGCCAGGTGACCATTGAGGCAGCCCAGGGTCACGGTGGGAGAGAGCAGAGGAAACCACAGGCACAGCAAAGGTCGTGGTAGCGGGAGAGGAGGGAGAAGAGGTGCAGACATTGTAGGATGAGGCTGCACGCCATCGAGCTAAGGTGACACAACTCAGAGATGAGATTGCACGCCTAACAGCATGGGGTGGAGGAGCGAGCACTCAGGAGTTAGTGCGATAAATTGCTCATACTACGTTCTACTAGGGTATCTACTTCCAGATGGTGCCAGAGGGTCAGAGGGTATAGCTGCCAGCCAGCATTGCTGACCCTATTAGGATTGGGTCGTCGAGGACTTCATCTTGATCGACAACTAGGACTCGCAGTACCACACATATTGCGATGGGGCCACCTCGTCCACCTCAGGGCGGGGGAGGAGATGAGGCTAAGAGCTCGAGGGGTTCTCGAGGCTAGCTACTACAGATTGCACTTGCCATGATTGATATATAGTATTTACTATTTTTGATAGAGGATTGAGTATGCCGAGGTACAGATTGTGGCATACCGATTCGGTTTTGATATGATGTATATTATGGTTGATACAGATATAGATGAGATATTTTTGATCATATGACTTGTGTCTTATGTATTTTTATGATGCTTTTAAATGTTTTTATTGATTGATTTGATGATTCATGTAATTACGTCGTTGGAAATATTATGGTTGAAATGTCATGCTTGAAAAATTTTAAATGAAATAATCTGATAGAAAAAATTGGTTGTTTGTGATGTGATGATTTGATATATAAAAAAAATAAAAATAAAAGGGACTTTTAACAATAATTTCAAAGGACATTGTTGCTATTATAGACCATTTCATGGAGTCGCCGCTCACTCGGTCGTCAAGCTAATCTCAGTATAGAAATATTGTTAATAAGTAAAAGAGTGCTTAAGAGACTGTCTTAAGACTTTGGTGCAATGGTGCAAATGATGATGATGATGGTTTGTTTTCGGAGTTTCATAAAAATAGTATGCATGAAATAATGTTAAAATGATTTTTGCTAGGCATAAATTCCTAAGTGTGATAAATTTTTTGGATAATTCCCTAGGAATTATACCATAATTGCAAAATTGAAGGTTGACATAATGACATGAAATAGTGATAATGTGCATGCTTTTTGTCAAAAAACATAATTGTATAACAGAATGATTTAAGTCATATGGTTTTCATGATTTTTAAATAAATGGGGAATAAAAATTGGTACAATGGTTTGCGCTAGGCATAAAATTTCAATTTTGGTTTTGGAACTATACCATCGTCACGAAAGTCGACAATATATATATATATATATATATATATATGTTTTGATTGTATGGTTTTGAAAGAAATTTTGAGTTTTTCTATTATGTATGTAGTTGTCTTTATACTAAACAACTGTACTTTAAAGAAGAAAATGAATTTATTCCAAACAATTTGCAAAAAAAATATTTCAAAGTATCTTAAAGACAAAAGTTAGAGAATCCCATGTGCATATGTGAATTCATTTCCAATCTTGATTTATCATAATGATACACAAAATCTCTCAAATACAAAATGTGTGTGCAATTGCTATGTTTGTTTACCAGTTTGGAGAAATATAATATGATACAAGTGATTTGAATGAACCAAATAAGTGTTCATTAACCATGATTTAGATGCACATAACCATACCATACTACTATGTAAGTCGGATTATCAAGAGCTAGCTAATCCATAAGCATACATAGGTCTGTACAAAAGAAGGTCGCTAATGTGACAGACATATCACCACGCTAAGAGTTACCCAAGGCCAAGCAGGTTGGGCACAAACCACCTGTTATGGGGCTTACCTCACAGTTTTTGAATAATTAAGAATTCCAGGGATTCAAGCTCATCAACCCTTCTTTTCTTTTCAAAGGGTAGGGAAAGGGATTTTATTGATTTTGCTTTTGCTTTCATTTCTTTTTTTTTTGTATTTTTGCTTGATAATGCTTGGAACATTGTTGTAATGATATAAAATAACATTTTTCTTTTTCTCTTTTTCTTGAACTTTGCTTTTTCTTTTTGTTCTATGCTAGGGATACTTGCTCGGATTAGCTGTAGAGCAAGGGATTTTTATTCGGGTAGGGGTGAGCTTGTCCTTTTGCCAATTCTCAAAGATTCTAGACCATGTGCATGATAGGATAGCAAGGGAAACTTTTCGCTCAAGAAACCACTTCTACTATGTAGCATAGCATGGATATTACAAATATAATCATTTTATTGTGAAAGGATGTTCTTGGTTTAAGTAAATAACAAGATCAATTCTTTGTGCTCAAACTTTATTTAATTGAATTTTGTGGACTTTGATATAAGAGAGATTGGTAATCATGCCAGATAAAATCAAGATATTTATTTTTGTGAGTGTGAAAGTGAGGGATTCCAAATAAATGCTAATTTATCCAAAATAATTTGAAACATATAACTGCAACATTTGTAAGAAGATATATATAAATACTTTTTGAGAAGTTTTGAGAATGTTGACTCTCTCTTTCTTCTTTATTTTTTTTTGGTTTCGAAAGAGTCAAGAATATTGCTTGTTTTTATTTTTGTTTGTTATTTTTTTGTTTTTGAAAGAATTAAAAAGTGCCATAAATAAATACAACAAATAGTTTTGAAGATTTTGATGATTATGAATGTTTTTGGTGTTTTTGAATTTGAAAGAAATACAAAATAGTGATTGTGAAATATTTTAAACAAATATGACCAAATTTATACATAGTAACGTTTAAGATGCAAAATGTTCATGGGTTCTTTAAGTTCTTTACCATCTAAGGTAGATAATTTGTATGCTCCTGATTCAAATTTAGCAGTGATAATGTATGGTCCAAGCCAGTTGGGCTCAAATTTACCTTTAAGGTCCTTAGTTGCATTAGTATTTTTTGATTTTATTTTAAAACAAGGTCACCGATCTCAAAGGATCAATGACGAACTTTTTTAGCATATGATCTTTTAAGCTTGTTTTGGTAGGCACGGAGATGCTCCAAAGCATTGATGCATTTTTCATCTAGGAGTTCCAGTTGATTGAGTCTACCAGCTCGATATTCATCTCTTACTTCGGTATCTTGAAGTAGTAGAGCCAAAGAAGGAAATTCTAATTCAAAGGGAAAAACAGCTTCAACACCATAAACCAAAACAAAAGGTGAAGTTCCAGTGGGAGTTCGAACACTAGTTTGATAGGCCCACAAGGCTAGATATAACTGAATGTGCCAATTGTGGCGAGATTTATTTACCAATATTTAGAGAATTTTGATTAAGGTTTTGTTAGATGCTTCTGCTTGACCATTACCCTGAGGATAATAGGGAGTGGACCGCCGATGTTGAATCTTATATTTTTGGCATAATTTTTTAACATATTCATTTTTGAAACAAGTTCCATTATCAGAGATGAGATTTGCAGGAATTCCAAACCTACAAATGATTTGATTAAAAATAAATTTAGAGACTTGTGTTCCAGTGTAGGAAGCTAAAGGCATAGCTTCAACCCACTTCATGAAATACTCAATGGCGGTTATGATGAATTTGTGTCCATCAAATGACACAGGATTGATTTTGCCAATAATATCTAAACCCCATTTTGAAAAGGGCCAAGGAGATGAAATAGCTTGTAGTTATTGTGTAGGCGCATGGACAAGGTCAGCATGTTTCTGGCACTTGTCGCAATGGCGCACATAATCATGTGCGTCATTCTCCATGGTAGGCCAAAAGTATCCTATCCTAAGGAGCTTTTTAGCAATGACACTACCACTAAAGTGTCCTCCACAAGATCCATCGTGGGCTTCACTCAAGGCTGATTGGGATTCTTCTAAATTCAAACATCTTAATAGGATACCTTCAAAATATATCCTATATAAAGTATTGCCAATTATTACAAATCGACTTGCTCGTCTACGTAATAACCGATGCTGGTTTCTATTAGAATTGGCAGGGAAAGTCCCATTTTGGAGAAAATCAAATATATCCGTATACCAAGGTTTAGGAGTAGTTTCATTGATTAGAAACACATCCAAAGGTTCTAAGCATGAATTATTTGAAGTGGGTTCCTGGAGTCGACAAATAATGATAGTGGCATATTCGTCATCTAACTCCAAGGGTAGGAGAGATGCATTTGCGGCCATAGCATCAGCTGCACGGTTGCAAGTTCAAGGAATAGCTTCCAAGGTAACTTGATCAAATAGAGACATTAATTGTAAAACATAGGCTTTATATGGGCACATTTTATCATATCTGGTTTGATAAACTTCATTAATTTGGTTTATAACAAGTTGAGAATCACCAAAAACTAACAAATGTTTAATTTTTAGCGCCAACGTAGCTCGTAATCCAAGGATTAGAGATTCATATTCAGCAGTATTATTGGTGCAATCAAATGTTAATTTGAAGGACAGAGGAATAAGATGTTTTTGCGAGGATATTAAAATAATACCCGCACCAGCCCCACTCATGCATTGGGCTCCATCAAAGTATAAGGACCATTGTTCAATATGGTCTGCCTCTAATTGAAGGCATTCATTAGGAAACTCAATGATGAGGGGATGGGTAGACTCTAAGGGTGCAGTAGCTAATTGATCTGCTATGATTTGACCCTTAACAAACTTCTGTCCTATGAATGTGAGGTCAAACTCGCTTAGAGCAAGAACCCACTTGGCTGTGCGACTCGATAAATAAGGTCGACTCATGAGATACCTCATGGGATCATATTTGGCAATGACATAAGTTTTCTGATTAAGCATATAATGGTATAATTTTTGCGTAGCAAACATGACTGCTAGACATAGTTTTTCTAATGTTGTGTAGCGGGTTTCATAACTGATGAAGGTTCGGCTAATATAATAATTAGTACGTTCTCTCTTCGCATCATCAAGCTGAGCTAACATAGCTCCTAAGGCATAATCTAAAGCTAAAATATATAGGAGAAATGGGCGATCATGTTTAGGCGGTGAAAGCATAGGTGGGTTAAGGAGGTATTTTTTGAGAAGTTCAAAAGCTTCTTTACATTTGTTGTCCCAATTAAAAGGGACATCCTTCTTAAGAAGTTTAAGAAAGGGACCGGTTTTGTCCGCAAACTTATCGATGAAGCGACGGATGGCTTGAAGCTTACCTTGTAAACTTTGTAACTCAGATATATTAGTAGGTGCGGGCATATCAGTGATAGCCTTGAGAGGATCGATTTCGATACCACGTAAAGAAACTAAAACCCCTAATAGTTTATTAGACTTAACTCCGAATATGCATTTGGTTGGATTTAATCGAATAAGATATTCTCGTAATCGATTAAAAACTTTTCTCAAATCATCTAAATGATTATCTTCATTAATAGAGCGAGCTATAATATCATCTACATAATCATGTAGGATATCATGCATCATATCATGAAAAATATAAGTCATAGCTCGTTGATAGGTTGCACTACATTTTTTAAGCCAAATGGCATAACTTTCCAACAAAAGGTACCCCAGGGGGTAATAAAGGTTATTTTAGCCTGATCTTCAGGAGCTATCCTGATCTGATTATAACCATAGAATCCATCCATTAAGGACATCATCCCACTCCCGACAGTAAAGTCAATGATTTGATCCATTTTTGGAAGAGGAAAATCATCTTTAGGGCATGCAGCGTTAATATCTCTAAAATCTATGCAAACCCTAACTTTGGTGGCTTCTTTCTTGGTAACTGGAACTACATTTGAGATCCATTCAGCATAATCAATAGCTTGTATAAAAACAACATTCAAGAGTTTTTCTAACTCCCCTTTGACTAGCAAAGCCACTTTGGGATGCATTTTTCTAAGTTTTTGTTTAACAGGTTTAGCATCCGGATGGACCACTAGGTGATGCATGACTACAGAAGGGTCTAGACCAAGCATATATTCATATGTCCATGTGAAGACATCTTCATATTCTTTAAGGAACACAATGTATTGCTCTTGTTTTTCTTGACTTAATTCTGATCCAATATTGATTATGTGAGGACTATCCTCAGTTCCAATATTAATTTTAATGACGTTTTCTACCTCCATGTGTAGATCTCTTTCAAAATTAGGTGGGGTGGGTGAAACGCCCAATTCTTGTAATTCTTGTAAGGTTAAGTTGGATAATTCATCTTGAGGATTAGTGGTCTCAAGTTGGGCTATAGTTGGTATAGAACCATCAAAATAAAATCCATTGTGTAACATCTCTTCAACGGAGACATCATGGAAGATATCTCCTTCCAACTCCTCATCGGAGTCAGCAATCATTTTAGGGTAGGCTATGGATAGCATGTTACATGTAAATGGCTGATTTTTTAGAGGCAAATCATCATGCCTCTCCAAATAATCTTGATAACATATGAGGTGATCATCATATTCAAAAGGAAAGGGTTGACCCTTACTAGGAAATAGGCCCACACCATCGCGGGCAGGCCACGGTTCTACCTCAAAAGGTTCTTTCATGCCATTTTGGAAAGGTCCCAAGCCTTTCCCTTTATATCCCATTTTAAGCATTATGGGTTTAGCTTTAATATATTCATTGGTAAAATAACATCAAGCATATCCCTCATGATGAGTTTTGATATTCTAAGGGATTCTTCCCCAGTCATATCCTTTATAAATGAAGGCACAACTCTCGACTTGGTAAGTACTTCCCATAGGTTGTGGGAGGCCCAAAGTACGAGGAGATGGTGGCAAGTTATTTAAAAGAATTGAATCTTGCATGAAAGCATTTGTTTTTTCTGATATTAAGATTATGGATAAATCTGGTAAAAGTTCATCAAAAAGAGCATAAGATGTAGAAGGATCATTCCCTATATCTTTAGATGTGGAAGGTATGATAGATTTTGATAATGTGGAAGTTTTAAAAGATGGGTCTATAGGTTTTCAAATTATAGGGATAGAACATGAAGGATTGGTTATAGATTGAAGATCTTTTTGAGGTTCTAGAGTGGGTTGTTTAGAAGATTGTTGATCTATATATGAGGATGAAATGAATGGAGGGGAAATAGGTGAAGCTATGGGTGTGTGTTTCATAGTTTTAGATGAAAAATAAGAATTAGAATATGTGGATGACAGAGCAGGGCAAAATTGCACTCCAACAGGTTCTGCCAAAGCACACATATCAAAGGGTCTAGGATCACCGTGGATGGTGACCAACTAATTTTTAAATTCGAATTTAACACATTGGTGTAAAGTTGATGGTACAGCCCACATTGCATTGATCCAAGGACGACCCAAGAGTATATTGTACGGTGTGGGGCAATGTACAATAAACATGGTGGTATCTAGAGTTCGAGGACCAACTTTGCAATGGGATGGTAATAACTCCACACTTTTCTTGTGTTTCGTCATTGAAAGCTTTGATAATCATGTCAGTTTTCTTCATTTCATCACTTCTAAAGCCAAATCATTGGTAGAAGTCAAAAGTGCAAATGTTTAGAGATGAACCATTATCAATCAGGACTCGTTTAACAGCTAAATCTCCAATTAGAGCAATAATATATAAGGGATTATCATTATGTAAACTATGTTGTGGGATATCTTTATCCTGGAAGTCAATACAATCAACTTCTCAATTGATGATAGTATTGGCCATGGCTTCAGGTTGAATATTTTGAGGTACCATCATTTGGCTTAATGTAAGCATCAACTCATCCCTATGGGTAGGAGAAGATCTTAATAAATCCAAAAGGGAAATTATGGCTATAGTATTGTATAATTGCTCATTAATATTGTAAGGGGGTTTAAGTTGAACATTGGAAGCATGATTCCCTTTATTGGAATTTTTCAAAACAAATGGAGCTTATCCATCATTTTGGTTTGGTTCTTGTTGAGAATTTTGAGCCTGTTGTCGGGTAACGACTCCAATGGTACCTACAATGTTATATTGAAGATGTTGAACTGGTCTCGGTTGAGCGTTTATGGCTTGTTCATTTGGGAGGAATTTATTAGAAGAGGGTCGAGTAGTAACTCTTCTAGGAAATGGTTCTTCAGGAACCATAACATCTGTGATGGGTTGAATAGGATCTGATTTTTTTTGGAACTATTCGATTGGTTTGAAGTGATGTCTATTTCACTTTCAGTATCTGATTCTATATCACTAGGATCTAGAGTTTGAATATTATGTAGGGGCCTGGTTGTGACCATGGATAAAGTTGTGTCAAATTTTTGTAAATCATGATTAGGTAAATGTCCGCTAATAGTTCCTACATATCGGGTAGGAGGAGGAACATTATGATGTTCGATTTGATTGGCCACCTCTTTACCATGTATTGGTAAAAGGTGTTGAAATATGTCTAATGATTGATTAGCATTTTGATTTTGATTTTGGGGAATGGTCTTTTGAGCATTATTAGGAGAATTTTTTTTAGGTTGGAAGGCTTGCACCTCCATTTCATTATTATCAATCAGATCCTGTATTTTATGTTTCAACCTTTTACAAGTGTTGGTAGAGTGTCCAGGCCCTCTATGGAAATCACAGTGTAAGTCAGCTCTGTATCCGGGTATAGTTGGATCAGGTTCTTGAATATCTGGTAATTGGATCAAACCTCTTTCGAGTAAGTGAGGTAAAATAGTTGATAACGGTTGATTCAATCTAGTAAATTCTCGAGGAGGCTTATCAGGTGGTTTCAATATAAATTTTTCTGTTGTTTTCATTGCATTTATATTAGCAACATTTCTGCTGTCAGTGACTCCGTCACCTACAACTTGTTTGTTTTTATACTAATTTCTGGATGTTTTCTCATCATCCTTCTTCCTAAGTTGGCCTCTCCTAATGAGGGCATCTTCTACTCTTCAAGCTAAATCTATAGCCTGATCGAAGGTAGTTAAAGTAGCAGTTGATAGCTCATAAGATATTTGTTCTTGTAAATTATTAATAAAAATGTCCAACATTTCCCTATAAGGTAGCACAAAGTGCAATTTTCCGTCAATTGCCTCCATCTAGCTAAGAAATCGGCAAAACATTCATCCTTGTCTTGTTTTAAGTTGTATAAATCTTTAATGGTTACATGCCTCTCGATGTAGGCACTAAATTGATGGACAAAAGATTCAACTGTTTCTTCAAAGTTTCTCAAAGAATGAGTGGGCAATTTATAGTACCACTCTAATGCCATTCCACCTAAACTTTTCGGGAACATTTTTAGTAATAGCAAGTCATCATGTGATATATCATGACATGTTATCCTAAACATGCGAAGATGCTCTATGGGATCGTTGGTTCCTTTATATATAGGCAGGATGGACATGGTAAAATGCTTAGGGTACGGTTGTCCTACAACTATGGGATCCAAATGTTGACTACATATCTCTTGATAATTGTACGAGGGACGGTAACGATCTATCTGGTCCATACGCGAAGCTAACTGTTTCACCATGGCTTCCAGATTACTAGTTTGCCCACCATATTGGTTTGGTAGGGCATTGATATGGGATTTGTGAGCATATGATGGAGGGACATGAATATTAGATGCTATGTTGCTATTGTGTAAATTGTTGGTAGGAAAGGTGTTATGAAGGAATTTTGAAGTTGTATTATGCTGTATTTCAGATTGTTGAAAATTGGTGTTTGGCTTCATTTTAGGTTTTTGTTTACTTGAAGCATATTGATCAATAGTTTGGCGAAGTAAAGCAGTGAAGGAAGTTTTATTTTTTGTGGAAATGACTTTAGGCTGAATAACAGGTTCCTTAGGAGGTTGGGTAACCTGTTTTTTTGGCATGTTCTGAATCATAGTGACCATATCTCTATTGGATGGTCCAGCCTTATCACTTTCTTGATCAATGAAAGACAAGGGATTAGTGTGCACATCAAACATATGTTCCATGGCTGCTTGAGTGTCACTAATTTTCCCTTTATCAATACGAACTGCCATATTAAGAGCACCAATGTTATTATTGAAAAATTTCCAAAAATGATCTAAGTTGTCAAAAGCAATAGTTCCATCTGGAGCTACTCTAGGGGATGAGGATCCATCCTCCTTAACATTTTCTTCTTGTTCATTGTCTTCACCTAGGTCATCTTCTCGTTGATCTAGAGTTTCTCCTTCCGAAATTGGATCTTCAGGAAGGACATTTGGGTTTCTAGTTTTATCTTCTAACCAATCTTCTTCTTCTCCTTCAGTTTGTTTACCATTCCTAAGTTTAGGCATTGTGCTTAATTTAGATTTCAACAAATATATATATATATATATATATATATATATATATATATATATATATTTATATATATATATATATGCAAAAATCTTAAGAGGTATATATTAATTATATACCTACTACAATATTTAAAATGAAAGGTTTTAGTTTTTGTTATGTTTTTTTTTTTAGTTTTTCTTGTTTTTGTAATAATATTGTAAAGATAACAAACAACACAATAAATGCAAGAACTAATACTGAAAGTAATGATCTAGTTTTCTATAAACAATTTATAAATATCATTAATGGGCTCGAGTTCTTCAAGATTCATGAAGTGTTCTTCTTCAAATTAAAAATTTTCTTTCAAAAATTTAATGAAAAGAGCTATAGTGATATTATTTGTCTCAGATTCTGGTTGATAGAAGTAAAGCTCGTGGCAATACTCTCGATATAACACAGCTCGTGGAACTCTATTCCATATTTCCCTATCTGTAAGAACAACCTCTTGGTCTTCTAAATGACCTAGGAACTGGTGTATAATGGCTATGTTCTCGAGGTATTCCTCAAAGGTGAACAATTCTGAAGACACAAGAGCTCTCCTATAAGCTAACCATCTATGGCAGGCTCTCTGAAGTTCATGATAAAAGACGAGTTGATGAGGATCCAAAACTCTATCTAGGAAAAGCCTCTTGATTTTTTTAAGTTTTGTTGACCTAGATGAAATGGCACTTAGTCTTCTATCAAGTTCGTCCCACAAAAGTTGATTTCTATCTGTTTCAGGCACACTAAGCACAAAATTGATTTCTATGGCTACCAATTGGTTTTCAACATTTATAGTAACTGCTAATATTTTCTTAGGAGCTACCATCTAAACATGATATGCAACTTATTAGTTTTAGATGATTTGAAATGCATCTATGTTTTGGTTGTTTTATTTTTTTTGTTTTTTTTGTTTTCAAAAGGTTTTAAATGCATTCACGTCGGGTTCACCAAAATGTATCGCTCCAAATTTTTCGCATCCCTACCTTCAGGCTATAGGATCCATGCCCGGAAGGAGGATGGGAAAAGGATGGCGTGGTACCTCGGACTAAGAGGCCTTACGAAGGTCCCACCTCTCGGGGGAGGTGTATTATGGTAATTTTTTGACAGATGGTGGGTTCACCAGGAAACATTTGAATGGCATTTTCCACGCCTATGTTGGGAATGTGTTTGATGTGTTTAGTTTTATCTTTAATCTTCCAAGTCCTAGGTTTGGCCAAATGAAACTAAGTTGTTCTATTATGAAAGTGTAGACTAAATGCATACAGAGAACAAAATTAGACAGAAAACAGAGAGAAAAGGCTAAATTACAGAGCCATACCTGATCCGGATGTCTGATGGAGATTCTAATTTTTGAAGTAGTCAAGATCGTCTAGAATTTGACAGGATCGTCTCCTATCTAACAGGATCGTCTGAGATCTGACGAATTCGTCAGATGAATTCATCAAAGACCTACAAATAGAGAAACATATGCAAAATACCAAGAATGCAACTATGATAACAGAGGGTAATGATGTAAAATGGTAGTAAGAACATTAAAATGATAATATGAAACTAAGACATGAATGCATTATAATTATCTAATGACAATTTATGCTTTTATTATGCATTAAAGCTACATGGGTGAACTCCAAGATGCAGGATAATAAAGAATAACCATAGAATTAACTAAATGCAGAATAATGCAGCGAAAAAGAGTGGAGAAAATGCAAACTCTAGGCACTGATTGCCCCCAATGTGGACTGCAGTCGAAATCATCTCAAATTGGGTCGAGATCATCCGAGATTGTACGAGATCGTCTGAGACAAATTGAGCTTGTTTCGACTGAAAAACAATGAATTTCCTGCAAACAAACTTGGAAAAATACAAATGCAAACAGTAATTTAAGATGGTCTAGTGCGTGTAGAATTTGAGTTATAGGGAATTTCAGCCAGGGGGATGCTAAGGAGAGGGCCTAGGATTAAATAGGCTTAGGATAGAGGTTGGGAGGTTGGAGATCATCCCAATTTGGGAGATCTCCAATGGGCGAGGTCTCTAACAGTGCAGACATGCTTCTGCCCGAATTAGAGACGTCGTTGGAACAAAGTCCAACTATGCACAAATCAGTTTGGGACGAGATCGTCTGGACGTCCTACGCTAGACGAAATCGTCTGATCTGAGGCGATATCGTCTTATCAAAGACGATATTGTCTGATCTGAGGCGATATCGTCTTATCGGAGATGATATCGTCAAACGGACAAAACAAACTCTAAAAATGGCGCGGGAAAGGAGGAAACGGGTTAAACGACGATTTGGGAGCGGTTTTGGAGGTTGAAATTTGAATTTGAATATTTACTAGAGTAATTGTAATTATTAAGGTTTTATTGCGCCAATTTTAGGGTGCTACACCTTCATTGACTCTCTTCCTTGGTCAAAGTTTTCTCCTTTAATATTTTGAGATGACTACTTAGTAGATGTGTCTTGTTAGCTATTTTAGTGTCTTTGTGACACTCTAGCTTTGTCCTCTTTTGCTATGTAGTACAAGGATATTATGGTGCAAGAATTTAATGCAATTTTTTTTTTAAATAGTTAGAATAGATACTTTGAATTTGCACCTATATTTGAGATCTTTAAATCTTATTTTGTATACTTTATTTCTTCTTTAATGAGGTGGTTGCTTGTTCTTCTCTTGATAACAAACTAATATTTGATGTTGCCCTTATTACTAGATAGTTATTTCAATTACTTGGTTAACTTAGTAATAATGAATCCAAGCTATATACCTTTTTAAAAGTTTAACTTTGCACTAATGTTCACTTTAACTAAAAACCTTAGTGCACCTTTAATAACTAGTATAGTGCAATAGTAATATCTCCTTATTACTCATATAAATGAACCTTTAAAAGGAACTTGAAATATGCACTATAATCTATTCAAATTGCACTTACGGATATTGTCTTCTTGTTTCCAATGGATAATAGATAGTTATTATTTCTCTTTCTCTCAAAATATATGTAACTTCTATTTCAATGCATAGGTATTATTCTTAAAAGAAACTATCTTATGCACTCCATTGAAGACTTTTATATACAACCTTCTCCTTGCAAATTTTATACATTTCCTTAAGGAGAGTTGAAGCCATAAAACTACTATATGCAACTCTCCTTGCAACTTTTATAGATTTCCTTAAGGATAGTTGAAGCCATCTAAGACTTAGCAGCTATTGATGCTACCCAAATTGCTACTTTCTTACTATCCTAAAATTTGAAAATTTTATATTGCAAAGTAGTCAATCTATCCACTAAAATGCTAACCTTGAATTTGAAAATTTGGTAGGGAACTCCTCTAGATCATAGCTAATATTTTCCTTTAAGAAAGTTTCAGTTTTCTACTATAGAAACCAGTAGATATCCTTTCTCTGAATGAGCCTTTTATCCTTGAAATAAAATATTCAAACCTCTCAATTTTGATAGTAATTTTTGGCTCCTCTATATCCTTTATCCTTCAACCTCATAAAATTCTAACTTCAATCTAGGCCTTATTCTCAAGAATTTGAAATTCTTGAGATCTTCACCAATCTCCTTCAAAATTTAGCAAGCTTCTTGCAAAATCCTTCTCCCTTGGTCTTGTTTTTGGATGACAACAATTGTATCAAAATATTCCTTAATCAAGAACTTCTCCTTAGTGGTAAATTTATCCAATAAGTTCTCCTAGGAACTTCTTAAATGGCCTTCTCTGAATATCCTTCAATGAGGCTCACCAAACCTTCTTATTTCTCCATAAGACCACTTCTATAGGGTCTTCACTCTTGTAGCTTCTCTGGTATTCCCTGTGAGACCTTTTCTTCAACATTCTACTATGGAATTTTAGCAATGAGATCTCCCTCTTGTATCTCTAAAATATTTTTCTTCAGGAATATGACTTTTTCTAGTCCTTCTCTATCTCTTCCAAAATTGGAAGTTCTTCAATGGGATCTTTTGTGGGTCTCTTCAACTTCTTCAGGGTGAAGTTTTTTATATGTTATCTATAGTATTTAATGGAGATCACCAATCTCTTATATTTACCAAGACTCTTCTCCTTGAGTTTCTTATCTCTCAAATCTACAACAAGGCTCCTATGGCCTTTTCTTCATTTCTGCAATCTGTAGGTCTGCAATCTCTAGCAATGGGACCTTTTCTACAAGCCTCCAAATATTTTATCTTCCATCTATTGATTTTGGTTTTGGATTTATTCCAAATAAATATTCTTCCTAGATCTATGTAGGAATATTCCTAACTTTATTTGAATCTCTTTTTCTTGCAACAAAGTATTAGGACCATAATGGAAAAAATTATAAATCTAGATATAATCAATCTTCACTAGTTGGTTTTTCAATATGGTGGAATTAATGCTAAGTCCTAGTCTTCACAAGTTTTTTTACAACTCTATGGAAATACTTTAGCCAAATGCAATCTCGAAATTTCTAAAAAGAAGTTTTTTGGATTCCTCTCAACTCACTTGTGGCTATCCCTATTTCCTATTGATCTACCATGTGCTCTGATACCACTGTTAGCTTTTGATGAGTATATAATATAGGAAATGCAACCACAAGATGTAAGATAAGAAATCTAAGATGATAGTATGATAATGAAACTATAATATGCAAGAAAATAAAGAGATAAACTTCTGTAATAACTCAAAAATATACCATTAATGAAAGCTCATAAAAATAGTACAATGCAATATAATGGATGAAATGAACACTTCATAAACTATTTTAACGAACTACATTGTAATCTACTAGTCTATACTATGCACTCCCTATATTCTCTACTCTCTCATTTCACTCACTATAAGGCCTATATAGGAATATAAGTTCCTTGGCCCTCACTCTACCTTTAACTCTATCCTATGACTCATGTACATGTGGACTACATGCATATTTACATCATTGCACATTCTAACACTTGTGCATTTATTACATTGCTTGAAGTAACTGCTTAAATTTACTCTAAAGTAAATTCCTACTCTAGTAATGTACCAAAGGTGGTATATTTATATGTACCCAATAATTTAGTATACTTTAACAAAATATATATCCTTCATCACTTCCTTACTCGAGGCACTATTCTACATTTATGTATGGTAGGCCCAATACTGGTGGGAAGTGTTTTCTCATTGAGTGTTTGATAGACTAGTAGTTTCCTCCTAAATATTACATTTATGAGTCTTTTCCCTTTTAGAAACATCGAGCTCTAGTAATGATTGCTACAACACTTGTTATAGAAGTTTCTTGCCCATAATAAGGCTCATGCTAATCATATGGGTCCTATTATTCTTTCTTCCTACTTTTCAAGATGCATTCTCCTAATCTTATACTAGATCTAATTTGAGCTCATTTGTGTTATTCCTTTGCTCACTATCCTAGTGACTGCCCTTTTGGGCACAATATCTTCTTGGATTTTTACTAAAACTCTAGTTTTCATTGCTTTGTGGATGTATTTATCTTTGGGGCTCCATTTTTTGCACTTTTAAGCTTATTCTCACCCAAACTATATTTTTGAAGTCTACTTTTCCTCCCTTTGTACTCTTTATTCAATGGGCCCTTTTTGGGAGCTTCAATTTATGTTTTTATGTTATGTTTGCTAATATTTTTAGTCTTGTGAGTGGACTTAGATATTTTTCTTTCTCTTTATTGATTTCCTAATGAGTCTTGTATGTAGTAAAATTTCATTACAATTATGGTGATTCATGGGGGATATTCAACTTGCTGGTGATGGTGGATCTAGAACATAGTAGCCATAGCAATTAGTGTATGGGATCATAATGGAGGGATTGATAATAGTGGGGGAGGTTACTGAAGTTTATTCATTAATGTTAGAACCTCCTCCTATTTATTTTTGGAAGACATATTTGCTTGGGTGAGCTCAAGATAGCTCTTTTTGAGCTCCCATTGGTCATCTAGAGATATGTGGGTCCTGCCTACAACTTCTCAAAGGTATGCTTTTAGCCTAACCATTGGTTCCACATCCTAATCCATATTTTCAATGATAGGTGAATCTTATGGTATCTCAAGGATCTTTTGTTGCTTTAAAATTTTCTAAAACTCTTGCTCCAAAGGAGTTCATCATTCTAAGTCCAAGGAGAATGGAGATCCATTTGAACCAAAAGAGTCGATATGTCTTATCCATTCCTCTACTATATAGGCTAGAGCATCAATTTGATATTTTCACTGGTGTGCATATCACTTTACCACCAATACTTCCATGATTTGATGGGTATTGTGTCACAGTTAGTAATTCCCATGACTACCCATTATTAATTGTTAAATCGAACTATCCAAGCCTTTAATGCTTGTGCCTCGATAAATAGGGGGTCTATAGTTATCAAAATATGCTCGATTTCCTTGCTAACATTGGTCCTCTATAAGGTGAATTCTAATATGAAATTGAATATTGAGATCAGACCATCAACTACTTTAGAAATCCCATCCTAGAGTACTTGGATTATTTTAGAAATTTGTTTCATGCCATACATCTTATGCTCTAGCTAGGAAACTTTTATCTTTTTCCCTTATAGTTCCCTTTTTGTAGCATATACCCCCTCTAATTGTACCATGAGATAGGCCATTTGAGACTTCATTTCCTAGACTTCAACTTGGGAAGCTTTGAGTGATAACTTAATATATTCTAGCTCCTTTTCTTTATTTTCTAGCCTTCTTGCATGAGTTAGATATTCATGGATTACTATCTTATGTTTATGTTGAGCTCTATGATATCCACTTGATAATATTAGACTTGCATCCCCTCTTTTGGATTATATTTGGGCTAGGAACAACGTGATACTCTATAAATCACATATGATCCTTAACTATATCGTTATAGGTTGCTTTTCTTATTTTACTACTTGTTATTCATACCATTATGTCTACTCTTGGACTTGTTATAAGTAGTATAGTAGGTCAAAGATGGAAGTGATGTATTGTATGTTTGTTATCTATTATTGGCCTTCTAAAGGTAAATCCAAAGGTTTTAGGAAGGGTAGGATGTTTGGATGACTTGCAAAGGATAGAGGTATAGAAGAAAATTTGACCAAGACAAGAAGGATATAGGGTATCACAGATTGAATTGGTTGGGGGGTGATGAGTGGTGGGGGTGTCCAGGGTGTAAAACATGGGATCAATGATAGAAAAAGTATTTGGAGAGGATTTTGTCAAAGTAGAAGTGGTAGGTAATATAAAGGTTATGATTTTAACCAATGAGGATGCATCTATTGGTGTTGGGGTAGTGACTTTAGGATCCACCTCTAGAGTTAGTAGATGGTCATCCTAGGATAAATACTTGCTTCTTATTTTCATTATGAGTGGTTTAGTGTTGGGGAATAAATTTCAATTTCCTTGAGAAACTTTGTCTTAACTTGGTTCTTCTTGCATTTGCCTTACCTATGAGGGTGCTAGTTGGGTTGGGATGGTTGAGGTGAGGGGTTTCAAAATAGAGGTTGTGATAAGGAGTTTTTATGGTTTTGGTGGTATATCTAGGAGAATATGGATGTTAGCCTATTAAGACCCTTCTATTATTATCAACCATCATGATTTCTCACTCAGGGACTCTCCTTAAATTTCTTCCTAAGATATTGGTTTCTTCCTCATGTTCTTTATTGTATAATTTACCTAATTTCTTATATTACTTTTGATCCTTAGGAATTTATATTATGTCCCCAAATTCTTTATAAAAATCCATGTTTATTTTGTCATGCTTATGACCCCAACCTTGAAAAGTATCCTTTTGTTATTGAAAATCTAAAATTTGAGGTTCACCTTGCCAGCTATTGAATAAAAATAAAAATATCGCTTTGGTTGTGGCTTGGATGGCAAGAAATATGCCCTTTGGAGAAACATGTAGGTTCTCTCCTCTACACTTTAGTAGACCTCTATCTATAATCTAGGTTGATGCTTAAATATTATTGGCATATTTCATACCTGATATCCACTTTGTGGTTTTCCATTACAGGTCATAGTACCAATATTCATATAAATTTATCAAGATCCATTACATGAAATTTAATATTTACAATGAGGATCATCTTTTCTAAAAAATACACCTCACCTAGGATCATTGGAGGCCTATGGTATCTTTCTTTGATTTGCTCCATTTCATAAGTTTATATCGATCATATCCAACTACCTTAGAATTTCCAAAGTGACTATTCTCTTAGTCATGTACCTTGGAAAGAAGTAGACCAACTTGGTAAATCCATGTAGATGGATGATAGTGGAATCTTCAAGGAAGAAATAGTATCCCTTAAATTGAAAATATAGATCCTTGATACTGGACTCTAGAATATGCCAATCTCTACCTCCTATGTATTTTCAAGGCTGGAATTAAGAACTCATCTATGGAAGTGTAATAAGAGGTCTAGTAGAGTACTCCAGTCTTAGAGGATATGGTCCACCTTTGACCATATTTCCCTCTCATATTCAAGACTAAATGATCGTACAATCAAGTATTTTGGAATAATTCCATGTGTGTTAAAAATGAGTGATAACTACATGTAGGAGTGTCCCTAAAACTTTATAGCCCTTGGTGAATCTGGTGGGCTATGAAGGCACTAAAATCAAAGGTCAACATCCTATGTTTAGGGACACATCTTAACATTTTTAGGATGCCTAATTCTTCTTCAGATACCTTCATTTCATCATTCATTCTAAAAATAAATGATACCATGCTCACAACATCATGGGCATCATTCTTGAAGATTTGCCAATATAGAGAAAATCCAGCATAGAGATATCTCATTTATGGAGCTCAAAGTTTAAGTAACCTAATTTATCTTAGATCTATGAGCAATAAACATTGGTAATTTTTTAATCTACTTTGAGTCCTAGGGTACCATTAGCATCTATCACACAACTTTGTCTAAGATTATTATTTTGAAGTGGTTATCATAAACTTTGGCCATCCTATGTTGGGAGTCATAACCAGAGGCATATGCCACCACTAGCTCATAAGAATTATGCACTTGAGGCAACAAATACTAGGCTAAATAACTTATCCAAGTAATTTCTGGAAAGAACTCTACTTTTTGGTTCATGCTTCTTTGATAGGCACCTTTATTCAAAATATTGGTACACTTTGATAGTTTAGGGTTTTCTATCCTTTCCATTACATCAATAATAAAGTGATAAGGTTTTGCTTGCTTAGTTTGAGCATGGGTGCTTCTTCTTGAAGTAGAGCACATTACTCTAGAGGATGAAATCATGGATGCACTGTTAATTTTGGAATTTATGGTTACTATGAGCTATTTTTTACTTTTGTTCTTTCATATTATCTTAATAACTTTTTGTGGTTTAGATATCTTGGTGACCTTAGCTGCTTTTGGCATAATGAGGAATATTGAAGGGTTGAGTGCATTAATAGGCTCTATATTTATCCTAATCATTTATTAAGTTTTACGTATCAATTATCATTTATTATGATTGGTGGGGATGGTCATGGACTTATTCTAGGTTCTTGGGAATCCTTGTCCTATGTACCCCTTTCTTGCAATTGGCTGATTTTAAATATTTTCATCAAAGCACAATCGACCTTTATTACAAATCCACCATATTTATGGAGATTTCAATTTCATCCATTGGAGATCCAATCAAACAATATTATTTAGTTATTCCATGACTCCCTCTTTATGAGACAGGCAATGTATCAAGTATCTTCCTTGAGATGTTGGTTCTGAGAACCCTTATAGGGTTAGAAAAATCTCTAAGTCTCACTTCTCATCCCTAGGTGGACTAGAGATTCTAATAGCTTGTATGAACCCTTTTTCCTAGTTTTTCTCTATTTGAAAACTTTCTAGTTTTTAGGCTAGGCACATATCCATTGTAAAGTGGCGAGTATGGTCATTCAATATCACATTACCCAATGATATATTGGTTGCATGGCCTCGATCAATGGGAATTATGCCATAAGGTTGGCATGATGGAACTCTAGATTTACTTATAAGTTTTGATCATTAAGAGATATTTTTGGTACATGTTTAACTCCTATCATACATGCACTACTAGAAATACTTCTATTGGTGCCACCTTGTAACCTCCATATAGCATAAAAACCTCTCTCAATATTTCTATAAGAAATGTATCTTACCTTAAAAATTACCATTATGTTCTTCCCTTTCGTAAGATGTTTGAGCACTAATATTTCCTTATATAATTTTTGTGGATGAGATTATAGAGGCTTTTTGTGGTGTAATATCCCAATTTGGGCTCTCTAGGAAACATCAACTACTTGAAAAAACCTCAACACTTGTTAATTTGTGAAGAATATTTGAGCAGGTTGTGGGGGGTTGCACTCAATTGTTTTCCCATATAACTAGGCCAACGTGATTAAATTTTTAGAAGGATCCTTTCTTCATGATGATATTGTATGATTTGATTTGGTCAAACCTTAACTAAGTATTTTCTTAACTGCATCAACTCTATATCTTTATTAGTTTTACCTAAGCAAGGTAAAAGCTGGACCAATCAAGGAAAACTTAGTTAAGAAATGATATCTAGAAGTCTCCTCTCTTTCATCATCCTCTCTTTTATTTTGGATATCTTTTTTGGTAAATATTTTCAACCAAAATTAGGAGTTGTTTCCCCTTTAGAGTGGATAGTTTGAATGCATTTTCTATCTTGTTGCCAATGATGACATAGGGTCCACTCTATATAGCTTCAAATTTAGCATGGTGGCCTAGCTTGCTATGATCTATGTCCCATTTGAGCACATGGTCACCTATCCAAAACTTATATGCTATGATATTCTAATAAAATCACCTCTTGATGATCTCCTGATACTTTAACATGTGTTCTCTCATATTTTCTCTCTACTATTCAAGCTTTAACAACTCTCATATCCTTAGTGATATGGCATCATTTTCTTGGAGCTCTAGCTGATGTAGAAATTATAGTGTGAGTAGCTATATAAAAAGGGGAAGCTTATCCTCCTAGATATAAAATAAAGAGTATCAAGAAAAACCTAAGACTTTATTTGGAGTGATCCTATCTACCTATAGAGCTTTTTTGATGTGCAAGTACCACTATTATTAATTATTACAACTAATTCTCTTCAAAATGCAAAGAAAATTATTATTTTATGATTCTACCAAGCTATTACCTAGAGGATAGTAGTTGGAGGTAGTTTTCAAATATATGTTGTGCCAAAGTTTAAACTAATTTACTTTGATCCCAATGAATGCATTGACATTGTCCATGATTACTGTATTGGGTACTCCAAACCAAGTTATAATTTCTTTTAAGAAATGGATGATGACTCTCCTTATGGTCTTTTTAAGTAGAATTGACTCATGAAGTAGTCTATAATGGTGAGGATCCACTAGTATTCTTCATTATATAGTAGATTGATCATGCCAATGAAATATGGTTTCCATTAAAATAATGGTTCATTGGCAAAAATGGGTTTATGTGATTGGGGTTATTCCACTTTTTCCTAGTGAAGAATTTATAATTATTGTAGTCCCTCACCCATTGATGTGCATTTTTGAATATGGTTGGTTGGTAGCATCCATATTTTATTATTTTCACTATGATGGTGTGAGCCATATTGTGTTTGTTATAGAATCCCTAGTGGAATTCCTAGAGTATTAAGGTGACTTATACGGTGATGACACATATCAAGAGAATACCATCAAATTTTATCCTAATTAGGTCCCCTTCAATGATGGTAAAACAAGTATTGTATAGTCCATAAGATCTATTTTATTTTCAACTCAGGTTTGGTAGGTATCAACCTCCTTGTATGAAATCAGTCTAGTCTTGCATCTAGTCTTTATTTCTTTGGTCGAGGTAAAGAAGCATTTATCTCCTATTTTTGAGGTTTTAAGAACATCCTGGATGACTTTTTGGTATAGTGCTTTACCCCTAATCAACTTGGTTGTATTTATTTTAATATCATATTTGAGGATCCTAGTGATCCACCCTACTCTTTTCTCACTAATTTCTCCACTCATGACATGATCTTTTATACTTGATTGAATAACATTAGAGGTAATTTTTATATTTAAAATTAAGTGTCTAAAATTATTTAAACTTTGAATGAGGGCATATACCTGATTATCTATAAAGTTGTAGTATTCTTCATAGCCCTTCAAATTTTGTTTAAAAAAGGCTATGTGGTGTTCATTATTTTCATTGTCATTTTGAGTAAGCACAACTATGTTGAGTTCACCCCATAGGCATACAAAATAAAATATGTATCAAATTTTGGGTTTATTAGCACCAGGGCCTCTATCATGGCTTGTTTGATCTCCATGAAATATTCTTTACCCTCCTTGATCCACTTGAACACGTACCCTTTTTAACATGTGAGTTATCAACCTAAAAATGGTAGAAAATTCTAGTATGAATCTTTGGACAAAATTAATTTAACCTATGAAGTATTTAAGGGCTTTCTCATGCTACAAAAATTATAGATTGGAAATGGCCTTAACCCAATCTAGGTCTATGGTTATTCCCTCTTTTGACACAATATGCCTTAGTAGCTTGCCTTGCAAAACACAAAAAATATATTTCTTTTGGTTTAGACATACCCCAAACCCCTATGAGTGTTTTAACACCTTTTCTAAGTGTGTCAATTGGTCCTCCTTGTTTTTGAGAAGACTATGAGGTTATCCAAGTAGACAAGGATTGTTTGTTGAGAAGGTTGTTGAATACAATATCCATATCCCATTGGATGGTTTCTCCAACATTGTATAGGCCAAAATGAATGCACTGGTAGGTGAAGGTGATCCATTTAGTGGTGAATGCCATATTGTGTTGATATTAATATATCACCCACATCTTGTTGTATCTAGAGAATCCATCTACAGTGGATAATATTTTGGACTTGGCCACTATTTGTGAAATTTGATTCTATGAAATGAAAGGGATCATGGTCTCTTAGTGACGCTTGATTGAGGTCTCTAGAGTCCATGCATAATCAAATTTATTCATTCTTATTTATCACAAGAACTATATTAGACACACACCTAGTGTATTTGAGTAAGTATATGATTCTTTCCTTTATTAGCTTTATCAACTCATTTCTCATGAGTTGATCAATATTTGGGTTGATATGCCTCTATTTTTACATTATGGTTTTTACATCTAGGTCTAGTTCTATTGTATATTGATGATGTTCTTGTCATATACCTTTAGGTATTTATAGATTTAACTTATAAATCCATCATACTTCTAATATAGGCTAACAAAGAATTTACTTTCCTCCCACGTGGCTACCTTCTCTATATACAAATTTTAACTAGCTACTATCCCCACTTTTAGGTAATTGACTTTGTCCACTATAATGCCCTTTCAACATTTGAATTGATTATCCAAAAAAATATTCCAACATGACCAATACCTTGGGAAGCTTTTTGGCCTTGGTTTAAATAACCTAATCTCCATAAGCTCCCTATATCTTTGGTGTCAATTCATCTACAAATTTAGCTTCCCACTAAATAAAACAAATGATATGATCTTTAGTATCAAAGACTTACTAGTTTATTTAATTTTTTAGGACTATAATTCTGAAGCAGGGAAAAACGGTGCACCTAATGATGAATAAAAATATGTGTATCTATCCTCTATAGCTTATGAGCATCAAACGGAAGCATGCATGTAAAAATGGAAGCAAAACCAAACAATAAGGTATGAAATAAAACGAGCATCTTTCTGATTAATTTGGTGGATCAGATCCAAGGTTACATAGTAGTCCCCTTGAGGGCTCAAAAGTGATACGATTTTTCCAAATTTTGGGTGCCCAAGGATCAAATCCTTCAAGAAATCCGAGTGCACATCTAGTGTCCTTCCTCGTACCCACAATCGAGGTGGGCGGGAAAATGTCATCGCTGCTTGTATCTCTGATCTTTGATGTCTTGTATTCCTTCCCAATGCCTTCTAGAAACCTGAACCTGCACAAAAGGAAGCCAAAGGGATCAAATAGCAAGTGCATAGGATGGAAAACATGCAATCCCCACAGGCACCAAAATATTAGTAAAGGGCATTAATTAAAAATATATCAAATCAACCCAAAATGACTTGAAATTTTATAGATATGTTAAAAATGAGGCTATGAAGTGATATCACCAAAAACAGATCTGAAATTGCATCCGTAGACCCCTCGATTTTGTGTCGCCCGTATGCAACCTATGAAGAACAAGACAAGCAATTCTCACCCCTAAACATATCCAAAACATATGAAACTTGGAAAAAATACATAAATCAACATTTTAAGACTACCCATGTGGTTAGATTTTCAAAATGAGGTGCATATCCATCTGCATGCACCTGGGGTGCCTGGATGGGCCCTACGAACCTACAAAAACTTCAAAATGTGATATCTCGGCCAATATAACTCCAAATTCCTTGAAATTTGAATTGTATAATCCTATGATAGTCTAGAATAAGCCTTAAAAAATAGTAAAGAAATTTTGCACATATTTCTCCTCATCCTAGGGGGGACGGTGGTGACTACAACTAATTGGAGGGCACCCTAGGGGGGATACCCACCAATTCTATATACCTTTTGCTACCAATCCTATTGGGGAATGGTCCTAAACACTCTAAAGGGTATTGTCATTGAATTTTGTGAATAAATTAACTTGGATGGTAAATTTATGCCCAAAACACCCTCTTGAAGTCACCCGATAACCTCCCTCGCTAAGAAGAGATTTCGAGGGAAAGAGAGCACAATAAAGTAAGGGGAAATCTTGGTAGCACTCCGTTGCATATACTAGAACTCCTATATATATTTTTGTGTGGATATTGAATCCATTTTATAGCCCAAATGGGCTTATGTGCAAAAAGACATGCAAGGACATGCATGGCAGGAGGTGCCATTTGTCAAAAAGGAGGCATGCATTGGATGGGGAAGAGAATCTCCCATTTTAGCCTCCATTATGAAGCATGTCATGAGGATCCAGTTCCCTCTTACCTGCATGCCTCAATTGGTAGGGTAAATGGAAGTTTATGGGTGCCATTTGTCCCAAAATTGAATTTTTATGGGTCAAACTTGCTCATCGTCCCACCCTGGAACGATTGCTCACCACCGTCCCAATGTGGGATGGTGGGAATCTGCCACCATCCCAGGAGGGGATGGTGGTGAATTTTGGGCCAAAACCTCTAGAAGCCTCAAAAACCTTACTCAGAGTGGCTAGAACCACTGTGTGCCTTCTAAGGGCTGCCCAAGGGGCCATATGGTGTCAATTTAGTCATTGTTTGTGGACATCTAATCAGATTGACCATATTTTAGTGTCTATAGATACCCCTTTTTGAGATGCATTATGTTCAGCAAAACGCTAAGAAAAAATAGATAACTAAAATGTTCAATGATTAAGGTTACTCGATAATCTAACCAACTTTAGATGCCCTAATCATGGAAAGAGCATGCATTCTTGAATCCTTGCTTTTGACTCAGTAAAGATATTGGTCTTGGTTTCTCTTCAGCTTCTAGGTATGCTCAGGGGACTTATAACCCTAGGTGTTAGAGAAAATCAAGTATTATGGTAACTTTTGAGGTTACCAACAGTCAGGTTCATCTGCACTATTATGTGCTTAATTGAGATATTTGCTTGTTTCATGCCCCAAGCAGGGGCATGATTATCTTTGTCAAAGATTTGTTGGATGAACGCAAATTGCATGATTGAGTGTTTAATTCTTGATTTTTGATTATGAATTTGTTAAGCATGACTACCCCCTCAAGCAATGAGTTGATGAGGGAATGACTAGTGAGAAAAGTGACGAGTCGCTTGAACCAGATGACATTTGTTAAGGTTGCCTTCAATTGTTCTCATTGAAAAATGGTACAATTTTGAAAGGATTTGGATGATGCTATGGATATTTCATGGAAGCAAAGAGTTGAAAACCTCCTTCCCATGGGGCGTTCTAGCCATAATGGCCTTCTTGGGGAGTGAAGTAGTAACTTATCCATGCATCAATGAGAATTTTGCATTCCATCTTGACCCTGAATGAATTCCATCATATTTGACTTATTTTGGTGGGTGTTGAACCCTTTTCTTTGGCTTTTGTATTGTTTTTTTGTTTTTGTTTTTTTTGTTTTTGATTAATATATATGTATGTATACTTGACCAATGGGCTTATTGGATGTCATTGGGGCATTTTGAGTGACCAAAGGGTTTAGGGATACCTTTGGGGATTTTTTGGGTTGAGCAAAGGGTTTATGGAGACCTTTGGGGCTTTTTGAGTTGACCAAAGGGTTTATGGATACCTTTGGGGATTGTTGGGTGACCAAAGAGTTTATGGATACCTTTGGGACATTTTGGGTTTACCAAAGGTTTTATGGATACCTTTGGGGAATTTCGGGTTGACCAAAGGGTTTATAGATACCTTTGGGGAATTTTGGGTTGACCAAAGTATTTATGGATATCTTTGGGGCATTTCGGATTGACCAAAGGGTTTATGGATACCTTTGGGGCATTTTTGGGTTGACCAAAGGGTTTGTGGAGACCTTTGGGGCTTTTTGAGTTGGCCAAAGGGTTTATGGATACCTTTTGGGTTTTTTGAGTTGACCAAACGGTTTATGGATACCTTTGGGGCTTTTTGGGTTGACCAAAGGGTTTATGGAGACCTTTGGGGCTTTTTGAGTTGACCAAAGGGTTTATGGATACCTTTGGGGCTTGTTGGGTGACCAAAGAGTTTATGGATACCTTTGGGGCATTTTGGTTTGACCAAAGGGTTTATGGATACCTTTGGGGCATTTCAGGTTGACCAAAGGGTTTATGGATACCTTTGGAGCATTTTTTGGGTTGACCAAAGGGTTTATGGAAACCTTTGGGGCTTTTTGAGGCTCTTTTGACTCTTTTTGGATTTTTGGAAGTTTAGCATTGTGATGTCTAAGGACCCACTTTATTGTAGACTACGTGCATTTTTTGAAACTATGATGTATTTTTTTACCCCATATATATATATGAAATTTTTTTATGGTCATCATGCGTCTCCCTTATTTCTTTATGAGATGGATGCAATGTATGCATTTGCTTCTATATATGTGTTGGATGCTTATTATGTATGCATATGGATGCTTTTGTGATATTCTGGAATGGTGATAAGCATACATCATGTATGCATGTGTATTTGCTTTGATTTGATGCTATCTATATGCATGGATAAATAGCGAGATGAAATATGGGATGATTGAAAAATATGGATTGTGGCTAATGATTTGACATACTATGTGAACACTATAGACTGTAAAAAATACCTTAACGCTCTTTGTTTTTGCTTCTTTTCTTTTTGTAATGGAAATATGAAACCATGATTGCGATGTAAAAAATGGAGTAAATTATATGACATGTTTAAAGAATGTAGGTGAGGTTTTTAGGAGACTCAAACACTCTAGTTGATGTGATCAAAGGTTGTATACTGACTATGCAAGACTTTCTAACAAGGTATGAATCTGCTAGGATGACCAAGGTATGTCATATCCCTGTGTGTGCAAGTGAGTTCATTCCTGTGAAATGCATAAAGATACCACAATTGCTAGATAGGCTATACACCAAACCTAGAATGAGGATCGCCCTATGAATATCACAATATTGGGTTCTATACTTAGTAGGACTAGACCACTAGGCAATCTAGGTTACAAAAGCTAGCTCATCCACATGTAAACATTGGTATACACACATGCACGAGGCTAATGTGGTAGACATATCATCATGCGGGAGGCTACCGCCATTGCCAGGTAGGCTATCCACCAAACCTGTAATGAGGATCACCTAAATGGTTTGTCAAATGCTAAGAGTTCCATGGATTCAAGTTCGAATCACTACTTTCCTTCAATTTTATTGGGATACTTGCTCATGGGTAGTGATGATAATCACTATTTTTTTTTTGTATTTTTTTTTCCTTTGACCAAGGGATTTGGGATTTGCTATTTGGGATTAGTGGTGCAAACCACTATTGAATTTGCTTTTGATTTTTGTTTTCTGCTTTGATTTTTATGAAATTTTGATATTTTTGGGATGGGGATTTGTGGGAATTGGGATTTTTGATAGTGGTGAAAACCACTATTTATTTTGGGGAATTGGGTAGGGAATATGCTTGTCCTTTTGCCAAATCTCATCATTCTATAACCATTCATATAGTGGGATGAGAAGGATGACCTTTTCACTTAAGGTAACCTAGACCACTTCATGGACTTCATCTTTCTTTGCACAAAACTTGGATTATTAATGTTTAATTGTTTTTGGTATTTGATGTACACAAGGCATAATCAATGCAAGACTCTACCTCCTAAAATTCAAGCTAGATTTCTACAAAACCTGAAGAGAAGCTAGAAATGGTTGAGTGACCAAAAATCCTAATGACATTCTAAAAAAAATGACTAGGTGAAGGGGTGGACACAAATATGGAATGTGAAAAATGTGGGTGAAAATGATAATTGTGGCATTGAACTATAGTACTTTCACAACATTGATTTTGAGCGATAAGTAGTGTACCATCATGGTGCTATAAATGTATGAGCAAATCTAAAATGTATAGTGCTAATGATGAATATGCCTAAATGCAAGTGACGATAAAATGCAATGTGATGTGATGCAATATTTTTGAATTTTTGATAATATTTTTGAATTTTTGATTGATATATATAATGTGATGCAATGTTTTTGTATTTTGATGTTTTGATGATGTTTTTAAATTTTTTATTGATATATATATATATATATATATATATATATGTGTGTGTGTGTGTGTGTGTGTGTGTGTGTGTGTGTGTGTGTATTTATGTATGTACCTATGACCAACAGGCTTATTGGGGGGACCAAAGGGCTTATGGATGCCTTTGGGAATTTTTGGTTGTCCTGGGTGATCTAGAACCATCTAGGTCCAACCGTGATCACCACTGAAGTAGGAAAAAATGGTGCACCTAATTATGAGCAACAATATATGTATCTATCCCCTATAGTGTATGAGCATCAAACGGAAGCATGCATGTGAAATGGAAGCAAAAACCAAACAACAAGATATGAAATGAAACAAGTATCCTTCTTATTAATTTGGTGGATCAGATCCAAGGTTACCAAGAAGATCCTTGAGGGCTCAAAGGTGATACAATTTTTACAAAGTTTGGGTACCCAAGAATCAAATCCTTCAAGAAATTTGGGTGCACATCCAATGTTTTTCCTCGTACCCACAATCGAAGTGGGCGGGCCAATTTCGCTACTGGTATATCTAATATTTTATGTCTGATATTTCTTCCCAATGCCTTCTAGAAACCTGTACCTACACACAAGAAATCCAAAGGGTTCAAATAGCAAGTGCGTGGGATGGAAAACATGTAATCCCCACAAGCACCAAAACACTAGTAAAGGGCATATATATTAAAAACATATCAAATCAACTAAGAATGACTTGAAATTCTATGGAGATGTTAAAAAGGAGATTTTGAAGGGATATCACCAAAAAAATATCTGAAATTGCATCCGTAGGTTCCTTGATTTTGTGTCGCTCGTCTGCAACCTACAAAGACCAAGACAAGCAATTCCCGCCCCTGAACATGTCCAAAACATATGAATGTTGGAAAGAATACATAAATCAACATTTTAAGACTTCCCAGGTGGTTATATTTTCAAAATGGGGTGCACATCCATCTGCATTCACCTGGGGTTCCTGGATGGGCCCTACGAACCTGTAAAAACTTCAAAATATGATATCTAGGCTAATATAACTCCAAATTGCATGAAATTTGAACTGTAGCATCCTATGATAGTCTAGAATAAGCCTTAAAAAATAGTAAAGAAATTGTGAACATATTTCTCCTTGTACCAAGGGGAAAATGGTGACTAAAACTAATTGGAGGGCATCCTAGGGGAGGGATACCCACCAATTATGCACACCTTTTGCTACCAATCCCACTAGGGAATGGTTCTAAACACTATAAAGGGTAGTTTAATTGAATTTTGTGAAGAAATTAACCTGGATGGTAAATTTATGCCCAAAAGACCCTCTTGAAGTCACCTGGTAACCTCCCTTGCTAAGAAGAGATTTTGAGAGAAAGAGAGCACAATAAAGTGAGGGGAAATCTTGGCAGCACTATGTTGCATATCCTAGAACTCCTCTCTATATTTTTGTGTGGATAATGAATCCATTTTATAGCCCAAAGGGGCTTATGTGCAAAAATGCATGCAAGGGCATGCATGGCAGGAGGTGCCATTTGTCAAAAAGTAGGCATGCGTGGCAGGAGGTGCCATTTGTCAAAAAGGAGGCATGCATTGGATGGGGAAGAAAATCTCCCCTTTTAGCCTCCATTATGAAGCATGTCATAAGGATTCAGTTCCCTCTGACCTGCATGCTTCAATTGGTGGGGTAAATGACATTTTCTAGGTGCCCTTTATCCTAGATTTGTCTTTTTATGGGTCAAACTTGCTCACCGTCCCACCCTAGGATTATGGATCACCACCATCCCAGGATGGGATGGTGGGAATCTACCACCATCCTAGGGTGGGATGGTGGTGAATTTTGGGTAAAAACCTCCCAAAATTGGACCAAAAGCCTCCAAAACCTCACTCAGAGTGGTTAGAACCACTGTGTGCCTTCTAAGGGCTGCCCAAGGGGCCTTATGGTGTCAATTTAGTCATTTTTGTGGATGGCTAATCGGATTGACCATATTTTAGTGTCTACAGATTCCCCTTTTTGAGATGTGTTGTGTGCAGCATAGTGTTGAGCAAAAATAGATGACTAAAATATTCAATGATTAAGGTTACTCGATAACCTAACCAACTTTAGATGCCCTAATCATGGAAAGAGCATGCATTCTTGAATCCTTGCTTTTGAATCAGTAAAGACATTAGTATTGTTTTTCTCTAACACCTAGGGTTATAAGTCCCTTGAGCATAGGAGCATTTAGGTTGACCAAATGGGATATAGGCACCCTTGGAGCATTTTGGGGTGACCTAGATGGTTCTAGACCACCTAGGAGCATTTTAGGTTGACCAAGCGGGATGTAGGCACCCTTGGAGCATTTAGGGGTGACCTAGATGGTTCTAGACCACCTAGGAGCCTTTTAGGTTGACCAAGTGGGATATAGGCACCCTTGGAGCATTTAGGGGTGACCTAGACGGTTCTAGACCACCTAGGAGCATTTTAGGTTGACCAAGCGGGATATAGGCACCCTTGGAGCATTTAGGGGTGACCTAGACGGTTCTAGACCGCCTAGGAGCCTTTTAGGTTGACCAAGCGGGATGTAGGCACCCTTGGAGCATTTAGGGGTGACCTAGACGGTCATAGACTGCCTAGGAGCATTCTAGGTTGACCAAGTGATATGTAGATACCCTTGGAGCCTTTTGTAACTTTGCTTACTTTGTGTTCTTAGGAGGAAGGTGCAATACCTTGTATACCCCCAACATTTACTGTGATTGATGTGATGTTATTGACTTGGCCAGAAGGAGCAATAGGAATTGACCCCCCTATTTTGGCAAGGAATCCTGGGTAATGCTAATGTCTTGAGGGGGTAGAATGAGTGACCCACTCATGGATAAAGCTCCCTCATCAATAAGATCTTGGACCTTGCATCTAAAAACATGACAAGTGCTAATGTCATGCCCTCTCATTCGATGATAGAGGTAAGAATGATCCTCCCTATATAGTTTAGATCTAGGTCTATTTGGGTTGAACAGGGGTATATCTGGTAAGACAATTGCCTCTGTATCTTGTAGGTTGTGAAAAATGGTCGACATGGGCTCAGATAACGGAGTCCAGGTACGACATTGATGCCTTAAACAAGGTGAACATGGCTGACTCATTTTACGAGGTGATGAGGTTGTATGTGTCTCAATCACCTGTTTAGGTTGCTCTTCTTGACTACCATCTATAGGTAACAAATGTTGCACTATGTCAATTTGTTGGTTGTTGATTTGAAGATCATTCTTGTCAAACATATCCTGTACCAGGTTTTTGAATTTAAAGCACCTATGCACATCATGCCCCTTCTGCCTATGGTATTTGCAGTATAGGTCTTTGCGATATCCATAGGGCTTAGGTGCATAGGGGTCGACAAGTTGACTCTTAGGTAAAGTAATTGCCTTTGCCACATAGAGTCGCTCAAATAGAGAGTCCTTGGACTCATTAATGGGCATAAATTATCGCTTAGGGTGATGTTGTTGGTTTAGCCCTTGATTTGTTTGAGACTTAACATTGGACTATGCAAGAGTGGGTTGGTCCTGACAATCAAGGGGTTGAGGTTTTGGATGACTCAACCGTAACTCAATGCTTGTGAGCCGATCCATGATCTATTGTAAATCATTCTATTGGTGACTCACTTGTAACTCCACATCGGCTAGCCTATCCAAGATATGTTGTGGTACTAGTGGAGGCGATGACTGGATGGCTATTGAGGGAGTTGGATGGCAACTTATATGTGGTGGAGGTGAACTAGGTGTGGGAGCTAGGAGATAATTGATCGAGGGTGGATCAAAAGTCCCTAATGTCTGAGCAGATGTGGATGCTTCATGATGATTGGAGCTGGTGATTATATCCACATGTTCTTGTTCTTGATTTAGCTCATGCTCATGTTCCAACTCAGAGTTTTCAACTGTGGTAGTTGGGTTACCCCCACTTTGGTCTAGGGGGTACATCTGCTCTTGATCTTGTGGAGATGTTGAGTGAGATGGAGTAGGTGTGACCGAATCCATCAATGGTATCTCCTGTGGTGTGGATGGGATGTTGGATGGAGTCACAAGTTGCATAGATGGATTCAGAGGACTTTGGTTCTCTGTCATCACATTGATCATTCCCACAAACTCATGAGAAGATGCATTTACATTTGGACAAGTCATGGCTACCTCATAAACTTGTCCAAGGTGATTTGTTTGGCCCCCATGTTCGGAGGGTGCATCAGGAATGCTATCAATGGGTGGCAACTTGGCAGGGGGACTACCTAGATCCTTGATCGACTCGATGATAGGTGTGAATGCAACATTGGGTACTATGCACTCATCGAGTTCTAGGTAGGTGAATTGAATTGTGTCCTCAACTATGGTGGATGAAGATGGTATGATAGGATTTGATTCATCCGTATCAATAGTGGGCTCTTCCTCCTTTTTGGTAGGAGTGAAAATATCTTCTGTAGGTGTATTGATGATAGCTATGGGAGCTTATGTAGCTGGATCTTCTGATTCTTCCTTGCTTGAAGAGATAGAGGATGGTACTAGCGGTGGTGAAGGTAGCTTCATGACTAACCGTGGGGTTGAATCTGGACTCTGAATAAGGTCATTGGATTTAGTGTCCAAATGCTTGGGTGACACTATAGGCCTTTGTGGATGATCCACCTACTTATAATACTTGAAGGGGTCTGGGTCAACATGGACCACATGGACCTTACCTTCATCAATGTATTTAATGCATTGATGCACTATAGATGGAACACATTCCATGTCTCTTATCCATGGCCTTCCAAGTAGTATGTTGTATTGTCTTGCACCCTCCAAGATGTAGAACAATGTAGGCACAATATTTTGTCCAACTTCAACAAGTAGGATTATTGTGCCCATAGTGGAGGATAAAGCATCGTTGAATGCTTGCAAGGTGAACTTGGATGGTGCAATGCGCGAGGGTGGGAGGTTGAGCTGCTTTAGTGAAGCTGTGGTAATAATGTTTATTGAGGAACCTGTGTCAACCAATACTCACTTATAGGGGAGCCTATTGATGCTTGCAATTATGTGCAAAGTAGGATCTGGTGAATTGGTAGGCATGGGTTTGACCTCATGATTTTGAAAGGATATAATAGGATTCTTGTACATTTGTATGTATTCCATAAAGTTGGTGAAAGCATCAGTCATGATGTTGTACCTCCATGGAATCCAAGACCCTCATGAAAGGTTCCCAATATTTGGAGGACTGTAGTAGAAGCTCTCTCATGGTCACTTTGGCTGATGGTGCATGTGAACTTTGCACAGGCCTACTCTGGGTTGCTAACACTTGTTGGATGGGAGTTCTAGGTGGTGAAGACCACGATGTAGAGGGAGTGTAGACCTCCCTGCTAGGCCCTTTGGAAGGCTGATTATATCTGGTTTGTGATTGGAATCGGTGTTGGCTAACCGAATAATCCACTTGATCATGTGGGTAATCCATTGATGTTCTCTTGGTAGAGGTACTTTGGTGGTCGGGTCTTCTATGTGAGGAGTGGACCTCACGACGACTTTTAGGGTGTCATGCAGGAATGATGAGATCCTCAGGAGAATAGCAAAGGTGACTACTATCAGGGCTCCATGCAGGAGTGAGGAGATCCTCATACCTATAATGATGGTTCTCAAGGCCTCTCCTAAATTTTTCTACTTCACTAGCTCGTGATCGAGCTCGGCCATGCATAGTTGTCATAATGTGTTGACTAGGCAAACCTTGAAGGAAACCCACACTAAAGAAAATTTTGACTTCCAAAAAAGGCTATAAGTGTTATATATCAAAATGATCAATGCGACGAGCTGATCATAATGGGCTAGGTCTCCAAAATTTTATTTTTGGATCAAAAAATTGTATTTTTGGAATATTTGGCCAACCGGGGCCTGTGGGGAAATGCCCACTTTTGGGATTTTTTGGGAAATTTTGAACCGTGAAGAGTTAGGACTCAAAATTTCTGGGAGAGGTGTAGAAGGGTCTAACTAAGACAAAAAAACAAATTTGGCAAGTTTTGGAGTTGTCTAGACCATTATATGACCATTTTAGTGCAGTTTTTCTCTATTTTTGGCTTCGAAAATAGAGTAATCATAAAACCAAAATAACTTTTTTGTTATAGCTCCGATTTGCACGATTCTTGATCCATTGGATGCAGAATAAAAAATTAGATTTTTTTGAAACCCTATTTTTTGAAAAATTAGGGTTAGGGTTTTGTCCCAAATAACAAAGAAACACACAAAGTAGACAATATGATTATCTTTTACTGATTAAATGTGTGTCCTAAACTGGTTTCAGTGTGTTGTTGTTCTTTGCTCTTGTTGTGGAATTAGAATGAGGGAACTCAACCAAAGTGGTGACTAGGGACACTAGTGCCAAACATGATTTCTCAAAAGAGTCTAGGGTACACCGCTTAAATCCCAGTGGGGGGTTCGCCTAGCTCTTCCACTCTGAAACAATGTTTCCAATAGTGGGAGGCAGTTTGAACATTAGTGACCTATTCCATCTTGAGAGAGTGCCCTATTCTATCTAAGATATATATGGGAAAGCTAGTGGAAGGAGGTGAAATCCAATGTCACCAGTCTGAATTGGGGGTTGGTGATGAAATCCAACCTTACCAATGTTATAGTGGAACGTGCAAGTGTGTGTGGTTCCTTTTAATCCAAAGAAAGTAAGCAAAGAAGCATTCAATGATCATTCACTAAATGCATGCAATAGGTGTGTTTTAATTTCAAAAATCTAGGATAAAAGGAACCTACAAATGTCACTTATAGATGCAAGCCCTAAATGCTAACCTACCCATTGGGTAAGCCACAAGCAATCAAGCCATAAAGATGCATCGCTACTTCAAGTTTCTTTCGATTTTTCTTCTTCCTTTTGTTGCTTTATGTTATAAGAAAATTAAAAATATGAATTTTAACCTTTCTATGCAAACAAATGATGCAAGAAAAACCAATTTTAACAGTCTCTAAAAATGCAGCAGAAAAACAGAAGATTTAGGCACTCACCTTAGCAGTTTTGAGACCTCCAAATTCTAGATTTTTGGGCAAAAATTTCTCTGTTTCTTCAACGCTCCAGGGTGGGATGATTAGAAGCCCTACCACCATCCCAGGGTGGGACGGTGAAGCCACCATCCCAGGGTGATCCAGATAAAGGTTCTGCCACCGTTCCAGGGTGGGGAGGGGAGCACCTGCAACACAAAAAGGGCAAAAATTGCAAAAATGAGGTCAGATTTTCACCCAAAGCACAAGGGACAAGGGTCCCACCATGATCACCACTGAAGTAGGGAAAAATGGTGCACCTAATTATGAATAAAAATATGTGTATCTATCCTCTATAGCTTATGAGCATCAAACGGAAGCATGCATGTAAAAATGGAAGCAAAACCAAACAACAAGGTATGAAATAAAGCGAGTATCCTTCTTATTAATTTGGTGGATCAGATCCAAGGTTACACAGTAGTCCCCTTGAGGGCTCAAAGGTGATACAATTTTTACAAATTTTGGGTGCCCAAGGATCAAATCCTTCAAGAAATCCGGGTGCACATCTAGTGTCCTTCCTCGTACCCACAATCGAGGTGGGCGGGCCAATGCCGCCGCTGCTTGTATATTTGATATTTGATGTCTTGTATTCCTTCCCAATGCCTTCTAGAAACCTGCACCTACACACAAGGAAGCCAAAAGGGTCAAATAGCAAGTGCATGTGATGGAAAACATGCAATCCCCACAGGCACCAAAAGACTAGTAAAGGGCATATATATTAAAAACATATCAAATAAACTCAGAATGACTTGAAATTTTATGGAGATGTTAAATAGGAGGTTTTTAAGGGATATCACCAAAAAAATATCTGAAATTGCATCCTTAGGCCCCTCAATTTTGTGTCGCCCGTCTACAACCTACGAAGACCAAGACAAGCAATTCCCGCCCCTAAACATGTCCAAAACACATGAAACTTGGAAATAATACATAAATAAACATTTTAAGACTACCCATGTGGTTATATTTTCAAAATGAGGTGCATATCCATCTGCATGCACCTGGGGTGCCCGGATGGGCCCTACGAACCTGCAAAAACTTCAAAATGCGATATCTCGGCCAATATAACTCCAAATTGCATGAAATTTGAACTGTAGCATCCTATGATAGTCTAGAATAAGAATAAAAAAATAGTAAAGAAATTGTGCACATATTTCTCCTCGTCCTAGGGGGGACGGTGGTGACTGCAACTAATTGGAGGGCACCCGGGGGGGATACCCACCAATTCTGCACACCTTTTGCTACCAATCCCACTGGGGAATGGTCCTAAACACTCTAAAGGGTATTTTCATCAAATTTGGTGAATAAATTCACCCGGATGGTAAAGTTATGCCCAAAAGACCCTCTTGAAGTCACCCGGTAACCTCCCTCGCTAAGAAGAGATTCCGAGGGAAAGAGAGCACAATAAAGTGAGGGGAAATATTGGAAGAACTCTGTTGCATATCCTAGAACTCCTCTATATATTTTTTTGTGTGGACATTGTATCCATTTTATAGCCCAAAGGGGCTTATGTGCAAAAAGGCATGCAAGGGCATGCATGGTAGGAGGTGCCATTTGTCAAAAAGGAGGCATGCATTGGATGGGGAAGAGAATATCCCTTTTTAGCCTCCATTATGAAGCATGTCATAAGGATTCAGTGCCCCTTGACCCGCATGCTTCAATTGGTGGGGTAAATGGTAGTTTTTGGGTGCCATTTGTCCCAGATTTGACTTTTTCTGGGTCAAACTTGCTCACCGTCCCACCCTGGGATGATGGCTCACCACCATCCCAGGGTGGGATGGTGGGAATCTGCCACCATCCCAGGGTGGGACGGTGGTGAATTTTGGGCCAAAACCTCCCAAAATTGGGCTAGAAGCCTCCAAAACCTCACCCGGAGTGGCTAGAACCACTATGTGCCTTCTGAGGGCTGCCCAAGGGGCCATATGGTGTCAATTTAGTCATTGTTTGTGGATGCCTAATCGTATTGACCATATTTTAGTGTCTACACATTCTAATGATAACCTTGACATATTTGTGGTTGTGTAGCAGGTTGTATACCATGTCAAAATATGTGTTAATGAATACCATCCTATTGGTATTTGATATTATGAGTCTGAGAAATAATTTATAGGTTGAATTCTTCAATTAATTCTAGTATGTCCTAGACCATATGCTTATACAATTTCATTAACTTATTCTTAGCTAGGAATTGGGATATTACTTTCCTAGCAACTAGCTTAGTATCACTATATATAAAAAAAAAAAAATTAACTCCCTTGTTTATTTTGAGTTAAAGGCTATGCACTAGTACCTCATTTTCAGTGACATTATTGGAGTAGTTTAACTACAACCTATATGCCTACAATATGTTCTCTCCTCCTAGTGATACTAAATAGATGTCAACTCTTGGTTTAATTCTTTGTTTAACCCTAATCAAAGTTGAGCTTCCAAATATGATTCAAATATTTTGAAGTTTTAATGACCTTGGGAAGGAATGGATTCTTATCTTGAATTTGGTAGGTATCTAATCTGGATGAATTGATAATGTCATACGGGTTTGAGTCCCATATTTTATAAGTCTATTCATATGTAAAATCATCAAGAATTAAAGTGTAGAGAATCAGTATATGTTCCACATGATGTATGTGTAGTGGTTTATATAGAATATTTACCTTAGTACCATAGCAGGTTCTTAGGAATATTTACATCTAATCCAATGATAAGTAGCCTCCAATTTTGGTGGTGAAATCTCTATATAGGTAGATGCTAAAGAAAGTTAGTAACTCAATCATTGCTATATCTTGGGAGAAAGTTACTTTGGGGTAGGCATGTAATGCGAGTGGGAGGTCTCTCACAAGTCCAAAGATTTAAACTAGGGTTCTATTGGGTTAGAACAACCCTTGATTAACCATATTGTAGGCTAGTCCTGGTGCATCTACCACTCACCTAAGTATGACTAAAGTGCTTAACCTTAAATCAATTAGTCTATTATAGATTAGCTCCACATATGAGTATAAAGTAAAGTGGTAGGGTCTTGGGTCTACTTGGATTGGGATCAAATACCTATAGGATCATTGATATATTCTATTTTCTAATAATTCATTACTTATTTAGGGATTCCTCTAAAAGTTTCATCTATTCTAGCATGGTGAGGATATCCCAAAGTGGCATAATAATAGTTGACCTTTTCAAGTACTATATTACATTAAAAGAGTTCAAGGGTTGGGATTTATAAGAAACACTTATTATCCACTAATTATTTGTCCTTTTAGCCATTGGATTGGGATATCTAGCCAGTTTTGACATAAGATCTCTCTATCATGTTTGATTTCCTCACTTGAATCAACTTGGTTCTTGATTGGAAATTTTCAATGAGGTACTTGGGTTTTCCTAGTATGCTTCCCATTGCTCTTTTATAGACCTTTTTTTACTTCTTGTAATAATGTTAGACCAAACTTGTGGTCAGGTGGATACTTAGATATTTGTTCTATTTAGCACCATGTAAACTTCTCCCTCATCCTAGGTCACAAGTGTTTGATCCACTAGGTTAGTGTTTTTCTAGGAGGGGCACTAGAGGCCTAATCCCACACCAGTGCACTTGAATCTAAGTAGGTAGCATGCAATGGATATATGGTCTATTGAGAATAACTAGAATTAAGTGGATATATGGTTGATTATGAATATTTCTAAGTATATGGGTCCCCCACAAAGTTGTTCTAAGTGGGAATAATATCCTTTATAGGTTTTGAAAATAATTTTTGTAAGGGAATAAGTATGGGCACTATTTGTTGACTGAAGGTTTAGGGATGACCATACTATCTATCAAGTTGGGACAAATATATTTGATAACCATTAGAGGGAGGTTGATAAACTTGATGGACCTATTGGAAATGAGGATTTTGATAGTGCTAATACTAGAATATTTAGATATATTATTGCCTTATAAGATCTATGGCCTCATTAGATACCATCCTTAATATATTTGTCATCTCATCCAACTAAGAAGAGTATGGATTGGTGGAAGGTTATTCTTGAGTAGAAGGGGGTATTTGTATTGAGATTAGGCTCATGATGAAAAATTAGTAGGCTGAATAATGGGGTGGATGTTGATGAGGTTGAACATTTGGGAAAAATGATAGTGGAGGCATAAGAGCAAGTCTCCCTATCTAAATCAAGTTATTTATTTCTTGAATGGAAAGACTATAGGCTTGGGGTAAGTAGTTTTCTCCTTTTGACTTTATCATCATAGTGATCTTATAATTTACAGTATTTAGGAATTAAATGAAAGCCCTATCTTATAGTGGCTAGACATCATCAGGTATTCTTTTCCAAGTTTTATTGAATCTAATATTGAAGTCATCCATCATATCCATATAGATTTTATGGTGGTCAATTATTCTAGAAGAGACACATTATCTTATTTTTTTTCCAATTCGATAATCAGTATATTTGGATGATAGTCCCACATTTCAATTGAATGTGGTTGGATACTCATGTACCATTTGTGGGTCTTTCCTCTAAAGGATGTAGATAGTAGCCTTAGGGTAATATTTTATGATTCAATATTATGCAAAACACACAATATGACCATGTGATGGAAATGCTCTATAGTAGTGGTGAAATATATTTCCATGAAATATGGTAGTGACTTCAATGCAAAGGCTAGGATATCATCCCATACAATAGGTGGAATAGGTGGTTGAAATGGAACTTTATAATTCTAGGTAAAATACCTTCTAAGTGATTGATTTTGGTTCCCTACTATACTATGATATTGTTATCTTCTTTTGTGACCATGATTGAGGAGAGGTAGTAATACATATAGATTTGCTCTTGTGTTGGACCTTGTGATAGTTCTAGAGCTCATAAATCTATTAGGTCCATTAGTATTATCAGAGTCACCAAAATATTAAGTTCTTTAGTAAAGTGAGGTGCTAGACAAATATTTTCTTGGAATGGCTCTAGAGATCAAGGTCTTTACCAATATCCTAGTTAGTATTGTGGGGTCCCACCAGGTGTGCCAATAAAAATATTATCACATATTGTAGGTGTTACTCTTGATTTTTGGATCTTTGTATTCTTTTGGAAATTAATATCAATCAAATTTATGGGGTAAATAAAATTAGATTCACTCCATTAGGCATAGTAGTGAAACTACTGGGATTCTTAGAATGCCACGAACATATTTTGTGATAGTTGAATGTGCTTGTTACTCATGTCATGAATAGAGTTTAATAATTTCGAAGTCTTGACAACATGGTACTATGTCTTACTAGAAAACTTCTAATATTTTTTCTAAGTTCAACTCCTTATTGTATATGATCTTTGTCACTCACTCTCCTATGATATTCCTAATCTATTGGATCTTGCTAAAGAAAAGGGAAAAATAAAACTAGAAAACTAAAATTTTTAAGATATGGGTGGTGATGCATCAAGATCATGAAACCTTCTATATATCAGTGGGATAAAAAAACACATGCATCATTCATAAATAACTAAAAATGAACATGGTCCTAATCTAGAATAATCATTTACTCCATAAGAGATATGTACAAGAAATAGGGCAAGACAATATTAGCCATAGCTTCTTATAAAAATCAATACACATACAAGAATTAGGATAGAAAGAGATTAGTCACAACTCCTTATATACATAAATTATTTTAATGCATGCATGAGAAAAAGAAAGAGGCTTGAATGTTGTGGTTAAGATAAATTAAAGTTTGAATCTAGATTGATGCATAAAAGAAAACTAAGATAAAATTATATACAAGGCCAACTCTTAGGCATGAATATACAAATTTTTCTCTCCTCTCCTGAGACTCTAAGTTGGGAATTTATAGATTCATTACAAAATTCAAAATTCAAAAATTTCCCTTACTTTTCCATAGGTAGGAAATCTACAACCTCCGTTGTTTCACTACTCAAGGTATCATTATACCTCTATGTATGGTAGGATCGAGGTTGGTAGAAGTCTTTTCTCATTGAGTGTTTGGTATACTAATAGTTTCCTTTTAAATGTTTCATCTACAAGTCTTTCCATCTTTTAGAAAAATTGAGCTCCAATGACAATTTTCATGACAACACTTCTTATGAGAGTTTTTTGCTCACCCTAAGACTCACATTGATTATGTGGAGTGTGTTCTTCTTTCTTCCTACTTCCTAGGATACTATATCATTTTTATCATTGACTATATTTGGTTGATGTTCATTTGCATTGGAATTTCATTTGCAATATTGGTGACCACCCTTTTACACAATATCTTCTTGATTTTTTACCAAAAAATAGGTTTTTATTGCTTTGTGGATGGATTTGTCTTTAGGGCTCTAGTTTCCACACTTTAATGTTCATTCTTGCCTAAATTTATTTTGAAAATTTGATTTTTCTCCCTTTGCACACTTTATTACTTGGGCCTTTTTTGGTAGCACTGACTTGTGCTACCACATTATGTTTACTAAGATTTTCAATGTTGTGAGTGGACCTAGATGTTTCTCTTCCTCTTTACTAATTTCCTATTAAGTCTTGTATGTAGTGAAATTTCACTATAGAATGTAAACCCATGGTTGGTTTCTTAGCAATTATTCCTTGGTGGGAATATTGTTGGTTATCATAGAGTGATACTCGCTCAAAAAACCTTTATGTTCAATGATATTTACCTTAATTCCATAGGAATCCATATTTTGAGACCCAAGTAATGGTAGGAGTTTCATACATTAATCTCCATATAACCTTCAACAACAATTTTAGTGATAATTTCTCCCATTTCTACAATAGTTCCATAGCTTCAATAAAATAAATAGTTGCAGCAAGTGTAGAAAATAACCATTTTATAGTTGGTAGAAGTTTTTAAGACAATTCATGACAAAAAACATCTATAGAGCAAGCCATTATTAGTTGTTAGTCTAAGTGTCAAAATACCTACTCTGCATTTGGTAGAAATTTTCCTGACAAAAAAATAGTCTACAATTTAGAAGTAGTATGTAAAAAAGGCCATATATTGGTGTAGATTCAGAACCTAATTGATGCATGAGGGATTTGTTGGGACCCTTGCTTCCCTACAAAATCCTCTTTCCAAATAAGACCCTAAATATTGATCTTCACACAAGTAGGATCTACCTCCAAGTTTATGTTTAAGTTGCTATGTTTATGTTCAAGCTCATGAAGTGTTTTATGGGTTAATTCAACAAACACCTAAGTTTTTCTCTCTATCAAGAATTTTCAACATAAAACTTACTAAAATTAAATAAATGATTACCTAAAGTCATATGCTAGATGCAATCAAACAATAATGCAAGAAAACACAATTTCTAACCTAATATGCTTTTCAAATTTGAATGATGAGATATGCTAAAGAGAGTTTTTATTTTCAAGGGAAAATAAGGGATCATGCAACAAATAAATTAGCCTAGGATATGACTAGATAAATTTTATTTCTTGCTTAATTGAATTTTTATTAAAAAAGTTTGACTATCCTAAAGGGTTCCTTGATTGTCTAAAATAAATGTGATTTTAGGCAACTAAATTATGAAAATAGAGATTAAAAAGTAGAAAATAATAGGAAATCAGTAAGTAAATATTTTTAGAGATATATGTATCTATTTCTAATGGTGAACAAGTTTGCCACAACTAAGCATAAATGCCACTGGCGAATTTAACAATATCTAGCAAATCTGATAGTTGTAAGATTTGAAGAAAAAGAGGTTAAATTATCTATTTTTAGGGGTATGTATGAGTGTAGAGGGTTGATATTATATCTTCCTATATGATAAAAGCCCATTTTATAAAACAAAAATTGCAATATGCCTTGGATTTGGAAGCAAAATATAAGTGGTTAAATTTACCACTAGCAAATTTGATGAAGGTTGGTGAATTTGAATGTGTAAAACTAGAGAGTCAAAATAACTAGTTGCTATAGGGAGTGGTGAATTTTAATTGCAACTCAAAATTGGTGAGTTTTGAGAAGAAATTCTGATATAAGTGGATATAGATGGTCCAAAATTAGAGAAAAGGGGTAAAACCTCCAATCCCCAGGATCTATGGCTTGGGGATTTACAAAATATTGTGAAATGAGTTGCAAATTTTCCAAAATTTAAGCTAATCTAAATATAGCCAAGAGGAGTAAGAAATGATAATTGTTTTCTTATAATATCTCAAATGAGGATCTATGAATGCCTAAATATCATGAAAATACCCTAAAAATACATACAAAAGAGGATAAAAGTATCACAAAAGCTAATCAATGTTATGCTATTGTAGATGAGATGATATTGAATGTATATTATGGAGGTAGCAAGGTAACATGATGTTTTTAAAACTTAAGGAAGCCTACAACAAGGATTTGATGATACTTTAAGTCAAAAAAGATACTAAAGAGTATGCAATACAAAGTAAATGTTATGACAAAATAAGTAAAATATTGTTATGCCTTTAAAAGTTAGCATGAAATTAAAACAATTATATAAGACTTGCAAATAAAAGAAATAATGAAATTACAACAAATTTTAATGATAAGAGCATGAAAATGTGAAACTAAGTATAGCTAAATGAATACGTAAGCCAATAATTAAAACAATTATAAGCCTATAAAATGATCAAAATGCAAATGAGCTTATATATGAGACAAGATTGTATGATATTAACATAAAATACCTATAAAATAATGACTATTAGATCTTAAATGCTCCCATGAGAAGTGAAATAAAGATTTAATATGCTAAATGGAGAGAAATAAAGCCTGCAAATGATTAGAGATTAGAAAATAAACAAAACTTATTGTAAATAAGATAATGGATACACAAAAAACTATTAAATAGTTGTAAATATAAGTTATAAATCAAAATAGATAAGATATGTAAGTAATAGTGGCTACAACAATGAAAAATCCAAGATAGCAAGGCAAAAATAAAGAGGAAATGCATGGAATTAAAACAAGGATATTAGGTAAAAAGAGGATCCAAGAGTATACTACCTAGAAATGCCCCTTTGCCTTGCTTCACTTGCCTAGAGTCCAAATGCAAGAATGGAAGAATGAAAATGAAAGAGAATAGAGAAAATATTTAGTAGAGTAATGCTATTGAGAATAGTGTTATGGAATACCCATACCAAGGGCTATATTTATATATTTTGGGAGGAAAATTTGAGGATGGAAAGAGGATCAAAGATACCTTTAGGGACAAACCAAAATCTAAATTTTGTAAGCTTGAGGAGTGGTCATGACATGCATGATTTTATCAGGGAGTGGGATTAAGGAATATACATGCTTGCTTATGCTAGATGATTATTTTCATGTTTATAAATTTGCCACTGGCAAGTTCATACCCAATTTTGCAATTTTGGCCCATGATCAAGTTGACCAATCACAAAGCCCAAAATGTCCATTTTTCAAAATTTCCACTAGTGAATATAACTGAGTGGAAATTTTATAAAAGTCTTGATTTGATGTTTGGATTTCTCAGATTAAGATAATTTATTACTAGTGTGATGCCTAGTGACTTTGCCAAGAGTTAAGGTCACTGGGTGTGTCAAAATTGGGTGTCTATATTTTGCAAAATTTTGATTTGATTTTTGTGAAATAATTACATAAAAAATAAGTTGCATAACTCTAATTTTGACACTATGATGCTTTTTGATGTCTTGAATTCCTAGTCTAAAGAAATAATTATGATTGGAGTTGATTTCAAGAATCGATGATTGATTAGTGTCATTGTTGCATGTATGCCTCAAAATTAATACCCCATGGGTGCCTTACATTTGATTAATGCCCCATAGGTGCCTCCTTAAGATTTTCTTTTTAAATTTAATTTGGAGGAAAATCTCAATATAATGGTGCACTACAATTTTAATTTGGATGCTAAAATTAATTTTAAATAAAAATGAGTGTGGGTAAAATGAGGAGAGGGTTTTATAGGTATGCTAAAAAATCAAGACTTAAAATTTTGATTAGGGGTTTATTTTATTTTTTATTTTTATTTTGTTGGAAGTTTTTAACTTGTGGAAAATTCACCAATGACATTTTTTCCACTTATGGTGAATTTTTCAAAGTGGGGAAATGGGTTGCAGATGTGTTGATTTAGTTTTTGGTTGCATTGTTTGTAGGGATTAGGGGTTTTGGTGAGCTAAGAACATTGACTAAGGGTGATTTATAACATAATGAATTTGGTTTATGATAAGTATATTGAGATAATAGTTGTGATAGGCTTAGATCATATGGAATACATGCCAAAGCTATAGTTTGATCGATCATTTTTTATAACGCTAGCTAAAATATGGTATCCTAAGACCAATACATTTAAGCTACACATCGGTGAGATGACTATGACACTTGAGGATGTGTGGAAAATTATTTGTTTTCCTATGTGAGGATCTCTTATGTGCCTTGGGAGTAATGATAAAGTTGGAAAGGAGTTATTGATAATGGATATGAGAAATTTTGTGATGTAGTTAAGATTATGCATTAATAATGCATACCAAGGAAACCACATAATTCATCTTACTGTGTTACTATTTTTTACCGTATTTATGATTCTCATCGAAGATACAAGTCAATGGGTACTTCCATGGGGATGGGGAGAAGTTATTTATCAATATACAAGATCATGGGACTATCTATGTATGGGCCCCAACTATCTTGTCTAGGCTATATAAGACACTATATCAGGTAGTTTATTGAAGTGGTAATATTTTGAGTGGTTGCACTCTTCTACATGTGTGGGCCTTGGACCATATAACAATGTGACGACTAGCAATAGATGAGTTAGGGAGAGTTAGTGCAGAGAGTCTTGCATCATGCATATGGGTAGGGAGAATTAGGCCTACTCGATATTCCTTAATGTAGGCTTACCACATGATTGATGGATTGAGAGCCACACAAGTTACTTGGCATCCATGGAGAGGGTAGTATAGATGGTCCAAGGATGACTAGGAGCTAGCTCAAGTGAGGAGGATCTAATAGGTAGATGATGGAGGGAAGTATTATGAGTTTTATCAATATGATAGAGTGGTTTTTTAGTTTAGGGAGGTTTAATGGATACCTATGATTGGGGAGATATGAATTCAATAAATCACTTGAGATATGTTGTTTGATCCTTCTAATTTTCTCTCCTTTGTAGAGAAACATGAGGATGATCCTAAGATTCCAAATCTAGATAGGGATGATCCTAGAGTGGCAAGAGGATACATGATATGGTATGCTAACTTTTGCCTAGATCAAATGACATGAGAGAAGCCTACTAAAGAGTAGGTGGTAGTTTTTGAGGAGATAGCGAGATCTTAAGGGGTCTTTGTTGGGGTTTGGGTAAGGATTAAGTTGCTTAGAGGGCTATTATATAGGCATCTAGAGGAGAAATCTATGATTATGGTAGGATATAGGATGACCCACTAGATGTAGATCATTTAGCTATGGTGCCCTTAGTGTTGAGAGTATTTATAGGATTTGGTACTAGCCAATCGATAGAGGACACTATATGTATTGAGTTGGAGGATTTTTTTAGGATTTTACATGAGGTGAGGGTGTAGTTAGTAGTAGTGGAGGTAGCATAAGAGTATGGGGTGATATAAGTCTGGAAGGAGGTGATAAGGGTGGATCATGAGTGGGATTATATTATCACTTAGTAGGATGCAGTTATTATGGAGCGAGTTGAGGCCATTGCTCAACTATAGGTTAATTTCAAGAAGGTGACTCAAGAGAGGGATGAGGCCCTTTCTAGAGCAAGTGGAGGAGTTAGTGCAAATGTAATAACAACTATAATTAGTTCTTTAGAGAGGAGATTAGATAGGTTGGAGGATGAGCTTGTGGGGAAAATAAAAGAGATTGATAAGGTAAGGGAAGAGGCTGATAGGGTGATCATAGAGTTACGGTCAATGGAGGTGGAGTCCAATCAACAAAGAAAAAGGGTGAGGCATTATTATCATTTTTAACATGTACCAATACTTTAAGTTGATAAGGTTACATCACTAGTGTGTTTGAGATTGAGGACTTAGTCTATGATTCATTACTCTCATAGGTCAATGATATTTTTACCTCCACCACCTTCACTAGCACTTGGAGGTGTGGATACAAGGTTTTAGCTATAAGTAGGTTTAGTCTTATGGAGATAAGTGCACAATTTTTATTATGGGGTTCAATACCTTCGGGTGATAGGGTTGATTATACTAACTTTTGAAATTATGGTACACCATGTAGACACCCAATTTTGACATGCTACCTAAGCAAATACATCAAACATCACACCAAGCATCACTAGATAATCAGTCAGGTCAGCCAAAGTATCTTGGGCACCATTTTTAACCTCTTTAAAATTTACCACTTCATGACAAAAATACCATTGATGATTTTGCTATCTTGTGGCATTTTTGACAAAAGTTGCTTTTTAATCATTTGACTAGTCAAACTAACCGTTAGTCAAAATTGCTAATTTAGGATAATAATACTAGTGGTAATTTTGATACAAAGTGGTATTTTTACCAACATAGCCAAAATACTTTAGCATAATATAAATGTATGCAAATTTCTTTGCCCCACTACCTCCTCTGATCTTACATGCTCTAGCCATGAACTAGACCTACACCATCATATTCGATCTTGTGCTGCAATGGCATATTACACCTAAATTTCCCTCTCAATTCCTCCTCAAAAAATATATAAATGTAGCCCTTGGGGTGATCATTCAACAAGAAATTCTAGCTAGCAACACTATCAAAAATTCTTGTTCACTTTCTTTATCTCATTTGGAGCACTCTCAACAAGCATTGAAGCAATTCAAGCAAGGTAAGGTGGCATTGGAGCAAGAGAATCATCTTAGAGTGAGGAGGAGCATTTTTTAGGACTGTATATGCTCATTCTCTTCATTTAATATTATGCTTACATGTTTTACTTGTATGCATTTGAAATAAGGTTTCTATTTACATGTTATTTCAAGCTATTTTCATCTTACATTGACATTACAAAATAGATACAATTCCTTTGCATATTGCATTCTCTCTTTGCTAATTTTTTTTATATAAGGTAAAATTGAAGCCTCTATTATAGCTTTTCATCTATAACAATAACTCAAAAATCTATTATATCATACAACTTCCCTTCTTGCATAATTCCATTTACTCCTCCATAAGCTTACTTCTATTGTAGCCTCACTTAAGAAGTATTCTAGGACCTATCTTAGTATTTATACATTTGCACATTCTCATTTGAATCACAATTAGGCATACAACAATAATTTACATATTCTCTTTGATCATATCCATCCTTATTTTCAATTTTTAAGAAATTTTAAAAGTATTTCCTAAGATTTTGTATATTTTTCCAAGTTGCAAATCTTGGGGATTGATATGTTCATCTCCTTCCTCTAATTCCAAGCCAAATTGATCCAAATAACCCAATATTTTGACCCAAAACTTATTTTACCTCTATCACAATATATAATTTCCACTTCCTACAACCATTGGTGAATTTAACTATCTGGAATTACACAATGTAAAATAACCACTTCCTATCAAAAATGCTAGTGGTGAATTTACCAAGTTGTGCAAAATTTATCAGTAGTTGCTTCCACTACTAAGGATCAGGTTAATACTCAATTTTTTTCTTAATAGAGGGTCTTATAAGCTAGGAAGATATCCTACAATATCTCTACAAATTAGAAAAACCCCAAAAATTTAGATAAATCTAATTTTATTGGTGTGAATCTTGCAGGTTTAAAAAATACCACTCCATTGCAAAATTCTAGTGGAAAATTTGATAGACTATGGTAAATTTTCTTAGACACCATATTAGGTAATCTTACCACTTAGAACCTCCCTATTTTTTGTTGTTTAATTAATTTCATTTTTCTAATATCTATTTATGGTTAAATTATCTTTTTTAAGTCACATTTATCTCAGAAATTTAAAGAATTGTTAGTATAGGCTTTTCCTTTCAAAAAAACATTAAATAATTGAAATTCATATAGGTTACAACCTAAGTTAGCTTGTTTGCTACACATTCCTTTTTTGCATTTGAAAAAACTCTCTTTAGTGTAGTCATCATTCAAATCAAAAGAGCATACTAGGTTAACAATTGTTTATTAAATTTTGTGTGATTGCATTTAGCATATACTTTATACGATCTACTATTTAGGTTAGTATAAATTTTATCTTGTAAAGGCTCGATAAAGAGTCAAATTATCGGTCAAAAATATTAGGTGTTTTTTGAATTATCTCATTAAAAAACATATAAAACTTGAGTATCAACACAACACATAGCAACCTTTTGATACATAAGGTAGAGGATAATTGTGTGAATATCCTAATCTTCAAGGTCTCCTTTGGAAAGATACCTCCTATGGGGAAGCAAGGGTTCTAGTGAACCCCCCCTACATGCATCCTAGGTTTCAAATCTACATTTTTGTGAATCTGATGTGAAAACTTTCTTTGCATTAATAAGATAAAGTTTTACAAACTTAAACAAGATCGTCTATTTTTTAAAATAGTGTAAATCATATTGATTCTAGATAACAAGAACAAAATCATATTGTTAGTCCTACTAGAGGAAGGATAATGAACCCTTGAGTAAACTGGTGTATGATCTTTGGAGGAGTAATCTATATTGGCTAGTATATTATGGTGGGCTAGTGGGAGTCATAAATAGGGTTATTTTCCAAGGTGACATAACAATGATGTAAATGCAACCCAAGAAACTTCTCAAAAGTTTATAGTATTAAGACAACAAATCCAAATAGAAATTTAAAAATACTAAACAAAGCCAAACCACCATGTTAAGGATTATTATTTATTCAAAAATGATAAGTCCCTTGCTTATTTGACCATGGAATACTACTAAATTTTTATCCAATTGGTATAAACATTATTAACACTATAATTACCATCACATAGAAGGACACACAACAAATAAGTACATCACTTTGAGAAACGTTATCTAAGATCTCAGAGAAGAAGGAAAAATAGTCTTCAATAAATAAGATACTACTAAAACAAATTTAGGAATGTTTCAAAATACCCTAGCACATTATGAAAAGTCTACCAATTTTATATTCATTTGTCAAAACCATATTACACAATGACTAGAAAACAAGCCAAAAATCAGTCTTTTGAACAACCACCATTGGTCACTCCTCACAATACTAGAGTAAATGTTCCAAAAAAATCACATTTAGTCCTAACCACTCCTAAAAATACCTTACATTCTTTTGATATTTGATAACAATTGGAAAACATACCCACAAAAATCTCTCTTCTAGAATTTCTACAAATATCACCCACTCATAGGGAAATATTACTAAAACTCTTAAATGAATAAGAAGTACCTCAAGACATATCTCCTAATGATATGACCAACATATTTATATTCATTGGGATCAACAATGCTATCCTAGCATTTCATGAGACACACACTCTCCTTGAAACTATATTAGGAGATTCACATCTTTATATAATATTCAAAATAGGGTATAATCATATAAAGAGAGCCCTAGTAGACAATGGGTCAACCCTAAATGTTTGCAATATAAAATTTGTATAAAATTTTGAATTAAGCATAAAGGATTTACAAAAATTGGATCTCATTATTAGAGCATTTTATAATGAATAAAGAGAGGTGATAGATACCATAACTTTACCTTTGAAATTAGGGCCATGTATCCTTAACACTCTCTTCTATGTCATGTAATATGATATAACATACACCATACTACTTGGAAGACCTTGGATACATGCCATGAAAGTAGTACCATCTACCTTACATCAAGGAATACTCTCATACCTTTTGTCTCTTGATATTTTTGAATCCCAGCCACTTTAAGTTCTGGCTTCTCATTATATGCATCTCTTTCTTTATTCTATAACCCCCCCTTTTTTTGTGTTTATCTGGCTAGTTTCACAATAATTAGCCTACTTTGGAGGCTAATCTAGAAAAAAATTTAGGTCTTCCAATCTTAGTTGAGGTCTTGAGGGTGCAAATCATCCTCTTAGGTGAATTTTGGACTAATTTATTGTATCATATACTAGTAAGGAAGGCATAAATGGGTTATCTACATCCTCCTCCTAGAATATCATAAGGTCTAGAGGATCCCCAATTCCCAATCCTCTCTCTGGTCACCCATAAGTACTAGACCTCCCCCATATTTGTAAATCCCTAAGGAAGACCAAACTATCACAAGGTGTTATGAAAATAGTATAGCTTGAACTCTCCTCAATATCCCTATAGACACCTAACCCGCCTAATCCTTGCCAACTAAAAAACATCATCTACCCATCTAATGTGTGCCCTCTAAGGGTGCCAAGTAACCTGATCTTCTTGAAGGTCATCCATGATCCTTTGAACTACCATTAGAACACCCCTAAATGGCCTCTACCCTAAATCATGAGTATGTAGCCACCTAAATCTTAGAGGAGCTTGGGCATCATATGAATCTACCAAATATCCAAATGGTCACCTAATATCTAAGTGCTCCAACACCCACACCTATAGAAGTATGCTACAAACTAGGTTGTTGCCTTTCATATAGGCCACCTAGTAAAGGATATTATAGAGACTATATAATATTAAGGTACCCTAGGAAAATTTAATTTAGGTGCTTTCTCAACTAGGTGATAATATTACCCCACCCCCAATGTAGTAGCCTCTTGTTGGTATTCCTAAGCAATAAACCGAAAGTAACAACATAGAGTAATCATGTTAGTAAGTCTAGCATCCCAACCTTCAAAATTATATTAATGTCTATGTCATATCACCTCAAGGTAAACTATGGATCCTCAATAAATACCTTTACAAACTAATTTCTATTGTGTCTCCTCAAAACTATTGTCCCTTTGATTGACACCTATAGGATCCTCCATATGTCCTTTAATTTCATCAACATCTCTCCTGTCAACAACAAAATATGGCATACTTTGAATGGCACCACTTTTATAGCACTATAAATAGCTCTATATAGGGTATCATGACAAGTTATCCAATATAAATATCATCTGACATTGCCATTTTTATCAATATATTTCTTTTGACCATTAACCTAATGGTGTGTGATATTCTATCTTAAATCACCAAAACACCCAATACCTACATGCATTAAAAGGCATAATCAGAACCAATTGCTACCAAAAAGAAATTTTTTATAATAATCTTAGCTCATATTTAAATTCTACAACTTTGAGAAAATTTTCCAACTCTTAAGGTTTTGCAAACAAGATGTGTAAATTCACCATCCATGGCAAGGTCAAACTAAAAACCAAAAAATTAAAAAAAAATGGATAGATGAAAAGATATCATACCTAAACCTAGGCCCTATCTAACCCACTTACATCACACACTACCTCCAATCTATGAATTTATGCCCTAATTGTGCCATCTTGTAATCTACTACATTTTCTCCAAAGCACTTTTCCTCTCCTCACATAGTAAAAATGAATGGTTTTTACCTCCCTCCACCTATTTTACTCCCCCACAATAAAAGTTTTTGCTTCTCCATTTTTTTCTATCCTATTTGAGTTCCTTCAAGAATTAATATGATTTCTAAAAAACCTAAGGGGCACCCATATTGGAGGTAAACCATTTTAATCTCTTTCTTTGCATATCTTTTAAATTACCCAATAAAAATCTTGGGTAATTTTTTGCACCCAGTGTGCATATTCTTGGAATGTTTTATCTTATATTGATCAATCAAAGCTAAAAACCTCTATTTTTTGAAAATAGAAGACACTTATAGTTATTTTTGATACACTTATTACTTTTAAATGCATAAAAAATGAAGAAAATCTAGATACCCAAAATTGAAACATCTAACCAAACCAATTAAATCATAAATCCACAAACGATTAGAGCAACCATGATCCATATTTCCAAACCCAAATTCTAAAACTATATTTGCATATAATAAAATTTTCTAAGTAATGAATTTTCCATCTTAAATGAAAAAATCACAAATATTAGCTTTCCCTCCTATTTTGTCTCCCGCACTAAATTTGACCTACAACCATCAAAAGTTACAAATTTTTTGGATAAATTTTTTTTTGATGATAGATTAATAGGTTGAACCAATACTCTAGTCTACATACAACTATCTATCGTAGACATTTATCCCTTATATATCATTTCCAATCACTCCTGATGACTTTCCATCTAAGCAATTGACTCATCAATCAATCTCTTAATCAAATATTTCTAATTGGAAATCATACTCTAACCACCTTCTTGATTTCCAATCATCCCCTTGTCACTACCAATAAATTTATTTAATAGAAAATAAACCTTCCCAACTCATCTAAGGTTGATACCTCACCCCTTCCCTTAGTGGTTGCCATTCTCTATATACTAGCCCCTTGGGTGGAATTTTATCATCACTTCTTCAAGTAACAAAGTGTTGATTAGATTTAATTTGAATACTTTCTAATATGTAAATGCTCTTCTATATTTTCTCATATACTTGGCAAGCTTCTAAAGTAGGAATAGGCAACATGGCATAGTGGAATTAGAGGAGTGCTATTTTCATTTCTCTTTTTTAGCTTATTATTACGATCATTGTAATTTTGCTTAAATTACATTATTTTTACTCATGCTTCATCTTTAACAAGATGTTTGTATAGCTTTGTATGTAAGCTCATTTTTATAGATCATTCCAAGGAATCTATGGAATAATAGAGCACAAACAAAGCTATATGAACAACCCTAACAATGATTTACACCCAACCTCTATCTCCTTTTCTTGATTTCCTCTCTCCAAGGTATATTTTCCACATGAAACCTATTTAGGAGGTGGATTGATTTAAATTAGACTCATCCATAGGATCCTAGGTCAAATATTGATTTCCTCTAGCCTAGTAACTCCTAACATATTGTGGCTTGCATCTCCTAAGGCCCACACCATCTTAAGATATTTATAGAGTATAAATTCACCACTTGTATCTATTTTAGATAGTGCATTTGCTAACTATAGGTTTTGCCTTAGGTTCCTATGTCTACTCAAGTTTTCTATCTTCCTCATTAGTCCAACATAACTTTGTGTTATTATCTAACATAGATTTTACCTACTTTTTGGCCCTTTGATGATCCTAATTTAACCTAAAAAACAAATTCACTAGCCATCTCACTTTTAGATGATAGATTTGAAATAGGTGTTATTGTACATAACTTCTAGGTTCCCTTCTTATTATATCACACTATTTTTAGAAACAAGAGAAGTGAATTCACCAACTACTAAACTTTTAGGTGGTAAATTCATTATAGATAAGTGTTGCATCTATTTTAGGTTCAAATTATAATCTTGTGCTTATGAATTGGGATCCTGATTATGCCTACAAAATATTTGGGTACCTTATACTATTAGGTAGACCCCCAAAACCTAATCCTTATTTTTAGTTTTATTTTTTTGTAGGTTCTAATAAACTCACTAGTTGAGAGTATTACAAGCAATAGTTTCATGAAGGTGCTAGATTCACATCAAATGATAGACTAGGTATGAACTATCCTCTATTATCTATTTTTTTGGTCTACCTCACTTCTATATTTTGTCTCACTTCAAACATTAAAATATAAATAAAAATTAAAAGATGAAGGAATATTAGTATAAATTTTATTTATTTATTTATTTATTTTAGGCATAAAATAAAAAATACATTCAGCCTTGTGTTTACGTTAAAGTTGTATTATTGAATATCTCTTTCACATTTTCCTTAAAAGAACAAAATATAAATTTTACTTCCTTGATTGATCTACAATTAGCATTCATTCAAATCAAAATTTATATTTAGATCAGCTCTTGTATGAATGCACATTCTATTTGACATATTTTATTTCATGTTAATAGTATTATATTTTATTAGAGAACCAATTTTTAAAGGAAAATCAATGAATCACTTAGCTTATCCTTTAGTTTCTATATCATTTTGTCACTTAGGAAATTAAATCAAAATAGTGTATAACTTTTGCATTATTATAAGCTTTGTTTGTTTATCTTCATTACAATTTGTTTGAAACAAAGAAAAAAAATATTTGTTTTGCAATATTTCCTTTAGATCTTAGAAATTATGGAAGAAATCAAAATTGCATATAGGATCTTGTTTGATGTATTTTTTATTAATTTACATTGCATAATCATCCTTGCATTTAGACATTAGGATAGCATAAACCTTGGTTGTTTGTAAATTTAACTCATTAAATTAGATTTAGGAAAATTGATAAACTACCCTTTGTGAACCCATAATTTCTCCTCACCATAGATAAAAGCTCAAACTATATGAGGTCTTGGTAGTAGGGTCCTCCCATTTGAGTGTGGGCTAGCCCTTGATAGAAAATAATCTTATAGAAAATTTCCTTATGTACCCATTTCAGAATCCCCCACACAATCAAATGTTGTTTGGCTTCTTTTGATCAAATTTTATGTGACATTTACAATAATACATTACACTATCAACATTCTATTTAATATTTAATAGTAGTGAATTCTATTAGACTCAATTTTTTTTGCCTTATTTCAACTTAGAGTAAATTCTATTAGGATTTAATTTTTTTGAATCATTTATTTTAGGGTGTTTGAGGCATTTAATGCTATAACAATTTCACTTGATATTTTTATTAGTTTTGACTGGGTAAATTATGTTAGGTGAAATAGCTATTTAAATTATTTAGTGAAATTTTTGGAATATAGGATGTTGTGATTCTTGTCCTTACTTTGTATAAGATTTGATGGGAGGAATTTTTTTTAGGCAATCGATTGCAATAGTCGGTCTATGTTCATTTAGTTTACTTTCTTGTTGGTAGGTAAAATTTGTCTACTTTGAGCTTATTTCTGCCCCTTATCCCCTATTTCTTTTTATTTTCTTTTAAATCATTTCCAAGGATCCATACTTCTCCTAAGGTTGATCTAGAATCAATTTTAGGTTATCAAATATTGACTCTAGTCTAATTTTGATCGAACAATGAAGAGATAGCATTCCACATCCTATAGTGAAATTAATGATCGTGTCCATGCTGGACATAGGGAAGTCATCCTTAATACATGTTTTATTGATGTTCCAAAATTATATGCAAACTCTAGTGCTACATATTTTCTTGAAAACATTTAAAACATTAATTATATAGTCAAAACAATCAATGGATTTGATGAATTTGATATTACTTTTGAAGCTCCTATTTAACTATAAAAGTTACTTTTAGATGTATTTTTTATAATTTTTGCTTTATGGGCTTTGGATTGGGAGTTTCAAATAGGTGGTGGAAAACTAGAGAAGGATCAAGGCCTAGCATATCAAAATAGGACCAAGCAAAGGTATTATTGAACTCTTTCAAAATCTCAATGTATTTCTCATGGTTAATTAAGGTCAATACTTTACTTAGATTAAGGATCTTGGGATCTTCAAAAGTCCCAATATTGATGGATATATTTTATTCAATTATAATACAAGACTCATCTTCTAATTGAGAGGGATCATACGACATTTCCAAACTCTTAATATCTATAGGATATATGAATGGATGATTGTGATTGATTGGCTATTAGAGAGTGATATTCACAATTTGGGAAAAATATCCACCAAAATAGAAGTTATTTTAACTTTTATAATCTAAGGGACCATATTAAGGAAGATAGTTTAGGACATCCTCCATATCATAGTTATATTCATTGGTAATGAACTTGGAATAATCTAGGATTAGGATATTTACATTATAAAATGGTATAAATTGAGAGAATATAGGATCTAGGAGGAGCAATGGGCAATTACCATCCTCGTCATCCCAATCCAATCTATTTAAATAAATGGTATCGTCATACATTCATCTATCACATGAGTATTAAAATGGTGGAAGGCACATTATTCATTGGAAAAATTCCAAGAATCTTCTTGCCTTTCAGGATGTCAAGGCTTGATATGTGGAATCTCCACCATTTTTTCTTTTAGGATTTGATTTAGGCTGGTTAAAGGAGTTTCATCTATTTGGGAGTACTTCATCCTATGTTGTGGTTGTTGTGGATTTTTATGATAATATTTTGAAGTTTTTCCATAGAAATAATATTGTTGGTCTATCATGAGTCCATAAATCCATTAAACTATAGCATATTTATTCTTGTATTACCCCTTCAAGTGGGAGGAGGACTTATCTTTAGCTTTATGGTATTTGTATTTCAATTATACTATCTTGAGAAGGGTGATATCCACTCTCTTGGCCATGTTAATCGTATATTTGAAATATGAGTCATTGTTCATCTCTCAATAGAAGGAAAAATTCTTTTCTATAAAAATATCAATAAGTTCTATTAGTGGAGGGACATGTTGGAGTCTCCCTACTATGGATCATCATCTTGCCAAGTAGGTAGAAAAATTCTCATATTTATATTATTTAAGACAATATAGGTCACTAATCCTAACCTTTTACTCAATTTAGAGAGAAAATTATTTATCAAACATATTGATAATACTCCTAAAGATCTTAAGGGAATACCATGGGATCTAGTAGTACTATTTCAAGGTATGACCGCTAAAGCTCTTGAAAAATATCTTTAGTAGTAATGTTTCATCATAAGAAATATCACTACAAGTAGTTATAAATAGCCCAATGTGGTTGATAAGATCTTCCTTCCCTTTTTACATTTTAAACTTGGGAGTTTCAAATTTGGGAGAGAAAGAATGAGTAGCTATAAAAGGATCTAAAGGTTGGTTGCACAAATCCACATAATAATACTTGTTACTAGAGGAAGACCCTTGGATTGTGGCCACTTGTTATTTCAATAGATCTATTTGAGAGGTTATATTTTGAATTTTAAAAGAAAACATATTGATTGTACAAAAGGAATGTGCAAAGAGATAAGAGTAAATTGATTATTGACATAAAGAGATGATTGATACACTTGGGGGTATGATGTTGAGATATTAGTTGTATAACTTTCTCCCAAGTTATTTGAAGTGAAAGTATTAGAATATTAAGTATGAGAGGTTATGGGATTATGGATTTGTATAAAAACCCATGCTCATGCTTGTGAGTTTAGAATGAAGCTTATTGATATAAGTATTAGAAACTAGGAAACTTAATTGTACATCTATATTAGTAATATAACTTGTCACATTTCCCTTTAATAATTCTACAAGGTAAGGTAAATATGAATGATATCCTAAGGAATATAGGAGGTTTTACACTCCAACATCCAAGTAAATGGTTATGATATAGGGATTTTAATCAATGAAATTAGAATTTTATGTATTAATATTTATATTTAAATAAATGACAAATCCACTTTATTTAAATAGAGAGGTTTGGATATAGGTTTTTTGGGATAGTCCAATAATTAACCTTCTCTCACAAAGAGATCTAGGTTGTCATGATCTTCCTTAAGAAATGTTTCTACAAAAAAATTATCCTTCTATAAAAATAAATACATGTGATCAACAAATATAAAAACCACTCTCCATTGATCATCATAGATAGAGGTTAAAGAACTTGAAGGTGGAGAATATTCATATTCTTATTAAAATTTTAGGTTCTCCAAGGATGGTTGATCCTCAAGATCTTCCATTGGAAGGTTAGGGTTGATGTAATTGATGAGAAACACTATAGGTAAGGTAGCATCTCTTAACCATGGGTTTGGAATAAAATAAGGGTTTAATTTATTAAGTTTTGAAGTTTATAGAGATTATTAAAGAAGAAAGATAATATGTTTTAACAACCTTATATCCCCTTCCCTCTCTATACAAAATTTGACCTATATACATCAAATGCCTCCTTATATATTGAAGGTTCCTATATAACTAACTCCTCCCTATATACCTATCAATACATAAGATAAATTTGATGTGTGGGTTGCCAACAATATGTGGAAGTAACCACTTGGATACATGGCCAAGATGGTATGTAAGGGGTAATATTATACCTCCTTATGACTCCCATTATCCTACTATAATATACTCCTTTCTAAGCATAAGTTTGTGCAAGATCCTATATGGGAAACTAGTGGCTAATTATCTCTATATAACCAATATAAAATAGTATCTTGTATAGTAGTTACTCAAAGGATCATGACGACCCTTAGTAAGACTAGCAATTAGTTATCTTCTTGTTTTATAGATTTAATATTATAAAAACTAAACAAATATGATTATGTGGTCTTTGATTAAGATTTGGTAAAATTTAGCTTGATTAATATTTGGCTTGAAAAAAGAAGAATCTTGGGATATACAATGATGCTCACATCGAGTTCACAAAAATTTGGTGAAAAGTGGAAATGTATTGTGAATTTTCTCTTCGCAATGCTCTTCTACTCTCATCTACAATACTTTGATACTAGGATAATTTTGTGTCCACATATATTAGTTGAAGAGAAATTATGTTTCTCCTAAGATACTTCTTTGTCTAATATTAACCCTAATCTAGCCTTTATGCACATAAAAATGTAATAATCAAGGTATAAAAGCTAACATGCTCCTTTCTTTTGATGAGGAAGGAAATAGTGATTTTTCTTTAAGGAGGCAAGCATGCAAGAAGATGTAGCAAACAAGAACTAATATGTAGTTATCTAATTTTGATTAAAGTGTAAAGCATAAATATTAAGTTGTTTTCCTATATGATTAAGTCTAACTAGTTATTTCTTTTCTTTTTGTTTATATTGCTAATAAGAAAAAAATAAAACATTGTTTACACAAATAGGAAATAGATTCTAAGTATTAGGTTTTTAAAGTACAAATATCGTAATCATAACATGTTTCTACCATAAATTCATAAGTGCCACTAGCCCATGGAAGCATTGCTAGCCCTTGGAAGCACTACTAGACCATAGAAGAACTACTAGAACTATTGTTTATTGATGGTACTATTTTCTAATTACAAAATAGATAAAAATACAAATTTAATGATAGAAAGGCCTTTATGAGCTAGGAGAGGATATGTTACTTCCTTGGACAAAAATCAACCCTTTTTTTAGATAGAAAAAAAAATTATAGAATGCTTAAGATGAATTTCTAATGGAAAAAGTACTACTAGGTTATAGCAGCACCATCAGTGCTTTTTCTTAGTGATAATGCTTTCTCTCTATGTAAACTAAATATCAATAATACCACTGACCTACAATATAGCAATGCTTTTACTTCTAAGAGTAGATAATAAAGATTAAATACAAGATAATCTAAGGTTATAATTATTACGATTAAGGGCTCTAAGTTGGGAGTGCATAGGCCCTATCAAATTGTAGAAACATAGATATATACTTGCCTAAAACTAATATTAAATGATAAAATAAGTTGCTTAACTAAATGTAAATGTAAGATGCAAGACTATATCTAAATACAATAAGATAAATCTTAAATTTATATGCTTGCAACAAAAAGAGATTAAGTGCTTGAAATGATGGCCTTCACAAGACTACAATAAAATTTTGATATAATATTACCATAGATAATGCTTGGTTCCTACGATTCTAGAAATATTTTGGTAGAATTTTGTTGCTTTTAAAATACCAATATTAATATATGTAATTAATATCATAGGATATATAAGGGTTTCTACTTGGTAAAACAAATTATTAGTAGTGCAAATATCATCAATTTATACAATTCCAAATTAGGGAGATATAATGAGTGTTACATCAAATTGTAGTTTATTGGAATTTATAAAATTGAACCATTAGAAATTTGAGAATAGAGAAGTAAAATTATTGCTTACTTTAAAAAAGTTGGAATTTATTGCTTATACTTGTCTCATAGTCACATTAAAGGGACAAAAGGAATCCAACCATAGAAAACTCCATCAAATTGAAAAGTGCATAGTTCAATAGGAGAAATAAGGTGAATAGGAGTTTATTATTATCATTCCCAAAATATTACAAAATCAACTCAAAAGGTGAACTAATAGTAGCTAAGCACTTTATCAAGATTATAGCATACTCTAAACTAGGGAGACATAAGGAATCCAACTTCAAAGGTAATAAAAATACATAAACATCAAAAGGTTTATTATTTAAAGTAAGATGGAGGAAATAATTAAGAATGCATTCAATGAAAATAGTGAAAATATATTTCATGAACTTAGATTCTATTCACAAAATATAATAGAAAACTTTTATGGATTCAAACTCTTGTCTACATAATTGAAAGAAATATTTTCTTTGTTTTTGAAGGAAGCAAAGGAAGATAACTTTACAACATTAATTGGATATCTTCATGAAAATATATTCAAGACTTGGTGGAATACTCAAAATGTGATTATTCTTTCTTCATAAGAATTCTTAATGTTTTATTTATCATTAATCACTTTTGAGTTCTTTTGAGGAATGAAACAAGAGAAAGTAAATACTAGTAATGAACCTTTGAATCCAAGTCAATTTTATTGTGATGATAGACTAACTCATCATGAAGCAAATATTCCTCTAGTAACAATGCAAAAACGAAGAAGGAGGAAGAGAAAACATGGCAGAAGATAAGACAAATATCCTAATCAGGATACAAACAAAGAGCATAATAAAGAAAGCATAAAGATTGAACTAGATGAACATGAAGTTAAAACTTTCTCAGAAAATATAGCATTTTATGAAGACACTAACTACTTGCTTGAACAAGATGTAGACAAAAAATAAGGAGAATACAAACTCCAAAACTAAGACGAAGATCCATATTGAAGACTAAAATCTTCAATACCCAAATAATGTAATACAAGGGGGTGTTAAAGTATATTACATTATTAGGTACATATAAATGTACCACCTTTGGTACATTACTAGAGTAGGGGTTTACTTTAGAGTAAATTTAAGTAGTTACTTCAAGCAATGTAATAAATGCACAAGTGTTAGAATGTGTAATGATGTAAATGTGTATGTAGTCCACATGTACATGAGTCATAGGATAGATTCAAAGGTAGAGTGAGGTTCAAGGAACTTATATTCCTATATATAAACCTTATAGTGAGTGAAATGAGAAAATAGAGAATATAGAGAGTACATAGTATAGATTGGTAGAGTACAATGTAGTTCCTTAAAATAGTTTATGGAGTGTTCATGTCCTCCATTATACTACATTGTACTATTTTCATGATCTTTTTTTTTTTTTGTGGAAAACATCCCAAAAGGGATGCCACTTTTGAGTAAGACCCAAGGAGGCAGGGGTATCCATTCCACCAAAAACACCTAGGACACGTACCTGGCCTACCACCTTTGACATACTCAAGGAGCAAACAAACACACAAAACCAATTTAAAAATAAGTAAATAACAACAAAAATAATAAAATAAAATAAAAAACATGCTCCTTGAGTGTGTCAAAAACAAAAACACAACCAAACACACACAATAAGATAAAAGAAACCACAACACAAACCACATAGAAAAACACAAGAACCACATAACAAAACACAAACAAGACAAAAACAACAAAACACTACAAAGACATAACCCAAAAAAAACATGAAAAATAAACACAACCAAAACCTAAAAAATAAAACAAATAAAATAAAAATAAAAATAAAAAACAACCAACAACAGACAATAAACAAAAACAAAAAACATAGAAAACACTCACACATAAAAACACGAAATAACACAAACAAAGAGAAACCCAAGAACAAGAACGAAAAAAACACAAGAACAATAACAAAAAACATAAAAAAAAAAAAACAACAAAAACACAAGAACAACAAAAAACAACACAAAGAACACAAAAACAAAACAAAACAAAAGAACCCACCCACCTTAAAAAACTAAACAAAAAAAACAAAGAAGAAAAAAGAAAAAAAATGAACAAAACAATGACCTATCTAGACCAGAAGACTATTAAGGCAAGAATCAATAGAGGAAACAAAATAAAGAATAGAATGAGCTAGGGAACTAAAAAAAATGAATGAACCAAAGAGAAGCAAAAAAAAAAAAAAAAACAGACTAGAGCCATCCAAAGAAATGATAGAAAGAAGAGCTTCCCTAATTTGAGAAGCCCACCATATAGGAGGGTGGCCATAACAAGTAAGATCACCTTTGTCCAAAGCCCAATTAGCTAAAGCATCAACACTCTTGTTTTGATCTCTCGACCACATGATTGTAATCAACTTTCAAAAATCCCATCTGGATTAACTGAATCTTCTCAATAATTCTTTTTATTCTCCAATCCACCTTATGATTCTTAGAAGGAGTCTTCAAGAGATTAATCATAAGTTGAGAGTCGACTCAACTAACACCTTTTCCCATCCAACCTTAGTAGCCTCCTGAAGGCCTCTGAGGATACCATACCCCTCAACAAGGTTATTGGAAAGAATACCCAAATTCTTAGCAAAAGTAAAAACCAGGGAGCCATCTGAAAGTCTACCAATTCCTCCCACACTGGCTTTTCCAGGGTTCCCTCTAGAGGCTCCATCAAGTATTGACTTTTCCAAAATCCTTAGGAGGAGGTTGCCAATTTCTAGTCCTATCCATCTTACTAATACTCACATTCCCTTTAAGTTGGTTGCCCTTAGAAGGTTTAATCTTCAATCTTTGCATCACTTGATCCCATATTTGGTGGGAGTTTTGGGGGTGATTAAGGAGTTGATGGACTGATTCAACTAAGTTGGCTATGGTATTTTGCCAAATATAGTGAATATCCTTCCTATCTTGATTAAAAATTTGGCTGTTCCTTTCATTCCAAATATTCCAAAGAAGAATGGTAGAACCCATCCAAACTAATTGCCTAATAAAATGATCAACACCCTCTTGATTAGGCCAATCCCTCCAAAGTTGTTCAAAAGTAAAAAAATTGGACCACTGTAAGCCAAGTAAAGTGGCCATTCTCCTCCATAGCTCGGAGGCTAAAGTACACTCAATAAAAATATGGTTGATATTTTCTACATTCTCTTCACACATTTCACATCTAAAAGGGCCATGAAAACCACGCTTCATAAGTTGCTCACCAGTAAGCACCCTACGATGCAATAAAATCCAATTAAAGAACCTCACCTTAGGCCAAAGATTTTGAGCCCACAATTGAGAAAATATGTCAAAAGAATGGTTGGGATTATTATGGCATAAGGTCAAATAACCTTGAGCAACTGAATACTCACCCTTAGTAGTGTTGTTCCATCCAAAACAATCTTTTTCATGGGACCAAGAGAGGGATCTCATATGAAGGATGCCTTGGATATCTTGTCTTTGCCTTTCTAGGATTTGAATAGGCCAATCCTCAATAGGGATCCAATATCTACCAACCTTTGAATTACCAAGATGGTACCGATAGTAATTAGCCACCTTTATCCAATTAGCTCGGTGAAGCTCCTCCATCCAAGGCCTCCAATCGAGAAACCGAGTTATCAAAGGCTTGTGACCATCCCAAGAATCTATCCAAAAATTTGCATGTTGACCATTATGAATGATCCAAAATAATTTTTTCTTTATCAAATCCTCACCAGTCTTAAGAACTGCTAAAATGGGAGAACCTTTGGTAGGAAGTTGATAGCGAACAAGGTCTTCAGGACTTTTGTTCTTAGCATATTTAGCATGGAGATTATTGGCCCAAAGAGCATTGGGGTTATGCAACATCCTCCAATATAATTTAGCAGCTAAAGCTTTGTTGTTATTAATTGAAGACCGGAATCCTAACCCCCCTTCACTCTTAGGAAGACATAAAGTATCCCATTTCACCAAGGCCCATTTTCTTTTCTCCTTAGTACCACTCCAAAGGAAACGATGACTGATTTGATCCAATTCTCGAAGAACAGCCTTTGGGATATTCAAAATGGAAGAAACATAAATAGGAATAGCTTGAAGGACTGATTTTACCAAGGTGATTCTACCCCCAAAGAAAGCCACTTGTTGGTCCACTTTCCAATTTTCTTCTTGACTTTGTCCAACAACCAATTCCAATATTTATTTTTCTGCCTTTGAATATTTATGGGAATACCTAAATAAGTGATTGGAAGAGAGGTCTTCTTATATCTTAATTTATCCAAGACCATGGATTCTTGTCTAGTAGAGCAATGAAAGAAAATAACTTTAGATTTGTCTTCATTGATCAATTGCCTAGTAGCCTTAGAAAAATAGCTAATGATTTGCTTAATATTAGAAGCTTCCTTAACTGTAGCTTTACCTAAAAGAGTAGAGTCATCCACAAATTGAAGATGAGAGATAGGTCTAGCTCCATGAGCAATGGTAACTCCCTCAAGGGTTTTGTTTTCCCTCTTTTTGGTTATAGTCCTACCCAAGCATTCATTCCCAAGCATTCAGCAAGAATGATGAATAAATAAGGGGATAGTGGGTCACCTTGCCTAATACCTCTGGAAGCTGGGAAATATTGAGAAGGCCTACCATTGATAAGAACTAAGTAGGAAATCGAAGAGATACATCCCATAATCCAATCCATCCAATCCTTAGAGAAACCAAATTGCCTCAAAACTTTGATAAGGAAGTGCCAATCCACTCTGTCATAAGCTTTGGATAAGTCTAACCGAATGAACATAGAAGGAGAATTTTGCATATCCATGGAATGGATGGCTTCCTGAGCAAGAACTATCTCATCTACTATTTGACGTCCTTCCACATATCCCCCTTGCTCTGGGGAAATAATCTTATGCAAAAGAGGCTTCAACCTTTCTCGCCATGATTTTAGTAATGATTTTGAGAAGAACATTACATAAAGCAATAGGTCTAAAAGTTGAGATATGATCAACCTCTTGAGATTTTGGAACAAGAGTAATATAAGTTTTATTGATAACCTTCAAAATTTCTTTGGCTTTCCTGGCTTCTTCCACCACCTCTAATAAATCAACATGAAGGATATCCCGGAACTCTTGGTAGAACTCAATAGGAAAACCATCAAGACTTGGGGTTTTCCATTTTTGTATTTTAAAAACTACTTTTTGAAGCTCATTGATAGTAACAGGAGCGAGTCAAAATAGAGTTCTCCTCGAAGTGATAAGAGAAGGGATTGCTTGAAGAACATTTTGTTGTGAAGTCGAGTCAAGAGGAGTAGCAAAAAAAATATTGGAAAAGTAATCAACAACAATAGAGTTCATGCCATCCCAAGTATAAACAACATCTCCAAAATCTGATTTTAAGGAAGAAATAAAGTTGTGAGATCTTCGAGCTAGAAGATATTTGTGGAAGAAATTTGTGTTTCGATCTCCTTCTTTGAGCCATTGAATTCTAGATTTTTGCTTCCATAAGATTTCTTCTCTTTTTTCCCATTCCTCTAACCGAGTTGTGAGTTTAATTTCATCTGCACTTCTCTTCTCTGTGAGGCCATCTAAATGGATTTTCTTATTCAAATTTTCAAGATGAGCAATAACTTCATGTTTTTTTTATGAACATCCCCAAACTCTTTCCAGTTCCAAGTCTTGATTTTGGATTTAATGTATTGCAGTATTTTGGCAAAACAGAACATCTTAGTCCCATGCCTAGGTTTACCTTCCTTCCACCATTGTTGCACATGAGGTCTGAAGGAAATGTCTCTAAGCCACATTAATTGAAAATGAAAAGGAGAGAAACTCACATTGGTTTTCCACATTTCCACCATGATAGGCCAATGATCCGAACCAACATTATTAAGAGTCTTCACTTTAGGAATGTGACCATGGATTAAGAAATTTTCAGAGAGCAAAAACCTATCCAATCTCTCCATTATACAAGCTAAGCCTTGCCTTCTGTTAGACCAAGTCATAAGGCCATTATCTCGGTTGGATATCCACAAGATGGAGGTTTGCAATATATTCCCTCATGAGGTCAGTTGCTTTTGTCCAAATTTCTATTTCCCCCCTTTTCTCATCCAGAGAGAGGATGGTATTGAAATCTCCTCCGATCAAGATCCAAGCTTTAGGAAAATGAGAGATAATATGAGTAATATCCTTCCACTGCCTTCTTTTTTCCTCCAAATAAGTTGGAGCATAAACAATAATGTAGAGCATAATCTAGTTGGAATGTCTACTTTGAATAGCTATAGCCAACAAACCCCAACTTCCAACCATATGGTGAATAACTACCTCTTTTGGGTCCCAAAGACAAGCAATGCCACCCGAAGTCCCTTGGGAACTGAGGGAAACCACTTTTCCAACTGGCCAAATTTTACTAGCAATTAAGTCCATATCCTCCATTGACATCTTTGTTTCTTGAAGGAAAACAAGATGTGGATGATTTATCTGAATCATTCTTCTAATTTCATTTTGTTTTGAAAGACTCCCTTTGAGTCCTCTAATATTCCAAGTGATGATCTTCATTAATACCAGGGCTAAAAAAGTTGGGAAGGGCATTAATATTACCTTCCTCTACAAGCTTTTCACCTTCTTTTACCATATGATATTGATTGGTCTTGCGACCTACTTTTTTATTAGAATCCATCTTCAATTTTTTTTCCCTGTTTCTTGACTTATTCCAATTGAATCTGAGATGGCTTCTAACCTTGAAGAATGCTCATACATAGCCAAAATTTTACTAGATGGTTCAATGGAGTCTATATTGGGACCTACATTATTTGAAGTTTTGACATTTGAAATATTGTTTTTCTTGTGTAAATTTTCTCCTTTTTTTTTGTTGAAAACCTTTGATTTGTTGGTTTGTCTCTGAGTTCTTCCCTTCATATTTAAATTGTGTTTCTAAGATTTCAGTTTCCATTATTTCCTCTTCCTCACTTGGGACATCATTTGTGGAAAGGATTTCAAACATATTAGCAAATGACTTTGATTGATCCTTCATAACCAGTTTTTTTTTAGTGTTCTTCTTCTTAGGTATTTGGAAACCTGCTGAGTTTATATCTTCTTTCTTTTGATCAAGAATTTTATTTGGGCAAGCACCGGCCAAATGACCATATTCATGGCAAATTCTACAATGAAAAGGAATGTTCTCATAGTCCACTACTTGCTCCCAAGTGTCTTCCCCAAATTGTAATGTGATCTTTTTAGGTAGGGGTTTGTCAAAATCCATTAAAACACAAATTCGAGCATAAATAATATGTTCAAAATTTTGAGTACAATCAAGCAGTCATCATAAAAGTTCCTAAAGAGTTTCCAATTGAAGAAAAAACAGTAGGATTCCAAAATTCAATAGGGAGGCCAAAGAGTCTAACCCACATGGGATCTATAGAAGGCATCTCTTCTTCGGCTTTAAATTTAGTATGCCAGGGCTTCATGAAAAGCCCTGCCCTTCCAAAAAACCAAGGACCCCCTTGGAAAATTTTCTCTCTATCTTCCTTATTAGCAAATAAAACAAGAAAATAACCATTTGGATAAATAGAGATTTGTAACTCACCTTTAGTTTTCCAGCTTTTTGCAGCCCAGACTTTGAAAGTAGATAGACTCGGACGAAAACCCACGAACCGACAAATTAGTCATCTTTTTTCCAAATATTCAATGCCAGTCTAAATGTTACCCATATCAAGCTTAACAATAGGAGTTCCATCAGCTGCTTTAAGACATCTTGACTCTATTTTCCTAGGATCAATCTTAGGCATTCTTAGAGGTTTATGGGAAGCCCTAATATTGATATTAGCATTGGGATGAGGTTGTCCACCACGAAGGGCATCCCTAAAATTTATTTTTGGGACTGAGTCTTTGAAATTCTTACCCTTGACAGGGGTTTTCACAGTAGAATTATTTTGTGGGTGCACCTTAGCACCAGATTCACTTGAGATATGAGCCATTTTTTGATCAACTTCTTGAAACTTTTTTTGTGATCTCTTTAATCCTTGCCCTAGACGTCGTGGATATTTTAATGATCTTTAATTAATGATATATTTATGAGTTATTGTAGAAGTTTATCTCATTATTTTCTTGCATATTATAGTGCCATTATCATACTGTCATCTTATATTACTTATCTTACATCTTGTGGTTGCATTTCTTATATCATATACTCATCAAAATCTAACATATTTTCTAGCTATGGAAGAGTGGGGGAAAATTTAAATTTTGAATTTTGTGATGAATGTGTAATTTCCCAACTTAGAGCCTTGGGATAGGAGAGGGAAATTTATATATTTTTGCCTAATAGTCAACCTTGTGTATAATTTTCTCTTAGTTTTTTCTATGCATTAGTCTAGATTTGAATCTTGAATCATCTTACTAGCAGCCTATGAGCCTCTTTATTTCGAGCATGTATGTATTACAAGATTATATAAGTATAAGAGTTTTGACTAATCTCTTTTTTTCTTGGTTCTTATATGTGTATTGATATTTATAAGAAGCTATAACTAATATTATCCTACCCTAGTTCTTATACATATCTCTTGTGGAGTATTGATTATTCTAGATTGAGATCATGTTCATTTTTAGTCATTTGTGAAATATCCATGTGTTTATTCATCCAACTAATATACATAAGGTTTTATGATCTTGGTGCATTGCCACCCATATCTTAGGTTTTTATTTTTATGTTATTCTTCTATACAATTTCTTCGACAAGACCTCATATATTAAAAGGAGCATACAAGAGTGAGCATCAAGGATAATATATGAGGAGCTAGCCTTAGAAAAATATTGAAGGTTGTCCTATAAGCTATGGTCTCGTGCTCTTAAGACTTCTATATTGTTAAGCTCTACGTGCGATGCAAGTACCAAGTGTATCCAAATATCACAATGGATGGCCATAGCACTTTGATCATCCTAACACCTCCAAATGATAACTCTTGTATGCTCTCTTAGAATAAAATGCTACTAAATAGGGTGTGGGGTTCTTTACCCTTTTCACTAGCAACACATTTGAACCAATTACTCTAGTGTTCCTAGGCAACTCTTTAAAATGAGTTATAGGGAAAATGTTAACCCAAGTACTTCCCCCTAGTTAAGTGATTGGGACTTGCACTTGAACTTGTAAAAAGTTATTAGACCAATGCAGACACTTATTAAGCACAAAAATTATAATCCAAATAGTGAACAATGAAACATGGCCTTGGAAAGTGCTTTGAAATACTAAAGCTTTTGTAATGAAATACAACCTTGAAAAGTGCTCAAAAATAATTAAAGCTTCTACAGTGAAACATGGCCCTAGAAAGTGCTATGATACCAATTCTTATTAACCTATTTTCTCATCCATAAAAATTAGTATCAATTTGTAAAAATATTAAGAACCTTTACTTCTCAATGAATATAAAAGCATTCATAGATATGCTGGAAAACAAATAAATTAATTTACAAAGACTTCATAAAAGAAAAAATCTATAAATTACTCTAATTTATTCAAAATTTGAATCAAACCTTTGAGGTAGGGAAATACCCTACAATTCTCCTTATTGAAATGAAATCACTCCTCAGTATATCTCAATATGATATCCAAACACATACAATATTCTTCTCAATATCCCTATATGAGCATCTTTCTTACATTATATAATACTCAACTATCTATCACTACCATTTATCTAAGCATGTAAAATATTTACATTTATTATAATATTAAGTATGATATTATAATATTAAATTCCTATATTGAATACCTAACATTTTCAAATATATAAAATTATATTCCCTCATAAAATATTTTACTTTCTATGACACCATGATCTTGAGCAATAGCATACGAAAATGTAAACACATTTTATCAACATTGGAGAGTAATGTTTGGGTATTGTTTCTAACTTAAAAACTCCCTATTAAGGTATGAAGATAATTAAATAAATTTTTGTTAGGGATTATATATTATCTATGAGAAGCAATCTCATTTTCCTTATGTTGTTTGGCTTTCAAACATATATGATAGCTTTCAAAACTCAAATCATGTACTACGGGTCAACTTTTCTAAGGGTAAATGTGATATGCCACTATATTTAAAACATTTGAATCTATATTTTTTTATCACTATATTTTATTATTTTTAATTTATGATTCTTGTTATTTTCTATAGTAACATAGAGTTCATACATTGTGAAAATCATTAAGTTGTTAGGTTTTTTTTTAAGTGAAAAACCCCTTGCAGGGCCACCTTGGTCTGAGAGACCATGACCAGGGGGTTCTACACCATCAAAGTCACCTAGGAGTCATGCCCGGCCCTGACTGCACCAACATTATCAATTGGATTTTTGGGTACCCATTGAATTTTTTTGTAGGGTGGAGATTTGAACCTGGGACCTCCCTTGGAGGATTGCCCTCTCCTCTCCAACTCACCTACAACACCTCGAGTTATTAATTTGTTAGGATTAATGTATCTTCCAAAGTTAAAGTATTTTTTGTGTATTAAACTCGAAAAGAATAGTGATAACATATTAAAATTTAAAATCATGACAATTAAGTTTTTCCTACCTATACATGGTTGTATATACCACACCCTTAACTTCATAGTTTTCAAGTTTGGAATGCCTTCCAAACTTTTGTTCTTATAATTTCATATGTGCAATTGAATTTTTGAAGTCTATCATATACGATAAATAATATGTCAAAATGGGTATTCCATTATGATATTTTGTCTTACCTAGTGCATGGGTCTAGTGCTTAGGGGATATTTATTGAACCCTTAATTTAAGTGTTAGAAACTCTCTACTTTCCATGTATTGTTTAGGTATCAATTCATTTGATGTCAATAAATAAATTAAGGATAAAATAAAAAAATTTGGTAACTCTTTTGAAAGCTCAAATATGTTTATTTATTTAATATTTCCATTAGTTAACGTATTATGTTGGTTCATAATACTGTTATTTTAATGAATTTAATGGTAGAGTTTAAATTAGAATGCATTAAATGCCATTAGAGGACAAGAATTATAATTGTAATGGACATTCTAAATTCCATTCAAACTATATAATCTAAAAACTAATAGAAAGAATATATATTCAAGTCAAATTCCATGTAATATTATTCCTTGAATTTCTATCCCTACCTCCTTTCAAATAGTGATAGATACCTCATCATCTATCAAAGGGGTAAGAAAATAAACCATTTGACCTACAACTATCAAAATCCTTGCTTGACAATACCTATTTTGGGATATTTGGAAGGCTTGGAATGCTCTCATTTTCTAGGGATCAAACCACCCCTTTATGGGTCATAGCTAACTTAGTCTAGTCCCTTCTCAAGGAGATGACTTTAAATAACATCAAACCCTCCAATAAAGAAAATCCAAAGAAGGAAATCCCCCCTCTTATCAGTACTAGCTACACCCTTTGCTTTGATTGAGCCTCAAAGGAAACACAAGACCTATTAGAAAAGGAGGAATTGTTATCTTCAAAAAAAATCCTCACCAAAGATATATGGTCGGTATTGTCATCACTATAAATATTAGTGCAAAAATCCAATCTCTAAAATCAAGGATTTCTCTAGCCAAAGATGAGGGGATTGATGATTTAAATATTTTAGGAGATTCTCAACTCATTGTCAAAATTGTTATAAGGCCCAATTTAAATTAGTTGATATTGCTTATTATGTCAAATGTATCAATAAAATGGTTAGCCTTTTCTCTTGAGTGGAATTCCAACACATTAGAAGGAAGTACAATGTGGAGGTTGATAGAATGAAATTTTGGGGGCCATGCTTCATATTGAAATCTTACAACTATGGTGCATGTAGCACCTAGCCATCATGGAACACTACAAGCACTACTTATGCTAAACTAGCCTATAGTGCATGTAGCATCTAGTCAGTATGTAGTGTAGCAAATGCTACATGTGCTAAATGAATATATTTGGTCTAGCTTTAATAGCAATAAATGAAAATTCTTGGTTATATTAAAAATGTACAAACTAAGCACAATAAGATTATAAGTCATTCAGGATTTATTCTTGTCTAGAATAGGGCTCTATATGGTTAGTATGGACCATTCAAAGTTATTAAGATATTCCAAGTCATCTTGGTGACTATAGAAGAATGAGTAATTGTTTGCTCTCTACATGTCTTCTAGCCTTGTAATTCCTATATTAAATTTAAATCTAATTTTTTAAAGTCAAATTCCATATATTATTTATTGAATTTTTAATATTATACTTGAACTATCAGTACATAAAAAATTATACTCATCTAAAAATAAAAATAACATCTAAAAGATAAAAAATTGTACAACTATATTTTATATGCTCTCAAAACACTTGAAAATGATAACTAGGTATAATATTATTTATATATTTCCAAGTATTAAAGCAAAGCAAAATTTTTAAATCTTAAAACAATCACTTCTAAAGTTTGAAGCTAATCCAAATTAGAAATCAATACTGGTAGAAGAAATAATAGCAAGTGAGACATCAAATGGCATTAGATCAATCAATTATGTTGGTCAACTTTCAAGGAGGAGATTCAAGTTCATATATTGCTAAGCAATAGATGCATAATTGCAAAAATATTTTAATATCACTATGCGATCGTGATGTAATATAGGTGGGACCCATTTCACTTTTGTATAAACAATTAAAAAAGAGCAAGTGAGTCACATGATTTATTAGTATTAAAGTTGATAACAAAACATAGTGCAATGTAAAACTATACTTTTATGTATAAATTGAACAATCATATTATCTTTATTATAAAATTTTATGAATAACATATTGTTGAATCAAGAAATTGTCCTAACTTCTAATTGAGGTTATGTGCCCTTAGTTAAAGTTTCAACAAAGTTGGAAGGGATTACTAAAGGATTCTCCCAATATTTAGATTTAGGTTGGCTCTCCACTATCCTCACAAAAAAAAACTTCACTAATCTAAACTAACTAGCATTATTGTAAAGTGCAGAAAGAAAATGCAAAAGTTAAATGCTACGAGAAATTTAAGCAAATACAAGATTTAAATCATAGCAAGAAAAGTATGTGATTAATCAATGCATAAGAATTTGACTAATATCAATATCGGCCCATTCATTATATTTTTAAATTGATAAGCAAATGATAATATGGGCTAGTAGGATCATGCCACAACCATCGTGCATCCAACAAACCAAAAGGTAAGTGCCACAAATGAAATATCTAAGGACTTACCAATTTCTTATACTCTCATGAAGAAAAATCATAATATGAGTTTCATAAAGTATGCTCTAAATTTGCATGGCCAAAAAATAATTACAATTAGGGCCTTAGGACTTCATTTATAGTAAATGTTTACCCTTAAGTTACGTAGGATGAGAAACAATCACTCCTAGAAAAAGTAAAGACTTGGGGGACACTTTGGCACAATTTTGCACCATCAAATATTATGTTACTCTAATTATGTTGTAATAGGCTTAGAAGGATTCCAAAATGACTTAGTGTGTCATTAAATTCCAAAATATTTCATTCCAAAATATCTACCTCAGATCCCTATCTTCAATTTACTTTTGTCATAGTTTGAGCAATTTGCCCTATTTTGACAAGCAAATCACTCATTTTTGTAAGAAACTAACTCACATTTATGAGCAAATTAACACCATTTACTGAGTGAAACATTCCCTTGATCCAATAAATTCTTTTCAGCTAGTGAATCGATACTTGGATCCAATATATTGGTTTTTATTTACAGATTGATCCCTATCCATAGTCAAATTTTGAGAATTTAGAGATGCCTTTAATACCTAATTTTCTACCCCATTATCCTTCAAAATTTGAAATTTTTACAAGATAGTGTAGAGATACTATATTTATGGTGACTTTATGGGTTACCAAGATCAATTGGTGTAATATTATATATCCTACATTTATCTTTGGTTATGATGTCTACAAAATTGAGGTCTTTATGGCAAAAATGTCAAAATTATTGGTTTTCCTTAACAAATACTCCATGGAAATGGTCCTGGTAGCTTTTTCCACTAATTATAATTTGGAAACTATACTAATGTAAGGTCTTTTACCTCCCCTATCAAGTCTTCCAAGGGATTTTTTGATAGTTCTTCTTGTTTGGCAACTAGTTCTTGAAGCATGGCATATATCATCTCAAGTCTCTCATAGATTTTAGCTACATTTCCTTGGTCTGCTTGACTATTTTCCTCTTTAAACATAGCACTTATGATGTCATTATCCAATATGTGCTTCTATTCATCAAAAAATTTAGGCATCCCTATAGTAATCACCCCTTGAATTTCCTTATCCATTTTTTGAAATTGGGTTCTCAAATATACCAAGTTATCGATAAAAGTTTTACGGTTCCTCTAGAAATCTAGGATTTTTCCTAGTTTCCTAACTAGGTCCTTGCAATTTATCCCTTCATATTATACCTATGATGTTGTCATTGAAGCAAGGAGTTTGAGGGCCTCCTAATATTCATCCCTTGTAGATACATACCATTCCACATGTTTGATGGTTTTATCAACTTGTTCCAAGATTTCTTCTATGGAGGTAAAATAGAAGTACTCATAGGCATGTTTTGTCTTGTCTCTAATATTGTCCTAGAGGAATTTAACCTTTTGAATATCTGAGTCATCTTAAACTTTGTAGCTACTTCTATTGGATTTGAAGTTGTCAACTCTATAATTTATTGGTCTTTAGCATTCAAATATCTCTTGGAGCCCACTCTATTTTTCGTGAATGATTACAAGAGGTATTAAATCCCTTGTTGGATTTTCTCAACTTTGACAAGTTAGGATTCAAGGTCCTCAACTTGCTTCTTCAGTGGATCTTCTTAGAAGAATCTTTCTTAAGCCATTCATTTTATTATTGGAATCAGTCCCTTTATACCTTCAGTTGATCCACTTCTACCTCAAGTTATTTGTTCTTGATTTGTATTTCTTATCCACAACTTCAAGGCTGCCAAATTTCATAGTCCTACCAAGGTTGGGTTGATTTACCATTTGGATAATTTGGTATGGATCCATCTAGGGTTATGCACAATGGTGAATATTTGCAAATTGGGCGAATATTAGGATTTTCAAAATTGGAAATTGGTGAATATGAGGACCCTCGATGTTAGCCCATTTGCCTAAAATTTTTAGGACCAATTGTTTCTTAGGGTCAATTCACCACAATATATATCCAAACATAGGTATATTTGTACTTGTTGGAAATATTTTTTTGAGCTTGATCTAATGGTGGTGTTTTTAAGAAGTTGTATGGTGATTTAATAGGTCAAAATGTATCCCATAGATGACTTTACTTTTTAGGGATTCAAATTCTTCAATTTTTGGTGTGAAGATGATTGACTTGATTTTCTTAGGATTCTCCATGATTTACCTTGATTTTGATTAGGATTAACCATTTTTTTTACAAGTAAATTTTGAGTCCAACCCCTTATGCATAACCTTGGTCATCCATATTATCTAGATATATCTCAAACACTCTATTAGTCAAGTCAATATAATCCATTGCTACATCAAAGGATTCAATTTTTTGAGGCCTTAATGATGTATACTTCATCATATTTTTGAATAGTTGTGACTAAAAAAGCACCAAAGCCTTAAAGGTCATTTTCTTAATTCTTTTATATTATATTTTTCATATTTTCTCCTTAGTGGTATGGACATCAAACCCCTTGATGATTTTTATTTATTTGGATTTCCATACAGAGGTCAAGCTTTTCCTACCAATCATTCTAGTTTATAGGAGATATCCTATATACTCAACTCCTTAGGAAAGGGTAATGGGTATCATAAACTATAGGATTATGTACCTTGCTTATGATGGTGAGTATGTTGGGTGTATGGAAGCAACTTGTGGATCCAACAAGAAAAATTGTGTGGTGAGAATGGGGAATGTAGTGGAAATAGAAGGGGGAATATGTGATGTCAACTTTACTATGGTGGTAGCAAAAGGTGACATAGTTGGAGATTGTAGAGTAGATTAAGGTGATGTAGTGTAGGGGACTAGTGGTTGTAATTTTGTAATTGGAGGATGGAATATGAGGAGGATGTAATAGGGGTGGTCGTTAACATAACTATGATTATCAAAGGTGGGGTACCCCTTAGAAAACCATATGCTACATTGATGGAGGGTGAGAGAAGTGCAATGGAAGAATAGAAAGAGAAATAATTTATAATAGAAGGGATGGAGAAGAGAAATAGGAGCAGTGTATGGTGTGATGGGTGTGAAAATGGATGCAATAGTGGCCACTTGACTAGTCATTCCCAACTTGGGAGAGGAGCCTCTATAAGAGATGTATCCCTCATCGAGATTAGTTGTTTATTATTGTTTTTTTTTCTATATAACTTCCACCACCTCTTTGAATATTAACCCATACCTTACAAAAATTCTTCTACCACTTGATGGTCATATATCTAACTACTAAAGTGGCCATTTCCAGGGTCACTGGTGTAGCAAAAATAGTGATCTCTAGCATTATTATCTTCTTATATTTAAGTCTTTGAGGGGTTGATATTTTGACTACTATTTCACTAATAACTTTGGCCCTCTTTATGACCTTTGTATACCTCTTATCCTAGATTTAAGATAAATCAACATCAAAATACCATCTCTAGTAGACTTGTTTGTCTCATACCTCATCCTCTACCATGTGAGGAATTTTTAGTCTATGTACTTGAGTTTTCTTATCACCCCAACCTTTGATATTTTAGATTTATTTCAAGGAAAAAATCATCCTTACTTGAGTAGAAGTAATGGAATTCTAGTGGTTTGACATACCAACTCTAAATCTCATATTCATATCCATATTTGTTTCTCATAGTGCAAATGGTCATTTCTTCATCCAAGTTGACTTATTACTACATGTTGTACCTCTTCTAATTTGTGAATAAGGTATATAAATTTTTATCTCTTAGGATCTACTCAAAGACACCCTTTCATTCATAGGATCAATAATCACTTAGTTGTTCCATTCCATCTCTTAATTGTATATTTTTCACGAAGTGTAACCCACACAACTTTGGGGTAATATTCATCATTGGCTACTTGAGTGTGATAGAAGGTAGTCTTATTCTACCCCTTGAAATAGTTCAAGTCCACATAATCAACCTTTTGTATATATTATATGTTGATCATGTAGTTAGGCACATGTGTATGCAACTCAAAGACATGGTTAGAAAACCATGGAGGTAGATGAATGATTTGGCCCTACCCAAGTAGAAATTTTCTCTTGGTAATTTTTTGTCACTCAATAGATGTCACATATTATCTAATAACCTAAGTGCCTTACCCATAATTTTTTCACAATGACATCATAAATTTTTTCATAGAAGTAATAGGATGTCTTTATTGCTTCTCAACAGGGTATGTTTGTGCACTCTAAAACTGATAAAGTTATTTTTCAACTCCTACTTAGTCTAGCTAGAGGGTGGAAAACTAATTTTTCTTTTAATATAATGTTAGCTAGACTAAGTAGATGGCATAATTGAGCTTACTCTCCTCTTTAAAATCCTTTAGTTGACTATCCATCTAATCAAAGGTGCATTTGGTATAGTCAAACATTTAGGAGTGTCCTAGATAGGTTTATATGATATGTAGCAAGTTATGTACTCTTTTTAGAGATTTTGGTCACTCCTTTCTCCCATGACTATAGCTATCCCTAAAATAACCATCTATATATTTTCTTTGAATAGACTCAACTCTAGTAGTATTTAAAGTTGGATGGAAAATCCAATTTCTTTAGGTAAGGGATTAGAAAATCTTGCTAGTAAGTTTTTGGGTGTCTATAGTAAAAATCCTTTTGTGCATTTTGGATACAATAAATCCATATAATTGGGTCATCAAAGGCTTTTAATATCTTTCTTATTAGTCCTTTACTCTTGTAGAAGGTATCATTAGTCCATTATGGGAGCCTAAAACTCCTTGTTGTAGGGTCATATTTGTTTGCCACTACTTTAACAAATTTGGACAACTCTAGAATTGGAACACTAGGATCATTAGCAATCCTAAATTCCATATCATGTTGATGCTTTAGGAATTTATTTGGGATCCTAGGTTGAATCTTTGAAGGACCTCCTTCCTTACCTAATTGGATAAGCACAATTGTCTTTCTCCACCCTCTATTATAAGTCATCATAGTATTATTTTACTCTCTTTGGAGGTGGGTAGCCTTATCTCTTCCTTTCCCTCCTTCTTTCTCTACACTTGGCACCCTCATAGTTTAAATTTCCCTTATTTGATAGGAATAGGTAAAAGTGGTATGATAGTGGGTAGGACAACAATGGTGGAAAGTGGTGAGACTAGTTGTGCTTTTGGTAATGAAGGAATAGTGGACATAAAAGTGGTATACATGGTGAGAAGAAGGGAAAATGGGTGAAATAGTGAAAAATTAGAAAAATGGGACAAATTTTGCTATATTGAGGAATGAGCAATTCACTCACTATTTTGGAGTGATTTGTTTACAAAAACAAAGTGAATTGCTGATTGGAGGCACTTGTAAAAGTTGGTAAAAAGAGACAAATTGATCAGGAAGAATGATCAATTTGCTTATGAAAATAGAGCAATTTTATTTCTAGAGGGGTTTTGGAAAATAAGAAAGAAATAGAATTCAGTCATAGAGATAAAGCTATTCACTTGGAAATTTTGAGTGAGTTACTCATGACCTAAGAAACATTTTGGCAATTTTTGGGTGAATCATTTTGGCAATAGAAGGTTGGGCTTAAGTAATCAACTTAGCCTTTTAAGAAAAAATTTCAATGTTGGGAGCCCATTGAGCTCAACCCAACTAAGGGTTTGTGCACTTCATTATTGTAGAGGGAGAAACTACCACATACAATTCTTTACTGGATCTGCTAGGAGCCAAGGTGATCACAAGGGTGTTTTATATTATCTACACTCGATGGACAAGGGAAATGGTTCACCATAAATGGTTTTACGACTCACTCCAAGTCTAGGGTGGAAATTTTTAATGTGTGATTTAAGCAAACACCTATATTTGGTCTTTCTATACTAAACTATGGAAATGAAAGAACAATGTAAAGCACACAAGATGCAAGAAGACAATAATTAACCCTAATATGGTTCTTTGATTCAATGATATATAGCCCTAGGTTGTAATAAATGAAATCATTTTCTTTGAGCAAGGGACCAAGGGAGTGAACAAATAGGATTAAACCCTAGATGCAAAACTTTATTATTTTTTCTTTTAAATACCTAGAAAGAAATCAAATATTTTTTCTTTTTTATTTATTACCTAGGTTGTAAACATAAATAATAAAACAAAAAACACACAACCTAAAAACTTTACTTAGGGTACTTATCTGATCCAATGTTTGATCCAAGCCTTATCTTGTGTCCAAAATATCCCCTTGCTTCAAATCTATAAAATAGCTTCACAAAAATCCTAGAAAATATGGTCAACATTTGGGGGTCTGCTTAGGCTACTATAAGACTGAGCTTGGAGTCACAATAGTCAAGCCCCCTAGCCCCTTTTAGATGACTATTCAAAATAAAATGAGCTTTGACCTTTGGAAAAAATATAGTAAAATATAATAGCATGAAACAATAAATGAAATGCATACAGAATGGGCATAATGAAATGAACAAGAATACAACTTTGAAATCTAGGATTTGGGAAAAAGTTATTGCCCCTGAGCTAATATGATATGAAATGCATGTAAAACAGAATGATGGAAATGCAAAAATAATAGAAACAGAGATAGAACAACTCACAACAAGCATGCAAATCAAACCTCTAGGGTTTTAGGATGAAAACTCACCCCAAAGTCTACCTAGATCAAATATGTGCCCTATAAATTACCGAACATAGATTTGGTAATAGAGAAAAAATAGATATAGAACACCTAATGAGTGAAATAAGAGCTTTCACTTAATTCATACCCTATAGTAGATGAGGTACGAATTTGCACAAGAGGGTTTAAAGCCTAAAACAAAAGCTAAAATATGATAAATTGTAAAATGAAGAAATTATATGGATAAATGAATGCAAAGTAATAACCTGGTGACATCATGGAATAAGTAAGATCAAAGGTGAAATACCTCTACTCCCTCAAGAATATAAGTTGTGATCAAGGCATTCTCCACTTGCAAATAAAAAGAACACACTAATAGCAGAACACAAAAGCACAAGAGCACCAAAAGATTGCACAAGATTACTAGCTAGATCACTTAAAAATTATTAAAAAAACTGAGAGTAACTAGGGAGAGAAAAGGGGATACAATCCCTTTACTTATAGAGGGTTTGTAGGGCTAAAGGGTAGGAAAATGAAATCTATATTTGATTAAACCGACACCCAAAAATATCGGCTTACAATTTAGGTTTTTCAAGAAAAATCCTAAATTTATCAAATTTGTGCCCCATAATTTATTGGGTATGGATTCGATCAGAGTTAATAAAAGCAAGAAAAAACACAAGAAAAAAAGGCCAAACTTTCTCCTAGTAAGTTTGAGAGCCTCCCAAAGGAACCTAAGGAAAAATGACTCATTTGGATGGGTTAATGTTTTGTGTCTACATTTTGCCCCATCTTTGATGCATTTATGGCCTAATAAATGTGTCAAATAAAAATGTACCTGTAGGAAAAAGAGATGGAAAATATAAGAAAAATAGGGTAGTAAGTTTAGAAGAAATGGGTGGTGTAAAATGGTGTCATTTCAGACACTGGATATTTTACATGCAAATCGAGGCATTAGGGACATTAATGCTTCTCAGGTCGGGATGTCCCCTCAATTTTTGAAAGGAATGCCAAATTCCTAAGAAAACTTGAAATGGTTGACTCAAAAGAAAAATGGAGTGGCAAACAACAAAAAAATAAAAAGAGTGCCAAAAGGAAGAAAGAGGGAAGAGAAAAGAACAAAAAAGAAAAATTAGACTGGACTTGCATTGTTTAAGTGTTTGTTTTTTTTTCTTTTTTGAGCATGATAATCACAAACATAATGAATGCAATGCAAAATGATCCTAACTAAATGAATGCAAAATGATCTTAACTAATGAAGTGCAATCTAACATGCAATCTAAAATGAATGCAAAATTAAATGCATGAATGAACGAGTGAAAAGAAGAAAGAGAAGAAATAAAAACGAAGGGAAGAAATAAATAAATAGTGATAGAAGAAAGAAAGGTGGAATAAGAAGAAATCAAATCTTTGAAAGGTCAAAATGAAGAAAAAGAAAATAGCAATGAAACCCTTGTAATAATGTGTGCTCTCAAATTATCGAATGGAGGTTGCCCCTCGCTTGTGGCCATGAAGCTATCCTACAAGGGTGTTATGATCACAAAGATGAACAAATGTGGAGTAACACCCATTGTGTGTGTGGTGATTACTAATGCCTAGAGATGAATAGATATACCCATTAGGATGTATGCTCACAAATGGTCAAATGGAGGCTACCCCTTTCTCGTGACCATGAAGTTATCTCGTATGGGATATTGAAATGATGTGATTGATGTTTGTATAGACACCAGAGTCTATCCACTTGTCATCCATATATATCCTCCAATCACAACCATTCATTATATATATGTAGTTTAATATATACATAAATATTAGTATTTTATATATTATATTTATATATATTTAATAAATATATATGTATTTATATAAATTAATCCTAGCCATCCACCACATTTTAATCTCAACCATCCATCCATATCAATCCATGCCACTTACCCAAATTTAATCTCCATCCTTCCTCATGTTTTAATCTCGATCGCTCATTTTGTGTCATCAAAACCCTAACATGTTCAAGGAAATATTATAAAAGAGGAGTCATTTTGATGAATCAAATGCTTAATCTCTCCTTAATACATTTAGTCCTTAATTCTTAAGTTCTCTCTTTATATTTGAGAATCTTAAGTTCCCTAAAATCTTAATCCCTTGCCCTAGCCAATTTTCCATCACTTTCGTCATTCACCGCCCCCATCGCATCATACATTTTAGCTGCTACCAAACCCGCGTAGAACCAGATCTGGTTATACGATACTTCCCTTAGCCCTCGAACATCCCCTAGATCTATTTAAGCACCTATAGAAATTTTTGGAACTCTCTGGTGCATCCAAAGCCTTCACATAACACCTTTGGGAATCTCACGCAACATATCTGCAATCCTACAACCCTTGGGCACCGTTTGGGTATCCTCACGACCATCAATGACAGATTCAAATATAGAAATTAGCATGTTGACAAGGTAAGAATATTTTGTGCATTTTATTCACATTCTTGCATTTTATATTTTTAGTTACATTTTGCAACATCTAGGGTTTTAGTTGTTTTATCTTTTTGATGGCCTCACACAATGGAGCCCTCTTAGGTGCTTCTAATATCTTTTTTTTGTTTTCTATTTATAGGTACAATAATCATCTATCTAGAAGTTTATGAAGCTAAGTTGGTCCCGTAGGGATACACAAGCCCACTCACAACTCTTGTTTGGATCAAAAACGAGTGAGAAGACACCATCTATTCATTGCACTAGGGTTTTGAAAACCTAGCATCTTGTTCTAGAAATTCGATCGTGCAAAAATCATGATAAATAAGGGTTTCTAGAGGTTGAAAATTTTGATCAAAGGTTGCGCATATTCCATCCAGTACTCGAGGGATGCCCTACAACATTCATAGAATTCCCTACAACATTATAGAGACTCTAGGGTGTGTTTCACAGAGTGGGGAATAAATACGTAGGCTTCCTGGTAAGTCTGCTTTAAACCCTAACCCATTTCTATGTTCATTTTCTTACTTTTAATAGTAAAATTTAAAAAAATAAATTCATTTATTTTTCTATTAAAAGCATTTACATTTTAGGCATTTACATCCATCATATAGATTGCATTTGGAATAAAATTACATTCATGCATTTGCCATAGTTCACACTTTCAGATTTAGATTTTTGTTGATTTTTGATGTATTCATTCACTATTTTTTTATGTTTTTTACATTTGAAATTACAAAAGCATAAAATACCTGCATAGTAGAGTTGAAATCTCTCATTTTTACTTTTCTAAGTTGGAACAAGGTCACAATATTTAAGTATACTCCTGCTATTGGAATCACTTGATGATTTACAGAAGAAGAAATGGGTAAACCCTCCACTATTGGAATCAACTAATGGTTCGAGTGGGTCTTAAGTGGTGCACCCCTAAGTTATTTTGATAATATTAGTGTTGATGTTCTTGGATTCTAGCTTAAACAAGTAAAATATTTGTGTTTTCAACATTGAGTGAAGACAATAGATAACACAAATATTAAAATGAATCACACACCTTGCACATTTCACAATAAACAATAGTGAGTTGGATTTCATAACCAAGAATAATCTCATTTTCCATCTAGCCATAGATTTCACCTTGCATAGTATTGTAGGTTAGCACAACTACAACACATAAAACTCACAAAAAAAAGTCATAAAACTAATAAAAAATAAAAAATATATATTGCAAAGCATAGGGTTAAATTGCTTGTTTGATTTTGTGTGTTCTCCATTTGCATTTTATTTTTGCATATTCCATACACCTCACCACCCTCATTTGACTCATTAGCTTATGGTTTCAACTCGAAACCAAGAAAATATTCTAAGGCAAGCCCTTGCCATCCAAATAAATTCATTCATGGAGTGTTCCACTTCTTCACCTATCACTTCTGTGGTTAACCCTATCAGTGTGATACAAAAAAGATATTCTAGTTATCTACAAGACCCTCACATACTGTGTATACCTCAAACATTGATGTGTTGCACAGAGCCACCAACATTCCCATTCCAAAACCTAAGTCATCATCTCCCATAGATCATAACAATACCCATATAGACATGGGTAAAGTTACGTATTTTATAATATCTATTGACTCTATTCTAGAAAAAATCCGCAGTCCACCCAGGCATGATTCCTCTTTTCAATAGCAACTTACCCATTCCTAGCTTTCCAACTTCACCCAAGTGTATACTAACCCTCTTTTTGAGGCATCATCTGTACCTTCCCAGCATTGGTCCATTCCACAGTAGTAATGTGCTCAAAGTATTTACATTCCATATTCATATACCACTACCTATAGGCAAAGGATAAGTTGCAATAGGAATTGCAACTAAATAAGGGGTAGTGGATGTAGTAGAAGCTAGAATTTGTGAAGCAACATTTACATGTACTTCATTCCAACGACATCCACACCATCTACTTCAGATATGGTCATATAATATGCATGGAAACACCTTAATAAATTGCTTAAGGAGTGATATAACGCTCAGTATTGTCCCCAATAGTAAGTACATGTGGTAAATCTTAACCCTCAGCCCACTTCCACCCAACATACATTCTTTTCATCAAATCCATCATGGATATCGCAACCTTCTACGGTTTCCATTCCTCCACCTCCATAAATCTATACCTGTTCCATTCCAAAAAGTCAACCCATTCATAGTCCTCAAATATCATATCCATTTCATCATTTGCAATCACTGAATCATCAACATCTCCAAATTTAATCTGGTCCATCAAATCATCAAAATCTCATCACACCTCAACATTTCGCCACTCCATATCCACAAAATCATCAAGTGATTTAGGGCTTCCACAAACCTGAGGAATACCCTCAAATTCAAGCAATGCAACAATAGATTGATAACTTGATGCAACATACTCCTGGTATGATGAACCAAAATCTAATTTTGAGATAGTTTATCAATCAACCAATTTACTTTTTGATACCATCACCGCCATATCCGACAGATTTTATAGTACCAAAATTTGATAAATTCAAGGGGACGGAGGAACCTAGAGAGCATGTAGGCACATTTATCCATTCATATTTCAAAATTCAAAACAAGATGCCCTAATGCTCAAAAACTTTCCTTAGATAAGGGGGGAGATGTCGGAGTGGTACAACGATTTGCCTCATCATAGTATTTATACTTTTGAACAATTGGTAGATCAATTTATTGAAATATTTTCCTTCGATGTTTGAAATAAAATTCCATTGACTAACTTATATAATTTGAAATAATATGACGATGAGTCATTCTATGACTTTGGCAACCGTTGGAGGGTTGTTATCACAAAACTACTAGTATCCCTACCAATGGAAGAGTTATCTTGATTGTTCACCTAGAGTTGCTTAAAACCCATCTCTTGGTTATTGCAATTACAAAAATATAGATCATTTGAATAGGGTCTTGCTCAGGCTAGCATAATTGAGGAGATAAAAATCCAATAAGGTGTGCTAAATTATAAAATGAAAAAATAGCAGAACAAGGGCCAATCCAAAGGAACCTATTCTGGCCAATCCAAGTGAAATTAGTCTAATCAAGCGAATCAAGTAAATCAAGTGGTCATGATCTAGTCGATAGTGGCTCAACAACAAAAACCAGTGCAACAAAAATTACAACAAATTACATATCAAGTGGTTCTTCACCATCACAAATTCAAAATATACACCAACTATGTAAAATCACCAACATCAACAATTTGTTAAACAAAATTGTCAATACACTCTCTTAGCAGAGTCATATACCTCCATATTTTGCAGGTTGTATGACACAAACCAACTTGCCTTGCCTGAGGTCAAACTAGATGATACCACTAAACATAGCAAAATCTATTGGAAGCATTTATTTTTCCCTTATCATTTCCATAATGGCATGATATAAATAACTACTATTAATTTAAATATATAGTACAAGACCTAATTGACGTAGGGGCCATCAAGCTTGATAGTAACTTAGCTCAACAAAACCAAAACCTTAGCATCTATCAAACACCACTTCCTCATCATGAGGAAGTGCAACAAAAAACAAGAGGGTTAAATCCTAAGACTTCTTCTAATTGTAACAACCCACAAATACGAAAACAAGAAAAACACAAACAAAAAGAAAAAAGGTTCATATATTTTTTTTGATCAAGGAGAAGGATTCATAAATCCCTATCCAACCTTAGACCAACTTAATGTTTGACATCCCCTAAGTTTCTCAAGAACCATACCACATGAGATTCCCCTCATGCAAGTTCATTCTACGTAGGCCTATCTCATGTCATGCACGTAAGTCCATCCATCTCACCATTCTTGATGAGCTAGACTTACCACCCTCAATCATTGGAAGGTATACACGCATCTCCATACCACACACAAACCATTATGTGTGGGCATGCTACATATATTGCGAGTTAAGCTATCAATCTCATCCTCTGACAAGCTATCTTAACTCTTGGTACGAACTTCTAAACCTAGATAACCCATCTCCCTAAGGGGGTCTTAAGCCCTTAGGTCATCCTCTAAGTTCACCTAGAACTTACAACTTTTATTTTTTTATATTTTTTTTAAAAACACATAAGAACACCAAGGAGGAATCTAGATACTAAATCTAACAAAACAAGCAAATTTAAACAAGCATGAACATTCATAAAAAAGAACCATGTGATAGCAATTAAATAACATTACAATCAGAAAGGGGAAACATAATATAATAATAAACAATGCTCATTTAATCCATTGGGGAAATCTCCCTATAAATCTAATCTATTGCATGATCAAGCAAGAAGTAAGGTAAAGAGCAAACTTGTGAAGTAGTCCATCTCCTGAATTTGGTCCTCCCGCTCTTCCATCGATCAAGTGAGGATAGTAGGGGATCAGGACACTCATGGATCCGGATAGACATGCTTCTAATGCATTTACTCATTTATTTGCCAAATTGCAACTATACAATTAACCCAAGCAATTCAACTTTCTAATGCATAGATATTATCATAGAGCTTCCCTCTCTATGACCCCTCTCACCCACTTATGAGAGTCATCCTACCATGCATCCCACATTATGCTTTATTTGCAATAAATGATCTAACCCTCATTTAACAATTAAAGTCCCATACCCTTAACTATTAAAGCACTGGGTTCTTTCATCTTATTTAAATCAAGCAACCATATTTTAGTTTGTACCACAAACATTTCTCATCATTTCATAAAGCAAGGTCCCATACCCTCATTTCACAAAATGAACCATAACATAATATATTTCCCATTCCATTTCATAAAGCAAGGTCCCATACCCTCATTTCACAAAATGAAACATAAATACATTAATTTCCATAAAATCCATTTCATTTCATTTCATAAAGCAAGGTCCCATACCCTCATTTCACAAAATGAACCATAACATAATATATTTTCCATTCCATTTCATAAAGCAAGGTCCCATACCCTCATTTCACAAAATGAAACATAAATACATTAATTTCCATAAAATCCATTCCATTTCATTTCATAAAGCAAGGTCCCATACCCTCATTTCACAAAATGAACCATAACATAATATAATTTCCATTCCATTTCATAAAGCAAGGTCCCATACCCTCATTTCACAAAATGAAACATAACATAATATAAATTCCATTCCATTTCATAAAGCAAGGTCCCATACCCTCATTTCACAAAATGAACCACAACATAATATAAATTAAATTAGAAGTCTACCACCAAGGGAACCTTCTCCTAAGATGAGCTTCCTACTTGACTAGAGCCTGCAAGGGATTTTTACCCACCACCCTATGGTCCTAAGATGGTGCTTCTAATCCGCTACGTGCATAACCCTTCAACTTTAGGTGCACAACAATAATGAGCTACACTCAATGATGAGCTATGCTCGACTATGGTCAACACCATAACATAACTATACCATGGCAATGAGCTTTGCTCAACCACTACAGAGGCAACAAGCAATGCTCAACCACCACAAAGCTATTAACAAAGCTAGACAAGTGATGAGCTTTACTCAACCACTACAAAGGCAAAGAGCAACACTCAACCAACAGAGAGCTAACAAATCTTATAGAAAAGCTAAAGTGCAAAACTTCCTCACCACTACAAAGCAACAGCAACACTCAACCAACAAATATCTACTAACAAAACTAAAGTATATGGTAAGCTTTGCTCAACCATTACAAAGGTAATGAGTAGTGCTCAATCAACATAGAGCTAACAAAGATTATATCAAAGCTAAAGCAAGTGATGAGCTTTTCTTTGCCACTACAAAGGTAGTGATAAATGCTCAGGCAATAGAGAGCTACTAACAAAAATAAAGTAGATGGTGAGCTTCACTCAGCCACTACAAAGGCAGTGAGCAACACTCGAACAATAGAGAGCTAATAAAGCTTATAGCAAAGCTAAAGCAAGCGATAAGCTTCGCTCAGCCACTACAAAGATAGTGAGCAATGCTTATCAAAAAAATAGCTACTAACAAAACTAAAGCAAACGGTGAGCTTCACTCAACCACTACAAAGATAATGAGCAATGCTCAGCCAATAGAGAGCTAACAAAGCTTATAGCAAAGCTAAAGCAAGTGATGAGCTTCACTCAACCACTACAAAGGTAGTGAGAAATGCTCAACCAATAGAGAGCTACTAACAAAACTAAAGCATATGGTGAGCTTCGCTCAGCCACTACAAAGGCAATGAGCAATGCTCGACCAACAAAGAGCTAACAAAGCTTATAACAAAGCTAAAGCAAGCGATAAGCTTCACTCGACCACTACAAAGGCAACAAGCAATGCTCGACCAATAGAGAGCTACTAACAAAACTAAAGTAGATGATGAGCTTAGCTCAACAACTATAAAGGCAGTGAGCAATACTTGACCAATAGAGAGCTAACAAATCTTATAGCAAAGCTAAAACAAATGGTGAGCTTTGAATACCAACTTGTCACCTACTCTACTCGATTCTGATGGTTACCCATCCGAGTTTGGCACCCCCACTTTTCATTCTCCTCCTTCCTTTTTCCACTTTGCTCCCATATTTTGTTACCCTCCTCTTTTGCTCCCCTCTCCTTTTTCCTTAGCACTCTTCTCTCCTCTTTTCTTGACTTCCATCCACCAACCACCATCATTACTTTTACACCCCACCCCTTCATCAGGTGGTAGAGGAGACGTCCCTTCCTCACCTTTTCACCATGCTCCACATTGAAGTATTTTTCCTTTACATAGAGGGAACCATCCCCTCACTCTAGTAGAGCCATTCTTGCATTAATGGAGCCATGCCTCTTGCCAGCTAGGCTCTGCTTCGGTTGGCCTACCCAATTTTGAGGTAAGCAAAAATAGATTTCATTACCTCTTTTCTATTCTTTTATTTAAGAATACACTCAATTATCATTTAACATAAATCTTACCATTTTATTTAAATGAAAGGCCACCTAAAATAAGGCATTTACAAATCTAATTATCCTTTAATTAAATTCACCATTTATTTAAAGGAATGACTATCTAAGACATTATTTTATTTAAGAATAAATCTATTTATTTTCTAAAATAAATTTACCATTTATTCAAATGAATGACTATCTAAGACATTATTTTATTTAAGAATAAATCTATTTATTTTCTAAAATAAATTTACCATTTATTCAAATGAATGACTATCTAAGACATTATTTTATTTAAGAATAAATCTATTTATTTTCTAAAATAAATTTATCAAGAAGTTATGAAGATAGTTCATTCTTTCCAAATTTCCATTGCTAAGGTGAAGTGTTGAAGTAAAAGATAAATAAATGTGAGCACAAACAAAGAGGGAGATCTTTCCATCAATTTAGTCACCCATCTCTGCCTCAAGAACTTACGATAGCTACTAGGCCATCAGTTTAGGGCTCAAGGTGGCTATTTATTGATGATTATCCCTAACCGAATGCATGCCTATATGAAGGTATCTATCCTTGTTACCTTCGAGTTGTCATATCATCATTTCCCCCAACCTCAAGTACCCTCATCTTTGGTGGAGGACTCAACTTCTTCCACTTACGAGTGCACCTGATCCTACACATTGGCAATTTGTTAGTAGTAACATATTCTCCATTATCTAGTAATATTATATAACTACTTTATTGCACAAAAAAATGAGTATTGAAGCATCATTCTTTAATACATTGTTTCTTCATTTCAAAGTCCATCTGGGAGGGTCATGACATCCTCCCCCACTAGGACTAACACCATCCTCGGTGTTGTTGTTTCTCCTTTTTTTTACATAGGTAATTGTAGCCAAGACACAAATTATTACAAAAAAAAAAAATTAACTTTAGAGTTCATCAAACAAAAAAGGAAAATATTTCTTCATATCCGCCACCTTTTCCCAAGTGGCATTTCTTTTAGAGAAACGGTCCCATTAGACCTTACACTGCTCAAGGGTTCGATTTCGCATAGCCTTAGAATGAAATTCAAGAATTCTCACTGGCATCACTTCAATTGCTTTTGGGTTTACCATCTATAAATTAGAAACATCCCATACATGGTCAGGGTTAGCAACATATTTTCTAAGAAAAGATATGTGGAAAGTGTCATGGATTTTTGATAAATTAGGAGGCAAGGCGAGTCGGTAAGCAACCGAACTAATTTTCTCCATGATCTCAAAGGGTCCTACAAATCGTGGATCCAATTTTATGGATTTGATCACACTTTTCATTGGTTTGACTCTTAAGAACACTTTATCTCCCATCGAGTACTCTTGGGGAGTCCTCTTTAGATCGACATAACTCTTTTGCCTATCAGAAGCTTCCTTTAGCCTTTGCCTAATTACCCTAATTTGTTCTTCCATTTCCTTGACCATTTCTGGCCCAATCACAGTTCTATATTCAAGGTTATCCCAAGACAATGGTGTTCTACACCTTCATCCATACAAAGCATCGAAGGGTGCCATCCCTAGGGAAGAGTGATATCCATTATTGTAGGAAAATTCTACTAATGGTAGAAAATCTTCCCATCGAGTCTTGTGATCCATGCAATACATGTAGAGCATGTCCTCCAATACTTGGTTTACCTACTCCATCTGACCATCTATTTTAGGGTGGTATGTTGAACTCATGTGCAATTTTATGCCTATTGCCTGGTGAAGGGCTCTCCAAAATTCAGAAGTGAACTTGGAATCCCTATCCGATATGATTACCTCTAGAAATCCATGCAATCAGAACACTTCCTTGACAAATTTATTAGCCACTATTTGAGCATCATCATTGGTGCTCCCAGGTATGAAGTGTGCGACCTTGGTCAATTTGTCAACCACCACAAAAATTGCATCATGTTGATACCGAGTTTTCGGTAGACCCACTATGAAGTCCATCGATATGACCTACCATTTTTAAGTAGGTACACTATGAGGGTACAAATATCCTATGGGATGTTTGCATTCTACTTTGACCTTCTAACATTCAAGGCATCAGGCTACAAAATCTGTAATATCCTTCTTCATTCCTACCCAAAAGAAGGTCTTCTTCAGATTTTCCCTCATTTTTACCCCTCTAGGGTGAGTTGTATAAGGAGATCTATGGGCTTCTTGCATTATTAGCCTCTTTGAATCTCTTAATTTTGGTATGATGACTCTTCCTTTATAGCACATAAGGTCATCTATCACCCCAAACTCCTTATTGGTCTTAGGATCTTTGCTCATTCTTGCTCGAATTTCTTGGCAATACTCATCCTATTTTTGCTCTTGCCTTACTTGGTCCATGAGCTTTACATGACTCCTGGTTAGGGTTGCTATGTATCTTCTTCTACTCAGAGCATCTACCACTTTATTTTATTTCCCTTTTATGTACTCAATCTCAAAGTCATACTCAATGAGAAACTTGACCCACCTTCTTTGCCTTGCATTGAGTATTGGTTGGGTGAATATGTACTTTAGGCTTTGATGATCTATTTTTAATTCAAAAGGTCTTCCTACCAGATAGTGGTGCCAGACCTTCAAGGTGTGTACTACAGTGGCTAATTCCAAATCATGAGTAGCGTAGTTGACTTTGTGCTTCTTGAGCTTCCTAGAAGTATACGCTACTACGAACTCCCTTTGCATGAGTACTCCCCCTAATCCTTCCAACGATGCATCCATGCACACTATAAAATCTCCTTGGGGATCTGGAATCTTTAGTATTGGTGTAGTAGTGAGTTTTTGCTTTAATAGCATGAAAGCAGCCTCACACTTTTCCATCCATTTGAATTCCTTTCCTTTCTTTTGAAGGTTCGTTATTGTTGAAGCAATCTTTGAGAAATATTTTATGTGATATCGGTAATAGCTTGCTAAGCCCATGAAGCTCCTTACCTCTGTAACATTGGTAGGAGGTGGCCAGTTTAGCATGGCTTCTATTTTCTCTAGATCCACTATGATCCCTTCTATTGAGATGATGTGCCCTAAATAGTGTACCTTTGAAACATAGAACTCACTTTTGGCTAGGTTCCCATAGAGTTGATTTTCCCTCAATAGCTCCAACATGACTTTGAGATGCTTGTCATGCTCTTCCTTGATTTGAGAATATATTAGGATGTCATCTAAGAACACAAGGACAAACTAGTCCAAATGCCTTCTGAACACATTGTTCATTAAATTCATGAAGGCAGTAGGGGCATTAGTTAGCCCAAAAGGTAGGATAGTGAACTCATAATGTCCATACCTCATCTTAAATGTTGTTTTGTGAGTGTCCTCCTCATGTATCCTTAATTGGTGATATCCTGACCTTAAATCTATCTTGGTGAATATCATGGCATCTCTTAGTTGGTCGAATAAATATTTGATCCTGGGTAGGGGGTACCGGTTCTTGATGGTAGCTTTATTCAACATTCGGTAGTCGATACACAATATTAAAGACCCATCCTTCTTCTTTACAAATAAAATAGGTGCACCCCAAGGTGACACACTCGGTTTTATCAACCCCTTCTCTAATAACCCTTGCAATTGTACTTTCAATTCTTGCATCTCAATGGGTGACATCCTATACGGAGATCGGTGAATTGGTTTCGCTCCTGGTATAAGATCAATGGTGAAGTCAAATTCTCACACCGAGGGAAGTCCAGGTAAATCCTCAAGAAATACATCCTAGAATTCTTGCAAAATTGGGTAAGTCTCAGACATTTCTCCCTTCAGGTTCCTTTTGACTTCATTCATCTTTACCACATAGACAATCCCTCCTTTCTTGAGGGCTTTCTTTAATTGCATAGCTGACAACATCTAGGGTTTAAATACCCCTTGATTGCTATGAATTCACCATTTTGCTTCACCTTCCTTGAAATACTCGATCCATCTATCTTGGAAGTTGACTATGACTTTATGGGCCTATAGCCAATCCATCCCTAAAATTACATCAAAGGCATGAAGTGGGGCTACATATAAGCATCCTTCCATAGTTCCACCGACTAAGGTAATTTCCATCATTGGGAAACATTGGTTTATGGAGTAGGTCTATCCAGATCCATACTCAACCTTCCATCCATGAGCCAAATATCCTAGCCTTTTTAGCATATCTTTGGCTAACTTACAAGAAATGAAACTATTAGTAGCTCCACTATCTATTAAGATATTTACTTGCTTGTCAAAAATCTTACCTTTTATGATCAACGGAGTGGTCTACCCTTCAAGTTTTTGATTCCTAGTTGTAGCATAGATCTTATGCATTGGTTCCTTTCCTTTAGTGCTAGGTGTGCTTGGCCCTGGTCGGTATGGGCACTAGTTAGAAAAATGTGCTCCTCGACAATGATAGCATCCATCCTTGGGTCCTTGTTTCTTTTCTATTTTCTACTCTTCATCCTTAATTGTTGGAACGGGGCTTGGTGGCTTCTATGAAGGGGGTTTAGCATTATTGGGTTTGTGGCCTTTCTTATAAAAGTTATTTTTAAACTTCTTTTGGCCTCCATTGAATTTCTTCTCTAGATTCTAGGGATTCTTAGCCTTTCATTCTTGCTCGACCTCCCACTTTATAAACCCATTGCTATTCCTCTTATTTAATTCTTGTCATTCCTGATCAGTCAAGGTTTCATATTTGTAATGAAAATGTGACTCTGCTTTCTTTTCTAGGTCATATGCCTTTTGCAATGACTTAGGTTCCTGCATCTCCACATCATGCTTCAACCTCGATTGCAATCCATGGGTAAACTTATGAATCCATATTTTCTCATTATAGGTGGGTACATATTTTAGCAACTTTACGAGCTTCCTGTAGTATATCTCCACTGAGTTGGTTCCTTGTCTTAGACTGGTGAACTCCTCAAATTTTAGAGCATAGAAATGCTCTATGAGGAACCTCTTCTTGAAGATATCTACAAATTATTTCCATGGAATGTCTACTGGCTCTATTTTGGTTTCCTCATAATAAGTCTCCCACCAATCTAGGGCAGCTCCTTCAAGGTAGATAGTAGCCCAAACCATTCGGGTTCCCGAGGAATATCCCTTTACTGTAAAGAAAACTTCTAGCTCCCTTAACCAAGCCTCAATTGCATCCCCCTCTCCTTCTCCATCAAACTTGGAGATACAGACATTCTTTAGGTCTCTTACCATCTCCTTTTCTAAGAGGGTTCTTGCTTGCTTTTGTTCTACTATCAGTCCCTCAATTTGGTTGACTTTCAAATCTCTAGCCTATGAATTTTGATTCACCATAGTTTCCAGTACTTGCCTTAACTGGTCTTGTAATTCAGCAACTGTAGTAGTAAGTTCTTCTATTCCCATATTGGGATTTCTTGGATCCTCATTCTGGATCTCTTCTTCGACATTACTTTGTTGAGTCTATCTAGGTGGAGGCCTCTCTATCCTAGCCTTAGGTGGCATCTTGATCTGGTTCCAACCAAGAAGAGAATTAGATCCTAGTTTATTCGTTGATTCACTAATTCTCAACCACATTACAGAGTTCTTTCTTGCCAATCATTAGAAATCTAATTAGGACAAGGTTCCAAGTTTATGATGTAACATTGACACCAAATCCCATACTAAGGTATCACAATGTTCATCTCTCCTTAGGACCGATTCCACTTAGATTCTAAATGAGCAGAGACTCTAGGTTATTCCAACCCTTTTTGCTTAACCTTAAGCAGGATTTCATTGGACATACTCGAATCCATTTTTGCACATAAGAAGCTCTATACCCTCGAACCTAGAGCTCTGATACCAAATGTAACAACCCATGAATACGAAAACAAGAAAAACACACAAACAGAAAGAAAAAAGGTTCATATAATTTTTTTTATCAAGGAGAAGGATTCATAAATCCCTATCCAACCTTAGACCAACTTAATGTTTGACATCCCCTAAGTTTCTCAAGAACCATACCACATGAGATTCCCCTCATGCAAGTTCATTCTATGTAGGCCTATCTCATGTCATGCATGTAAGTCCATCCATCTCACCATTCTTGATGAGCTAGACTTACCACCCTCAATCATTGGAAGGTATACATGCATCTCCATACCACACACAAACCATTATGTGTGGGCATGCTACGTATATTGCGAGTTAAGCTATCAATCTCATCCTTTGACAAGCTATCTTAACTCTTGGTACGAACTTCTAAACCTAGATAACCCATCTCCCTAAGGGGGTCTTAAGCCCTTAGGTCATCCTCTAAGTTCACCTAGAACTTACAACTTTTATTTTATTTTATTTTTTAAAACACATAAGAACACCAAGGAGGAATCTAGATACTAAATCTAACAAAACAAGCAAATTTAAACAAGCATGAACATTCATAAAAAGAACCATGCGATAGCAATTAAATAACATTACAATCAAAAAAGGGGAAATAGAATATAATAATAAACAATGCTCATTTAATCCATTGGGGAAATCTCCTCGTAAATCTAATCTATTGCATGATCAAGCAAGAAGTAAGGTAAAGAGCAAACTTGTGAAGTAGTCCATCTCCTGAATTTGGTCCTCCTACTCTTCCATCGATCAAGTGAGGATAGTAGGGGATCAGGACACTCATGGATCCAGATAGACATGCTTCTAATGCATTTACTCATTTATTTTCCAAATTGCAACTATACAATTAACCCAAGCAATTCAACTTTCTAATGCATAGATATTATCATAGAGCTTCCCTCTCTATGACCCCTCTCACCCACTTATGAGAGTCATCCTACCATGCATCCCACATTATGCTTTATTTACAATAAATGATCTAACCCTCATTTAACAATTAAAGTCCCATACCCTTAACTGTTAAAGCATTAGGTTCTTTCATCTTATTTAAATCAAGCAACCATATTTTAGTTTGTACCACAAATATTTCTCATCATTTCATAAAGCAAGGTCCCATACCCTCATTTCACAAAATGAACCATAACATAATATATTTCCCATTCCATTTCATAAAGCAAGGTCCCATACCCTCATTTCACAAAATGAAACATAAATACATTAATTTCCATAAAATCCATTCCATTTCATTTCATAAAGCAAGGTCCCATACCCTCATTTCACAAAATGAACCATAACATAATATATTTTCCATTCCATTTCATAAAGCAAGGTCCCATACCCTCATTTCACAAAATGAAACATAAATACATTAATTTCCATAAAATCCATTCCATTTCATTTCATAAAGCAAGGTCCCATACCCTCATTTCACAAAATGAACCATAACATAATATATTTTCCATTCCATTTCATAAAGCAAGGTCCCATACCCTCATTTCACAAAATGAAACATAAATACATTAATTTCCATAAAATCCATTCCATTTCATTTTATAAAGCAAGGTCCCATACCCTCATTTCACAAAATGAAACATAACATAATATATTTTCCATTCCATTTTATAAAGCAAGGTCCCATACCCTCATTTCACAAAATGAACCACAACATAATATAAATTAAATTAGAAGTCTACCACCAAGGGAACCTTCTCCTAAGACGAGCTTCCTACTCGACTAGAGCTTGTAGGGGATTTTTACCCACCACCCTACGGTCCTAAGATGATGCTTCTAATCCGCTACGCGCACAACCCTTCAACTTTGGGTGCACAACAATAGTGAGCTACACTCAGCAATGAGCTACGCTCGACTATGGTCAACACCATAACATAACTATACCATGGCAATGAGCTTCACTTAGCCACTACAGAGGTAGTGAGCAATGCTCGACCACCACAAAGCTATTAACAAAGCTAGACAAGTGATGAGCTTCACTCGACCACTACAAAGGCAAAGCAACTCTCAACCAATAGAGAGCTAACAAAGCTTATAGCAAAGCTAAAGCAAGTGGTGAGCTTCGCTCAACCACTACACCAAAAAGCTTATACAAAGCTAAAAACGATGAGCTTCGCTCGACCACTACAAAGGTAACAAGCAATGCTCACCAAGCTAAAACACCATGAGCTTCACAACCACTACAAACAACAGCAACCTACCAATAGAACTAACAAACTATAAAAGCTAAAGCAAATGGTGAGCTTCACTCAACCACTACAAAGGTAACGAGCAATGCTCAACCAATAGAGCTACTAACAAAACTAAACAAGCATCGAGCTTCACTCAACCACTACAAAGAACAACCCACCAGACTAATAACAAAGCTAAAACAAGCAATGAGCTTCACTCGACCACTACAAAGGCAACGAGCAATGCTCAACCAAGAGAGCTACTAAAACTAAAGCAATGAGCTTCACTCAGCCACTACAAATTACAAGCAATCCCAATTATACAAAGCTAAAGCAAGTGGTGAGCTTCACTTGACCACTACAAAGGCAATGAGCAACGCTCAACCAAAGAGCTACTAACAAAACTAAAGTAGCGATGAGCTTCACTTGGCCACTACAAAGGTAGCAAGCAATGCTCAGCCAATAGAGAGCTAACAAAGCTTATAGCAAAGCTAAAGCAAATGGTGAGCTTCGAATACCAACCTATCACCTGCTCTACCCAATTTTGATGGTCGCCCATCCAAGTTTGGCACCCCTATTTTTATTATTCTCCTTCATTTTTCACTCTACTCCCATATTTTTCTACCCTCTCATTTTTTTCTCCTCTCTCTTTTGCCTTAGCACTCTTCTCTCCTATTTTCTTGACTTTTATCCACCAACCACCATCATTACTTTCACACTCCACCCCTTCGTTAGGTGGTAGAGGAGACGTCCCTTCCTCACCTTTCCCATGCACTCTGCATTGAAGTATTTTTCCTTTACATAGAGGGAACCATCCCCTCACTCTAGTGGAGCCATTCTTGCATTAATGGAGCCATACCTCTTGCCAACTAGGCTCTGCTTTGGTTGGCCCACCCAATTTTGAGGTAAGCAAAAATAGATTTCATTGCCTCTTTTCTATTCTTTTATTTAAGAATACACTCAATTATCATTTAACATAAATCTTACCATTTTATTTAAATGAAAGGCCACCTAAAATAAGGCATTTACAAATCTAATTATCCTTTAATTAAATTCACCATTTATTTAAAGGAATGACTATCTAAGACATTCTTTTATTTAAGAATAAATCTATTTATTTTCTAAAATAAATTTACCATTTATTCAAATGAATGACTATCTAAAACATTCTTTTATTTAAGAATAAATCTATTTATTTTCTAAAATAAATTTACCATTTATTCAAATGAATGACTATCTAAAACATTCTTTTATTTAAGAATAAATCTATTTATTTTCTAAAATAAATTTATCAAGAAGTTATGAAGACAGTTCATTCTTTCCAAATTTCCATTGCTAAGGTGAAGTGCTGAAGTAAAAGATAAATAAATGTGAGCACAAACAAAGAGGGAGATCTTTCCATCAATTTAGTCACCCGTCTCTGCCTCAAGAACTTACGATAGCTACTAGGCCATCAGTCTGGGGCTCAAGGTGGCTATTTATTGATGATTATCCCTAACCGAATGCATGCCTATATGAAGGTATCTATCCTTGTTACCTTCGAGTTGTCATATCATCATTTCCCCCAACCTCAAGTACCCTCATCTTTGGTGGAGGACTCAACTTCTTCCACTTACGAGTGCACCTGATCCTACACATTGGCAATTTGTTAGCAGTAACATATTCTCCATTATCTAGTAATATTATATAACTACTTTATTGCACAAAAAAATGAGTATTGAAGCATCATTATTTAATACATTGTTTCTTCATTTCAAATTCCATTTGGGAGTGTCATGACACTAATCAAGTTAATCATGTTCAATAATACCAAGGTTTTTTGGGTGCTATTCATGTAGTCACCAGAGGTAAATAGCTCAAAAATCAACAGAATGCACAACAACAGCCTATTCAATCTCCCGTATCACCATAGGCAAGTGTGTCTCAACCTTCCAATTCATCATCTCCCATTCAATTCTCTACAATTATTCCCAACCAATTCATATTCCAAGTCATCCATTCTACCTGTTCATCATCTCAATCATCCATCAAGGCCAATCATCTCTTTGAGTAGTCAGCTAACCACTAGCCTTAAAATAGCTTCAGCTAAACTGTCCATCCATGAGCTAATTCAACAATCTCCCCCTACATCACAAGGTATTAATGTAGATTTTAAAATCCATTTAACTCCAATATCAAGATGCTAATACCTTTAGCAATTTTATGGAAAACATCAAAACATATGTGGATCCCACTATTACATTCTATGATTTTTAAATAAAACCAATATCATCAGTATCGATGGACCCTCCATTGCATATAATGGTTCAAATTAAAAGGAAGCCATTCAAATGATTTTTTATTGATACTAGCTCCTCCATCAATATCATCAATACATCCACTTTCCAACATCTTAAGCTCTCACCATCTCACATCATCAAATCCATTTTCACCCTAAAATCATTTAAAAATTCTCTTTGTTACACATTTGGCACTATATTTTTACCCATCGAAGTGGGGGTAAAAATGTTGCACACAATGTTCCATATCCTAAAAAGGTCCATGGCATACAATGTACTTCTTGGGTATCCTTGGATTAGGGAAATGAGATGTGTCCCTTCTATACTTCATCAATGATTAGAATATGTACATGAGGGACAAATTCATCGCATATTGAAAAATGTTAAACCATTTAAGTATTGTAATTTCATTTGAAATCCCTATGAATATATGCTTCCATATATCTATATTTTCCTCACATCATAAACTGCATCATCCACCACACCATCCACTTTTTTATCTAAAGTCCCTATTCTTGAGGAACTCTCCATCACCACAACACAACAAGCTTCTACTTCTATTCCCCCACCTTCATCATCATTGAATACATGTACATGTGGTCAAACTCAATCTACATCAACCACATCATCATCATCAGCATCCTTCATCATCACTCCCTCCACATCATCAGCCATTCATAAAACACCTAATTCAAATCCACCTTCATCCACATCAGCTGATGTCTCACAAGTTGAATTAATAGATTGTGAGATGCCATTCTAGTCTATACCTCTCTTATTGTTAGATCCCCAAGCCAATCATGAGTCTCCCACATACACTTACATATCTAATTCCACATCCACATCATCCGAAGTTGAGGTCCACCTCACTAATTTTGATATTGGTGAATATGTGTTCCAAGACATCATAATCATACCACTCAACATCCAAACTGCTAGGGATTATGGTCATCCATGTGACTCGTCCTTATCCATAGGAGTGGTGTATAATATGGTTTCAATGCCCAATAGCATAAATTTCATGTATGGGGGTATTTATTCATCCTCCAATCCATCTTACCAAGATGAACCCAAGCAACAAACACCTACCAACATACAACACATGTTTTGTTTTCCATCCTAATATTTTCATCGAGTCAATTGGTAAGGTTATGGCCTTGGATGACATGAAAATAGAATGCATGAACCCATTGATACTCTGTATTGAGAAGTGTAAGACCGTTCAGGTCTAGGTTATCACCCTTATTCATTCACCTATTCTTTTGAACAAGATTTTCAAAGTCTTAATTTGAATTCAGAAGAAGAAACCCATCACCCCGATGACTTTGAAGATGAATTCTATGAATAATTTTATGTTATATCGATATCTTTTAATGAATTCAATGAGGAATCAACACCATCATTCCATTCACTAAACAACATGAGTTTTACCTCAGAATGTTCCCCATCCATCAACCCATATTTCGCTTGCTTCTTCTAGAAGAGTGACCAAACCAATCGGTGAGCCACATCCATTGAATTAATCCACTTCATTAAATATTTTTCTTGTAACATATGTACATAATTCATAACAAAAAAAAATCAAACATTCACAAAAATTAAAAATAAAAATTAAAAACACAAAAAAAGCTCATTGCATTACATGTGCATGGCTTTTTGCCTGTTACATTTATTTTTTTGCTTGTTGTTGTTTAGGTTCCTAGAGTTCTAGCATCAGTTCTAGTAGAAAGGATCCATCCATCCTCCACTAAGACAACCACAATTTTCTCCCTTAATTCAACATGAATCATGTTGATTTATTCACCTTTCTTTGCAATCCATACGATTTGGCAAAGGCAATTCCAATTGACATGAACCTTATTGATATGAATCAGATTTCCTCACCTCCATTATTTTTTGAATTTATCCTTTTTAAGGAATTTTTAAGGGCTTCATATAACTACATTCCTCCATCGCCTCCACCTTCACCTTCACCTTCACATTCACCTTCACATTTAAATCTTGAGGATTTCCAAGCAAACATAGAAGAGGTTGAGTCAAAAGAGTTTGATAATGTCATAGATGACATTCATCTGATCCTAATGCCCCATCAGCTTGAGGAAGGTTCTCACATGTCTATTGAGCATACCATCAATGTGAACATTAGTTCAGATGCAAACAATCCCTAAATTATCAAATTTGGTAAAATTTTATCCACATATGAAAAATAATAATTAATTTCTCTCCTCAATAAGTAGAATGGTATTTTGCATGGTCCTATAAAGATATGCCTGGTCTTGAACCTAACTTGGTTATCCACAATCTCACCTTGCACTCTGATGCTAAGCTTGTCAAGAAAAAATTGAGAAGGATGCATCCTACCATTGCCATCATGTTCAAAGAAGAGCTTCAAAAGCTATTAAATGTGGGTTTCATTGTCCCCATTGACTATCCTAAGTGGCTTTCAAACATGGTACCCATTCGTAATACTAACAGGACGATACACATTGTATTGACTTTCAATACCTTAACAAAGTGTCTCCTAAGGATAGATTTCCTTTACCAAGCATCGATACTCTTGTTGACACTTGTGTTGGCCATGAAATGCTTTCCTTAATGGATATATTTTTAGGATACAACCAAATTTGAATCAATCCCGATTATCAACACAAAAAATATTCACTACACCTTTGGGGATTTTTTTTACAAGGTTATGCCCTTTGGCCTCAAAAATATAGGTGCCACTTATCAACATGCCATGACATACATATTCCATGATTACATGCATAATATCATTGAAGATTATGTGAATGATCTCTTGGAAAAATTCAAAACTTGACCAGAGCACATTGATGTCTTGGAAAATGTCTTTGATCGACTTTTAGAACATAATGTAAGGTTGAATCCCAAGAAGTGTGTCTTTGGTGTTACCTCAAGAAAACTACTAGGATTAATTATCTCCAAAAGAGGCATTGAAATAGACCCAAACAAAGTCAAGGCCATCATGGAGATGCCTCCCGCAATAAACTGGAATAAATTGCATAACTTACAAGGAAAGATCTAATCGATCTACCATTTCAAATAAATGCAGACCATTCAATCACCTACTACAAAAGAGGGTGATATTTTCATGGGCATATGAATGTCAATTTTTTTTTGATGATATCAAGCAATACCTAGCTTCTCCACTAGTCTCAATTCCTCCTTGTCTAGGGGTCCCCTTTAATCTTTATATTTTAGAAATGAACTTTGCATTAGGGACAATGCTTGCACAAAAGAATGAAAACAAACGAGATCAATTTGTCTACTACATTAGTCAAACATTGGTAAGCTATGAAACCAAATATGCTTACATGGAAAATTTGTGCTTAGAAGTGGTTTTACCACTAAGAAACTCAAATATTACATGCTTAGTCACACCACATATGTCATAGCTCATGAAAATCCTCTACGTTATATGATGTCTCACACTTACAATAACACCCACATCGCAAAATGGATAATGCTTCTCATTGAATTTGATCTTGAGTTTATCAGCCAAAAATCCATTAAAGGTTAGGTCATAGCTAATCATCTTGTGGAAGCTCAACTTCCTAGAGACCAACCCTTTATTATTGATCTCCTAGATGATTCAATAGTCACTATCATTGAACAAGAAGAAGATATCATTCCAAAGTAAGATGTCGATATCACACTATGCTTTGATGGTTCTAAATGTGAAAAAGCTCAAAGTGTTGGAGTCATGTTTCATAAACACCGAGGAGTACCTATTCCATTATCATTCAAACTTGACTTCAAATCCACAAACAACAATGCAGAGTATGAAGCCTTAATATTAGGTCTTCAAGCAGCCATAGCTATGGGCATAAAGTGTATTAGGATATTTGGTGATTCTCAACTTGTCATTTGATAAATCAACAAAGAATACCAATGCAAAGAACCTACCATAAATATTTACCATGAAGTAGCAATGAAATTGCTCTCCAAGTTTTATTGGTTTGAAATTGATAGTTTACCTCATTTGACTAATAGATTTTTAGATCCGATGGCCTCTCTAGGATCATTAATTCCAAAGAACTCTAAAGGAGAGGTACAACCACTCATTGTCACAATAATCTCTAAATCTACAATTATCCATGTTGAATCTTAGGATGAGAAATATGTTTACTTTATTCATTTGGAGCCATATGAGCCTTGGTCAAACCAAATAATAGCCTTCCTCAAGTTTGGAACACTCCCGTCAGATATTTCAAGGACAACTAAATGCACTTTCAATAAAAAGGTAGCTCATTTTAATCTCTTGGGGGATGTGTTGTATAGACATGGTTATGATGGAGTCCTCCTTCATTGTCTCAAGTCTACAAAGGTACAAAGAGTCATAGCTAAAGCTCATGATGGTACTTGTGGTGGTCATTTTAGTGGAATTACCATTGCAAAGCATATTTTATGCATGGGTTACTATTGGCCCACCATGGAATGTGATTGTTGCACTTATGTCAAGCATTGTAAGCAATATCAAGAGCATGCTAATTTAACTCATGTACCATCAAAATAATTACAACATATTCAAAGCCTTTGGCCCTTTTCACAATGGGGTCTTGATTTTATTGGTAAAATATCACCTTCTTCCTTGAAATAACATACATTCATCATCACAACCACTAAATACTTCACAAAGTGGGTTGAGGCAATTCCTCTAACCAGTATGACAAGATCTTGAATTATGGAATTTATACTTCATCATATCATCTTTTATTTCGGTATCCCATCGAAAATCATCTTTGATAATGGTAAGTATTTCAAGAACAAGGATGTTCAAGCACTTTGTGAGAAATATAATATCCAACATATTTTCTTGACTCCTTATTACCCACAAGTAAATGGATAAGCTGAGGCTACCAACAAGACCTTAATTGCTATTCTCAAGAAACTAGTCAAAGAAAATCATCGAGATTAGCATACTCAAATCTCCTTAGAATTATGAGATTATCGAACAAGCATCTGCATGCCTATTGGGGAAACACCATTTTCATTGGTTTATGGAGTCGAGGCAATCATACCTCTTGATCTTGAGATCCCCTCATTGCAAATTTCATTGCAAGAATTCATAGATGGCGATCTTGCTAGACAAGCATGCTTTGACCAACTCACGCTTCTTGATGAAAGGCATGTAAATGCTTTAGAGCATTTATGAGTTTATCAGGACCTCCTAAAGTGTGCTTACAACACCAAAGTTCATCTATGTGAATTCTAAGTAGGAGATCTTGTTCTTAAAGAGAATCAACAAAATACCAATGCATTACTGTATCTTCATGATAAATTCATGGCTAATTGGTTAGGTCCATACATTATCACTCAAAAATTGGGTAAAGTAACTTATAGGCTTGCCAGTATAGAGGGAATTGAAGAGCCTGAACCACCTAACATCATCCGCTTGAGAGCATTCTATGCTTAATGTGATTTATATATGTATATATACATGGCTAATACACAAAAACACTTTGTATTTTTACACATTATATTCCACACATTGCATTGCACACATTTCATTTCACAAATTACATTTCATACATTGCATTCACAATTCCATTTCACACATCTTAGGGATCATTTGTTGAGTTTAGATAATAATTGGTCCAATAAATTCATGTTGCCTTAATCAGATGCACCATCAAAATTATCAGCCATGTCATTTCGCCATTTCATAAAGTCATATTATCATTTTGAAGTCACATTTCCATAATCCCTAGGTGTTTTCGGTCACTCAGCCACTCCTAGTGTTTCTAGAAACCTCCAATACATGTCCAGTTTTATTTAGGACTAAGACACATTTTCACTAATAAAATCTTGAGTTCTGGGAATTGACTCTAACATTCTTGAACTAAACACAATTACACATCTTAAAAATATATTGTGTCAAAGAGAGATAATACAATGATTGGGTTGAACCTCGAAGCAAAAAGGGTAATCCTTGCTTATCCCATCATGCACATAGTCCAAATATAAAAAAATAGTTTTCACCACTATCATAATAATTTTCAAAAAAAATATAGAGTAGTAAGGATAGGGTATAATTCTCATTACACTTTGGTTGAGAATCTGATTTCCCAAAGCTCTAAATATTTTACACATCACACACCACAAATCCTCAAGTTGTAAGGATAGAACTACATTTTCATTCAAATGGTTAGGTAGTCTAAATCCCCAAAACTTAGAGATCAAATTATTGGACTATAGAGCTAATCTCCACCGGGGCTATAGATGCTTGACTGGCAGTGGAGTATGCTCATGTGTGGTGATATGTCTCTCTTGAACAGACCTCTGACCGCACATAAGGATAAACTAGCTTTTTGGTCTCCTCCATGGTAAGTTTCATCTCAATTTACTCAACATGGGTTAATGAACTCACTTGCACACACATTGGTTCTTGATTGACTTAGGTCATTACCATACTCATGATTTGGTAAATGAATTTATTGCACACACATTTGGTCTTAGAGAAATTATACAACATGTAGTGAGTTTTTTGATATCACTAGTATGTCTGAGTCTCTGCAAAATAGTCAGCTTTCCATATCAAAATCCATATCTTCTTCCATATCAATTTTCCATATCAAAATACATATATTATTCCATATCAACATCTATATATTTTTCCATATCAACATCCATATCATTACACGAGTCTTTCATCTCACATGCTACCATTATGGTACCCTTGATTAAACAAATATGTTATATATGGTCAAGAAAAATATAAACTCTAAATGATCATTAGAGAATTATTTCATTGGCATTTCATACACATTATCATTGCATTATTATCCATCACACATATACACATGCATTCACACAAAAGCATCCACAAAAAAAGTATAACATAAAATTAAAATCCATGTATATATATCACATGTACAATGAATATCCAAAGGCTATATACAATGAAGCACCAAGGCTCATATACAAAATATGCATCTCAACACTAGCTAATGCCTATAAGAGGACCCATGTGACCCTGATGGAGCTCTAGATCTAGAACCACTATTCCTAGACTCACTATGCCTAATAGACCTTGATATGGATGAAGAGGGTGGATCTGGAAGCCCTATGTGTGCTCCATAAATTGATCCTCCAAAACCTAGATATATCCATATTAGGCTTGAAGATGTCATACATCATGTCTCTGAAAATAGTCCCTCTCAAGTAGCTCTACCTGGAGCCTCACAATCTTATCCTCACCTCCACCTACAGCAACCTATACCTCTAACTCCATCCATAGCTGAGATATGTCTACATCTCGAGCCACTATCTCTAAATTTCGAGTTGCTATCTTTGCATCTTGTTCAAATACCATCTTCTCGAGCCTCGCCCAATCCTCCTCACTTCAACCTAGATGTCTCTTTGGAACTTCCTCCATATCATCATCATAATTTCCATCTCCATCACCTCCAATATTTGGAGCCTACTCTACTGCATCTCTTGTCTATCTCCCTTAATTGCTAGATCATAGGTATCATCAATGTTTAGGAGCCTCATATGCCTGCTCCTCCTTAGCCTCTACATCATCCTAATCCACTGCCAAACCTAGTACCCATGGTGGCTATGTAGTGAACCATGCATCATACTCTATGGTAGTCCCCACATCATCCACATTGGGGATATCCATCTCCTCATCATCCTCATAGGTCACCCTCCACACCTCAATACAAGGTAGACCCATCTCGTCATGATAACGCTTGTATAGCACTGGTACCTCAAGAACTCCCTATCATAGCCCAAACTATTGTAGCACCTATGAAAACTGGATGAGCTCCACCTCACTCTTGTGCCTCCCAACCACCCATCTAGCATATTGTATTCTTTGTAGTTGCTCCCTATCACCAGTCCAAGTAGCACCTTGTTAAGGTCTCCAAAGCATTTGAGTAGATGTCATTCCTACCCATAAATCCTTGCAATCCTGGCCAATACAGATAGGATGACTCAACTAGGCCTCCTCAACCACTCACCATCTCATAGCATAGGGTTGATCCCCATCCCATGCCTTAGTAGGCAAGCCCACAGGTCAAGCCATAGTAAAGTGCTCCCAACCCCAATATTGTAGTAGCACACCGCACCCTAGCCCCTTTTGCCTTTACCTCCTCACCTCATACAACTCCTAGTAAAATTGAGTTAGCAGAGTAGATGCCCATGCATACACCTGAGGCTCATTAATTATATCATATACCAACCTGATCATGTTCCAAGGAAACCGATAGCCAGTGTTGTTCAAGACCACTATATTTGCTAACACAAACATGACCAAGGTAGGTAATGCATCCAACTTTTTTTTTGCATACATCACCAAATACCTTATCCCTTCATCCTTCATGATCACATCCTACCATCCATATCCTAAGATATGGCTCATCTCATACCCCTTATTTTATCCAACCTCAACACATAACCCCTCCATTGGTACTTTGAGGATGCAATATACATCCTCAAGTATCACTGTCACCTCTCTAGAAGGGATCTAAAAATTTCTCCTATCTAGATTCCATATCTCTACTAAGGTAGAAAGATACCCCTCATCTGCCCTCATCACATAAATATTAGCTGCCTCATCCAATCCCACAATCTCTAGCCACTTCCACTACTCATCCCGTAGTGCCTTTCTCACCCTAGGTATGAGAGGTGAGAACTGATATTGAGCCTCCAATATCTTTAGTTGTAGCACAACATGTGTACAATGAACATACATTAATGTCACATGCATTGAATAATTTCAAAAAAAAAATTGCACAAGTGAAAACAAGAGTGCCAAGGGCACTTACCTCAGCCACATGCACCTCTACTCCTACCTCTGCATCTGCACCATTTATCACCATAGCTTTCATACCACTAAACTTCTTCACTCCACCTCACTTCCTCACTCACTCCTTCAGATGCAGCTTCTAAAATTCAAAAATACAAAGAATGAATATGAATTCACAAATGCAAAGAATGAAACATTGATCAGAGTTTACAGATTACCAACCCCTACAATGGAGATTCCCTTAGTATCTCAAATTATTTTTGAGGCATTTGAGAAGTGGGAATTAACTTTGTTGGACCTATAGATCCTCCAAGTGCAAATAATAAATATATACTTGTGTGCATATATTATGTTATAAAATGGGTAGAGGTAGAAGCTATGCCATGAGCACAAGCTGAACTTATCATAGATTTTCTCTATTAACACATTATGTTGCACTTTGGAGCATCTAGAGAACTATTTTCATATCAAGGAACTCAATTTCTCTCTAAATTAATAGAACATTTCACCACAATCTATCAAATAAAACATAGAAAGACTTCACTATATCATCCTCAAGCCAATGGACAAGTGGAAGTAACCAATCGAGAGCTTGAAAAGATAATAACTAAAATTGTGGCCACTAGTAGAACATATTGGACAAAAAGACTAAAATAAGTTGTAAGGTCCTATAACACAACCTAGAAGACTACCATTTTTTTAACACCTTATGAGATGGTTTATGATAAGCAAAATATCATGCCCATTGATTTTTAAATTGAGACTCTTTGCATAGTACAACTTAATATTTACTTGGATCGAGCACAAAGGGTTAGGTTGGAGAAGTTAAATATTTTTTATGAAAGAAGACTCGAGGCACTTCATAGAACCGAATTAACACAACAACAAAGGAATAAATGGCACGATAAACACATTGTACCTAGAATTTTTCAACCAGGAGATTGGGCTTTGCTATTTTCCTACTTCAATTATTTTTAGGGAAATTTAAGGACAAGATGACTTAGGCCCTATGAAATTATAGAGATATTCAAAAATGGTACAGTAAAACTTAAGCCTATTGATGAATCAACTAAAAAATTGATAGTTAATGGACATAGGCTTAAATTATATAAAAATTCACATTTTAAAGAAGAGTTCATGCACCATCTCAAGCAACAAACTGATTTGTAGTGTATATCTAAACTACAAATCACTACTATTTAATAAATACTTCTCTTTAACAAGCAATAAATACACAACCTATTAAATAAACGGTTGCTTTATATCTAATATATATACATATACATATACATAAAAATAAAAAATATTATGCTTCTTTTTGTTTCATAATGGAGTTCCAATGTTTGCAGCACCCTTACCTTATACTCTCATCTTATTTTTAGTCTCAATATTGTTTCACAAAGATCCTAAAAAGACATTTCTTTATTTTATATCAACTTGATACTTTTGTTTGCTAAATCAAAAACTAGGTGTTTTAAATTACTCAGCCACCACTAGTGTTTTGAAAAAAAAATAATTGAAAATCAAACAATATTTGGATGTTGTAAGTTATTCCTAGTCAATCAAGTTCCTCTTGGACTACGCACTTTATAATAAATAAAACATTATGAAGTTTGGAAAGACTAACCCATGAGTTACTATTGCCATAAGAGTGAATGGTTTCCCTTGCTTATCCAAATTATGCGCATGGTCTATAAAGCTAATTAATTGGAAAAAGGACAAGCTCCCCCTTCACCCTTGGAAAAAAAAAAGAGAAAAAAATCCCTTGCTCTCTCTCTAAACGAGCAAGTATCCCAAAAATTATCTTCTTGCTTCCTCTTAAAATGAGCAAGAATCCTAAAAAGCAATAAAAATCCCTTGCTTCCTCTCAAAATGGGCAAGTATCCCAAATAAAGTTAAATAAAAGAAGGGTGAAGAGTTTGAATTCTAGAATTCTTAGTATTTCAAAAACCAAGGGGTGATCCTCATTATAGCAATGGGTTGAATGAAACCCACTTGGAAATAAGGTATCCTTATGCAATAACACTAAGTCTGGACAAGACCTATGGACGCTTATAAGATAAGCTAGCTTGTTGGCATAAGTGATCATTGGTTTACTCAATTCCTACTCATGATGAGGAATGAACATTAACTGCACACACAGTTGGTCCTCGAGAGGCTTGAAAACATTAGGACACCCTTAGCATCATATTGATTTATGAGAAAAATAGATGAATTTGTTCAAAGTCTCTAGGATGTTTGAGTCTTTGTAAAACAACCCTAGAATTTTATAAGCAAGCAAGAGTCATGAGCTAATTCCTAATTACTATGGTTGATCCCATCCTACAAAAGTGTGGTTTGTATTTTCCAAGAACCCTAATATCTTGTTCAAATCATCCAAGCCTATGATAAAAGATCAATTTTATATATTGATGACTGATATTCATCCCACATGGAACTCCTTATGAAATTAGAAGAAGAAAATCTTCCAAATAAATAAATAATAAAATAAAATAATATATATATAAATGATAAAAATATATAAAAATAATAAGTAAATAAAATATATCTATATAATGATAATTTATATAATATATATATAATATATATAATAATACATCATATTATTTACCCTCATACCATTTAAAATAATATATATATATATATATATATATATATATATATATATTAACATTTTTAAATAAAATATTCCCCTCTATTTTGTTTTGGCTATATAGCCAAAATTATAGTTTGGGGGGAGATATAAGGTTAATACATTAAGTCCAAAATACAGTTTGGGGGGTGGAAAAAACTTTGCAATAAAATAAAATTTCCCTAATAATAATATAGTTTTCCATAGCAAATGTTTCGGTAGAAATTTTTCGTAGATTTCCATTTGAAAAATCCTAAGTAGTTTGGAGTAAAAATTAAATTTGAAGGAAGCATCATTTTGGCGGGAAAACCTAAAGTCTAAGCACTGGACATCAAATGAATTTTAAATTTGTTTTAATTTTAAAAGCTATACATTGGACTTCGAAAAATATTTTAAATCCGCCAAATGATGTGAACTATGCATTGGACCTGAAATTTTCTTAAAACCTGCCACAATCATAAAACCTCTTCGTCGGACTCCAAAACATTTTAAATTTACTTTGATAGGAATAAGTTAAAATAATAAATAATCATCATTTTAATTAAAATACGAAAAGGGGTGAGAGGACATTATTTTTGGCACGAATGACAATATTTATCCCCTACTGCAAAGTCTTGTCTACTATGCTTGGACAACATTAAAATCTAAGAGGAACCCACTTTGAAGTTCAAATATGGCTAGGTAATCGACATGTTGGGCACAAGGAAAGATGGTACGCTGCCACATCATGGCCACGCAAGCATTAAAATCCATGTTGTGTGGGTTAGAGAGATTGCGTATTAATCCAAACCTCGACCATAGGATTCATATAGTCTACGGGTAAAGCAATATGAAGGGGGTAAAAGACAAAACAACATAGTGAGGGTCAAACATAATAAATAAATTAAGAAATCTCTAAGCCATCAATTGAAATGCATCAATGGTGATGATGTACCACCACCATGATTCGATGATACAATCAATTTGTGTGGGTCAACACAGCGTAATATCTCCTCTGTTGGATTGGAAACAATCCAATGACAAGAACTTAATGGGTAATTAGAAGTTAATTTAGGGTGAAAAAACCCTAATCCGCCACCTTGTTTCCAATATTCACCATAGATGACGTAAATGGTTGAGGAATCTTTGTAGTTGCAGAAGAAAGATGAAGAATGAGTTGCAGGTTTTGAACAAAGCAGAGACTGGGGTAGAAGAAATAAATGATACTAGCTACAAGGTAAACTCTACCAAATTTTTAAGAATTTTGCTTAAAGGAAATGATTTGGGGTTTACAAAATTATTTTAGGAATTACATGTAGAAATCGAAAGGAACTTTCTTTAATTTTTTGTAAATGTATCTAGGAGCCATAGGAAAAGAAGGGAAGTCAAAAAATCTTCCTATAAATCTGTGTCTCTGAGGAAAATTTAGAAACCCTCTAAGAATTTCTACGAACGTATGAAAAAATATATAATAAAAAAAAAAATTCTAAATTCTTTTTTGAGGAATAAAATTTTAAAAGGTTCTCTGGTTTTCACTCATCAATTTGTAAATTTTCTCTCTTGAATATTTTATAAAAATATATAGAATCTCATGTTTCAAAAGAAGAATTCTTTTTTTTCAAAACACTCCTTAAAACTCCTAAAGTATTTTGAAATTTCTCTTGTTTTTCTTATACAAATATTTTTGAAGGGTTTTCATTTCAAAATTCCTCTAGCTTTTCTTCTATAGATATCTTAAAAGGTTTTTCAAAATTTCCTAAAATATTGAAACATTTCAAAATTTCTCTACAAATATCTCGAAAGGAATTTTCAAAATTCTATAAAATTCTTGAAACAATTCAAAGTTTTGTTTCGAAGTTTCTTTTGTTTTTCTCCTAAAAATAAACTTACATATATATCATTCTGCGAAAACCTCGAATGTTTCATAATATTTTTTTTTCTAAATATATATATATATATATATATATATATATATATATATATATATATATAATAAAATAAAAAATCTCTATTTTTTTAGGAAAAATAAAATATATCAGAAATTTCAAATATTTCATGATTTTTTTAGAAAATATATATTCCTAGTTCAATTTTTTTTAGAAAAATAAAACTACAATTATTTTATGATTTCCTTGTTGAAAAAAAAGAAAAGAAAAAAAGGAATTGAAATTCTATTTTTATATACAATGCATTCATTCTATTTTTTATGATGCAGGGTTCCTTCTATCGTGTCCTACTGCTAAACCTTACTTCCCTTAAATCTGCCATTATACCTAGAGCTACGTTTCATAAGAAAAGCGAACCCTCATCCATAGAAACCCAAAACCCAAGTGATGCAGTGAAGAAGTTGTTTCAGGATGCTCGATGGTGGAATGCCTTGACGAAACACCAAGGCCACGACCTAGGTATCATGAAATAGTTCATTCTGAACTGTGATCGCGCTTCTATGAAAACTCATGTCAGGAAATTCAAAGTAGAAATTTCTCCTAGTTTCTTAAATTTGTTAGAGACTAGCCAAATATACTTCAAATCTTCCTATAGGGGGGTGAATAAGTTGGTCAAAGTATTTGGGGAAGGGTGTTCAATCATCAAGGATAGGAAAGGTTCTATAAAGAGGGTAACTACCTCCTCTCTACCAATAAATTGGTAAGAGGTAATTACAATTTTTATAAAATTCTTTACCCTTGAGGGTAGGTTGTCTATCTACAGTGGATACCATATAAAGATGCTCCTAAATTTAAAATTTCCCAAGAATCAATATTGCATTATTAACTTACCTTGTTATTTGTTCAATTATTTAAAAGCCACCATCCATCAAGTGTAGCCAATAAATAAGTATGAGACCCCTACACTACATATTATATCCTATCATGGCTTAATCAAGTTATCAATCTTACACAAAGCTACTAAGAAAATATTTCATGTGATACCTTGGTTGAGGGGGCTAATGCTTCTCTGATAGTTGAACCTACTGAGTCTGAACCAGTTTAGAAATCTAAGTCTAATGACATAAGTTCAGAATAATATCTTCCTACTTGAAAGTGACCCACCACATCCAAATCAGCCACAACCTTTAAATCTTCCAAAAAATCAAAATATGAGAAATTTATTCCCAATTAGTCATCTCCTATAATAAAATCACCTCAAGAAACACCTAGGCACACTTTAGAGATAGGAGGTTCACCTCCAAATACACAGGAAGCGCAAAGTGAGTCTCACAGCAACAGATCCAAGGATGTAGAGCATGTAAAAACCATAACTATAGATATCCCAATAAATCCAGCATTAGGAAGGGCACAGGTACAAAATATAAAGGAAGAGAGAAATCTCCCAGCTAGACCACCGCCTATACGTGTCTCATCTCGTCTTAGGGCTAAAACTGGACTAGACATTCACAGGATTATTGGAAGATGATAGAGATAGAAAAATCAATTTATTCTTTTATATATTTGGCTCACAAACTTCATCATTAGTATTATTTTTATGACTTTCATAATATTTGAGTATATGTATATGCATGTATGTATGTGTGAATTGTTTCAATTTTTTTTTAAATGCAAACAAATAGTGCAGTTCTATAGTATTCTGACTATGAATAAATTGCTCTATCTCAAAGTAGATGCTGATTATTTTGAATATTCTATAATATGTTTTAGGATGTATGTGATGGAAAAATATGTACATGGTGTTGTGGATTAATATCAGTGGGTTATTGATTTATCAGACGAATTTTGAAAGGAATTCATTAATTTTACATGAAATATTTTTTGTTTCTGAAAAGGGGATTACAGTATTGTTAGTTTTCCTCAACAACTGATATGAATTCAAAAACTTTGATAATTTTTGGAAACAAATTTTTACCTATGTAAATTTGTTTGAAGTCTTAAAATTTTACTTTCAGCAGAATTGTTTTATTATCCTTTACAGCATTCAAAAAATAAGAATTGTATCTACATTATTGCAACATTCAGAAATATAATATTATTTTGTGAAATCAGACTATTCTATGAATTATCCATTCAGTTGAACTATTACAATTTTAAAATAATTGTTGTTTATAAAATTTAGTAAATCAGGAAAAGATACATATGGGTTTTGAATCTATGAACTTATATGCATGAGGACATGCATCATCTTCAATTTGGGGTAATGATGAGTGTCATAATGTTACAATATATGTATTTGATTTACTTACATTTTCCTTTGCAATTGAATGGATATAAATAATTTTTATTATTATTTTAATTTAATATTGTCATTTATGCATCATATTGATTAATGATTATAAAATTTATTTACGCGTATATTTTACATGAATTTTGTGCAAGTTACTATGTTTTTAGGTAAATGAATATGGAGCTGGATAAAATTTGTGGTTGTCAAACTACAACGAAGGCATACAAAGACTAGCTAGGTATATGGCATACCTATAAGGTTGTGGATAAAGTAAATACTGAGAGGTGTTACTGAAGCATATGCATAAAGGAGTGCTATGGAAGAGGTGAGTCAAGTTGACTAAATCCTATTACCACATCAAAATCCAGCACAAGCACATATTACACAATCACCCATTTGACTGTCAACATGGGAAAAAGAATATTTGGCATCTTTGATTTATTGATAAAATTTGTAAAATTATATTAAAGTTGAAAAGAATCCAAATTGTTAATTTATTTTGCCAACTCATATTCCCTTTCCTTGAGAAAAGGGAAAAATATTATTTTGTTATTCTTTACAATTAGAAGCTATTGGAGTGGTTGACACTTGGGCATGCGATGATTAATCTAAAGTTTCATTTTGTTATAAAGTTGTATTTGATTAGAATAAGTCATTAGCACGTGTATTTGTGTTGATTAGTCAAAGTTTCATCTTGTTACGAAATTATATTTATTTAGGAAATTGTTAGTACATAGTTAGGATTGAAGGTTAGGATTTAGATTTGATTAGTTGGAAAGAAATAGAGTATGTTACGAAAAAGACTTCTTTGAACATTATTGTATAAATTACAATAGGGAGGCCATTGAAAAGGTCCTTGATTTTCCTTGCTACTCTCTCTCTTCTCTATTGATTATTATGTAATGAAAGTTGAATAAGTTGCACTATAGTTGATTTCTCCAACAATGTACATGATCAAATTCCAACAATAAAATAGTATTATTTTTCTTCCATGACTCTTGCAATATTATTATGTTTTTTGTAATGATTTATTTTCATATGTAGTACCTTTATTTTCTTACAATTAATGAGTAATTAATAGTTAGAATAGGTTAGATGAAATAAGTAGTTATTGAAGTAAAATAGCGTAGAGGAGAAGAGAAATATACTGACCTTTTCAAAGGTAGGGCCCACTTCCAGAAGACCAGTCCCTACTCTCCCGCTCCTACAATAGAATAGGAGTAGATTAGTATAAAGTAGAATTAATAAGAAATTAATCTGCATAATTTTATTTCTAAAGTAAATAAGTAAATCATAATTAGCTACACATGGATCCACACACACTAGGTTAGATTTCATATCTATTAAATCAATTTCACATTGCATTTAAATATTTATTTTCTCTATAACCTGATATTAATAAAATGAACTAAGTAAACTGATTATTGTCTTGGAAAAATCTATACGGGGTTGTATGTTCTTTAAATCAATTGACATGGATTGATAATTAAATGATTAGCCCTCAAAGCTAGACATTTTTGGCACCATTTCTGGGGAGAGTAGTTCCATTACATTAATCTACAAGTTGTTGGACCACATAAGGAAGGAAGCTTACCTACATGTGGAGGGTGGCGCAAGTAGTGATCAATGCATGTGTAGGCCTATACGTGGAGGGTGGTGCAAGTAGTGATCAATGCACGTATAGAGTTATGTGTGGAGGGTGGTGCAAGCAGTGATCAATGCACACACACAACAAGCATCCTCCACCTTAGGTGGACCAGGTTCCAATTTTCTTAAAATTAGTTTTTATTATTTTCCTAGAATTTAGTCATTTATTTTCTAGCATTTACTTTCCAACATTTATTTTTCAAGCATTTACTTTTTAGCAATTTATTTTTTTGCAATTTCCTTTTTAGCAATTTATTTTCTTGCACAATGTGGTTGTTGCTAGTTTAAATCTAAGACTCTTTGGCCTGTAGAAACCCAATGTAGTATAGGAAGTAGGTGTGACTGAGTGACACAACCACAATGAAAACATCCCTTAGAAGTAAAACGGTAACAACAACACTTTTCCTTATTATACTGAGATCACCTGGCCAATCCGTTTGATTTCAGTTATAGTAAGATTTATTTTCCTTATTGTCTTGAGATCATCTAGCCAATCCATTTGATTTCAGCCACAGTAATATTTTCTTTAGAATAATTTTACTTTTCCTTATTATATTGAGATCACTTGGCCAATCCATTTGATTTCATTATAATAAGATTTGCTTTATTTTTCCCTTATTGATCTGAGATCACCTAGACAAACCGTTTGATTTAAATCAGTAAGACCTACTTTAAAGACAATTTTACTTTTTCTTATTATGCTAAAATTATCTGGCCAATCCATTTAGTTTTAGTATAGTAGGAACTATTTAGAAAATAAAACAACAAAACCAAAAACAAAACAAAACCAAAAATATAATATATAGAGAAGTATAAGTTGCTAGATGGTGGAGAATAGTAAATAGTATGCGTCCATTGACCTCAAAAAATTACTGATAGAGCAAGAAGTTAACCTTATTTTTGAAAAGCAACACCAAACATCTAGGGAAGAGTGGGAACACTTGTGCAAACATATTGATACCATAAAAGATAGATCAAATGAATTGAGTCAAATCCAGAGGATAAACATAGCTCAAATTCTAGGTCAAGACTATCACTCACCCTACCTTGAACTTATTAGGAGTTGTGAATTGTGGTTAGGGAATAGGAGAGCAACAGTATACTCGGTAACCTACCCATGGGATCAATATTTTGAAGATTCCCTTACCATTCATATTTTCCTAGTAAAAATAGAGGATAGAGAAGTAAACCTAGAATATAGCTAGATATATCATAGGGCCCCAAGAGTAGTACTCTTTAGAGAACTGTTTCAAGACTTGCATTACGAACTACAGTTAGAGAGACCTAATCTATTTGTAAAATAGGCTTTTATTATTCAATTGATTACTCTCGTAACAAAAGACTTTGGATTTAATGAAGAGCATTATATAAATCCCGAACAACTCGAACCTATCAATGATATTCATAGGTTATTTAGGGAGGATTAGAATTTTATTTCAAAATTTTATGCACAGACCTAGAGACTAAAAGGGTAGATTTATTAAAATTAGTAAACCAAAAGCAGATTTCCAAGAAAATCGTAGTAATAAATCTAAAACTTCTAAGTTAAAAGAAATCAAAACTACATCTTTAGATTCTAAAACAACTAAGAAAATTAAAATTTTAGAATAAGATCCCAAAATATATTTACTACCCAAACCAGATTTTGACGATCATATTGATCCCTCATCTATCTTTATCGTTCCTATACCTGGTCCAATTCTTCAAATTCTATATTCATTCATGGTTGATCAGGCTAGTGAATAAGGGGAAGTAAATAGAAACCAAGGGCAAAGAAAAATGGATCAAGGAGAAGTAGAAATTAAAATGGGGGTGGACAGATAAATATTTTTACCTTTCCAATTCCTTCTCATAAAGATAGGCTAACAAGAGAACCAAAACTAGTCTTTGTTGTTGTCTTGCCTAATTTCCATGGTAAACCACATGAGGATCCCGATGCCTTCCTTTTTGAATCTAAAGTGGTGTTCCAGGATTACTTTTACACCATGGATGAGCAAAAACTAAGACTATTCCCTTCTACACTTAAAGATGCAACCTTAAGATGGTTCATGGGTCTAGGGGAAAACATTTGCAACCGATGGGATGGAGAACAAGGATTAAAAGACATATTCCTTGAAATATACCAAGACTATTGTAGGGTTTGAGATAAGAAAGCAGAATTATTTCATATGAATCAAAAATATGATAAATCCCTTGAGGACTATCTCAGGAGATTTCGATTTGTGGGATCTAGAGTAAACATTGAGTTGGATGAGGAAGTTCAGAAATAAAATTTTCTAAAAGGGCTTAAGATATATTAGACATACTAAACCTTATAGTAAAGGGGGATATCCATCATATGTAATTAGGAGAGATCATAAATCTCTATAAAAATTACTCAAGGAATAAACCATTAAGAAGTAATAAATACCCATCATCAGGAGGAGTAACATGAGTTGAAATCGGTAATATGCTAGAAAATCTCAAAATTGATTTATTAAGCACATTGACATCATCCCTTGACCTCATGGATAAGAAACCAAAGGACCAAAACATTGAAGAGATATATTGTCATAGATGCAAAAATAAATATAATCTAAGGGAATGTCCTTTGAATGTTACAAATATTTCTAATATTTATGCTTGTTGCAAGATCTATGACAAAAACCATAATACTAAAAATTACAAATATATCTCAATTTTTAAAACCACCATCAAAGATCCTGAGGTCAAAGAGGCATAAGATGTCTACTTTATAGCTCAAAGAAGGAATGGTCCATTTAACGGTTCACCCAACTATTCAAACTCTAACTATTATAACCAACAAAGACCCAATTATTGGTCAAATACTCCAATTTGGTCAAATTGAAATCATTATAATCAAGATTGGAATATGCCTCCTTGGACACAATTCATGCCCAATTCATATGGAAATTCACCTCCATGGATGGCAGGCCAAAATCAAAATGCATCTATTTGGAATGGCTAATACAATTAGATAGGACCTAGCTGGTCTCAAGAATAGCCCCAACAACAAAACTTTCAAAATCAATTTAGGGGGCAAGTACCTCAAAACCAACCTCAAAATAGACTCCTTCCACCTCCAAACAACTATCCCCCTACACAACCGCCTTTACCGGCTCAACCAGTACCTAATCCCAATAATAATAAAAACACTCAATGGATCTATGAAACAAATGAGGCATGTTCAATATCTATAATTCCTTGTCAAAAATATCAATTAAGATCTGGAAAAGTATTGGAAAATCATAGAGCAACCCTCACAGAACTTAGAGAACCTACTAAAAACTTGAGCAAAGAAAAAGTACAAGATGATAAATGTGAGGAAGGAATAGAAATTCCCCTAGAAGAAGTGTTGGATCAATAGAAAGAAGTTCAAATATCCCAAAAATAAATAAGAGCTCAATTTCCTGAAAGACTGGCTATACTTAAAGAACCATCTAAACTAGCTTTTGATTTTCTTCAAGAATTGGAAAATATATCTATTATAATTCCTCTTTTACAAGCTATTAAAGACATTCCCATATACTTAAAATTGGTAAAAAGTATAACAATTTCACAAAAGAGAAAGAGGAATGAACCTAGAACTATTCAAGTTATTGGACAACTATCTAAAATCATGACTAGTGAGAAATTGTTACCAAAGTATACAGACCTTGGAATACCTATACTCACAATTCATATTTTTAGTACAACCTTGCATAATGTCTTATTAGACTTAGGGTCTGCCATAAATGTCATGACAAAGGAAATAGTAGAATATTTAGGGGTACACATGATTCAGCCAACCTCTATAGTGTTTCAACTTGCAGATAGATCTACCATTAAACCAGAAGGGAAACTAGAAGTCATTATAGTTTTCATAATCTCATGGGAATACCCTATAGACTTTATAGTCTTACATCTAAAGATAAAGTTAGGGGGATACCCCTTGATATTGGGAAGACCATGGCTTGCAATAGCTGATGCTTATATTAGCTGTAGATCTGGGAATATGACTATTTCAAATGGTAAGTTTACTAAAAATATCAGCTTTTTTCCTGAATCAATAAAAGATAATGATTTTTCAAACCAATTGTGGTATAATTCTCATGAAGACTTAGATGATCTACAAAATTTATCAATCAATATGCTAGAGAATGTTTTCAACAAAAAATTGAAGGGCTCTCAGCTTCACTTCTTGATGAGGAACAAGGTGCTAATGAAGTTACCATGACTAATAGTGAAGCAAGCACAAGTTACCCTCATCTGATGGCCCATTACAATTATCAAATAAATACTCTTAAACGTTAAATAATGAGTATAGATAGTAATTATAAACAAACAAAAATTACATATGGAAAAGCTTTAAATATAAGCAATGAGCTTACAAAAATTGAGGAATCACAACTGATAGAAGTATTAAAAAACATTGGACAACATTTGTATGGAATTATGAGGACATGAAGGGGATACATCTGAGTATTTGTACTTGAGTATTTACAAAATGGGTAGAGGTAGAAGCTATGCCATGAGCACAAGCTGAACCTATCGCCAATTTTCTCTATTCACACATTATGTTGCACTTTGGAGCACCTAGTGAACTATTTTCGGATCAAGGAACTTAATTTCTCTCTAAATTAATAGCACATTTCACATAATCTATGAAATAAAACACAGAAAGACTTCACCATATTGTCCTCAAGCCAATAGACGGGTGGAAGTAACCAATCAAGAGCTTGAAAAGATAATAACAAAAATTGTGGCCACTAGTAGAACATATTGGGTAGAAATACTAAAAGAAGTTGTATGGTCCTATAACACAACCTGTAAGACTACCACTGGTTTAACACCTTATGAGATGATTTATAGTAATCAAGCCATCATGCCCATCGAGTTTAAAATTAAGACTCTTTGCACAGCAGTACAACTCGACATGAACTTGGATCGAGCACAAAGGGATAGGTTGGAGAAGTTAAATATTCTTGAATGAAAGGAGACTTGAGGCACTTCATAAAACTGAATTAACACAACAACAAAGGAAGAAATGGTACGATAAACACATTGTACCTAGAATGTTTCAACAAGGATACTGGGCTTTGCTATTTGACCCATGCTTCAATGATTTTTAGGGAAATTTAAGGACAATATGGCTTGGGCCCTATGAAATTAAAGAGATATTCAAAAATGGTACAATAAAACTCAATCCTATTGATGACTCAACCAAAAAATTGCTAGTTAATGGACATAGGCTTAAATTCATCTTCTTGCTTCCCCTTAAAATGAGCAAGAATCCCAAAAATCAATAAAAATCCCTTGCTTCCTCTCAAAATGAGCAACTATACCAAATAAAATAAAATAAAATAAGGGTGAAGAGTTTGAATCCCAAGAATTCTTAGTATTTCAAAAACCCTCATTATAGCAATGGGTTGAATAAAACCCACATGGAAATAAGGTATCCTTACGCAATAGCACTAATTATAGACAAGACCTATGGATGCTTATAAGATAAGCTAGCTTGTTGGCATAAGTGACCATTGGTTTACTCAATCCCTACTCATGATGAAGAATGAATATTCATTGCACACATAGTTGGTCCTCGAGAGGCTTGAAAACATTAGGACACCCTTAGCATCATACTGATTTGTGAGACAAATAGATGAATTTGTTCGAAGTCTCTAAAATGTTTGAGTCTTTGTAAAACAACCCTAGAATGTTGTAAGCAAGCAAGAGTCATGAGCTAATTCCTAAGTACTATGGTTTATCCCATCCTACAAAAGTGTGGTTTGTATTTTCCAAGAACCCTAATATCTTGTTAAAATCATCCAAGCCTATGATAAAAGATCCATTTTATATATTGATGACTGATATTCATCCCACATGGAACTCCTTATGAAATTAGAAGAAGAAAATATTCCAAATAAATAAATAAATAAATAAATAAAATAATATATATATAAATGATAAAAATATATAAAAATAATAAGTAAATAAAATATATCTATATAATGATAATTTATATAATATATAATATATAATATCTATAATAATACATCAATATATATTTACCCCCATACCATTTAAAATAATATATATATAAATTCCCTATAAATATTAACATTTTAAAATAAAATATTCCCCTCTATTTTATTTTGGCTATATAGCCAAAATTACAGTTTGGGGGGAGATATAAGGTTAATACATTAAGTCCATAATACAGTTTGGGGGCTAGAAAAACTTTGCAATAAAATAAAATTTCCTTAATAATAATATAGTTTTTCGTAGCAAATGTTTCGGTAGCAAGCTTTTCGTAGATTTGCATTTGAAAAATCCTAAGTATTTTGGAGGGAAAATTAAATTTGAAGTAAGCGTCGTTTTGGTGGGAAAACCTAAAGTCTAAGCACTGGACATAAAATGAAATTTAAATTTATTTTAAGTTAAAAATCTATACATAGGACTTTGAAAAAGATTTTAAATTTGCCAAATGATGTGAACTATGCATTGGACCTAAAACTTTCTTAAAACCTGCCACAATCATAAAACCTTTCCATCGAACTCCAAAACGTTTAAAATTTAATTTGATAGGAATAAGTTAAAATAATAATAATCATTGTTTTAATTAAAATACGAAAAAGGGTGAGAGGACATTATTTTTGGAACGAATGACAATATTTATTCCGTACTACAAAATCTTGTCTACTTTACTTGGACAATGTTAAAATCTAAGAGGAACCCACTTTTAAGTTTGAATATGGCCAGGTAATCGACGTGTTGGGCACAAGGAAAGATGTTACGTCACCATGTCATGGCCACACGGGCATTAAAAGCCATATCACGTGGGTTAGAGCGATCACATATTAATCAAAACCTCAACCATAGGATTCATATAGTCTGCGGGTAAAGCAATACGAAGGGGGTAAAATATAAAATAATGCAGTGAGGGTCAAACCTAAGAAATAAATTAAAAACACTCTGAGCTATTGATTGAAAGGCATCAACGATGATGATGTGTCACCACCATGATTTTATGATGCAATCGATGCGCTATGGCATGCAGAGTGGAAAATCTCTAACACTGCTCTCCACCATCGATTAAAATCAATGATGGAGGTTTAATCACAAATTAAAACCTAGGGTAAAAATCCTAGATGCCATGTTAAGGTTGCAGAGCAACTTAATGGAGGAAAATGATGCCATGTCAAGGTTAAACACCAATGCAACATGGTAAAAAATTGATGATGCGATAAGGAAATCAATTTATGGCAATGACATGTGGACCCCCCATTCATCAAATCAACGATAAGTAAACCTGCATCAAATAAACCAAGGTATGGTGAAAAAGTAAGGCACCTTGATCGAATTCATCGTACCTATGCAACTTATACCAAGCCAAGCCACAGATAAAAATCTCAACCATTGGATAGCAAAGTAATCCAGGGTTGGAAACTCAATGCATGTCGATGATACCGCATGTGTGGAAGGGTCAACATTGGTGTAAGATCTCCTTTGTTGGATTGGAAAAATTCCAACAATAGGAACTTAATGGGCAATTAGAAGTTAATTTAGGGTGAAAAAATCCTAATCCACCACCTTTTGCGCAATATTCACCTTAAACAATGTGGACGGTTGAGGAAGCTCCACAGATGCAGAAGAACGATGAATCTCGAGTTGTAGAAAATGAACAAAATAGAGACCGAGGTAGAAGCAAGAAATGATACCAGCTGCAAGGTAAACTCTGCCAAATTTTTAAGAATTTCACTTAAAGGAAACAATTTGGGGTTTACAAAATTGTTTTAGGAATTGCATGTAGAAATTGAAGGGAACTTTATTTAATTGTCTGTAAATGTATTTAGGAGCCATAAGAAATAAGGGAAGTCAAAAACCCTTCCTGTAAATCTGTGTCTTGAGGAAAATTCAGAAAATCTCTAATAATTTCTGTGAACGTATGAAAAAAAATATAATAAAAAATTTATTTCGAAATTCTTTTTGAGGCATGAAATTTTAAAAGGTTCTCTAGTTTTCACTCAACAATTTGTGAATTTTCTCTCTTGAATATTTTCTAAAAATATATAGGATCTCATGTTTCGAAAGAAGAATTCGTTTTGTTCCAAACTCTCCTTAAAACTCCTGAAGTATTTCGAAATTTCCCTTGTTTTTCTTCTGCAAATATTTTTAAAGGGTTTTCATTTCAAAATTCCTTTGGCTTTTCTTATGCAGATATTTTAAAAGGTTTTTCAAAATTCCCTAAAATCTTGAAACATTTTGAAATTTCTCTACAAATATCTTGAAAAGGTTTTTCAAAATTCTATAAAATTCCTGAAACAATTCGAAGTTTTATTTCGAAGTTTCTTATTTTTTCTCCTAAAAAGAAACTTACATATATATCATTCTGCAAAAACCTCAAATGTTTCATAATATTTTTTTTCTAAAAAAATATATCTATAAAATTGAAAGAAAAATCTATTTTTTTAAGAAAAATAAAATATATCAGAAATTTTGAATATTTCATGATTTTTTCTAGCAAATATATATACTTATTTCAAATTTTTTTAGGAAAAAAAAAATTGCAATTATTTTATGAATTCCTTAGGAAAATTCAGAAACCCTCTAAGAATTTCTGCAAACGTATGAAAAAAATATATAATAAAAAATTTGTTTCTAAATTCTTTTTTGAGGCATGAAATTTTAAAAGGTTCTCTAGTTTTCACGTAGCAATTTGTGAGTTTTCTCTTGAATCTTTTCTAAAAATATATAGAATCTCATGATTCGAAAGAAGAATTCGTTTTGTTCCAAATTCTCCTTAAAACTCCTAAAGTATTTCGAAATTTCCCTTGTTTTTCTTCTACAAATATTTTTAAAGTGTTTTCATTTCAAAATTCCTCTAGTTTTTCTTCTACAGATATTTTAAAAGGTTTTCAAAATTCCCTAAAATCTTGAAACATTTTGAAATTTCTCAGCAAATATCTTGAAAAGGTTTTTCAAAATTCTATAAAATTCCTGAAACAATTCGAAGTTTCTTTTTTTTTTCTCTTAAAAAGAAACTTACATATATATCATTCTGCAGAAACCTCAAATGTTTCATAATATTTTTTTTTCTAAAAAAATATATCTATAAAATTGAAAAAAATATCTATTTTTTTAAGAAAAATAAAATATATCAGAAATTTTGAATATTTCATGATTTTTTCTAGAAAATATATATACTTATTTCAAATTTTTTTAGGAAAATAAAACTGCAATTATTTTATGATTTCATTATTAAAAAAAGAAAAAAAAAATAATTGAAATTATGTTTTTATATACAATGCATTCATTCTATTTTTTATGATGCAGGGTTCCTTCTACTGTGCCCTACTGCTAAACCTTGTTTCCATTAAATCTCTCATCATACCTAGAGCTATGTTTCATAAGAAAATAAAACCCTCATCCATCATAACCCAAAACCCAAGTGATGCAGTGAAGAAGTTGTTTCAGGATGCCCGATGGTGGAATGCCTTGACGAAATACCAAGGCCATGACCCAGGTTTCGTGAAACAATTCATTGTAAACTATGACCATGCTTCTATGAAAACTCATGTCAAGGATTTTTTTTTTTTTTTAATTTACATGGTGGAATCGATAGCCGCCACGAATCCGAGGCAAGTTGTCCAGCTTTTATGGCCGCCACAGTATTCTGCGTTGTCCACCCTAGAAGTCACCACATAGATCTTAGCGTAATCTGCCCCTATAACCACCATGCCACAATCATTTTAAACCTTTTACGTCGTTGAAAGCACCAAGAAAGGGACAAGCGTTCAGTCCGGCAAGACCCGACATGTTCAAGAATTCAAAGTAGAAATTTATCCTTGTTTAATTGCAAAAGTCTTAAATTTGTTAGATACGGGCCAAAGATACTTCAAATCTTCCTATAGGGGGTGAATAATTTGGTCAAAATATTTGGGTAAGGGTGTTCAATCATCAAGGATAGAAAATGCTGGATAAAGGGGATAACTACATCCACTCTGCCAATAAAATGGCAGGAGGTAATTACAATTATTATGAAATTCTTTACTTGAGGGTAGGCTATCTATCTGCGGTGGATACCGTATAAAAATGTGCCTAAATTTAAAATTTCCCAAGAAGTAAGACTGCATAATTAACTTGCCTTATTATTTGTTCAATTCTTTGGAAGCCACCATCCATCGAATGCAACCAATAAATGAGTATGAAACCCCTACACTACATCTTATCTTGTATCATGGCTTAATCAAGTTATTAGTCTTACACTAAGCTACTAAGAAAAATATTTCGTGGGATACCTTTGTCGAGGGGGCTAATGCTTCTTTGATAGTTGAAACTAGTGAGTCTAAACTAGTTTATAAATATGAATCTAATGATATAAGTTTAGAAGAATATTTTCATGCTCGAAAGTGACCCACCACCTCCAAATTGGCCACAACCTCTAAATCTACTAGAAAATCAAAATATGAGAAATGTGTTCCTAGTGAGTCATATCCTATAAAAAAATCACCTCAAGAAACACTTAGGCCCACTTTACACTCACCTGTTATAGGGTCATCCAATGATATTGAATTTCTTAAAATGCAGCAGACTTTGTTGCATATCAAAATGGATCGACTTACAACACTGGTTGAAAAAACATTCTTCAATGATGACCAAATCCCTTGTCATCCAAAGTGAAATCCTTAGAAAATTGATGGAGAAAAATGTGGCAAAAATAACTGATTCAATCATTGCACCGGTGACTATCAGTCCATCTTCTTAGAAGAGTGGTACAGTTGGCAAGAGACCATAGAAGTCGGTTAACTTTACCAATATTATTGACTTCTACAAATTTCTATAGGAGGACATCTCAGTGGCACAATCCAAACGACCTCAACCAAGTCAACCATCAAATTTGGAATCATCCAAAGATATAGGGATATGGCCAAAAAATTTAGCACTTAAGGTACGTATGCCCATCAATATTGATAAAATTATCAATTGAGCTACAGAGATAATAGGTCCACCTCTAAATATACAAGAAGTGTAGAGCGTCTCAGAGCAGCGGATCTAGGGATGTAGAACATGTCAAAACTATAATTGTAGATATAACAATAGATTTAGCATCAATAAGGGCATAGGTACAAAAGGTAAAGGAAGAGAGAAATATCCCATACAGATCACCACCTATATGGGTCTCATCTTGTCTTAGGGCTAAAACTGGTCTAGACATTCACAAGATTATTGGAAGATGACATGGACATAAAAATAAATTTATTCTTTTATATATTTGGCTCACAAACTTCATCATCAATATTATTTTTATGACTTTCATAATATTTGGGTATATGTATATGTATGTATGTATGTGTGAATTGTTTTAGACATTTTTTTTTTGAAATGCAAACAAATAGTATAGTTCTACAATATTCTGATTATGCATGAATTGCTCTTTCTCAAAGTAGATGATTATTTTGAATATTTTACAATGCATTTTTAGGATGCATGTGATGGAAAAATATGTACATAATATTGTGGATTAATCGATTCTGGATAGAGGGATTACAGTATTGTTATTTTTGCTCAACAACTGATATGAATTCAAAAACTATGATAATTTTCAGAAATAGATTTATGTTTGTGCAAAGTTGTTTGAAGTCTTAAAATTTTATTTTTAGCAGAACTATTTTATTATCCATTAAAACATTCAGAAAACAAGAGTTGTATTTATATTATTGTAGCATTCAGAAAGATAAAAATATTTTGTGAAGTCAGACTATTCTGTGAATTATCCATTCAGTTGAACTATTACAATTTTAAAATGATTGTTGTTAATAAAATTTAGTAATTCAGGAAAATATACATATGGGTTTTGAATCTATGAACTTATATGCATGAGTACATGCATCATATTCACTTTGGGGGAATGATGAGTGTTGTAATGTTACAATATATGTATCTGATTTACTTATATTTTCCTTTGCAATTGAATGGATATAAATGATTTTTATTATTATTTCATTTTAATACTATCATTTTTTATGATTTAAAATTTTTATTTGAAACAGGTTTTGATAGGCTCCCAAAACCTGATTACATCAATAGCAAAAGTGTTAAAAAAAAACAAAGCGAGAAGTAAAAAGGGGGAATGCAGTCCCATAATAAGGAAGATAAAAAGGAACAAAAAAAGAGAGGATGGGCAAAACATGAGGATGCCTTGAGACAAACAATAGATCATGCACAAAGAAGGCATTAAGCCTCCTCTTTAGCTTCAACATCTTTGTCCTTAGGCTCTTTATTTATCTCATCCTCACCTTCATCCTCAGTGTTATCAGGAGCTAAGGAGGAACAAAATAGAAAATATTACAGTTGATTAATCAAGCATCATTACAAGTTATCACAAATTTGTCTTGATCCACAATATCAATGATTTCTTGCAGCATGCCACTTGTCCAAGTCATTAGACTCGTGGAGTTGACACCATAATTAGCTAATTTTTTAGTAGCCTTATTGCTTTCTCTGCATGTGTACTAGGAAATAATATCTTGTTGAATTTGACTCAAAATTCTAGCTTTCTCAATGCAGTCCTTAACCCTCCATGAAGTATTTTTGTTGTTCTTTAGGTATTTGATTGTGTTGAGTGAGTCTTCCTCAACCGTGAGCCTACTTGGTTGATTCATTGCGAGGAATAATCCTCTCCACATGGATTTGGCTTCAAAAATCTAGTTTGTCTGAATCCCCAAGTGTTCCGCATAGGCAAGAATGACACTTCCTTTATGATCTCTGAGGATACCTCCAGCACTTGCTTTTCCAGGGTTACCCTTGGATGCACAGTCAAAGTTCAATTTAATCCATTTTATAGGGTGAGGTATCCATTTGGAGTGGGCTCTTAAATTGGAGGAATGCTTAATTTAATTTTCTACAATAGGAATATTCAGGGAGCGTCTCAAGGAAGTCTCAAAGTTGGAGGCCGGATGAGTGGAGAGAGGAATGAGAGTAGCATTTTTAGTGGTAAAGGATAGGATTTTATTAGTGATAAGGTCAGGATTCATCTTCTTGTTAGAGAATATTCTACGATTTCTTTCTAGCCATATTTACCACAAAAAATGATGAAGATAAGTTTACCAAAGGAACTTGAGATAGGTATTGTGGAAAGGATTAGTCCATTGAAGGAAGAGCTCAACAATGTAACAAGGCCTAGCCCAGAGAATGTGGAAGGTTTGAAGGATCTTGTTAAGGATGGAGGAGAAAAAAGGGTATGAAAGGAAAAGGTGGTGAGGGGACTCCCAATCAACCAGACAAAGAAAACACCTATTGGGGAAAACCATACCTCTTTTGAGCAAGTTATTTATGGTGAAGATCTTCTCTTGGATGGCAACCCAAGCAAAAAAGGATATTTTTGGAATGAGGAATCGAGGCCAAACAAGATGGCAAGGGAATAAAGGTTCCTCATGAGTCAAGAGAAAAATATAGGTAGATTTAATAGAGAACTTCCCACTTTAAATGAATTCCCAAAATAGCTTACTGCTACCTGAGGGAATGATAATGGAGTTCAGAAGGAAATGCAATTCTTTAGACTCTTCTGGGTGGGTGATGCTTCTGATGGATTTCAAGCTCTTCTTGTTGTTGTAAGAGCTTAGAAATTCAAATATTTTTTGTGTTATCAGTGAGAAATTTTAGGATTTCTAGATTAGGATCATTTATGAAAGGTTCTCCTTTAATCCACTTATCATTCTAGAAATCTATCCTGTGACCATCTCCTAATCTCCACCGCATACCTTTTTTCACTAGAAATCTAGTGTTCATTATTGACTTCTAGTATTCATTATTGGAATACCTTTTTAATACTATAATTTATGCATCATATTTATTAATGATTATAAAAGTTATTTACACGTATATTTTACATGAATTTTGTGCAAGTTACTATGTTGTTAGGTAAATGAATATGGAGCTAGATAAAATTCATGGTTGCCAAACTAGAAGGTAGGTGTACAAAGACTAGCTGAGCATATGGCACACCTATAGGGTTGTGGATGAAGTATTATTGAGAGGTTTTACTGAAACATCTATAGAAATAAGTGTTATGGAAGAGTTGAGTCAAAGTTGACTAGATATTATTGCCACGTCAAAATACAACATGAGCACATCTTACACAATCACCCATTTGACTGTCAATGTGGATAAAAGAATATTTGGCATTTTTGATTTATTGATAAAATTTGTAAAGTTATATTAAAGTTGGAAAGAATCCAAATTGTTGATTTATTTCGCCAACTCATATTCTCTTTCCTTGAGAATAGGGCAAAATATTATTTTGTTATTCCTTAAAATTAGAAGTTGTTAGAGTGGTTGCCACTTGGGCACATGATGATTAGTCTAAAGTCTCATTTTTTTATAAAGTTGTATTTGATTAGAATAAGTCATTCGAACATATGTTTGTGATGATTAGTCAAATTTTCATATTGTTAAGAAATTATATTTATTTAGGAAATTGTTAGTACGTAGTTAGGATTGAGAGTTAGGATTTAGATTTGATTAGTTGGAAGAAATAGAGTATGTTATAGAAAAGACTTCTTTGAACACCTATTGTATAAGTTACAATAGGGAGGCCATTAAAAAGGTCCTCGCTTTTCCTCACCACTCCCTCTCTCTCTTCTCTATTGATTATTCTGTAATGAAAGTTGAATAATTCACACTATAGTTGATTTCTCTAGCAGTGTACACGATCAAATTCTAGCAATAAAATAGTATTATTTTTATATTTTCTCCTGCAATATTATTTTGTTTTTTGTAATGATTTATTTTTGTCTATTGTACCTTTATTTTCCTGCAATTAATGAGTAATTAATAGTTAGAATAGGTTATATGAAATAAGAAGTTACTGAAGTAAAATAGCATAGAGGAGAAGAGAATATACTAACCTTTTTGAAGGTAGGGTCCACTTCCAGAAGACCAGTCCCTACTCTTCTGCTCCTACAATAGAATAGGAGTAGATTGGTATAAAGTAGAATTAATAAGAAATTTATTTGCATTATTTTATTTCTAAATTAAATAGGTAAATCATAATTAGTTGCACGTGGATCGACACACACAAGGTTAGATTTCATATCTATTAAATCAAATTTCACATTGCATTTTAAATATTTATTTTTTTTGTAACCTGATATTAAGGAAATGAACTAAGTAAATTGATTATTGTCTTGGAAAAATCTATACGGAGTTATCTGTTCTTTAAATCGAATTGACCTGGATTGAAATTAAATGATTAACCCTCAAAGCTACACAATCCCTTTAGTCCTTAATGTTTAAGTTTTCTCTTCATATTTGAGAATCTTAAGTACCCTAGAATTTTAATCCCTTGCCCTAGCCACATCACCATCACTTTCATCGTTCATCGTCCTCCAACACATCATCCATTTTAGCCATCACCAAACCCTTGCAAAACCAGATCTGGTTTTGCAGCACTTCCCTTAGCCCTCAAATTGTCCCAAAGCCAGTTGAGCACCTCTAGGAATTTTTGGAACTCTCTAGTGCATCCACAGCCTTCACAGAATACCTTTGGGTATCTCAAATAGCAGATCTACAGTCCTACGATCCTCGAGCACCATCCAGGCATCCTTACAATCAAAAACAAAAGCAGAGATAAAAATTAGCATGTTGACAAGGTAAGAATATTCTATGCATTTTAGTCACATTCCTGCATTTTTTTCTTTTAGTTACATTCAAAAGCATCTAGTTTTAATTGTTTTACATTTTTAAGTGCCTCACATATTGGAGCTCTCACATGTGCTTCTAATCTCTTTTTATTATTGTCTCTATTTGCAGGTATAGGAATCATCTACCTATAAGTTGTTGAATCTAGGGTGGTCCTATAGGGATGCACAAGCCCACCTGTAACTCTTATTTGGATCGAAGACAAGCAAGAAGACACCAACTATTCATTGCACTAGGGTTTTTAAACCCTAGCATCTTGTAAATTTGTATCAAAAGCATTGTAAAAACCCCATATAGGGGAACATTCATTGTACAATCAGGATAGCTACCCACATAAATAAATTCTTAATCATTTTTTACAATATTGTGTTGTTATTGTGCTCTTTGTTACTTTTATCCATTACTTTGGTGTTAGTTTTTTAATTTACATTTTACCTAAATGAGTACTACCCGATAGGGGTGTGGTGTGTGCAAAAGATGTATGAGCAAAGCAAAGCATGATAAAAAGCAGTGTGAGTGTGTGCATGTGTTAGAAGAAGTCAAAAGAAAGCAAGAGAAGCAAGAAGATAGTGTGTGTGCATCCCTAGTGAAATTTCAAGAGCTAAGAGGTGTGCATAAGATAGTCAGTGGTTGTATGAATACCATAAATGATATTCACATGGTATCTACCCTATCTCACAAGGACCACTTAACACTCAAAATACCAATAGGTGTGAAAATAGAAGAATGAATGTATATCCTTTGTCTTGGGGAGGATAAGAAATGATTAAAACTTTCAAGGACAAAGGGCATACAAGAGAAGAATAACTATATCCCTTGACTTGGAGAGAAACTGATTGATCATTTTAAACTTTCAAGGTCAAGGAATATAAGAGAAGAAAAAGAAGAAGAAATGGATGAAATGCAAAGATGAAAATGTATGGAGATGGGCCCTAGGTTGGGGATTTTCTAGGCATCAGAGCCCTAGTGTGAGTGCAATGCATGTGAGCTATGACCTAACTAGGTGTCATCACTTGCCATTGTCATAAAATCCCCAAGAATCTATATGATCAAGCAATCATGCAAATATGAGCAAGTAACAATGCAATTATATGACAAGGAAAATGCAAGTGGAACATAAAATGCTAGGAAAACCATGCAAATTATGATAGGTAATCATGCAGTATGAACAAGAAAACCAAATGCAATATGAAAGCTAATCTAAATGCAATATGGAAAATAGAGTGCCAAGTTATGCATAGTATCTCTTTAGATGCATTATGTTCATTGGTTATTTAAGTTCTTTACCATCCAAAGAAGCTAAATGATAGGCCCCTAAACCAAACTTGGTTGTTATGACAAAGGGGCCTAACCAATTGGGCTAAAACTTACCTTTAAGATCTGAATGAGCATTGGTGTTCTTTTGGTTTTCCTTGAGGACAAGGTCCCCAACCTCAAAATAATGATTGTAAAATCTCTTGGAATAAGATCGCTTGAGCCTATTATGATAGGCTCACAATATGCTCTAAGGCATGAATGCACTTTTCATCCAATAACTCCAATTGGTGCAAATGATCAAAGTGATACTCATCATCGATCGAGGCATCTTGCAACAAGATGCACAATGAAGGAACCTCTAACTCGAATGGAAAGACTACCTCAATCCCATAGACCAAGACATACAGAGAAGCACCTGTAGGAGTTTGCACACTAGTACGATAGGCCCACAAGGTTAGATAAAGCTGGATATGCTAGTCATGATCGGTCTTACTAACCAAATTTTTGAGGATTTTGATCAAAGACTTATTGGATGCTTCGACTTGTTTGTTACCCTAAGGGTAATATGGAGTTGACCACCTATGCTGAATCTTGTACTTAGCACAAATTTTATGGATATCCTTATTCTTGAAAGGAGTGTCATTATCAAAAATAATCATCAAAGGAATCCCAAACCTATAGAGGATCTAGTTAAAGATGAACTTGGAAACTTGAGCTCTAGTCACCATGGCCAAGGGTATGGCTTCGACCCATTTAGTGAAGTACTCTATCATTATTATGATAAAATTATGACCATAAAATGACATGGGGTTAATCTTCCTAATGATGTCCAATCCCCACATGGAAAATGGCCAAGGGGAAGAAATAACCTGAAGGTGTTGAGAAGGAGCATGGATAAGGTTGTCATGGCATTGACACTTGTCACAACATCGAACATGGTCACATGCATATTTCTCCATGGAAGGCCAATAGTACCCCATCTGAAGGAGCTTTTTGGTAATAGCATTGTCACTGAAATGGCCTCCACATGAACCTTCATGAGCCTCACTAAGAGCTAGTTGGGCTTCATCGAAGTTAAGGCATCACAAGAGGATGCCTTCAAAAGAACATCGATACAAAGTATTACCAATTATAATGAATTGGCATGCTCTTTTGCACAAAATCTTATGTTGGTTGTGATCTAAACCATTAGGAATCGAACCATCCTTAAGGAAATTAAATATGTCAGTATACCATGGTTCAGATGGGGAAGCTTCGATGGTCAAAACATCTAATAAAACAAGACAAGAACTAAGCGATGTAGGCTCTCAGAGTTATCTAATGATAATCGATGCTTGATCATATTCCAACTCCAAAGGAAACAAGGATGCAGTAGTGGCCATGGCATCCACATGGTGGTTAGAGGATCTAGGGATAGACTCTATGGTTACTTGATCGAACATGAACAAAATCTTGGTGACAATCTCTTTGTAAGGTTTTAGCTTATCATCTCAAGTTTGATAAACATTATTAATCTGATTCACCACAAGTTGAGAGTCACCAAAGATTGAAAGAACTCTAACCTTCAAGGCTAAGGCTGCTCTAAGACCAAGGATCAAAGCTTCATACTCTGTAGTATTGTTTATGCAAGAGAAGCAAAGCTTGAAGGACAAGGGGATGAGATATTTTTGTGGGGTAACTAGAATGACTCTAACACTAGTACCCTTCATGCATCGAGCTCCATCAAAAAACAAAGTCCAAGACTCTAGCTCTTTGACCTCTATGCCAAAGCACTCATCGAGAAACTTGATGACCAAAGGATGGGCAACTTCTAGGGGAGTGAAGGCTAACTGATCAGCAATCACCTAACCCTTGATAGCCTTTTGACCTATGAAAGTGAGGTCAAACTCACTAAGGGCTAAAACCCACTTAGTAGCTTGACCTAAAATGTGGGGCTTAGACATTAAGTAACACAAAGGATCAAACTTTGCAACCACCAATGTCTTATGGCTGAGCATGTAGTATCTTAAATTTTGGGAAGCAAACACTATGGCAAGGTAAAGCTTCTCTAAGGGAGTGTACTAGGTTTCATAGCTGACCAAGGTTCTACTAATATAGTAGATAGCTCACTCTTTGTTTTGATCATCATGTTGAGCCAACAAGGCTCCCAAAGCATGAGCTATGGCTACTATGTAAAGCATCAAATGCTTATCCGGTCTAGGGGAACTAAGATAGGCAAGGAGGTGAGATACCTTTTGAGTTCATCAAAATATTGTTGACACTCAGAATCCCATTAGAACACAACATCTTTCTTAAGAAGCTTAAGAAAGGGATGATACTTATCGGCTAACTGAGCTATGAATCGATGAATAGCTTGAAGTCTCCCTTGCAAGCTATGCAACTTGATTAGGGTGTAGGGAGGAGGCATGTCAGTAATAGTCACTATCTTAGTGGGGTCCACTTTAATACCTCACCTAGAAATGATGAAACCTAACAACTTGCTAGATGTGACTCCAAACACACACTTGGAGGGCTTAAGATGAACCTTGAACTATCAAAGCCTTTCAAAAATTTATCTTAGATCATGAACATGATCTTGTCGATGTATGGAATGACCCAGAATATCATCCACATAGTCCTATAAAATATCATGCATCATGTCATGAAAAATATAAGTCATAGCCCTCTGATATGTGGCACCAACGTTCTTCAAGCCAAAAGGCATGACTTTATAATAGAAGGTACCCCATGGTGTGATGAAAGTTGTCTTGGCCTAATCCTCAGGGGCAACCATGATCTGATTGTATCCTGAGAAACCATCCATGAGTGAAAGCATACCATATTTGGTGGTGAAATCTATGATCATATCTATGTTGGGAAGAGGAAAATCATCCTTGGGACATGCTAAGTTAATATCCTAAAAGTTGGTACATATTCTGATTGTTCCTATCTTTTTAGCCATAGGAACGATGTTGGAGATCCAATCAAAATAGTCGATAGATTTGATAAATCCAATATCAAGGAGTTGTTGGAGCTCCTCCTTGACTAAAAGGGTGACCTTAGGATGCATCTTCCTAAGTTTCTACTTAATAGGCTTAGCACTAGGCTTCACTACCAAATGATGCATAACAAGGGAGGGATCAAGCCCTGGCATGTCGACATATGACCAAGCAAAAATATCATGAAACTCTTTCAACAAATTGGTCAACTACTCCTACTCATCCATGGACAAGGCTTTACCTAGCTTAAGGATTCTAGGACACTCCTCAGAACCTATGTTAACATCTATGGTCTCTTCAATGAGAATGGAAGACTCATCCTCAAGAGGAGGTAGGGCAGGAATCACTCCTAGTTGCTCAAGATCCTCAAGAGACATGGAACCAAAATCCTCTTGAGAGCTAGAAGACTCAACCTATGCAAGATCTAGAAGAGGCTCTTGAAGAAAAGGATGGACTTGATCCTGTGATGGAACATTGATTAATGGTTCCTCACTCACCTTTAGATTTTCAAATTGCTTGGTGATGTGAGATGAGGAAACTGATGGACATAAATTGAGATCAGATTGAGCTTGCTCAACCATTGAATAATATTGAAATGGATGAGGGTCACCCAAAATGGTGATAAGTTGATTCTTGAATTTGAATTTTAGACATTGATGAAAAGTAGAAGGGACAACCCTCATTGCATGAATCCAAGGGCATCCAAGAAGAAGATTAAAATATGCAAGGCAAGACACCACATAGAAAAAGGTATCTAAGATCTTAGGTCCAACCCTAAGGGGGAGAGATACAACATCGCAAGCCTCTTGGGACTCATTGTTGAAAGATTTGATGATGATATCAAATTTAGTTAAATCTTCCTCTTTTAATATAAATTTTTGGAAGAATTGATAAGTGCATAAATTGAGGGAAGAACCATTGTCTATCAAAATTTGCTTGATAAATATTTCCCTAATAAATGTAATGATATAGAGGGAAGAATCCCTTTGTAGGTTCTGAGGAAGGAATATCATCATCCAAAAATGTGATATGATGTATCCCAAGAGAACTCACAACATCAACTATAGCACTAGGGGAAATATCTTGAGGAACAAATTGTTGTCTTAGAAGCTTCAACAAGGCTTCCCTATGAATAGGAGAAGTTTGCAAAAGTTCTAAGAGGGAGATATTAGCTAGGGTACTAGCTAACTATTGTTGAATGTCAAAGGAGACTTTAGGTTGTGGCTTCAACACTAAAGGTGGGTTTTCTACCCTCATGCTCCTTTTTTGGGTATTCTTCAAAACTAAGGTGGGTTTTGAAGGTGGGTTGGATGAAGAACTCATCTCTTACTGAGAATGTTGAGTCAGTTGTGCTTGAGCTTATTGCCTTGTAGTTATTGATATCATACCAACCATATTATCATAGGGAGGTGGCACATTACAATATGACACTTGATTAGTTGCTTGTTGCCCATGCTTAGGAAGGGGATCTTGAAAGATCCCCATGTCTTGATTTGTTGTGGGTGCTTGTTGAGTAGGAGGTTGATTGTTTGTTAGAGGATTGGGTCGAGAACCTTCTATAACAAGGTATCCTTCATCAATTAGATCCTGAACCACATGTTTCAACCTCTTACATGAGTTTGTCAAGTGCCCCTCCACTCTATGATACTCATAGTGTTGACTAGGTTTATACCAATCAGTCGTGGTATCAGGTTGCCTTATGGGAGGTAACTCAATCATGTTAGCTTCCAAAAGTTGCTTTAGGACCACATTCATAGGTATGTTGAGTCTTGTGAAATTCCTTGGTGGGGGTTTTGAGGTTGGCTAAGCACCATATTTTGTAGGGTGTTAACAACATTGTTAACAGGCCTACTATCCATTACCCCATCACCAACTACATGCTTGTTCTTATACTATGCTTTCGTGGTCCTATCTTCTTTTATCTTAAGTTGACCTCTTCTGATAAGGGCTTGCTCTACCCTTCTTGCTAGATCTATTGCTTGATCAAAAGAGGTGATAGTTGTTGTTTCCAATTCATAAGATATTTGCTCTTGTAAATTCCCAATAAATATCTCAAGCATGTCTCGAGGAGGTAAGGTATATCTCAAGCATCCAACTAGACTCCTCCAACGAGACAAAAATTCTAAAAAACATTCATCTTTACCTTGTTTTAACATATAAACATCTTTCATAGTCACATTATTTTCAACATAAACTCTGAATTATTGAACAAATAATTCAATTGTCTCTTCAAAATTCCTCAAAGAATGATTAGGTAGTTGATAATACCACTCTAATGTCATACCACCAAGGCTCTTAGGGAACATATTTAGTAACAACATGTCATCATATATGATATCATGGCATGTTGTCCTAAACATTCTTAAATGCTCAATTGGATCTTTCATTCCCTTATAGATAGGCAAAACCAGCATTGGAAAATGCTTAGGGTAGGGCCTAGAGGTAACAATAGGGTCTAAGGGCTGATTGCACATTTCTCTATAGTTGTAGGTGAAACTAGGAGGTTGAATCATATCCACTCTTGAAACCAATTGTTTCACCATATTTTTTAAACTTTGCATTTTAGGATTGTTGTTGTGCAATACCCCTAGGTTCCCTAGGGGAGGGGTATAGGTAGGTTGTTGAAAGAGAACTTGGCCAATGTTGGAGGCATTGACACTATTATGATATGGGTTATGATATGTGGTATCTTGTTGTGGAGGATAACTAACATTTGGTGGAATAGAAGCATGAATGTTGAGATGAGTAGAATGAGGAGGAAATTGAACATAATCTTGAGTATGCACTACTAGTTGGAAGAACTTGCAAATTCCTTCCAATGTTGGTGGTTATAGTAGTGGCATATGTTGGTTTAGGACAAGGATTAACATGATGTGAAGATTCAAGCAATGAATTGGTGTGAACATTCTAAGGAGAAATGATTTGATGATGAGAAGTCCCAGCTTCCTCGAGTTGGGCTTCCTCATCCATAGCCTTATTCAAGGCATCTCTATGATACTTGTAGAAATTCTAGATATGATCAAATGATTTAAAGGTAAGGTTTCCATTGGACCCCTTAATAGGATCAAGATCATTACTAGCTTCTTCATTTTCTTCCTCTTCTAGATTAGGATTCTCTCTATCAATATAATCATATTCTTGAAGAATCTCATCAGATTCTAAAAGCCTTCACTTACTCCTAAGGTTAGAAGCCATTAGGAGAAAGATAAAGTGTTATGGATTAGTAGAACATGTTTAGCACATGTTTTAATAAGTTTGTTAGCTTTGGATAAACATTATTTAATGTGTTCTTATCTATTGTAATGTCTTGTAATACCTATTTATAGGCACCTATTGATATGATAATAACTAAGTTTGGATTATCTTCTTATTTCTCATGTTTTTTATAACTGATTCCACACCATTAGTATTAGAGTATGTTCTGGTTTATAGGTGTAGACACTAAAATTAGGTCAATTTGATTAGGCATCCATGAACAATGACCAAATTGACATCACATGGCCCCTAGGGCAGCCCTCAGAAGGTATATAGTGGTTCTAGCCACTTTGTGAAATGTTTCATAAGGTTCTGGCCTATTTTTGGGACCTTTTGGCTCCTAATTCTAGGTTGTCCCACCCTGGGACAAATATAGATCCTATTCATCCCACCCTAGGACTAATAGCAGCATTCATCTGAGGGTGGGGCAAATAGCAAGTTTGACCCCCAAAAAATTCAAATTAGGGATAAATGGCACCAAAAAATTGTCATTTGCACCACCAATTGAAGCATGTGGGTCCATTGGTCACGAATCTACCTAGTCATATAAAATGTGCCCTAGACCCGGCCAACATTGAAAGGATGAGAGAAAGAGAAGTCTCCTAGGTAAATCTCCACAGAGGGCTGGCTCCCAAACTAATCTAAACTGGTTTCAAGGTTCAGGGTTAGAAATAACAGAAAGAGATGGAAATATGGCCGAAGTCAACAGTTGATAGGGAGAACAACCTCAGATAGAAAATAACCAAAAACAAATCCTAAAGATAAGCAGCAACTGATTCTTTGAATACACATATAGAAATTGGATCAAACATTGACCATCAGTTTACCTTCAATTATACTTCAAATGTTCAAATTAAAACATAGCCAAATTCAGAACAACAAAATTCAACTTATATATTAGCACTTGACTAAGTAGAAGTGAATCACACAGAAAGCATCACATGAACAACAACTTGGATCGCCAACTCAAAAGACTAAGAATAGAGCAAAATGCGTCTAGGATTTTTGTTTCAATTTTTGCAAAAAGGTCCTCCCTTTTTCTTGAGATATACATTAGTATTTATAGAGGTCTTCCCTCTTCCTTTCGAATCACAGCATTTAAAAAATAACAGATTTTGCAAAGGAGATCCACAAAATATGCACTTGAAAAGAGAACCAATCCCATGAAATTGAAAATCGAATGAAAACAAGGGGCCAGATTTCTTCATTAAATGATGGTTCTCAGGTCATGCTTGAAGTGTTAGGAGATCATGAACAAGAGATTTTAATATCGGAGGCATCTTTAATCTTGGTGGCTTTGAAAATAGCATGCTTTAACATGTTCTCCTATCTGATTTGATTGCCATTAGGCAATTGCCTCTTAAATTTTGGAGAGCTTTGATATTTAAATTAAATGTTGGAAAACATTTAATTTTGGAGCCTCTTTGACCTCGATCTCCTATGCGGATAGAACTTTATTGGGCCTTTGTTATCACTTCTATCACAAAAATACGACATGTCACGAAATCATGACATTTTCTCTCACTTTGCCCTTTCGTCGCCTTGAGTCGCGAAAACGCAACATGTCGTGAAATCGTGACATTTTTCTCTTGTTTAGCCTTCGTCTGCTTTAATTTCGTGAAAACAAGACGTGTCACAAAATTGTGACATCCTCCTCTCGCTTGGCTCTTCTCTTCTTGCAAGTCATGAAAATGTGACAAGTCATGAAATCATGGCATCCTCATCTTACTTGGCTCTTCTCTTCTTGTAAGTCGCGAAAACGTGACAAGTCACAAAATTGTGACAATCTGCATTCGTTTTGTTTTTTCTCCATGACATGTCATGAAATCATGACATATTCCTCTATTTTGGTTCCTTCGCTGCTCCTTGTCACGAAAATGTGACAAGTCATGATTTCGTGACATTCCGTACTTGGTGTTGTCCTTTTCGCTTTCTCACCGCAAAAACAAGACTCCCAGCGAAAATTCGACATGTCACGATTTTGCAACAATTTTTTTTCTTCTTCTTCGTTTTGTCGCCTACGTCGTGAAAATGTGACATGTCACGAAATCGCTACAATTTTTTAGCGATTTTACTTTGCTGCTTTCTCCTTGTGAAAACGCGACAAGTCACGAAATCACGACAATTTTCTGATCTTGCTCCTTCCTTGCTTTCCTACAGATAAAACGTGACAGGTCGCAAAATCGTGAAATTTTCTCCCACCTTGTACTTTTTTTCTTTCTCCTAATGAAAATGTGACATGTCACGAAATCGCGACAATTTTTTGTCTTCTCCTTCGCTTCCACCTCCTGCTGTAAAAATTCGATGTGTCGCAAAATCTCAACATTCTCCTCTGTTTTGTTCCTTCACTGCTTCTTGTCACGAAAATGTGACAAGTCACTGTTGACAATATTGTCACATTCCACCAAGGGGCGAAAAAATTAAAACTTTGTATGATATTTGTTTGGTTGAAAGTTTTTCTTTGTTTATAAGTTATAGCAATTTTGATTTCCCTATCGCCCCCTGGTGGACAAAATGAAAAGAAAAGAGTTTCGGGCCCGAAGCGCTTCAAATCATCACTTCGGGCGAGAAGTTTGTCGAGAAAGCAAAAGAAACGCTTCGCACCCGAAGCATTCCAGTGACTACTTCGGGTGAAAATTTTGTGAAGCGGCATCCAAGTAACTTCGTCGAAGAAGAAAAGATAGCCCGAATCGGCTAAGGCAAAGAAAATACTTCGGGCCCGAAGTATTTCTAAAATCCACTTCGGCCAGATTTCTCCCGAAGTAGCATAAGTCGAGAAAGTGCTTCGGCCAAAACTCCCCGAACCACCGTGTCAAAAGAAGATCGGCCCGAAGCGTTTGTCCCGACCCATCGTCGAAGCAGTTTTGCCAGCGAAGCAGCGAAGGATAGAAAGAGATCGGCTTCGGCACTCCGCGCCTTCGAAGTAATTTTGCGAAGCGAAAATTAGCGAGGCGCTTCCAGGAACGCTTCCCGAGTTGGGCATTTTTCTCGAGGCAGTCAGAGGGCCTCATAAATGCATATTTTCTTGCCCGATAAGCCCGTTGCTCATTTTTGGCAATTGGATGCGAAGTATCAGTCCGAGAAGGAGAGCCCGACAAGCATGGCCGCCACTCGAGCACCGCACCTGCAATCCGAGGACACCCGGGTGGCTCATTTAATGCATCTTTCCCCGGTTGACTCGGTCACCATTACCAGTTTTGGTAGCCGATTTGAGAGGTCATCCGCGGCGGCGATGAGGAGCCGATTTCTCGGGGCCCGAGGGTGTACTCCGTCGATTTTGTAATAATGATTCAGAGGGTCGGGTCCTCTATAAAAACCCAGGCTTTGCAATGTAAAAGGGGGGAACTTTCTGCTAGAAAGTTGCTGTAACTTGATGTCCTGCGTCTAATACTAAAGATTTTTATGCTCCATTTCTCTCTTTTATGCTGCCTTCTGTGCTTAATTCTTTTGTCTGTTTGCACTCGTATATTGAGACTAAATCCTGAATCCGGTGTGCGATTGGGAACTGTACCCTAAAATTCGCCCTGAAGGATACATAGGAGAGGAAAAATGCTTTGTCGTTTTCTTTTATGCTTGCTGGTGGATCGAGGTTTCTGTTATTCCCTCTTCTTAATCGTTGTTACTCTGAACCCTGAATTCCAGCGAGAGAGAGAGGAGAACCCTGCGAACCCGTCCAGAGGATACATAGGAAGTTCGGCACTTCGTTTCTTTCATTCCATTCTTGGTGTTTTTTGCTGCTATTTGAGTTATTAGTGAGTGATCGTGCTTCCTGTTCTTCCCCACCTTAAATCATCAATCTCTAACCCTTATCCTTTTTTATTTCTTTCTCTAACCCGAACTCCTTTTATTTCTTTCCTGCACTCTTATCTCAAACCCCAAAAGTAGATTAGTATAGGAGCCGACCTTTCTCCGGAGATTGGCACGAGGGGCATCTCTTCCTCTCGGCCTTTCAATGTTGGTCATAGGTCCAGGGCGCGCAAACCCACCGAAAGTCCTTTCCTGTGCGGATTTGATGACCAACAGTTTCTGGCACGCCCGGTGGGACACAAGGTCCCATATTTGAGAAAATTTCTAGCCCGTCTTCACCGGAGCCAGTAGTTCTAACAAAGTTCTCGGTGAGACCCGGTCAGTCTCATCCCCGAGTAGTAGTGAGAATCGATGCTCTCATTACTAAGAGACTCTTAGCATCTGGCGACTCTGTTTTACCCGAGAATCTTCAAGTCGTAAAGACCAGTACTAAAGCCTGTGCCTTCATGCAAACAAGATGGAGAGTTAGGAATAGAGGAGAGGAAACCGATTTCTTTGAACTTGATATTGACGCCTCTAGGGAACGCTCTAGGTTAGTTACCCCCGAATATCTCTTACGCGGGACATCCTCGCAAGAGGCTGCTGTTGACGAGCAAGGCCTAACTTCCGATAGCTCAGCAGATAGTTTTCCTCCGAATCCTCCCAACTCACCGAAGCATCCTAGTGCCTCCGTTCCCTTTGGCCTTTCGACGAGCAACCCAAGAGGGACTTCGGGGACTTCTGTTCCATAGAACCCAGGCACAAATATGGCACAACAACAACAACAACAACAGCAGCAGCAACCACCGCCCAGATTATTTCCAGCATGGAATTCTTCGTCACCGTTGAATCTTGCGGGCCAAGGGCAAGTTCCACTTGCGGCAATCAAAAAGCTCCCGACGTTCGACGAAATCGGAAAAGCTGCTCTGGAGCATATCCAGGACATCATTTCCCTGGCGGCAATCCATGATATCACAAAAGAGCGAGTGATGGTGAAGCTCCTGGTTCTCTCCCTTAGAGGAAAGCTCCTCTATTGGTACAGATCTCTGCCATCCGGCACTATTATGGGATGGGACCAGTTAGCCGGGCAGTTGATGCAAGGCTTCAACGAGTCCGTCGATCCAACTTCTCTTCTGCAGCAATTCACTTCGATCCAAAGACATCCGCAAGAAGAGATTGCAGACTTCAATGTTAGGTTCGCCCGAACCTGGCAAAGAGTCTCAGTTGGACTTCGCCCAACTGATGAAGCCACGGCGTACTACTTCCTTCGGGCCTTCAACCCTGATATCGGTCTTATGATAAGGTACTCCAATGTCAATACTTTTCCAGAGTTGTATGGGTTAGCCAAGAAAGCAGAAACGGACCTCATAGCCGTAGGCAAACTCCCTCAGAGAATGCCAATGCCCATACTCCCCGAGTTCCTTCAAGCCCAGTATGCGAGCGCAGTCGCTCCATAGATTTTTGCAATCCCTGCATATCCGATCTCATCTTGGAACCCGAATCCTGTTGTGTCGTAGATCACGGCTCCACGAGATACATTTCCCCACATTTTCAACTACGCCCCCCACTATCACTCCAACATTTTTGATTTTGCCTGCACCCCTCCAACATCTGCCCTGCCTCCGATACCGACCATGGCTTCTTTACCATCAGTTCCCAAGGCCGATGATATGCAAGCCAAGATATTGCAAGAAATGCAATCGTTAAATGCCACGGTGCAGACTTTGTCCAATGACATGACCGTTGTCAAGAAGAAGCAAGCGCAACAAGAGTTTCTACCAAGGAGGTCTTATCCCATGCCTGCACTTACCAAAGACCAAGCGGTCCATCAAGGAAAAGCTTCGGCAAGAAATGTTGCGATAGAAGAAGTCCCAAGCACTTCCGATCATGTATACTGGTGCTCTACATGTAATGATCCTCACGAGGAAAATACATGCATGTTGCATCAACACTACGTGCAGACGCTAACAAGCAGCGGTCAAGGCGGTCAAGTCAATGTCATTAGACAGTTGGATCAGAACTTGTCCATCGGCGAGGAAGAGCCAGTCGCGGTCCTTACCAGGGGAGGTAAAAGGTCGATAGAGGTGGATGCTACTCAGATGGCTCCCTTGAAGGTACATGCTCGATTTGAAAAGGGACAAACATCCTCTTCGGCCTCGAGCGAAGCTCCTCCGCCGACTCCAGTCAAAGAAAAGGCCCAAAAGGCCACTACTAAACCACCTCAAGTGGAGACCAAAGAACAGGCTAAGGAGAAGCTCAAGTTTCCCTCGCTCACCAAGCGACAAAGGGTCGAAGCGACAGAGCAATATCGCACCAAGTACGAACCAAGAAAGGAACCCGAGGTGCATAGCTCCTCAGCCTACAACATTGTGGAAGAATTGAAGAGGATCCCAGCCAAAATCAGTTTGTATGATGCTCTGCAACTTCCTGGACAAGTGGACCTGCTGCAAGAGTCATTGAAGAGGATTAATACAAAGAAGGCGGAGAATTTCGCCCTGGTACAGACCCTGTCCGCGTCCATCACAGGAAAAAATAGACCACCACCGTTCTACTTATCCTTACAAATGGAAGGGTATATCGTGCATAACTTGTATGATAGATTCTGGAGCTGCGACGACAGTAATGCCGAAGGCGGTATGCGAGGAGATAGGCATGGAATACACACGAAGTAGTCATGGAGTCCTCCAGTTGGACGGTACCCCAGTGAAGACTGTAGGTGTCATCAAAGATATTCCTATTCGACTACATAAGACACCTCAAATCATAGTCATACAAGAGGTGGTAGTCGTGGACCTTGAGCCTTACTTCAGCATGTGCCTGTCAAGAGAATTCACGGCAAAGCTGGGCGGATATCTGTCCATGGATTACACTCATCTGGAGATCCCCTTCAAAGGGAAGAAGGTGAAGATCTATAATGAAAAACCTTCTACGTTCCTGGTTGAGAAGATGTCCGAAGAAGAGAGCAGTGGCCCTATGCATACGATCGCGGAGGAACTAGAGCACGTGGATTTGGTCCAGGAATCCCTCGCACAGTTGTGTTGTGAAGATGAATTTTCATTGGCAGATTTCAATGCCATGATAGAGACTGAGGTGGGGTGCTACACCATCGCCAAGTTCGAGAAACCAGCTAAAAGGGAAGGAAAGGTTTTCTGCTCAAGAAGGACTATGGAAATTGTTCTTCGACGGTGCCCGATGCAGAAATGGCGTCGGGGCAGGAATCCTTCTGATTTCGCCGTCCGGTGAGCAAAAGGAATATTGCTACCGATTGACATGGAGCTGCACCAACAATGCAGTAGAGTATGAAGCCTTGTGCTTGGGACTCAAGAAAGCTGACAAGTTAGGCATAAGGCATCTTCAAATCTTCGGAGATTTCGAACTAGTTTGCAACCAGGTCACCAACAGATGCTCTTCAAAGAAGCACTATCTTAAATCATACCGCAATAGGGTATGGGACCTGTTTGACCAGTTTGAATCCCTCAATCTACGATCTGTTCCACGAGAAAAGAATCGACATGCAGATGTCTTAGCATCCATCGCAGCCCGATATTCTCCAGTGGATGATATGGTGCATAAGCCGAAGGCTGTAAGGATGATCTATAGACCCTCTGTCCTCGACAGAGATTTACACTAGCAAGTTTTTGACAACGACGAGCAGATCGTCAATTTCATGATCCAAGAAGCCGCTACAGTCGAAGACCGAAGCCATGATGAGGAAGAATATGAAGGATTGGTCCAGTTGAAGAACAACCACGTTCCCAAGGGATTGATCATGCTTGAGAGCCTTTTCGATCAAAATGATCGATCGCTCTCCCACGGGATTCGAGATCGGGGCGTGCGACAATATCAAGATTTAGAAGCTGGAACACTGGGAAAGTAATAAAGGTCGGGACCGATTGTACTTCAGAAGAAATAGAGCGGATCCGATGTTTGTGTAAGAGGTACCCAGATATCGTGGCTTGGTCTTATCACGACCTCAAGGGATATGATCGGCAGCTGATCCAACATACGATCGAATTACAAGAAGGGGCCAAACCTTTTCGACAGAAGCAAAGGCCGGTCAATCCAAAGATCGAGGTCCTGATGAAGGCCGAACTACTAAAAATGCTCGAAGCAAAGATCATTTATCCTATCAAGCATTCTTCCTAGGTAGCAAACTTGGTCCCTATCAAAAAGAAGAATGGAGACATCCGGTTATGCATGGACTTCTGCAACCTGAATCATGCTTCCCTCAAGGACCACTATCCTCTCCCATAGATCGATCAGATCTTGCATTCGGTGGCTGGAGCTCAACGATTCTCCCTGCTTGATGGTTTCTCCGGATATAATCAGATCTGGGTTAGGGACGAAGATCAGCATAAGACCGCATTCACAACCAAGTGGGGCACATTCGCCTACCAGCGAATGCCTTTTGGCCTCTCGAATGCGGGAGCTACTTTCCAGAGGGCGATGGACCTAGCTTTTGGTGAGCTTCTGAACAAGGTTATCGTTATCTATTTGGATGACATGACCGTCTTCTCTCGAAGGAGAGAAAACCACCCAGAACATCTTCAACAAATTTTTGAAAAATGCCGAGAATTTGGCATCTCAATCAATCCAAAAAAGTCTATCTTCGCGATCAGTGAAGGAAAGCTGCTGGGACATGCAATCTCAGAAAAGGGTCTCATCGTGGATCCTGATAGAGCCGAAGCTACGATGAAGCTTCCAATCCCGAGCAGATAAAAAGGGCCTTCAATATTTCTTTGGTCGGATTAACTTCGTCGGGAAGTTTGTCCCAGACTTCGCCCAGGTCGTTAAGCCGATGTATGAGCTTTTAAAGAAGGGCACAAAATTTGTCTGGACAGAAGAGAGGAGGAAAGCATTCAAAGAAATCAAGGCCCGAATTGTTCAGGCACCAGTCTTGATCAACCCCGACTACAGTCGAGATTTTATCCTGTATGCAATAGGAGAACCTGAAAGCTATGCCGCGGTTTTAACGCAAAAGGGGGAAGATGGAGAGGAACGTCCCATCGCGTTCCTTAGCCAGATAATCAATCCCCATGAAGAAAAGTACAATTTCATCGAGCGTCAAGTGCATGCGGTAATGAAGTCTCTAAGGAAATTCAAACAGTTCATTTCTCAGAGCCGAACCACAGTCTTCGTCATTCACCCCGACGTGCGTAGTTTCATTATTCAAGGGGAACTGGGAAGCAAGAGAGCTGGTTGGGTAAGAAAAATCCAAGAGTTCGATATTGAGATCAAGCCCACCAAGCTGGTTCGCGGTCATGCACTATGTCAAGAACTGGTGAAGAACGCAACGGTCGAAATAACAGACTGTCAGTCGGAGGACTTGCCAACAGGAGAATGCCTCGCTAATCAGGAAGAGGCAGAGAAAGATTGGGTCGGTGAGATAGTGGAATATTTCAACACCGGTAGATGCCCCTCGCATCTGAATGCTTCGCAGTGAAGACATTTCAGGATGCGGTCCGCCCGATACGCTATGCGCCCAGAAGGCCTGTTTTTCAGGAACATCGATGGCGTCCTCCTCAGATGCATAAAAGATGATGATAAGAGGAGAATCCTGGGTGAATTTCATTCAAGACTATCTGGAGGACACTTTGTTGGAAGAGTGACGATGCTAAAGATAATCAAGGTGGGTTACTATTGGCCCACCCTCTTTGTCGATGCCTTCTCCGTTTGTCGAAGGTGCGAGCAATGCCAGAGATTCGTCGGCCGAAGCAGAAATGCTTCGATGCCACTCCGACCGATACAAGTGGAAGCCCCCTTTCAGCAATGGGGACTAGATTTCGTAGGAGCCATATCGCCAAACTCCTCCGTTGGGCACAAATTCATTTTGACTATGACGGATTACTTCACCCAGGTGGGCCGAGGCAGTCCCCACAAAACATGTCGATCAAGATACTATTGTCGCCTTCCTGGAAGGATTGATTACCCGCTTCGGCATCCCCGAAGCAATTATTATAGATAACGGTCCTGGTTTCATGGGTGCAAAGATCAATGAGTTCCTATATAAGTATGGGATATATCACAAGGTGTCTTCCAACTATTACCCTCAGGGAAATGGATTGGCAGAATCCACCAACAAAACCCTGTTGAGGATATTGAGAAAGCTGATCGATCAAAACAAAAGAACTTGGCACCTCCTTCTGGATCGGGCCTTGTGGGCCGATCGGGTTTCTATTAAGAGGTCAATTAAGACTTCGCCTTATGCTCTGGTCTACGGTAAGGAGGCCATCCTGCCCACTCACCTCGAGATCCCTGCATTACAGTTGCTAGAAGAAGATGAAGCCAACCCGATGGAGGAATGCCTGGTCCAACTACTACAACTAGAAGAGGAACGTGAAAGGGCCTACCAGAACTTCGCACGGCATGCTGAGGTCACCCGAGAATGGTTCAAAAGGAAATCATCCGATCGCACATTCAAAGCAGGAGACCTGGTATGGAGGTGGGATTCATGGAAGGCCAAGCACAGGAATCATGACAAAATGGATGCGTTCTAGGATGGACCGTTTGAAATAGTAAAAGTGAATTCGGCCAATTCCTTCATCCTCAAGGATGCGAATGGCCAAGTTTTACCAATCTCAGTCAATGGTCTTCACCTGAAGGCCTTCAATCACTAAGATATGTACAGCTCAAAAAAAAAAAATCTCTCTTGCATGTATTTTGTATATAGGATTTCAATGCTTTGTATATACTCTGTTCAAAAGATCATGAAGAGCAAGTGCCACTTCAACCGCAAAAGCTAGATTCCTAGCTTCGGCTTCACAAAGCATGATCGAAATCGCCTTCGGGGGGTTTCGGTCCGAAGTAGCCGACGAAAGGAAGTTCGCCGTGAAGCAGTTCATCCTCGTAGAACCGAACCACATGCGAATCAAAGACATGGAAAATGCTTCGCTAAAGCAATGTGCCGAAGGCGTTGTTCAAAGAAGTTCTTGGCGAGGCCCTCCTCGATGAAATGGATTTTGGTCGGTGGTATTCATAATCCAAAGCGACAATGTGGCGAAGGAGAACTTCGGGCCCGAAACGAAGAAAATCAGCCCGAAGAAGCACTTCGCGGTGAAGTATTTTCTTCGCCAACCCTATATCACCGAACCGCGCATGCGAGGCGGACATGTTTAGGATGTGCCTCGGGGAACGTGCCTATAGCAGCCTCAAAAGGGGGCCGAAGAAGATGAAATCAATGCGAAAGAAATGGCACTCCTCCCAAGACAGTTCGTTAACCGAAAAGCCATGCCAGGGTTCCAGGTGGCAGCGATCCGTGCTCTAGATACAAAATCAAACTGCCGAATTGCATGGCCCCATGTACGACGCCACCATATAGCCAATCATATGTCGCAGCGACACTTTCGGGCCAGGCCAGCAAAGTAATTACGGTGGTTGCCATAAATGTCGGAGGTTGCCCTCCGAAGCTATAAAATGCAGATGCCCGTTAAGAACAAACCATTTGCAAGTGTGAGGGTCGAGTCTGCATTCTGTCACCTCGGAGAGCTTCTGCATCAAGGACTCCATTGTTCGTCGTGATTACCCAGTCCTTTGTTTTGCGGTGTTGAACTCTTCTACACTACAAGTTATTCTGCTGCAATCGTTCACAATGGGAAGTGAACGACGGAGGAACCCCACACGGAAGGGAAAGGAACCAGAAGCGACGACTCCAGAGAAGGCGAGAGCCGCGAAAGAAAAGAAACAGACACCCAGAAGGGTCAATCCTCCCCCACGCATAGGAAAACATGTGATGGAAGGAAGGGAAGAGTTCGACGACGAGCCCAGTATAGAACCACCTGTCGATAAGTGGGCAAAAATCAGAGACCCAGAGCTCTCAAAAACTGTGGCCGAGCTTCGGTATACTATCGATTTCATGAAAAGTAGGCTCTCAGTGGAGAACAAGAGGGCCATGGCATATTATTCCCACATATACTGGTATCTGGTCCTTCCTACACATCACTGCCCCGAGCTCATATACGCCATTGCTCAGAACTATCAGCCGCAAACCAGGCAGGTGTTGGATGCCTCGGGTAAAAAATTGTTTTCCATTCTGAAGGAGGATGTGCAGGCGGCATTCGCACCGTAGCAAAAGCCACCAAAAGGCTATACCGTTCGCAAGGTCAGCCTGAGCGAACAAACGGATAAGTTCGCCGCTAATCCCTTCATTTTGAGTTTTTTGCGTGAAAGCCTCAAAAGCGGACTTCCTTCCGATAAGCGACCCCAGATGCCCCTGCCCCTGGAGGCCTTTAAGAACATAGACATATTCTCTATCATTGCATGGGTAGGGGGCTTGTCAAGCGATACTTCGGTATGCCCATGGCAGGTGTCGCTAGCCGAATGCATTTCCAGAGGAGAGTTCTATGCTCCCGACGCTTCGCGGTCGAACACCAACCCAATTTTCTTTGATTGGGCAGAATGGGTGGCCCAAAATCTGCATATGCGGTTGTCATCCATAAAGGATGCTAGCAAGGAGCCGTACTTCCAGCCCTGTTCCTTCTTGGTTTGGCTCTTCTTCTTTCATGTACATAAAGCCCTTCCCCATTGTGATGTTTCACCAGTTGACAAGGATGGAATCCCTTTGCCTGTATATCAATGGACCCGACTCTTGCTGAGGTCGGAGTCCTATTACCCTTTCAATCAGCAGTTTTTGGGACCTGCGATGTACATTCTGACAGGGTCTAGCCCTCGGGTGCCTCTCGGCCTTAGAAATAAAGTGGTACTAGAGAGAAAAGGGGATGCGTTTCAATTGATGCAAGGGATTATGATTCGCCTTTTTGGCTTCATAGGGAAGCCCTTCTTGCTGCCCTTTTTCCCTTTGAAATACCAATTTGCCCTGGAAGTTGCTCGACAAAGTGACGCGACCGATGAAACTTATGGTCACGGGCGGAAGTGGGCACACACCTACGATTTCCCTTTCAAGATGGGAGTAATCGAAGTTTTTGCCTTGAAGCAGAACATATACCTGGAGGAGAAACTCGCTGATTTTGGTCTGCTCCAAATACCACAGAGGTGGCTCTACGACCCGTTGGGGGTGATGAGAGATCATTTGAAAAGCAAAAACTTCCATGTCTGTCCTCGCCCCGAAGTTTTGGAGCAGAGAAATAACCCCAATGGTACGGACCTGGAGTGGCACTTAGAGGAGATGAGGACGTTGCCTCCTTGGCATGACTTCTATCCTATGGAGGTCGAATTCGACCAGGACCGGTACCCATTCCCAACTCCCGACTCCACTTTCTGGAGAAAAGCAAGGGACGATTTAAAAGAGGAGTTGAAGGACTGGGACGAGGAGCGATTAAGAGAATGGTGGATTATGAGAGTCCATCGTCGAAAGATGAATTCTTACGGGCTTCTAACAATGGACAGGGAATTCGCAATTGTGTATCAGACCAATATCGGGTCTTGGAAACCCTTGTCCTTCGTCGATTTCGTTCCACCGGCCACTCCAAGTTCAGATGAAGGCCCCGAGAAGACTGATAATGTCCCCAAGGAAAGAGCAGTCAGGGCCGCGCCTAAAGCTTTACTACAGAGCCCATCCGGAGATCTGGAGATAGCGATAGAGGAATCAGAGAAACCCCTCGAGAGGAGGAAAAGAAAGGAGCGGGAACCTACACAGGCACCCCCGAACTTCCCAAAGCGACCGCGTACGGGCGCTCCGAGCGCTCCTACCGAAAGATCAGTATCGGGCTCGGCCGAAGCAAACGACGGAGAAACTCCACCAAGTCCCGAAGCGATCCCAAACATAGATGTCATTGACGTGGAGGAACTCATGGAAGTCATAGAAGCCGAGGGTACCGAGGCCCAGCAGGAACAAAGGCCAATCACCCAGGAGATCGCCATGGCCGCACTGCCAGGAGGGCACGCAGGTACATTTTCTTTGCCTTACGCTCTGGTTGCTCGTAAGTCTACCCCAGTCCTGGCCGAAAGCTCTCACCCGTCCCCCCTGCCTCCACAAAATTAGTCACCTTCTCACGTCGTCTCCCTAACTACTCCCCCGAGTCTTTCAGCCAGGACAAACCCGTCCAAGTTACTTCATCCAACCACACCGCAAATCCTCCAGTCGTCAACCAGGGTGAAGCTAACAGTCCCAGTACCGAACCCCGAGGCTCATCCCTCCATTGTACATAATGTGCTCCCCCTCACTGAAGCCCCCGTCACCCCTGTTGTCGAACCTTCGGGTGAAGCTATCCCTTTCAGCTCCCTATATTTGTTCAACCCCTCGGCTATAGACCCAGCCGCATTCGACTCTGAGCTGTCCTCAATACGGGAGTCCCCCTTGGCCAAAAAACTCCTCCAAGCCCGATAGAACACAGAGAGAATGTTGAAAGAGGCAAGAAAGAAGAGAGGGCGTTCGCTCGCTCAAGTTGAGAAATGTGTCGTCTTCGATTTCGAGGCGGGAAAGGTGCATAAAGTAAAGAAGATACCCAAAGTCAAGAAGCCCCTGGATGAAATGACTCCAGCGGACTATGAATATCAAGATAAAGAAAAGGACCTGGAGCATCTGAACGTGGACAAAGAATCCGCCTCTATGCACATTGGAATCGAGACCTTCAAGGCGCATGCCAACATTGCCAACAAGCGTAGGTTCGAAGCCGAGAGTGCTAACATCAAGCTGGAGGAGGAGCTAGCAAGGACTCGCTCCAAATTGGCAGAGGCCGAAGAATAGTGCAAGTTGATGTGGAAAGAGGCACACGCCCTAAAGCTGCAGATAGCACAGCTGGAGTGCACAGCTGAGAATCAGGCACAAAGGCAGGTCAAAAACGAGTTGAGGGCCAAGGAGCTTGAAAGTAGAATCTTGCAGGCTCAGATCCAGCTGCACGAGAAGGAAAGCCTAGGGCTATTTGACAGGAGCAAAATCAAGGAGATTCGCTCACAGTTGCTCAAGAGTTTCAGGTCTCGGGCTGCCAGTGCCCTTTCAGTTTTAGTCTACACCATAGAGGCCCAGGTTGCCACCGCCGAAGGAGGGCCAATCATCGAGGAAGTCATTCAGAATGTCAGAGCCCGACTCAAGCTGGCCCTCAAGATCCAAGGCGCAAGGTATCAAGATTTGAAGCTTGCAGCGATGAGTCGGACGGCAAGGGATTGGTCAGCAGCCCAGACCACAGTTCGCGCCTTTTTCTCTATAGCCAAGAAAGCTCAAAAGGCAAAAATCCTACTGGATGCATTCGAAAGCGAGAGGCGCACGTCAATGGGCTACTTCGAGGACCTCTTCTCCTTAGGCTTCCCGAGCTTCACGGATGATGATGGAAAGCCCTTAGCCAAGGAAGAAATCATGCCGAAGTGGCAGCAGTTTGAAGACAACGTCTCAGAGATAGACGAGTGGGCCGAACCTATAATAGAGAAGCAGGTTACTGATTACATACTGAAATACTATAGAATCGTCGCTTCCCTAAACGATCTGCATACTAGGTCCCAGCATGCAGAAATTGGGCAGATCGATAGGTTTCGCGCTTTGGTCAGGTCCTTGGAGAATCAAGAGCTGTTCACGAAAAGCGTCTGGTCTCAGGTTCGTCGAACCTTGAAGAACATCCGAGTCCACCTGGCCCCATTGCCAATGGCTGAGGACGTAGCAGAAGCAATGGCGACGGGAGAAGAAGAAGCAGTAGCAGAAGAAGAGGAGAAAGAGGAGAGGGAAGAGGAAGGACAAGTTGTCAAAGCATCCCCAGAAAAAGAACAAGGAGAAGGATCTGGAGGTAACTCTGGCCCAATGGATGAAAGCTGAGGGTTCTATCACCGAGACGAGCTCGTTGCCCCGCGAGCCGCCAAGAATGTTGACAATATTGTCACATTCCACCAAGGGGCAAAAAAATTAAAACTTTGTATGATATTTGTTTGGTTGAAAGTTTTTTCTTTGTTTATAAGTTATAGCAATTTTGGTTTTCCCTATCGCCCCCTGGTGGACAAAATGAAAAGAAAAGAGTTTCGGGCCCGAAGCGCTTCAAATCATCACTTCGGGCGAGAAGTTTGTCGAGAAAGCAAAAGAAACGCTTCGCACCCGAAGCATTCCCAGCAGCTACTTCGGGTGAAAATTTTGCGAAGCGGCATCCAAGTAACTTCGTCGAAGAAGAAAAGATAGCCCGAATCGGCTAAGGCAAAGAAAATACTTCGGGCCCGAAGTATTTCTAAAATCCACTTCGACCAGATTTCTCCCGAAGCAGCATAAGTCGAGAAAGTGCTTCGGCCAAAACTCCCCGAACCACCTTTTCAAAAGAAGATCGGCCCGAAGCGTTTGTCTCGACCCATCAGCGAAGCAGTTTTGCTAGCGAAGCAGCGAAGGATAGAGGAGAGATCGGCTTCGGCACTCCATGCCCCCAAAGTAATTTTGCGAAGCGAAAATCAGTGAGGCGCTTCCTAGGAACGCTTCCCGAGTTGGGCATTTTCTCGAGGCAGTCAGAGGGCCTCATAAATGCATATTTTCTTGCCCGATAAGCCCGTTGCTCATTTTTGGCAATTGGATGCGAAGTATCAGTCCGAGAAGGAGAGCCCGAGCAAGCATGGCCGCCACTCGAGCACCGCACCTGCAATCCGAGGACACCCAGGTGGCTCATTTAATGCATCTTTCCCTGGTTGACTCGGTCACCATTACCAATTTTGGTAGCCGATTTGAGAAGTCATCCGTAGCGACAGCGAGGAGCCGATTTCTCAGGGCCCGAGGGTGTACTCCGTCGATTTTGTAATAATGATTCAGAGGGTCGGGTCCTCTATAAAAACCTAGGCTTTGCAATGTAAAAGGGGGGGAAATTTCTGCTAGAAAGTTGTTGTAACTTGATGTCCTGCGTCTAATACTAAAGATTTTTATGCTCCATTTCTCTCTTTTATGTTGCCTTTTGTGCTTAATTCTTTTGTCTGTTTGCACTCGTATATTGAGACTCTGAATCCTGAATCCGGTGTGCGATTGGGAACTATACCCTAAAATTTGCCCTGAAGGATACATAGGAGAGGAAAAATGCTTTGTCGTTTTCTTTTATGCTGCCTGGTGGATCGAGGTTTCTGTTATTCCCTCTTCTTAATCGTTGCTACTTTGAACCACGAATTCCAGCGAGAGAGAAAGGAGAACCCTGCGAACCCGTCCAGAGGATACATAGGAAGTTTGGCACTTCGTTTCTTTCATTTATTCTTGGTGTTTTTTGTTGCTATTTGAGTTATTAGTGAGTGATCGTGCTTCCTGTTCTTCCCCACCTTAAATCATCAATCTCTAACCCTTATCCTTTTTTATTTCTTTCTCTAACTCGAACTCCTTTTATTTCTTTCCTGCACTCTTATCTCAAACCCCAAAAGTAGATTAGTATAGGAGCCGGCCTTTCTTCGGAGATTGGCATGAGGGGCATCTCTTCCTCTCGGCCTTTCAATGTTGGTCGTAGGTCCAGGTCGCGCAAACCCACCAAAAGTCCTTTCTTGTGCGAATTTGATGACCAACAGTCACGAAATCATGACATTCCATACCATGTTGCTTCTTCCTTGATTTCCTATCACGAAAATGTGACAGGTCGTGATATCATGACATCTTCCTCTCGCTTGGCTCTTACGTCGCCTTCTTACCGAAAAAAACAAGACAAGTCATGAAATCGCGATAGTCTAGTCTTGGCGCTTCCCTTTGCTACTGTATTGCACAAAATCGTGACATCCACCTATCACTTTGCTTTCTTGCCACCGTCTGCCATGAAAATGTGATAGATCACGAAAATGCGACATGTCACGATTTCGTGACAACTTTGCCTTGACTGTTCCCTTTTGTTGCTTGCTAGCATGAAACCGCAACAGGTCACGAAAATGTGACATGTCGCAATTTCACGACATTTTCTATACTTTGCTATTTTTTGCTTCGGATGCCGTGAAACCGCAACAGGTCACAAAAATGCAACATGTCATGATATCGCGAAATTTTTCACTTACTTTGCTTTGGCACAAAACTTGTAGAGACTTTTGTTTTTACTAATTATCCCTTTTGAGGTGCTTGGTGGGACAAACAAAGGAGTGAGTACCTCTACAATTTGTGCATTATTTTGCATGAACAACAACATCAAAAAATGTGGTAAAAATGCCAACATTCTTGGCGGCTCTCGGGGTATTCAGTTATGTTGTATGCACGAACCTCAGGCCTTTATCCATTGGGCAACAGATTCAAGAAGCTGGAGGAGCAGAAGAAGTGAGTGCTGGTTGAGGCTGGAGGTTTTTGCAAGTTGATGCAACAAGCTCTTACTGGCGCTCGGCACTTAAAATAGGACTTTCAGAAGAAATTTGTGGAATAGCAAAACTTCCCTTATAATTTTAACTATTGCATTTTACATAGCTCGGTTGAGCTGGATAATCACCAGGTGTTGTGAAAGGGTCTCCATAGCAGTGGTGAGAAGCACCTAGGTTGCAAAAATGGGAATGAATGGGGTGATGACCGACAGATGTGCAGGCCATGGAATGGGAATGGTGAATGATGGAATGGTGGAATATGGAGGAGTAGAAGCGGTAGATACAACAACTAAAGAGGGTGCTACTGTGCTACCAGCTATTGGGATTCCATGAAAATAGATAATGAAATGGAAGTAGATGGGATGGAGAAAGCGGTGGGAACTATGGAGAAGTGCTCAAAAGACAAGGATTTGGAAGAAAGGGGAAGTGAAGAAACAGGATCATCAGAGAGGGGAGTAGAAACAATAGTAGTGGTTTGACTATGTACAGTGGAAGAAGGAGTGGGAGAGGAAGGGAATGAAAATAAGGAAGTGGAACAAAGAAGTAGATGGAAGCCACTACCTACTGGGAAGGAAAAAGAAAAAAGAGAGAGAAATAGACATACTTGTGGGCTCGTGTGCAAGAGGAGACGAAGTTGACGAATTCTACACAAGGGGAACTCCTACAAGTGGTGCCCCTTTTTTTCTCTTTTTTTTTCTTTTTTTTTTATATATGTACAAGGTAACATTGTGTTTTCACATCATGAAAAGTAGGCTTTCAAATGAAAGTCGTTCATTGAGATAGGAAGTGAATTACCTTCCAAGTCCTCAAGATAAAATGAATTTGTTGCACTGTACTGGCAATCTGGAATGGACCATCCCACAAAGAATCAAATTTCTTGTGCATCCCTGGCTTGGCCTTCTTTTCATTCCACTTTAAGACTAAATCACCCACTTTGAATGTGTGGTCAGTAGAACCTTTGTGAAACCATTTTGAAACTGCCTCTGAATGCTTAGAAAACTCATCATAGGCCAAATAACGTTGCTCTTCTAGCTGCAACAACTGATCCAATCGTATGTTCATAGGATCCATATTTTCTTCATTTTCTGGGAATTCCTTCAATTACTGCAAGGCCAGAAGTTCTAAATGAATAAGCAATCTTGCCTCTTTCCCATATACTAGGGTGTATGGTGAAGTCTTGATAGACTTCTTGATTGAAATGATATCTACCCATAAGGCCTAATTCAGCAAAAGGTCCCAAGATCTCTTATTATTCCCCAAGGATCTCTTTAAAATCCATAGCAAGTTCTTGTTTGTAGATTCTGCCAAGCCATTCCCCTGAGGGTAATAATTAGAGGATGTCTTCAGAAAAATACCGTACTTGTTTGCAAGTTCTCCTATATTGGCTCCAATGAATGGAGTTCTATTTTCTATGATTATGGCATCAGGAAGGCCAAAACGCGTGATCAGTCCTTCAATGAAAGTGATTACTACATCTTGATTTGTAGCCTTAGTTGGAATGGCCTCAGACCATCTTGTAAAATAATCAGTAGCCTTCAATAGGTACTTGTATCCGACTGAAGAGTTTGGATCAATGATCCCAATAAAGCCCAGCCCCCACTGCTAAAAATGTGCTTCTACTTGAATTGGATGTAGGGGCAATGATGCATTTTTGATCCGTCCTGTATACCTTTGACATTTGTCGCAAGTTTGAGCAATCTTGAAAGTATCCACGAACAAAGTTGGCCAATAGTAACCAACCTGAATAATCTTTAATTCCATAGGCCTACCAGCGTAATGTCCTCTCGACATGCCAGAATGAAACTCCTCCAAGAATATAGCTTTCTTAGGTTCCTTAACGCACCTTAGGAGAACTCCATCAATGTTTTTGAAGAACAATCCCTCGAGCAACAGCACATACCTAAGAGCTTGTAGGCAAAACCTTCTCCGTTATGAAGCATTTAATTGTGAGGGACATCTACCCATTGAAAAATACTCAATAAGGTCATCTGCCCAATCTTGGCCTTGTGCAAAGATGTTCACTAGATTCATTTCTTCAGTAGTTTCGTTCACTTGATGATCAACTATCTTAGAGGCCGTAGTTTTTGCTAATTGTTGGCATAAGGCCTTACCCTACACAAAATTGGTTGGATGGATCTCAACATTGAACTCTTAAATTTTAGTGATCCAACTGGCACGCTTATCACCCATCTCGCCCTGAATGATGAAGTTCCTTACATCAAGGTGGATGACGTAGACGATCGTCTTGCTCTGAGATATGAAGTGCCTAAAATTTTTGAGAGACTTAATGATAGCATAGACTTGCTTCTTAATGAAATTGTATATCTCCTCATGGGGTAAGATAACCTGGCTAAGGAAAGCAATGGGTCTTTCATCCCCATTGTCTCCTTTCTGTGTAAGCACTACAGCATAGCTTTCATTCTCTCCAACTGCATATAGAATGAAGTCCTTAGAATAATTTGGATTGATCAACACAGGGGCTTGTGCAATTCTATCTTTAATCTCCTAAAATGCATCTTTCCTCTGAGTTGTCCACTTGAACTCTGCATCTTTCTTTAATAGCTCAGTCATGGGCTTGACTACTCGGGCAAAGTCAAAAATAAAGTTTTTGACGAAATTGATTTTCCCGAAGAAAGATTGCAACTCTTTCTTATTGGTAGGGAGCGATAGTTTCTTCAAAGCTTCATCTCTCGATGGATCAATTGCCAAACCGTTCTCTGAGATGACATATCCCAAGATCTTACCTTCATTTACTATGAAAATGGACTTCTTTGGGTTGATGGAGATGCCAAACTCTCGACATTTCTCAAATATCTGCCTCAAATGAGAACAATGTTCTTCTTGTTTGTGCGAAAATATAGTCATATCATCGAGATAGATGACAATGATCTTATAAAAGCTCCCCAAATGCGATGTCCATGGCCCTTTGAAATGTAGCCCTAGCATTGGACAATCCGAAGGGCATGCGTTGATAGGCAAAGGTACCCCACTTGGTTGTGAATGTGGTTTTGTGTTGATCCTCATCCCTGACCCAAATTTGATTGTATCCAGAGAATCCATCTAGCAATGAAAAGCGCTGAGCCCCAGGAACAACATGAAGGATCTGATCAATGCGAGGCAATGGGTAGTGATCCTTCAAGGATGCTCGGTTCAAGTTTTGAAAATCCACACACAGTTGTATATCTCCATTTTTCTTATAGATCAAAACCAAATTAGCAACCCAAGTCAAGTTCTTAATCGGATATATAATCTTGGCCTACAACATCTTCACAAGTTTAGCCTTCATGAGGGCTTCAATATTTGGGTTCACCGGTCTCTGCTTCTGCCTGAAGGGTTTGACTCCTTCTTCTAGCTCGATAGTGTGCTAAATGATCTCTTTATCATATCCCCTTAGAACCTCATAGCTCCAGGCCATGATGTTAGAAAACCCTTGACACAATTTTCTGATCTCTTGCAATTCAGTGGGAGTACAATCAGTCCTAATTTTTATGACCTTATCAGCCTCCAACTACCGTTCCATGTACTCTTTCTCATCGACCTCGATTCAATGCTTCTTGGACCAATAATTTTGGTCAAACAAGCTTTCTAGAGTAATGAGGCCTTTAGGAATGTGGTTATTCCACAAATGAATCAGGCCTTCAGCTTCTTCACGCTCCAAGGTCCTTCCCTTGATGGTGACAGCTTCTTGAACCAAAAAGTTAACAATTTGCTCATCGCTATTGAAGACTTTCCAAAAGGTGTCCTTGTCTGGGACAGAGGGCCTATACACCATTCTCACTATTTTTGGCCTTCTCACTACCTGCTCGATTGGTGAAAAATTTGCTCCCAAGGAAGCCAGCAGGTTAGCATGTCTATTTTGTTCTTATGGAATGAAACACATTTTGAGAGTAGAGAATGATTCGAACAGGTCCCAAAACTTATTGTGATAGTTCTTGAGATAGTGGTGCTTGGACACACACTTATTGGTCACCTGATTAACAATCAGCTCGGAGTCACCAAAGATTTGCAACTATTGCACTCCAAGTTTCTCAGCCTTCTTGAGGCCTAAGCATAAAGCCTCATATTCTGCTGCATTGTTTGTGCAGCTCCAGGTCAAACGATATGAATAGGATTGTTGAATCCTAGAAGGTAATACTAGAACAATCCTAGCTCCAGTGCCATTTCTACATCATGCTCCATCGAAATAGAGCTTCCAGATCTGATCTTGACTTTCATCATTCTTTTCTTTAGCATTTTTAGGTTTAAAAATGGAGTAACACCCCAAGTTAGTTTCCATCATGGTGTTGAAATTGGCCATGGAAAATTCATTTTCTGGGTGGAGCTCTTCCAAAGATTCTTCCATTAAGTCAATCTCACCAAATTCTTCAGACATCATGTGCATCGAATTTGCTAACCTATCCATTTCATCTATTCTCTCCACATGAAATGTGGAAGGCTTCTCATTGAAAATTTTCACCTTTTTACCTTTATGGATCACCTCCAAATGAGTAAAATCCAAAGAAAGGTAACCCCCGAGTTTAGCCGTGAACTCTTGGGAGAGACACATACCAAAACATGGCTCGAGGTCCACTACTATGATCTCCTAGATCACAGTAATCTGAGGAATGGCATGCAGGGAGATAGGAACATCCTTAATTACACCCACTGTCTTTACTGAGGTACCATCTAGCTGCAAAACTCTCGTGCTAGTCCTTGTATATTCCATGCCTATGAAATCACATACTGCCTAAGGCATGACAGTAGTAGCTGCTCCTGAGTCAATGAGGCAATTATGCACCACATGTCCCTCCATTCTCAATGAAAGATAAAAATGTGGTGGTCTATTTTTTTCGATGATTGAAGAGGTCAAAGGTTGAACCATAACTACCTGGGTTGGAGCCTTCCCCTTACTTTGTGTGGTCTTCAGGGATTCCTGTAAGAGATTCACCTGTCCAGGTAGCTGCAAGGTGTCATATAGACTTACTTTAGCTGGTATCCTTTTGAGTTCTTTGACGATGTTGTACTCCATTGAAATCGGCTCTCTCCCTCCACTAGTAGATTCAAATCTGCTTCTATATTGTTGGGTGGCCTCCACTCACTGTCGTTTAGTCAATGATGGATACCGCAATGTTTCTCTAGGTTTTTCCTTTGTTTCTACTTGTGGATGGGAGGTAGACGCCTTAGCTTGCAACCTCTCTTTTGCTTGTGGTGGGAGCAAATCCTTTGGCAAAATAGGTGGGTCTCATTGCGGAGCTGGAGGATCATGAGTCTTTGTAGGTATTTGTTGCTTTGTTTCTTATGCAGGAGGCACTTTTAATGGCTCCATCTTAGATGGATCTACCATCATTGGTTTCTTGTCGCTGCGTGTCAATACTACCATGTATTCCTTAGGAGACATCACGGAATTATGATCCACCTCTCGAATCATGTTTACACGGCTCCCCATAAGAACTTGTAAATAATTTTGGTGGACCATGCAAGTGGACTCATCATGTGGGTCATTGCATGAAGAACACCGATAAGATGGCTCATGTGAAACTTCAGAGGGGCTAGCCTCTTCACTTACCAGGATCGTTGAGTTCCTCTCAGGTACTTTTTTTATAACATTGCTAGGAGCAACTTGCTCTCTAGTTACCACCGAAATAAATCTTCATGGCTGATAGTTCCTTTCCACCTCTCTTCGCTCCATAGAGGTCATCTTGTTAGTGAGGGATCTCATGGCCAATTGAATTTCTTGCAAAACAACCAATTGAGGATCTGGGCTTGAGGACACAGACGATGCCGATAGAGGTAATGGAACTGGTGGAGGTAATGTAGGAGTTGGAAGTGGAGAGGTTAACTGTGGAATGGGAATCATAGGTACCAAAGTTATGGGATAAGTCCATGAAGATGAAGGGTACATGGATGGAGTAGTGTAATATGTGGAGGCTGCACCTGGAAGCTGGTATTGCGAAAGCTCGAGAAAAATGGGCATAGTCATTTTTGGAAGCAATTTCCCACTGGAAATCAGATCGGCCTCAGCCTTCTGTGCCTAGAAATATAGTGTAGGAAAGTTCTAAACATTGGACATCCTAATGTTCATACTAATATCTGAGTGGAAAGCCCTAAGATAGTAAAATACCACTTGGTCATTAGTAGGGCGGAGACCATCAGGAACTCTCTACCAAGTTCGGGAAAACCTAACATTGAAATCCACTATCTCCTCTTGAGGATGCATCTTGATATTAGTAAATTGATGCAACAAATAAAATGGGTCCGCTTGCTCATTGAACCCTTGGATCAGCATCTCTGCTAATTGATCCCATGAATTTATGGAGTTGGGAGACAAGGATCTATACCAACACAATAACTTACCTCGGAGTGACAGCATGAGCAATTTGATCATGACATCTTTGTCTATGATATTATGAATTGTATCCATGGATGCCACATCTGACACATGCTCATACATGGTATTTCTAGTCCCATCATATGTAGGCAAAGCCTTTAATGCTGTAGTAGGAACTGGATTTTGAAAATGCAGGTCCAACGCTCCCAAATGGTTCCAAGCAAGAAATTAACGTGGAGGAGGTTTTTGACCAGCCATTTGCACTGCTAGATTTGGATTTTCTAGCAAGCTCATAGCAGTACTGGGAGGAGTCAAAGATGGCATAAACTAACCTACCTCCTGTGAAGAGATAGCAAATGACGGGTTCACAGGACTTACCAATCTTGAGCACTCCCTCTAGTTTTGAACATCGATCTCGAAGAATTTGACTGGGTCTTTTGATTCTTTGGCTCTTGATCTCATGATCATGAAGCAAATATTTTCACCAACTTCATGATTGGAGATTTCCAGGTACTATACAGTCACCCTCAGTAGAGTCACCAGATGAACTTACAATCTCCGCTTTGAGGTCAAGACAATTCATCAAAATCTTGATTCCTTTGAGTGTCAAAATATAGGACTTGTGAGTCCCACCGGGCGTGCCAAAAACTGTTGGTCACAAATCTGCCTAGTCATATAAAATGCGCCCTAGACCCGACAAACATTGAAAGGCCAAGAGAAAGAGAATTCTCCCAAGCCAATCTCCAGAGAGGGTTGGCTCCCAAACTAATCTAAACTAGTTTCAAGGTTTAGGGTTAGAAATAACAAAAAGATATGGAAATATGGTCGAAGCCGACAGTTGATAGGGAGAACAACCTCAGATAGAAAATAACCAAAAACAAATCCCAAAGATAAGCAGCAACTGATTCTTAGAATGCACATACAGAAATTTGATCAAACATTGACCATAAGTTTGCCTTCAATTATACTTCAAATGTTCAAATTAAAACATAGCCAAATTCAAAACAGCAAAATTCAACTTATATATTAGCACTTGACTAAGTAGAAGTGAATCACACAGAAAGCATCACATGAACAACAACTTGGATCGCCAACTCAAAAGACTCATCCTTTTTGCAAAAAGGTCATCCTTTTTTCTTGAGATATACATTAGTATTTATAGAGGTATTCCCTCTTCCTTTTGAACCGCAACATTTAAAACATAATAGATTTTTCAAAGGAGATCCACAAAATATGCACTTGAAAAGAGAACCAATCCCACGAAATTGAAAATCGAACAAAAACAAGGGGCCAGATTTCTTCATTAAATGATGGTTCTCGGGTCATGCTTGAAGTGTTAGGAGATCACAAACAAGAGCTTTTAATATCGGAGGCATCTTTAATCTTGGTGGCTTTGAAAACTACATGCTTTAACATGTTCTCCCATCTGATCTGATTGCCATCGGGCAATTGCCTCTTAAATTTTGGAGAGCTTTGATATTTAAATTAAATGTTGGAAAACATTTAATTTTGGAGCCTCTTTGACCTCGATATCCTATGCGGACAAAAATTTATTGGGCCTTTGTTGTTGCTTCTGTCACAAAAATATGACGTGTCATGAAATCATGATATTTTCTCTCGCTTTGCCCTTCTGTTGCCTTTAGTCACAAAAACACGACATGTCATGAAATCTTGACATTTTCCTCTTGCTTAGCCTTCTTCTGCTTTACTTCTGCAAAAACAAGACGTGTTGCAAAATCGTGACATCCTCCTATCGCTTGGCTCTTCTCTTCTTGCAAGTCATGAAAACGAGACAAGTCACGAAATCGTGACATCCTCCTCTCGCTTGGCTCTTCTCTTCTTGCAAGTTGCAAAAATGTGACAAGTCACGAAATCATGACAATCTGCCTTTTTTTTGTTTTTTCTCCATGACATGTCATGAAATCGTGACATCTTCCTCCATTTTGGTTCCTTTGTTGCTCCTTGTCGCGAAAATGTGACAAGTCATGATTTCATGACATTCTGTACTTGGTGTTGTCCTTTCCGCTTTCTCACCATGAAAACAAGACTCCTAGCGAAAATGTGACATGTCGCAATTTTGCAACAATTTTCCGTCTTCTTCTTCGTTTTGTCGCCTTCGTCATGAAAATGTGACATCTCGCAAAATAGCTACAATTTTTTGGTGATTGTACTTTGCTGCTTTCTCCCCATGAAAATGCGACAAGTCACAAAATCGTGACAATTTTTTGATCTTGCTCCTTCCTTGTTTTCTTGCAGCAAAAACGTGACAGGTCGTGAAATCGTGACATTTTCTCTCGCCTTGTACTTTTTGGCTTTCTCCCCGTGAAAACGTGACATGTCATGAAATCGTGACAATTTTCTTTCTTCTCCTTCGCTGCCAACCTCCTGCTGCAAAAATTTGATGTGTCGCGAAATCGCGACATTCTCCTCTGTTTTGTTCCTTCATTGCTTCTTGTCGCAAAAATTTCATACCATGTTGCTTCTTCCTTGATTTCCTACCACAAAAATACGACAAGTCATGATATCGCGACATCTTCCTCTCGCTTGGCTCTTTCGTCGCCTTCTTACCGTGAAAACAAGACAAGTCGCAAAATCGCGACAGTCCATTCTTGGCACTTCCCTTTGCTGCTGTATTGCACGAAATCGTGACATCCACCTATCACTTTTCTTTCTTGCCACTTTCTACCATGAAAATGCGATAGATCGTGAAAATGCGACATGTCACGATTTTGCGATAACTTTGCCTTGACTGTTCCCTTTTGCTGCTTGCTAGCACGAAACTACAATAGGTCACGAAAATGCGACATGTCGTGATTTTGTGACATTTTTTGTACTTTGCTATTTTTCGCTTCGGATGTCGTGAAACCACAATAGGTCATGAAAATGCAACATGTCACGATATCGCAACATTTTTCACTTACTTTTCTTTGGCACAAAACTTGTAGAGACTTTTGTTTTTACTAATTATCCCTTTTGAGGTGCTTGGAGGGACAAACAGAGGAGTGAGTATCTCTACAATTTGTGCATTATTTTGCATGAACATCAACAACAAAAAATGTGGTAAAAATTTCAACAGGGTCATAGGGCGTTGCATCCTTATGACATGCTTCATAATGAAGGCCAAAAAGTGAGATTATCTTTCCTTTCCAATGCATACCTCCTTTTTGACAAATGGCGCCTCCTGCCATGCATTCCCTTGCATGCCTTTTTGCACATGAGCACTCTATGGTTATAAAGTGGATTCATTTTCCATACAAAATATAGATAGGAGTTTAAGGTTCACACAATGGAGTGCTGATGAGATTTTCCCTCACCTGATTGTGCTCTCTTTCCCTTGAAATCTCTTCTTAGCAAAGGAGGTTATCGAGTGACTCAAATAAGCATAATTTGTTTACAAAGACCTATCAATCGAGTGAATTTCCACCCCAAATTTAATTAAAATACCCCCCATAGTATTTTTTACCATTCCCCAGTGGAATTGGTGGTAAAATTTAGGTAGAATCGGTGGGCGTCCCACCCCAGGTGCCCCCCAATTTGTGACAGTCCTATTCGTCCCACCCTATAATGAATACAAATATGTTAAAAATTTTGTTAATTTTTTTAAATAGGTATTTTTTATATTATTATATTATTCTACAGTTCAAATTTCATGCTTTAATGAGTTATATTGATCGAGATATTGTGATTTGAAGTTTTTATAGGCTTGTAGGACCCACTAGAGAATGCATCAGGATATGGGCCTTATTTCTGAGATATAACATTATGGGTTTTCATAAAATTATATTTTATGCATTCTATCCAATTTTCATGTGTTTTGGATATGCGTAGGGGAATAAATTGCTCGCGTTAGATTTTGTAGGTTGTAAAAGTGCACTGCGATTACGAAGCAATATAGGATGCAATTTTGGTGAAATTTTTGGTTATAGCTTCCCAAAACCACTTAATTTACATCTCTCTATAGTTTCAAACCATTTGGAGTTTATTTTATATAATATCTATGCATATCCTCATTGCTAGTCTTTTGATGCCTGTGGGGATTGCATGTTTTTCATCATACACACTTGCTATTTGATATTTCTGATTTCCTTGTGTGCAGGTGTAGGTTTTTATAGAGCATTTGGGAGCAGCATAGGACCTCAAAGAATCAAATATCCAAGCGACGATAACTTCAGCTCATCCATTTCAATTGTGGGTATGAGGAAAGACATTGGATGTGCATCGGAGTTCTTTGAAGGATTTGATCCTTGGGCACCATAAATTTGTAACAGTTGTATCATCCATTTGAGCCCTCAATTGGATATCTTTATAACCTAGATTTTATCCACTTGATTAATAAGAAAATAATTTACTTTACTTCATTTCTTGTTATTTGGTATCTTTTCCATTTTACTTGCATGCTTTTGATTTGATGCTCATTAGACATAAGGGATAGATGCAATTTTTTATCCATATTTAGGTGCATCATTTTTCCCTACTTCAACAGGCTAGTATCCTCTTCCTCTAGGCCAATATTGGTTAAAACAAGGAATAATAAGATAATCCAAACTTAGTAATTATCATATCAATAGGTGCCTATAAATAGGCATTACAAGACATTACAATGGATAATAATGCATTAAATAATGCTTATCCTAAGCTAACAAATTTATTAAAACATGTGCTAAACATGTGCTACTAATCCATAACAGAAAGGATAGAGTAGAAAATGAGGAAAACTAAAAAATAGCAAAAAGACACAAAATATTTTTAAGATGTTTTTAAATGTTTTATATTCTAAACAAACAAAATTAGTGGTCTTATTTAAAGTTTTCAAGATAAAATACAAAGGAAGAGGCTTCCTATATTAGCCACTAAGACGTGTTTTCACATTGAGTTCACCAAATATGTAGAGGGTAAAAACTTCCCTACCATGTATGATTCTTTATTGGATCCACTAGGAGCTAAGGTGATTGCGAGGGTGTATTATATTCTCTACACTCGATGGATAAGGGAAAGGGTTCACCAAGAATATTTTTAGGACTCACTCCAAGTTCAGGGTGGAAATGTTTAATGTGTGATTTTAAGTAAACATCTATGTTTAGCCTTTCCATGCTAAACTATTGAAATGAAAGAACAATGCAAAGGACACAAGATGCAAGAATACAATAACTAACCCTAATATGGTTCTTTGATTCAATGATATCTAACCCTAGGTTGCAATAAATGAAATATTTTTCTTTGAGCAAGGGACCAAGGGAATGCACAAACAAGATTAAACCCTAGATGCAAAACTATATGTCTTTTTCTTTTAAATGCCTAGAAAGTAATCAAATGTTTTTCTTTTTTTATTTATAACCTAGGTTGTGAATACTAATATCAAAATAAACAACACACAACCTAAAAATTTTACTTAGGGCACTTAACTAATCTAGTGTTTGATCTAAGCCTTATCTTGTGTCCATAATATCCCATAGTTTCAAATCTACAAAATAGCTTCACAAAAACCCTAGAAAATATGGTCAGCATTTGGGGGCTTGCTTAGGCCATTGCAAGACTGAGCTTGGAGGTGTCGTAGTCAAGCCCCCTAGGTCCTTTTAGTTGACCATTTGAAATAAAATGAGCTTTGACCTTTGGAATAAACATAACAAAATATAATAGCATGAAATAGTAAATGAAATGCAAACAGAATGGACACAATGAAATGAACAAGAATGCAACTTTGAAACCTAGGGTTTGGGAACAAGTGATTTCCCCCAAGCTAATGTGATATGAAATGCACATAAAACAAAATGATGGAAATCTAAACAAAATAAAAACATATATGAAACAACTCACAATAGGCATATAAATCAAAACTCTAGGGTTTTAGGATGAATAGTCATGTCAAAGTCTACCTAGACTGAATATGTTCCCTATAAATTACCAAGCATAAATTTAGTAACAAATAAGAAACAGATGCAAAATTCTTAACAGGTGAAAGCAAAGCTTTCATTGAATTTGTGCCTTATAGAATACAAGACGCACATTCGCACAAGAGGGAGCTAAAATGCAATAAAAATGTATAATGAAGAAATTAGATGGATAAACGAATGCAAAGGAAAAACTTGGTGACCTTGTGGAAGAAACAAGAGCAAAGGAAAATGACCTCTCCTCCCTTAAGAAGACAAGTTATCAAGGCTTTCTCCACTTGCAGATCAATAGAACATACCAGCAATTGAACATAAAATCACAAGAGCACCATAATATTACATAAGATTGCTAGCTATATCACTTAAGAATTATTCGAACAACTAAGAGTAACTAGGGGGAGAAAAGGAGATCCAATCCCTTTATTTATAGAGGGTTTGGAGGGCTAAAATATGGGAAAATAAAATTTAACCTTGATTAAGCCGATGCCCAAAAATATTGGTTTATAATATATGTTTTTCAATAAAAACCCTAAATTTACCAAATTTACACCCCATAATTTACCAAGCACGGATTCGGTCAAGGTTAAGAAAAACAAGGCAAAACACAAAAAAATGGTTAAACTTGCTCCTAGCAAGTTTGAGAACCTCCCAAAGGAACCTAAGGAAAAATGACTCATTTTGGTGGGTCAATTTTCTATGTCTACAACTATAAAGGGACACAAGTTGCTTCTTTGTTAATGCTCATAGTTTAACATACAAAAATAATGGGTGAAGTAGGATAGGGGGATTTATAGTCCCCATACAATATGGGCATTCCCTACATGTGTCTCACACGAGGGCCATCCAAAGAAGTTATCATAGGTCAATATTTTAAGTTGGATACTATTAATATTTGAGTTGTTGATAGCACTTGGAAAAAAATTTAGGTCAATGTTATCCATCTCTCAATATTTTGTGCATTGTTATGGGTATAGATAAATGTTCTCTTTCATCATCATATTATTTAGTTAAGACCCCCATATTTCCTTCTTATATATGGTGGATTAGGACACCATCATATCCATTGTTAAACAAGACATCATCTAGTCAGTGCTAATGTATCACTTTTTATTTGAATTAGGCTCTTCACTTGGCTAGCATCCCTTTTGGTACCTTCCCTATAGCCATATATTTGTGCATGTCACTTTTCCATCCAGTCTAATCAATGATATTTATCCCCTCTAGTAGAGTAACTTGATCTTTGTATATTTTTCTTGTCATCCTTTCACTTAAAGCTATTCCATTGATCACTTTTGTGGGTTTGATCTTGATATCAATGTACTAAATCTTATTGATCCACTTGATCCTTTTTTTCATAATTCATCATGTAATACATCATACTAGACATATGGGTGTGCTACAAAGATAGTAGTCTTATTTTGTGATAGATAGTATTTGACCTTCTTGAGATCCTTCATGATGATAAGTACCTACTTTTCAATCAAGGTATATTTATCTTACTAGTAGTGAAGGGATTGACTCATAAAGGATATAGGATGTTCCTTATATTTATCAATATTTTGGGTTAGGATAGTTGCAATGCTTTCATATTAACCAAACACATACATCCTAAAAGCTTTGAAGAAGTCTAATTTGATCAATACTAGAGCCTTGGTGGTAGATTATTGACATCCTAGAAGGATTTATTTTATTTTTCAATCCAATTTTTGGAGGTATCCTTTTTAACATCTTGGTTATGGGCCTAACCATTTGGGAAAAATTTGTAATAAACTTAGTGATAAACTGGATTTGACTTAGGAACAACTCGATCCCTTTGATTGATGTAGGAAATTATAGGTCTTGGATGAATTTAACTTGATAAGGGTATGGCTAAACCTTCTTTTTGTAGCGATCCTGGGGTGCATGTACCGCTCTTACTCTACTTGCAATGTGTTAAACCCAAAATGAAATGAAAGACCATGAAAAAGCATATAACACGAAAGTAACAAAGATATATCTCTTTATTTGTATTAAAACCCAGTTACATGTTGGTCCCTCTTAGGGATACCCATTTCGATACAATAAGGTTACAAGTGGGTAAAATGTCCCCTCACAAAGGGGTGGTGCACTATCACAAGCTTCCCGGTTCCGCACACAAAAATGTATGAGGGCTTACAGATGCCTCCTTCTCTAGGTCTATTTCCTAGAGGGATCCCTTTTGCTCTCATATGTTACAAATTTTGTCCAATGAACCTATGGCCCTGTAAGCAATGAAACAACAACACACGCTTAGATGTCCGAGATTGCCTCCCCGGATGAGGTTGTTAGCAATGAATATACTCAAATGAAAGAAAGTGCAAATTAAACTAATGCTATGAATGTGAATGAATGAAATGATGCTATGCTAATGATATGCTAAACATAATAATGAAACTAATGTCTAAAACCCTAAACTAGGCATGCGGGCCACTGTCCAATGACAGCGACCGCTAAAGTGAATCTCATTCTCTTTGCTCCAAGGCTATGGATCAAAGCTTGTATCCGATGTTGAAATGGTGGTTGCTTTGCTCGTACTTGAATATCGTTAAACAAGGGACTCTCCAATATGACAAGGCTTTGTCGTAGAGTTGATCACCAAGGGGAACTCTTCAAGTATTGAAAATCTCTCCCAATGCTCTAAAATAATTGTCTCTCTCATTATTTCAAAGTTTCGTCCTTGATTAAGTGTCTCCTCTCTTTGGTGCTCTAGGATTGCACCTTTTAAAGTGTGTGAAACCCTAGGTCTATGCCCAAGCCCTAGGATTGAATCCCTCATGCGTAGTGAAGGTTAGCATGAGAAGCTTTTTGTCTTTTCTATGTTTAAATACCATTTAACTGAAGTCTAAATGCAAACTCAAGTCTCCTATGTGAATTGGCCATGAAAGGGAATGCAAAGTTACTCCCACTCACCTTTATTGCATGCAGACTGCCACTTCCACCCATGATTGGGCATATCTATTGGCAAAATATTTTTTATGGCTTAGCCATTGTCATCTGCAGTGGCTAAGATCTGGTCACTGTCATCTACAATGGCTAAGGTCTAGTTGCTCTAGGCTTGAGCGGCTAAGGTCTGGCCACTCTAGTCTTGAGCGGCTAGGCTTGGATGGGCTTAAAGTGCCCCATATGAGTGGTGAGAACCACTTTTGATGCTTGGAAAGTCCAATATTATGTCATATGATCTTATGAATGTGCCTATGTGAGTAGCTCCCCTAAACATGACATGTTTTAGGTGTCTACAGATGCCCCTTTTTATGATGCGTTGTGTGGAAAACACAACGCTAAGCAAAAATATAGACTGATCTGTTTGTAGGGTGTATGGTGATCAATGGTCTGATCAACGCTGGATGGCCCAATCATGCAAGATGGCACGCACCCTTCAAATCATTGCCTCAATGTTCGGAGGACTTAGCTCAGTGGATTGGACATGTTAAATTGCACTCATTCCTCAAACTCAATCAGGTAGCTTCAACTGCTACAATAGTTTCGACCGGTAGGAGAGCTACAATTGAATATGTCATGTCTACTTACATTCCCAAAAAACAAGAGAAATTATGTGATTGTTGTATGCAATGATTCGTAGGACGAACACGATTTTGTTATGATCGAGTGATCTTTTGTTGATTTTGATTATGATTATTTTGAATATTTGAACTACCTCTTCACTCAACGAATTGGTGAAGAAATGACAATGAATGAAGCGACAAGTCGCTTGACCAATATGACTAATCTGGTTCCTTTCTAGCATTTGTTCCTTCAATGGGTGAACCCACATCCAAGTGTGATTCCAATTATTTATGATAACCATCCATCCCTATCCTGAGGAGCGGTCCAACCATCAATAGCCTTCTTAGGGAGTTAGGATGAATGATCCTATTTATGCTCATATTGCGTCACTTTGGCTTAGTGTTTTTGATGTCACAAGGGAATGAGGATGATTCTATCACACCCGTGGAGCAGTCAGACCATCTTGGTTTTTTTTGGGTTTGAAGTGATACATCGTGATTCCAAAATGAATGTTTTTTCCCCAAGTAGCCTTATGGTGACTTACTCGTCTTACCGAATTACATGGAGTGCAAGTCGTTGCAATCGCTAAGTTGATAGAGTAAGTGACTGGATATGAGGCTTACTCAAGAATTTGTTTTTATGTGATTTTTATGTTATTTTGGTCATTATGATGACTAGAAGTCTTCAAAATGTGCTTATTTGAATGTTTTTGTTCCTTCTCATGGAGGGGTTGTGGTTGTTTTTGTCTAGGATCTCGGCTACGGTCAAGTCTAGCGACCACCAAAGGCCTGGCCCTAGCCGCTCTAGTCCTGATAGACCAAGCGATGTAGGCCACTGACGTCAACAATGGTCAAGGCAATATAAAATTCAACCTAGGGTTTTGTCTTTTCACTTTGCTAGTTGTCAATTTGCTTTCTTGAGCTTTGAGGTGAAAGTGACTTTTGTGATTTGGAGCGTTTCTATGACTTGGAAGATCATGGCTGCACGAGGGCGAAGCATCTTCGGGTGGAGGAGCCGGAGCTTCTCGAGTACTCCCTCAAACCTTAACCCTGCTTGTTTATTTTTGTTTTGGGTAAAACTAAACCACATTAAGTAATCGATAATTGAACCTCATTAAGCTTGTTGGCAACGAATCAAAACCCGTAGCTAGGCTTAGTTTAGGTTTTTATGTGGTGGGCTTGTCCCCATTTTGTCTTGTTGTTTTTTTATATTTTTTTTTATGATGCGATGGATGATGGTATTATGATGAATTGATATATGTATGTGTTAGGTGATAGATGATATTTATGATGATGTGGATTTGAAATAGATGCTAATGTGTGTATATCTGTAGATGTTCATATGATATGATGTGATGTATTATGAGTTGATCTAATGATGGATTTATGGTTATATGCAAATGGATATTGCTTATATGTTTTATGATGTGCTTTATGATGTAATGATGGATGATTGATGACTTATGTATTTATGGATGCAATGTTATTGTTAAATGCATGTTTAATTTTGCTTTAATTGTATGCATCTAGCTTATGTGATGGTATGGTATGAATGAACCTGTATGCTTTAATCACTTAAAACATAAGGAATGCATATGATATTAACAATATTAATGGGTGATACCACAGAAAGTAAAAAAATAATCATGAATTTAAATAATCACTCCTATCATAAGAATTGATTAAGTATTCATATGTGAGATGTAATGGTGTGAAATGTATGTATTTTCTTGATAAGTTTCTGTAAATTAAAAGATATAAAGTAGTCAGTGGTCGTCTATATATTATTTCTAATATATATGCGGTATCTATCCTACTATGTTGATACCCCCTAATTTATAGAATATTATAAAGAAAATGTTGGTATGATTGATGATATGATTTGTTGCTATATAAGAATTTTTGGGGCTTTGCTTGAGATTCAAACATTCTAGTTACCCTATCAATAGTTGCGTACTGACCATACTAGACTTTTGAAGAAGCAAGGCTTTCATCATGGACCTATGGATTCATTGTCCCTATGTGTGCAAATGAATATATTTAGATAGAACTCAATATTTTCCTCCGATGTCGGGCGGGATTCTTTCAGCCCATTGCTAAGATCGGGGATCCTCAATTGTTCATCTTATCCTATGTTGGACTCAGTTGGACTATACCACTAGGTGACCTTGGGTTACCTAAAGCTAGCTCATCCACATTCAAACATTGGTCTACACAAATGCATAATGCCTTTGTATTAGACATATCATCATGCTTTTGGTTTGGTTGTGCTAAGAATTCCAGGGATTCAAGTTCCATTCCCTTATTTTCTTCATTTTGACTCGGGATACTTGCTCATGTCTAGTGATGAAAATCACTGTTTATTTTAACTGATTTTTTTGTTTTCTTTTGAGCAAGGGATTCTTGTAGTGATGATAATCACTGTTTATTTTGCTTTTGTTCTTTTGATATTTTGAACTATGACTTTGGGCGTTGATGTTCGACTTTTGAAGATTTTGAACTTTGGATTTTGAGATTTGAATTTGGCTTTGTTTCGGGGTTTTGCTTATTTTTATGAAAGCAAGGGATGTATGCAGTGATGATAATCACTCATTTTTGGGTAGGGTAGAACTTGTCCTTTTGCCAATTCTCAGCACCTTTGAACCGGTTGCATAGGGGGATAAGCAAGGATGACCCTTTTCGCTTAAGGTAACTTAGAACCCTATATGCAACTTTCATCTTCCCTTGTCCAGATAGGATTTAAGTTTTTATAATTAGTGATGGGATTCTGAATATCTGAGGTTTTCATGACTATTCCTTATTCTCTACTAATCAATATGGCTTTTCACAAAAATTGATAAGACCACTAGATATGGTTGAATAACCAGAAAATCTTAGCCTGTTCCTTATAGCAACTTGATATGGTTGTGTTGAGAAACACAATTACACACATGAATGAATGGATGATGGTGGATTTTGCTTTGATTTATGATACAAACTGTGGCATTACTTGTAATACTGTGATCATACCATATGCGAATGTAATGGAAATGACAATGTAATGCAACTATGTGGATGCAAGATGTGAGATGCAATTGTTTTTGCGTTTTTGATTTTATGTTGTTTTTGTATTTTTGATTAATGTGACCAAAGGGCTTATTGTGCCTTTGGGGCTTTTGATTTTTGACCAAGTAGCATGAAATACCCTTGGAGCATTTTTGATTGGAGTTGACCAAGCGATTTGAATACCCTTGGAGCATTTTGATTTGAATTTGACCAAGCGGCTTGGATACCCTTGGAGCATTTTGATTGGAATTTGACCAAGCGGCTTGGATACCCTTGGAGCATTTTGATTGGAATTTGACCAAGCGGCTTGGATACCCTTGGAGCATTTTGATTGGAATTTGACCAAGCGGCTTGGATACCCTTGGAGCATTTTGATTGGAATTTGACCAAGCGGCTTGGATACCCTTGGAGCATTTTGATTGGATTGATTTGTTTGTATTTTTTATTCTTTACAATGTTTTTGTGTTTTTGACATATTTGAATTTTTTTGTGTTTGTTTTTTTTTATGTGTAGAACGCCTTCAAGTGAATGATATTGAGAGGTTCAGGCTCTTCAACACCATCTAATGATATAAGGTGATATGCTCCAGGCCCAACTCTTTCTGAAACCATGTAAGGGCCTATCCAATTTACCATGAATTTGTCTCGTAGGTGCGATGGTAAATTAGAATTATGTTGGTTCTCTTTGAGCACAAGATCCCCAATTTTGAAATCTCTTAAGTGGACTTTACTATTGTAAGCTCGTGCAAGGTGATCTTGGTAAATGCAAAGATGCTCTAAAGCATTGACTCATCATTCATCAAGAAGCGTCAACTGATCAAGGTGGCCTTACCGTGCGGTATCATCATCTATGAAGTCCTTCAATGCTATGCATAGAGTTGGAATTTCCAACTCTAGTGGCATGATGGCCTCAATGCCATATACAAGTGAAAATGGTGTTGCCCCAGTGGGCATCCGTACACTAGTCCTGTATGCCCATAGTGCCAGAGGCAACTGTATGTGCCAATCCTTGTGATTTTCTTGCACCGTCTTCCTCAAGATGGAGACTATTGTTTTGTTTGAGGCTTCTGCTTGCCCATTTGCTTGTGGATAATAAGGCATTGAAAAATTGTGTTGAATATGGTATTTTTTCATTAAAGCATGCACATTTTTGTTCTTGAAAGATGGCCCATTATCCGATATTATCTTTGAAGGGACCCCAAAATGACTTATGATATTGTGGAGTATAAACTCCGCAATCCTTGGTCCAGTTGTCGATGTTAGGGGGATCACTTCAACCCATTTAGTGAAGTACTCAATGGCCATTATGATGAATGTGTGTCGGCCTGAGGATGGGGGTGAGATCTTCCCAATCAAGTCTAGTCCCCACTACGAGAATGGCCATGCTGCCTGGATGGGTTGCAAGGCTTGTGATGGCAAGTGCGTGAGATTTGCATGATGCTGGCACTTAATGCATTTCTTGACATATTCATAGTAGTCCTTTTCCATGGTGGGCCAATAGTAACCCATTCTCAAGATGCGCTTAACGATGGCCATGCCACTGAAATATCCTCTGCATGTACCATCATGAGCTTGTGAAATTGCCCAGGATGCTTCCTGGGGCTCAAGACAATGGAGTAGTACTCCATCATATCCTCGTCTATAGAGGATTTCTCCTAGAAAGATGTATCTTGTTGCTTTCTATTTGAATGTTCACCTTTCGGTATGTGACAGACCTTGAGGTACTATTTCGAGCTTCAGGAAGTCTCACAACTAGGAAAGCCAATCCTGATAAGCCATGACCTCTATGGAAAAGATGACTCGCTCCTCCTGAATTCCCAAGCTAGTGAATACAGATTGAGGAATGACTCTATGGTGTATGGTTGTACCACACTCTATAGGTCCTTGGGAGATCAAATATTCCCAAGGTGTCATTTGTAAGAAGTCTCTAGCCATGAAGGACCAATCCTGATTTAGTTTGATGTTGATCATGTTGACTGATTCTTGATTGTCTAAAGCCTCACGTTGTATTGTTGAGTGTGCAAGCACTTTCACATGAATGGTTGTAAAATTAGTAGATAGATTCTAAGGGATTAAGGATCCCAAAGAAGCCATGGTGTCCACAAATCTATTTGATGTATGAGGGATTGCCTCGATGTCATACCATTCCAGCTAGGCTAGGTAAGTATCAACAAGTTCCTTGTAAGTTTTCAGGAGTGGGCACCTGCATTGGAATAGTCCTTTGACTTGGTTTACTATGAGCAAGGAGTCACCAAAGATATTCAATATTTTAATGCCCATTGCTATGGCTGCTTGGAGTCCCAATATCAATACCTCATATTCCATATTGTTGTTTGTGCAAGGGAAGTCTAGTTTGAATGATAAGGGTAATGGAGCACCCTACGGTGTGATAAAGACAATCCCTGCTTCGCCCCCTTGTTCACACTTTGAACCATCGAAGAACAATGACATGTCTCTTTCCTTCTTAGGTTCTTCGAGTTTTGGTGGATCTGATAGTGCAAAGACCGCATCATCAGGAAACTCTATGGTGAGAGGCTTGCTATCCTGAAGAGGTGCCTCTACCAATTGATCTGCTATGACTTATCCCTTGATGGACTTTTGGCTTATGAACTCTAGATCAAATTCTATCAATAGCATGATCCACTTTATGGTACGCGTATTGTGATATGTCTTGCTCATCATGTACTGCAAAGGATTTTGTTTTGATATAACATAGGTCGTATGGCTCAACATGTAGTGTCACAACTTTTGAGTTGCAAAGACCACTGCTAAACACAACTTTTTGACATATGCATACCCTAGCTCATAACTCACCAATGTGCGACTAATGTAATATATGGCTTGCTCTTTGTTTTGCATGTTCTTTTGGGCCAACATGGTGCCCAAAGTGAAATTAGTAGCCGATATATATAATAAGAATGGTATGTCTGGCCTTGGTGGAGCCAACACTGGCGGCATTGCCAGATAAGTTTTGATCTCTGCAAAGGCTTGTTGGCACTCTCCATCCCAATGAAATGGGACATCCTTGCATAGCAACTGGTTCATGGGCTGACACTTATCTGATAATTGTGCAATGAACCTTTTGATGGATGCTATTTTGCCTTGTAGGCTTCTTAATTCCCTAATGTTGGTAGGGGTGGCCATTTCCAGTATAGCTTTTACCTTTGCAGGATCGACTTCAATGCCTCTCTTAGAAACTATGAATCCCAAAAGCTTTCCAGAAGTTACGCCAAAAATGCATTTCTTAGGATTCAATCTGACATTGTGCTCAATGAGGTGATTAAAGACTTTTCTAAGGACTTCAACATGCTCTTGCCGCAACAGGGACTTGGCAAGTAAGTCATCCATGTAATCTTCTAAGATCTTATGCATGTAGTCATGGAATATGTATGTCATGGCCCATTGATATGTGGCACCAACATTCTTGAGACCGAATGGCATCACTTTGTAACAAAATGTTCCCCATGGAGTAATGAAAGTGGTTTTATGTTGATCCTCGAGTTTAATCTAGATCTGGTTGTATCCAAAAAAACCATCCATTAGGGAGAGCATTTCGTGACCTACGGTTGCATCCACAAGAGCATCTATGTTTGGCAATGGGAATGAATCCTTTGGAGTTGCCCTATTTAAGTCTCTGAAGTCTATGCAGATACAGACTCTTCCATCGGGTTTCCCCATGGGCACCATGTTTGATACCCACTCAGGGTAGTCGATAGGAACTATGAAAACTGCATCCAATAGTTTTTGCAATTCATTCTTTACCATCAAAGCGATGGTGGGATGCATTTTTCTCAACTTTTGTTTGACTGGTTTCTTCATGGGGTCCAATGAAAGGTTGTGAATGACTAACTTTGGATCTATCCCAGGCATATCCTTGTAAGTCCAAGCAAACATATTTGGCCTCTCTTTCAAGAGAGGAATTATGATGGCTTGTTCTTCTGGAGATAGACTTTCTCCGAACTTGACTTTCTTTGGTTGAGTAGGATCATCGCTAATGTCCACTTTGAAAGTCGCTTCTATAGCCATATGTGACCCATCCTCCAACTGGTGAGGCATGGGTATCAAGTGAATGTCATCGATGGGATTTATAGGTCCTACTGACTCAGGATCCAAACCAGCATGGAATACATCATGGGCACAGCCTGGTGCGAAATGAAATGGTTGTAACATCTCTTCATTAGAGAAAATATCTTCAGGCTCTATTGGTGAATCAACATGATCCCAATCAATCATCTTTGTGTCAAGACACAAAGGTTTATTTGGGTTGGTTGGGTTATGAAGTGGAGTGGTCAAATCAATGGAGATTGTATTGATGGATGGGATGAAATCTCTAGGACCACATGGGTGAAATCTTATCTCCGAGGTTTCCCTTCCATGCTCATGATGAGGCTCTAGAGGAATGGGAATCTCTAGATCTAGCCCATGAGCTGGGCTGACAATAGGATCATTGGGTTCTAAGAGTTCCCTGAATGTTGGCGGAGGGGGATTGACCATGCGATGAATGACATTCAAGTCAATAGGTCTCCTTAAAAATTGCAAGCCAGGGTCTATGGTGCGAAGTGTCACTTCTCTTTCCACCAACATATTGACTTGTCATAAATGGTGAGGCCCAAGATAGGCCATCTCAGTATCATCCTCAAAATCATCATCACTTATCCATAAGCCATTAGCATTAGTGTGCAGCCCTAATATGAGGGGCTCATGTCTTGGCTCTAAGTAAGCCATCTCTATTTCATCCTCATATTCTTCATCACTTATGAAGAATCCATTTGCATTAGTATGTTACCCCAAGTCATGGGGCCATTGCCTTACCCCTAAGTAGGCTCTCTCTATTGAGTCCTCTGACTCATAGTCACTTTCATCCGATATGTATCCACTCTCATTGTGGATGGACCAAGTAAGTCTTCATAAGTAGCGAGGCCCATGATAGGCCAAGCCCTCTTGTGCTTCATCATCACTTGCCACATATCCATTTTCTTCTTGCTCTTCATCCCACGAGTTGTACCCTACTGGGATGGCCTCAATTGTGAGTCTTGGATGATAAGTCTCGAGTGGTGGTATGCTTACCATGGCCACTTACCTACTGCTCATAAGTCTTGAACTTAGTGGGTGATAAGGAATAAAATTGATGTCTTCTCCTAACCCCAAGCTCAATCTATCTAAGGCTACTACTAGAGAGTCATCTCGACCTCTGATGTGATAGCCTAACCCAAATCTATCAGTGGGAAGCTAGTACTATGGCTCGAGTGGCCACCTTCCCCTACTCATATATACCAAGACCATAACCATGCCAATGGCAGCATTCAAAGTAGCTTAAAGTGAACTCAAGATTAGAGAGGTAATGAACATTAATAGTGAATAAGTCATCATTGTCCTCTTCTTCTTCAGTAGACTTATGGGTGCAGTCTAGTCCAACATAGACAAATTTTGATTGGTTGGGAGGGATTCCAAGTGGAACCACTATTCCCACTGGTCTTAAATATTTTGGTCATCCCATATCTTGTGCAGACTCTATGATAGGTGTAAAGGTTATGTTCTACACAAGATACTCTCCTATCCCTATGCTTGCCAAGTGTATAGTCGTATGTGAGGTGGATGACCCCATGGATGACACTGGTGAAGCGGGGTGGTAGTCATCATCTTCGACTTGGTCTTGGTGATATTCTTCTTCCATGGGATTTGGACCCTCTTCAATAGCTATGGTTAGCATTTCCTTGAGTTTGTTTTCCTCAACCATAGGTGCCTTTAGCTTCTGATCATTTTTTAGTTTAGGTATTGATGGTTGATTAGAAGCATTGGCCACTTTATGCGCAAGATGAGGTGTTGATGCAGATGGGTCTTTTCATACCCTTTTGTCTTTATTACTCAGTTGCATGGCTAGAGATGAAGGTTCTACATACAAGTGGGTAGAAGGAATCATAAATTCTCTTAGACAATCCACTTGATGAACATACTTGAATGGCTCCTCATCAGCCAACACCATGTAGACTTTGTTATCATGCACATACTTGACACATTGGTGTAAAATCGAAGGAACACATTTCATGTCCCTTATCCAAGGTCTCCCTAGGAGGATGTTGTATTGCATGGCCCCTTCCAAGACATGACACATCACGGGGATGGTCTTATGCCCCACCTTGATAGGTAGGACTATCATTCCCATAGTATTGCATAAAGCATCATTGAAAGCTCTTAATGTATAGGCTCCCAGAATGATATTGGACTTGGGGATCTTAAGGTGTTCTATTGTCATTGTTGTGATGATGTTGATTGATGAACCTGTATCGATCAAGACCCGCTTAAAAGGTAAATCATTGATTGATGCCATAATGTGTAGTGGAGGGTCTGGTAAGGTAGTAGGTACTATCTTAATCTCATAATCATAGAATCGAATTACAGGTTCCTGGCATTCTTGTACTTGTCCCAAAAAATGGGTGAATGCATTTGGATCTTGTGGTTGGATCTCAATTGACCTTAAAATCTCCATCAAGGTCTCCCTATGCTTTGGGGACTATTGTATGAGCTCATAAATGGATAGCTTAGCTAGAGTCATTTGTAAGTTTTGCTCAAGTCTACTCCGGATAGTTACCACAGGTCGAGTTGGTGGACCTGGAAGGTTGTTTTACCCCTGCCTCTACCTAGGTGCAGTGGGGACATTTATGGGAGCTGTAGGAGGTTGTGGTTGACCATACCATCTACTCCTGGTTGCTATATTGACAATTTCAACCATCCCAACACACCCATGGGTAGGCGTATCAATTCAGACCTGATTGAATTGTGCACCTTGCCCTCTAGGGACCTCATGGTTTGGCAACGGGTTTTTGTAGATGCCCATATCTCTATTGTCAAGGGCCAGTGGGTTGTCCACTTTTAGTTCTCCCACCTCAATCATGTTTTGCACCTGATGTTTGAAACCAACACAAACTTTGATATTATACCCTAGTATCCTATGATACGGGCAGAATTGATCTTCCCTATATCCTTTTGGCTTAGGATGGTTGGGATCTATAAGAGGTATATCAAGGAATCTGATCTTTCCCACCTCGCTCAATTGATTGAAGATTGATTGCATTGATTCTGTCAATGGTGTAAAATAACGAGGGGGTTTGCATTCTTTGTTTCGACCCTGATTGTTCTTTTGATCATAGTTGGATGGTGGGGGTTGTGCTTGATAATTTTGGGGCTACTATACAGCCCCATCCTTAGGCGTAGCCAATACCACTTGATTAACTAGGGTAGGGTTTGCCTGCTTCTACTTATATTTGCCATTCTTGTCATTTTTGCTCCACTCCTTCTTGGTTCAGAGTTTTATGGTTCCCTCATCTACTTTGATGTCCTCAATGAGTTTGGCTTGTGCCAAAGCTTCCTCAAATTAGGGGTATTGTTGTAGTTGTAGCAAGAGGGAAATGTGTTTGGAACAACTCTTGGTGAACATCCAGATGATTTCTTCTATGGGAATGGAGAATGATAATTTTACCATGACTTTTCTCCATCTATTCCCATAATCCATTACTGGCTCATCATCATAATGTCTTAAATTGGCCAGGTCCGAGAGATTTACTTTCCTCTTAGCACCAAAGGAGAAACACTTCAGAAAAGCATTCACTAGTTGTTCAAAGTTGGATATGCTATGCTTGGGCAATTGGTTAAACCATTGGGTGGTTGCACCCAAAAATGTCATGATGAATATCCTTAGCATAAGAGCATCATTGTCTTCAAGATGAAAACATGCATTGATGAAATTGGTGACATGCTCTTGTGCATCTTCTTCACCTTTAAACTTCTCTAGCCTAGGCATCTCAAAGTGCTTAGGATAGGGAGGGCTAGGAACTGATGGACACAATGGTTGGTTGTGTATTTTGCTCAATGTTGGTTGGCTCCCAGTAGCCTCTTGTTTCTCAAAGGCTTTCATATTTTTAGCAAGCTCTCAAAATGCCTTTGAAGCAAGGAGTTCTTCCTCTTGCAAACCCCCCGTGGTGATGGTGGAGGTAGCACTCTATCCATTTGATTTGCTCTATTTTCTTCCCTCCTACGAGGGGATCCAAGATATGCCTGATCCTGATCTATTAAGTCTACCATTTCCCACCAATTTGATTTTGCTCATGATTTGGAGGGTGATTTTGGTGTGGGTTACTTTCTTGTCTAGTGCACCCATTCTATTGTGAGTCAACGTTGATCCCTTTGATGATCATCTCTATTTGCTTGTTGGTTGCTACGAGCTAGTTGCTCAACTTGCTCTCTTAAGCATTGCTCATGTTTGCGTAACAACCGTTCTCTTTGTTTATCATGTTCAAGAGCTTCTACAAGCTCTCGCTCCTTATATAAGGCATTTTCTAACCATTGCACATGGTTGACTTGCATGGTCATAGAAGACTCGTGCTTATCTGACTCCGTTCTTGTAGTTTTGATTCATAGATTCCTCAAAGAGGTTTCTACTGTCTCTTTGCTTTGGCTAGCTAGTGTGACTTGTTCAATATATTTTTGGGCGTCTCTATGGTTAGACTCTATATGTTTACTATGGGGTCACCCTGAGGCACCACCAATTTGAGAAGTGGGCTTAGAAGTCATAGTTCATGAACTTTCAGATGTAGAGTTCTCTATGGCTACAGTTTTGGGTGGTGGCCTCGGGTGCAATCGATCCAACTCATCCAACTGTCTTGTTTTCCATGGCTGATCCCATGGGGTGCCATTCACTCCAATGAGGTCATAGTCTAATGGAATCCTTCCTCTTGTTTGAAGGATATCTTCTATTTGATGTCTATGACTGGATGTGTTTCTAGTTTCCTACCCCTTAGTGGGTTGATCTGTTCTAAGTGTTGCATGTGAATGTTGAGATGTTTTGACTCTTGTGTGTCTTTGTGGTGATGAGGGTTTTGTAGCCCTCTCTACCCTCCATGAGGATGGATATGGGGAAACCTCATCATCTCTATGTGAAGAATGGGGTCTAGAACCCTCTTTATGTCTATGTGAGGAGGAAGCTCTTGAAGCTTCCTCATGTCTCTGAGAAGTTTCTATGCATTTAGAGGAAGCCCTTGAGGTTTCCTCATGTCTCCTTGATGATGATGGTCATGAGGCCTCTTTGTGTTTATGAGATGTAGTTTCATGTTGTGGTTCCCTATTTGGGGTTTCTCGAGGAGATCCCCCAAGGGTTGAATTATCACCTCTTAGACTCGTGGAACTGCATCTCACGATCTTTCGAGTAGGTCTTTCAATGTTACTACGACTTCACCTAAGGGTATGAGTTGCCTCAGATTCCCCTTCGATGATAGACCGAGGGTGTTTACTTCTTGTTTTGACCATTATTTTTGGAAGCTTTAGCTTTTGTGTTGCACAAACAATATCAAGCAAATGTTTATCTTGCTTACAATTTTAAGTGTGCCCTAAACTGTTTGTTGTATTTTGATGTTTTGTTGTTTCTTGTTTCTTGTTCTTGCTTTGGATTTGGAATGAGGAGACTCATCCATAGTGATAATCAAGAGTACTCATGCCAAACATGATTTCCCAAAAGAGACTAGGGTACACCACTGAAATCCTAGTGGGGGGTTCGCCTAGCTCTTCCACTCTGAACCAATGAATGTTCCAACAGTGGGAGACAGTTTGAACACAAGTAACTTAGTACCACTATGAAGAAGTTCTTCAATCCATTTCTAGGAGAATCTAGGGGGCAAACCGGTGGAAGGAGATGAATTCCAACGTCACCGGACTGAATTGAGGGTTGGTGATGAAATCCAACTCCCCAATGTTTAAATGATACGTGTGTGTGTGGTGTTCATTTTAAGCTTGCATGAAGTAAAGTGCATAATATAGCAGAAATGACTCTTTCCTATATGCCTAAGTGCAAAATACATTTCAATATTTAGAAATATGCATGAACTACTATGATTTGTATGGGTGCACTTTATTTCATGCAAATATGGCCTCTTGCAAGGCCTCAAAGCAAGCAAACAACATACAATGTCTAGCACGTTGGATCCTAGGGTAAACTTTTCAAGCATAAGTCATTGTTCCTAGAAACGCCTAGTGGAAATCTAAAAGAAGATCTAAGATATGCAAAATACCTAATTCTTTCTTCTTTTATTCTTTCAATTCCCAAATAGAAATGTGCTTTAAGTTCATTATTTTAGACACACAAAAGTAGACAGAAAGCTATAAAATATCAGAGAAGTTGTACCAACCTCTAATCCAGCTCAGAGAACCAAGGTTCTATCCTTTGCTACTCTCTAGTGTTGGTCGTTGTCGACCAGAGCGGCTGGTTTTTGGCCATTGTTAGCAGGAGCGGCTAAGGCTCTGTTGGTCGCTGTGGCTCAGAGCGGCTAATTTTTGGCCATTGTAGACTAGAGTGGCTAAGCCTGCACACAAAACTAAGTTAGTATCCAGAAAAAAATGAAAAATCAATGGAGGTCCCACCATGATCACCATCTGTAGTGACCCCGGGGCGCACGCACCGCTCTTACTCTACTTGCAATGTGTTAAACCCAAAATGAAATGAAAGACCATGAAAAAGCATATAACATGGAAGTAACAAAGATATATCTCTTTATTTGTATTAAAACCCGGTTACATGTCGGTCCCTCTTAGGGATACCCATTTCGATACAATAAGGTTACAAGTGGGTAAAATGTCCCCTCGCAAAGGGGTGGTGCGCTATCACAAGCTTCCCGGTTCCGCACACGAAAATGTATGAGGGCTTACAGATGCCTCCTTCTCTAGGTCTGTTTCCTAGAGGGATCCCTTTTGCTCTCATATGTTGTAGATTCTGTCCGATGAACCTGTGGCCCTATAAGCAATGAAACAACAACACACGCTTAGATGTCCGAGAATGCCTCCCCGGATGAGGTTGTTAGTAATGAATATATCAAATGAAAGCAAGTGCAAATTAAACCGATGCTATGAATGCGAATGAATGAAATGATGCTATGCTAATGATATGCTAAATAGAATAATGAAACTAATGTCTAAAACCCTAAGCTAGGCCTACGGGCCACTATCCAATGACAACGGCCGCTAAAGCGAATCTTGTCCTCTTTGCTTCAAGGCTATGGATCGAAGCTTGTATCCGATGTTGAAATGATGGTTGCTTTGCTCGATACGTTGAATATCCTGTATGTGGAAAACCCTCAAGTGGACTCTCCAATATGACAAGGCTTTGCCATAGAGTTGATCCCCAAGGGGAACTCTTCAAGTCTTGAAAAGCTCTCCTTGCTCTAGAATAATTGTCTCTCTCGTTATTGATCAAAGTTTCATCCTTGATCAAGTGTATCTCTCTTTTTGGTGCTCTCAGGCTTGCACCTTTTAAAGTGTGTGAAACCCTAGGTCTATGCCCAAGCCCTAGGACTGAATCCCTCATGCATAGTGAAGGTTAGCATGAGAAGATTTTTGTCTTTTCTATGTTTAAAGACCAGTTAACTAAAGTCTAAATGCAAACTCAAGTCTCCTATGTGAACTGGCCATGAAAGGGAATGCAAAGTTACTCCCGCTCACCTTTATTGCATGCAGACTACCACTTCCACCCGTGATTGGGCATATCTATCGACAAAATGCTTTTTATGGCTTAGTCGCTGTCATCTATAGTGGCTAAGATCTGGTCGCTGTCATCTACAGTGGCTAAGGTCTGGCCACTCTAAGCTTGAGCGGCTAAGGTCTGGCCGCTCTAGTCTTGAGCGGCTAGGCTTGGATGGGCTTAAAGTGCCCCAGATGAGTGGTGAGAACCACTTTTGATGCTTGGAAAGTCCAAGATTATGTCATATGATCTTATGAATGTGCCTATGTGAGTAGCTCCCCTAAACATGACATGTTTTAGGTGTCTACACTTTTAATACTACATGATCTAGCAATTTACCTTCTTTGACCACAAAAATAGACTTCTTACGGTTAAGAAAAATCCTAATTTATCTACACCTCTATAAGATCAACTTGAGATGGTTTATGGTATTTACTTCTAAACTTGGTAAATACTATTAATTCATTGAGGTATATGTTAAGGGTTAACAAAATCTATGTCTATAGCCCTTTGGAAGGTTTCCCTTGCACTTGATAGGTTGATGACATTCGCTGGTATGAAAAGGTTTCCCACTTGGTGGTGAAAGTTATTTTATGTTAATCTTCACATTTAATCTAAATTTGGTTGTATCTTAAGAATCCATCCAAGAAATATATCTATGACCTAGCTACCTTCTATAATATTTCATTAATGCAAGTAATTAATAGTGATCCAATTCGTTAGAGCCTAACTTTGTTAATTTTTGAACTCATGGAAAGAATCAAGAGGGTCTCAAGAGAGGTGGTTCCTAATCTGATAGTCCTTAAGTGGGAGGTCCCTACTACTAATAATTCCCTGGCTTCATCTCACTCTAATTCAAGAAACTTTCAAATAGTAGAATAAAATCTAGTTAGTCCTCTAATATTTTAGAGGAAAGTGAAGGAAACACCAAAGGGGATAGGAGAAGCCTTGGATTCCTCGATGGGAACTAAGGGTAGAACAGAAAGTGCTAGGCAATCCAAGTGCCTCCTCGCTAAGTCGTTCAAGTTTGAGGAGATCCTAATTTTAGTTGAGAACTCAAATTTGGAGGACCATGTGCCTTTGAAGAAGAAATCTAAATTCAATTTGAGGTCTACAAGTTGATGGGGTAGGATGCTCTCTAGTCCACTGGATGCTCCTAAAATGTCAAAATTATTTAATAAAATGATGATGGCTTACCAAAATTCCTTTATTAGCACTTTTAATGTGGTCATTTCTTATGTAGAAGAGATAAAATTAATGATGCATTAGAATCAAGGTGAGCCTAGGGCCTTGGAGGTAAAAATGAAGTAGGAGATAGTTCTATTGAGGCTTGAATCCTCTCTTTTTTGTGGCTTAGTTTAGATTTTTTGTTGGTTGTTTATTTTTGCTAACCCATGATAGGAATTTTAGCTAGTATTTGAGCTAGTCTTTTGGTTCTTCTTAGGATCCTAAGATATATTTCATCTCTAGAATCCTGTGGTCTTCTACTGGTTGTTTTGTTGGCTTGCTTTACTTATTGTTTGGTAGTTGGTTGGTTTATAGTTTTAATTTGTTCTTTGTAGTCTTTAGTTATGTCCTATATCTGTAGTGTTCCTTTAATTGTAAAATTTTTGGGGACCCTTTCAAAACCCCTTATTATAACTAATAAAAAATAGTAATCTTTTAAAGAGACTCAGTTCGAGTTCCTAAAGTTGACATAAAGTCTTATATCCCCATTTTCTTACATACTAGAACCAAATTGGCAATCCAGGTGGAGCACTTGATTGGGAATATAATTTGATCTTATAAAAACTTCAATAATTTTTCTTCATCATGACTATCTTTGGATCTAATGATCTCTATTTATATCTAAAAGGTTTAGCATTAGGCTCTAGTTCAGTAGTATGCTCTATAACATTTCAATCATAGACTTTAAGATCTTCATATGAATAGGCAATAATGTCTATATAATTATTATAGAGCCATTTGAAAATATATTTTTCTTCCTGAGTGTAGTCTTTTTAAAATAGTAGATTCTTCCCTTCAACTACCTCAACTAGATGACACAAAGATGATTTTACCTTGAGACTCATTTATCTTGTACTATCATCAATGTTAAACAAACTTTCTAAGGTAACCAGGACCTTGGATATTGATTGGACTTAAATTATATGACTCCATCTTTGATTTCATCCCCATACGCATTCCTCTCCTTGGTGTATTAAGCCTCAGTGATTATAAATTCTATGATTTTCTCATAATTAGTAAAGACCTGCAAATAATTGGAATTATTAAAAAATACTAGTTTGAAGAATATATTTAATTCCTTAGGCTTATCCCATATATCATTGGAGGGGTCAAATCGGGCTACCATTCCTACCAACTCATTTATTTTTGTATTCAATTATTTAGGGATTGCTTTGATTTTTTATATATCAAAAATGTCGTGTAAATCCCAAACTCAATATATGTAATATTTTAGGTGTTGTTCTTTAGGGTGCACTAGGAATTGACTTGATTTACAATTAGCTTGAATTCACCATATATTCTTAGGTCCTTGATTCCCATATTTTTAGTGTTTATCAAATGGGTATATAGTGGTTCGTATTTTTCCATATTATTGGTATAATTAAATAATAACTATAAGAAAAATGGGTTTGTGCAGTTTATGATTCAATAAACTAAACATATATTCCTAGTCATGGTACCATTAAAGTACATTATCCACATATTATTTACCCCTTTAATTATTGGAGCTAAAATATTTAAAAGTGTTTCAATGATGAGATAGTTTCCTAATTTAATTTTTTTATATTCAACCTTGAAATCACCATCATCTTGCAATATGTCAATCATGTCAACCTCTAGATCCTAGTTATCTTCAAGATATTTATTGTTTTCTATAGATTCTGGTAGCTCATTCTAGTTCACTATATTTTCATCATCAATCTTGTGTAAGAGATAGTTGCAAGGTGGTTTATTTTCAATTCTTATTAATTTTCCATCTTCGGGCATCTTCATATGGGTACAATCCATCATTAGGTAATCATCTCCTTACAAGTTACACATCCACTCTTTCGACAATAGCATAACAAAGTATGGAGGTAGGTCCACAACTATCACTTCTTTTAATACTACAAATTTTGGATGTCTAGCTATAATTATGACTATATATTTAATTAACCTAACTACATTTACCCTTGTGCCATCCGTTTGGATTGGATGACTTATCTTGGTGCAAGGAAGACCCATTTCTTTTCAAATAAATTTAGGCATAAATTTAACTATTGTGCCTGAATCAAATATGTAACTTTTGAGTATATAAATTTCAATCTTGAGTGTCACATAAAATGGGGGTAGATTTTGTGGCATTCAATATATTTGATGCATTAACTTAGACGTTTGTTAGATGCTTTACCATCAAAATCTACTAATTTGTTGGACTAGTCAAAGTGGGTTATGGTTGCTTACCCCTATGATAACTATGTCCGTACTCTTTCAAAGCTTCCTATACTAGGTCCCACTATCCTAATAGGGCTAATTATTTTAGCATGTTGATCTTAGTTAGTGTTATTTTCATTTTCTCTTTGATGTTGAATTTGAACTTCATAGAGGTGCCCTCACTTTGTGTCATGCATTTTTTATATTGCTTCATGGTTGTAGCTCATCCTTCACTCATGAGAGGGGTATTTTAGTTGCCTTTTGACATTCTTTTGAAGTTGATCTCTTTCTTTATTGTATTTCTTTTTGGTGGATTTATTAGACACTTCTCTATCTCCTTTATCTATTATAGGTTTTTTTCCTTTATCTATCCTCCTATATTTTTTTATTTATGTCTTTCCCTTACCCTTATAAGGTGTACCTATGGCTTTCATTTTTTGTTCTCTTTTTCCTTATATTTCTCTTGGTGTGTTGTGATAGGCCCTTTATCCCTTCAAGTACAAATATGACCTCCCTCTTCTACAGGTTGTTGTAACTTCCCTTCTTTTAGCTTATTTCTTAATTGATTATTCTTTAGAATCTTTTCTCTTACCCTTAGTTTCAACCTCTTATTGCTTAGCACTTATAAAATCATCTTCTAATACTAATTCTTTGTCTATTTTCATAGACCTAAAATTAGCTACGATCACAAAATTATTGTAGGACTCATTTCTTGAGTCAGATGGAGCAGGGAGGATTGGAAATTGTGATTGAAATGTCATAGTAGACAATGTATTTTGGCTAGGATAGTAATAATGTATGACAATGTATAATTATGGATAGAAGCATTTGGTTGGTAATAGGAATAGGTGACTTATTGGGCATGGAACTAGGTATAGGTATATTTTGGGTAATTTGGGCTATTTAGGCCATTGGTGGAGTAGAGGGTATTTTTCCTACTCAAATGAGAACATCCTTTCCTCTAGCCACTTCTTTGGAAATTGTAGCTAGCATAAAATGGTTAGATTTACAAACCGTTGAATCTAATCCAACTTATAAACCTTTGATATAGTAAGGTAATGCTTTTTATTCATTTGACCTAATATTTTGTAGGATTAAATTTAAGGTCCTCAAAAATCTAGTATTAAAATGTGTATATTTTTTTGAGGATGTCTTCACATTGCATTTAATTGAAATAAAACTAAGCAAAAATTTCCCATGCTACCAAATCTATGTATAAATGGTTCCACTATTGATGCCCAACTTGTATCTAAATTATCTAGTAATTTCCTATACCATAAAGCAATCATATCATGAAGAAAGGATATTAGTAGGCACACCATTATGTCCTCCTCCTAGATGTAGTGAATTGACTTGAGCATAGATAATTTGGTTGGATGATCTAGTGATGTCGTGTTCTCATTCCCATCAAAGGTAGGTAATTCTTTCATAGCTGTTAGGAGAATGGGAGAATAAGATACTAAATTTTAGTTGCCCTTGGTAGGTCCAATTGCGAGGTTGATTTTGTGGCCTAGGGGGTGCTCCTAGATTTTTTTTTTGAGGAGGAGGTTGACCATATTTTTATTGAGGAGGAAATACATTGCATATCCATGAGGTAGGCATGGAGGATAAGAAGGTGGAAGGTACTAAAATAATTTATTCTAGTAAACCTACGAATGGTTTAGAGGTTGAATATGTTGTTGTGATTGAGAATAATTTACAATTATTTGTAATATTTTCTAGTTTTGGGGAGGTGGACCTTACACATTCTACTATATTTGACTAGACGAAAGTGATGTTAATCCTTGGACATTTCCCTAAGACACCTGTGAATCCATTTTCTTGGTAATCACTTACATATATTAGGCGAAATTCATATTTAAGCCTAATGACCCTATATTGGGTGCTAAAGATTAACTTGGAGGGATGTTAGATATATTTGATAAACTAGATCTGGGTGGACTTTGGGTCAAATAAATGTTATAGGAAGGATATTTTATGTACTAGAGGTTGGCGATGGATTATTAGCATATAATTGGCTTGCAAAGAGTAGGTTATTCACATCAACCAATATCCCATAGAGAGAATTAGTATGAGTCAATATTAGGGTCAAATGAGACCAAGTCTAATTTGCTAAAGCAAATATATTAATTAATTATTGGCTCAAGTAATTGATTTGTGGTAGCATGAATATTTGATTGACTGTATTAGCCATGGGGCTTTACCTTTTGACAAAATGGTATTATATGTTTGAATCTCTTCAAATCATCCTCTTGATGCATCCATAAGATGGTTTGTTCTTTTCTCTTTTCATTCATGTTTCTTTGATAGTATGCAAAAATGTCTATAACTTGATGGTATTTCCCTATATTCTAGTACTTTAATAATTTATTTATAATCTTGCATGTACGTAACTGCATGGATAGAGTTTTGAGGTCAAAATTTGAAAAAAATAAAAAAAATTCTTATGAAGCAATTCATTTGCAATTTTAGGATGATTTGCTAGCAAAAATTAATTTTCAAGATTTGCATGCAAAGTGCTTTACTTCAAAAATACCTTTACTTCAAATATACAAGCAATTCACTTGTTATTTTTGAGTGATTCACTCACTAATATTAGAAAAATTTAGCAAGAAGAGCTCCAAATGGATCACTTACAATGAATTCTCTTTGAAATTGGAGCAAATCACCTTCTCATGAGGGAGGGAGGAAGAAAGTTGTATTTCTATCTTAGAGATATTATATTATCTTAGATCAATTCACTCACTTATTTTGAGTGAACTACTTATTGATTTTATCCTCAAAAGAATGACTCGAAATATTTCTTAAGTGTTTTTTTCTAGTGATAGATACACATATGAGGCTAGATTTACATTTTGATGATGCTTGGCTATTGTTGAAATGATCATATTTACAAAAAAAAAAAAAATTCTAAAGTTTATGTTAGAGTCACCATTCATAAAGTACCTACAAAATCAAGCATAAATAACAAAAAAATGATCAAATTCAAAGTTAAATTGAAACTAGAATTGAAAAATTAAGTTCCTGATCTCGACAAATTGCCCTTGGTTCAACCTATGGAAATGTAGAATATTTCAGGTTATTCACTTGCTGAAACAAAATGAACCACTTGTAAATTTCAAGCAAATTGCTTGATTAAGTGCCTTAGTATAATTTTGGGTATTTTGCTTGAAATGGAGTGAATCCCTCTGAATTTTAGAGTGAATTGTTTCTAAAAATTGACTTAGTAAAAATATTTTAGTTTCAAACCAATTGCTCCATCAGTGACAAATGTAATTTTGGCATGTTAACCAAGGTATTAAGTTCAAACTTGAGAAAAAATTAGGGTTGGTCCCACTGGGCATACTAGAAACTATGTTGAACTAGGAAATTGTGCTGACTTATAATTATGATTTTGTACCCCTAATTTGAGTTTCAACAAAGTTATAAGGGATTTCCAATGGCTTCTCCTATCCTCTAGATTTAGACCAACTCCCACTATCCTTGTAGAAAAATCTTATGCGGATGTAAACTAACATGCATTAATGTAAATTGTAGAAAGGAAAATGCAAAATTTTTAGGATGCAAGATATTTAATCAAATACAATTTTTAAACCATAGTGAGGAAAGTGTGTGATCAATCAATGCATGAGAAGTCAAATAACATCAATGTCCAACCATTCATTAGATTACAAAATTGATAAGTGAATGACAAGATGGGCTCAAAGGGTTGTTTCATAACTATTGCACACTTAACAAATCAAAGGGGGAGTGCCACTAACAAAATCCCTAAGGACTTTTCAATTTCTTATAATGTCATGAGGACAAACCATAATATGGGTTTCACAGTGTAGCTCTATATTCTCATGGCCAAAATATAATTACAATGAGGGACCTAGGACCCTATTTATAATAAAATTTTACCCCTAAATTAACTAAGGGGAGAAACAATTACTCCTAGTAAAAGTAAATATTTGGGGACAAATTTGGCAAAATGTTGCATCGCCAAATGTTGTATTCCTTCAATTATACCACCATTAAAATGATTCCATAAGGGGTTTTTTCTAGTAAAAGCTAATATATTATTTCATCAACTGAAACATTATAATAATATGGTGTTAGCACCATCCACCAACAAAAAAATAAAATGAGGTGGATAAGGAGTAAAGCATCCATAAATGAGTACACATAAGAATAAAAGTTGATAGCAACAAAGTGACTATAGTTGTATCCTATTGCAAAATTCCTGATATCATCACTTATCCATGGGAGAGTTTGTCATGTGGTGAAGTTCTAGGCATGTCCTCAATTATATCTTCTAAAGTCTTCAAGGAAGAAATAGAAGTAATGAGTTTCTAAACCAGTTCATCATTGTTTACTACCTTCTTTTTTGTTTCCTATTGGACCTTTTGAAGATCCTCGATCATGTGAAAATTTTGATGAAGCCTATTGGTAACATCCTCTAGTGTGCTAGAAGCTCCACGAACATGGGAATGAATACATCTCAAATATTACAAAAGATCAAATTTCTAGTCTACTAAAACTATATCCCATGGAGGAGCAAAATTGATAAACACCTTTCTACATCTAAACTTCTAAATATGCTTGATAAGAATGAGTCTAGAAATATCCTAGAGTTTGCGGCAATGATCCTGCTAAGAAAAACCAAGTAGATAAATCTTCCAAGATCTAGTGGAGGGAAATAAAAAGTGTAGAAGATATTTTAAAATTATTTAGCCATGTCACAAGACCAAAACAAGTGAATAATTATTTTGAAGAATTACAAAATTTGCATTGAGAGGAAATATGTAAAACCAGAGATAGAATTTTAGAAGTTATAAGTATTTGATGTTGAACTTGTCATCCAAGAAGCTGGGTTTTAGATTCAATAGGAACTCTCTAGATTTTATCAGCAAGATACTACTACTATGCATTAGTAAAATTAACTTACCACTTGATATTGAGCTTAGAGTTCAATGTTAAAGGACACAAAAAAAATGTAGATCCAACTAGATTTAATGGAAGAGATTCTATGGTCATTAAGTTATCTCAAATAAGTCCATATATTATAGGTATTTGTTCCCAACTTTATAAAGACCTCACATGGAATGGAAGGCATAATGGATGTTGCAGGCCAACAAGGTTAATTTCTTTCCTACTTTTGTCACATGCCCGTGCATTTAATTTATCAACCAGGGAGCTTCGTAAACTTGCGAAGGGTCTGAATAAGATTGCTTACAATACCACTTGAGATGAGTCCACTAGTTCTACTATTGGGGGGTGTTTCAAACGGTTGTCAATCATTCATACACTCCTCAATGATTTACGTAAAAATGATTAATTCTACAGAAAGGAAATGTTCACGCATTTTTGGAAGCAAACCTACTGCAAATACTGGAAATAACAATGCGATAAACAATCTGATAAAAGCAGTAAACTAATCTAAAAAAAAACACAGGAAAAAATAGGGGAAGAAATACTGGCTTGGAGTGGGCCCAGGCTCCAGCAGCTTCCTCCCAGCTGAACACGCACTTAGAAACTCTTAGAACTGTATTCCAATTATCAAAGTATTACAATTACTATCAAAATATTCTATCTCCTCTCTCTATATATCTATTTCTATATCTATATATCTTCAGAGAGGTCTGCGTGTGTTTATATAGCACACCCGTAGAACTTCTATTACAAAGAAGTTATAACAGTCGATTCATTCTAGACTAAACTAAGACAGTCTGGTAAATGTGATCGATGTCTGCTAAAACTGGCATTCGATTCTAACGGTGGCATGTTCACTGATTGGCTTGTGCTTCACCTGGCATTGGTAGGACGTTCTCATACATTGGTGCGATCCCCAATTTAGCTCTACATGACGTAGAGTTGGAACTGCACCAGTCGTTGTTGTCCACGTCGTGCTTGTCTGGTCAATGGGTGAAGAACAGGGGCACCTTCCCTATGAGGAAGGTGCCTAAGTATATCGGGTGCCTTCTCTATGCGAAAGGTGCCTTACTACCATGGGTGCCTTCCTGGAAGAGGAAGGTGCTTATCTTCTGTTGGTGCCTTCCCTGTGAGGAAGGTGCCTATATCGGGCACCTTCTCTATGCGAAAGGTGCCTTCTTCGTGGCCTTCCTATGAGAGGAAGGCGCTTGCCTTCTAGTGGTGCCTTCCTTATGAGAGGAAGGTGCTTGCCTTCTAGTGGCACCTTCCTTATGAGAGGAAGGCGCTTGCCTTCTAGTGGCGCCTTCCTTATGAGAGGAAGGTGCTTGCCTTCTAGTGGCACCTTCCTTATGAGAGGAAGGCGCTTCTTTTCCTTTGGCGCCTTCCTGGAAGAGGAAGGCGCTGGCCTTCTATTGGCACCTTCCTGGGAGAGGAAGGTGCTTGTCTTTCCTTGGCGCCTTCCTGGAAGAGGAAGGCGCCTACTTACGCTTGGCGCCTTCCTGGAAGAGGAAGGCACCTACTTACGTTTGGCGCCTTCCTGGAAGAGGAAGGCACCTATCTTTTTGCATTGATCCCAAAAGAAACAAAGTGCCAGGTCCATAAAAAGACCTCGACTGATCCAAATCTAACTAAATCAACTACAATTCCACAAAAACACATTGAAAACACATGAATTAGATAACATGCATAATTTCATCAAATATTTATATAATCATTCATAAAAGTATGCAATCCTTATTATACAACCGCATAATGATCAAGAAAATGTATACAAAATATGAGCATTTTTTATGCTCATCATCCCCCCATGCCTAACATATGCCACGCCCTCATGGCATCAAAACTGCAAGTAGCCCTATTGACCCCTCATCATTGCCATTTCTTGGAGGATTCGACTGTACCTGCGGCCCGAGTCTGCCTCTTCTACATGTTGGCATCTGAAGGTGTGGCTCTTCTTTTCCTACATGGAGCTGAGGGTGCGGTTGTCGGCTGTCCTTTCCTCATTCTGGCCGCTATCGATGGTGATCTAGCCAACGTCATCTCTGCTGACTGGAATGCAGCTTCTATAGCTTGCTAGAGGTCAGCATTCGGAGGTCTGATCGCTACCAGAGAGGATATCTGAATTATCCCTCCTGGAATGAACTACTTGGGCTTTGTATAATCTGGTTGCTTCAGGAGTAAGCCCTGCGTTCTCCCTTGCAATGGTCGTGGCCTCCAATTCAGGGCCATATATCCCCCATCATTCAAAATACCTCCTTATCATGGAGGGCCATCCTCGGGATGACCCGTAAATATCCCAGAACTGGTTGTCCTCTGTCGGATTGACGCAGATACCAAAGTCCCCCTGCATCCTCGAGGTTGCCTTCCTGGTCTCCTTGGCTGTTGTCATCTCTTTGAGTAGTCGTTCAAATTGTTTTCGCCTCTTTGTGAATGGATGCATATCCCATTCATCCTCTTCTGGCTCGGTGAAGGTCACCTTCACCTTCTTTCGAGCCATCCTGGGCCCTTTTCCTTTGGCCTCTACAAAAAATGCGGTGGCTCGAATAGGGGTTTTCCCTTTCTCCCTGGTGAACATCTTCTCACTCTGAGGGGCCTGCTCTGCGGTCCCTAGAGCATTCTCTTCACTCTGTGCTACCATCCCTGGGGGTGCTCCTTCATCCCCTTGTCTGTCCTATGTCGACCCCTCAGGTTCTTCTCTTCCTTCATCAGGTCTGGGGAGTTCCTCCTTATCCTTTGGTCCTATCTGCTGGTAGAGGCCCTCGTCCTGCTCTGTATCACTCAGGACGATGACAGGGGGTATTGTGGGACTTCTTTCCCCTTCACTCCCAAAAATAGAGGAATTCTCCCCTGCCTCTGGGCTGCTCTTTCGGGCGTCCGATCGAATTTCTCCCGAAGAGAATACTCATTCGATAGATGTGGGAGAATTCATCGGGACTTCTTTCACCCATTGAATTTGGGTCGATGCATCCCTTATTTCCGTTCCCCTATCCTGGAGTAGCTGGTTTTCCTCCCATAACTGCCGGACCATCTGCTCGAGCTGGGTGATCCGTCCATCTCATTCTTTCAACTCCCCTGTATGCTTGTTCTGGAAATCCTCCAAAATTTGTTGGGCCATCCAGCAATTGGTTTGCCATTCCAGCGCTTCCTCCAAGTCTACGTCGACCTGATCATTGCTCCCAAAAGTCCCTACATCTTGTGGGCTCCGGTTTGTCAATTCCCAGAGGGTTTGGGCTGCAACGTCGACTTCTGGGTCACTCTGTTCTTCTTCTGTCGAGAGGAGGAGTCATCGCAGGCATTTCCTCCTGGGGACTGGTTCTGTCGGCCGAAACTTGGCCTCATCGCTAATAAGCGGTGCTCCTTCCTCCTCACACTCGGGCACTGGGGAATGCCCTCTTTCCTCTGTGCTTTTGGGCACTGGTGAATGCCCTCTTTCTTCTGTGAAATAGGGCAATGCCAATTGCTCGATACTCGCCATTTCCTCTGTAGGGCTTCCCTCTTCTTGCCCTATTTTGGCAACAGCATCCTGTTGCCTTTCTTGGCCGCCATCTCCCTCTGCGTCGGGGTTCTACCTCTATGCTTCGCATGGCAGACCAGTGTCGATATCAGTCCATGGTGGGCTAAGGCGGATGGTGCTCCCTTCTAGTACCGATCCACTTCGTCCTTTAGAGCATTCTCTAGGTAGAAGGGCACATTCAACTTCCTTCCATGCACCAGGTGATTGAGAAACTGCACATGGTTAGCGTGCAGATGGGTATATTTCCTGGTGCATGTGAAGAATCGAGCAACTTGCTCGAATATCTTCCATAGATTCATGGGAAGGCTATTTTTGGGTAGCCCCTCCTTGTCTATCTACACATTTTCCCCTAGCAATAGCACTTCGGCGTATGGCTTCAGCAGTCCACCTTTGTATATGCATTCCCCTGTGAGGGGCAATCCAGTCGCCTGTGAGATGTATTTGGGGGTGACTAGAATTTCTACCCCTCGCACCTGAGCTACGTCGCCCCTCAAGGAGGCAGTGAACTCCTTGGCTGCCTCCATATCTTGGCCCTAACTGACCAAGGTACAGTATTCGAGCCATCCCTCAGCCTCGAACTGTGTCTTCATCGCCCCCCTGATTCCTTTCGTATCACTCGATTCATTCTTCTTCACTACGTGATTCTTCGACCTTCCTCCCATGGTGCCTTCCCTTACTACTATGGTTTTTTTTCTATCCTTCCTTCTTCAGGAAGGTGCCTTCTTATAGGGAAGGCGCCTAACCTTAGCATTTATTTCTAGGGTACACCTTTCGAGCCATTTCATTGGCACGCGGCTCTGGCTATGGGGGGATATGATTTTTATGATGACGGTATTTTTTTTGGTACTGCATAATTTATAAATAATTATATAAAAATTTGAATTAGCATGCGCGTACCTTATTCGATGTTTTAGGCATCGTGAAGGGCGTTGATTCGCTGATTTGTGACACGGGGGAGGGGTATGGTCATCTGATGCCGCTCGTTCGTGTGGTGGTTTCATTTCGATCGAGGCATCCGGGAGACGTAAGTGTTGGTTGTACGCGGAAGGCGCTCTTTGGTACCTTCCCCATGTGGAAGGCGCTGATGTGGCACCTTCTCGATGTGGAAGGCGCTTATATGGCGCCTTCTCGATGTTGTCGGTGCTCTCTGAATGGATGCACCTTCCGATGGTGGAAGGTGCCTTTTTGATTGGATGCGCCTTCCGATGGTGGAAGGTGCCTCTGATTGGATGCGCCTTTCGATGGTGGAAGGCACCTTTTTGATGATGGTGCCTTCCTGCTACGAAAGGTGCTTCATGGTGTGCACCTTCCCGATGTGGAAGGTGCCTCGGTCTGCATGCACCTTCCCGATGTGGAAGGCACCTCGGTCTGTATGCGCCTTCCCGATGTGGAAGGTGCCTCCATGCATACGCATTCCTTATGTGGAAGGTGCCTCCATTTGCATACGCTTCCCGATGTGGAAGGTGCCTCGGTCTGCATGCACCTTCTTGATGTGGAAGGTGCCTCCATCTGCATGCGCCTTCCCAATGTGGAAGGCGCCTCGGTCTGTATGTGCCTTCCCGATGTGGAAGGCGCCTCAGTTTTTTTTTTTGTATGGCGCCTTCCAGCCATGGAAGGCGCCTATATATACATATATATATATATATATATATATATATATTATAACTTCTGGTTGGGTGCCTTCTTTATAAGGAAGGCACCTTCTTCTGGCTGGGCACCTTCTTTATAAGGAAGGCACCTTCTTTCGTGCCTTCTCGATGTGGAAGGTGCCTTATTCTCGGCAATCATGTTGTGTTTGACTGGGAAAGGGTGATCAAGCCTTCTCTGTCTTGCTTCATGCTGCCTCAGCTTCTACCTATGAGTGTCGATGTCGGAATGCTGAGCCAAATCAGGCCTGGTTTCCCAGATACCTATTCCTCATCTTTGTCAGGTCCTCCACCTACAAAAAGCAAATGAAAAGAAAGAAAAATAAAGGTAGTTAGATGCATTTCATGCCTGTTAGGCCCTGGGTTAGGATGCCTGTAGCTTGCATGCGGGCGTCGTCCCTACAAAACACACTGTAAAAAAAAACTAAATTAACTGATTTTGGTGAGCACCTCCATGCCCACCATTTTGCCTATTAAGAGTTTGGTCCGGATCTAACAAGATGGGGTCTCCCCCACGTCTATTCTGGATTCCACCTGTAAGGTTTCAGATGTGTTATAGGGGCGTAGTCGATGGCCATTGACCGTTAACACGGTGTTGCTACCGTCAATTGTTCTAACACGCACTACCCCATTCTTGATGAGCTCTACCACCTCATACGGTCCCATCCATATTTGCATTAATTTACCTTTTCTTTCTTGGAACCGAGAATCGTACAACAACACCCATTCTCCTTCTTGGAACTGCTTTAGTTTAATGTGGCGATCATGCCACCGCTTTCTTTGCTTTTGTATGATTTTCATTCTCTATAGAGCATCCATTCGGATTTCATCCAGCTGATCGAGTTGTCGAATCCTTTCTTCTTGAGCGTCATCCAAGCTCAAGTTCAACTCTGAAGCCATCCTCAATGTCTTGATTTCAAATTCAATGGGCATCATCGCACTCTTCCCATAGACTAGTTGGAAGGGTGTGAAGCCTGTGGTGGATTTCCACGTGGTATTATATGCCCAAACTGCCTCCGACAACCGTGTAGCCCAATATTTTCTGTGTTGCTGCACGGTCTTCGTCAGGATGTTCTCTATTTCTCTGTTCGTCACTTCCACTTGCCCATTTGCCTATGGATGGTAGGGTGTAGTTTTATTGTGCCAAACTCTGTATTGCTCCATCAGCTCCTTGATCAACCTGGAGGTAAATTGAGGCCCCTGGTCTATTGTTATCTCTCTAGGGACCCCAAATCATGTAAAAATATGAGCAAATAAGAAATCGATGACTGTTCTTTCTTTTGAATCTCTCAACGCTTGAACTTCAACCCATTTGGTGACATAATCTGTATAGACCAAAATAAACCTCCTCCCCTATTGAAGGTGGATTAATTGGTCCCATGAAGTCCATGCCCCACTTATCGAAGGGTTCCAGGTGTACCTGAGGCTGGAGGGGCATTTCGTCTCGATGGGTTGGTCTGCCCATTCTTTGGCATTCATCGCACTTGCTGGCGTATGCAGCCACATCCTTGAATAGAGTGGGCCAAAAGTACCCAGCCTGTAGGATTTTGTAGGCAGTTCGTTTCCCTGCAAAGTGTCCTCCGCATGGTTCATCATGACATGCTTTGAGTACTTCTGAGAACTCCTGCTCTGCTACGCATCTCCTTATAATATGGTCACGTCATTTTTTGAACAGGAGGCCATCAACCCATAGGAACGATGCACTTTTCTCTATGACCACCTACTTTTCTCGGAAAGAGAGAGCAGGTGAGGTTCTTTCGGTGGCCAAGTAATTGGCTATATCTGCATACCATGGGATTTGCTCACTAATGGTGAACAAATGTTCATCCAAAAACTGGTCTTCCACTGCTGTATGGTCTACCAGTATCAATCTGGATAGAAAATCTGCTATGACGTTGTCCTTGCCTGGTTTGTCGACTATTGTGATGTCGAATTCCTACAGTAATAGGAGCCACCTGATAATTCTTCCACCAATGGCCGGCTTGCTCATCAAGTATCTGATAGCCGCATGGTCCGTGTGGACAATTACCTTATACCCGATGATATAATGGCAGAATTTTTTTATGGCATGCACAACTACAAGGAACTCCTTCTCCGTCACCGTGTAGTTGAGCTCGGCTCCTGCCAAGTTTTTGCTGACATAGTAGATGGCGTAAAATTCTTTGCCATCCTTCTATCCGAGGACTGCTCCAATCGCATTGTTGGATGCATCACAGTAGATATGGAATGGTATGGCCCAATTTGGTCCTCTTAGAACCGGTGCGGATATCAGTTTCTCTTTAAGCAACTGAAATGCTTCCTCGTAGTCTTCCATCCAATTGAACTCCACATCCTTAGATAATAGAGTGTGCAGTGGTTTCACAATTTTGCTGAATTTGGCGATAAATCACCGGTAGTACCCGACTGATCCAAGAAAACTCCTCACCTCTCTCTACGTTCTGGGGCTGGGTAGGTCTCTGATGACCTCAATTTTTCTTTTATCAACCTTTATTCCTTCTGCGGAGAGGTGGTGTCCCAGTACGATGCCTTCTTGCATCATCATAAAGCATTTCTCGTTGCTCAGGGACAAACTATTTTCCTTGCTTCTTTTGAGCACTCTTTCCAAGTTTGTCATTGCTTCGTCAAAGGTTTCTCCATAGACGGTGAAGTCATCCATGTATACTTCGATCGCGTCTCCCATCATGTCTGAAAATATGCTAAGCACCGCCCTTTGAAAGGTGGTAGGTGCGTTGCACAATCCGAAAGGTAATACCCGATAGGCAAACGTTCCCCATGGGTAGGTGAACATTGTCTTATCCTGATCCTCTTCTCCTATCTGGATCTGGTTGTATCCACTGAATCCATCCAGGAAGGAGAAATACTTCTTCCCCGAGAGTGTATCCAAGACTTGATCAATGAACGGGAGTGGGAAGTGGTCCTTCTTGGTCGCTTTGTTTAATGCTCTGTAGTCCACATAGATTCACCACTTCCCATTCTTTTTAGGGACTACTACTAACGGTGATACCCACTCGCTGTCAAAAATTGGATAGATGAATTCGACAGTCAAGAGTTTTTGTAGTTCTTCCTTGACAATGTCTTTCATTGTCGGATTCATTCTTCTCTGTGGTTGCCTGCTTGGAGTTGCTTGATCATCGAGGTATATACGATGGGTACATATTTTTGGGCTGATACCCTACATATCTAAGTAATCCCATGCAAATGCCTATTGGTGTCTAACCAGGAGCTCTTCTACTTTCATCAATTATGTGGGAGTCAACCCACTGCTGACATTCAACGTTCTTCCTGGCCCGACGTGTATCTGCTGAATGTGGTGATCTTGGGCGCCAGCCAACGACGATCCAGGTGCGGAGATGGAGGACTCCCCATGGAGGAACTCCACAATAGCGCCATCCTCGTCTTCTTCTACCAACTCATCCAACGTCATCATCGGTTGGATCATGGATAGCTCAGGATTTTCATGCTCGATCAACATGGGTTCTCCTACTGAGTCGACGGACTGAGCTAGGGGTGAAATAGTCAATATTTTAATGTTTTGTCCATCGAAGATGGTCATCAACCCATCCCGATAGCTGATGTAGGCATCAGCTATTGCCAGCCATGGCCTTCCCAAGATGAGCGGGTAACCGCCCAGCCTAGTTTTAGATTGCAAGACTAAAAATTCGGTTGGGTATTCCCATGCATTGACTATTACTATTACATCTTCCAACATTCCTTCTGGTGCCACGATCGATCGATCGACCAGCTGCAACACTATCATAGTGGGTTTCAGGTTCATGAGTTGTAGCCTCTACATGGTCTCCTGAGGCATTACATTGATGGCTGCTCCGAGATCGACCAACGTATTGGACAGGGAATGTCCCTTGATTTTTATAGTCAGCATCGGGTTGCCCGGGTCTGCATACTTCGGATGGCATATTTTGCCCATCATCAAATCTGCTAGTTTACCCATGACATTGATAGTCTGGGTTGCTCTTCATCCTGGCTTCCTTAGACACATCTCTCTTATCACCTTGGTATATATCGAAACATCTCGGATGGCTTGAAATAATGGAATTGTCATGGTGAGGTTCTTCAAGCTAGACAAGATATCGAACTCCGACTGCGTTACTTTCCTCTATTCTTGCAGCCGGTTGGGAAATGGAGCCTTTGCTCTCTCAGGCGTTTCTTCTATCACCTCTTCTACAAGAGGTGTCTCTTCTACCTCTTCCTCCTCTTCTACCAGTGGAGGCATTCCTACTCCTAGCTGTCTACCAGACCTAAGCTGAATATGGTACATCGGATACATCTCACCCTCCATGTTGTATGCTGGTTGGTTCACCCTGTTATTCGGATTTGTCGTCGATTGTGCGGGTAGCTGCGTAGGTCTCACTATTGGCAACATCGATAAATTTTGTTGGGGGTGAGCTGGTGCTACATTCTATGGAGCCTGATTCCATGTAGTGTGGCCTCTCCACTACTGCCCAGGATATGGATATGGCATCCATGGCTGCTGGTTTGGGAATGTTGCTGGGGGTGCGTTGGACCAGGGTGATGGCCCCCACCACCCCATGTTAGGTGGTTGAGGTGGGCCTTGGTGCATGTAAGGTCCTCCCCCATATGATGGCATTTTGGTTGGCATATTCCCCGTAGGGGGTTGTGGCCAACTCTTTCGATTGCCTATGAAATAGGCATCCGTGCTTTCAGCATCCTCCTGATTACTGGGCAGTTGCGGGCACAATCGGGTTTTATGGTTCAGCCTACAAACTATGCATACTCTAACTTTGTTCTCCGGGCATGCATTCTTTGCATGCTTCCCTCTGCATTTTGGATAGAAATAAGCCAATGTTGCTTCATTTTCTTGCTTCTTTTTCTCTAACAGTAGCGTATCCATCTGCAATGCTAGAGATGAGAGCATTTCGCTCTTTAAATCTTCCAGCATGTTACCTATTTCTGTCTTCATGACTGAAGCAGTCGCTTTCATGGTTCTAGAAGTGGTCTTGCCTCTCCTTCTTGAGTAGTTTCGGCATAGTTGTCGGATGTCTTCCATAGCGTGCTGGTAGACATCACCTCCAGAAATCATGTTAAGAGCCTCTAGTGATTCATTGGTAAGTCCTCTCAAAAATATGCTTTTGAGGGACTTATCAGATAGTCTCGTGTGAGGAGATCGTTGAAGATTGAAGTTGAATCTCTCCCAGTATTCCTCGAGAGACTCATCTTCTTTTTGCATCATGCTCAGGACCTCTTCTCTGGAGTCTCTTGCTCTCCCAAAATCTTGGTATTGCTCTAAAAAGAGCCTCTTCATTTGATCCCAAGTGGCAATGTGTTTGTCTCCCATACCGATGAACCATCGTAGAACTGCATCGTCCAACATGGAAGGAAAGAGTTTCAGCTTCTATGTATCAGATTTGTAGTCCAAAGACCTACATAAGACATCAAACTTAAATAAAAATAGGTCAGGGTCCTCAGTTGGGTATCCTCTGAAGGTCGAAAGGTGAGCAGGGGATATGTTTTTCATTTTGGTATCTCCTACTCCTTCCTCAATCGGGAAACTAAAGCCAAATGAGACTTCTTCATTGTCAGCCATTTTTTTAGGAAATGTGGTCTCTAATGCAGTGTTTATGGCCTTATGGTCATTTAAGACTTTCTAAGTCAAGGCTCTAAGGTTGTCTGGTGTTATCGTTCGATCTTCTACAACTTTCCACAATAGGGCTTCCTCTAAGGGTGTCCTATTAAACAGGGGATTTATGATGATTCGTTCTTCCCCACGTTGATGGGATGAGGAGGCACTTTGCACAAAGTGTGGCTCCTCACTCCAATGGATTGTTGGAGGTGGGTCGGGTGAGTCTAATTCAAATTTAGAATGCTCAGCTGACTCAGGTTCTGATGGATTGGTTTTTATAAACCGACCGTCAGGTCCTCTTCTTCTCGAAGAACTCATACAAGGTCAGATGGAAGGTTTCCAGGTATTGTAAATAATCTAGTTGAGACGCTTCCCTGACAACGGTGCCAAAATGTTGCGGGCCAACAAGGTTAATTTCTTTCCTACTTTTGTCACATGCCCATGCATTTAATTTATCAACCAGGGAGCTTCATAAACTTGCGAAGGGTCTGAATAAGATTGCTTACAATACCACTTGAGATGAGTCCGCTAGTTCTACTATTGGGGGGTGTTTCAAATGGTTGTCAATCATTCATACACTCCTCAATGATTTACGTAAAAAATGATTAATTCTACAGAAAGGAAATGTTCACGCATTTTTGGAAGCAAACCTACTGCAAATACTGGAAATAACAATGTGATAAACAATCTGATAAAAGCAGTAAACTAATCTAAAAAACAACATAGGAAAAAATAGGGGAAGAAATACTGGCTTGGAGTGGGCCCAGGCTCCAGCAGCTTCCTCCTAGCTGAACACGCACTTAGAAACTCTTAGAACTGTATTCCAATTATCAAAGTATTACAATTACTATCAAAATATTCTATCTCCTCTCTCTATATATCTATTTCTATATCTATATATCTTCAGAGAGGTCTACGTGTGTTTATATAGCACACCCGTAGAACTTCTGTTACAAAGAAGTTATAACAGTCGATTCATTCCAGACTAAACTAAGATAGTCTGGTAAATGTGATCGATGTCTGCTAAAACTAGCATTCGGTTCTAATGGTGGTGTGTTCACTGATTGGCTTGTGCTTCGCTTGGCATTGGTAGGACATTCTCATACATTGGTGCGATCCCCAATTTAGCTCTACATGACGTAGAGTTGGAACTGCACTAGTCGTTGTTGTCCACGTCGTGCTTGTCTGGTCAACGGGTGAAGAACAGGGGCACCTTCCCTATGAGGAAGGTGCCTAAGTATATCGGGTGCCTTCTCTATGCGGAAGGTGCCTTACTACCATGGGTGCCTTCCTAGAAGAGGAAGGCGCTTATCTTTTGTTGGCGCCTTCCTGTCGACGCCTTCCTTATGAGAGGAAGGCGCTTGCCTTCTAGTGGCACCTTCCTTATGAGAGGAAGGTGCTTGCCTTCTAGTGGACACCTTCCTTATGAGAGGAAGGCGCTTCTTTTCCTTTGGTGCCTTCCTGGAAGAGGAAGGCGCTGGCCTTCTATTGGCGCCTTCCTGGGAGAGGAAGGCGCTTGTCTTTCCTTGGTGCCTTCCTAGAAGAGGAAGGTGCCTACTTACTCTTGGTGCCTTCCTGGAAGAGGAAGGCGCCTACTTACGTTTGGCGCCTTCCTGGAAGAGGAAGGCGCCTATCTTTTCTGCATTGATCCCGAAAGAAACAAAGTGCCAGGTCCATAAAAAGACCTCGACTGATCCAAATCTAACTAAATCAACTGCAATTCCACAAAAACACACTGAAAACACATGAATTAGATAACACGCATAATTTCATCAAATATTTATATAATCATTCATAAAAGTATGCAATCCTTATTATACAGCCGCATAATGATCAAGAAAATGTATACAAAATATGAGCATTTCTGATGCTCATCAATGGAACCATAAGACTCTTTAAATGAAGAGCGAAGGGAGCAATAATTATGGATCTAGTTCCAGGTGAGAATTGACCAACTTCCCAAATCCTATATATCTTATTTTATTTAAATTCTTCAAAAATTCTAGTTCTTGAAGAGCATTGCATAAAGCTAAAGGTTTATCATTATGAAGGATACATTTATTCCACCAAAGACTATTCAGATCGATGCTTAGACCATGTTAGAAGGAGTCAAACTTCCAAGCCAATAAATGAGAAATTGATTTATAATGTTTCTAGTTATGGGTAAGAGGAATAGATCCTTTAACCATAAAGCATGGTGCAATAAGGACCTTATCCTCCCAAGGGTTATTTTTTCATTTACCTTTGTGAGTAGCTTGGAAAATTATGTACCAAAACAAGTGTTTTCAATTTTCATCTCTAGCGATGACTCTAGCAACCCATTTCATAGCTAAAATTTTGCTCTATGTAAGAGGATAAATAATACACATACCTCCTAAAGCCTTTTGTTGAGTACATATTTTCCATAAGACGGTTGTCATTCCTACCACACCATTCCATTTGGTCCATAAAATTTATGAATGACCTATGTAAATTTGTTATAGGCATCCTTTGAGGCCATCCAATAAGAAGAGTAGTAAACATGAGAGGTTATCATAGCTTTAGTCATAACTTGAATTATTCCTACTAAGGAGAGAATCTAAGCCAACCATGCACAGTTTATTTTGATTCATAACCCAATTTCTTATATATGTAGGAGAAAACTTTATCATTGCATAAAGCTAAATTTTATTGGTATGAATGATATGTTTATTCCACCAAATATTATTCAGATCGATGCGTAGACCATGTTTGAAGGATTTAAACTTCCAAGCCAATAAATGATAAATTGGTTGCTAATATTTCTAGTTATGGATAAGAGGAATAGATCCTTTAACCATAAAGCATGGTGCATAAGGACCTTATCCTCCCATGGGGTTTTTTTTCATTTACCTTTGTGAGTAGCTTGGAAAAGTATGTACCATTACAAGTGTTTCCAATTTTCATCTCTAGTGATGGCTCTAGCAACCCATTTTATAGCTAAAATTTTGCTCTATGTAAGAGGATCAATAATACCCATACCTCCTAAAGCCTTTCTTTGAGTACAAATTTTCCATGAGATGGTTGTCATTCCTACCACCCCATTCTATTTGGTCCATAAAAATTTATGAATGACCTATGTAAATTTGTTATAGGTATCCTTTGAGGTCATACAACAAGAGGAATAGTAAACATGAGAGGTTTTCATAGCTTTATTCACAACTTGAATTCTTCCTACTAAGGAGCGAAATTGAGCCGACCATGCACTGAATTTCTTTTGATTCATAACCCAATTTATTATATCTTTAGAAGAAATATTAATTCCAAAGGGGATTCCAAAGTAATAAATAATCATCCCATGAGAAATGATCTTCCACTCAGTTGAGGAGTTGCAGCCATTATGTTTTAGAGTGGTTACAATATCTAGAGACATCACAAAATAGTTGTATAATCTCTTTAACTATTTTCACCTTCTATTGAGTATTTTGAATAAAAATATGGAAATTATTAGTAATATGTAAGTTAAGAGCACGTTTATCCCTAAGAAGATTAATACCCTAAATGAGACCATTATATTGAGCCTTATGAAGAAGATAACCAAGAGCATCAATAGCTAGAACATACAAAAAAGGAGCAAATCATTGTAGACAGAATGGGAATAGTGTTACATACCTGACACTTGTAATTCATAGGGGATATATTATTATTTATAAAGTGGACCATGTATCAAGTTAGAAGTGGGCCACGTATTAAGATAGGAGAGTGTGTATCATGGAATCATGTATATAATCGCTTTGTCACAGAATCTCTTTGTTGCCATAGAATTATGAATGTAATCGCTTGGTATCATGAATGTAACTATTATAAAGTAGGTAGTTCAAGAGTATTGTCATAGAATAATGTCATAGCAAGATGTCATAGAATATTGTCATACAACGTTAGGAAATATTCTTGTAAATATTATAAAATAGGAAGGATGTAATCCTCACAAGCTAGAGAAGAATTTGCATATTTGTAAGGAGGTTGCCCCCTCAAAGTGGCTCCTGATTTTAATATATCTTGTCCAAATTCTTGTAATTACTATTATTTATGTTTTCATGTTCTAATTAATGAATGCTTCTATTATTGGATACATGATATTAGTGCTAATTTTATCAATACTATGTGAAATCATAGTTAGAATTATCTATGGCATTAATTTCTTATCTCAGTACAACTATGCACTAAGAATTTTGAGATGAAATATTCTCAAAAGAAGATATTCATTACAAATAGAGCTCCATTAACCTAAACACAAGTTGAAGCATCACCAAAGAGCATACCAATTGGATTATAGAATTTTGGACAAAAACCAAGCCAAGAAAGCATTTGTAGAATAAAATTTCATCTTATTCTATCATATGCTTTGTCAAAATCTAACTTAACCAAGAGGGCATCTTGATTGGAGTCAATAGTCCATTGTGTTGTTTCCTAGGCCATCATAAGATTATCTAAGATATAACGACCCTTAAGAAAACCATATTGTTTTGGGCGAATAATAGCTTGTGCAATAATTTTATTTTTTAAAGCTATAGTTTTAGCTATGATATTGTACGAAACATTGAGGAGGGTAATATATCTTCAATTAGAGATTTGGTTACATGTCGTTCGTTTAGAAATAGTATATACGATGAAGATCTAAAAAAAGGATATGCCATAATGTTTTATAAAACTCCATTGGAAGGTTATCCACACCGGGACCTTCGTCACTTTTCATAGAAAAATAGCATTATGCACATCTTTTATGGAAAGAGGACATTCAAGTTGATCCCAAAGAATAGGGTCTATTATGGAGGCAACCTATTTTTGCACATATTCCATTAAGAGAAGTTGGATGTCATCCCTTGGCTTTGTTGTAAAAATATGAGAGAAATGGGTTATAAAAAGATTCATGATCTCATTGGAGTTGGAAAGGGAATCCTCCAACGGAGTAATCCTTTTTGAAAGATTCTTATGCCTGTGGTAGTTAAAGAAAAAATTAGTTCCCTTGTCAATAATCATTTATGAAATATTCTTATGCCTAAGGTAGTTCCATAAGGATTTGGTATACTATTACATGTCAAAATTTTACTTTCTAGAAGATTTGCCTTAAGATTTGCACCTCCAATTTACCTTTATGATTGTCTGAGGAGTTCGCTCTATTTTGAAAAGCAAATTGCTCGCATTTTTTAGCAAATCAATATCATTTGCTAAGCAAATCACTCCCTTGAGTCAATCAATCCTCTTCAGCTAATGAATCAACACTTAAAACCAATTAATTAGGTTTTGCTAAAAGAACAATCCCTATCCATAATAAAAAAAAAAAATTTAAAAATCTAAAATTCTTTAAAAATTAAATTTTTCCCTACCACACTCTCTTTTAAAATTTACAAAAACAATACCAAAATACTCTAAATCTAATTTTTCAAATCTATGATTAAATTTTATTCTAAACATGGTTTGATTATTAAGAGCCTCTACCCTTCCTATTAAGAGTTCCTAATTGAGTTATTTATTAGGCTAGTGACACTTTCGTACATCATCGCTGCTCTAAAATAACCTAAGCAAAACGACACTTTTTACTTGATGCATTACTCTTCTACGATACTTTATGTTCCTCGGGTAGAAAAGGAGGACAGACAAACAAACAGGTAATGTTATAACGTTAAACGGCCACAACTATACAGAGTGCTCATTATTTATTGCATTAGTTCGTGGAGATTAACTTATAGGCGAGAAGAAATGACTTTCAAAAAGTTTGAATATGCCATTGTATAAATAAAAATACAGGGGGACCACATGCATCTGAATATCTAAATATATATTGAAACATTCGAATATCTATATATAAAAATATTGGACTAGCTACATGGAAAGGGGGAAAAACAACTATCCCTGGCCAATAAAATAAAATAATACAATAATTAACCCGTACTGACTTACTGGTAAAGAAAAGAATTCACAAGGTCTATGTATCGACGAAGCATAGTGTATTATAAACTTTTTCATCTATTAGTTATAGTGTCCACAGAGATGCCTTCAAATATAAAATAGTATTTTATATTTAAGGCCATAATAATACTGTCATCCTCGTTAAAACCAAGTGTGAAGAAAGATTTTTACTATTTTTAGGTCACTACTACCATGTGACTATCCTTCGAAATATATGCATAGAGCAATTTGTATCTTAATACATTATTAAACGTTACATTAAACGTGACAACCTAGTAAAATATAGTAATATATAAGACAATATATTTGATATGCTACAAATGATTTTCTTTGCAGAGTATTATAATGGCCTTCAGTACTTTTCAAGTGTTGACAACGTGCTATGCATACATTTTCTTCTTTTCTGAAAATTGTCAAGGCTGTATAGAAATAATACTATGATCCGATTCGTTGAGAAAATATGATTAACCATAAGCTGTCAGAGTTGAGGACCAATCTTGTAGTCCTGACATGAATGGCAGGAATTAGAAACAATTCCAAGTAATTTAGATAGGGTCCACAATTATTTTTAATATACCAAGATCGAATATGATAATGTTTGTTCGTATATGTTCAGATTAAGGTCATACTTAATTTGCATGAAGGCAAGCAAGCTGGTTGCAGGTCATACTTTAGTTAGGGATCGGTACGTTTGATACATTCGATTTGTCTCGAACGCCGAAACCAATAGACAAAATGAATTCACAATTATATTCAAATGAGCTTTGCTGTTTAAGATCATTTAAAAATTGGTTCAAAATCATTCGGATCAACGTTTTTTTTTTTTGAAAATTTTGAGTCCTGACAGTAAACTGCTTATCTTTGGGATAGAAAGCGCATGATGAAGTGAAACATCCAACCCTATTGTATGCCTTGCGAATGTAAATTCCAGTTATCTTTCCGGCGACAAAAAAACAAACAAACATATAGACGTTCGTATTCTCCCAGTACCTACCTACAGTAGTAGATAGATGAAGATGTTTGTCTAGAAGAAGCGGAAGCTGTATTTATTAATTAGTTAGAAATAAAAGGAGCGGAAGAATAATCTTATCTTTTATGTAATTGCATACGTAACTACATAGGTGGACAGTGGAGAAGATGATATATGATTCGAATTGGGCGTGGACCATGCTTGCCACCCTTCCTCCAACATATGGAACCCCACCAAATATAGACGCCACCTTATGAGATGAGACGAGATGGATCATGTCCTCTGGGTCTGGGTCCTATTTCTACTTCCATTTCTAAGTTCACTTCACTTTAAGGAATCCGGAATCTATCCATCGGTGGGCAGTTGATCGTTTCAGTTGGACTGGTAATCAAGGAAGGCTTGATTGGCGGTCCATTGATTGAACGATTGATTGACAGACAGACAAACTGATTGTATTTTGTGAGCGATGGATGGATTATGGACGGTCCCTTTACCCTTTTTCTCATTTTCCCTTTGACTCGCCTACCTCCAGCTTATTCCTGATTGATGGATACATGTGCAAGTGCCGCTGCCGCCCCCCTCCTTTGCTTTTTCTCCCTACGTCACCGGATCAATTTACGATTTGGTTTTTTCCAACATTCTCTTTTTGACGGTCGAAATCTGACTTCACTGTCCACGGACGGGACACGAGGGTAGATGCTATTTGGTCCATCACCGGCGGCGAATTTGAATTCGGAGGAGCCCGCAATATGGTCACAGGCGTTTATTACTGTTTCCGCCCCTGTCCACACTACTTTAACAGCATACAAATCGAAAAGTCTGCCTCTCAACTTCGACTTGGAGGCTCCCGACATTAAATTTAAAATCTAAATACGGCGCTAGTGCCACCGACTCTCCACTCCAAGTCTCCAATAACCTGTCCGCCATCGGCTATCGGCGACTGACGGAAAAATGGAATGGGGATGAGGAATAGGATGGATGAGTGGAGGAGCTTCATGTCTCTTCTGATTCGCGACTGACAAGGACAAACACGGCGGCAGCAGCACGTGATTAGCATGAGGATTAGGACTAGGACCGCTGAAATCTTGGAATGCAGATTTTGTTGCCGTCAATGTTCCAATTATCGATGTAAAGTTTTGCAATTGTAAGCTAAAAGATTAAATAATTACAATTGGAGGGATCTTGGAATGGTCAAGGTCCTCCTAAAATCCTCGGAACGGTTTGAACTGTTTCATAAAATTGTGTGACGTTGAACGACCGTTTCCCAATATTTGAGCAAACAAGGGCAGAAATTACATAGGAAATTGGATGGCAGTGCAAATGAAATGATTGCATTCAAACAAAATGTTAGAGGGAAAAAGATAGATGCATATCCCCCGGCATCATAAAAATGGTAACAGATAAGGTGCATGCATTGTGCCTCTGAAAGCCACGTTGACGGCCGAATTTACGACAAAGTTACAACTACCAAGTTTGAAATGGTTCTCGCCAACGTCAATAATTCATCAAATTTTAATAGCCCAAACTTGAAATTATTTTCGAGACTTGTGGATTTCGAGAATCCGTTGAAGGTTATAATCATATCCTCTTTACAACCTTTACTAATCGCTGCGAGACATGAGATGATTTGAACGGAATAATTTAACCAACATTTCGATGGTGCACACTCTTTCCTTCCTGGTTGGAATGCAACATAAAAATTTGTTCCACTTGAAGTAGTTATATTATCCTATTCTTCTGTATACCCTTTTCCTAGTTTAAATGGTTTACAAGAATTTCAAGCATGTTAAATCGTCAGTTTAAGATCTAGAAGCATACTAATATTAACAGAGTACCTTTACCTTTACTACAATTTATGCATGGAGCAAACCTTAGAATTTGTTCAACTATTTGTGGAGAAAACATTAGCATAGAGAGGCCAGTGCATGCTAATTATATAAAGGTTTGGCTTAGGCAAGACCCAGTTCAAACAATACTACTACCGCGAGTATTAAAAAAGTTATATAATAATAAATAATATTATACATGTAGAAATTATTAACAATTTTTCTTCTGCTCGGAAACCGCGACCGTCATTGGATTGGCTCTTAAAGGGGATTCCTTTCTTCTTTCACCGACTTTGATATTTTTTTGTTTTTCTTTTAATACGATTTGTTAACGAAGGAAAGCTGACAAGGAACGCTCATCCACATGAACCATCGCGTGTCCGTGCACAACCACAAGAAAAACAAAAAGAAAACAATGGAAGATTCAACATCCAACTACCAACCATGAACAAGCAGGATATTAAATATTTACGTATTCCGGCCATTACTATATTTCGAGAAATGTACCGACCATACAGATACAGGTTCTTAAATTTATAGAAATTTTAAAAAATTATTAAGTTCATCGAATCCTACTACAACGAAACCTTAACACAAGTTGCCATGTTTGGGACGCAGACGTAGAGAATGTAGTGGATATTTGATAAAGAATCTGAAAACTACACTCGATTCCAAAGACAAAGAGAAGAAAATCATATTACAGTGTTGTTCCTGGTAGTCTGCATAGAGCAAAAGCTTTCTCTCCCTCCTCTAGGCACTTAAAAATACATTGCTGAACGACTGTGAAATTTGTTTTGAGAAGCGGCAGATACATTAAATCTTGGTGGTTATGAGTGGCTCTGTATCTTGTTGCTTAACGCTGAGGGTCATTTCCATGTCCGCTGCAGCCTTATGGCAAATCTCCAAGGGATCGATGTCATCATGATGGGCACCGCTACCAGTAAGCTCCTTGGCTCTCTGGGCTTGCACAGTCCAGTCAGTTCGAAGTAGAACGTACAACATAAGAGTAACGCATGATGCTTGAGCTGCAAGCAATCCCATCCAAAGCCCTTCAAAATCAAAATTTAAAAGAAAGCCCATGACAATGGCAACCGGCATGCCGACAAAGTAGAAGGAACCGAGGTTGATGTTTGCACCGATTGCAGGACGCGCTGTTCCTCTCAGAACTCCACAACCAGTCGTCTGGGGGCAGTTTCCCAGCTCGCACAGGCCTATAATGGGCAATGCCACGGAAGTAAGAGAGATTATCTTTTGGTCGTCGGTGAACATTGTGGCCCAACGGTGGCGCATTGTGGTAGTGAAGGTCATAGCTAGGAACCCCAACACAACAGCGCAGGAAAGCGCTACTATCATGGCCCTCCGCGCCTTGGCAGGCCTGTTGGCGCCTAGTTCGTTCCCAACTCTCGTTGAAACTCCAAAACTTAACGAAGAGGGGAAAATATATACTAGCGAGGTGGTCTGGATGAGAATTCCCATGGACGCAACTGTTGCTTTAGGATTTATAAGCAGTCCACAGAGAATTATCATGAACTCGTACCACCACCACTCCAAACATACAGAAACGCAGCTGGGAATGGCCAGACTTAGCAATGATCTCCATCCCTTGAGACATTCTATGGAAAGCCCTTGCCATGATTTTGTGTACACTCCCGAAAACCACAAGTATCCCAATAACAAGAAAACCAAATTGAAATTCGTCCACACAGCCGTCAAAGCCACCCCGCGTATCCCAAGGCGCAGATAAACGACAAGTAGAAAGTTGATTGGAACATGAAGGAGAAGAGCTGTGGCTGCACAGCAGGTGAGGGGCAGAGTGATATTTTGAGTTCTCAGATAAATTCTAAGAGGGTGGAGAAAAGCTTGAGCCAGCAGATCTGGTAGAGAGAAGAAAATGTAAGTAGCGGCCACTTGGGTGATGCTCCCGTCTTGCCCACACCAAATAAGGATTCTTTCCATGTTAATCCAGAGGAGCCCAATGGGAACAGAGGCGCATAGTAGCACTAAAATTGTTCTCTGAAGGGTCAGTCCCATCAGACTCCAGCGTTTGGCACCGTACGCTTGCCCACAAATGGGATCCATCCCCATTGCTAGTCCGGATATTACGGAATATCCGGTTATGTTGGCGAATCCAATAGCCAGAGATCCTCCCGCCAGCTCTAATTCTCCCAGATAGCCCAGAAACAGCATAGATATCATGGCTCTCGAGTAGAGCAGCAGCCCACTCAACACCATCGGCCCTGCGATTTTTCCTATCGCATTCAACTCCTCCACGAACTGCACAAATCACAACCACAATCACAATCACGTCCTACCACAATAATATGATACAAACAAGGCAGCCATCACTCTAATTAATGGAGTCCCATCTAATTCACCACAACAAAAAGCTTACCTCATAGGAAGTTGGCCAACGCATCAGCTCGCTCTGGTCAAGCACGTTATCCTCTTCCACCCGTTTTTGTTCTTCTTCTCGACCGACGTGTTCCCCGGCGTCGCTGTTGAGGGAAGCCAGAGGGAAGACGGTAATCCGAAGCTCCCCGGCTCTCACCTGGCACGGGCACGGGCACTCGCACTCGCATTGGCATTGGCATTCATGAACAAGAAGGCGGTCTTGTTCGTTTCTGCAGCGGAGACAGGCAGAGGTAGTTTGTCTGCACATGTTGAAGCAGCACGGCACGTAAACTCCAACTCTTAATGGTAAGGAGTTTTGTTCTCTCCTCTTCTATACTTTTCCCCACTCAAAACTTTAGCGTTGTCCAAGAAAAGAGAACGTTAACGAGTCTTCCTCTGCAGAGGCGGCTTGACCTCCAAAGGGCTTAAAATCTTACCACCCTTCAAAGGAAGGGAAAAGCAAGCAAGGGAAGGCGAAGGCGAAACAAGGGCACGGCAAGAGATAAGCTTAGCTTGTCTTGTCTCTTTGCACAGACGACGAGTCCAGAGTAGAGATGGCACTCCTTAGAACCGAGTGGAAGGAGATGTGTTGCTCCACTGCTTTATAAGTGAGGATATGGGGTCACAATGTTGGTGCCATAAATTTTGGTGTACGGAACCCTTGTTCCCTAACAAGGTAACCAAAAGAAAATGATGATACCTGCCTATATGTAAGGGCCAAGTTGTTAGAGTCTACACTCTACAGGGGGCCTTTAACACTGCCCCCGCCCTGTCATGCCCTCTGCCAGAGTCCAGTCTTTCTGCTTCTGCCAGTGAGAGGGAGAGGCTGCTTTCTGCTTCACGATAATCGATGCTCCTCGCTGTCGCTCTCTTCGATCTTGGAGTTGGAGGTAGGTGTAATTTGAGGTGGGTGCTCGACTCAACAATTAAAAGGTTATAGCTTTGGTGTCGCCGTTGGCAGAATGGGAACGTCGAGGTGGATACTTAAATCCAAAATCATTAATCACCAATGTTTTCTCCTGTCCTGTCCTGTGGTGTGGTATGGGATCTCCATAGGAGACTGTATAGTCGCCTCCTCCCGGGCGACTTGGTCAACAACGCATAAAATGAAAAGGATAGAATGATAGTCGATGCATGATCAATGTTGCTATGCTGGCAGGCAGCGGCGAATCGATGAGGGAAAAGAGCAACAAACATGCCAAATGGGCTGTGATAGATTCTAATTTGTGTCTGCTTCACTTGCGGATGCTCCCCTACGTAATACCACGTGCACCACCAAAAGCATCATTAAGTGAACCTGCCTATGTTGTACAAGTGTAAAGTTCAATTATCTTGTTCTACCCTATGCCTAATCACCCTCATTAATAATATCCTCATCTCCTTTTTCAAGTGGACTGGACCATTTTTTTTTTGGGTTTCGTTTTTTTATGGGTGTTGATATAACAGTGATGCAATTCCAATCAGCGATATGTAGACATAGTACAAGAAGATAGGAAAATATATGATTTTCTGAGAGATAGAAATGTGGGGATGAATAACGTATGTCTTTTCAGAAACACACAATCCCAAAAAAAAACCCGAGCAGGAAGGCAAGACGGGACAGCATAGGCTAAAACCTAAGGAAATGCAATTGCTTCATCTGCAATCTACATGACTGCATGTCAATATCCATGTATACGTACTGTGTATGGTAGATGATGTAAGCGTACAAGTACGTTGCGTCCGCCAACAGTCCGGCTGGCCCTCCTGGTTCCCCTCTCGCAAACGTAAACCTTCTCTTCCCTCGACAAGACAAACGGCCACCGAATAAATAGATTTGAAATTTGCCAGTCAAGGAGGACTACCTGCAGCTTACGCCATCTGCCGTCGGGCTCTCCAGTGACAGTCTCTCCTTGAACTATATAGTCTCTAGGATCTCAACATCCATCACCTGTGACGAAAGAGAGTCATTCTTGCTAGTACAATACTGCAAACACGAGGATTCAAACCTCCTTCTTGCTGACGACTATTTATGATTGTCACTGAAGATTTATGGAGCGTCCAGAATTGCGCATTGTTCTTGCGGACAAACAATCTGACTGACGGTCGGTTCTACAATCTCATTAAGACGATACGCTAATAATGAATACGTTAAGTTAGACATTTTTCGGTGCCCAGTTTATATTGCAGAAAATTACTAGAAATGAGCAGTACAAGGGATTTAGAGTATTTTTCTGTTTCAAGTGCACTGCTTCGTTTTGCACGCGTACTATTCCTACTGGTCACTCCTACATGTTTATGTCTTTTTTTTCTGCTTACTTTTTTGGTTGGGATAAAGTAGATGCTTATTTTATACATGTTAATACGTGAAGATTGAAGAGAATCCATTAATGAATCTCTCTGATATTTTATATCCACGGCTTTTTGTTAGAAAGAAAGTTTGTGGAGAAGATAGTCAAAGGAAAATAGTGTTCACATGTCGTTGTTGGAGATGGCAAGTAATGTTTAAAGTTTATTTAGACGTCCCGACAAAACTCTTTGGCGCTCCGCGTGTTATCGGCACCCCACCTTAAGAAGCCAACGGTTTCTTCCCCCTCTCTCACGCCCAACCCCTTTTCCCGTTTCCCATAGTGATGAGACAACGACCATAAGAAAATCGGATCATGCGTGCCACAATTACAAGATCCGCTTTGAGAGGGTCTAATAGGCGAGGCAATATGTTATATCATATCCACCATACATATATCTAACTACCCTATCCTGTATCCCCTGTACATTGACAGAGCGTCTTCACGTGCTAGGAACATGAACATGTCTCGGTTCCCCCCTTATAGCTCTCTCATTCTTAACATCTTCCGCCAAAGCTAGATTTTTTTTTTTTTTTTTTCTTTTTTTTGCCTCCTTAGAGAACGAATGAATAAAAGTATGAAAAAAACATTCCGTTCCATAGATGGAGCTATACAAGACTAGAAAATGGAATGCAAATGATTGAATATTTATAGGGCATGCACTCTTTCATTGTTTGTGTCATGTATTTATTGGGGAGGTCCATAAACTATAAGTTTTATAAACATAATGATTGAATATTTATAGGGCATGCACTCTTTCATTGTTTGTGTCATGTATTTATTGGGGAGGTCCATAAACTATAAGTTTTATAAACATACTTTAATGTAAGCTTAAACATATTAAGAATAAAAAATAAAAACTTGCAAGACACCTTTCAAGTCTCCTATGAGCCAAGACATCTCACCTCTTCTTATGTTGAAGGGGTAAAACTATTTTTCTTAGATCCACATGATCTCAGACTGACGCAAAGTACTATAGCAAGTCAGACAACACTAATTTTAATAATAGTACTTCATAAATTAAGAGGATATGTTTTCAAGATAATTATTTAAATTTCCTTTTGGTCCTTAAGATACTAAGATAGACGTACTCCCATAAACCATAAATACTACTACTAAGGTTTTATTTTATTTTTTTTGGGATTTGCAATGTCGTCGCTCTAGGGAACGAGGACCCTTAGAAATTTGCAATGAATCATCCCTTTAAACATCAAGCATTTCTAATTCAAGAATTTAGCAATAGCAAACATATTAAATACATTAAAAGTCTTAAAGTTTTTTTTTTTTTTTTAAAGAAAATCCACTCACTAGTGGGGAGTTGGATGGAGGGGCCACAGAGATGCTACGTATCTATAGGCTGGTCAAAGTGCTTGAACAAGTAGAAACTTTGAATAGACAAGTTACGAATGAAGAGAGATTTTTTACGGCAACCTGAGTACAGTTTAACACGAGATGGATAACGTCACTGTTTTCATCATGGTGTTCTTGTCCCTTCCCTTCTAACGTGGAGGGACTAGGGAGGACGAGGATATTTAGGAAAATGGTTTATGGCGGTCGAATACTGCTTAAAACGATACCTCTGTATGAGATGAAACCGTTGCCGACTTTCTGCTTACTACTTATCCCGGCTTTCGTTTATCTTCGGAGGTAACGTCACCACCTTATGAAGGTGGCCAAGTGTCTGTGTGAGAAGTGGACTTCCACATCATCAGCATATTTCATCTCATGGTTTGTTTGCCATGAGATGAATTGTTCTCATGTTCCATCGTATTTTGACACCTTTTTTTCTTTTCTGTCATGTGTTGGGTTGCGTGAGAGCCACGTCCTAATGTCCGGGTAGCCTTTTAATAAAAAGTTTTGTGCTTCAAATACGGACCGCTGACCCTGCAAACGAAAATCATATCGCCCGTGAGTAAACTTATGGTGCTGTTGCCACCCCATTTCTCTAATTAATTCCATGGGAGCAGTGTCAAGTTAGCTAGATTTAAGGAGATACAGTTTAAGGAAAAAGCACATCTATTAGTTCTAATCTATGTGATCTATGTAAAACCTGGTAATTCGGTCCTCTTAGAATAAAATTCACCTAAATATTTAAAATTGAAAAAAAAAAAAATATTCCTCTTCCGAAAAGTTTGGGATGTGCAGCAAAATGGCATGGCAAGGAAGACGATTTAAAAAGGAAAATTTAGCAATTTTTGTTCTTGAAAATGCTAACTGTGTATACTTTTGCTTTCGCTGGTCGTTGTAGCATTCGGGTGGACAGAGGCCATGGAGGATAGCTCTTCAAATGGTTTTGAAACAGCGATGTTTGAAAGAAACGACTTCACCAATTGAGAGTGCAAACAGAAAAGCAAGGCATGGAAAACCAAGAGCAAATCTCCAGGGTATACTCCAAATTATCAGAAACCTGTGCATTCCCCCGAATACGTCATTCCTTGGGAGTGCAATCGTAGATCAGAGGAAGAAACGGTACATACAGAGAAGAGACATGAGGTATTCACCTCTGATCAACGAATCATTTACAGTTTTAGGACACAGAAAGCTCTGCACATTTGCAGAGAGAGATCTACCAGTGAGATTAGGTATCATAGGGGACTATCTATCTCAGAATCTATTGTTTTAAATATCGAATAACTCTAAAAAGATGTATCATCCACACACTTTTCTCATAGTCTTGCACAACATAATTTCACATAATACACATATTTCATTGGATTAATTATTATATAACAACATTGTATTGCTACATTGTAGCTTTATAGAATCTAGCGTGCCATGAGTAGCTATAATATCAGATTTAATCTAACGATGTGCAAGGTAATTGATACATATGATGGATAAATAAAATATATATATATGAAATTGTTTTTATTTATGTATATTTAATTAATTAAGTAGGATGTTAAGTATAATTAGAAATATAATGGGCTATCTTTTTTGTGACTTAAATTCAGTATGAGAGTTTAACGTTATATTAATTTGGATGAGAGTCTAATAACATATTAACTTGTATGTTGGGAACAAAATTGTTACAAAGTTCTTAATAACTTTTGTTATTCACAAAGATTTTTATTTTTAGATTTACCTTTTATTTTTCATTTACTTTATTTTTAGATTTTCCTTTTATTTTTCATTTATTTTATTTTTAAATTTTTTTTTTATTGTTATAATTATTTTTTAATATAAAAATATTGCATGTCCTTTTTACATAAAAAGTTATCTTCTCTACCATTTTTTTCAATTTTTCTTTCTTAATTCTTAAAATATATATTTTCATCTAATGTTTATATGTTTATTTTCATATATATTTTTCAAATAATTTTGATTTTTCATTCAACTTTCTTTATTGAATAACTTGTTTAATAAAAATTGTTCTTATTGTAATTTATTCATCCTACCAAATTGTATGGATAACCAATCACTATAACTATTAGGTATGAGGTTTACTATGTCATTTGTCATAACATAGTCTTCCTACTTCATACATTCACTTCTTCATAACATTTTTTGTGTGTTAAAAAACAAGTTTATATTAATAGTAAACAATGCAACATATAAAATTATAGGGCCCTAGGCCTTGTAAATAAAATTGCTCTCAATCCACTACGGATCAAAAAATAGCAAAAACATAAAGTATCTAAGTCTATACATATAATGAATCAATATAGGGTGCATCCTAACTGGATCCCTCAAAGCAATAGTTTGTCATACATTATAACTACTAATATATAAACACATAAGAACATCAGGAGTGACTGCTAGGCAAAATAGTAGCCAACATATTGCTAACAACTCTCCATACAACAGTCTGATAAGAATCATGGTGGATTTAAATTTTGGACCATTACCTTAATAGACAAAATATTACGAGGTCACTCCTCCACAATAGGCATTTTACAACCAAGAATGAAGCTCTAGGATAGCACTGTCGTCATTAAGTGTTATTGGTTCAATTCCATAATTCCAAGCATGTCATAAAGCTTCCTAACAAGGTGTCCAAGAACTTGGTTCTAATTGTGAATCTTGCTCACCTGCAATAGGATGTCATGCATGAGGGAGTTGCACCTAGCCTAAGGAGGCAAAGCCCCCAACAAACAAAAATTTACACCTTACTTTTCAAATAAATCAAATAACAACTTTCAAAATGATAGGAAAAATAACTAATACAATAATTCATGTAATATATTTTTGCTCATAGGCCAACAAATAATGTTACACTTAATTTGTAAGTTGTCTTTTTAGATGCACTTAACAAGCATTTAATCAAAGTAGCTCAACTCCATCCACAATAGGTGTTATCTTTGCATGGCTAACTGGGAGTCCATAGATCACTTGTTCTTGAGATGTGATTTTTCTTCCATAGTCCTTGGTTCCATTCTAAATTCCTTCTAGCTTCAATGGGCCCAGCCCAAGTCCATCAACAAACTATTTTCCCAATGGACCAACCCCTTCCGTAATTCCAGGCTCTAGTTCCTCTGGGATGTGTGCCTCCACCATTTCCTTTGGTAGATTTGGCTAGAATGCAATAGCAGAGCTTTAGATGACTCCTCCAAGGATCCTAAGTCTGTTGCTTCCAGAGCCATTGTTTATGCTACTTAAAATGCCAAGCTTATCCCTTGCCCCTTCACCCCTCATTCGACCTTAGAAGCTTCCATTTTCAAATCCCTCAACATCCCATGTGGGAGTGGATCGCCCCCTACCCCGATCAATCCCAGAGTGAGCATCCCGTGGGAACCTCCCCCAGAAGGCTGGATCAAACTAAATTTTTATGGAGCGTCAAAAGGAAACTCAGGCCCTGATGGAGCTGGGGGTGTTGTACGCGATCACCATGGCGAGCTGATCCTAGCATATTCTGAATGTCTGGGTATCTAAACCAACCATATTTTTGAAGCTTAAGCACTATGGAGAGGCCTCTCCCTTCTCTTAGAGGATCCCAGATGTCTTATCAAAGAAGGAAACTCCATGAACATCATCAACTACCTGGCTAATTCCAACAGCCCAGCCTGGAGGATTAATAACACCATCAAAGAGGCTAGGAATTTTGTGCAATCCAAAGGTCCCTCGAAGGCCCAACACATGTACAGAGAGGTCAATTACCTTATGGACCACTTGGCCAACATGGGAATTTCTCTCGGATAGTTGTCCGTTTGGCACCAAGCTTTTCCTCAAGAAATCCTGGATGTAGCCAATCATGACAAATCAAAGGAGGTTCAAAAGTGACGTAGGTCTGTGCACCACGTCAGCAAAGGATGAATATGAGGGCGTCCCTTGGGGCCCCACCCCATGTATTTTTATAAGCCCCTATTGGGTTTTTTCTATAGGTATTCGATTGGATATCTCAACGATGCAAACACCAGGCAGGGAAAATTCATTCATGTTGGCTTTAAACCGAGGGGACATTTAGATCGTGGCAATTCCAATCACACCCGCAACACATTCGGGCCCACTACAACCAGCTTTGAGAACTGCCTAGTGAGCGATTGTACCAATATTTTCTTGGGGCAGGTAATTTCCACTATTGGCAACCTGATAGTTCATCCCCCGTGGTTTCTTCCCAATTTCCAATGGTCCAGTTAGGATGCGTTAGGTTTTTGTTGGAACTCTCAGTGCCACGCACCTTGTCTGAGCCCTTTCCAATTTCAACCATCCACCCACCTCAGCATTCACTCTCATCACCCTGAAAGTGTGCCCACGTTAACCGTCGTTGCGTCCCCATGTAGTTGGTGGCTTCATGTTGACGCTCCCTTTCCCCCTTCGACCCCTGCCTCCTTTATATCCATCTCTGGTCTGTTGTTGTCCCCATTTCATTTCTTCTTGCCCTTATGCCCCTTCGGCTCTACGTATTCCTGGATTTCCATGGATCTCTATCTTCCTGACTCCCTTCTATGTTGGTGTAGCCTCTAGGTCTTTGAATTCAAGAGTTCCCCAAGCCTTAACTTTATTCCCTCCTTTTTCATGGTGGTAGATTTTATGGAGCCGACCCATCTCAACATGAGCAGCATTGCTGAGGTGTTCATGGACACAAAAGGGTTTACCCCTTTCTACGTAAATTTAAAGGCCCTCACGATGAAATCACCAAGGATTTTGTGGAAACTTGGTGCAAGGGTGAGGTTCAAGTTCACAGAGTACACTTCAATATTTTGGCGGAGTTTTTGTGCAAGGTGACGAGGCTTCCCCTCACAGGGTAATTCATTCGACAAGATAAGCACAATTGGGAGGAGGAGATCGACCAATTCTTGGACAAGAGCAAGAACTTAGGTTGGGATAAATTCACTCTGCTTTTCTTTTCCCTGCCCAGCCCCTGGGATGAATCCATAGTCCCTATAATGCAATATGTGACCTTCCATGACCCTGAGAAGGCCCTCCGTAGCTTCAACATTAGCTTCATCAAACACCTTCGTGAATCCAAGAAATTTTGTGTTCCTGATTATCTGTTTTACTCCATTACCACATCCATCGAGAAGTGTCAAAAAACCCATGCTAAGCCCCTTCATTAAGGCCTTCTCGCGATCATTTTCTGCCATGTTGTGGTCAATCGCCCTCCCATCCAAGAAGTTCCTCCCCTAGCATCCAAACCTCCCCTGATTCCCCTTCCTTCTTTGAGAATTGACCTCCCAGCGCTCCTAAAGATGGTAAGCCCAACCCGGTGGATCGGTGTAAGACCTCTCCCCCTAAGAGTGGTCGGTGTAATCTCCTAAGGAAAAGGAACCCTACAGGGGACACTCCTTCGGTCCCCAGGTCTTCTTCTCGATTGAAGAGGCCCAAGAAGGAAAAGACACCCTACCCTTAGCACGTCATTTCGAACTTTGAGAGTGGCAACGAAGCGTCCGCCACCCAACTCCTCCTGAATATGGCCATTAAATCGATGGCCAACACTACCAGCTCAACGAATGCCACTATAAAAATTCTCAAGAAGCTCATCCGTAAGCGAGGTGAGGACTCTAATGACCAGGAGGACACAACAAAAATTCAGGATGTGTAGGATTTGTCTTTCGGGGGGTCCCAGCTTGGCAACCAAGGATAGTTTTGGTCACGTGGGACTTGATGATTTTTTTGTTAGCGTTCAGTTTCCTCTGTTGTTTTAGTATTTTAGCAGCCAGGGATCGGGATTGCAATTTTTTGTTAAGTTTTTGTATCAGTCTACTTTTGGGTGTTGGTCCAAGACGATATATAAGTTTATTTCGAAGGTTCTAAGGCCCTTCTTGTTATAAGGTTTTGGGATCTCTTAAAAAAACCATTTTGTATATAAACTTTAATTTAACAAAAAAAAAAGGTCCACTATTTAGGCAAAAATATTGGCAATTTAAAATTTAAACCGTAAAATTATTATAAATTTGAGGTGAGCTAACTCTAAAAAAAATTTGCTCCAAAAGTTTTTTGACGAATTGGCTTCGATCAAGGGTCCCCATATTTGTCAATTCTAAATTTTAAAATCCTAATATTCATTAATTAACGATAATTCGCCGATATGTGTAACCCTGCACAAGGTCCTTGGCCTATTATTCAAAGGGATGGACCATGGTAAGCCCCTCTTAGAGGTATGGGGAAGATTAACACTGATGGCGCGTCAAGAGATAATCCAGAAAGTGCAAGTATAGGATGCATAGGAAGATTCTTAGATGGTACTCATGCTTTTCTTTTTATAGAGAATCTTAGCGTCTTCTCTAATAATCTAGCAAAAATATGTGCTATCCTTCGTGGTCTTCAAGAAGTTGCTAAGTTTGGATGGTCTGTAGTACAAGTAGAATCAGACTCAAAAGTAACCATTAATCAATTAAAGGCATCCAATAAGATATCCTCTCAAGATTGGAAGTTACAAAAAGTGATTGACAAGATACATGCACTTCAATATAGATTCAAAACAATAGAGTTTTTCATGCTCCTCAAGAATAAAATAAGATTGTAGATGCTATGGCAAATTGGGCTTTAAACCATGGGGATCTGATTGATCCTCCACAATGGTGGATGTAGAAAACTAGGAAATATCTATACCCTATACCACCTATCGATGTTGATAGCTTTGGTTTTTGTATATCGTAACTCATAAGAAAGTCATAGATTTCTCCATCCTTGTATTAGCATAATACACTTAAGATATATTTGTTTCTCTTGTGTAAATTTTGGATGAAAGTTCTATTTGCATAATAGGACATACGACGTAGCTTTCTTACTTGTTCATAATAAACAAAAAAACTTTTTTTAATAAAAAAATAATTATGCAGTTTTTAACATGTGTGAGGTCATAGTTTATATAGATTAATATTGTTGATTCAAATATAATTATCTCCAACCATATTTTAATTATAAAAACATAATATACAACCTTACTCCTTTAAAATTCAAACCTTAGACCTTCATTAAAAAATTTCAAAGTCTTTACTAAATTAACTTCCCTTAACTTTCAAATTACAATCTAACAGATTACATTATATTTACTTCACAAGGGTTCTTACAGGTATATATTAAACCCACTAGTAAACAAGATGGAGTTTTAGCCAAATAAAGCACGCATGTATAAAAGCAAATCTTACTTCACAAGGGTTCTTACAGGCATATATTAAACCCACTAGTAAACAAGATCATATGGAGTTTTAGCCAAATAAAGCACGCATGTATAAAAGCAAATCTTCGATATTCGTGGCATCATTTATCTTATAAAAAAATTATTTTTTAATTAATATTATATAAATAATTTTTTTTATTAAAGTTAGCGTAAGAAATTTTTGTAATTTACAGTTAAAATTGTATATTTTTTATTTTAATCATGACTTATGATAATGATAAAATATACAGCTATACACATCCAGTACCTTACACTTACTTTTACCAAAATTTAAACTTTAAACCTTCTAAAAACTAGAATATATAAAAAATAGGTCACTCCCTTTATGTTTTCACCGATGGGCCATTTATTTCACCATCTATGCAAATGAGTTAAAGATGCCTCGTCTACTTTCTATTTTTAAACACTCGATAAACCCATACGTCACACCTCACACGTGACATGTAAAAAACGAAGACCAAGGAATCTCTAATGCATAAGAGTAGTGATGGTTACACAAAACCCTTTTGTACACTTTGGCGTAAACAATAAATGATAACAAATATAATCTCTACTAACAAACAACAATGAAAGAAGAGTATGTTAAATAAGCCTTTTGATTTTAAATCGTTGTATGGAGCAATATTCCTTCATCTTTCTCTTCTTTAGTAAATTCATTGGATCAGCGTAGGTAAGTATTGGTAATTACTAATAATTTGTTTTATTGGAGAGGTTTTAAGTTTAAATTTTTATATAAATGTGAGATTAAATATATCTTAAAATAAATTAATTGATTTTTTTCTAAATAGTAGTATATTGGGATGAAACGATACTATTGATCACTTAAAAATGGTTATGGTTTCAAAGGTTTCTTTTTAATTAAGAGTTTAGTTTCTGGAGGAACAACGGAATAGTTTGGGCTTTGGCTTTTCTTCAAAAGGTTTAAAGTATAGTTTGGGTTTTGGCTCTTCTTTGAAAGGCCCAAAGTTCAAACTAAGACATGTGTGTTAGAGTTTAGTTTCTGGAGGAACAACGGAATAGTTTGGGCTTTGGCTTTTCTTCAAAAGGTTTAAAGTATAGTTTGGGTTTTGGCTCTTCTTTGAAAGGCCCAAAGTTCAAACTAAGACATGTGTGTTATTATGTATTAAATTTTCAATTGATAAACTCAACTCTCCTCGTATAAGAGGCTAAGAGTTCAATTCCAAGAAGGACAATGCAACAGTTTGGGCTTTAGCTTTTTTTTTTTTTTTAGGTCCAAAGTTCAAAACGATTTGGGCTTTAACTTTTTTTTGCAAGGTCCAAAGTATGGTTTGGGCTTTGGCTCTCCTTCCAAAGATCTAAAGTTCAAACTACCACATGTATATGACTTTGTGTTAAATTTCTTATTAATAAACTCAGTTCTCCTCTCTATAAAAAAATCATGGTGAAATAAAAATACCCACCCTAGCATGAACCATAAAAAAATTCCCACTAATAAAATACATTGTTTAATTCTCACAAAAACAACAATATAATTCACAAAACTAAATATTCAAATACCAAACTTAATATGCGTAACGTACGGATAATTTCCAATTTTTTTTTTTCTCCACATAAACAATATAATTCAAAAAATAAATTTATAATACCAAAGTTGACATGGTGGAAAGATAATTTCGTAATACTTAAAATACAAAAACATTGATTTTAAAATGTGTTCTTACTTTACCTTTTTAAATAAAATTTAATAATATATTTTTATCGGAACTAACAATTATATTCAATAAAAAAATAAAAGGGTGTAGGGTTATTTAAACAATCAATATTGTGGAATCTTCATGCCAAAAATAAAACCAACCCCTATAAAGGTGAATAAACACAATAAAAAGGTGGATAAACACAATAAATAAAGGGAATTACTCCAAAAGGAAACTGATCCCTACTGTGGACACTGTCAAAACAACCTAATGCTATAAAATGTCATCACTTCAACCTACTACAACAAAACCTCAAAAAAAAAACCTTAAAACGAAAGGAGATTAGACAAAACCATATTAATAATGCCCTGTTAAAACCTTAAAAATATATTTTAAAAAATTAAACTTTTTAATAAAGAAGTCGTTTTATATTTAAAATAAATTTATTTTTATTAAAATTTATATTTACAATTTAAAAATAAACTAGTCAGTACGATCCAAATGAATAATCGTTTTTTTTTATGGAAGATGGGATTGAGATCATAGGGATTGAAACTACCAAACCTATTCGTCTTGTTAATTGTTGACCCGACGTGAGATGGGGACCGTCGGTCGCTCGAAGTTCGTACCTTTGTCGTCGGTCTAATGCGTACTCAGAGGATTCAGAGTAGACACATTTGCAAACTGGCACCACCAAGGTTTGAACCTAGGTCTCTTCTCAGCAAGTGCCCATCCAGACTAGCACTTACCAATCCACTGTTAATATGATAAATTCCTACGACCAACATATAGGGTTGAGGAGTCTCCTAACCATGATCCCTCGTAAAGTCGAGAGCTATGCTTATCAATAGGAAATTTAACACACGACCACCACACACCTACTCCCTCACACACTTGCCCACGCCACGATTTGAATCTTGGACCTTCTCAAGAAGAGCCAAAGCCCAAACCATTGCATAGTCCCTTGGGACTTCAAAATAAATACTTTAAATATTATATATCATTATTAATAATCCATGAGGGTTTCCTCTATGAGCATTACCTCTGGCCTAAGCCTCACCATGGTAGAGGGGGTCTGAGCCTCACCATGGCAAAGAGGGCCTGAGCCTCACCCTAGCAGAGAGGGCCCGTGAGGGTTTCCTCCACGAGGGTTTCACTCTCGCTTCGACTTCAACGCTCTGAAACCCTTTGAGCGGGAGGTCGCCTTTATCTCATTATGGATCTGGTTATTAGTTATGCTTAGTTTATTTGTTGTGGTTCATGACCAGGGTGTTTTATTTGTTGGGGGTCTTGCTGGTATGTTCTGCTCTCTTATGGGTTTGGCATTATCACTCTTATCTGGGGTAGAGGGTTGAATGTTGACCCAAACCTGTAGGGGTGATCCTGGGCCGTTATAAAGCAATGGAAAATTATAGTTGTTGATCCCTTGGCTGGCTCTCGCTCTGGTTGGTGGGTGTGTTGGGTGGTTGCATTTCTTGGGTTGTTTGCTAGTTTCGGGGACTTGGTTGGATTGTGCAACATTTCTTCTAGGTTCAATAGTTTCATGTTTTTTTTGGCTTTCCAAGGAGAGGAAAGGGCCATCTACTAACCCAAACCCGTTGGGGTGATCTTGGTATGGTGTTTGGTTGTAGAAATATGACGATGTTCCCTTAGCTAGCTTCGGCTCTAATGGCTTGGTTTCTCTAGTTGGATGGTGCTCAGATGGCTCTGTTGTTAGGGTTCTCTACCAGTAGTGGGTTCGTAGCTGGTTTGTACCACTTTCTTCTAGGTTTGGTAATTTCTTGTTGTATCTAGCTGTTCCAGGGAGATAGGACCAAATACCGACCCAAACTAGTTGGGGTGAAAGTGGGTTGTTATGCTGCGGTGGTTTTCGACTTTTGGCCCCATGTCTCTAGTGGGTTTCCTAGCTTCGACAATCTACAAAGATCTCTTTCTCCAGTTCCAGCAGTGGTGGTGTGTTTGATCCCAGGGTTCTAAGGCTTATTTTTTTGGGATCTTACCCTTCTCTCTCTCAGGTGTAGTGCGGAATGTTGTTATCTCATTTTTCTTGTACCTGAGAGCGGTTGTTCTTAAAAAAAATTTGGTTGGCTCCAACGAGATTTGCGGGTTTCATGAAATTTCTTATGCAGATCTCCTAGATGGTTTTTATGCTATGGATTTTTTTGGCCGGTATTTCTAGTGTTGTTTTCTTAAACTGACTATTCTCATGAGGGGTTCTCCTGTTATGTGCTTTGTTGGATAGATTTGTTGATTGTGATGATAGGATTCCTCCATCCTCCTTTTATGTTAGGTGACAAATGTTATGCGGAAAATGCTTCCGTTTGGGCAATTTTTATTTGTAAATTTGTTTTTAACTGGTAGCATTTTCATTATTCTATTTTTTTTTTTCTATTCAGAGCACATGGTGGTTTGACCATGGGACAATCTTTTGTATTTGCTTGATAAAAATATACGACTTATTTTCTAGGAGGTTGTTTCATTGGATTTTCGAGTTTGATTCATGGAATCTAGCTCAGTATTTCTTGATGTCTTATTGCTAGATCTAAGGTTTGGGGTGCCTTTCAAAACCCTACTTGTAATAGGTTTGGGGACCCTTTTAAAACCCCTTCTACTATCAATAAAAAAATATCATTATTAATAATAAAATTAGTAGAATGTTTATATGTTCTTTAATGTATTAAAATTTATTAAAAAAATTATATTTATTTAATATCATAATCATTAGTTTTTCAAATTAATAATAATTTATAATTATAATAAATAATCATTTCAATCAAATGCAATTAGCTCAACTGGTTAGATTCTTCAATTTTCAAAGAAGAGACCAAGGTTCAAATCTTCCCAAATGATACATGCATATATCAAATTGTTGTAACACCAATATGTGGTCACGATGTAATACAAGTAAGGTCCTTTTCAAGCCCATGTAGCCCATTAAAAGAATAACCATTTCAAAAATTATTAAAAATAGTTTTAAATACTATAACCTTCGATAAGAGGGATATTGTCAAAGAGGTTTGACTCTTTGAAAACACTTATGTTAAGATAGCCCATAAGTTAGTAGGTCTTACATTCCTCAAGAGTTGTAGAGATAACAATATTATTTGCAAGAGTTACACATAAGAAGAATTAGAGAAGTAATTTCATATTTAACAGAGTCGGTTTGTCATTATTAAGATAAAAAAATTAAATTCTTAGAAATGAGTTGGATTCTTATTAAACTCATGCAAAGGTATGTGCCTACGAGGTTACGTTTGGACAATTAGAAGGAAAGGACATATCCTCTTCAACCTTCATATTCAGGTTAGCTCTCCATTAATTTAGCAAAATTAAACTAATCTAAATACCTGAAAGTAAATTTGAAAAGAAAATGGTGGAATAAATTAAAGCTAAGTGCAATTAACATAGATATGATTGTTATTATAATAAGATTAGTGTTTATCAATCAACACATTTGGAGGGAATCCAATAACATCAATGTGATCCAACTTGTAAATAATTCATCAAAATAAAATAAATGACTAACAAAAAGTGAAAGGATAGTGCCACAATCAATATTTATCCAAAAATTAAAAGGTTAGTAACACAATTAATTTGTTAATGTTATGTATAGTCTTTCTATTAAAGGCAATATGAGTTCATAAGTACAATTGCACTCACAAAGGGTAGCCCTATTACAAATGGAAAAAAATATTATTTACAATGAAGCCCCTAGATCCTATTTATAGCAAATTATTCACCTCAAAGTAACTCAAAGTAAATATTTCTACTCCTAGTAAATTCTCTAGTTTAGTGGCATATTTAGCAAAACAATCATCACTCAACTTTACATACCTCTAAATTACCTCTAAACACATTTAGTAGCCTTCTAACTCCTTATTGGCATCATATAAAGATAAAATATTTTTTTTGAGTTGTTTCCTTGTGTCATGTGCCAACCTTGTCCAACCCCAAGCCTTGAACTACGATTCACCCTTTTGAAGAAGTGATTCACAATTTAAACAAAATTGTGATTTACCTTTTGGTATGAGAGAATTGCCTTTTTGAGTGGGCCACATTTTTGAGACAGCCAAATTTTTTAAAAATATTTCAAAATTTTGTGCTCAATGATGTTACTTTTGGGCTATAAAAATCTTTATCCCTTGTCCTCCACTATCGGTTGAACTTGAAGGTAGTATTCAAGCTACTAAAATTTTGTAGACTTCATAGGGTACTAAACTAGATTTAAAATAGATCCCATGTATCATTTTTATATTTGGGTACAAAGTATTCAAATTTAAAAGTATTTTGCTAAGCATTAGAAGGTAGGTCCATATCATCCAACATCTAATGTCAATGCCTTACAATGGTCATTTGAGAAGATTTTCCCTTGATATTCTATGCTCTTTAGCTTATCCATGGTGTTTTCTCACTCAATTTCCTTGTTTGAAACATTGAGCATAGTACCATCTAATGATTTGGCCTTTTCCTAGTCAAAGATCTTGTTTATTTATTCTAGCATAAGGAGTTATCTCTAATCAAAGAGTATTATGAGAAATCCTACAATCATCAATTATTACATCTCCTTTTTCATCTCTTTAATATAAATATTTAGAGCATCGAGAGTAGCCTTGCATTCTTATAGTCTTCTTTGTTTATCTAGTATAATCTTCAGTTGCTTCACCATTGTCTTCTTATTTGACATACCTAGATTTATTTTGTATAGTTGGAAAAGCAATTTAGTGTATCGATTTCTAACAACCAACTTATTTTCACTTGTTGGATTATTGCTATAGTTTGGTTAAGTAGGAATTCACATTCACTAATGAATGCAAAGTAGGTTTTAGCATAAGTAACCTCAATATATATTTGGTCCCATAGGGACATGACTTGTTAAGTCATTGAGGCCTAGGTTTCCACCTTTTGTACCTTATTTTTAACTCTTCAATTATCTTTTCAACTTAAAAATATCTTCATCCTTGATTTGCACTATTTCTTTTAGTTGATTCAATTTAAGTTATAGATCTTGTTTTTCTTTCTTGATTTGTTACTTCAATTATTTATGCCCTTGATTTAGTTGCCCTTTCAACTTATCCAACTATTTTTCTTCTTATTCTTTCCTTGTTTCTTGCTCTTGTATGTCACTATTTTCCTTCTTTAATGCTTCTATTTCCTACTACATCTTGTAGACACCCAATTTTAACACAGTTCACCAACCTCCAAGCCTACTAAAATTTATCAATTAATCTTCATACATAATCCCTCTAATCAATCAAAATGAATCTACCTTTCTTATACCCAAAATCGAAATAGATAGTGCTCCACAATCAACATCATCTTGAGGATATCATTTTCCATAGCAAACCTTCATAAAATCTTACAAAAACACCACCATTAGAATAGGTTTGAAAATATATTTCCAACAACTATATATATTCTTATACTTGTATAATGATCAATACCTCTAACTATGAAAAAACAACACCTAGGCAAGACAAAAGCAATAGTGCTAGGGTAGCTCTTTTGTTGAAAGGTGACATTTTTCACCTTTGACCATTTTCAAATAATTTGATCATTAAACAATCAAAATAAAAATGCCAATCAATAATAATAGTGCTACACTAATCCTTTCACATGAACATAGCATTTTTGTTGGCATGAGAGGACTCTATGCAACATTAGCCTCCAACGAGCGAATTCCCTTTACAACTCTCGGGCATGATCACGCATGATAAGCCACGTTCCCTAGGCCTACATATTTAAATTGGCTTCCTTATCCTAAAGGTATATTTGATTCCCATCTTCCCTCTAAGAATCACTCTTCAAAATCTAAACATTGAGCCCATGAGATGGGCATTCAATAAGCAATTCTTTCATTGCATTCTTTCTTGCATTTTTAAGCATTCCTATCAACATTATGGGGCTAGTGAAGCAAGGCATAGGGACATACATGCAAGACCATCCTCCTCCTACTCCATCAAGGTTTTGGAGAAGCTCTTGGCTATGGAAGAGGTATTTACAAAGGCTTGGTTGTATTATTCCATCTTTGGATTTTCTTCCTCTTAGTTTTTTTTAGTTTATACCATGCTTTTCTTTTGTCTTGCTAACAACTTTGGTTACATTTGTAGTTGTTAGTAGTTGGTTTATTTTTCCTTTATCTTACATTTCTAACTATTAGTAATTAGTTTAATTTTCTCTTAATAAATTAAACAACATCATATATTTTCTCATATTATTTGTTGCAACTATTAGTAACACTTTATTCTCCTTTTATTTTTATTTTGTAGTTTTTAATAATATTATTGTTCGCTCACTAGTATACCTCCTAACAAAGCATCTTGTCTCCTCTTGTCTCATTTGCACTACCTACTTAGTTATAGTAGGTCTTCCTCTCACCTCTTGCTACATTTGAAGCTATCTCACTTAAGCAACCTTGCTAGGCCTTTTGTTTTAACCTTCCATCCATCTTGGTAGATTTACATTTAAATGCAATATCATTCTTGATGAATGTTGTTCTTTTTAGTGCACGTTAACTTATAGGTATTTTATCCCTTAAATTGTAATTTTGTGCTCCCATCTATAGTAATACACCTTACCTTAAGGATTACTTATAGTATTTAGTCTTTAGGCACACTTTCATAAGTTTTTCATTGTCATAGATGATACCTTTAACAACATTCCATTATACCACAAGAAAGATACCAAACAATAAAGCATCTTATTACATGAATAGAGAGTGATGCATTTGAGTAGAGATATGAGGCCCTTTATATAGGAAGATGGATTCCTTGGTCAACACTCTACCTAGTTGTACAAGAGATACCTTGCACATTTACAACTTGCACATTGACACTTGTGCATTTACTACATTGTATGAAACAACTAGATAACTTCCCCATAAAGTAATCTAACATAACCAAATGATGTAATATATTCTAACACCTCCCTGTATTACATTTTTTGTATGAAGTTATATTGAATCACATAGATGATCGTTGAATGTTTGAAACTTTATTTTTCTAAGTGCTTTTGTAAATATATCTTCCAAATGATCTTCTGTAGAAACATACTTGAGGATGATATGCTTGTTCTAAAAATATTCACTGATGAAATGACATTGAGCTTCAACATGCTTTGTTCTTTCATGTATGATTATATTCTTGATAAGATTCAATACTTCTTGATTATCATAAAATATCATAGTGGGAGTTCATTTGATTCCCATGTCAGATAGTATGTATTGTAACCATAGAGCTTCATAGGTTGTATCCCTTGTTGTTCGATATTCTACATCAGTTGATGATTGTGCTATTTATGTTGTTTCTTGTTGTGCCAAGATATAGATCCTGATATGACATAGAAGACATAACCTGAGGTAGATTTCCTGTCATCAATAGATCCAGCATAATCTGAATCTGAGTATCCCTGTAAACAAAATTCTTTGACATCCTTCATATAAATTAATCCATAGTCTGTAGTCTTCTTTATATATTGTAATATTCTTTTTGTAGATTTCCAATGACTTTATCTTGGTTCTTACATGAACCTTGAAAGATAATTGATTGTAAATGCTATGTTTGGTTGGGTTTTTGTCAAGTATAGAAGACTTACAATCAACTAATGATACATCTTTTCTAAAACCAATGGTGTTTTATCATTTTTGGATAGTTGAATCCATTGTTCCATTGGTGTATCTTTGGGCTTACACTCTGTCATTCTATATTTTTCAAGAACTTTTACATATTTTGATTGAGTGATAACTATTTTGTCATTTCCTTGATAAATCTCTAGACCAAGGTAGTAGTTCATTAGTCCTAGATCATCATTTCAAATGTCTTTTCTAGATCCTTTTTTAAGTCACTTATTAATTTTTTTGAACTTCCAGTAATCACTGTCATAAATATATACTATGAGGATCAAGATATCATTTCCAATTTTCTTGGTATATAGATTAGGATCTGATGAACTCCTTTTGAAATCATGATGTAATAGGTGATTATTGACCTTTATATTCCATGCTCTGGGAGCTTGTTTAAAGCCATATAAATATTTATTCAATTTGCATACCTTACTTTCCTGTCCTTGAATGACAAAGCCTTCAGGTTGTGTCATATAGACTTCTTCTTCTAAGTCACCATTAAGGAATGCACTTTTTACATCCATCTAATGAAGTTTCCACCCTTGATGTATTGCTAGCATGCAAATTGTTCATATAGTAGTCATTCGAGTTGTTGGTGCAAATGTTTCTTCATAGTCAATTCCCTCTATTTGAGTATATCCTTTGGCTACTAGTTGAGCTTTGTATTTGTCAAATGTTCCATATGCTTTGTATTTAATTTTGCAAACCCACTTGTAATTACTAGATCCCATGTCTTATTCTTTATGAGTGATGCATATTCAGATTCCATAATCGCTTTCCAGTGTGAGTCTTTCAGTGCTCAAGAAGTTGATATTGGTTCTACTATGTTACTTAGCATTCCTCTATTCAATATGGTCATGTTGCGAGTTTGTGGTCTTGTAGAGGTAATATATAGCATTATTTCTAGATTTGATTCTCTAAGAGTATCTTTGAGCCATATTGGTTATTTTCTAGGCATAATTGTTGATGCTTCCATATCTTATTCTTGAGATTCTAATTCTGACTATACACTCATTGTGTCTTATTCAGATAGATTTAGGAGGACTTCTATGTCACCACTGGATTCATCTGTGTTAATTTTAACTTTTTCATCAAATATCACATATCTATTAATGTAGACTTTCTTTGTAGATGGATCTAGTATTCTGTATCCTACAGATTCATTGTCATAACCAACAAATATCCCTATCATAGTTTTGTCATCTAGTTTAGTCCTCTTTTGTTTTGGAATATGCATGTAGGCTTTGCATATGAAGATCTTTAGTTTTTCTATGTTGGGATTTTGTCCTGACCATGCTTCTTCTGGTGTAATATGCTTGAGTACTCTTATTGGTAGTCTATTTTGTATGTAGACCATTGTTTGTACTGCTTCAACCCATTTTTTATGATCAAGTTGTGCTTCTTTTAACATACATATTACCTTTTCCATTATTGATCTATTTATTCTTTCTGCAATTCCATTTTTTTGAGGTGAATATGTTGTAGTAAGTTGTCTTTTAATTTCATTCTCTTCAATAAATGAGTCAAATTCTTTGGAAATAAATTCTCCTCCTCTATATAAAGAAGTGCTTTTATGGTTTTCCCTAATTCTTTTTCCACTTGAAGTTTGAATTGTTTGAAATGACTGAATGCTTCTGATTTGTACTTCATGAAATATACCCATATTTTTCTAATGTGATCATTAAAAAATAATTGAAATTATTTATGTCCTCCAATACTATCAACTTTCATTGGTCCACATAAACATGTATATATTATTTCTAAAGGATGTTGTAAGGATATTTCTATCCTCTCTTCACAATGTAAGCACAATTAATTCAAACTATTTTACGAACTATAATCAACAACCAATATTGAGAATATAATGAACGAATAATTGGATTGCAAATAAAGAAATGCAGATCGCCACTTTAGGTGGGCTCACCCTCGCCGTATAGGCAGTATGCGAATGTCGCAAATGAAGTTTGATAAAATATGATTCCTAATTTAAAACAAACAATTGGACTTATATAATCAAATGAGATCTTTCATAATATAGCCGACGGCTATATTATGTTTGGTATGTAACATGACTCCCCTCCTCGGAAAGCTTTGTCCTCAAAGCTGGAAATGTCTAGAAAAATCCTTTCAGGTTCCCATGGAGCCTCTTCATCTAGTAGGCCTTGCCATTTGATGAGAAATTCTTGGATGTGACGAGAGCTCCGTATGCGTGTTCTGCTTTGTAGAATTGCTTCTGGCTGGAGATATATACGCCTTCTGCATCTAGTATTGGTACTTCTGACTGAGATTTCACTTTTTGTCCGATCACCTTCTTGAGACACTGTCTGGCATGGTCATGGGATCTTTGGGGAGGTAGTCCCTTTGGTTCTTGGAAGACCTCTTCGTAATGTGCTACGATGTCCTGTAAATCTGGGGCAAAAATACCCAAAGTTGCTCAAGATTGCTTTTCCAAACAATTAATTTGAGCTATGAATCTGTATCCACCCTTTTTTAATATTTTCTCCATACTATGAGAGCTCACCATCTGTGATGGAGGAGTAGTAATACCTTGTAAGCGAATGACCCGTCCATTTTCCTTCCATTCCACAAATAATTTTTTGAAATTGAAGCTAACCGTGTCTAGTGTTTCCAACCATTCGACTCCCAAAATGACATCAGAGTTCCCTAAATTCATTACGAAGAGAGATCCATACCATGTATAAGTTCCCATTTTAATGGAAACTTGAGATGTTCTCCCAATACATTGAGCGTTCACCCCGTTGGCTACTAGAACCTGGAATTTGTCTTTGTTGGAAATGGATAAATTCAAAGTTTTTGTTGTTTTGATGTCGATAAAATTGTGGGTACTGCCTGAATCAATTAGCACATTCACCTTTTTCTGGTGGAGAAATCCCGGTACCTTGATTGTATGGTGGGCTGTTAACCCCATGAGGGCATGTACGAAAATAGCCATAGTATCCTCTTCCTTCTCTTCTAGAACAATCGATAGTTCTTCTTGAATAGGTTCTTCCTGATGGTATGCTTCTTCCTCTTCTTCTTCATATTGAGCACACTCAATATGAAAGTTTTGTTTTTGTGCACATGCTTGTTCTCTGGGATGGTGATTGCGACATTTATAGCATAAGTATCGTGATGGTTGATCATTTTTGCGAAAAGAGTTGTTGCCATACGAAGGATGACTATAAGTTTCATGTTGTGTATACAACTGAACTCTCTTCTCAGCTAGCTTGGCTATTCTTATGCAATCGTTCAACGAGGTTGGATTTTGAATGTCCACCTCCACCTTAATATTTTATTTCAATCCATTGCGAAAAGCTCCTACCACTGTGTCTGGACTGAGGTGTAATGCATACGGTAGTAAACTGGTGAATTCGGAGACGAACTCACTAACTTATCTTTCTTGTTTAAGAGATAATAGTCTCACTGTGTATGATGATGTAGCTCCTTCATCAAATCTTTCTAAAAAATAGGTAGTGAAATTATTCCAGCAAACAGTAGCTCCTTTCTCGCGTTTAAGATATACGAACCATTGGTAAGCCTCAGTGCCTAATTTTGATGTCGCGAAAGGGACTTTATCAGAATCCCTAATTTGGTATAAATCTAGAATGCCTTCCATCTTTTCTATCCAACCATGAGGATCATGACCTTCAAAAGTGGGCATATCAATGCATGGAAAATTATTAGGGCCTCTCGGTTGGTGATAACCCATATCCCTATCCTGATCTTGGTTATATCTCTGTCGATGAAGGTGATTCCTGTAATTATTCGGATTGCCTCTTTGTTGTTCCCAATTTTCATCCTGGTCATTATTTTCCTCATCCCTTTGTTTGTGATAGTGATTTTGGGAATTAGTGTTGGGATTAGGTCAATTTTGTGTGTCCAACAGTTTAGTTATGTTGATATTAAGTTGGACCATACCATCTAGTAATTGTCGAAGAGCTTCATCAGTGGTAATGGCAGAGTTGCCTGATTCTCCTTGTGTGACATTGTCGTGAGTTGGGGAAGGGTTAGCAGCCATGGGGTCAACTTGAATGTTTTGTTTGGCTCACCTCCTTTACAACAGTTTTTAGCAACTTTGAAAGTCATAATTTTTAGCAACTTTGGACGACTTTCAGCAACTTCTGACAAAAATTTGACAACTTATGTTGACAACTTTCGTGTAATTTCTTGACGATATACAAGACACAACAGCAACGACACGAGACGACGATACCACACGACACTGGACTGACCAATAACCATGGACCGCTATGGACAAGACCGACCGAAGACGACTGACAATGAGGACATAGGCGACAGACAGCAATGACACGACAAGACACAATGGATAGAAGTGACGAAAGCCAAGGACACGAAATGAACGACACGAAATGGACACAGCAAGACACAACACGACACACAGAGGATGCAACACAAGGAGGACCGACATGACGACAATGGAAATCGACACAAGACCACTGATCAAAAAACAAGACTGACTAGGCAACTGGACACAAGACCACGATGACCAGACTGACTAGGCGACAGATGGACAAAGGACACAAGCGACAGCTGGACAGGACGCAGACCCGACACACGAAAGACCGAACACGACAGACGAACCAGACAGCTAGACTGTGGGACCGGATGTAGACGATGGACAACGAGGATGACAAATGGTCGATGCACACATGAGAGAAGCCAAGAATGTGACCGAAGTCACATTTCAATAGACGCGAACCGCATCTTTTAAACTTAGGTTTCGGGTTTAATAAACTATTTTAATTGGTGCACGATTCCCCGATGTTAATTTCACTGGCGGCGAGTTTGGACACGAGAGACGCTTCGGATTCGACGTTTGCTGCCTATGCGATTTGGATCTTTGGAGGATTTGTAGGCGAAGATGACTGCAATGGCCGATTGCTCTAAAAAATCCTAATTTCACCTTCTGCCATGCGCTGTGTAAGACTTGTGTGACTGTTGTACCTGTCTAGGGTTGGCGTCGTGTGATTTGTTTACCAGAAGAGCGCAATATTTCAACTACGATTTTGAAAACTCCCAAAACGGCAGTATGTCACTCAAAAATGATTTGATTATTTCGTTTTAGGTGTTCGGACCCAGTATTTGGTGCGGCTGATTAGCAGAGATGACATAAACGTTTGGCTGAGTTAGCTGTATCACGGCTGACGAACACAGTGACCTACGATTTTGATGATCCGAACAACACCTTATGGCGAAATCACCCACGCTTTCGATCGCTGAATCTGATACCACATGTAAGGATATTTCTATCCTCTCTTCACAATGTAAGCACAATTAATTCAAACTATTTTATGAACTATAATCAACAACCAATCTTGAGAATATAATGAACGAATAATTGGATTGCAAATAAAGAAATGCAGATCGCCACTTTAGGTGGGCTCACCCTCATCGTATAGGCAGTATGCGAATGTCGCAAATGAAGTTTGATAAAAGATGATTCCTAATTTAAAACAAACAATTGGACTTATATAATCAAATGAGATCTTTCATAATATAGCCAACGACTATATTATGTTTGGTATGTAACAGATGTTGAGCTATGTTTTGACGAAGTTTGAAAGGAATTCTATGTTGTTTTCCTACTAAGCATTCTGGACATACGATAGTTTTTGGAGATAAGTTGGGTAGTCCTTTTACCATTTGATATCTGAATAATTTCTTCATTGATGTCTCGTTGGTATGTCCTAGTCATTTGTGCCATAGTTATGAAGCATTGAATGAAATATTTGAGTGAATAGCATTGTTTAGGACAAATAGACCATTTTTATACGATCTTGATGCTATCATTCTTCCCTGTCTAGAGATGTGACATTATTTTCTTCTCATGAAAACCTTGAACTCAAAATTGAAGTCTTGATCCATGATTGAGAAACAAAAATAAGATTAGTAGTTAATCCTAGAACATACAATACATTTTTTATTATACCTCTTCCATACTTAATATTTACTAGAATATTTCCAATTCCTTTTACTTCATATGTTTTTCTATCTTCTACAGCAACTGGATTTTCATTTATCTTCTTCAAAGAATTGAACCAATGTATGTTTTCTGTCATATGCTTACTTGCACCTGAATCTATATACCAATAATCCATGATGTTGTTATTATGAGGATTTGTGGAATACCTTATGTCTCCCTAGTGATTTTGGAAATGTGAAAGTGCTTTTGTGAAATATAGTTCAATTTTGGATTGATTTTGTAAAGTTTTGAGAATCCCAAAATCAACCTATAGTTATCCTTATTACTCCTATTGAACTATGCACTTTTCTAGATTGAAGAGTTTTAATGTTGGATTTCCCTTTGTTCCTTTTTGTGAAATTTTGAGACAAGAATATTATAAATTTCCAACCTTAGCGAAAAACCTTAATAACCTCTTTTAATATCCCTTAGGATTTGATTTTAGTGTTTCTAATTTTCAATAACCTAATTTGGTATTGTAACTGTAGGTCAAAAATGGCTACATTCATACTTAAGCCAAAATTTTGCAAAATTTGGCTATGTGAAGGAAACACGAAAGCGCTAAAAACTGCCCAAAGTTAAGAAGCATTGAAATCAAGCCAAAAGTAAGAAGTCTAGAAATATCGTGCTTCTCAAAATTCCTTGTGTCAAGTGCACAACTAAAAAACGTTGAAAAGAACCTAAAACTGAGAAGCACTGATAAGGGAGTAAAACAAAGAAGTCACAGAAACTGTGCTTCTCAAATCATCTTCATATAAGCCGTGCAAACTAAAAAGCATCGAGAAAATGCAAAAACTAAGAAGCACTAAAAAGAAGTAAAAATAAGAAGAACAAAAAGTCGTGCTTTCCCTCCATATAATCTGTGCAAATGGGAAATCACTTAAATAAAGCCAAAAGTGAGAAGCACCAGAAAAGAAGAGAAACAACTAAAGGTGAAAAGTTGTGATTTCTCTCCTTCCTTCATTACCATTGTGCAAACAAGAAGTGGTACTACAACAATTTGATGGTCAAATCTATGATCAAAATTAAACTTTTTCCTCCTTTAAGGGTTTTTCGATGAAATTTTGTGCATGTAATCCAGGAAGTAGATAAAAACTAAAATTGATGTCGAAGAAGCCGAACAGAAAGTAGTTACAGTCCAAAACCTTCTAGAACATCCTGTTGAACCAGATTTAGTTGTGAGATCGACGGAGAGGAATTGATTTCAAGAATCACTGATGATGACGATGAACTCAACTAGAAGGTCGTTGCAACAAGACTAGAAGGACATAGTTGGAAGGGCATAATGAACAACAAAATGGTTAGAGAGATCACGAGAGAATAAAATTTCCCTATAATTCTTAAGATTAAAATGACTATTGTAAAACCTATAAATAAGGGTAGAAACCTCCTTCCAAATGGTCGGCTCTAGAGTGTTTGCTTGCACCATTGTGTAAATCTCTACAAATTGATGAATGAAGTGTTAGAAGGGATTTTTACCTCGAATTTGTGCCTGTGTTGAATGGTGGACTTGATTCTTAGATATTATCTCATATTTCTACTATGGTTAGTCTATTCTATTAATTTGGAAAGCTAACTTAGAGTAGATCGAGTTAATTATTTTTGCATACATGTTTATCGAGAATTCTATTTCTGTCAAATCAGGGTATTGATCTTATTCTACTAAAATTGGATAGTCAATACTTCTAGATATTTGGAATAATTTTGTGAACATGCAAAAAATCATTTCAATAATGTAAATGCATAATTTTTGAATGTTGTTAATCCTTTAGGATGTTTTTTGAAATTATTTGTGTAGACACCAAAATCCAGCCACTTGTAAGTCATCTATACCTTCCTGCCAGCCACGTGTCAGTCATCCATCCTTCCCGCCATTATTTGGCCCAAATCCACACTTTTCCACCATTATTTGGCCCAATTTCACTTTTCCCGCCATTTTTCATCCCCAAATTTATTTAAATTAATATTTATATATATTTTTTAATATATATATAAATAAAGTAAGTGATTTAATCTGAGCCATCCATCCTTTATTTAATCTCATCCGTCCATCCATCTTAATCCGTTTCACAACCTAGATTTATTCTCTACCCTTGGATCCACTTTAATCTTAGCCACACGTTCAAAGTGTCGTTAAAACCCTAAAGTGTGCCCTAAGAGTAGATTATAAATTGAGTCACCTTGATGGCTCAAATCCTATCTATCTCTTCGGCTAAACCTACCTATCTTTCCTATCTAAGTCTGGAGTTGGCTATTTCTGTTAATCCTGAGTCTTCTGAGTCTTCTGCGGCCCTAAGTCTGAACTAAACCCTTTTGCCGCATCCATCGCCGTCGCCTGGTCTCGCCGCGTTAACAGGAAAAGGTATAGATTCGTCTAAAGCAAGTAATCTTTCTTTATGTATTAATATCTTTGTTGAATTCTGCATTTCGTTTATTTTTATTTCATAAATCTAGGGTTTTAGATCGTTTCGAGGGCTCACACGGTGGAGCCCTCTTATTAGTTTCTAACTCCGATAATTTTAAATGTGTGCGGGATTCTAGTGGTAGATCCGATTTGTTGATAGCAAGTTGCTTAAGTCTGGAGTGGTCCGAGCCAAAGGATACAACGAAGCCCCCTCATTCTGTTGAGGTTAAGGATACATTCTTCGGAGATGCCACCACATTGTGCCAGCTAGGGTTTCGGAGAACCCTAGCACAAATTGTAACTTTGTATCACGAAAAGGGTTACAGGCCCTGTTGTACTTAAAAGGAGTTTCTAAACTCCATTGATTAATAAAAATCGTTCATTTTGTACAACTGTTCTGCATTCCTTTAATTGTGATTTCTTTATTTTTGTTTGGCGTTGTATCTTTAATCTACAATTTGTTAGAAGATATTGTGTGGATGTCTATGTTGTTAGCTTCACCCATCCATCTTAAATCCATTTATTTCTAACCCTACCATTTCTATCCCTAAGCTTTCTATATTTGAGCTAAATAGAGTCAACACTCATTAAGTTGACAAGGAGCCAGCCTTCTCTGGAGGTTGAATCAAAGTAGTTTGATTCTTCCAATGTTTAGTCTGGGTTGTGATCAATGGGTGCTCGCCTTCAAATATCAAGATATGATAATCATAGTTCTAGCATGAGCTAGATGATAAACTAGGCTACAACATTTTTTGGCATGCCCGGTGGGACAAATCCACCACATATATCCTATGTTTTACCCGGAGGAATCAAAATTCAATGAATTGTTTTGACCTCATATGTGAAGAAAGTAAATTCACTTGGCGACTCCTTGAGAATAAAATCCAGTAAAGCCTCAATCCTAACTTTTAAATTTTCATGTTCACTAGAGGCGCAACTAAGAAAAGTGAACAACCTATAAATTTCTACGAGTTATTCTCAAAATCTAAGTATCCAAGATACTCTTCTTCTAAAAATTCCGTAGAAGAAACCCCAAAAACATCCTCTTCTTCAAGTTCTTCTAGCACTCAGACCAATATGGTAGAAGAACAAGATGATATTCTACATAATTATCCAAATTGGGATGCCCCAACTCCACTATCATTTCAAGCTTCACATGACATTCCCCAAGCTGCTATTAAAGCCATTCCAACCTATGATGGTATTGGAAGAACAAATTATGATCATTGTTAGGATGTATTATCAATGGTAGTTGTTCATAACATAAGGCATGAAGATGTCATTGTAAATTTGTTGGTTCTTTCTTTTAGAGGTAAAATTCTGCATTGGTTCAGGACCTTAGAAAATGGTTCTATCAAAAATTGGGCCAATTTGGTAGGTCCTTTTGTAGAATAATTCAATGAGTCTGCAGATCCATTCTTGCTCCTGACTCAGTTTATAGTCATTCAAAGACACCCTCAAGAATTAGTTTCATATTTTAATCTCATATTTAGCAGAACTTGGAAAAGAATCCCTAATGAGTTTAGACTTGCTTCTCCCTTAGCTTATAGATATTACATCAGAGCTTTAGGGCCAGATATTGGCTTGCAAACTCAACAATCTGGAATCACCACATTTCCTAATATTTATCAAGTAGTGGTTCACACTGAAGACATCTTGATTTTAGTTGGAAGATTACCCTCCAAGCATGTTACTCCATATACTCCTAAAATCATGTAGCAACCCTCTGTTCCATATCTTCCTTCCATGAATCCTATTCCTATTGCAACTCATCTCTCAACGGTAAACCCAACTCCAAAGTTACCTACTACCATACCTTTTCCTCCTCTTCCATCATAGCCATCTTAGGATTCCTCAGTACTTCTTGATATTCAAAATTATTTGAAAACTATTAGCAACAAGGTCAATGCTATAGAGAAGAGAGAAGTTGAGAGGTCTCAACAAAGGATATTTCCTTACATAAATAAAGATCAAAAGCCTAGTTCAAGCAATAGTGCAGGACCAAGGGTCAATACTAATCAAGAAGAATATGATTTAAACCCTAAAACAACTCTAGTTAATATCTGGTGCTTGGTTTGCAATGATCCACATGACCCTAAGTCTTGTTATATGTATCAACATCATATCCAACAAGCTATGGAGAAAGTAAAAAATAACCAAAAAGGGAGAATTAATATGCTAAGATAGCATGAGCAAAAGGAATATAAACCTAGCTCTTCCAAATCAGAACATGTCATAGTATTGACTAGGTCTGGAAAGAAACCAATACAAGTTGATTCACAAAAATTGGGATCATTTTAGGTTCCTTCTCAAAATAAGAAGGATCAACCCTTTTCAAACAAGGAAAAATTCCCTATTCCTCAAGTTGCTACAGAGTTAACACCCCAGAGATATGAAAAGGGTAAAGTTGCACCAAAACCAATATACAAGGATAAAGAACAACCAGGTTCTAAAGAGGAAGCTAGAGAGAAACTGCAATTCCCCTCTATCACTAAAAGGTAGAGGATTGAAGTTACCCAATAGTACAGAAGAATATTTAGAGATATGGATAGAAGGGAAGAGAGAAATCCTTTGGATAAGCCTAAATTTAACATTGTAGAAGAGCTTAAAAAGACCCCATCAAGAGCAAGTCTCTATGATACTCTTTTCCTCCCTGGTCAAATTGATTTGTTAAAAGCATCTCTTAACAAGAAATCTCAAGGAAAAGATATGGCTACCGTGCTCAACCAACCCCCAAAATAGAGATAAATGACACCTACTACTTTAAAAAATAAGCCTCCCCCATTCTATATTTCCTTAAGAATGGAGGGATGGATTATCCATAACTGTATGATTGACTATGGAGCATCTACCACGGTAATACCCAAGGCTATTTGTGACGAGATGGGTATGGAATACACCCACTCTTGTCAAGGCATTCTACAACTAGATGGCACCCTAGTGAAAATTGTGGGAGTGGTAAAATATGTATTAATGAGGTTGCATAGAGCTCCTGAGGTTACTATTGTACAAGAAATCATAGTGGTAGACCTTGAACCCTACTTTGGCTTATGTCTTTCTAGATAATTTACTACCAATATGGGAGGATACATGTACTTGGACTACTTTGGTATGATGATACCTCATAAAGGAAGAAGGATAAGATTGATTCCTAAAAAGCCAATCACTTACCATATTGAGAAGATAGAAGAAGAAATGTACAATCACTCAGTTATGGAAGAACCAGAACTGGTAGAACTCTTGGAGGATTTGGAAGTTGATGATCAACTACCTTTCCAAAATGATCAAGATCTACTAGAAACAAGATTAGGGACATATAGTATAATATCAGAAGCAGATAAGAAAATTCTTGCAATCTCCAATCAATCATTAAGAGAGTCCAAAATTTGGACAATGCATTTTGATGGAGAAAAATGCAAAAATGGAGCTGAAGCAGGTGTGGTTCTGAAATCTCCATCCAAGGGAACAAAAAGTTTTTCTTTTAGACTCGCATGGTCTTGCACAAACAATACTGTAGAGTATGAAGCTCTCTATTTAGGGTTGATGCAAGCAGAACTGATGGGCATCAAGATGCTAGACATTTATGGTGACTCAAAACTGATCGTCAATCAAGTTACTAAAAAGTATAGCAGTAAGCATCATTATCTGAAAGCTTACAGGAATAGAGTCTAGGACCTAATGGAATATTTTGATGCTTTGAATTTATGGGTCATCCCTAGATAATAAAATTCTTTGGCAGATGCATTAGCTATTAAGGGAGCTAATTTCTCTCTCTCAACAGATTATGGATCTCCAAAAAATAAGAGAGTTAAACTAGTTTTCAGGCCATCCATGCTCGATAAATAGGTTTATTGGCAAGTCTTTGAAGATGATGAACAAATTATTGATTTTTTAATCAAAGAAGTAGACTATGCTCTTTCAAACGGTGAGCTTGTTCAAGATTTTGATCAAAAGGGGATGATTCAGTTGAAAAACAACCACATACCCAAAGGCTTGATTACTCTAGAGATCTTGTTTGACAATGAAGATGGCAAAATATTAAAGCAAATGAAGGTCGATGACCAAATCTACAAAGAAATTGAGATGTAGAATGGAGAAAAGTTGAAGTTTGGTATCCAATGTACTATAGAAGAAACTGAAAGCTTTAGAGCTTTATGCCACAAGTATCAAGACATAATAGCTTGGACTTATGATGACTTGAAGGTATACGACAAAAACATCATCCAACATACTATCGAGTTAGTGCCAAATGCTAGACCATTCAGAAAAAAGCAAAGGGTAGTAAACCCCAAGATTGAAGCAATTATGCGGGAGAAATTACTTAAGCTACTAAGAGCTAAGATAATTTACCCAGTCAAACACTCAACTTGGGTAGCCAATCTAGTCCCAGTGAGGAAGAAGAATGGTGATATTCACCTTTGTGTAGATTTCAAGAATCTGAATCAAGCTTCTCTGAAAGACCACTACCCCTTACCATAGATGGACCAGATATTACAAATGGTAGCAGGGCAAAAAGATTCTCCTTACTAGATGGTTTCTCTGGGTACAACCAGATCTGGGTAAAAAATGAAGACCAACACAAAACCACATTTACAACAAAGTGGGGCACTTTCACCTACCAAAGAATGCCATTTGGTCTATCAAATGTTGGTGCTACTTTTCAAAGAGCTATGGATTATGCATTTGGTAAATTTATCAACAAAATAATTTTGATATACTTAGATGATATGACTATGTTCTCACATGAAAGACAGGATCATCTTTGTCATTTAGAACAAGTTTTCCAGAAATACAGAGAATTTGGCATATCATTAAATCCTAAGAAATCCATCTTTGCAGTTCATGAAGGAAAGTTGCTAGGGCATGTAGTATCAAAATAGGGGATGTCTATTGACCCTGATAGAGTAAAAGCACTACTAGAATTACCCCTCCCAATGAAAAAAAGGCTCTGCAATATTTCTTTGGGTAAATTAATTTTGTAAGGAAATTCATTTTAGATTTTGCTCAGATTATAAGACCAATCTCAGAATTGCTCAAAAAGAATGCAGATTATAAATGGATCGATAAAATAAAGCAAGCATTTGAAATGATCAAATAGGCCATCGCCACAACTCCTCTATTAGTCAATCCAAACTTTGATAGGGACTTCATTCTCTATGCTTATGGCACTGAAGAGAGTTATGTCATTGTACTAACCCAAAAAGATGACCAGGGGAATGAACATCCTATCTTCTTTTGGAGCCAAACCTTGCATGAATACCAGGTAAAATACAACTTCATAGAAAGGCAAATATTTGCAGTCATGAAGTCATTAAAGAAGTTTAGACAATATCTAGCTCAAAGTAAAACACTGGTCTATGTAGTCCATCTCGACGTAAGAGCTTTCATATTACAAGGGGAACTTGGTGAGAAAAGAGTAGGTTGGATTACAAAGATTCAAGAGTTTGACATTGAGATTCACCCCACCAAAGTGGTAAGGGGTAGAGCTCTTTGTCAAGAATTGGTAGCTACAACAAATCCATGAGAAGAAGTAGTGTGCCAGATCAAAGAGCTAGATCAAGAGGATGAGATTCTCCCACAAGAAGTTGATTGGATAGATCAACTCACAAGTTACTTCCAGACCAGGATCTGTCCTCAAAATCTCAATGCTTCATAGAGGAGGAGGTATAGGCTTCAAGCCTTGCATTATACCATACTGTCTGGAGAACTTTACAAAAAAATCTTGATGGCGTTCTCTTAAGATGCATAAGAGAAAATCAAAAGCATAAAGTCCTAAAGGAATTTCACGATGGACCATCTAGAGGCCATTATTCGGGAAGATCTACTGCACTAAAAATTATAAGGGTAGGTTATTTTTGGCCTAATATTTTTTCTGACGCTTTTAAAATTGCTAGAGCTTGTGACAAATTCCAGAGATACATAGGTAGAAATAAAAAGGCTACAATGCCTCTACAACCAATACAGGTTGAGCAACCTTTTCAGTAGTGGGGTCTGGACTTTGTAGGAGAGATCAATCCTAATTCTTTGGTAGGCCATATATACATCTTAACTACCACAGATTATTTCACTAGATGGGTGGAGGTAATACCAACCAAGAGGTGCGATCAGGATGTAGTGCTCGAATTCCTTGAAACCCTGATCACCAAGTTTGGAATCCCTGAAGCTTTAGTAAGTGATAATGGCCCAAATTTCATAGGAGCCAAGTATATAGATTTTTCTAGAAAATATGACATTTACTTGAAGAATTATTCAAATTATTACCCACAGGGAAATGGCCTAGCAGAATCGAGCAATAAAAATCTCCTTAGGATGCTCAAAAGATCGTTAGAAGACAATAAGAAATCTTGGCATTTGTTGATGAACTAGGTATTATGGGCAGATCGAATTACCATGAAAAAATCTATAGGTACATCTCCCTATATATTGGTCTATGGAAAAGAAGTCGTGCTACCAATCCATTTAGAATTTCCAGCTTTGAAATACATTAGCGATAGTGATTCTGATAAAGAAGACCCTGTGAATGAAAGACTACTTCAACTGATGCAGTTGGAAGAACAGAGGGAGGAATCTTACCAGAGGTTCCAAAGACACTTATCACAGACAAAGGGTTGGTTCGACAAGAAAACCATGTTCAGAAAGTTTAAAGTTGATGACTTGGTTTTAAAATGGAATGTAGACAAAGCCAAGCCGGGTAAGCATGAGAAGTTTGACTCATTCTAGGAAGGTCCCTTCCAAATAGAATCTATCAAACAGAAAAATACCTTCTAGTTGAAAAATCAAGAAGGAGAGGTGCTACCCATCCCAGTGAATGGATATCATCTCAAGCTATACGTCCAATAGTGAGTTGTCCCCTATGTATCATATGTATCATAAACTTGTAAATATTTTCACTTTTGCACTTTATTTTATGATAAGGGCAACTAAAAGATAAAATCTAATCCACTGTGGCAAGTACCCTCACAAGACGCAATGCCCAACTGTCTCATAAGTCAACCATGCTACGTGGCTCACAGTGGCACCACCTCATTACAAGAAAAGAATGTTTTGCTACATAAATGAGAAAAGAGATATCCGAGGAGGATTACACTCAATCAGAAAAATCTCAAAATAAACATAGGGCCCATGATCCAAAGCAAAGCCAGCACTGTATTTTATAATCCCAAGTATGAGAAGTGCATACGTGTCCAAGAAGCACCGTCAACCTCGAGGGTGACCCAATCATAGGAAGTAATGGCATCGACATTGTTTTGCATGCAGAGGAATGTTGTAACCACCTCATTTAAATCGCATGTACTAAGATGACTATATGTTCGATACTGCTCAATAGAGTTTACTCTTGCTGTAAAATTTGATTTTTGAGATTTGTGCGAAGGAAAGAGGAGAGTAGTTTTCTATAGAGGAACCAAGAGCTCAGAGTTTTCTTTTAGAGGGAAGTAGTTCAATTCCACCTAGAACCATGGCATCACCATATGCTACTACCACGAAGGCCACTTTTGAGGAAACCCAAGTAAGTAGCCATTTCTAGGATAATGCAAGTAAAATTGTTGATACGGTTACCACCTTCAAGGAGAAGTCTCAAATGAGGATAGAGGTAGAACAAAGGGTCGTGAAGCGCATATCATCCTCAAACCCGAAGGTGATAGCGGTAAGTTCATTACTATATTTTTACATGTGCGATTCTATGCATCTATACCCTAAACTCATCCAAGCTATCATGAAAAATTTTGACCCCAAGAAAAAGATATTGTAGAGCATCGAGGGAAAAACCCTGATGCATTTCAAAGCTCAATCCTTCAATAATGCCTTTACCCCAGGAATAGAACCAGGCTCGAGAGCCAAAGCATTTTCCACTAAGGCCCAAGCTCAATATTACGCCCTAAGTAAGCATGCCGAAGGGGGAAGGAATTTTCTAAACTGGGTGGCTAGACAGTTAGATAAAACATGGAGTGGCAGTACCCTACCTTCGATCCCCATCAAATTGGAAGAATTTAAAGATCCAGAACTTTACTCCATGCTAGCCATAATTGCTGGTTTACAGTTCGATAGATAAGTGTACAATTGGTAGATAGCTACGGTTCACTGTATCTCCAACCCCAAAAATTATGAATCCTTCGGATACAACAACAACCCAATATTCTTTGATTGGCCTCAATACTTAGCAATCTGGTCCCAAGAATACCTAAGCTAGAATGAAAGAGAAGAAGGAGGGGTCCTCATTCAGATATTGTTATCATTTGGCTTGGCTTTTCTTCTACTTTAACCATGAAGAGTTACCATTCATCCCTACACAAAGAGCAAATCCTTATGGAACCACTCAACCTATCTATAAATGGATGAATGCTTTGAGTAAAAGAGAGTCTTTTTATAATTTCAACAGAGAATTCCTAGGACCAGCTTTGAAGCTGATAAAAGGAGAAGTCCCCAGAATTTCCCAATTAGCAAGAGATATTTTGAGGAAGGAAGGTGAAGAAGAAGGTGACTGGTATATCTTAACAGAAGGGATAGTCATTCGCATATATGGTTTCACTAAGAAACCTTTTGTCCTACCCCACTATGTCATCGAGAAAATTTTTTCTCTTGAATATTACCGCCAGAAGGATTATACTAACATCATCTTTGGAACGGGCAAGGGTAGGAAGGGCACCTGCACCTATCCCCTAAAGGTGAGTGACATAGTCGTTAGTAAAGGACAACACAAAAGCATTACCAAATACATGCGAGAAATGGGTTTAGTGGAGCTTCCTCACAGATGGAGGTATGACCCAGAAAATAAGTTCTCGAGGAAAATAAACGACCCAAAAGCTAAAAATCAAAGGTTCAGAAGAACTCTTTGTCCCCACATCAATAAATTTTGAAACAACAAAAAAAATATGAATTAGAGTGGGATGTTCAACATATGGAAGCACTACCCCCTGGAGAGACTTCTATTATCAGGTGGTAGATTATGATCTAGAAAATCACCCAACACATGTTTTTATAGAAGATGATGTTAAATATTTGGTGAAAACAAAAACTTGGAATTCTGCAAAGTTGTTTGAATTTTGGAAAATGTGGGTAGAGATAGATACCATAAACTCTAGGTATCCTATAAAAACTGATAGAATGTTTGAAGACTATTATGATTCACATGCCGACACCTGGAAGGGCACCAAAAAGTTCCTAGCACTAAGCTTCAAGAGGCCTACGAGCCAAACAAAGGAGGCAAGTAATGAACGGGCCATCAGGTCAAGGTTGAAGCCTTTTACCATTCGAACACCCCCATCCTCTCCTCAATATACTAAGAGTACTACAGAAGAGATCCCTATTGGGAAGGGCAAATAGGTTGCTTTCCAATCCCCAATAGGGGAATTACAAACATATGGACTAGGTGCTCACCTAATGCAAAGGTAAGGGTACCAAGGAAGAGGATTGGGCCCTAATGAGTCGAGCAATGCAGGACCTATCCCAGTTGAGAAAAGACCAAAAATATTAGCTCTAGGAGCATCTGTTGAGGGTTATGTAGAACCCAGGTATAGAGGTGATCAAGAGCAAGTCATATCTAGAACTTATATTGTGAGATTCACATGTTCTACCTCCACTCAATGGCAAGAGCAGCCTAGTACTTCACAATTGCATGATCAAGAACCTATTCAAGGAGAGAAATTAGTGGTTGACATCTTTGGGTCATAATCTATGGCAACCCTTTTTAGAATGCCTCAGGAAGAGGAACAAGAAAGAGAGGAAAGAGGAACAAAAGAGGAGCAAGTTCAAGCTCCATAAAATGAGTGATCAAGCATGGATCAAGATGCACATCAATCCCCACCAAGGGACTCAGGTATATTTTCTATCTCTTCTCCTCCTAATCCTCCACCTCTAAGTTCCCAAGAAAACCTCCCCTCCCATTCTAAAAGTCATGTCTCATCAATAGAGGTTCCCCCTCTTGTATCACCCTAGGTTGTTACATCCATCTCACCTCCATCCATGCAACATCCATTAGTTTCCATTGAAACCCCACTTTCACTTTCACAGTCACAGGAGCCTCCCACAATTCCATCTATGATATTAGTAGGTCCACAGATCACAACACCACTTCCTCCCCTTGCATTAGCAGAGGCCATGATAACCACTCCTTCACACCAATATTCCACTATTTTAACCTCTCCACTCACCCTTGTAAGTTTGGTATCATATTTGATCACCACGTCTATTCCAACCACTGACCCTATTGCAACTCAACATCAAAGAATAGAAGAGATAGCCTTCAATGCAGTAGCCTAGTGGAATGAGCAGATGGAAAAAGACTCAGAGGATGTAGCACGAAAGAGGAAAACTACAATCACTAATCCAGTGTCCAGAAAGAGGATGAAATACACTATCACTCCAAAAGTGAAGAAACCAAGAAAGGAGATGACTCTGGAAGACTATGAGATAGTCGAGAAAATTATAGATATCATGCAACTACCAGCTTATGATGAGTTGGTAATGGCCAAAGCTCATATGGATGTGGTCTTCTTGCAAGGAGATGTAAGAAGAGAGGAGAATGAAGAGCTAAAACAAAGAATAGAGTAGTTGGAGACTTCTCTCAGAGAACGTGAAGACTTGGCCAACTCTCTCAGAGATGAGGTGAAATAGTGGTAATATAAATATCATGAAATAGATAATTTAAAAGAACAAGCAGAGGGTCTCCAAGCCTAGGTAATGGCTCTTACAGAATAAAATAACCAGCTAAATCAACAATTATTTTCAAAAAGAGCCAAACCTACTGGGTTCTCTAAAGATACCATAAAGCAAGCTCGAAGAAGGGTATGGTCAGAGATCAAAGTAAAAAGTGCAGAAGCTAAGCTAATTTTTATCTTTTTAGATGAAGCCACAAATGAGTTAGTAAGTGCAAGGAATACCCTTCAGAAAGTGAAATATGAGCTTCAACATAAGATAGCCCCAACGGAAAATATTTGTAGACTGGTAAAGACCAAGTCTAGAGTCATGGTCAGACTCATTTCAAATAGAAAATGGTACATAGCCGAGGGAATAGCCAAGGATATTCTGGACAAAAATAAGTTACTATGGAAAGGTCTACAATTGCTATCTAGGCTAGAGGAGAAGACTAACAAGATGATGAGCAAACTCTCCCACCTTAGGCAGCTCGGATTCCTTGACTACTTTGGAGAAGATCATCAATTTATCGGAGAAGTAGTACTGTCAAGTTGTATAGATTCCATCATGCAAGATGACTCTGAAATAGAAGGGTGGATTGAACCAATCCAATAGGAACAAGTAATCCAGTTGATCGAGAACTTAACAGAGGTAAAATATGTCATCTCTGAACTAGGGAACAGTGGTTGTGAACCATCCCACAAGATACTAGCCAGCTTACAGAGACTCCATCAAAACATATCATTAATACCAGGAATTCCAGAGAAGATATGGGAACAAGCCTCGAGTGCACTAAGCCATGTTACCCAACTACTTAGTGAAGAAGATAATGATGATATCAATGTCACTACAAAGGAAAGTGAAGGATATGAGTCTGATGAAAATAGGTTTGATGATGAAGACCAAGAAGAAGGGGAAGAACAGATTGATGATGAAGTCAAAGAAGATGAAGAAGATGATGAAATTCATGAGATCATCCCCAAAAAACCTGAGATCGAAGTGGTTCACCTAGGAGAAGAATATGAAGAAGAGGGGTAGGATGAATAGATTGGTCTAAACAAGAGACCTGTCAGAAACACATTTTTGGTGAAGTTTTTGTAGTATGAAAATAGTCAGAAAATAAATAAAGCATGAACATGTATAGAGCCTCACGCTCATGGCATTGAAGATTGCTAAAAAATTACCTATAAGAGGAACCCTCTTGAGAATTGAGAATCATTTTTGCTTCACAAATAGTTTCTTCATGACTATCAGCTGCAGGATGTTTTATCTCCAATCATGAAGTTGGTAGTCACGAAGGAGCAATTTTTGAACCATGGTGTTGAGTCTAAGTTCACCATTCATTTCCCTCCATATCATTTCACAAATCCCTACTCACTCCACTCCTCCATCCATTTCCATGCATCCCAAATCATACTTTCCATCTCATCCCTATTTTCCATTCCATAAATCATTCACCCCATCAACCCCATAAACCCAATGAATAAGGCTCTGAGTTCTTAAACCTTACAAGAAATATTCCCCAAGAGGCACCAATAATGTAGGCCAAAAATGGCTACATTCATACTTAAGCCAAAATTTTGCAAAATTTGGCTAAGTATGTGAAGGAAACGTGAAAGCGCTAAAAATCACCCAAAGCTGAGAAGCACAAAAAAAAAAAAAAAAAAAAAACTGAAATCAAGCCAAAAGTGAGAAGTCTAGAAAGACCATGCTTCTCAACCTTCTTTGTGTCAAGTGCATAGCCGAAAAATGCTGAAAAGAGATTGAAATTGAGAAGCACTGACTAGGGAGTAAAACAAAGAAGTCACAAAAGCCTCACTTCTTCGATCATCTTCACATAAGCTACAAACCAAAAAGCGTCGAGAAAAGGCTAAAACTAAGAAGCACTAAAAAGAGGTAAAAATAAGAAGAATAAAAATTCAAGCTTTCCCTCCTTCACATAAGCTGTGCAAATGGGAAAGCACTGAAATCAAGCCAAAAGTGAGAAGCACCAAAAAATATGAGAAATAATTAAAGGTGAAAAGTTGCGATTTCTCTCCTTCCTTCGTTACCATCGCGCAAACAAGAAGCGGTACTACAACCATCCGATGGTCAGATCTATGACCAAAATTAAACTTCTACCTCCCTTAAGGGTTTTCAGTAAAATTTTATACGCGTAATCTAGGAAGTAGAGGAAAAACTAAAACTGATACCGAAGAAGTTGAACAAAAAGTAGTTACAGTCCAGAACCTTCCAGAACATCCTGCTGAACTAGATTCAATTGTGATATCAGTGAAGAGGAATTGATTTCAAGAATCACCAATGGTGATGATGAACTCAACTAGAAGGTCATTGCAATAGAACCAGAAGGGCGTAGTTGGTAGGTATCATGAACAACAAAGTGGTTAGAGAAATCACGAGAGAATCAAATTTCCCTGTAATGCTTAAGAGTAAAATGACTATTGTAAAACCTATAAATAAGGGCAAAAACCTCCTTCCAAATGGTCGGCTCTGGAGTGTTTGCTTGCACCACTATGTAAATCTCTACAAATTGATAAATGAAGCATTACAAGGGATGTTTACCTCGAATTTGTGCCTATGTTGAATGGTGGACTTGATTCTTAGATATTATCTCATCTTGTTGCTATGGTTAGTCTATTATGTTAATTTGAAAAGCTAACTTAGAGTAGATCGAGTTAATTATTTTTGCATACATGTTTATTGAGAATTCTATTTCTATCAAATCAGGGTATTGATCTTATTCTACTAAAATTGGATAATCAATATTTCTAGATATTTGGAATAATTTTGTGAACATGCAAAAAACCATTTCAATAACGTAACTGCATAATTTTTGAATGTTGTTAATCCTCTAGGATGCTTTCTAAAATCATTTGTTAGAAGATACTGTGTGGATGTCTATGCTTTTAGCTTCACCCATCCATATTAAATCCATTTGTTTCTAACCCTACCATTTCTATCCCTAAGCTTTCTATATTTGAGCTAAATAGAGTCAACACTCATTAAGTTGACAAGGAGCCAACCTTCTCTGGAGGTTGAATCAAAGTAGTTTGATTCTCCCAATGTTTAGTCTAGGTTGTGATCAATGGGTGCTCACCTTCAAATCTCAAGAGATGATAATCACAGTTCTAGCATGAGCTAGATGACAAAATAGGATACAACAGTAACCCTAATAGCTCCCAAATATAGAAAATTAGAACACAATAATATTTGTAAATATTTTAAATTTGATTTTTCCAGTAGTAACCCTTATTACTCCACTATTTAATATTGCAAATATTTAATTAATTTGATATCTTAATTCGCTTTTAATTTTTACTTTCAATACATTTTATTTCTCTAAGTTTCAACCTTAGTATATAATCCTTATATCTCCCAAGAATGAAATCAAACTATAATGAGAATTATTCCTTACCTTACAATGTTGGTGTCTACAATTTTTGATGTAGTATTCAGGTATGAACAATAGTATTGCCAACGTCTTTTGCCTTTGGTGCTTCAACCATTGGATAGCCTTGGATTTCTCTTAGTTTTGGAGCTAGAAGAATGGCGTCCAAATTCTATGACTTTTTGGCTCATTTTAACTAGAGCTTTAAATTTGTTTCACTTTCCTCCACTTGCAATTCATCCCTGTGTGAAGTGCTTTGAATGGATATGTGCACTTCAAACTCCCTTCGTCATTAAACCCTTTAAATGAAGCAAAAATATTTGCAAATATGACAAGTGGCACGACAATTATACTTCATAGGAACTTGAGGAGTATATGGGAGTTACTAAGCACTTGTCTTGCTCTTGTATGTAACATATGATACATTACAATCTTCTTGGTGAGCACTTGACTTCCTCTTCAATACGGGCGCTCCTATAATATTCCAAATTTGTACAAGTGGTGCTCTTATGAATGTAACCTATTCTTTATTCTTTGTAACTTCCCTTGGCTGAGCGCTTGAAGCAATCCTTTATTTCTTGGATGTTATGAATAAAGATGGCACCTTAGGATGTTTGTGCCAAGTGGTTCTTTACATGTATCTCTTTGTTATAATGCTTCAAGATGAATGATATACCTCCTATTATATTTAGTATGCTTATTCTTTTTCTTGCTAAATTTCTTGGAGAGCAAGCAACTTATTTCTTTTATAGGTGCTTTGATGAGGATGTTGGGTGACACTAGCTATGATATCATTTAATTCTATGGAGCTTCCAATGGTGAATATGTAGCTTATCTTGGTGCTCCTATTGGTGGATATTTTTCTCCAAGCTTGAAACCTTGGATTTAGCACCTATTCTTTTTACCTTCAACATGCTGATTTTTTCCTTCTTTCCAAATTGGTTTTGATACCTTATTTTCTCTCTTTTTGAACCTGTTATGTATTTCCTTCTTTGTAGATAATATTTCTCTCAAATATGATGTTCTTTTGTTGTGTTGTCCCTTGAATGCTTTCAGATTCGACTGTCCAGAGTGGAGAATATGTGAGCCTTTTGAGAGGCTCCTTTGCTATGCTCAGAGTGTGCTAGTGTTTAACTATTTTAACCTTGTATAATGTGCCTTTGTGCCACCTCAATTTATGCCTTATCACTTGCATGAAATAGCTTAGAATGGTGCAACAATATGTAATAATTTTGGGATATAAAAACACCCCTTTTGCACCTTTTTTTGCACTCCTTTTGCTACTGATTTTCTATGGCTATTTTCTTCTCCAAAACTTGGAGGATTGAGCTCATTTTGATGGCTTCCTTTGGCCACTAAAAGTTGTAGATTTTTGTTTACTAATGGTGTCTTTAGATACTTGATGCCAATCTAATATTGTGCCCTTCTCAATAACACAAACACTAAGATTTTTTAGAGTAATGTAGTAGTGCAAATGAACCCACTAATATTTCACTTCTTTTTCTTTTTTTTTTATAAGCGAAAAACCCCTTGCGGGGCTGCCTTGGTCTGAGAGACCATGAACAAGGAGTTCTACACCGTCAAAGTCACCCGGGAGTCACACCCGACCCTGCCCACACCAACATTATCAATTGGATTTTTGGATACCCAATTCAGCTTTTTGGTAGGGTGGAGATTGGAACCTGGGACCTCCCTTGGAGGATTGCCCTCTTCTCTCTAACTCATCTACAACACCTGGGTCTTAATATTTCACTTCTAATGCACTAACAATCTTACCTTATCACTCCAATCAATTTTAAAAATAACTTATTAATGCACTTAATCAATTTATTACAACTAATCAAGATTAGTCTAAAATGAACCTTCAAGATTTATTCTACAATTTCACTATAAACAAATTTGTAGGAACTAATCTTCTTTTTCTTTCCAAAGTAGGTAGTTGATAGATAGTTGTGATATTGTAATCTATTCAACTCAAAACTAAAGTGCAAATGAACCTTAAAAGTAACTTTTATCTTTTTGCATGTTTTAAGACTTTTAATGTAGCTTTCATTTTCACAACTTTTAATACAAATAAGGTGGCTTAATAAATCTGATAAGTAATCCAATCAATGAATCTAGTCGCACCAAAGTTGCTTACCTTGTTTTGAAAGTTTTTTTTAGAAGTTGCAGCTTCCATGAGATGCACAAAGTTTGCAACTCCTCTAATCCCCTTATTCTTATCTGAAATCATCATGGTTTTTTCTAAATTCTTCTATGACTTATTCTACCACCTATATTCTTCTAAGATTTTTGATAGTGGCTGGTCCAAAGACACGTTAGGTTGACAAAAAACTTTAGGTTAATGATAATTGTGGTTTTTCTATTGATATACTGTGGCTAGATATACCATGGCTTTGATACCACTGATAGCTTTAGCAACATTCCATTATACCATGAGACAGAGACCAGAATAATAAAGCATCTTATTACATGAATATAGAGTGATACATTCAAGTAGAGATATGAGGCCCTTTATATAGGAATATGGATTCCTTGTCCAATACTCTACCTAGTTGTACAAGAGACACCTTGCACGTTTACAACTTGCACATTGATACTTGTGAATTTACTACATTATATGAAACAACTAGATAACTTCCCCCTAAAGTAATCTAACATAACCAAATGATGTAATATATTCTAATAATAGACCTATGTTTTCAAGTTGTAGGAGCAATAGTGTTGAACCCTTGCAAAATACTAGCATTTCTACTCTTTGTCTGTTATAGAAGCAAAAATTCCAAGTAGCTACAATAGTTCTACTATAGTGTTTTAAAAAATGCTACATCTCTGTGATAGCACTAGTATAGTTCTATTGCTAAATATTACTATTTTTGCATAGAGTATATGCTCCTACTTTTAGGCATTAATTTCTTTTATCATACCAAAAGGGGGGCCTAATTAGTTTGACCATATAGTTATTTGCTTCCCTATGATTAGATAGACCCCTAAACATAATTCTAGTTACCTTTTTATTTGTTTTGCAGGTTTTATCATGACAATTTTGGGAATCTATGAAAGTGCCAAGGCGACGCTTCTACTAAAAGATAGTAATTTTGGAAAGACACCAAAATTAGGTGCTATAGTTTTTGTATCCCCTATTCTTGTTTCTATTACTTGATTTTTGTTGTTTAGATCTCTATATTTATATTCTATTGTTTTTTTCATAACAAATTTATCACAAGGAAAAATATCAAGTTTAGTTAGAATTTACTTTTTTTTTAAATTGTCTTAGGTAAGGAATAATAAGAGCAAATAGTTGCATTGAGGGTAATTTTGTATGTTTGCATAATATCTTGTCTATTATTGAAATGAAAAGACTCTTTTTATTTCCTTGTAATCATTGAAATAAAAAGGTACATAGCATAGGATCTTGTTTGATTGCATACTTGTATTCTTGCATCATTTCAATTACTATTTTAGATTCCTCCTTAAGAGGCTTAGGATTAAAATTTGAACCTTAGGTGTTTTATAAAATTTATAAATACAACATTAATTTAAAAATTATACATAAAACATATTGAGGTAGAACCGCCATATGATTTTGGATCCCCTTTGGAAAGGGATCCAAGGAATCAACCCACATGCGACTTGTAATCTGCATTTTTGGTGAACCCATTGTGAAACACATCTAGCTTTAATAAAAGATAAAATTAATTTAAACCTAAGTAAGACCACAAATTTTTTTGATTAGATTAGGTCACAATAATCAAGATCAAGAATGTGTTCCTTTTACTAGAGTTACATATCAACATTACCTCATGTATCTAGGTGTGGTTGATCCTTTTATCATTTCTTATTCACGTACCTCAAGGTTTCCCTCACATATGACCACATATATCAAGGAAATTGATCATCTTCCACATGTTGATGGATATCTCAGGATGGTAGGTATATTGAATAGGTTCAAGTATAGTGGGAGACCCTCCTAAGGCATATTGATTGATTTAGTACTTATAGTATTTACTATATTTACTAATCAATACCAAAATAATTAATCAATTTTCCTTTCCCAAACTTATCCAATGGCCATCTCCCTAAAACTTAGAAACTTGGTAAAATTAATCCTCTTCCCATTTCAAATATTCTAGGTCGTTGAAATATGTTATGTGACTTGTAAGGCAGTCCATCAATTGACCACTCACCCTAGACCTCTTATGGAGGATCATGGATATCCTTCCATCCTTAGGAACCCTAATTTTGAGAAATAATATGAGGTTACTATGCCCTTGGATTCTCTAATTCCATGACATGATGATCATAATCATATGATATCCTTATTGCAAGAGCATGAATATATCATCCAATAATTTCTTAATTTTGATAAAAATAGAACTCCTAGTTCCCTCAATCATATGAAAATCCTTTCACAAGAACCTAAATATATCATCCATTATTTTCTTAATAATGTTAACAAAAAATTTAATATTTTTCTAAGGAAATACTCCCTTAAGGATTATCCTTCAAAATCTAATTTTTATCAATTGACCTCTCATTTACTCTTATTGCTATAAAAAATGATAACGATAAACAAAACACTCCTTAAGGGAAGATTCCCCTAGGGATTACATTTTTTCTCTAATTCCAATCACTCACAATTTACTACAAATCTTAATGATTCAAAACCTAATCTTGTTTCTCCTATCAATAATATTTTTGCAAATATTAGAACCCAAGGTACTCAACCATTGATATACCATCATTCATTGCCTCATGATGAACTATTGAGAGGCAACATAAGTTACCCCTTGTATAAAAAATACAACATGGTATACACTTGTAATTTGAGTGCACTTCCTAGTGCTTTAATCCCCTATTCTTTCATCAACACTTCTTCTAGTCCCATGAGTGAACATGTAAATTTTTATCAAAGCTCTATTTCTTCCACCACTTTTCCTACATTCATTAGACCTTTTAATCCAAATAATTTGGGGATGAGTCATAGGATATCACCTTTGGTATTGTTATCATCTCTGAACACACTTTCCAAGACCAGGCTAGGGAGACTCAATAGGATAAATGTGAACTTTCCTTACATAAAGTAAAACAATAGAAAATATCATAGATAGAAGGGAAGGTTTACCTATGGGATGACCTTTGAGGTTTTTAATCGAGGTTGCCTCCTTGATGCATATCGACCTTTGTGAACTAAGACCAAGGAAAAAGAATGAATTTTAATGAAAGTAAAAAGCAAATAAATTGAATGCTTATAGGAAAGTAAATCCTAAGCTATGGGGATGATGCTCCAAAGAATTAAAAGGCCCTCAATTCTTTACTATAACAAGTAGAAAATTAAACGTAAAAAATGTTACATATGGCTAGTGAACACAACCAAACAAAACACATTACCAAGAATTGAGACAAGTCAAGATAATAAATACAAAGCAAAATTAGTCATGGATTCCATGCTTAAATTACAAGACAATAAGGTCCATAGGGTTTGATCCTCCCTAGGAATGAGAATATGTTTGGGCTCCCCTTGTTACAATAGGAAAGAATGATGAAAGGAAGAGCCCGTAAGGTTGGGTGCTAGGCATGAGAAAACAACTTCCAATACCTTTTACAATAAAATTAGGAATATTTATAAGTTAAGAGGAGGGTTCCTTCCCTTTGAAGTTTTATGTAGAAGGCCTGCATATATCTTATGTTCTTGTAGCCAAGAAATCCTCCTATAACCTGTGTGATGATAGCTTTGAGGTCTAGGGATCTAGGGCCATAAATATTAAAAGTTTTTAGACCTTCATATGATCGATGTGGTTGACTGGGCTCTCTACTATTATGTCGATGAGGTTACACCATAACTCTTCCACCATGCTTCTTTTGGGATACATCATTTTATTGACACAATGAACATGGCCTCCTTGACTAGTGTAGGTGGATATGGTAGGCTCATGCATATGGTGGGTGATGGTTATGACTAGCATGTGATTGATTCTAACATGATTGATCATGAAATTCAAGCTTTGTAAACACTAGCATATGCATTCTTTAATGCTCTTTATCCTGCTCTTCTTCTTAAGCATGTGACTTCCATGTGTCTTCAAATAGGTGGAACCTCCTCTAACTAATGGTGATCCTTCTCCTTTTAGAATTGGTTCTTTTATTTCTTGGGATCTTGACTAGCCACCACGTGCCTCACATTGGCTTTGATCAGGGGTTCTTTTCTTTGTTGATACTTTCCTCCATCAAAAGGATTGCATGGGCCATTGTATTAAAAATCAACAATTCATGGGTCTTAGTGCCCTTTATGTAGCTAGGTTGGGGAAAATATGAGTGTTGAGCATAGATGGAATATCTAATGACTAGCATGGCTTCTAGATCATCTATATTTTCCTTGAATATCCTTTGTTCTAATTGAATGTGAGAAGCACCTTCCCACAAAATAGCATTTGTTTGTCTTGCTTTCAATTGGTTTAGCTTGGAGTGAAGCGAGGTTGTAGGGAAAATTTTCCTACATATTTAGTGGCTCCTAAGGATCCTCAACCTATTGAAGGAGTGGAACCTTATTTATTACCTTATCCATTGGGTGTGGAGTCAAAATTTGAAAGCTATAATATAACTTATCTTTTGCTACTATTGGATGCCACAAATTTGTTAGGGTTATGTTGGAGGTGGGAACTTTTGTGAAGAAGACAAGCTTATAGGAGGGACTATAGGGGACTTCCTCAGGAAGTCATGTTCTTCTTCCATGCTTCCTCCTTCCCTAGTCCTTGATCCTATCCCAATTCCCTAGAACTTCCCTAGCCCTTCCTTCTTGGATGGTTGGCTTGGCAAATGATCTCCTTGGGGTGGGAGGTCACTTCTCCATTTGTCTACCTCTTTCTTGTGGATTACTATTCTGCATCTGTTGCTTCCTCTACTTCTATTGGTATCTTCGTAGTTTCCTCATTGCAAGGGTATTTTGTAGCCTATGGATATTCCTAGCTTGCTATTCTTTTTTTAGGCCTATGTTGTCCTAGCTCCTTGGCACTTCCATGGTCCTTCCTTCTTGGCTTGCTAGTGTTACAGATAATCTCCTTGGTGTGGGAGGTCACTAATCCATTTGTCTACCCCTTTCTATAACTTATGGTGGGGTTCTTTCAGGTGCATTTATTTTGGGGTATCCTTGGGATCTGCTCCATATTGCTGTTCAGGGCGGTTTTTTGTAATGCAGTTATGGTTTTCCAGTATTTCCTTATTGGATTCTATTTTTTCCCCTGCACGAGACTATACTTTTTTGTATTTTCCCTTCTTTAGAGGGTCTCTTATTTTTCTCGCTAGTGGGTTGTTCAAATTTATGTCTAGGAGGGAGTGTTCATACTTTAAAATTTCTTGCTTTTTTCTTTTCTTGCTTAGCAGGCTATTCAAATTCATGGTTGGGTAGGACATACTTTTTTCCCGCTTTGGGCATATTTTTTCATAGATTTCTTGATGGTTTTCCTGATGGTTTTCCTTAAGACTTTCCTTAGGATTTTCCTCGAGTGTTTCCTCTAGCCTATCCGATGGCATTTCCTGCAGTCCTGCTTATGGTTTATTGACATATTGTAATAAGGTATTGGGACCCTTTCAAAACCCCTTCTAATGAAATTTTAACTTACCAAAAAAAAAGAACACAAGCTTATACTGAGAGGGGGGTGAATAGTATAAGACCAACTTTTTACTTTTCTTTTCAAATTATAACAATAATAATATCAATGCAGTAGAATAAATAATGCATAAATCATCATACACATGAGAGACACAATTTTAACATGGTTCACTCAATGTGGGTTGCATCCATGAAGAAAATCTTTCTTCTAAAGTTTCTCAAAAAATATCTTGGGAATGAATTCCCTATTACAATGTTTATGGTTGTCTGTCTAAAGGAGATCTAAATCCCCAATGCTCTAATTTGTGGATCTCTCTCCACAGGAGAACTCTATTCCCCCCTACTCTTGTTTGTGGATCTCTATCCATAGGATAACTCTATCCCCTCTGCTCTAGTTTGTGGATATCTCTCCACAGGAGACAATTTTCCCTTTAGCTAATTCTTGAACCTCTATCCATAGGAGAAATCTATCTCCTTAGCTGATTCATGGACCTCTATCCATTAGATAACTTTATCCCCTCTCTGGTTCGTGGATCTCTATCCATAGGAGAAATCTATCCCCTCTGCTCTGGTTTGTGGATCTCTCTCCATAGGAGAACTCTATCCCATTTGGTCTGGTTTGATATAAAGCCTACTCTCAAATTTATCTTAAATTTACACCAAACCTCATCACAAGGATAGCAAAAATATGCTCTATCTCTACTCACAAATCTATCTCAATGTTGTTTCAAGTCTTCACAAGAATTGCTCAAATTTACCTCAAATATGATTCAAGTCTTCTCACAAAACTTTCTCAAATCTACCTCAATGTTGCTTCCAAGTCTTCTTACAAGACTTTTCTAAATCTACCTCAAAGCTGCTCCAAGTCTTCTTACAAGACTTGCTCAAATCTACATCAATGTTGCTTCAAGTTTTCTCACAAGACTTGTCCAAATCTACCTCAAAGATGCTCCAAGTCTTCTCATAAGACTTGATCAAATCTTCCTCAATGTTGCTTCAAGTCTTCTCACAATACTTACCCAAATATACCTCAAAGCTTCTCCAAGTCTTCTTACAAGACTTTCCCCAAATCTGCCTCAAAGCTACTCCAAGAACCTGATCAAATATTTCTAAATCTTACATACAAACAAAGCTTATATCTCTTTCATTAATAGTTTCTTCAACTAGGTAATTTAGACATATTCTACCGAGAATTCATTTAGCCTCTGGAACATATAGAGAATTATATGCATTATCAAAAACCCAATATGTTCTTCACATTCAGAAATATTGCATTCAACTAATTCAATCTCTATCTCTTGCAAAATCCCTTTCAAATCAAATCAAACTAGTATATAACTTTGCTTCACAAAATTGGTCTATATTTCTTGCAAATTTTCTCTCAAACATCAACCACAATAATGCACAATTCTTCTTCACAAACACTTCACAATTACTTTCAATATCTTTCAAATTACTGCACAAAGTGTTCCACAATGATGTACAAACTTGGTCTCAATCCTAACACAAATATTTTAGATTTCTTTCAACAATAAAGCACATGTAGGTCTCAAACCCTAATCCAATTGCTTCCAATTTCATTCACCAATAATTCTCATGTAGGTCTCAAACCCTAATGCAAATATTTCCAACAATGTACACCAATCAACCCTTTTAAATCCACCTCAAAAATTACTTTCTCAAAACACAACCACCTAGATAAAAATTTGAACCACCATACCTAAAAATTCTTGATGAAGATGTGCCCTTAAATACCTATCTCAAAAATAATATCTTTTGCAAATTCAAAAATATTAGCACAACACATTTTCATATATTGGGAAACCTTCTCAAAATGTGTGCACAATTTGTTCCAAACCAATGCTCTATAACTCTCTTGATTTCTCAAAATAAAAACATCAAATCATGAATCAAGCCCTTCAATATTAAAGCAAATATTACAAACAATAAAAACACATTATACACCTTTTATCTCCCACTTAAATATTTCAACAATACACCCACAAATTGATTTACCACTAATTACCTTATAACTCCATAAAATAACACTTCAAAAACAATTGCAATTTTCCCTTTTATTTCCTTAGAAAACAATGGCAAAAATAAAACATTTATTTTCCCTTATAACTCCCTAAGTTTAATAGCACATAATAATCAAGCACACTTTAGGCCCTTTAATATTTCAACCTTAGCACTAATAAAAAATTATTTTTTCTTACCACAACTACTGCGGGTGGGAATCAACCATGAAACCTCCTACCTGCTAGCGCGCTAGCATTGCTTGGGCTGCTGCTAGGACAACCACCCACACAAGACCAAAGATGCATGATATACCATTTAAACATTTTGTTCAAACTCTTTACTTCAACAAAATGCAAAAAGACGTCGCCACCGAGTTTCGACCTCATGACCTGTTGCTTGCCTTGCACCTTATCACTGCCCAGTCTATCGCTAGGCCAACTGCTTGGTTGAGGATAAATATCCACTATCCTCTATTTTTCGACCATGAATCCTCCATTTTTAATAAAAAATTTCATCCTTTCTTTTCTCACAATTCACGCACGCAGGAAATCGACCACGAAGCAATTCGAACACACACGATAGCAAATCAAAAACACACCATAGCAAATCAAACAACCAAAAACTTTAGTGCATAATTTAATCCATATTAATATGGATTTCTCCTTCCTTCCTTGACGTCGGTGCTTTAGGTTTTATTTAAAACCTTTTGAAAATATTGGTGCCAAAACCCATCTTGGGTTTAAAATTATAATATAAAGTATTTAATAAACTTTTATCATTAAACCTTTGGCTTCAAGATTTTGTCCTTAATATTATAATATTAAATATTATAATATTATTTCTTAGTCACTTGCTTTCTGCATGGTCTTTAAACTAGGTCTTCAACCTTTTAACCAAACACTTAGAGCTTTGTCCCAAACCTCTTTGGCTTATAATATTTAAAATAAATATTATAACCTTATCCTTTTATCAATTTCCTTGCATTGGGATGAAATTTGCCTTGCATATTTAACCAAATTATAAACCTTATATTTTTGCCATGCCAAGCTATCTTTGACATCAATGACAACCAATGTCATCAACCTATGACATCAATCCTTTGACATCAATGACAATAATATACTCAAAATTTCCAACATTCTGATTATGGATGACCTTTAGATTTTGTTTGACCAATTCTTTTGGTGTGGTGGAGAGATGATGCATGCCACATTGGAGGGTATAGGGCCCCTCAAATATGGTTTGGGACTTGGTCCAAGAACTTTTTTTGAGGAAGTTGAAAATACCCAAAGCCTTATTTCAAAAATAACCTTAACTGGTGGGAAGATCCTTTTAGTTATCATCGAGAGGGTTTAGTATCTTTTTTCATCATTAGGGTCTAACTTAGATATCACCAAGAGAGATTTCATAGATGGCACAAGATATAGGTTGTGGAAGGTTGGTGAATAATCCTAAGCTTGTTTTGATGATCTTGAATCTCCATCAAATAACTTCCTCGACTAGTTTCCTATGTGACCTTATGTCATGAGCGGGTATGAACTATAAATTTTGGAAGCTCCTCTCATGAGCTTAGGTCTATGAGTATCCATTATGACTAAAGGTCTTATATGGATTTTTTTGGGTGACTATCATCACCCTACATCCTCTTTGCATGGTTCTAGATAATAATTGATCATCTCCGTCAGGTTGGATCTGAATATCTCCCACACAAGCCATGTCAAAATAGGACAACCTCCTATTGTATGTGATTTGTTCATTTCTTATATGGGCCACCGTCATTCCATCCCAACCTATTTTTTCATATGTTGCATTCTAACACCTTGGTTAGCTCCCTTTTTTTTGGGTATCCTCTTACATCAAGTTTGCATCCTCCCCCTTTCTTGAAAACAACATCCTTTACAAAAATGGTTAATCTTAAAAAAAATAGAGTGATATATATACACATTTTAATTTTTTTATAGATATTTATTTAGGTATACCCCATTTACAGGAATGGGTAATTCTTTTTCATCCATTATTTCCAGCTTGAATGTATTCTTAGATTTTTTATTCTTGATAACATATGAGTCGCTCTAGAAGGTATCAAACTTGGTATGTTGGCCCAACTTGATTCTTTATTCATCTCATTTGATAATACAATCACCGACCTAAAAATCTTGGGGGTTTACCCTTTTTTCAAACTATTTCTTGATTACCTCTTGTTGTCGAAGTAATCAATTTCAAGTCTCCTCCCTTTGTTCTTCTACTTTGAGTAACTTTCCAATCCTTAGGCTTAGTGCATCATTTTCCGAGAGCTCTAGTTGATGGAGAAACTATAAAGCTAGTAATTCTATGGAGATAGGTAGATTCACTTTTCTTTTGTATACCAAATTATATAGGGTGTACCCAATTACCTTTTTTGAAGTGATCCTATTGGTCCACAAAGCTCCATTGAGGTGCAAATGCCATTGTCTCTAGTTATCAGACCCTTCCATTTTATTCTTTCCAAAATTTTATTCTATATATAATATATTTGTTTTTGTCATGTACACTATGTACAAAGGAAAATACTTGGTGATAAATCACCCCATGCTAGCTAGCTCAAATGCTTCATCAGGATTCAATCTCTATGTCTCAAATTCCCACTACTCTAAGTATTTTTTGGGAATGTGTGGGTGCATCTCATTGATGAAGTAGTTAGATTTTGATAATTATTCTTTTTCTAAGTAGGCCTACTCCTTTCTCCCACTATTGAAAGGTATTTACATATCGTGGAGGGGTTTTGATGAGATTTTGAACTTGGTACCATATTTGGTTTAGAGTAGCATGTAGGTCCGAGGACCCACTCTATTATAGCCTACGGGTATTTTGTATCATTGATGTACTTATGACACACACACACACACACATATATATATATATATATATATATGTGATCCTCTTTTATGACTCATTATGTGTTATGGTTTTGCTTTTATGTTTATGTTATGCATGTATGTAATGCTTATACAATGATGTAATATTCTATATGCGATGTATTGATGACATGCAATAGTTAGATAATTTATTATTATATTTTGTGATCTAGATGTGTAAATGCACTACTATGTATGCATATATGGCTGCAGTAGTGAATGGTAAATGTATGTTTTAATTTGTTTTATTGATGATGCATTTAATTAATGTTATATGATATGGTGAATTTAATGCATTAATTTCAAGTGGATTGTCTAATGCAAATGAACCTGTATGCTTTAATCACTTAAAATATAAGGAATGAATCTAATGTATTTAACAAACTAATTGTAGACACCACAGAATGTATGAAAATCATGAATGAAAATGTTAACTCTTATCATAAGAATTAATCATGTAAACATCCATATGTGAGATGATATTATGTAAGATGTTGGGGTTTTCCCTATAAGCTTCTGCAAACTAAAATATATGCATAAAATAGTCAGTGGCCATCTAAATATCATTGCTGATATCCATCCAGTATCTATCCTATTCTATGCACATCCCTTAATAAACAAAAATTCATAAGTAAAACTATGATTGTTTGATGATATGATTTGTTGCTATAAGAGGTTTTTTAAGGTTTTCCATGAGACTCAAACACCCTAGTTGATTGATCAAAAATTGTATAATGACTACACAAGACTCCTGAAAGATACAAGCTTGTTAATAAGACCAATATATTCACTATCCCATTGTGAATATATTAGATGAGTTATAAGACTACCTCATTGCTAGGTGGGTTTCATTCAACCCATTGTTGTAATGAGGATCACCATATGGTCATCATAATTCTAAATTTGGACGTAGTTAGACTAGACTACTAGGAAATACAAGCCATCTAAAGCTAGCTCATCCATAAGATGGCATTTTTTAGTACAAAATAAGGTCACTAATGTGACAGACATATCACCATGCATAAGGATACTCCATTGCCATGCAGGTTTCTTTCAACCCATTGTTATAATGGAGATCACACCATGGTGTTTGAATACTGAAGATTCCAGGGATTCAAACTCGTTACTCCCTTCTTTTATTTTAATTGCTTGGGATACTTTCTCATGCTTAGTGTTGATAACCACTATTTATTTTGCATATTTTATTTTATTTTTGAGCAAGGGATTTTCTTAGTGATGAAAATCAATGTTTATTTTTCTTTTCTTTGGGAATTTTTCTCATTTTGTGATAGAGCAAGGGATTTATTTGGGTAGGGAGGAGCTTGGACTTTTGTCAATGATCAACATTCTAGACCATGTGCATAATAATATGATCAAGGAAAACCTTTCACTTCAGATGACTAGGACCACTTTGTAGTGTCATTTCCTTGTTCAAAGTAGGATTATTAATGTTTAAAATTGTGTTGGAGTTTTGCCATATGCAAGGTACTTATCAAAACTAGACCTTACCTCCAAAAGCCAAGATAGCTTTCTACAAAATCTGAAAATATAACTAGGGATGGCTGAATGATCAGAAAAACCTAGTATATAACTTATAGCAACTGATTAACTGTGTTGAAAAATAGAGTTACTCACAATGGATATGACTGGAAAGGATAATATGGATTCATGATTGACATACAAACATGGTGTCATTCATAAGAATGTAAACACAACCTATCCTAGTGCAAGTGCAATGGATGAAAATACCTAATGCAATGTAACTAATGAGTGCATATAATTAAAATGCATGATGTAAATGCAAATGTTTTTGTGTTTTAATATTTTAAATTGTTTTTGTGTTTTATGTTTTATGATTTGTTTGGATTTTTGATGATTTTATTATTTTTGTGATTTTTATTGTTTTATGAGCTAAGTATAAAATGCCTGTAGATGAATAATATTGAGAGTTTTAGGCTATTCAACACCTTCTAACGATGTTAGGTGATAAGTTCCAAGTCCTATCTTCTCAACTATGATGAAGGGATCTAACCAATTGGCCAAAAATTTATCTCTTAGATGAGGCGGTAGGTTTGAGTTCTATTTGTTCTCTTTAAGCACAAGATCCCCAACCTTAAAGTCTCTTGGATGGACTTTAGTATTGTAAGCTCATTTAAGATTATATTGGTAAATGCAAATATGCTCCAGAGCATTCACTCATTGTTCATCAAGAAGGGTCAATTGATCTAGGTGAGCTTGTCGCAATGTGTCGTCACTGATGAACTCTTTCAATAAGACTCGCAATGATGGAGTTTGCAATTCTAGAGGTATAATGGCCTTAGTGCCATAGACTAGTGAAAATGGGGTTACCCCAGTGGGAGTTCATATGCTAGTGCGATAAGCCCACAAAGCTAGAGATAATTGAAGGTGCCAATCCTTATGATTATCCTTTATGATTTTCTTTAATATGGTAACTACTATTTTGTTAGAGGTCTCTGCTTGCCCATTTGCTTGTGGATAATATGGCGTTGCAAAGCTATGATGAATGTTATATCTAGACATTAAAGCCTACACATATTTGTTCTTAAATGATTTTCCACTTTTTGATATGATTTTGGATGAAATACCAAAATGATGTATGATATTATGGAGTATATACTCCGCAATACAAGGTCCAATCATAGAGATCAAAGGTATTGCTTCTACCCATTTAGTAAAATACTTAGTGTTCATGATGATAAACGTATGACAACCTGATAAAAGAGGAGAGATATTCCCAATTAGATCGAATCCCCACTAAGAAAATGACCAAGCTAATTGAATCGATTGTAAGGCCTGAGATGGTAGGTGTGTAATATTAGTGTGGTGCTAACATTTAACGCATTTCCTAACATACACATATCAATCCTTCTCCATTGTGGACCAATAATAGCCCATTTGGAGTATGTGCTTAACGATGGCCATGCCATTGAAAAGGCCATTGTAGGTACCATTGTGCGCTTGTGAGATTACCCAAGCTAATTATTAGAGCTCAAGATAATGAAGGAGGATTCCATCATAGCTATATCTATACATAATATCTTCTAGCAAGATGTACCTAATCACTTTTTGTTTGAATGCTCTTTTTATGGTATGTGATAATCCCTAGGGGATGGTTCCAAGTTTTAGGTAATATTTTAACTAGCTAAGCCAATATTGATAAGCTATAGCTTTGAATGACTAAATGAGTTATTCCCATCATGATTTTTTTTTAACAAATACGTATTGGAAGATAATATTATGATGAATGGCAGTACCATTATTTGAAGGATCCTACGAGATCAAGGATCCCTAGGATGCCTTTGTTAGAAAGTCTCATGCTTTGTAGAACCACTCATGGTTTGGTTCTATATGAATCATGTGGACTAATTCCTTCTTGTTTGAAGCCTCACATAACATCATGGATTGTGAGAGCATATTGACCTGGATGGTAGTAAAATGAATAGAAGGATTCTAAGGGATTAAGGGTCCCAAAGACGCCATAGTATTTTTAAATCGATTAGACATACGAGGGATTACCTTGATGTCATACTAATCTAGCAGGGCTAGATATTTTTCCACAATATCTTTGTAAGCTTTTAGGATGGGATATCTACCTTGATATATTCCTTTTACTTGGTTAACTATGAGCAAGGAGTGACCAAAGATTTTTAGCCTTTTAATCTTCATGGTGAGAGCTTTTTGGAGACCCAGGATTAGAGCCTCATATTCAACATTATTTTTGGTGCAAGGGAAGTCAAGTTTAAAATACGAGCATTGGAGCTCCTTGTGTCATGAAAAACATGATCTCTATGCCACCCTCTTGCTCGTATTTCAAACCATCAAAGAACAAAGTCATGTCGACTTTATTATTTGGTTCTTCAGGTTTGGGTAACTCTAATAATGTAAAGACTGCATCATCAGGAAGTTTTATGACAAGAGGTCTATCATCCTGAAGAGGTGCCTCTACCAATTGATCAGCTATGACTTATCTTTTGATGGAATTTTTACTGATAAATTATAGATTGAATTCTATCAGTAGCATGATCCACTTTGCAATACATGTATTATGATATGTTCAACTCATCATATACTGCAAAGGATTTTTTTTATATATGACATATGTTGTAGGAATTAGCATATAGTAGTGCAACTTCTTAGTTGCAAAAACCAATGCTAAACAAAGCTTTTTGAAGTATACATATTTTAGATTGTAGCTGACCAGGGTTCGACAAATGTAATTTTGGCATGATCAAAGTCAATGGCCTTAAGGTTGAGGTACAACAACTTTGAAGGGTCGCTTGGGTTATGGAGTGGCACAGTTAAATCAATGGAGATCATATTAATAGACTTTTGGTGCTCTCCATGGCCGTGTGTGTAGGAACTATTAATTATTGGTTTCTCTTGATGCTCTAGGTGTGGTTTAGGAGGCATGGGAATCTCAGGATCTACTATGGGAGCTAATAGGACAATAGGATCCTCTGAGGGAAGCAACTATCTCAAATTAGGAGGATCGAGGAAAGCCTTATGATAGATTTTTTCTATGTTCATAGGTTGTTTATGGAGATAATAAAATAAATTAAACAGGACAATATTAAAAGAGATAAACCAAAAAATAGAGCAATGAACCCAAAAAAATAGAACTGCAGATATCAACACAGAAAGCCCAAATCACTTCTTTATTTTCTTCTTCTGCATCCATGGCTGAGAAATGCCAAACATTTTATAGCCTTAGAAGGATAAACCTGGAAAATTCTAGACACCAAAAAACAGTTACAAAAATCATCTAAACTTAGGAAGTTACAAAAATCATCTAATCTTAGAAAAAAGCAATAAATCCTAATCTAAACAAGATCATTGAATGATCTGTTACAAATCAGATTTTCTATATTTAACATCCTCCCTAAAATCTGATTTGTGAAAAATAATTGCTCAATCCTCCCTCAAATCTGATTTGTGAGAAAGGGCTCTCATTCCCAAAATATTCTTCAATTTATTAAAGTCTTCTTCCTTCAATGGCTTTGTCAAAATGTCAGCAACCTGATCTTTGGACCTGCAATGAGAAAGCTTGATTTCTTTGTCTTTAACTAGTTGTCTGATGAAGTGAAATCTGATATGTATGTGCTTGCTTCTTCCATGAAAAACTGGATTTTTTGAAAGTTGAATGGCAGAATTATTATCACAGAAAATAGTGGTCTCTTCCATGTGGGGCTGCATCAATTCTTCAAGCATCCTGCGTAACCAAACTGCTTGGCAACCAGCTGAAGTGGCTGCTACATATTCTGCTTCTGTTGTGGACAATGCAACAATAGTTTATTTTTTTTATGACCATGAAATTGCCCCTGAACCAAGATTAAAAACATATCCTGAAGTACTTTTCCTGTCATCTATGTCTCCTGCCCAATCACTGTCTGTGTAACCATCTAACTTCAAGGTATCCTTCCTTTCATAAAAAATCCCATGATTTGTAGTCCCTTTCACATATCTGAGTATTCTTTTACCTGCCTGGAAATGTGTAGCATGAGGATCCTCCATGAACCTGCTTATCAAGCTGACTGCGTACATGATATCTGGCCTTGTTGTAGTTAAGTACATTAAACTGCCAACCAAGCTTTTATACAAGGTAGAATCTACATTTCTGTTGTCATCTTCTTTGCTCAACTTCACACCCATAGCAATAGGTGTAATTGTTGGTTTGCAATTATCCAACCTGAACCTTTTCAATATATCATTGGCATACTTCTCTTGAGAAATAAAAATCCCATCACTATTTTGAGTGACTTCAATACCAAGAAAATAACGCATCAAGCCAAGATCAGTCATTTCAAATTCATTTTGCATTGCAACTGAGAATTCTCTAAGCATATTTTCATTATTCCCAGTATAAATTAAATCATCAACATAAATGCAAACCATCATAACATCTCCTTGCTGATTTTGTTTTGTGAATAAGGTGTGCTCATAAGGACATTTTTCAAAAAAAATGATTCAATCCTTTCATACCAGACTCTAGGTGCTTGCTTTAAACCATACAAAGCTTTATTTAGTTTGAGCACTTTACCTTTATAACCTTCTTTCTCAAAACCAGGTGGTTGCTCTATGTATATTTCATCCTCCAATACACCATTCAAGAATGTTGATTTGACATCCATCTGAAAGAGTCTCCAACCCTTTTGTGTTGAAAGAGCTAAAATCATTCGAATAGTATCCATTCTAGCAATAGGTGCAAATACTTCATGATAATCAATACCTGATTTTTGCTTGTAGCCCTTCACTACCAACCTGGCCTTGTATTTATTCAATTCTCCTTGCTCATTGTACTTGGTTTTATAAATCCACTTTACTCCAATTGGCTTTTTGTGCTCTGGGAGGTCTGTCAATTCCCAAGTTTGATTCTTTTCTATGGCTGCAATTTCTTCATTCATAGCTTTAATCCATTTATCATCTTGTACTACTTCTTCAAATGTAATGGGATCACAATCAGCCCCAAAAAATGCAAAATGACAAGCATCTTCACTTACCTCTATTGTTTCTTGATATATGTCAGACAAGCTCCTTATATTTTGCCTTCTTTCTGGAGATTCTGATGTGGGTGATGAAAATATGCTTCTGGTATTTGGTGAAGAAAGGTTGCTTCCTAGTGAAGAAGAGTTGCTTCTTGGTGTTGATTTGTGAATGCTACTATTGCTAGGTCCTTTGGTACCAACCAAATTTTGGTGTGGGCTTACTGCTTCATCTTCAATGTTGACTTGTTGATTGTTGTCTTTCAATTTCCAACACCACTCTTGGTCTTCAAGAAACTTAACATCTCTACTTATCACCAAATTTTTTGTTTTTGGATTGTATAGTCTGTATGCTTTTGATTCTTCACTGTATCCCACAAAGATACACCTTTCTACCTTATCATCTAATTTCTTTCTAAGTGCATCTGGAACATGAGGATAAGCAATGCAACCAAAAACTTTAAAATGATCTACACGAGGTTTGAATCCTCCCCATGCTTCTTCTAGTGTCATACCCCAAACTATCTTCGTAGGGCTCCTATTCAGAATATAACCTGCACAACAAACTACCTCTGCCCAAAAAACTTTAGGTAAATTCTTAGCTTTAAGCATACTCCTCACCATATCTAGAATTGTTCTGTTCTTCCTCTCAGCTATACCATTTTGTTGAGGAGTATACCTAGTTGTTAACTACCTTTTTATACCATTCTCAATACAAAAATTTTGAAATTCATGTGAGATGTACTCTCCACCTCTATCAGTCCTTAAAATTTTGAGAAAATAGCCACTTTGCTTTTCAACTAATGCTTTAAATTCTCTAAATTTCTTGAAAGTATCAGATTTTGCTTTCAATGGATACACCCAGAGTTTTCTACTATAGTCATCAATAAATATCAAGAAATATCTCATACCAGATAATGAGGTGACTTCAAGTGGTCCACATAGATCTGAGTGTACTAGCTCCAATGGCTCTGAAGCTCTCCAAGATTTCCCTACTGCAAAGGGTTCTCTATGGTGTTTTCCAATGATGCATCCTTCACATTCTTCATCTGGCCTTTGGATGAGCGGTAAACCTATTACCATGTTCTTCTTATGCAAAATATTTAGTCCACCAAAATTCAAATGACCAAATCTAAGATGCCATATCCATTGTGAATATTTTACTATGGTATTGAAACTCAAAGGCATATTTCTCTCAATGCTAAGAGGAAACATCTTATTAGCAGTCATGGGTATTTTGGTTATCATCTTATTCTTACCATCAGTAATAAAGCATGTACCATTCTCAAACTTCACAGTGTGGCCTTTTTGCAGAAGTTGACCTACACTTAACAAGTTATGCTTTAAACCTGGTACATAAAATACATCACCAATAAATTTCTTCTCACCTTGCTTTGTTTTGAGTAATATCCTCCCTTTCCCCATGATCGGTGCAGTTGTATTATTACCCATATTTACTGCTGACTTGATGGACTCATCCAAATCTTGGAATATCTCTTTGCTTCCTGTCATATGATTACTACACCCACTATCAACATACCATTTATCTTCATTTATTTCCTCTTTTGTGCTACATGTTAGCAACACATATTCTTCCTACCATTCACCTTCATTTGCATATTGAGCTTCCTGTTTGCTTTCATCTGCTATTTTTTTCCTACATTCAGATGCAATATGTCCATACTTTTGACAATAATAGCACTGAACATATGACTTATCATACCTTTGAGAGTTGTTGCCTCTTTGCTAAAAATTTGCTCTACCTCTACCTCTTTGTTGAAAATTTGCTCTGCCTCTACCTCTTGCTTGAGTGTAGTTGTTGGTTTCTTCATAACTTCTATTGCTTCTTGGACCTCTGCCTCTTTGCTGAAAGTGACCTCCTCTTCCTCTTGGACTTCTTCCTCGTCCTCTTTGTGGGAATGACGCTTCTGATGCTTCTTCTTTTTCTGACATTGAAACCTTACTTTTGAAGGCTTGCTCCAGTGGTTCATTTGTGGATCTATTTATTCTATGCTCATGTGTGTACAATGAACCCATAAGTTCATCTATAGATAAAGTTGTTAGATCTTTTGATTCTTCAATGGCTATAACTGCAGGATCATATTTTGAAGGCATACATCTTAAAATATTTTCTACAATTTTTTGATTGCTCATAACTTCACCATTTGATTTCATATGATTAATTAACCCCATTGCATGAGTAAAGAAATCCCCTAAACTTTTTGAATCTGACATTTGTAAAACTTCAAAATCTCTTCTAAGTAATTGTAGGTGGACTGTTCTTACTCTATCCGTACCTTGAAATGATTGTGCAAGGAGATCCCATGCTTCTTTTGCCTTCGTAGTGGTTGTAACTCTTGGGAGGAGGGTTTCATCAAGACCCTGCACTATAAGCAACAAAGCTTTTTGATCCTTTTTCCTATTGTCCCGCAATATGTCTCTTTGATTCTGTGTGAGCATGGCTAATGTTGCTGCATCCACTGGTTCTGAGTATCCATTCTCCACCATATCCCATAGCTCCTGTGATCTGAACAAAATCTTCATCTGAAAACACCAAAAATCATAATTTTTTCCATTGAATTTGGGAATTTGGAGCTGCATATTATTAGCATTCATTGACATTTTGAACCTAGCTCTGATACCAGATGATGGAGATAATAAAATAAATAAATAGGACAATATTAAAAGAGATAAACCAAAAAATAGAGCAATGAACCCAAAAAATAGAACTACAGATATCAACACAGAAAGCCCAAATCACTTCTTTATTTTTTTCTGCATCCATGGCTGAGAAATGCCAAACATTTTATAGCCTTAGAAGGATAAACCTAGAAAATTCTAGACACCAAAAAATAGTTACAAAAATCATCTAAACTTAGGAAGTTACAAAAATCATCTAATCTTAGAAAAAAGCAATAAATCCTAATCTAAACAAGATCATTGAATGATCTGTTACAAAATAGATTTTCTATATTTAATAGTTATCTCATTGGTTCAAAATATCTCATAGATTTTTTGATATGATGTAAGTGATGAGGACCACAATAGGTAATTTTAGTTTCATCCTCGTACTCATCATCCTCATCGATCCAATCATCCTCAAAAATATTTTTTGATTCTAGTTCTTCATCTATGATAGACCTCTGATATACTGCGACATCATGATTTACTACTAAAGAACATAGGCTTATACTGAGAGGGGGGTGAACAGTATAAGATCACTTTTTAATTTCTTTACAAACCAATATCAATTAATGTCCTTAATTGCAATAACCAAATATAGCAGTGTGCATTAATAACTTAGATAGCAGTAGTAAGCAAGAGCACAAGTCACCACACAATTGAGACACAACAATTTACGTGGTTCACCCAATGTGGGCTACTCCACGGAGAAAATATTTTACTAAAACTTTCTCAATCAATCTCTTTGGGAATCACTCCCAATTATAATGTTTATGGATCTCTGTCCAAACGAGAACTCTTTCCCCTTCTACTCTAGCTATGTGATCTTCTAGAAGACTCTGTCTCTCTGCTGCACTGACTGGTGGACCTCTCTCCACTTGAAGACTCCTCACTCAGATCTGTCTTCAATTGTGTTGGATGCTGGATCTCTATCCATTGAGACTCTATCCTCTGTACTCTGTCACCTCCAAAGCTCTATCAATAGGCTCACTACGAACCTGATCAATAGGTTTACATAGAACCTGCTTAACAAGCTCACACAGAACCTATCTAATTCTAAATAACAAGCTCACACAGAACCTGTCCAATGTTGAATAACAAGCTCACACAAAACTTGTCCAAATCTACTCTAGCAAGCTCACCAAGAACTTGCCCAAATCTGCTCTAGCAAGCTCACCAAGAACTTGCCCAAAACTGTCCACAAATCTATCCCAACACTGTCCTCAAATCTATCCCAACACTGTCCTCAAATATGTCCTAAATTTTTCCTTAAATTTGTCCCAAAGGCCTTCTCAAAGGCTCAATCAATCATGCTCAATTAGTACTCAAAATGAAATCAACAATGAATGGTAATCTCAACTCAAATCCACTTCATAGAAGCATAAAGAGAATTTTTAGAGAATCAATATGTTCTAATCTCACTCTTAACCCAAATCAATCTCAACTCAACTCAACTCAAATCAATATCAACTCAACTATCACTCATAGAAGCATAAAGAGAATTGTTAGAGACTCAATATGTTCTAAACTCACTCTCAACTCAAATCAACCTCAACTCAATTCAATTCAACCTCAACTCAACTCAAGTCTTATAGAACCATAAAGAGAATTGTTAGAGACTCAATATGTTCTAACCTCAATCTCAACTCAACATAGAATGATGGAATAGTTTGTTTCATAGAACTTGAATAATCACTTCACACATCACTTGACTAGGCTCAATCAACTCAACTCAACCAATCATCACAAGGGACAACTCTCTCTCACACAACCCTAGTCCAAGTATGTATCAACCAACTCAAATATTTCCAACAATGCTCAACCACAAATCTCACATAACAATGATACTCATGTTCTTTTCTAACTCAATTTATTTCACAACCAATGGGCTTCAACCACTATGCTTATAACACAAGGTTTTAAACACAACTCTCAATTCAAGAAAACCTTGATGCATTCAACCAACAACTTTCAAAAAGGAAACCACAAACAATCCTTTTCCCTCCAATGATATTTCAGAAATCAACCACCATAAAAAATCAATAGGAGAATGTGCCCATACCTTTTATGAAGATGAAGAAACCCCTTTGGAAATCTGCCACACTCAAAACACTTTTAAAAAGAGCACAACAATCTTCACTTTTGAACCCCTTTACAAAAACATAAATATTTGTCTACATACACCTTATTTCTCCTTCTAAATGAGTTACTCAAATAGCCCTCGAAATAAGATCTCCAACTATATATAATATGATATACTTTTATAAAAGGAAAATACCAGAAATATCTTCTTTTCTAAAAGTGCTTTTAAACTTGTCCTTCAAATAAAATAAATTAAATCAACCCTCATCACCTTATTCCTCCAACATTAGGCAATAATAAAAAATTTATTAATAAAAATGTTACTTGCCTCTTAGAGGGAATCGAACCCTCATCTCTGCCAAAAAAATCCTCAACCGTGGCACCAAATACCATGTGAGCTATGCGTTCGCATAGGACGAAGAGTGAAGAATGCGCTTTTGTCCTTCTCCCCTTGCTCACGTCAAAAAACTATGGGCCAATTATCTTGCTCAAAACTCTAACCCGTGGGAATCGAACCTCATCTATTTTTCAAGAAAAAACCTTTGCACTCCCCTCACTCACCGTTGGACCATGCTACCACATGAATATTTTGACGCTTTTCGTCTTATCTCCTTTACATTCAATTCCAAGGCTTTTGAAATAAAAGCCTTTGAATTTATATGCAACTTCCCTTTAATTTTGCAAACGTCAGCGACACTTTTAAATTAATTTCTTTTTGATGATGATGTCGGCATTGAGGTAATTTTAATTTTAATTTTAAATATTAAAATTTAAACCAAATATTCAAAATTGAATATCTCCATTTTCGGGGCACCTTTTTCGATGAAACCAAAAGCCAACCTAGGTTTTAAGAAAAACCTATTTCAAATCTGCCATCCATGGTTTTAAATAAAACCTTTTATTTTACCTGCCTTGGTTTTCACAAAAACCCTATATATATCCATGCTCTCTAAAATATGAATGCTTTGGTCATCAAAACTCAATGTTACATTATGACATTAATGTGACATTAATGACAACATAAAACAACTCAAATTGCCAAAAATATCCCCCTTTGTCATTGATGGCAACACCTGTAAAGCAAAAACCATCTTTGAGAATCAAAGTTGCTCCCCTTGACTCAATAATCTCTTTGGAGACTGCCCCCTAACTCAATACTCTCTTTGGAGGCTTCTCCCCCTTACTCAAATCTCAAATTTCTCCCCCTTTGACATCAATGGCAAAAGGGACACCTATGGGGCTAAAAGATATGACTCTTAAGCGTAGCCCCGTAACCATATTCTCTCTTGAGGTGATTAATTTTGGAGTGGGAGTACCTTTACTCCCATATTACATTGATTCTTTCCTCTATCAACTTCCTTTCATGTTTTTCGGATATCCTTATCTTTATGAATTACTTGATCTTCTTGTCTAGAACTTGTTTGACCTTCTTGTCTTGATTCTGTTTGGAATTAAGTCCTGCACTATTTTGCAATATGCCCAAAGTTATTGCAATCAATTGTAGCCTTTGGACGGTTCCCATATCCTGAAATCTTTCTTGAAATAATTTCCATATCCATTCCTTTCATGAACCCTATATTGTGAAGCTCTATTTTCATGACCATTATTACCATGACTTCTGAACTATGTAGCTCTAAAAACAAAACCATGTTGCTCATTTCCTTTGCACTAAAAATATTTATGACCAATCCTGTTACATGAGAAGCAATTTCCCTAAAAACCATACCTTCTTCCTTTGAATTTTCTTCTAGCAAAATCAAACTTCTTTTATCCATAGACCCTACAATGTATAGCCCTGTGTCCAAATACATTACAAGAAAAGCAATGTCCTTGAAAAGCCCTTTTTTCATGCCTTGGTTCCTCATCCTTTTCTTGACCATTATCCCTATGATCATCTTCAACTTGTTCATTGCATCCTTGAACCTTCTTTGTAGCATCTAAATCTTCTTCCTTAATTTCTTCCTTGCTTTTCTCTTCAAGAGTTTCTTTTCCTTTTGAACTTGATTCACCTATCTCAAAACAAGATCCAAACTGAATATTTGGATCCATATGAACTTTGAAACTTTCCTCACAAATCTTAGGTGCTTCTTTGCTTTCATATTTTAGAACTTCCTTTCCTTTTGAGTGTGATTCCCCAAACCTAAAATATGGGACCTTTGGTGCTTTGGAATCTTCCTCTTCTTTCTCTTAATTTGTGTCAAGTAGCAAATTGGCATCCATATCTATAGACTCTGAAATACATGTTTCCTTCTTAGTACAAATATCTCGATCTTTTGAGTCATGTGATGGATCAAAATTCTCATGTAGGGAACATCTCAATTATTTTAGATTCTCCTTAACCTCTTGTAGTTGCTCATGGATAACATTGAAGTCTTCCTTTAGATAAACTAAGATATTATCCTCTTGTTTAACTTCTTCTATTTGGAATTAATGTTCTTCTTCTACTTATCTTATTCCATAGAAAAAACCCTTCTTCATCTTCACTATCACTAAGATCATTATAATCTTCTATGGCAAACAAACTTTCAAGATTTCTTTGATCATGTTTGTTTCCTTGATGTGTCATCTCATCTTCACTATCACTGAAAACATTACAATATCCTGATCTGTGATCTCTTTGACCACACACAAAATATTGTTCTCTTTCACCTTCTATTCCTATGAATAGATGTTCTACCTTTTCATCATCTGATTTATCTCTATCACTTGCTTCTACAATGTAGTAAGATTTCTTTGCCTTACAAAAAAATTTCTTCTTCTCATACTTATTTTGCTTGTATCTGTCATCTTTGTCATGCTTATGCTTTCCATCTTTTTTTCTTCTTTGATCTTATTTTTCATTATCATTGTTTTCTTCATGTGGACACTTTTATGCATAGTCACCAATATCACCACACTTGTAGCATCTGAATTTCCTTATATCTCTGAAATTCCTTGAGTCCTTATTACTTTTGATGAAGTTAGCTTCCTCATCATTTTCTAAAACTCTATCTATTTCTAAAAATTTCCCTTTATATTTTTCTAAAGCCTTGAATGCAATCTCTTTTATTGTAGCTTGATGCTTACTTACCCTCATCTCATAAGTTGTGAGAGTACCTTGCAATTCTTCCATTGTTAGCTTGTTGATATCCATTGTCTCTTCTATTGTTGAAACCTTAGAATCATATTTCATGGGAAGTGATCTCAAAACCTTTTGAGTAACTTCTAATTCTTTCATCTCAAAACCTAGGCCTCTCATGGTGTTAGTAATCTCATCAACTCGAAGTAAGAACTTTGCAATATATTTAGAATCTTCCATTTTCAATTTCTCAAATATTTTTCTATGAGTTTGTAGTTTTGCCAACTTTACCTTGGAATCTCTTTCATAAATATTCTACAACTTGGTCCACATCTCATTAGCTAAAGTACATACCATGACCTTTGCAAAATCTATCTCACATAGCCCACTCAAAATACAATTAATTGTTCTTGCATTTATCTCAACCAATTTCCTAGTAGTCTTATCTTCCTCGGGATCACCTTCAACCCTATACTCTTTTTAAACCATCTGCCATACCTCATATCCTTATGATATCAAGTAGTTCTTCATTCTCATGCTCTAGAAAGCATAATTTTTACCATCAAACAATGGAGCCTTATTTGAAGATAATCCATTATGTGAAGTCATATGTGTTCTTTGTAGAATCTACCCTCAAGTTGTTAGCCTTTCTAAAGGAACCCGCTCTGATACCAATTGAAGAACACAAGCTTATATTGAGAGGGGGGGTGAACAATATAAGACCACTTTTTACTTTCTTTCCAAACCAATATTAATTAATGTCCTTAATTACAATAACCAAATATAGTAGTGTGCATTAATAACTCATATAGCTATAGTAAGCAAGAGCACAAGTCACCACACAATTGAGACACAAAAATTTACGTGGTTCACCCAATATGGGCTACTCCGTGGAGAAAATATTTTACTAAAAATTTCTCAATCAATCTCTTTGGGGATCACTCCCAATTACAATATTTATGTATATTTGTCCAAAGGAGAACTCTTTCCTCTTCTGCTCTAGCTATGTGATCTTCTAGAAGACTATGTCTCTCTGTTGCACTGACTAGTGGACCTCTCTCCACTTGAAGACTCCTCACTCAGATCTATCTTCAACTATGTTGGTTGCTAGATCTCTATCCATTGAGACTCTATCCTCTATACTCTGTCACCTCCAAAGCTCTATCAATAGGCTCACTAAGAACCTGCCCAATAGGCTCACACAGAACCTACTTAACAAGCTCACACAGAACCTATCCAATTCTTAATAACAAGTTCACACAGAACCTGTCCAATGCTAAATAACAAGCTCACATAGAACCTGTCCAATGTTGAATAACAAGCTCACACAGAACCTATCCAAATCTGCTCTAGCAAGCTCACCAAGAACTTGCCCAAATCTACTCTAGCAATCTCACCACTTGCCCAAAATTGTCCATAAATATGTCCCAACACTATCCTCAAATATATCCCAACACTGTTCTCAAATTTGTCCCAAATTTGTCCTCAAATCTATCCCAAAGGCCTTCTCAAAGGGTCAATAAATCATGCTCAAGTAGTACTCAAAATGAACTCAACAATGAATGATAATCTCAACCCAAATCCACTTCATAGAAGCATAAAGAGAATTGTTAGAGACTCAATATGTTCTAATCTCACTCTCAAGCCCAAATCAATCTCAACTCAACTCACTTCAATCCAACCATAGAAGCATAAAGAGAATTGTTAGAGACTCAATATGTTCTAAACTCACTCTCAACTCAAATCAACCTCAACTCAATAGTCACTCAACTCAACTCAAGTCTTATAGAACCATAAAGAGAATTGTTAGAGACTCAATATGTTCTAACCTCAATCTCAACTCAACATAGAATTATGGAATAGTTTATTTTATAGAACTTGAACAATCACTTCACACATCACTTGACTAGGCTCAATCAACTCAACTCAACCAATCATCACAAGGGACAACTCTCTCTCACACAACCCTAGTCCAAGTATGTATCAACCAACTCAAATGTTTCCAAAAATGCTCAACCACAAATCTCACATAACAATGATACTCATGTTCTTTTCTAACTCAAGTTCTTTCACAACCAATGGGCTTCAACAACTCTATGCTTATAAACAAGGTTTTAAAAACAACTCTCAATTTAATAAAACCTTGAATGCATTCACCCTCCAAAACAATTGTAGCACCCTAAAATTGGTGCGATGAAATCTTAATAATTACATTTACTCTAGTAAATAATTTAAATTCAAATTTTAACCTCCCAAACCGCCCGTTAACCGTCGGGTAATCCGTTTCCCCCTTTTTTGCACCATTTTTAGAGGTTGTTTTGACCGTTTGACGATATCGTCGTCGATCAGACGATATCGCCCCAGATCTGACGATTTCGTCTGGGCTAGGACGTCCAGACGATCTTGTCCCAAAACTAATTTTGCACAATTAGCTTCTGTTCCAACGGGTCTCTAATCCGGGCAGAAGCGTGTCTGCATCGTTAGAGACCCTCCCCCATTGGAGATCTCCCAAATAGGGATGATCTCCAACCTCCTAACCTCCCTCCTAAGCCTATTTAATCCTAAGCCCTCCCCTTAGCACCCCCTGGCTGATAATTCTCTGTAAATTGACTTCTCATACGATAAAACATCCTAAGTTTCTATTTTGCATTAGTTCTATACAATTTTGTTGCAGGTACCTTATTGTTTTTCAGCCGGAGCAAGCTTACATCGTCGTCGATGATCCTGTTCAGATCGGAGGCGATCCTGTCGAATCAGAGACGATTTCGTACCAATGCGAGACGATTTCGACTGCAGTCAACATTGAGGCAATCAGTGCCTGAAGTTTGCATTTCTCCATCTTTTCTCTATTGTTTTATTCTGTAATTAGCTTAGTTTATTCAGTATTTTATACTATTCTGCATTTTGGAGTTCACCCATCTAGATCAAATGCATAATTAAATCATAATTATTATCTAATTAGCATAATTCATTCATGTTTCTATTTTTAAGTTTCAGTTTGATATTATTGTTGTCATTTTACATTATTTCCCTCTATTAGAATAGTTGTATTTTCTATATTTTGCACCTATTTCTCTATTTGTAGGTCTCTGACGAATTCGTCTGACGAATTCGTCAGATCTCAGATGATCTTGTCTGATCTCAGACGATCCTGTCAAATTCGAGGTGATCCTGACTGCTTCAAGAATCAGAATCTTCATCAGACATCCGGATCAGGTATTCTTCTTTTAATATTCTGTAATTTCTCTATTTTTTTGTCTTAATTCTATTTTTTGTATTCATTTAATCTGCATCTTCATATAGAATAGCTTAGACGCATTTTGGCCAAACCTAGGATTTGAATGCTTAAGGCTAAAATGAACACATAAAACACATTCCCAACCTAGGCGTGGAAAGCGCCATTAAATGTTTCCTGGTGAACCCACCATCCATCGAAAAATCACCAATATACACCTCCCTTGAGAGGCGGGACCTTCGCAAGGCCTCTCAGTCCGAGGTACCGTGACATCCTTTTCACATCCCCCTTTCGGGCATGGATCCTATAGCTTGAAGGTAAGGGTGTGAAAAATTTGGAGCGATACATTTTGGTGAACCCGACGTGAATGCATTGTAAACCTTTTGAAAACAAAAACAAAAAAAATAAAACAACTAAAACATAGATGCATTTTAGATCATTTAAATTTAATATCATGTTTAGATGGTAGCTCCTAAGAAAATATTAGCAGTTACTATAAATGTAGAAAACCAGTTGGCAGCTATAGAAATCAATTATGTACTTAGTGTGCATGAAACAGATAGAAATCAACTCTTGTGGGACGAACTTGATAGAAGACTTAGTGTCATTTCATCTAGGTCAACAGAACTTAAACAAATCAAGAGGCTAGTCCTAGATAGAATCCTGGATCCTCATCAACTTGTCTTTTATCATGAACTTCAGAGAGCCTGCCATAGATGGTTAGCTTATAGGAGAGCTCTTGTATCTTCAGAATTGTTCACCTTCGAGGAATACCTCGAGAACGCAGCCATTGTACACCGGTTCCTAGGTCTTGTAGAAGACCAAGAGGTTGTTCTTACGAGATAGGGAAATATGGAATAGAGTTCCTCGAGCTGTGTTATATCAAGAGTATTGTCATGAGCTTTACTTCTATCAACCAGACATCCGAGACAGGATAATATCACTATAGCTCTTTTCATTAAATTTTTAAAAGAAAACTTTCAATTTGAAGAAGAACACTTCATGACTCCTGAAGAACTCGAGCCCATTAATGATATTTATAAATTGTTTATAGAAAACTAGATTATTACTTTCAGTCTTATTTCTTGCATTTATTGTGTTATTTGTTGTCTTTACAATATTATTTCAAAAACAAAGAAAAAAAAAACTAAAAAAACATAGCAAAAACTTAAACATTTCATTTTAAATATTGTAGTAGGTATATAATTAATATATACCTCTTAAACTTGTTGCATATATATATATATATATATATATATATATATATATATATATATATTTGCTGAAATCTAAAATTAAGGCACAATGCCTAAACTTAGGAATGGTAAACAAACTGAAGGAGAAGAAGAAGATTGGTTACAAGATAAAACTAGAGACCCAAATGTCCTTCCTGAAGATCCAATTCCGGAAGGAGAAACTCTAGATCAACCAGAACATGACCTAGGTGAAGATAATGAACAAGAAGAAAGTGTTAAAGAGGATGGACCCTCATCCCCTAGAGTAGCTCCGAATGGAACTATTGCTTTTGACAACGTAGATCATTTCTAGAAATTTCTCAATGATAACATTGACGCCCTTAATGTGGCGGTTCGTATTGATAAAGGGCAAATTAGTGACACTCAAGCAGCCATGGAACATATGTATGATGTGCGCACTAATCCCTTGTCTTTCATTGATCAAGAAAGTGATAAGGCTGGGCCATCCAATACAGATATGGTCACTATGATTCAAAACATGTCAAAACAACAGGTTACCCAACCTCCTAAGGAACCTGTTATTCAACCTAAAATCATTCCCACACAAAAGAAAACTTCCTTCACTACTTTATTTCGCCAAACTATTGAGCAATATGCTTCAAGTAAACAAAAACCTAAAACGAAGCCAAACACCAATTTTCAACAATCTGGAATACAACATAATACCACTTCAAAATTCCTTCATAACACCTTTCCTACCAACAATTTACACAATAGTAACATAGCATCTAATCTTCATGTCCCTCCATCATATGCTCACAAAACCCATGTCAATGCCCTACCAAACCAATATGGGGGGCAAACTAGTAATCTGGAAGCCATGGTGAAACAGTTAGCTTCGCGTATGGACCAGATAGATCCTTATCGTCCCTCGTACAATTATCGAGAGATATGTAGTCAACCTTTGGATCCCATAGTTGTAGCTCAACCATACCCTAAGCATTTTCCCATGCCTATCTTGCCTATATATAAAGGAACCGAAGATCCCATAGAGCATCTTCGCATGTTTAGGATAGCATGTCATGATATATCACATGATGACTTGCTATTACTAAAAATGTTCCCGAAAAGTTTAGGTGGAATGGCATTAGAGTGGTACTATCAATTGCCCACTCATTCTTTGAGAAACTTTGAAGAAACAGACGAATCTTTTGTCCATCAATTTAGTGCCTACATCGAGAGGCATGTAACCATTAAAGATCTATACAACTTAAAACAAGACAAGGATGAATGTTTTGCTGATTTCTTAGCTAGATGGAGGCAATTGATAGGAAAACTGCACTTTGTGCTACCTTATAGGGAAATGTTGGACATTTTTATCAATAATTTACAAGAACAAATATCTTATGAGCTATCAATCGCTACTTTAACTACCTTCGATCAAGCTATAGATTTAGCTCGAAGAGTAGAAGATGCCCTCATTAGGAGAGGCCAACTTAGGAAGAAGGATGATGAGAAAACATCCAGAAATCAATATAAAAACAAACAAGTTGTTGGTGACGGAGTCACTGACAATAGAAATGTTGCTAATATCAATGCAACGAAGACAACAGAAAAATTTATATTGAAACCTCCTGATAAGCCTCCTCGAGAATTTACTAGATTGAATCAACCCTTATCAACTATTTTACCTCAATTACTCGAAAGAGGTTTGATCCAATTACCAGCTATCCGGGAACCTGATCCAACTATACCCGGATACTAGAGTGACTTACATTGTGATTTCCATAGAGGACCTGGACACTCTACCAACGCTTGTAAAAGGTTGAAACATAAAATACAAGATTTGATTGATAATAATGAAATGGAGGTGCAAGCCTTCCAACCTAAACAAAATGCTCCTAATAATACTCAAAAGACCATTCCCCAAAATCAAAATCAAAATGCTAATCAAACATTAGACATATTTCAACACCCTTTACCAAGACATGGTAAAGAGGTGGCCAATCAAATCGAACATCATAATGTTCCTCCTCCTACCCGATATGTAGGAACCATTAGCGGACAATTACCTATTCAGGATCCTCAAATATTTGACACAACCTTATCCCTGGTTACGACCAGGCCCTTACATAATTTTCAAACTTCAGATTCTAGTGATATAGAATCAGATACTGAAAGTGAACTAGACATTACTTCAAACCAATCGAATAGTTCTGAAAATGAATCAGATCCTATTCAACCCATCACAGATGCTATGGTTCCAGAAGAACCATTTCCTAGAAGAGTTACTACTCGACCCTCTTCTAATCAATTCCTCTCAAATGAACAAGCCATAAATGCTCGACCGAGACCAGTTCAACGTCCTCAATATAACATTGTAGGTACCATTGGAGTCGTTACCCGACAACAGGCTCAAAATTCTCAACAAGAACCAAATCAGAATGATGGATCAGCTCCATTTGTTTTGAAAAATCCCAATAAAGGGAATCATGCTCCTAATGTTCAACCTAAACCCCCTTACAATATTAATGAGCAATTATCCAATACTACAGCCAGAATTTCCCTTTTGGATTTATTAAGATCTTCTCCTACCCATAGGGATGAGTTGATGCTTACATTAAGCCAAATGATGGTACCTCAAAACATTCAACCTGAAGCCATGGCCAATACTATCATCACTCGAGAGGTTGATTGTATTGACTTTCGGGATAAAGATATCCCACAACACAGTTTACATAAGGATAATCCCTTATATATTACTGCTCTAATTGGAGATGTAGCTATCAAACGAGTCCTGATTGATAATGGCTCATCTCTAAACATTTGCACTTTTGACTTCTACCAACGATTTGGCTTTAGAAGTGATGAAATGAAGAAAACTGATATGATTATCAAAGCTTTCAATGATGAAACACAAGAAACGTGTGGAGTTATTACCATCCCCTTGCAAGTTGGTCCTAGAACCCTAGAAACAACCGTGTTTATTGTACATTGCCCGACATCGTACAATATACTTTTGGGTCACCCTTGGATCAATGCGATGCGAGCGGTCCCATCAACTTTACACCAATGTGTTAAATTTGAATTTAAAAATCAGTTGGTCACTATCCATGGTGACCCTAGACCCTTTGATATGTGTGCTTTGGCAGAACCTGTTGGAGTGCAATTTTGCCCCGCTCTGTCATCCACACATCCTAGTTCTTATTTTTCATCTAAACGTGTGAAACACACACCCATAACTTCACCTATTTCCCCTCCATTAATTTCATCCTCCTATATAGATCAACAATCTTCTAAACAAATCACTCTAGAACCTCAAAAAGATCTTAAATCTACAACCAATCCTTCATGTTCAATCCCTATAAATTCAAAACCTATAGACACATCTATCATACCTTCCACATTATCAACAACTATCATATCTTCCACATCTAAAGATATAGGGAATAATCCTTCTACATCTTATGCTCTTTCTGATGAACTTTTACCAGATTTATCCACAATCTTAATATCAAAAAAAACAAATGCTTTCATGCAAGATTCAATTCTTTTAAATAACTTGCCGCCATCTCCTCGTACTTTGGGCCTCCCACAACCTATGGGAAGTACTTACCAAGTCGGGAGTTGTGCCTTCATTTATAAAGGATATGACTAGGGAAGAATCCCTCGGAATATCAAAACTCATCATGAGGGATACGCTCGGTGTTATTTTACCAATGAATATATTAAAGCTAAACCCATAATGCTTAAAATGGGATATAAAGGGAAAGGCTTGGGACCTTTCCAAAATGGCATGAAAGAACCTTTCGAGGTAGAACCGTGGCCTGCCCATTGTGGTGTGGGCCTATTTCCTAGTAAGGGTCAACCCTTTCCTTTTGAAGATGATGATCACCTCATATGTTATCAAGATTATTTGGATAGGCATGTTGATTTGCCTCTAAAAAATCAGTCGTTTACATGTAACATGCTATCCATAGCTTACCCTGAAATGATTGCTGACCCCGATGAAGAGTTGGAAGGAGATATCTTCCATGATGTCTCTGTTGAAGAGATGTTACACAATGGATTTTATTTTGATGGTTCTATACCAACTATAGCCCAACTTGAGACCACTAATCCTCAAGATGAATTATCCAAATTAACCTTACAAGAATTACAAGAATTGGGCGTTTCACCCGCCCCACCTAATTTTGAAAGAGATCTACACATGGAGGTAGAAAACGTCATTAAAATTAATATTGGAGCTGAGGATAATCCTCACATAATCAATATTGGATCAGAATTAAGTCAAGAAAAACAAGAGCAATATATTGCATTCCTTAAAGAGTATGAAGATGTCTTCGCTTGGACATATGAAGATATGCCAGGTCTAGACCCTTACGTAGTCATGCATCATCTAGTGGTCCATCCGGATGCTAAACCTGTTAAACAAAAACTTAGAAAAATGCATCCCAAAGTGGCTCTGCTAGTCAAAGGGGAGTTAGAAAAACTCCTGAATGTTGTCTTTATACAAGCTATTGATTATGCTTGAATGGATCTCAAATGTAGTTCCGAGTTACCAAAAAGAAGCTACCAAAGTTAGGGTTTGCACAGATTTTAGAGATATTAACGTTGCATGCCCTAAAGATGATTTTCCTCTTCCAAACATGGATCAAATCATTGAATTTACTGTCGGGAGTGGGATGATGTCCTTAATGGATGGATTCTCTGGTTATAATCAGATCAGGATAGCTCCTGAAGATCAGGCTAAAATAGCCTTTATTACCCCCTAGGGTACTTTTTGTTGGAAAGTGATGCCATTTGGCTTAAAGAACGTAGGTGCAACCTATCAACGAGCTATGACTTATATTTTTCATGATATGATGCATGATATCCTACATGATTATGTAGATGATATTATAGCTCGCTCTATTATTGAAGATAATCATTTAGATGATTTGAGAAAAGTTTTTAATCGATTACGAGAATATCTTATTCGATTAAATCCAACAAAATGCATATTCGAAGTTAAGTCCGGTAAACTATTAGGGGTTTTAGTTTCTTTACGTGGTATCGAAATCGACCCTCTCAAGATTGTGGCTATCATTGATATGCCCGCACCTACTAATATATCTGAGTTACGAAGTTTACAAGGTAAGCTTCAAGCCATCCGTCGCTTCATCGATAAGCTGGCGGACAAAACTGGTCCCTTTCTTAAACTTCTTAAGAAGGATGTCCCTTTTAATTGGGATGACGAATGTAGAGAAGCTTTTGAACTTCTCAAACAATACCTCCTTAATCCACCTGTGCTTTCACCGCCTAAACCTGATCGCCCATTTCTCCTATATATTTTAGCTTCAGATTCTGCCTTAGGAGCTATGTTAGCTCAGCTTGATGATGAAAAGAGAGAACGGGCTAATTATTATATTAGCCGAACCTTCATCAGTTATGAAACCCGCTATACAACGTTAGAGAAACTATGTCTAGCAGTCGTGTTTGCTACGCAAAAATTATGACATTATATGCTTAGTCAGAAAACTTATGTCATTGCTAAATATGATCCCTTAAGGTATCTCATGAGTCGACCTTATTTATCGGGTCGCACAACCAAGTGGGTTCTTGCTCTAAGCGAGTTTGATCTCACATTCATAGGACAGAAGTCTGTTAAGGGTCAAATCATAGCAGATCAATTAGCTGCTGCACCCTTAGAGTCTACCCATCCCCTCATCATTGAGTTTCTTGATGAATGCCTTCAATTAGAGGCAGACCATATTGAACAATGGTCCTTATACTTTGATGGAGCCCGATGCATGAGTGGGGCTGGTGCGGGTATTATTTTAATATCCCCACAAAAACATCTTATTCCTCTGTCCTTCAAATTGACATTTGCTTGCACCAACAATACTTGCTGAATATGAAGCTCTAATCCTTGGATTACGAGCTGCCTTGGCGCTAAAAATTAAACATCTGTTAGTTTTTGGTGATTCTCAACTGGTTATAAACCAAATTAATGAAGTTTATCGGACCAGAGATGATAAACTGCGCCCATATAAGGCCTATGTTTTACAATTAATGTCCCTATTTGATCAAGTTACCTTGGAAGCTATTCCTAGAACTTGCAACCGTGCAGCTGATGCTATGGCCGCAGCTGCATCTCTCCTACCCTTGGAGTTAGATGACGAATATGCCACTATCATTATTCGTCGACTCCAGGAACCCACTTCAAATAAGTCATGCTTAGAACCTTTGGATGTGTTTCTAATCAATGAAACTACTCCTGAACCTTGGTATACGGATATATTTGATTTTCTCCAAAATGGGACTTTCCCTGCCAATTCTAATAGAAACCAGCATCGGTTATTACGTAGACGAGCAAGTCGATTTGTAATAATTGGCAATACTTTATATAGGAGATCTTTTGAAGGTATCCTATTAAGATGTTTGAATTTAGAAGAATCCAAATCAGCCTTGAGTGAAGCCCACGATGGATCTTGTGGAGGACACTTCAGTGGTAGTGTCATTGCTAAAAAGCTCCTTAGGATAGGATACTTTTGGCCTACCATGGAGAATGATGCACATGATTATGTGCGCCATTGCGACAAGTGCCAGAAACATGCTGACCTTGTCCATGCGCCTGCACAAGAACTGCAGGCTATTTCATCTCCTTGGCCCTTTTCAAAATGGGGCTTAGATATTATTGGCAAAATCAATCCTGTGTCATCTGATGGACACAAATTCATCATAACCGCCACTGAGTATTTCACGAAGTGGGTTGAAGCTATGCCTTTAGCTTCCTGCACTGGCACACAAGTCTCTAAATTTATTTTTAATCAAATCATTTGTAGGTTCGGAATTCCTGCAAATCTCATCTCCGACAATGGAACTTGTTTCAAAAATAAAGATGTTAAAAAATTATGCCAAAAATATAAGATTCAACATCGTTGGTCCACTCCCTATTATCCTCGGGGTAATGGTCAAGCAGAAGCATCTAACAAAACCTTAATCAAAATTCTCAAAATATTGGTCAATAAAGCGGCCGTGACTGGCACATTCGGTTATATCCGACCTTGTGGGCCTATCGAACTAGTGTTCGAACCCCCACGGGAACTTCACCATTTGTTTTCGTTTATGGTGCTGAAGCCGTTTTTCCATTTGAATTAGAAGTTCCTTCTTTGGCTCTGCTACTTCAAGATACCGAAGTAGGAGATGAATATCAAGCTGACAGACTCAGTCAGTTGGAACTCCTAGATGAAAAATGCATCAATGCTTTGGAGCATCTCCGTGCCTACCAAAACAAGCTTAAAAGATCATATGCTAAAAAAGTTCGTCATCGATCCTTTGAGATCGGTGACCTTGTTTTAAAAGAAAATAAAAAAATACTAATGCAACTAAGGACCTTAAAGGTAAATTTGAGCCCAACTGGCTTGGACCATACATTATTACTACTAAATTTGAATCGGGAGCATACAAATTATCTACCTTAGATGGTAAAGAACTTAAAGAACCCATGAATATTTTGCATCTTAAACGTTACTATGTATAAATTTGGTCATTTCATCCATGTATATATTTGTTCAAAATCACTATCTTGTATTTCTTTCAATTTATAAATTCAAAAACACCAAAAACATTCATAATCATCAAAATCTTCAAAACTATTTGTTGCATTTATTTATGGCACTTGTTAATTTTTTGTTCAAAAATAAAAAATAATGATAAAAATATAAAAACAGCAATATTCTTGACTCTTTCGAAACACCAAACAAAGAAGAAAGAGAGAGTCAACATTCTCAAAACTTCTCAAAAATCATTTATATATATTTTCTTACAATTATTGCAGTTATATGTTTCAAATTATTTTGGATAAATTAGCATTTATTTGGAATCTCTCACTTGCACACTCAAAAAAAAAAAATAAATAATCTTGATTTTATACGGCATGATTACTAATCTCTCTTATATCAAAGTCCACAAAATTCAATTAAATAAAGTTTGAGCATAGAGAATTGATCTTGTTATTTACTTAAACCAAGCACATCTTTTCACAATAAAATGATTATATTTGTAATTTCCATGCTTTGCTACATAGTAGAAGTGGTTTCTTGAGCGAAAAGTTTCCCCTGCTATCCTATCATGCACATGGTCTAGAATCTTTGAGAATTGGCAAAAGGACAAGCTCACCCCTACCCAGAATAAAAATCCCTTGCTCTACAGCTAATCTGAGCAAGTATCCCTAGTATAGAACAAAAGGCAAAGTTCAAGAAAAAGAGAAAAAGAAACAAAATGTTATTTTATATCATTACAGCAATATTTCAAGCATTATCTCAATTATCAAGCAAAAATACAAAAAAAAAAAAAGAAAGCAAAAGAAAGCAAAAGCAAAAGCAATAAAATCCCTTTCCCTACCCTTTGAAAAGAAAAGAAGGGTTGATGAGCTTGAATCCCTGGAATTCTCAATTATTCGAAAAGCATGAGGTAAGCCCCATAACAGGTGGTTTGTGCCCAACCTTGCTTGGCCTTGGGTAACTCCTAGCGTGGCGATATGTCTGTCACATTAGCGACCTTCTTTTGTACAGACCTATGTCTGCTTATGGATTAGCTAGCTCTTGATAATCCGACCTACATAGTAGTCTAGTATGGTTATATGCATCTACATCATGGTTAATGAACACTTATTTGGTTTCTTCAAATCACTTGTATCATAGTATCTTGCTCAAACTGGTAAATGAACATAGCAATTGCACACACATTTTATATTTGAGAGATTTTGTGTATCATTATGATAAATCAAGATTGGAAATGAATTCACATATGCACATGGGATTCCTTATAAATCTAAATTTTGTCTTTAAAATACTTTGAAATATATTTTTGCAAATTGTTTGAAATAATTCATTTTCTTCTTTCAAGTACAGTTGTTTAGACAACTATATGCATAATAGAAAAATCAAAATTCCTTTCAAAACCATCCAATCAAAACATATATACATATATATCTTGTCGACTTTCGCGACGATGGTATAGTTCCAAAACCAAAATTGGAATTTTATGCCTAGCGCAAGTCCTCATCTTCATATTTTCTGTTTATTAAAAATCAACCATGCAATAAAACAATCTATTTTCTTCTTTGATTTTCGCGATGATGGTATAAGTCTATACCTACATATTCTATGCCTAGCGCAAACCATTGTAACAATTTTTATTCCCCATTTATTTAAAAATCATGAAAAACCATATGACTTAAATCATTCTGTTATACAATTATGTTTTTCAACAAAAAAACAAACACATTTTCATTATTTCATGTCATTATGTCAACCTTCAAATTTGCAATGATGGTATAATTCCTAAGGAATTATCCAAAAATTTTATCACACTTAGGAATTTATGCCTAGCAAAAATCATTTTAACATTATTTCATGCATACTATTTTCATGAAAATCTGAAAAACAAACCATCATCATCATCATTTGCACCATTGCACCAAAGTCTTAAGACAGTCTCTTAAGCACTCTTTTACTTTTAACAATATTTCTATACTGGGATTAGCTTGACGACCGAGTGAGCGACGACTCCATGAAATGGTCTATAATAGCGACAATGTCCTTTGAAATTATTGTTAGAAGTCTCTTTTTATTTTTTATCACATTACATCACAAACAACCAATTTGTTACATCAGATTATTTCATTTAAAATATTACAGCATGACATCAAAATTATAAATTTTCAAAACGACATAATTTCATGAATCCTCAATCCAATCATCAAATTAATCAATCAAACATAAAAGCATCATAAACATACACATAACACAAGTCATATGATCAAAAATATCTCATCTATATATATCAACAATATGTACATCATATCAAAAATGGATTGGTATGCCACAATATATATCTTGGCATACTCAATCCCCTCAATCAAATGTCCTCTGTGCAGTGTCTCGAGAACCCCTCGAGCTCTCAGCCTCATCTCCTCCCCCGCCCTGAGGTGGACGAGGTGGCCCCATCGCAGTATGAGTGGTACTACGAGTCCTAGTCATCGATCGAGAAGAAGTCCTCGATGACCCAATCCTGATAGGGTCAACAATGTCGGTTGGTAGCTGTACCCTCTGACCCTCTGGCACCATCTGGAAGTAGATGCCCTGGTAGAACGTGGTCTGAGCAATCGACCGTGCCAGCTCCTATGTGCTCGCTCCTCTGCCCCGTGCCCTGAGGCGTGCAATCTCATCTTTGAGCTATGTAACCTCAGCTCGATGGCGTGCAGCCTCATCCTGCAATGTCTGCACCTATGCCTGGAGATGGATCGTCTCCGCTCGAAGAGTCGTTGTCTCGCTACTCTCCCCAGTGTCGACACCCTTGCCCTTATCGGGCGATGGTGGCCTCTCTCTCTGTGGAGAAGGGGGTCTCTCCTCCCTCCTCTCCCGTTGTCATGGCCTCTCCTGTGCCTGTGGCCTCCTCAGCTCTCTCCCGTCGTGACCTTGGGCCGCCTCCATAGCCGCCTGGCATCGCCTCCCTATCCGATGCACAACTACGTGTATCGGACCCTGAGCCCTCGTCATCCGAGGAGGGTGGATGCCTACGTACCAGGCATCATAGCCATCGGCTACCCTTGCATCATCCCCATCCATTGGCTGAATGGGGGCATCGTTCGAGTCCTGACTCTAGAAGCGCTGCATGTCTGGAGCCCCGCTCACTGTGGTGTTATCCCGGACAGTCCGAGAAAACTTGTAATCCCTGAGAGATGGGATCCCCTGTTGTAGATCGAACTATCACAAAACTCGGTCGTAGCGGTGGAGCTCCACCTCTCCCCTCTCCATCCATAACCAGCAAACTCGCCTAACGTGAGCCAGCTCCTGTCCATCCTCGGCCCACCCTGGGTGCTCTCGCCATGGCCTCCAGGTGATCTGATCTGGGACAAGGTCATCCAACAGTCTCCGGGACATCGATAGATCAATCCACCGTTGTGACCCTCTTCGGAGCCACCAGTAGAAAACTCGGGGCCTCTCCCCATCAATCCCTATCAAAGGAAGCCCTATCGGCCTTCGCACTGCAATGTGCTCCCAGCACCAAACCTGTAGGAGCGATGTCATAACTAGACATCGGCCGCCCTTGTACACGACCCCATGCAGGATCCTGTACAATCGGCATAGAACAAAGCTGCCCCAAGCAAACCTGTAACCATGGTCTCGCATATCGTAGATCACATCTGCTAGCATCCATGGTACCCTGCACCCGCTCTGGTGGCACAGCAGAAGTCCACCAACCACTCCAGCTAAAACCTGTGTGAGTCTAGATGCCCTAGGCATCTGACGCAGTGCCTCGATGTTAACTCTGCCCTTCTCTAGGGCGAAGCTCGGGTCACCACACAACCGCCCCATAGCATGGCCCTGATTGGCCACAGGAGTGATCAACCGTCCTTGTATGGGGATCCTCAGAATCCTCCATACATCCTCTAGTGTGGGAGTCATCTCCCCTATCGATAGCCAAAAATAGGAAGAACCCGGATACCACCTCTCTGCTAGGGCTGTCAGTAGCCCCATGTCTGTAGACACTTGTGGCATCTTTGCCACATGTTGTAAGCCGACCTGTGCCAGCTGATCCCGCTCTGCCTATGTTAGAGTGGCCAAGTCATCTCTCAAACCTCCATATTTCCATTCCCTGCTCTTTAGCAATCCTCTCTGCAACATAAACAACAAAACAACAAACAATCATTAATAAACAATTCAAGTAATTAATAATGCAAGTTAAAATAAGTTCAATTTCATCAAATGATGATATCGTCCAATATTGGACGATATCGTCCCAAATTTGAGCATAATCGTCTCCGATTTCGCAAGCCGAAATCGTCCCTAATTTGATGAAATCGTCCCCCTTTCGTCGATTTCGCCCTTAGACGAAATTGGCGAACTTGAGACGATTTCGTCGAAATCGGGACGATTTCGTCCCGACGACGTCGACGGCCCAAAAATGGCCGCGATGCTCAAAATTCATTTAAAATTTACCTAAAAAGCATGTAAATTCAAATTAAAACATTCTAAACTAAGTTTAGACTCTTACCCGTAGCCTCGCATCGGACCTCTGTCGATCTGTGCGTCGTCTCCACCATTTTTGCTTTCAGAGCTCTAAAACCAGGAAAAATGAACAGTAAAAATGAATTAGGGTTTTACCCTATTTTTCTTAATTTTATTCAAAACATAATTAAAAACATTTTAACAATTTTGCTTTTTCGCGTTTTTACCTCAAACGTTCGATTTGGGTAAAAACACGGAGGGGGCACCATAGTAAGTTGTCGTACGATTCGACCAAGAATCATCGCCTAAAAATGGGAATAATTTTTGCTTTCTCGTAGATCGAGAAGAACTCATCTTTAACGCATTTTCTTCGAAAAATTCGCTAAAGAGGGGGCAAAATGTAGCACCCTAAAATTGGCGCAATAAAATCTTAATAATTACATTTACTCTAGTAAATAATTTAAATTCAAATTTTAACCTCCCAAACCGCCCGTTAACCGTCGGGTAATCCGTTTCCCCCTTTTTCGTGCCATTTTTAGAGGTTGTTTTGACCGTTTGACGATATCGTCGCCGATCAGACGATATCGCCCCGGATCTGACGATTTCGTCTAGGCTAGGACGTCCAGACGATCTTGTCTCAAAACTGATTTTGCACAATTAGCTTCTGTTCCAACGGGTCTCTAATCCGGGCAGAAGCGTGTCTCGCGTCGTTAGAGACCCTCCCCCATTGGAGATCTCCCAAATAGGGATGATCTCCAACCTCCTAACCTCCCTCCTAAGCCTATTTAATCCTAAGCCCTCCCCTTAGCACCCCCTGGCTGAAATTCTCTGTAACCTGACTTCTCATACGATAAAACATCCCAAGTTTCTATTTTGCATTAGTTCTATACCAATTTTGTTGTAGGTACCTTATTGTTTTTCAGTCGGAGCAAGCTTACATCGTCGTCGACGATCCTGTTCGAGATCGGAGGCGATCCTGTCGAATCAGAGACGATTTCGTACCAATGCGAGACAATTTCGACTGCAGTCAACATTGAGGCAATCAGTGCCTAAAGTTTGCATTTCTCCATCTTTTCTCTATTGTTTTATTCTGCAATTAGCTAGTTTATTCAGTATTTTATGCTATTCTGCATTTTGGAGTTCACCCATCTAGATCAAATGCATAATTAAGTCATAATTATTATCTAATTAGCATAATTCATTCATGTTTCTATTTTTAAGTTTCAGTTTGATATTATTGTTGTCATTTTACACTATTTCCCTCTGTTAGGATAGTTGTATTTTCTATGTTTTGCACCTATTTCTCTGTTTGCAGGTCTCTGACGAATTCGTCAGATCTCAGACGATCTTGTCTGATCTCAGATGATCCTGTCGAATTCCAGGCGATCCTGACTGCTTCAAGAATCAGAATCTTCATCAGACATCCGGATCAGGTATTCTTCTTTTAATATTCTGTAATTTCTCTGTTTTTCTGTCTTTAATTCTATTTTCTGTATTCATTTAATCTGCATCTTCATATAGAATAGCTTAGACGCATTTTGGCCAAACCTAGGATTTGAATGCTTAAGGCTAAAACGAACACATAAAACACATTCCCAACCTAGGCGTGGAAACTGCCATTAAATGTTTCCTGGTGAACCCACCATCCATCGAAAAATCACCAATATACACCTCCCTTGAGAGGCGGGACCTTCGCAAGGCCTCTCAGTCCGAGGTACCACGACATCCTTTTCACATCCCCCTTTCGGGCACGGATCCTATAGCCTGAAGGTAAGGGTGTGAAAAATTTGGAGCGATACAACAATCAATAGGATAATGTTCCCATACCTTTTATGAAGTGAAGAAACCCCTTTGGAAATATGCCACACTCAACACACTTTGAAAAATAGCACAAAAATCTTCACTTTTGAACCAAAAATCCATGGTTTTAAATGAAACAAAAATCCAACCTAGGTTTTAAGAAAAAACCCATTTCAAATATGCCATCCATGGTTTTAAATAAAACATTTTATTTTACCTGCCTTTTCACAAAAGCCCTGTATATATCCATGCTCTCTTAAATATGAATGCTTTGGTCATCAAAACTCAATGTTACCTTGTGACATAAATGTGACATCAATGAAAACATAAAACAACTCAAATTGTCAACAACTACAGGTGGTTCTATAGAAACCATGGTGATTGGACGATACTTCCTCCATATATTATAGGGGTTGGAATCGGCATACAAATTCCAATCAATGTCTTACATGAAGCCTAAGCTTAGGCATTACAGGGAATCGATTAGGAGTTCATCCGGTATGCAAATAGAATACTCTAATCCAAACTTATCCATTGTAAATTGGTACTATGGTTGGAAATATGTTCTGCAACACTACTCATAGAGACCTAGGCCATTGCCATGCTAATGGTAGCAATCAAATTAATGTAGAACATAATTGGGGTCTAACAGGTAATAGACATTCCCTGTAAAAGGTTCCTCATCTTACTAGATATCAAGAGAATGGTTTGAGGCTTGGTCAAAACATCCATAGAAAAAATTAGTGTGGTTATATGGTATACGTAAAGGTACCACCATCCCAATGGGAAAAGAGGGGATTCAAGGTCTCCCCATATCTTACACAGACTTAATAATCGGTTTATATATTACATTTTGAATCAGATATTCTACGAGTTCAGGATTGGCTATATGCATTATCACCTGACACATGGATGATCCCTTTCATGAAGTAGGGAATGCAAGTTGAGGTATCTCCTCCATAAAGTTGGGTGACTCTTCCTCTTCCATGGGAACAATAATCTCTACATTTGAGACATGGGGAATGACTTCAGGGTCATCGACCATGGGTGCCTTTAGCTTCTATTTATTCTTAGGATCTGATGATTAAGAAGGCTTATCAAAAGTAGGTATCTGTTTAGGTGCTTATGGTGACATTGACATAGATGGACCAGCTTGTACTAACTTAGCTTTGCACTTCATATGCTTAATAGGCAAAGTTGGTCTTATGTCTAGATGGATAGAGGGTAAGATGAATTCTTCTATATTGTTAACTTGGTTAACATATTTAAAGGGCTCATCATCTGAAGGGATGACACAAACATTTCCTTTGTGAATATACTTAGTGCATTGATGTAAGATTGAAGGAACGCACTTCATATCATGAATCCAAGATCATCCAAGTAGGATGTTATATTGCATGGAGCCTTCTAGCATATGGCATTAAACATATATAGTTTTCAGTCCTACTTAGATAGGTAACACTATGGTACAAACCGTTGATCATAATGCATCGTAAATGCTCACAACATGAAATTTGATGCCACAATGTGTGACTCTGGAATGCTAAGGTGTCCTAAAGCATTCATTGTTATCATGTTAATTGATGACCCAGTGTCACTTAACACTCACTTAAATGGGATACGATTTATACAAATTATAATATGCAATGGAGGATCCTCTATATTATCTGAAACCTTCTTGATTTTATGATCATGAAAAGTGATCACAAGCTCTTTGCATTATTGGATGTGCCCCACAAAATTAGTGAAAGCGTTGGGGTCCTGAGGCTGAAGCTCGATGTATTGCAATATTTCCATGAGCACTTCCCTATGCCTAGGGAATTGAACTATAAGCTCATAGATCAAGAGCTTATCTGAGGTCATTTATAGACTATGATTCAATATATATCTAATATTAATCATCGATTATGTCAATGGGCCTGGTAGTGGATTTTGCACTGGCCTTTATTGCAATGTAGTAGGTATTCTGATGGGATCTACGGGTGGCTTAGGTTGATTATATCACCTATTTTAGGTTAAAATTTTGATCATGCTAAAAAACCCCTGTGGGTGGTTTCATATGAATTTGGTTGACATATCCCATATGATTGCCTTTAACCTCATGGTTGGGCAAGGGCTCCTTGAATATTACTAGTTGTTGATTATTTAGGGCAAGAGGGTTATCAATTTGAAGCTTGTTCTTATCCAACATATTTTGTACCAGGTTCTTAAAACCATAGCACCCTTGGATATCATGTTTTTTTTATCAGTGATAAGAACAATACTGGTCCTCTCTATACCCTCTCAGTTTAGGACGTGTTGGATCTAACAATTTAATTTCAAGCAATATTATTGCTTTTTCCTCGCATAGTCTGTTGAATAAGGATGCCAAGGACTTAGGTAATGGCATGTATGTACAAGGTGGATGATGTTATCTATCCTTACCTTGAATTTTTTGTGTTGATTATTATAATGTGTAGGAGGGGGTTGAACTTGATAGTTAGGCTACTTTTGGGAGTTTTTTGCTTTTGTAACATTCAGTACAACCTGATTGACATGTGCTAGTTTTACCTAATGATTGTTTTATCGAGGGTTCTTGTTCCATTCCTTATTGTAGATTTTAATATCACCCTCCTAGATTTTAATGTCTTCTATCACTTTGACTTGTGCCAAAGCTTCTTCAAAGGTTCAGTACTATTGTAGTTGTAGTAACAATGATATATGTTTAGAGCATATTTTAGTGAACATCCGAGTTAACTTAGAAATAGGAATGGTAAATGGTAATTTTGACATAATTTTGTGTCATCTATTCCCATAATCCATGACTGGCTCATCATTATATTGACATAGATTTGAAAAGTCAGACAAGTTAGGTTTCTTCTTAACTCTTAAGGAGAAGTTTTTGAGGAGAGTATTGTTTGAAGCTAGATATGTTGTGCCTGGGATGTTGATTATACCACTCCAGGGTAGAACCCACGACTGTGATAACAAATGTGCACAATAGTAAGGTATCATTATTATATAGCTAGAAGTACAAGTTTATAAAACTCATAACGTGCTCCTGAGTTTCATAATCCCCCTTGAGTTTATCCAACTTAGGCATCTCAAAATGCTTGGGGTAAGTTGGACTAGGTATTGATGGATGAAGGGGTTGGTTATATAACTTGCTTAATGTGGTTTTTTGGTAAAACACACATTGTTTCTTAAGTGATTTGATTTTCTCCATGAGCACTTTATAGGCCTATGATGAGATGATCTCATCTACCTGAGGAGGCCTCCTAGGAGCAGTAGGTGGATGATTTCAATTTGAACGAGTTGGTGGATTTTGATAACCTCCCATGTCCTCACAGGATGGTTCATGATATGTTTTTTCCTCTTCATCCACTTTCATCTCTTCATAACACTCATATTCTGATGGGTTTGGTGCTAGATGCTATCTTTTTTGGGAATTATTTACTAAGGTGCAAAGAGGGTGGTTATCTATCTGTTTATTAGGCAAATCCTGATGAAACGTAATGCACCTCGCAGTGTGTTGTTGTGTATAGGTGGTAGGGGTAAGTATTTCTTCTTGAGTTATTCTATAAGATTATTCTTCGCATAGCTTCTACTCAAGAATTATTTCTTCATATGATTGATGTTCATACATCCACTGGCGATGTAATATTTTCTTCTCTTCGTGTATGTGATCTAGTAGTTCACGCTCATGATGCAAGTTCTCCAATTGATATTGGAGTAACTTCTCCCTCTGGTGAGTAATAGGCTTAGGTGATCGATCTGAGTGATCTACCATGTAAGGTCATTGACTTCTCAACTTGATGTGAGGAGAATTAACAATTTTGGTTCTAGTAGTAGGGGCAACTACCCTCTTACCTCGTTCAATTGAGTCTGCATACACTTTGTGTTCATCCCTATGGGTATTACCCTTATGTATTGATGGTGTTGGTGCATGGTGTGCTCGCGTAGAACACTCACCACACTCATGTATGGGATAAACTCTATATTCATCACACCCACTCTCATATTGATAATGTGTGGAAGAAGGGGGTCTATGGGTTGGATTCAGACCTTACTTGTCTAAATGGTTTAACTTGTGAGTTTTCTAGAGTTGGTCAAGAGGAGTGTTTCCCCGAATTTGGTTAAGCAAAGGTATGTACTATATACCCTACTCAGAAGTGTTTGTGGATCTATGGGGTACACATATGTGTGGGACCCCTCTTTTAGGCCCCTCATTAGGATGATTTTTTCTAGCAACGACTTGTGTTGCATGAGATCTAGAAGTATCCTCATCATGGTCATGAGGAATTCCCACATGAGTCCTCCTAGTAGGGGTCTCTCTATGAGTGGATGCCCTATGTGTCAAATTATCTCCACGAAGACTACCTGAATGTCATTCAGGTAAAGGTTGGTCCAGTAGGCTATGTATAAGACATTTAGAGCCTCCTCGTGCATTGCTAGTTACGTCAATCTGTAATTGGGTATGACTATGTGTAGTGACTATTTTGGTTATTGAAGAACACAAGCTTATATTGAGAGGAGGGTGAATAGTATAAAACCACTTTTTACTTTTCTTTCGAATCAATATTATGCAATGTATAGATAGCAATATCAATAACAGTAATCAAACCAATGCACAAATCACCACACACAATAGAGATACCAATTTAACGTGGTTCACCCAATATGGGCTACTCCACGAAGAAAATATTTCACTAAAATTTTCTCAATCAATATCTTGGTAATCCTTTCTCTATTACAATGTTTATAGACCTCTATCCAAAGGTAACACCAATCCCCTAATCAAATTTTTGGATATCTATCCACAGGAGAACTCCTTTCTCCTTAGCTCTGGTTGGTGATCTTCTAGAATAATTGTTGCCTCCACTATACTAGCTAATGGATCTCTATCCACTGAAGACTCCTATCCTCACTCAAAATACCTATCCTCAATCCCCTAGCTAATGGATCTCTATCCATTGGATACTGTCATCCTCTATACTCTATCACCTCCAAAGCTTTCTCTTAGCTCTATCTCAAATCTACACTAAACATAGTCCTTCGATCTAGCACAAATCTGCTCAAACTCTGTCTCTGGTCTAGCACAAACCTATCCTCAAATTTGCACCAAACTCTATCCTCAAATATGCACTAAACATAGTCCTTCGATCTAGCACAAATATGTCCTCAATATCTATCCTCAAATATGCACTAAACATAGTCCTTCGATCTAGCACAAATCTCCTCAATCTCTATCCTCAAGCCTTAACACAAAGCTTGACTTAATAACAAATCAACTCTATTGGATCTGCCTAAAACCTTAGCTCAAGGTTTGAATAAATCAATCAATCAACTCTGCTCACAATTCTTCTCAAAGACTTGTCTCAAAATTGTATTGTAAGCTTTCACAAAAGCTCACACTAATCTGTCCACAAGTCCTCTCTAGAACTTGTCTAATCTTCTCAACATGTCTAATCTTCTCAACAAGTCCTCACTAGAACTTGTCCAATATGCTCAATAATATCTATCCTCAATTCTATATTGTAAGCTTCCACAAAATCTCACACCAATCTGTCCACAAGTATTCTCAAATACTTACCTCAAATCTGCTCAACAAGTCCTCACTAGAACTTGTTCAATCTCATAGAAACATAAAGAGAATTTTTAGAGACTCAATATGCTTCACATTCACCACAATGCTCAATCACTTTCAATCTCTATTTTTACCATAGAAACATATAGAGAATTATTAGAGACTCAATATGTTTCACACTCATAAACACTCAATCTCTTTCTCAAATCAATTTAGAATATAGAACAATTTGTTTCACATAACTTGAACTATCACTTCAACACATCCACTTGACTAGGCTCAACCAACTCTACTCAACCAATCACTTCAAAAATAATGCTTATCAAGTAATCCTTACATAAAAATGATACTCATGATCTTTTCAAACCCTAGTTCAAGTTATTTACTCAACCACTCACTTCAAAAACAATGCTTATCAACCAATCATAACAATGATCTTGCAAACCCTAGTTCAAGATATTTCACTTCACATAATAATGATACTCATGATCTTGTAAACCCTAGTTCAATATTTTTCACCACTTCACAAGATGCGATGTAAGACCCATACTTGTCAAGATACGATGTAACCATATCACTTCGCACACAACTTCACGTGCAACGCAGTATTATACCTCTATTGATGAGATAGCAACCTGATGCAGGAGCATCCGACGGCAGCAAGGCAATCTTGCATCAACCAAATTTTTCTAAGTGTTTCATTTTCTTTCTTTTATTTTTGCAAGGCAAAAGTCGGTCGTGATATCATGACATAAAACAAAGCAAAGGGGTCGATGGCGGAATGGTCGCGATATCGTGACGTCGCGATATCGCGACATAAAACAAAGCAGAGGGGTCAATGGTAGAATTGTCGCAATATCACGACGTCGCGATATCGTGACATAAATCAAAGCAAAAGGGTCAATGGCAGAATGGTCACGATATCGCGACATAAAACTGAACAAAGGGCTTGAATGCGAAATGGTCACGATATCGTGACATGTCACGATATCACGACCAGTAGAAAACAAATGAGAAATAAACACATAGACGACCATGCGCACGGAAAAAGAGATAGCAGTTCAGAAGAACAGTCTGACAAAACGGCGGTTGCAGGTCAAGGGCCTATTAAATGCATGTTTTCATGGTGGATTGGGGTAGTTGCCAATTACGGAGGGAAAATTGAAGACTCGACGGGTGAAGCCGATTTTGCAGGTTTTATTTAATGTATTTTTCCAGAAGGGTCATTAATGGCCTAGAGGGTCGAGACCTCGATAAAAACTCAGAGATTGTAATAAATCGGGTTGGTGGACCGATTTTTGTGAAGAATGTTTAAGAGGGTCGGGGCCTCTATAAAAACCTAGTTTCTATAATAGACTGGGTGGTGGATGGGAGATCACACGCGGAAGTGTGAGCGAAAAGCTAAGCCGAGTGCTAGTTGTTGTAAAGCCTATGGGCTATTATTGTAAAGATTTTTCAGATTAATGCATGAAAATTTGGGAATTGCGTGAGTGTGACTGTGTGTATTTCTTGTCTGCCATCAAGTGGTATCAGAGCCAAAATATTTTGAGTGCGCAGCAGATTCATCGAACGTGAGGCAGTTGCGCCAGGATCTATGGTAGGGTTCTGTGAGAGAAGAGTGAGTTAGGGTTCTTGAGTGTGTAACAGATCGTCGAACGTGAGGCAGTTACACCAGGATCTGTGGAAGGGCTTGTGAGAGAGTGAGCAGAATGCCTCCAAGAAGAAACCCCATTGGTGGGAGAGGCATGGCGTCAGTAGAAGATGTTCGAGTTTTGCAGATGCAAATACAAGCCCTGTAAGAAGAGTGGCATAGAAGATCGAAGCCAAGAAGAGATGAAGGCAGTGAAGACAAAGTGGATGAAGAAGAAAACTAGTTTGAAGAAGAAGAAGAGGCTGTAGATCCTGCACAAGCCAGACTGTACAAAGCCATATCCCAGATTGGGAAGAGGTCGAAGATGGAGGTTTCCATGTATTCTGGGAACCTTGATCCGGAGGAATTGATCGACTGGATCAACGATCTGGAAGAGTACTTTGAGTATGAAGAATTTGAAGATCCTAAGAGGGTCAGATTTGCCAATACCAAGCTAAAGGGTCATGCCAGCATATGGTGGAAGGGAGTACAGTTGGAGCGGAACATAAGAGGAAAATAACGGATAACAAAATGGGCATGAATGGTGGAGAAGCAGAAAAGACAGTTTATTTCTACATATTACAAACTGGATCTGCTAAGGAAAATGTAGAGTTTGAGGCAGATGAACAAAACTGTCCAAGAATACACAGAGGAGTTTTATAAGATCTCCATCAGAACTGGCCATTTAGAGGCAAGCAAGGAGAAGGTGGCCCGTTATATCAATGGGTTGAGACCCAGTATCCAGGAAGAGTTGAGCCTAGTTCGGGTGAGCACCATTGAAGATGCTTACCAGTTTGCTCTGAAGGTTGAAGAGAAACTGAACATAAGGTTTGAGAGCAAGCAAAGAGGAAGAGGGCATGGAGGAAAGGCTGGTGGAAGAAAAGATGAAGGAAAGGAGGAGAAGAAAGAAGAAGCTAGCAGCAGCCAAGAGCAGAAGGTAGGTGATGATTATAAACCCTAAGTTTAGAACAATGGCTACCCAAGAGGAAGAGGTAGATCTGGACGTGGGTATGGAAGAGGAGTGTTTCATGGAACTTGTTTCCACTGTGGAGAAGAGGGGCATCAGGCATATGAATGTCCCCAGCACTGCGATAGGACGAACAAGAGACCTGAGGGTCCTGCCAGAGCTGTTGTAGCAGATAAAGATGTTGAATCAGAACATTCTAAGGAGGCAGAGAGAGGAGAAGTCATGGTCGCAAGGAGAGCCATGCTGATTGAGGAAGACAAACCAGAGCAGAGGAGAAGCCTGTTTCACACGAGGTGCAAAAGTGCAGGTAAAGTCTGTAATGTTATTATAGACAATGGAAGTACTGATAACTTAGTCTCCAAAGAGATGGTTGCTAAGTTACAACTGGAAAGGAGGAGACACCCGCATCCATACCGGATTGCATGGTTGTAGAAGGACCACAGAGCATGGGTTTGTGAACAGTGCTTAGTCACGTTCAATATTGGGAAGTACCAAGACGAGGTCCTGTGTGATGTTTTCCCCATGGATGCTTGCCATTTGCTGTTAGGAAGGCCATGGCAGTTTGATCGAAGTGCAGTGCATGATGGTCGTGCAAATACGTACTCATTGATGAAATATGGAGTGCGCCACAAGTTAAAGCCATTACAAGCAGTGGACGAGAAGGTGTGCAGCAGTGCCAAAATTTGTCTAGTAGAAGGTAGAAAAAGTTTTTGCTAGGAGACGGGATTTAAGCAGGCTGTAGAGGCAGATGAGTGTTTGGAGGTGTTGCAGAAGGCGGTGACCAAACAACACAGAAGTGAAGGTCACTTCTCTATCAACCCCGAGTGTTTGATGTAGGAGCATCCGACGGCAACAAGGCAATCTTGCATCAACCAAATTTTTCTAAGTGTTTCATTTTCTTTCTTTTATTTTTGCAAGGTAGAAGTTGGTCGTGATATCATGACGTCGCGATATCACGACATAAAACAAAGCAAAGGGGTCAATGGCAGAATGGTCATGATATCACAACGTCACGATATCGTGACGTTGCGATATCGTGACATAAAACAAAGCAGAGGGGTCAATGGCAAAATGGTCGCGACATCGCGACATTGCGATATCGTGACATAAATCAAAGCAGAAGGGTCGATGGCAAAATGGTCACAATATCGCGACGTCGTGATATCGCGACATAAAACTGAACAAAGGGCTCGAAGGCGAAATGGTCACGATATCGCGACATGTTGCGATATCATGACATGTAGAAAACAAATGAGAAATAAACATGCGGACGGCCATGCGCACGAAAAAAGAGATAGCAGTTCAAAAGAACAGTCTGACAAAACGGCGGTTGCAGGTCAAGGGCCTATTAAATGCATGTTTTCATGGCGGATCAAGGTAGTTGCCAATTATGGAGGGAAAATTGAAGACTCAGCGGGTGAAGCCAATTTTGCAGGTTTTATTTAATGTATTTTTCCATAAGGGTCATTAATGACCTAGAGGGCCGAGACCTCGATAAAAACTCAGAGATTGTAATAAATTGGGTTGGTGGACCAATTTTCATGAAGAATGTTTAAGAGGGTTGGGGCCTCTATAAAAACCTAGTTTCTGTAATAGACTGGGGTGGTGGATGGGAGATCGCACGTGGAAGTGTGAGTGGAAAGCTAAACCGAGCGCTAGCTGTTGTAAAGCCTGCGAGCTGTTATTGTAAAGATTTTTCAGATTAATGCATGAAAATTTGGGAATTGCATGAGTGTGACTGTGTGTATTTCTTGTCTGCCATCACAACCACCTGTTGCTTCTTGTTGTGCCAAGAGATAGGACCAGATCCAAGATGAAACAAATATCCTGAAGTTGATTTACGATCATCAAATGATCCGACATAGTCGGAGTCCGTGTATCCTTGTAAGAATAATTTGTTGTTCTTCTTATATTCTAGGCCATATTCCATTGTGCCACGGACATAGTGAAGAACTCGCTTTGCTTCTTTCCAGTGTGTAGTCTTAGGTTCTTGCATGAACCTCGAAAGATAATTGACAACAAATACGATATATGGCCTAGTGTTGGTTAGATATATGAGACTCCCAATCAACTGACGATAGAGAGTAGCATCTACCTGAGGTGATTTGTCATATCACGATAATTGAAGACCTGTTTCCATTGGTGTTGCCATCGACTTGCAGTCAATCATGCGATATTTTTCTAGTAGTGTCTTGGCATATTTTTTTTGGGACACTTTGATGTAGTGCTCCCTCTGGTTCACTTCCAGGCCAAGACAGTAATGGAGAAGTCCGAGATCTATCATTTCAAAAGATTCACTCAAATCCTGTTTGATAGAAGAGATCATTGTTTTTGAACTCCCTGTTATGAGCAGATCATCAACATAGAGTACAAGCAACACTATTTTAGAGCCTTGCTTCTTGAAATAGAGGTTTGCATCCGATGGACATCTCTTAAATCCATGCTGTAGTAGGTGATTATCCATTTTTATGTACCAAGCCCGAGGGGCCTGTTTCAAACCATATAAGGATTTGACCAATTTGCAAACTTTCTGTTGTTGGCCTTCCACTTCAAATCCTTTCGGTTGAGTCATGTAGACTTCCTCTTGGAGATCACCATTTAGAAAGGCACTCTTGACATCCATTTGGTGCACTTTCCACCCATATTGTGTTGCCATAGCACAAAGAACTCGAATGGTTGTCATCCGAGCAGTAGGTGCAAAAGTTTCCTCGTAGTCAATGCCTTCTCTTTGAGCATAGCCCTTTGCAACAAGTCGGGCCTTATGCTTATCTATTGTCCCATCTGCCTTATACTTGACTTTATACACCCATTTGCAGCCTATGGGCTTCTTTTCGTATGGCAGATCGACAAGCTTCCAAGTTTTGTTTTTCATCAGAGACTTATACTCAGCATCCATAGCGGCCTTCCACTGAGGCTCACCAAGAGCATCTCGTACTGATGCAGGTTCAAGTTCATCTATTGAGGACATAAACACCCTGTCATCATCAATATCCATATCTTTTGTATCTCTCTCTGGATCTACAAAAAGTTCCTCAAAATACTGACACAGATCATCAACCCCAGTAATCTCTGTTGCAGCTTTCTCCTATCGAGCCATGCTGCAAGTACGAGGCCTATCCAATGTCAAATATGGTGGAGTGGATAGCTTAGAGTCTCTAATCGTACTTGTATACCACTTTGGATTCTTCTTCTGTGGAGATGAAGAAGATGAAGAAGGACCTCCAACCTTGGATGAAGGAGACTTCTCAACCTTAGTTTCCACAAGGTCTAGGTATACATCTGATGTGTTTTCTGATGTGAAAGCCTCATCAAAAACTACATCTCTATTGATGTGTATCTTCTTGGTTAAGGGATCAATCAATCGATAACCCTTGGAGTGCTCATCATACCCAAGAAGAATGCACTTCAGTGTCTTCTCATCTAGCTTCTTCCTCTTTTCTTTCGGTATGTGCATGAATGCTTTACAACCAAAAATGCGTAGATGAGAGATGGAGGGTTTTCTACCACTCCATGCTTCCTGTGGAGTCATTCCTTGTAGGGCCTTAGTGGGTGCCCTATTCAATAGATATACTATTGTGGTGACTACTTCTGCCCAATATTGTTGCCCAATTCTAGCTCCTGTGAGCATGCAATGAACCATTTCCATGATGGAACGGTTCCTCCTTTCAGCAACACCATTTTTCTGAGGAGTATAAGCAATAGTCAACTATCGTGTGATCCCATTTTTAGTCAAGAACTCAAAAAATTCTTTAGAGGTGAACTCCCCCCCTCGATCTGAGTGGAGGGTCTTGATAGAAGTCCCTGACTCCTTTTCAACAGATTTCTTGAATTGCTAAAAAAAACCAAATGCTTCAGATTTTAGTTGAAGAAAGAATACCCACATCTTTCATGAGTAATCATCCATGAATAACTAAAAATACCTCTTACCCCCACAACTTTTGGGACTTAAAGGACCGCACAGATCGATGTGAACCAACTCCAGAGGTTTCTTTGCTCGTGTAGAGCTCCTTTCAAAAGGCACTCTATGTTGCTTTCCTGCCAAGCGATCAGAGCAAACTGGCAATGTGGTAGAAAGGGAAGGAAGACCCTTTACCATTTCATACTTACTTAACTCAAGTAAGTAACCAGAACTCATATGTCCATATCTCTTGTGCCATAGGGAAGTTGCCTCCTTTGTAGAGACAATCATGGCTACATCTGGAGAAGAGATAGTATCTAGGGCAAATAAGCCATGCTTATATGAAGCGGTTGCAATGTTCTTACCCCTCCTGGTGATAGAACAACACTTCTTGCCCCCCTCAACACTAAAGTTTACAACCATATTTTTGTCCAGAATTTGTGTGACTGACAACAAGTTGTTCGCCAATCCTGGAACATAGAGAACCTTCTCAATCTGGCACTTGCCATCAAGAAGAGTAACAGAGACTGTTCCTTCTCCCTGAACCTTGTAGGTTTTATCATCGGCAATAGTGACAGGTTTGCCCTCTTTGGCCTCAAAAGACTCAAACCATGATTTCTCACCAGTCATGTGCTTACTGGCTCCAGAATCGACATACCAAATAGGATCCGTCTGCTTGGATACTGTGGTAGTCATGAGCACTTTGTGTGCTCTCTCAGAATCCATGTCAGATTCTTCAACAACAACATTCACTTGTTGTTGTTTGTTCTTTTGTGGTTTGTTCTGGCCTTTCTATTTTGATTGTTTATTCTTATGCCAACATCTGTTTGTATCATGACCTTCTTTGTCATAGATCTTGCAATATCTCTTTTTCTGTTGAGGTTGAGTTTGTTTCCCTTTTGAATCCTTTTGAGAACTACCTCCCTTCTAAAAATTACCCTTCTTCTTGTTTTGCCCCTTCTTGTTGGTGTATAGGGCAGTGTTAGAAGAATCATCTCGTTGTAGTTGGCGTGCCTCCTCTTCTTGAAGCATATTTACCAACTCAACATAGGTAACTTGTCTCTGTGATACATGAATGGAGGTAATCAACACTCTAAAAGAATCCGGAAGAGCTCTCATTACCACTGAGGTAAGGAGCTTATCATCAACTGGTGCTTGCTAAGGAATTCAATTTTCCTTTCAACTCGGACACTCTGCAAAGAAAGTTTTCAACCGTCTCTCCTTGTTTCATGCTTAGACTATGTAATTGAGACTGAAGGAATAGAATGGTGGAGTCATTCTTCCCTTCATATATAGTTTTAAGGGCATCCCATGCCGCTTTACTATTTGGACAGTCAACAATATGAGGTTGAACTTCATTAGAAACAACAAGCAAAATGAGCACCTTTGCTTTGCTATCTTTCTTGTCAAAGTCTTTTTGATCAACAGTTAGAGTTGTTGCTCCAGCTGTAGATGAAGGTCTTACTGTTGTTCCAGAAACAATTTCCCAAAGATCATCCATCTCTAGGATTGCCTTCATTTTGTTTTTCCATGGTGTATAATTTGGACCTTTCAATAACTGATGAGCATCAGTCATTAGTTTTGCAGACATTGTGAAGGTTCCTTATAACACCAAATGGTCGCCCCTTCGATATACCTTAATGCCAGGCCATTATACCATACAAAATACCCGCCCTTACGTGAGGGAGACTATAGGTATTTTGAAAAACCAAAAAAATTACCCGCCCTTACGTGAGGGAGACTATAGGTAATTTTAATGATTATACGATACGTGGTACTTAGGCGGTACTGAAAGGGAATCACCTCGTTGATGGCACCGACCTTAGAAAGCCTTCAATCCGCATGCGTGGGGCGTAACTTCCCCTAAACACTTTGGATATCCAAACTTTCATCTGGATTTAAGCCTAAACACGAGAGTGATTGGGGTAGTGGATGGAGTGAAACAATAGCAAAAGAAACTGGCACTTTCTGTATCTCTCTGCTGAATGTGAATTTGCAAAAAAAAATGGGTTTATTTTTGAATTTTTTTTTTTTTATGCTTTATGCTTTAGAAGTAAATGCTGAAAAATGAAAGCATCCATACAACATTAAAGCATAAAAAATGACCCTAGGTGTCGGTTACCACCGAGAATGCACCTATTACAAGTTTTGCCAAGTTTCTTGTAGAAATGCTTGAAAACAAATTGCTCACTATTTTCCCTTCAATATTTTGAGAAAAAATCACTCCCAATCCCCCCTTGATTTGTCAAAAAAAAAACACTCCCCCCTTTAAAATTTTCTTTTATAAAGAATTTTTCAAATATTCTTTTATAATGAATAGTTAAAAAAAATAACTTTTAATTTTCATAGTAAAAAAAAGATTACTCAAAAAAATAACCTTTAAAAAACTATTTAAAGAAAATTAAAGTTGCATTTAATTTAACTAAAAATTAAAGAATTAAGAAAAAAAACTTTAAAAAATTAAAAAAATTTATACCTTTGTGCAGGGGGGGTCGACGGGACTCGAACCCGCGACCTGAGGGCTCCCGGAGCCCTTACCACTCGGCTCACAACCGGTGAGCCAGTGGGCTGATCCGGGAGTAATCCTCGATGCCCTCCGCCTTAAACTACGTTCGAAGGCGTAAAGCCTTCCGCGGTGGCGCTCCCTCCTCCACCACCGCTCGGGCGGAGCGTAGGTGGCGCTGCTCGGGCGGATCCACCGGCAGCTTGGGGGTGGCGCAGAGGAGGCGTTGTGGTGGCGCGTGGGTGGCTGAGAGGTGGCGGGCTCACAGTGAGCCAAAAAACCCAGCTAAATCACTCAACTCAAAGCTCTCTGAGCTCATTTCTCCTATGCAATAGCATTTAGACCAATCAAAATCTTTAAAAAATGTAGAACAGGGGAGAACAAACTAGCTCGATGTCTGCCTTTGACGCTCGGTGTGTGAAGAAAATCGGTATTGGAGGGTTTTGGAGGACTTGGATCAAATTTTGATCCAGCCAATGTTCTCCGATTGGCCTCTACCTTCCAAAAAACACTCCTCCTTCGAAGGCACTGTGACCACAGTTAACGAAAAATAGGAGGTGCAATACCGGTTTGACGTCGTTCATAGGTGATAGAGAAGAAAATGACGTGTTGTGTTGGTTTGATTTCATTTTTTTGGAGGCTTCGATGTCTTTTATCCCACACGGATGGGAAGGGCAATCTTAGAAGGGTTTATTAGACCCTTTACTCCACAATGGAGTATCTCTTCTCGGGGAGAGGCTCTCACCCGAGAGGGTCATGGGGTAGCCACGGTGTTGGCTCCCATGACATGTAGGCCCTTTCGATTGTCGATCGTGCGGTCGATCTTTGCCCTTTCGATCTCCTCTTTCGACCTTCGATCCTCTTTCGACTTCGGTCGAACGCTTCACCTCTTCGACCGAATGGTCGAAAAAAAAATTCAATGAAAAAAAATGAGAAATTAAAAAAAAAATTCTCAACCTCCCTAGCCTATCAAATTCTGAGAAAAAAAAATTCTCAAACTCCCAAGTTGTGCCTCCAGAGCGGCGATTCTCAACGCTACTACGAGATCATTTAAAAAAATGAGAGTGGCGGAGAGAGTGGCGTTTGCTCTGATACCATGTGAGAAGCGGAACACATTTGATTAATTTGACGAAGTATAAATACAAACAATAGGGCCGGGATTAGCCTGGAGGTTGTGGAACCACCCGAGACAAATATAGGCGGAGTTGTAACAAATAACAACTAGCCTAATATTAATCAATCTAACAATATAAGATTGTTACGATTGAATTAATTAACAAATGAAATATTGAAATATATTCTAACAACCTTTAGCTTATTTCAACATCGACGATTATTCGAATTTAGTTTTAATTCGAATATTAAAGTTAATTTTAAATATTAAATAAATATTTAAATTAACCTTAGCACATATCATTATTTAAATTAAAATTTTAATCAAAGATTAAAATATTTTAGTTTAAATTAAAATCTCTTTGTGGGTTTTTTCCAACTTGTTCCTTGATCTTTTTAAACTTGATTTTTGATCTGAATTAATAATAATAAAATATTATTATTTAATTTTGAACTTGCTTCTCCCTCTTTTGATCTTCATTCTTTGAACCCTCCTGGGTATATAATATTTAAAAATAAATATTATAACATATTGCTCTTCAAGACCTTCTTACTTTTGGAGGAAACACTTAATGTTCTCAAAGATGATGAACATAGAACAACAATGCTTTTGACATCAATGACAATAAACACTCCTCAAAATGTCCAACAATTATGATTATCTCGTATGTAATTAAGAAATAAACAATGTATACAAGTGATTATCTCTTTTAAATATTAATTGTGTTTCCTAGAAAATTGGCTTGTGTGTTTTGATGCGTTGAATATCTTACCACTTTCTTATACGAGTTTGAAAAATCATTGATGTAATTCTTAAATTTTTAAGGGATTTCATCCATATGCTCTCACACGCTAATTTGGTGATGAATTTTGAATTGTAAAACCCACCAAGATATGGATATGAAGCCCATATCCGATGAGGGAGCACAAGTCCTACCAGTCCTCACCTAGTTTACTATAATTAGTGATACACCTTTTGAAGAAGAGTGTGTGCAATTTTTTACGGCTATGACGGTTCTTGGAGCTAGCCTTAGCCATGGTTGGGTTCGAAAATTACAATATGTAAGCCAAACAGGTGGTGATGAAGGCCACCGTTGGTCTTGATAAATAGTTGGATGTCACTTCCAACTTAGCTGATGTTACATTTACAGCATAAAGTGTGTGTGGTTTATTTTAATTCATGCAAAAGCAAATATGCAAGATAAAACACTCCATGATATTCACTACATGCATGAAAAAGATGTTTCAAATTTAGAAATATGCAAGTAAAAATATTTTATATTTTAGAAACTCATAATGCAGGTCTAAATGAGAACAACCTTTAAGCAGTCTACAAGCAGGAAAATCCTAACACACAATCTATCAGGGGCCATCTCTGTGAAAATTGGTCAACAACAGTGGTCATCAAACACAAATTTGGTCAAATATCTAGCCACTATATTCTAGGGTGGCAAGCAGCATAGGTTGTTGTTCCCAACAATGGTGGCCAACAAATAAATAGAGATCTAAAATTTTACCTTTTAAATTTCTCTATGTTGTTTAATTAAAACTACTATTCTATCAATTTTTAGAAAAACATAGTAGAAATAAGTTCAGGGCCACTTACAGATGTAGCCATCGTTCGAAGAAGATGTTGCAATTTAGGTTTTCTATGTTCTATTTCAATGTGGTCAATGATCTGAATGACGGTGATGCTGACCATCAGAGCTGATGGCGGTGGCCACTATCAGCAGTGCCTACTCAAAACAGTGGTACCTACAAAAGCAAAACAACAAGAAAATTCAAGTTAGTGGTAATTTAGGAATGGTCCCACATGTGATCACCATTTAAAAGCAGTAAAAACCATGCATATACTATGTAACATGTAATCAACTGATGAAAAAGACTAAGTAATCATATTGACACAAAGATAAATAAAGTAGGATGTTCTTCTCATTAATAATTTGGAAAATGGTTACAAAATATCCCTCTTAGGGATTTACCAATGATACATGATTACAATAGATAACCCCACAAGAGGAAAATATGCAATCCATAGAGTTATTTCTCTTTTAATACTGATAATGGAGGGTTTAATTCACAACCTCTGCTTTATGATGCCAAAAAATGCGATTTTGATGATGTCTAGCTCCTATTTAGGCCTATAACCTGCACACAAGAAAACTGAAAAAGCATCAATAGCATATGAAAGCCTCTCAATATGAGACCTATTTCTTGATAATGCAAACTATAAAGCAAATGCGTAAAGCAATAAGGAAATGCATGAAAATAGTGAAAGAATGCGTAAAATACTGAAAAAGATATTGCTAATCTATGTTAAGAATAAAATTGAAAGCAACTAAGACTAATAAAATCGGAAAAGATAGATAAATTAAATGTCATCGTAAGACCATCCTCAATCAGAATGACATGATCTGTTAGCTATATTTAGCATAGGTAGTGGTGCCTCTGGGCTACTTTTAAAAACAATGGTCACCAAACAGAGACTATGTCCTCTAAGATCGATGTAGGGCGACGATTAATTTGAATGCCAAATTGATGTTCAAGGATCATTGTGTCTGTAAATACATATTGATTATGAAATTGGCTCAGTTTGATGATGTATTTATGATGAATAGAAATGTAATTGGTCCTTAAAGCTCTCCAAATCTCCATTGGTGAATTTTCAAACATCATGATGTGATTTGGGTAGCACTTTGTTGCATCTCAAAATATATCAATTCTCTCCTTAGGTTGACAGCACTTCGTTATGATAATGGAACATATTTTGAGTGAAGGAAATTTCTATCATTTATAGACCTCCCAAATTGGCATCCTAGGTTGCTCAAGAAGCTAAGACCAAGATTCAGTTGGGTTATAGTAGGTGAGGTGATTCTTTTGGAAGCTTCTGGTGAGTAATCGCTCAAGAACCATTGCCTTGTAATGAATTTTACTCAGCTTGGGTAGCCCAATTTTTTTATAGATGCGACCATATTTGATAGGCATGACTCACTTTGTAGCCATAATCGACAGGCATGACCCACTCTGTGGCTATCATCGATGCTAGTGGTCATAACACAGCCACGAGGGAAGACAACGACCTAGGTTGAATATGATTGTTTTACTCTATTTGAGTGGTTAGAATCACTATTAGGTCTTGGAAAGGTCCAAGATGAGTCATATGGCCTTAAAGGTGTCCACATGAGTAGCATCCTCAGCAGACATGTTTTAGGTGTCTACAGAATGAATTTCAAAGGTGACAAAGAAGGAACAAGAAGTTGAAAATAGAAAAATTGAGCTTCTCAACAATATGTTAAATAATGTTTCAAAGATATATAAGATGGTTGATATTGTATTTGAAATTCTTTATGTCTAGTTTCCATATTATTCTCCCCATCTAATTGATGGTGTTCAAATACCTTATTCACCATCAGGATCAAAGAGGGTAGTATAAGAGGCATCCCCTCACCATTCAAACTCATGCAAAAGAAGTGATCTAGACTAAAAACTGGAAAAAATTCAAAGAAAAGTGAGAAGAATATTAAGAAGTATTTCAAGAAGCTAGCTTATAAATTTTACAAGGAAGGACACAAAGTAGAATTTTACTATGTTTACATCAATAATATTGAAGAAATAGCCAAAAAAGAGATGTTAGTGTTGCTCTCTTGTATGCTCAAGATGAGGATAATCATGATGGTGAAATCTCACAAGCACATATAGGTATTCATTCAACATATTGGAAATCCACTTCTTCTAACAAGAATATTATAGATTTAGAAGCAACTTAATACATAACCAATAATTGACACCTTTTACATGAATACAACAAATAATATTTTATAATGCATGTTGTCATTGGGGATGATTACTCCTTATAGATAGTTGCATGTGGTGAGGATAAAATTTTATTTTTCTTTATTTAATTAAGTTCTTCATGTTATAAGTGTAGGTATCAATTGTTTATCTATATATCATATCACTCACATAAACAAGAAGGTGAAATTTTAGCCAGATCAGTGGGTGATAAAGGATATTGAAGATGGATTCAAGACAATTGTCTCATGATATTACGATGAGTTCAACTAAATGTATAAACTAGGGAAGAAACCAACTCCTCCTACTTTCTCCTCTCAAAAGAGATATTCTCTAGTTATGGTAGCATAGGCAAATAATGAGATTCAATAACGATATCATAGACTTGGGCATCTTGGCTATGGGTCATTAAGATATATGAATTGGCATTAGTTGGCTATTAGACATCCTCCTATTTCTCCCAAAGTGGTGTCTATGAGAGCTATATTTTGGGGAAGCACCTAGGGATTTCTATATAAAAGGAATATCTATACATGAAGAAGCTTATTCATAGTGATATTTATGGATCCATGAGTATTCCATGTCTTTCCAAGAATAGGTACTTTTTTCTTTTCATTAATGATTTATCCTAGTATGTATGGTTGTATACTAGCCATACCAAAGAAAAGGTTTTTATAAAGTATAAGGAGTTCAAAGCACTAGTGGAGAAATAGTTAGAATAAAGGATCAAGTGCCTTAAAAGATATGGAAGAGATGAGTATGTGAGCAATGCTTTTTTAGATTTATTAGATTTTCATAGTATTATATTTATAAGGATTGTCCATTATACTCTAGAGTATATTGGGGCATTTGAAATGAATAAGAGGGTAATTATTGATATGGATTGGTGTATGTTGCATGTTAAGGGTTTGGAGCCCAAATTTTGGAATGAAGTAGTCATTTATGCAACATATATTATCAATCTAGTTCTAACATGAGTTATTTAGGGAGTTAGTCCCCTTGAGATATTGATAGGGGATAAGCCTAATGTGTCTCACTTATACCTTTGGATCCATAGAATGGGACTATATACACAAAGACACTCAGAAGAAAGGGTATACAATATATTAGATATATTTTTATGGGGTATTAAGATAACTCCAAGGCCTATTGTCTCTATGGTCTCAAGATATGGGAGGTTATTATTTGATAAGATGTGATATTTGATGAGACTTTTCTAGTAAACCTTTAGGTCCTCTTTTTGATATGTTAAGAGAAGGTCATTGTTAGAAATGTTGAATTGTCATTGATTTCAAAGGTAAAATTGGAAGGATGATTTAATTATAAGTATGCTTATGAGTTTGAGCAATATCATAAGTTTGGGAAATATCAAATATTTGATATATTTAAATATAGTTTGAATAAAAATTTTAATTATTCAAATATTATATTATAGAAGTATTTTTAAAATATAAAGTTGAGCGGGCCGACCTCAGCATAATTATGTTGGTTGCATATAAATACAAGGGTTGGAGTTCATTTCAAATTAAGATTTTTATTAAATATCCTTGATTTCGATGAGTGAATAAGCAGCAACATGATAGAATAATGCATGGAACAATTTGATTATTTTTGGAGGTGTTGGCAAACGTTTGAGGGTGGACGAAAGTTTGGATGTGTTGGCAAATATTCGAGGGTAGATGTGCATATAATGGTGAATAACTCATGAAGGACTGCCTTGACAAAAGATATATAGGAATCACCCTTGAACGTTCGTGTTGACAAAAGAGAACCCAAGCAATAAATTGTGATAATGCTCTCCATCAATTCGCTTCCCTAGCATATTCAATGAGGATTTCTTTAAAGCTTAGCATTTTGTCATATTCGTTGGGTTTTCATATTCAAAGCCTTTTGAGATCTTGGTTGAAGGTATACCAGGCATGAAGATATTCATACAGGAGTGCACTTAGTAATTCTTGTTGCAACTTTCAAGGATCTGATCCTCTTGTAGAAGAGGTACTTTGTGACTTTACAACAATCAAACTCGGAGGAAGGAGTTGGTTTTTTTAAGGTATTCTTCTTGTATTTGTTCTAGAGAGGAGGTAATATTCTAAAGTAGAAGTAGTGGACTTTGGTAATGGGGACAAGCTATCCAATTATTGTTCACCTTTGGTGATGATTAGCAACGCTCAAGGAAATCAGAGCACTCAAGGCAATTTCCAGCGATACACAGGTTCATTGAAGCGTAGAAGATAGTGATAGTGCATGTAAAGACATCTTGAAGCTATTGCATATAGAAGAAACACTGAAGGAGCACCATCGATAAATGAAGGCTTAAGATGTAACGTTCGAGGAAAATAGAATACACAAAAGTTAAAAAGGAATGACCAGGCAGTTAGTGATGAAATCTTATACATGGAGAGTTTGATCTACATACACAGGTGTTTGTAGTAAAGGAAGATACAAATACATTATTTTTATCTTTAGTCTCAATCACTGGGTTAACCCAGTCGATTTCAAGCTAGTTTTAGGGTGCTACGGTGTTGAAGGTAAGAGGTTCAAGTCCCTTCGACGACCTGCTAAATTTTTGCTCAGTAATTTTGTACTACCTTTAATGATTAAAGTGTTGGAGAGAATGCGTGCAATGATAAGAGGTATGTGAGTCAACTTTAGTGAAGGTAAAGTTCTTTAATTAAAATTGATTAAAGAATTAAGGGAGATATAAGGTGTAATTTTTATAAAGTTTTATTTTGTAAATATTTTAAAAAGGAGTAATAAGGGATATTAAAGTGTTTGATTTGAAATTTAGATAAATAAGCAAAAAGGGAAAATTATATATCAGATTTGTGAGTAGAACTTGATGCCATTAATGATAAGATTTGAACAGTGTTTGTGATCAGTTTTAGGAGCAGAGTGTTTGTGATCATTTTTGGGAGAATATTTGAGCAGTGTTTGTGATCATATTTGGGAGTAGACCTAAGCAAGATTCAATATTAGAATTTTAAGAGCTTTAGAAGTGATTCATAATGTGTAAGTATAAAAGAGTGAAAGTAAGGTATAAACATCTCCAATTCAACATGCACGTAAGTTATCTAGTGCTAGACTTGGGCTATCCTTAAAATGTAATAAATGTGAGACATGTGGAAGCGATAGACTTAATAACTGTGAAGGATATCTTGGTCAGTTGAAGCTTCCAAAACTAGTATATCATTATCTATATGTTCAGGAGGTTAAACGAATTTTGGGTAGAATGTGTCTGAATTGCTTTTAGTTGAAGAAATCAAACTCAAGAAAAGGTGAAGAATTTTATGCCATTATTAATCAAATTTTGGAGCAGACTAGAGTAGAGTTTTAATCAGATTTGTGAGCAGGAGGTTGGTGCCTCAAGGATATTGGTGTCTCTTGTGGGTTAGTTCCCATGAACCTTTATAGGGGATTGGTGTCTCTTGTGGGTTGGTGCCCATGAACTTGTATAGAGGATTGGTGTCTCCTGTGGGTAGGTGTCCATAAAATTTTATTGAAGGAATATAAGTAATATTTTTTCATGGTTTTCTCCCGAAAGGGTGTTTCCACATAGAAGCATTGTCTCATATGTGTATGGAGATTTTTGCATATTTATTATTGCATTCATATTATTGTTTTTATCATTTGAAGAAAAAAAAATTATCTTATACTGTTCACCCCCCTCTCAATGTAAGCATGTGTTTCTTCAATTGGTATTAGAGTGAGTTCCTTCATAAAAGCCTAACCACTTGAAGAAAGATCTTACAAGAACACACATGGCTTACCAAGAAGGTTTTTCGTCAAATAGGGCTTCATTGTTTGATGGGACTAACTATGATTTCTAGAGCATGAGGATGCAAACCTATTTGATGACACATGGCTATGATATATGGCAATATATTTTGGATGGGTTTAAACCACCTACAACCCCTCCCATGAATCAAAATGGCAAGAAACCATTTGAAAATAATGCCAAGGCAATGAATGCAATATTAAGTGGGTTATGTGAATAAGAGTTGTGAAAGTCATGCAATGCACCTTAGCAAAAGAAATATGGGATAAAATACAAAGAACATATGAAGGAGATGACAAGGTTAAAATGGTAAAACTTCAAACCCACAAGAGAAAGTTCGAAGACTCGAATATGAAAGATGAGGAAGATATTACCAGATATCTGCTCCACGTTGATGAAATTTTCAACACCATTCATGGACTTGGAGAACGTATTTATGACTAAGATTTTTCATAAAATATTAAGGTCATTTCCCATGAGGTTTGATGCAAATGTCTCCACAATTGAAGAAATGAAGGATCTTAAAATCTTAAGCATGGATGAGCTACACGGAATTCTTACAACCTATGAGATGAGGACTAAAAAAGATCAAACATCCAAATGGGAGGCTATGTTTAAAGCTTCAAATAAGACAAAGAATAAAGAATCAGAGTCAAGTGAAGAATCGAGCAACAAAGAAGAAGCTAACTTTGTGCGAAGAAATAAGAAGGGACCAAGAAAACACAAAGGTAAGCATAATGTAAAATGTTTTAATTGTGGTAACATTGGTCACTATGCATCTCAGTGCCCACAAGCTGAAAGTAGTAGCAGTGAAGAAGAAGAGGAATACAAGAAAAAGAAGGAAAGAAAATTTTATCATGAAAATAAAAAGAGGTACAATCAATGCAAGCATGAGAAGAAGATCTTTCAAAAGCACAACAAGAGTATTTATGTTGAGGAAGCAAGCAGTTCTTCCAATAGCAGTGATGAAAGTCTCTTCGATAGTGAAAGAGAATAAATCTTATTTTTGGCCATGGAGGTGAAATAAGATGCTCCTGTTGTTGAAAAACAAGAAGAGGAGAAAGATCCATAAAATGAAGAGGAAGCCATAGTTGACATAGAAGAGGAACTTGTTTTTTCTCTTGAAGAGTTGAAAAGGCTTAGAAAGAAGAACTCAAGATTGAAGACTCAAGTACAAGAGGATGAGAAGACAAAGGTAAAGCTTTCACAATATCTCACCGACTTAAAAGCAAAAATTGAAGAGGTAAAGCAAATAGAATTTATGACTAAGCAGTTAAAGACAAAAGAGTTAGAATGTGAAAAATGGGAATATTAGATTGTCTCTCTGATAAAATATAATGATGAGCTACAACAAAATATTATGTTTGAGAAAAGCATAGATAACTTGGATGATATTATCGAAGCACAAAGATCTTTGATTATAAATGTTGGACATGGATTTGAATAAGGTCAAAAGAAACAAAAGGGGGAGTCAAGCTCAAAAGGAACAGAGGCATCAAAGAAAATAATTAAAGAAGATCCTAAGACCTATGCTGATGTGTTGGAAAGTGCAAGCATCAAGAAGGAAGAAAACAAAGCATCATCAAGGAACAAGATCCATCACAGAAACAACAATGAGAGAACCATGTGACCATATCCTCCAAGGCAATCAGACAGGTTTCAATATTTCTTCTGAGGTTATTGCTTTTCATGTAACCAATTTGGTCATAAAGTTGTAAATTATAGGGTCTATGCTAAAAGTAATTTTGGATTCACCACGAGGAATTTCAATTCATTTGCACTTCTCATGGACTACAACATCATTTGTTACAAATGTAATAATTTTAGACATAAATCTAAATGATGTAGAACTGTGTTTCTTGAACTTCCAAAATCCAATAAGAAAGAGGATGGTCAAAATGTTCAAAAATATATGCCCTCCAAATTTTGGAAAAAATAAAATATAACAAGAAAAAGAGCATAGTAATTTAGGAGTTTCACTCCCATCTCATCATTGATTGTCTCAAGAAGAGCAAGTAGGAAGGGGGTGTTGTCAAGTGTCTTGTCCCTCAGCCCTAAGGAGCCTTTGATATTGATGTCAAAAGGGGAGAATTTTTAAGAACACAAGCTTATACTGAGAGGGGGGGTCAACAGTATAAGATCACTTTTTACTCTTCTTTCACAATCAATATTATGTAATATATCAATGGCAATATCAACAATAGTAATCAAAGAAATGCATAAATCACCACACACAATAGAGATACCAATTTAATGTGGTTCACCCAATGTGGTCTACTCTACGGAGAAAATATTTCACTGATATTTTCTTAACAAATCTCTTCGAAATCATTTCCCTATTACAATGTTTATAGATCTTTGTCCAAAGGAGACACCAATCCCCTAATCAAGTTTGTGGATCTCTATCCACAGTAGAACTCCTCCTCTACTTTGGTTGGTGATCTTTTAGAATAATTGTTGCCTCCACTACACTGGCTTATGGATCTCTATCCACTGAAGACTCTTGCCCTCACACAAAATACCTATCTTCACTACTCTACCTATTGGACCTCTATCCACTGGAGACTATTGTCCTCTATACTATGTCACCTCCAAAGCTTGCTCTCAGCTTTGTCTCAAATCTGCACTAAACACGGTCCTTTTATCTAGCACAAATTTTCTTAATGTTTTTCTCTGATTTTTCCTAAAAATAGTCCTTCAATCTAGCACAAATATACTCAATATCTATCTATGATTTGCACTAAACACAGTCCTTCGATCTAGGACAAATATGCTCAATATCTATATCTAATATACACTAAACATAGTCCTTCGGTCTAGCATAAATCTGCTCAATATCTTTCTTTGGTCTAGCATAAACCTATCCTTAAATCTTCACCAAACTCTATCTTCAAATATTTCCTCAAGCCTTAACACAAAGCTTGACTCAATCACAAATCAATTTTGCTATATCTGCCCCAAACCTTAACTCAAGGTTTGAACAAATCAATCAATCAACTTTGCTCACAAGTCTTCTCAAATACTTGTCTCAAATCTATCCACAAGTCCTCTCTAGAACTTGCTCTCACTGCTCTCAAGTCTTCACCAAGACTTACCTCAAATTTGTCCAACAAGTCCTCACTAGAACTTGTCCAATATTCTTAACAAATCTTCACCAAGACTTGTCTCAACTTTACTCAACAAGTCCTCACTAGAACTTGTCCAATATGCTCAACAAGTCCTCACCAAGACTTGCCTAATCTTCTCAATAAATATTTCTTAAATATGCATTGTAAGCTTCCACAAAAGCTTACTCAACTCAATCTATCACAAAATCCTCTTTAATCACACCAATAAGTTTCACACAGAAACTTGTTCAATCTCATAGAAACATATAGAGAATTTTTAGAGACTCAATATGCTTCACACTCACAACAATGCTCAATCACTTTCAATCTTTCTTTTTATCACAAAAACATATAGAGAATTGTTAGAGACTCAATATGCTTCACACTCACAAACACTCAATCACTTCCAAAACTCTTTCTCAAATCAATTCAGAATATAGAACAATTTGTTTCACAAAACTTGAACTTCTAATCAACACTTCCAACTGACTAGGCTCAATCACCTCCACTCAACCAATCACTCAATGAAACACTCCTTGCTTACAAACCCTAGTCCAAGCATATGAACACTCAATTATTTTCAACAATGCTTATCCATCCATCTCACATAACAATGATACTAGTTTACGTTTTTAGAGTACTACTTTGCCATGTTTCTTTTTTTATTAATAAGAAAAACGAAGCCCAAATTGAAAAGACCCATGAGCAATTTTCAAAGGTTTAATTTAAATTAAAATATTTTAATATTTGATTAAAATTTTAATTTAAATTAATAAAGGAGGCAAAGGTTTTTAATTTAATATTTAAAAATTAAATTCGAATTTTTAAATTCGAAAAAAGGGCTAACGTGATAAATCAAAAGAGGAATGAGTATTTATATAGGAAATGATTTCCATTTCCTAAGTTCTTAGTTATCACACCTTTGAATGCGAAAAAAGAAAGATCGAGTATTGTGTCTAAGGAGAAGATAATTTGCAATTTAAAAGTGCTTGGAGGGAAATGAAACAACAAAGGTTGCGTAGTGGTTTGACTTCCCACCGATGGCAATAGTGCAGACGATAGTTGGGAGAGTGTTAATGTTTGCATGGAGGATATCATGGTTCGATCTATGCAATCGATATTTTGGTGGAAATAGCCCTTCATCCGTTTTGTTTGGCATTTTTGTGAGGTGGTAGGTTTTGTGGGATAGCGTGCGCATTGTGTTTCATGTGGGCGCGAAGCCCACTTGGTGGCCTATCTTGGAGCTAGGGCGTTGGGAGTGCAAAGGTCACGTGGTCGAATCTGTCGAAGTTAGTTTTTGTGGGCAGAACAAAATAAAAGGTATGTCATTCGATTTTGTTTTTCCAAGGTGTTGAAAATTAAATGCTTTGAGATTATCGTGGATGTTAAATGCTTAGGGGAGTTATAAGGTAAAGAAAAATTAAAATATTTTTATTTTGATTTTTTGTGATTGAAATTTATAAGGTGTGGATATTATAAGGTGTATAAAGGTTTTGTTATGCATGTTGTGTTATGGTAAAATTATTGAATTGAATATTGTGAGTTTGGAGATTATAAGGTGTGCAAGGAAAATTGTTAAGTATTGTGTTATGGTGAAATTATTGAGTTAAATATTGTGATTTTGGATATTGTAAGGTGTACAAAAGGATTTTTTATTTTGTATGAAAAATAATCTTTGAGAATATTATTTTATGGAGATCTTGAGAGAGGTTGTGGTAACCTAACCCTAGTGTTGGTCAAGAAAAATTTGATTGTAGTTAAGATAGGTTTTGAAGATATATCTCCATTAAAATAAAAGGTAGGTACATCTTCCTTGTGAGTAAAATATTGTTGGATTGGATGTTGTGAATGCTAAGTTGGAGTGAAAAGGATTGTTTGATAAGCATTGTTGAGTTTGGTATTGAGATATCCAATATTTATTGATGAAGGTTTTTTTGTAATAAAGGTTGATGATAGAAACCTTGTTTGATAAGAATTGTTGGAAATATTGAGTGAGCCCTCATGTGTATGATTAGGATTTGTGCAATATCATGAGTATCATTGTTATGTGAGATTGTTTGATAAGAATTATTGAAAATAATTGAGTGTTCATATGCTTGTACTAGGGTTTGTAAGTAAGGAGTGTTTCATTAAGTGATTGGTTGAGTGGAGGTGATTGAGCCTAGTCAGTTGGAAGTGTTGATTAGAAGTTCAAGTTCTATGAAACAAATTGTTCTATATTCTGAATTGATTTGATAAAGAGTTTTGGAAGTGATTGAGTGTTTGTGAGTGTAAAGCATATTGAGTCTCTAACAATTTTCTATATGTTAAAAACCTAAATCTACATCCTACACCATTACACCCTCCAAAACCTGAATCTAATCCCCTGACTGCTCCTTCTTGACCACCTACTCTTCTCTTGTCAGCTCCTTCCAGCTCACCTACAACTTTGGCTCCTTCCTGCCAAAGCTCAATTTCAAATTTGACATCACTACTCAGATCCCTCTCTTCCTCTAATATCACTTCATAGTAGCAATCATGCATCGTATTTTTTTCTTTTTTATTCCATAAATCCCTCTAACACTATTTCTTAGATTATTTTCATAGAAAACCTCTGACGTCATTGCTTAGATTTTTTTGCAAAATCCTTTGTTGCCACTACTTAGATGTTTTTTCCACAAAACCCCCTCTAACACCCCACTATTTAGATTTTTTTCACAAAATCCTTTGATGTCACTGCTCAATTTTTTTTCATAAAAACCCTCTAATGCCACTACTGAATTTTATTTCCATAGAAACCCTTTGATTCCGCTACTCAGATTATTTTCCACAAAACCCTCTCATGTCACTACTTAGATTTTTTTTTGCAAAACCCTTTGATGTCGTCATTCAGATTTTTTCCACAAAAATCCTTTGATGCCACTGTTCAAATTTATTTTTACCATAGAAACCCTCTAACAATACAGCTCAGATTTTTTCTATAGAAAACCTCTCTCACCGTTGTTTAGAATTTTTTCATAATTTTTTCCATAGAAACCCTCTAACTTTGTTGCTTAGATTTTTTCCACAAAATCCTTTGATGCCACTACTAAAATTTTTTTCGTAAAACCCTTTGATGTCATTGCTTAGATTTTTTCCATAGAAACCCTCTGACGTTGTTGCTTAGATTTTTTCACAAAAATCCTCTTACACCGTTGCTCATTTTTTTTCCACAAATCCCTCTAATGTTGCTACTCATATTTTTTTCCATATAAACCCTTTGATGCTGCTACTCATATTTTCCATAGAAACCCGCTAACACCATTGCTTAGATTTTTTCCAAAGAAACCACCTAACATTACTTCATTACACTCTTCTCTGCAGTAGTTCTAAGACTCTACCTCCTTTTCCCTTTTGTCAATCTCCTTACCTAATCCCAAATATTAATAATTACATATCACATTAACCTAGGTCAACAATAGGCTCAAGGTTAAGTTAAGTTCAACCATAAGTTAGTAAACCTTTAATAAAGATTTAGTTAAGGTTAACAATACAAGTGATTTAATCAATCCCACTAGGCATTAATACACTAATATTTACCATAGGTTTATATTTAGAATACATGTTGGCTTACATAAATAATGCAAGTAGGCTTATATTAAGTTTACTCGTAGGCTTCTAGCATCATTTGTTAAGTTTAACCAATAGGGTCAACTTACAGTCTTCCAACATAGTGCTAGTGGCATTGGAGAGTGCTCTTATATTGATCATGAGGTCCTATAATTACCTAAATTATTTTTTCTCTATTCCTTCAAGGTATATCAAATATTTGTCACATTTATTTAGGGGGACATGGAACCTAGTGTGACATGGAACATATTAGAGGTCTTACTTTTGGTAAGAATAACTATAAATAAATGAAAATAAAATATCAAAGGTTATAAAGGAAAATTAAAACTTTCTTAGATACCAATTGATCTACACTATGAGGCCTAGGATAGTGGCATGAAGGATAACTCCCTTGTTAGCTTGGAATATTGAGTGAGTTATGATTCAAACTTGTCTAGAAAAATAGGATGCAACAAGTATTTTATCTTTCAACAATAAGGAAGATTCATGTATAATTAATTATAGAATATAAGTCTTGTGCATTAGAATTGACAACAACTTATATGCTTAGTTAAAATCAGTGTGACATGTATTGGGCAACTATGCACTCTACTCATATGTAGTCAAAAACGTATCAGAATAAAATTTCAAAAGACTTCATGAACAAGAGGATCTATATAAGGGGATAAAGAAAGAGACCAAGAGAACTAAAAGATAAAGAATAAGAAACTCTATAGTGTTAGACTATATACATGATGTATAATAGTTACAAAATAGTTGAAAGGGAAAAAGAGTTTAGCTTCCAATTGATAAAATAGTGGTTACAAGTTAGTAGTTACATAATTGTTTACTTTCTTCTTTAGATTTTGCACAAATAATAAAATTATTGGTGGTGATATTAAATAATTATAGCTTTTTATTTATTGCTTAACCCTAGTAATCTCCTCTATGCAAAATTTGGAATGTTTCGATGACATAGGGTTTTAACACCATACTTCTCTCTTTATGGTGGTATTGGTGCCAAAGGTGTTGGCACCATAGTAGGGATGATTCCATAAAAGGAAAAACATTGAAGATGACATTGGTACCATAAGTGGAGTTGGTTCTATGAAAAGGTGTGGTAATATAAGTTGTTATAGTATTAACCTATCAATTTATGAGTTATTATGGGCACTAACATTTGATAATTTGTATCAATTTGGTATTATGATCTTTGAGGACTTGAGTAACCCTTACTTTACTTAAATAATTCAATATTTATCCTAAAAGGTAATTTTTTTAAATAGATGGATGAAGAGGTTTTGAAAGGCACCCCAAACCTTTTACAAGAATAGACTAGCAAACCTCCCTAGAGAATCTAGGAAGGTAGAAATAGAATAGCACCAACTAGCGAACCTACCAACCTAGGATCAAACCATCCACCAGGATTGTCCAAAACAAAAAACCTAGAACTTAATATCTGAGGAAAGCATACAAATAAGCCAAAATAAGCAATCCTCCCATGTAGAGGAAGACCAACCAAATAGACCTACCAAAATAAAGACAAACCCAGATAAAAAGACATATGTAGAGAATACAAAAGGTATTCTTTCAGTCCACTAGGCCTAGCACTATTTTTAGCTTTTTTGTCTTTCATATCCTACTATTCCTAGCCTATCGATACCTGAATATCTTCAGTACAATAAATAGTCACTTGCATGGAGTTGATGAGAGACCTCTAGAGCTTCAAAAGCATCCTCTTAATATATTTAGTGGCAAAACCCAAGACCTGGGCACTAAGGTCTAACTCTTTTTTAGTGTTTGGTGATGTAAGAAGAAGCTTGGATTTCTTAGGAGGATGGACAAAGTCATCAGAATCTAAGTTCTCAAAATATAGAGGGGATTTCCTTCAGTTTTCCTACTTAGCCACTAGATTCTTAGAGTGTTTTATCCTCTCTTCACTACCACCTGCTACTTTTGGAAAAGAATCCACCACCTTGGCCCTATACCCCACAACAGTGGTTATGTTAACAACTTCTTGGCTTATAGAATCACTCTAATCCAAATTGAAGGACTCCAAATAATACACAATAGGGGGCAACACTCTTGCAAGGGAATTCATAATTTCCTCCCCTTGTAGACCTCTAATCTTAACCATGTGCTCAAATATCAATTTTGTCAATCCCTAGTGGATTGGGTCAAAGGCTTCCCATTTTTTCACTTCGCTCATCAACCTGGACATAGATTAAAATAAGGAGGAGATGTTCATAAGCTTCTTATGTCACAGATTATTGAGAAACATGAAATAAAATCTCCTAAGAATATATTGATTCTCATTGAACATAAAATATTGTATTACTAATAAGGCAACCCTATCCTAGGGCGCCTTCAAAGAAGATCTCTTGAACCTATTTTAAATTCTTACCAAATCCTCTTCCTCACTCAATAAAACTTTGGACTCCTTGGTAAGAGAATGTTTTTCTTTGTTGTGCATAAAATTATCCACAAGCAAGTCTATCACCTTAGCTATCATGGGGATATTAAATTCAAATGTGAGGGTTCTAATCCTGACCGCTCCATTACACCATGAGTAGACCATATGCTTGGCCAGTTATTTATGATGATTATTAAATTTTATTAGGCATTGGATAATATTGCCTTTTTTGATAATTTTTATTACATCTTCATCCATGAACAATGAACTTGATTCCAGAATCAAGGATACCATACTATCGAGGGTGCTTCTGACAATAAATCCTAACATGTAAAAATGAATAGCCAACACCAAATAGAGCACCACCACCAATGCTAGACACCCCCACAAAATCTTGAAAGTTGGTTATACTCATATGAATTAAGGCTTTCTGACAAATATTAAAAGAGCAAACATCCCTGACAACCCGTGTCCTTGGATACCCATAGAAAAACTTGAGAATCAAAGAATATGAGCCAATTTCTAAATTACATAGCTAGTTGGAAAAGCAAGGACATCTAAAAACAAATCAACCTATAGTCTGCTCGCCACCACTATGCCAACTATCTCACTAGGTTTTGAACCAAGGAAAAAATGCCAAGGTAACTTTCCAAATAACATCATAATCTTCTTAAAAGTGGGATCAATCATTATAGAGCCTTGACACCCCAAAGGTGGTGATACTCAAGGTCTAAGGATCCAACTCTTTGCATGTTCTCATGGGTTTCTAGCTAGAATTTGGCACTACATAAACATCAAATGACTAGCTCAGTCCATATCAAACCACCATGGGGAAAACCTTCACTCAAATCCAATTATATTGATCCACATATTACTGAGAATGGAAACTTTTCTTAACTTCTCCATCCACCAAGGGGATCCCAAGCCACGAGGCAAGACTAACCCATGGTTAAAGAGGACCGCCTCCAGATGCCACTCTGAAATATGATTGTTGGTTTGTCTTGCTCCAACTATCCCAATAATTCTAACACATAACCCACATAAAAAAGTGCTTGAATATAGCTATAACTTTACTACAGTGGTAAGGGCTTTGGATTCTCTTTGAGAGGTCCAATGTTCAAACCCCACTCATATGAGAGGACCATGACCCCTCATAAAAATATGTGTAAACTCATTGAAAAAAGTGCTCGAATATATGGTCCACCACATGCAACGAAGACTCCTCCTCACATACCCTTAGGGTGCCATGATGTAATTGTCGCCAATCGTGGCCTACCACATATGATCCTAAAATATATATTCATTGTATCAACTTCTTAAGCTTTTGTTCATATAAAATTGCTTATTAAACCAAAATAAATGAAGTAAAAATATGCCTTGCAAAATTTTATTAAGATGATAAAATATGTAAATATAAATTGTTAAATGTCTTAAAAATCGATGGTAAAGCATTTTTAAAATTTAACTTCTCTCAATGGCTAGCTTTCTAGAGGTAATTTTAAACTTTGAAATGGTAATTATTTTTTAGCTTCTTATAAATCTAGGAATGGTTATTGTTTAATATTGGAAGATGGTAATGTGACCTTGTTGGCCATGGCCAACATTGAATATTTCAACCTATGAGAAACCTTTATGTAATCCTATGGGGTTTATTAATGTAAGCCTATTGGAAATGATTTGATGAACTCAACCCTATAGGGACGGGTTAAATGGTTAACCTTAACTAAATTTTCATTAAGGGTTTAGTAACTTGTGGTTGAACTAGGTTTGACCTTGAGCTTTATGTTGATTTAGGTTAAATGTAATATATAATTACAAAAAATTGAGGATTAATTATTTGCTATAAATACCCATCAACCACCTAATCCATTATGCTGGTGTGATATCATTCTAATCTATGGAAACTATCTTTGGTGTTAAAGTACTCCTATTGATCTTACCATGAGACTTATGGTGGATGTATGTTTCTATTCACTTTTAGAAATCATTGTAAATTTTGACATAATCATCATTGTTTATTTTATCTAGGAATTTATCATTTGTTTGAGCATCAAGTATCAATTTGATTTTATGATATGATTTTTTGATAGACATGAAATACTTTAAGGAATCCACATTGGAACTATTTGATGTTTTTGAACTATTTTATTTCTTGGAGTAAAGATGAAATTTGTGGTCTAGAATCAATATTTGATTATATTAAAAATATAAATTTTCTTTGCTATGTAAGATAGATAAGAAAATATTGGTACATTTACACTCAAAGAAATTATAGTAAAAAATCCAACAAAGCATTTGCCATTTTACAATGAATGGAATTTTTGTTCTAACTTTATGAACATTCTAGAAATTGTAGGAAATAATTCACATGGGAACTATTTTATATTTTGGTGCAAAGATGAGGATTGCATCTATAGTCATTTACAATAAACTTTATAAAAAAAATTTAGACTATAATAAAAATTACAAATTTTTGTCAATATGTAAGATAGATAACAATTTTTTGGCTCATGTACATTCAAAGAAACTACAATTAAATTACTTCAAAATACAATAAATTAAGTTTTTCATTCCCCTATAAATGGTATTTTTACTTTAACTTGATGAATATTCTTGAAATTTTAGACATAATTTTTTTTATCTTTATTTTTTATTTTGGTATGGTATTTATAAAGGGGTTTTTGAAAGGAACCCCAAAAACCTTAATTACAAAAGATATATCATTGGGAAATCAAGGACGAATCGAGAGGATTCGCACAAAACCAATAGGTCTCACAACCTAACAAACCTAACCGACAATCCAACAACCCATCGAGAAGAGAACATACAAGCATAAAATCCCTAAGAATAAACTAAAAGACTAACATTTGAAAATATAGGAAAGATAATGCCACCCTAGGGGCTAAAAAACAACACAAACATCCACCAAGGATAAAATCTTGGAGGGAATATCTCCCCCAATCCCCAAGATTGACTTTGAAGTGCCAAGGGTATTCTAACAGTGTTGGATCATCACCTAGGTTTCTTTAGCATAGGCAATAGCGAACTTTAGGGAATCCACCATCACCTTCAGGTTTTATTCTAGAGTTTTTAGAATTAACTCTAAAAGGATGTTCGACTGAACCTGAGAAGATCCACCCAAACCACCAAATGACACCACACTAGAATTGCTTTTTTTCACCATAGGGGTCAACTCCAAATTCAAACCATCACAGAAGTTAGAGATGACTTAGAATTGAAAGTATTTTTAGAGAGGTTCTTGAACCTCTTCGTTTTCCCTCCTTTGATCCCCTTAGAAGATAGTGAAACTTCCCTCGAATTTTTTGAATGCTTTCCCCAAAATTTCTAGAGATAATAGGACTCAATAAATCATTTGACATACTTGAATCATCAGAATTAGAGGGGGTGGAGTGGGTGGACTTTGGAGCAGAGATGTTAACTAGGGTCTCCTTATGAGTCTCCACCTAACTTAGAGTCATCTCCCAAGGAAGATCTTTGGCTTGAACAACATACTCAAAAATTAATAGATCCAATCCCTGGTGGATTGAGTTAGATCCTTTCCTGCGCTTCACGTCAAGCATATATTTCTCCATGGAATGAAAAATAAAAGAAGGAACATCCATCAACCTTTATCGACACAGTTGATTTAAAATCATCGTATGGTAACTCCAGAGGACATCCTTCTTTAAATCTAGAGTAAATTAGTCCATAATTACTATAACTATTTTATTCCACGATGTATTTAGTGCCTTAACCTGGTCCCCATTTTTTATCTTCGACAAAAATAATTTTCATCTAGGAAGTAGCCCAATTCTTTTATCAACGAGTGCTATTCCCTATTGTGAAAAAATTTATCCAGGGGTAAACCTATCACCTCAGTAATAAGTGCCATGAAGATTTCAAATTTCAAACCTTTGACCTTTACCATTCCCTTTTTCCAAGAATGCATCATCTACTTTGACACATCTTTGTTGTACCCATGAAACTTCAAAATACAGTCCAAGAGGCCTCCTTTACACAATTTTTCTAACATCATCCCCAACCTCAAGCCTGGATGGCTCCAAAACCACACCCTTCATTTTCCTGATCGAAAATTTCCAATGGTTCTGAATCACCAACAGAGAGCCTTTACTACCCAACACCCTGCTCTGCAATGTCACTTCTCGTAAACTTAAAACATTCACTTGACCATAGGGGCATAATTGGGTTCTTCCTAGGAAAACCAAGAAGATCTTGTATTCTAAAAAGTGGTGCATATTCAAAGGCTCCCAGCTAAAAACAAGATTGGATGAAGAGAAAAATCAACCAATACCAAGTATGTGAAGGAGAGGGCTCAAATTCTAAATTCTGAAAGCACCTAAAGCTAGAGCATTTTGGATGGGCTACCTCAGGAGTTGGATCGGATAGTAAGGCCAACAAAGTTGATAAATATAAACATAATTACAACAACCAACTTTCCAAAGGTAGTTGTTACCAAATAGCATTTCATACTAGGTAGATGAGAAATAGTGAACCACATTAATAGAGGAAGATTTGGAAAATAGTACTTCCCATTTGGAAAGAAAAGGGAGTCACTCCATCTAATGACTAAATGGAGTACCTCCTTCAATCAACACATGTCCAACAAGAGGAACACACGTAGAACACCCCTAAGCCCATCGTCTCACTTGATCCAATGATTGTCATGGCCGTCATAAAAGCACCACCAAAATAACTCAGGGAAGACATGGAGGAGGAAAAGTTGACCAATCAAGAAAATCTAGAAGGATATCAAGCCACCAAAGACCACAAGACAATGATAAAACCACCAACCACCCAAAAGAGAGCCAGGACAATAAAAATTAACATACATGTTTGATAAGAATATAGATTGATAATTTACAAAAAGGAAGTAACAGAGGTAGTACAATATTCTTGAATAATAAATTCATTGAGAAGAAGAAATAACTTAGAGAGATTATATTCAATAGGTTGTAACGTTAAATGCATGTATTAGATTTATTTAAAGAATCTAAGAACAAGTAAAAGAGTAGACAACAAAGGCCATATTGAGGCCCTATTAACTATTAGAAACTAATTTTTGTCTAAAAATATTTTTAAATTATCATATTCTAGGCTAACTGATGCAAGAGCCTATCTTTTAGGGTGTTTATTTTAGAAGTTCTCAAATAATTTTTCATGCATGATTAGGTGTCGAGATTTTCTAGGATGCCTAATATGGGTCTTACAAAGTAGTGTGTTAATTTGTATATCAATCCGAGTTTTTTTTACGAATTACTAAAAATGACAATTTTTGACGAGAAGATAATTTGCCGAAAATAATAATTACTAAAAATGGCAATTTTTGACAAAAAAAAAAATTACCGAAAATGGTATTGCTAAAATGGCAATTTTTGATGAAAAATAATTTGCCGAAAATGGTAATTACTAAAAATAGCATTTTTGATGAAAAAATAATTTGCTGAAAATAGTAATTATTAAAAATGGAAATTTTTTATGAAAAAACAATTTACCAAAAATAGTAATTCTTTTTAATCTTTAAGGCTTTACGCTTTAGGGTTTCGTTTTAGGGTTTTTTTGGGGATATATATTCCCTTGGTATTGCATTGTTAGGGGAGGTGAATCCAAGAATGAGAAAATAAAATATTTTTCAGTTTATTTCCATGTATAGCAGTTTGTATGAGAATGGGGGTTTTACTAGTTTGTTTTCTATTTATCATTGGATTTACATCACTAACTCTATTTTATTTTTAGTTGTCATGTGAGAAATCTATTAGTGTATGGATATGCATGCAAATTATATGATATGATATTTATAGATAAATTTTAATCCTAATATTGGTGGATTTTAGAAAGAATATGATCTAAAGACTCATGTAAAAGCAAGATATTTACTAGACTAAACTTAACAATAGAAAATAATTATGCTAGCTTTTTATTTAGAATTCTATTTAAATATGTCTTTAGAAATTTTGATACAAAAGAAAGGCATTTCCACCACATGGTCTTATTTATGTATACCACATATAATATATATATATATAAGATAACTTGAAATGATGGATATAAATGATATACAAAAAATAATGAATGTTTTTCATTACCCAAGGTGGATTTACACTTTCAATTCGAAACAACACCAACGACAAGCTCTAGTTATGGTTAATTATATTGTATTTAGGATAAAATGATAAAAAAACATAAAGGAGAATTTTCCAATCATTTCTAGTGAAAGGAGATTTAATTTTATTATATTTTCATATTTCTTCAAATTTTAAAACATGACATAATCTCTATTGAATTAAAATATTAATAATCATAATGACCCTTCTATCATTATAATATTCCATTAATATCTTACCTTCTACTAAACTAAATATTAATAATAACACACTTAGTAATGTCTGTGTAAACAGAAACATAATAAAAAGTTACTTGTCAATATACATCCTTAACCAAATAAAATAAAATAAAATAGAAGGCCTTTAATGTTTTCAAGGTCAAACAACCTATGGGACTATAAATATACAATATTATCCTACTAATTATGTTATCCCATTTTCTCATTTAGAAAAGAAGTAATATTGTAAAACTATAAAATCAAATTCAACATTTTTCTTCTTTAATCATTGATCTTTTGATGCTAATTATGATGATAGATTCTATTGGAAATTGCAATATATTTAGGTACAAATGGAATCAAGACATTATTCATTAGAGATAAATAAGTCACATATAATCACAATACAAATATGAAATGTGCTCTTAGACACCAAATAAATCTCACCAAAGAGCAAAAATTATCTCCAATAAATGAAAATAATTGGACAAGATGGGGTGTAGATACCCAAATCATAAGTTATCAAAGGTTAATATTAAATAATTGAGTAATAGATATAATATAAAATAATAATTAAATAACCTACAATAGTGTTCATAGCCCCATAGGAAAATATACAAATAATTACAATACAAATTCAGTAATGATCTCAAGTGATGATTAACATTGCTTATTTCAACATCCCCCCTTAGGTGTAATGGGGACTATTGACAATTTTGTCACATTACACAAGGGGTAGAAAAAATTCAAAAAAAAATTGTTTGTAAAGTGTTTCTTTTTCTTGCTTTGAAAGCATTTGTAAGTGTTGCAGCAATTTTGGCTTTCCATGGCACTCCCTTGTATACAGAATGAAGAAGAAAAAGCTTCTCTGCCAAGCAAGCCAAAGAAAATAGCTCCGCCAAAAGAACGAGAAACTGTCGCGATATCGCGACATGTCGCATTTTCGCGACCGACAGCGAGAAGGAAGGGCAAAGGACAAAAAGTGTCGCGATATCGCGACATGTCGTGTTTTCGCGGCTCAAGGCAAGGAAAGTGTTGAAGGGAAAAAATTGTCGCGATATCGCGACATGTCGCAATATCACGACCGAAAGCGAGGAGAAAGCCAAAAGAGGAAAATTGTCACGATATCGCGACATGTCGCATTTTCGCGGCTCAAGGCAAGGAAAGTGCTGAAGGGAAAAAAGTGTCACGATATCGCGACATGTCGCAAAATCGCGGCTCAAAGCAACAAAGAAGACCAAACGAAGAAAAGTGTCGCGATATCGCGACATGTCGCAAAATCGCGGCTCAAAGTGACAAAGAAGACCAAACGAAGAAAAGTGTCACGATATCGCGACATGTCACAAAATCGCGGCCGAAAGCGAGGAGAAAGCGCAAAGGAGGAAAGCTGTCGCGATATCGTGACATGTCGTAAAATCATGGCCCAGAGCAAGGAGGCAGATCAAGTAAGGAAAAACTGTCGTGATATCGCGACATGTCGCGTTTTCGTGGCTCACAGCAAGAAGAAGTGCCAGAAGGGAAAAGTGTCGTGATATCGTGACATGTCGCGTTTTCGCGGCCAAAGGCAAGGAGAAAGCGCCAGGAGAGAAAAGCGTCGCGATATCGCGACATGTTGCATTTTTGCGATGCAACAAGAAGAAACAAGCTGAAGGCAAGGAAATGTCGCGATATCGTGACATGTTGCTTTTTCGCGATGGGCACGCACTTCAAGCCGGGTATTTTCTCGAGACAATCAAGTGCCTCGTAAATGCATTCTTTCTTGCCCAATAAGCTCGCTATCCTTTTTTGGCAATTGGAAGCGAAGTGTCAGTCCCTGAAGGAGAAGTTTGACGAGCATGGCGGCCACTCGAGCATTGCACCAGGGATACTCAGGCGGTTCATCAATGCATATTTCCGCGGTTGACCCGGTCATAGTTGCCCATTCTGGTAATGGATTAGAAAGCTCAGTCTCGAGGGCCACGAGAAGTCGACTTCTCAGATCTCAAGAATACTTCACCATTCTATGTAATAATGACTCAGAGGCTCGGGTCCTCTATAAAAACCTAGGCATTGTAATGAAAAAAGGGGGGGAACTATCTGCTAGAAATTTGTTGTAACTTGATGTCCTGCGATTAATACTAAGAGACTTTGAGCTCAATTCTTCTCTTTTATGCTGCCTTCTGTGCTTGATTCTTCTATCTCTCCTTGTTTGTATGTTGGATGTTGAACTCTGCGTCCGGTGTGCGATCAGGGACAGTGTCCTAAAACTTGTTCTGAAGGATACATAGGAGTTGAAAAACATCCTATTGACTTTCTTTTATGCTGCCTGCCTTGCTTGATTCTTTTGTCTCTCTTCGTTTGTAGACTGAGATGCTGAACTCTACGTTCGATGTGCGATCGAGGACAGTACCCTGAAACTCATTTGGGAGGATACATAGGAAGGTTGATACTACGTTTCTTTCATTTTACTCTTGGTGTTCCTTGCTGCTATTCAAGTTGTCTGTTAGCGATCGTGCTTCCTATTCTCTCCCACCTCAAATCACCAATCTCTCTTCCCTTAACCCTTTTTATTTATTTCTCTAACCCTTATCCCTTTTATCTCTTTCCTACACTCTTATCTCCAAAACACCCAAGTAGTTTAGCATAGGAGCCGACCTTTCTTCGAAGATTGGCACGAGGGGCATCTCTTCCCTTCGGCCTTTCAATGTTGGTCCAGGTCTAGGGCGCATACATTTACCCAAAATCCTTACCTAGGCAGATTTGGTGACCAACAGTTTTTGGCACGCCCGGTGGGACCCAACTGTGTCTGTCTCAGAAAGATCCATAACCAGTCAAGGTCCCATATTTTAAATGCAAAACCCATCTTCACCGGGGCCAATAGTTCTAACCAGTTCCCGGTGTGACCCGGTCAGTCTCACCTGACTAGTGGTAGTGAGAACCGATGCTCTCATTACCGAAAGACTAATAGCATCTGGCGACTCTGTTCAACCCAAAAATCTCTAAGTCATAAAGACCAGTACCTAAACCTGTGCCTTCATGGCAAAAGTCCCCATGTTTTAAGGAAGCTCGAGTTGGTGAATCTCTGGCTTGCCTCCATCTGGTAAAATCACCTGGCGACTCTGACTGAGCTGAAGATCTAGATTTCTTGATCGTAGGCGCCTTTTTAAATCTAAAAGAAGACATCCCGGAGGAGTTAAGGTTCGGTGAGCAGCCTTGACCTCACAAGCGGAGAAAGTATGCTCACCTGGTGACTTCGACTTAGTGGCAAAGACCGTGATCTCTGTAGGCCACTGCTATAATGGAGAGGGTATGCTATCCCAGTTGGGATGATCGTGGCCCTCTGAATCTCTCAAGTTACCATGAAATTCTTGAAAGTGCCTTGAAGACAGTGACAAAATATGATGGCACTAAGGGAATGGCCTTAGAGCACCTTGAATATCTTATTGATTTAAGGTCCATATTTGACATAATCCACGAAGATGTCATGGTCAGGCTCCTATTCCTATCTCTGGAAGGAAGGGCACTGCAGTGGTACAGACTACTCAGGCGTGGAAGCATCTGCTCATGGGATGACTTAGCGGGAGCGCTACTCAAAGCATTTGATGGCTCCCAAGATCCCTTCCAGCTTTTGACGTACCTCTACACCATCAGGAGAGCACCTCTGGAGAGCGTTACGGACTTCAATGTCCGATTTTGTAGAAGTTGGAAGAGAATTCCAGGAGGGATCCAACCGATGCCCGCCCAAGCCCACCTCTTCTATGTTCGGGCCTTTCACCCGGACATGGGCCTCCTCTTGCTGCAATCAAGTGAACAAAGATTTCCTCAAATTTTTGAGGAAGCAGTACGAGCAGAGCAGCTCCTGCTCCTATCTGGAAAGTGGTAGTGGGGGGAAACTCCATCACTTCCTCCAATAATTGCTACTCTTGTCTATCTTGCACAGTATTCATCATGGCAGACCCTTCATACTGAGTAGATGCCTGAGTTGCAGTCGTTTGTAGCTCAAGAGGCGGGTTCCATCCAAGCCCAACAATGGCAATATGCAAGCTTTGCTCCGACAATGAGCAATATGGTTGCTTGCAGTCTCCATCAAGAGATGGTCCAAGGAGAAGAGCAGACTCAAGTGGCAAAACCTGAGAACAAAGAGGGCACATTTTTGCACCCTTTTTGTATCCCAGTGGATGGCACGCAGGCATTCAGCCAGAGTCCATTAAGCATGCCTCATCAAGAAGCTGAACCTGAGGAGACCCTAGAAGATTACTCTTTGCCGGAGGAGCCCTATTACCCCATCAGAAGGATGGAAGAACCTATACCCAACCCACAGTTAGTAAATTCTTCAGTATGCTGGTATTGGTTCCAGCCCCCACCACAACCAGTACCCCAAGAGGCCCCTCATGCTGTGAACTTCTTCACCACATCTTTCATCACCAGTATGGGTACTGGCAAGAGTGACAACCTGCCACGCTGCACTCTATTTGCAACATGGACAACTTTGGGAAGAGGCCAGCCGGACTTCAAAGATCAGCTAAAGTTCAATCAGATCTAGTCCAGACATTGCAGATTCACCGGATAAGCACCCGAAGCTGGGTTTATGGTAGCGGCATGCCAATGATGTCACAAAATTTTGGGTAGATACTGTAAATAGCCCGGCTAGTAAATAAGAGCCAAAAGCACTAAGGTTGCTTAGGAGCTTAGGCACAAACAAAAAAATATATGCTGTCAGGAGATGGTCAGAGAAGAAGACAATGGGAATGACTCTGTTGCCCAATGGATAAAGGCCTGGGATCTCTGCATTCAGACAAGCTAAATGCCCCACGAGCCGCCAAGAATGTTGACAATTTTGTCACATTTCACAAGGGATAGAAAAAAATCAAAAAAAATTTGTTTGTAAAGTGTTTCTTTTTCTTGCTTTGAAAGCATTTGTAAGTGTTGTAGCAATTTTGGCTTTCCATGCCACTCCCTTGTATACAGAATGAAGAAGAAAAAGCTTTGTTGCCAAGTAGGCCAAAGAACTGTCGTGATATCGTGACATGTCGCATTTTTGTGACCGACAATGAGAAGAAAGGGCAAAGGACAAAAAGTGTCGTGATATCGCGACATGTCGCGTTTTTGCGGCTCAAGGCAAGGAAAGTGCTAAAGGGAAAAAAGTGTCGCGATATCGCGACATGTTGCAAAATCACGGTCAAAAGAAAGGAGAAAGTCAAAAGTGGAAAACTATATGATATCGCGACATGTCGCATTTTCGTGACTCAAGGCAAGGAAAGTGTTGAAAGGAAAAAATGTCGCGATATCGTGACATGTCGCAAAATCGTGGCTCAAAGCGACAAAGAAGACCAAACGAAGAAAAGTGTCGCGATATCGCGACATGTCGCAAAATCGCGATCGAAAGCGAGGAGAAAGCCAAAGGAGGAAAAATGTCGTGATATCGTGACATGTCGTAAAATCATGGCCCAAAGCAAGGAGGCAGAGCAAGCAAGAAAAACTGTTGCGATATCGCGACATGTCGCATTTTCGTGGCTCACAGCAAGAAGAAGTGCCAGAAGGGAAAAGTGTCATGATATCGCGACATGTCGCATTTTCATGGCCAAAGGCAAGGAGAAAGCACCAGGAGAGAAAAGCATCGCGATATCGTGACATGTTGCATTTTCGCGATGCAAAAAGAAGAAACAAGCTGAAGGCAAGGAAATGTCGTGATATCGTGACATGTTACTTTTTCACGATGGGCACGCACTTCAAGCCGAGTATTTTCTCGAGACAATCAAGTGCCTCGTAAATGCATTCTTTCTTGCCCAATAAGCTTGCTGTTCTTTTTTGGCAATTGGAAGCGAAGTGTCAGTCCCTGAAGGAGAAGTTCGACGAGCATGGCGGCCACTCGAGCATTGCACCAGGGATACTCAGGCGGTTCATCAATGCATATTTCCGTGGTTGACCCGATCATAGTTGCCCATTCTGGTAATGGATTAGAAAGCTCAGTCTCGAGGGCCACGAGAAGCCGACTTCTCAGATCTCAAGAATACTTCACCATTCTGTGTAATAATGACTCAGAGGCTCGGGTCCTCTATAAAAACCTAGGCATTGTAATGAAAAAAGGGGGGGAACTATCTGCTAGAAAGTTGCTATAACTTGATGTCCTACGATTAATACTAAGAGACTTTGAGCTCAATTCTTCTCTTTTATGCTTCCTTTTGTGCTTGATTCTTCTATCTCTCCTTGTTTGTATGTTGGATGCTGAACTCTACGTCCGGTGTGCGATCGGGGACAGTGTCCTGAAACTTGTTCTAAAGGATACATAGGAGTTGAAAAACATCCTATTGACTTTCTTTTATGTTGCCTGCCTTGCTTGATTCTTTTGTCTCTCTTTGTTTGTAGACTGAGATGTTGAACTCTACGTCCGGTGTGCGATCGGGGACAGTACCCTAAAACTCGTTTGGGAGGATACATAGGAAGGTTGATACTACGTTTCTTTCGTTTTACTCTTGGTGTTCCTTGCTACTATTCAAGTTGTCTGTTAGCGATCATGCTTCCTATTCTCTCCCACCTCAAATCACCAATCTCTCTTCCCTTAACCCTTTTTATTTATTTCTCTAACCCTTATCCCTTTTATCTCTTTCCTACACTCTTGTCTTCAAAACACCCAAGTAGTTTAGCATAGGAGTCGACCTTTCTTCAGAGATTGGCACGAGGGGCATCTCTTCCCTTCGGCCTTTCAATGTTGGTCCAGGTCTAGGGTGCATACATTTACCCAAAATCCTTACCTAGGCAGATTTGGTGGCCAACAGGGACACAAAGAGACCCTAATCAATTATTCCTCAAGAGACACTCTCTTACACCAAGTTTCTCCTCTAAATGCATAAATATCACCTTTGGCATAATCTTAGATAAGATATCTAGGAAACTAGACTAGCTCAAGCATTTAACTAGCATAAATCAATTAAATATAGTACATCCACACTGAAATGTGCTTCATATGAATATGGAAAATACAATTGAAAAGAAGCTTTATGGATCTTCGACTATCACAATAGAGAGTAACAATAACATGTTAAGGCCCAATTCCTCAAGAATTTTTAGTATCCATCAAAGATGTTTGGTAGCTTCATTAGCAACAAAATACTTATCTTCTATATAAGCTAAATATATGATGGAATGTTGATGAAAACTATAAGATACCTGTCTAAAACTAAATTAGAACACAATGGTAGATCATTATTGGTCAAGATCACCTACCTAATTTTCATTAGAGTAGCTCATCAAAATAGGAGGATACCTAATAGAGTAATGAATGACCATCTAGTAGGAACATCTACCATACAATAGGATCTACTTAGTTATTATCTAATGAGACGGGCATGGTGTTTGCATATACCTAAAGTAATAACTAATAGCAAATGCAATTTCTATTCTAGTGTGTGAGATAGATAAGATCCATAACAACATAATTGACACAAATTCTACGTAAGTTCCATTATAAATGAGCTCCAAGTGTTGGTAAGCATTATTAACTTTGTATTTTGGGAAGAGTTTCCAATTGTTCTTCCCCAAATTGCATCCCTTACAAACACCACTCAATGGGATAATGGGTGGAATACCTTCTATGATGTGAAGATGACTCATGTACTTTAAGTGATATGGATTGAAAAACCCAAAATTCTTGAATGAATTGCATTGATAAAAAAACATGTATTTATAGGCATTATGAGCCTATTACAATCTGCTAGTTTGGTAAAAACCATCCAACAAAACCATGATCAGCCAACCTAACATATTAAATGCAAACCTAACATTTTATGCCCATGGTAGTTCTAAAAGCCATGTTCTAATTTTTTAATATGATTTTATAAAACATTATTTAATATCATATATTATTTGTGTATTCTAAGATTTTTTAATATGATTCCTCATCATTCCTCCCCACCATAGAAGCATTAGACTCTAATGTGTATAAAAAGGGGAAGGATATCATGCTAAATGTGGAAGCTGGTGAGAACCTAGGAGGTCTTGGTGAGTCTCCATAATGAGTGCCCATGTAGATGCAAGGGTGACCTCCAAGCTGAAGATGATGTTGAAAATCCATTCATAATTCAATCCATGCTGAGAATCACACTACACAAGTCTTGTTGCATTCCTACCATGTAATATCTATGCATCCTATGCTATAAAATTTGTGGCTGACACCCACATAGTGCATGACACATCTTGTTCATGCTATTTTGGATACTCCACCTAAATCTTGTTTATTGATCAATAGAGCTATTCTTACAGATTACATGTAATCGATTGTCACGTCCCTATTGTGCAAGCAAATTTCCTACCTAGCTTAGTCGTGGAGAGCTGATTTCCATTTCCTACTCAAGATATATTTATTATATTCCCTATGAATGTCCTCCTAACCTTGAAATTTGTGCCTTGTTCAATGGTCTACTACCCCTGCTTTACGAACCTACTTTCACATAGGACTAAAATTCTTTCAATGCATCTTGGGTGATGCATTCTACCTTCCGCCAGTTTGAGTTTCAAGGGCCACCATCTCAGGGAGAATTCCTTTCCACTTTCTTGATGAGCCTTGACTTTTGTTGCACTTGCTTTATTATATTTACCCACCAATTTATGTTGGTCCAACTTCTTTCCTTTAGTTGGTCCACTTTAGCTTGTTCAAATTAACAAGTCCTACTATTTTGCTCATTGATTAATATATATATATATATAGTAATTTTTATTGGTTCAAGATCCATTATTTGGTCAAACCCACCCAACAAAACCATGATCGGCCAACCTAACATATTAAATGCAAATCTAACATTTGTTGCCCATGGCAGTTCTAGAAGTCGTGTTCTAAGTTTTTATATGATTTTCTAATATATTATTTAGTATCATATATTATTTGTGTATTCTAATACTTTTTAAATATGATTCCTCATCATTAGGGAACCATAATTGATGTCTCCAAACCAATGATGCCACCTCTTATTTATGTAAAATATTTTAGAAACTAGTACAATAAACCATGTTCTCTTTAAAGAAGAAGAAGAATAGCATGAATCACCAAGCTTATATATCTAATTAGATTTATATATTGAATCCACTATCTTAAAACCATAATTAATATCCTTTATCACCCATTTATTGGACTAAAATATAACCTTTTTGTTTGTCTGAGTTATGCTATAAATAGAAGAAAAGTTAGGATCAATAAATAGAACATGTAGAACCTTTCTAAAAGATGAATTCAAGAGCCATATAACACATCTAGACACCAACAACGAAGAGTCATCACTAATGACCATGTGCTCACCATGATATTATTCATTATAGTTAGTTAAGAGATGGTGATGATTCAACATGTGTCAAGTTGCTCTAAGAGCTATAATTCACTCCAAGTATCTAGAGGTTCAATATGTAGAATGAATTATAATGTATACATGTGATTTCTCACTCTTATTCTCAACATCACTCTAAAAAATATATAGAAGCACCACCTCTTCCCTTCATGGTTACCTCCTCAAGTTTATTGATCTAAAGATGACAAATTTTAGCTTTGTGACCACCTTTCTTGTAATATCCACATACAAGTTTCTTGAGTGGTTCCTAAAAAAATCCTCTTGTTTTGGGTTCTCCTTTTTCTCTATTTTTTAGCTTCTATATTTGTAGCTTATTTTGTATGATTATAAATAGAGGAATAACTACCCTTTGATTCTTAACCATGTTTTGTAATGTATGAGATGATCAAAACAGTATCCAATTCCAAAACATCTAATTTAGTAAAGAACATGTGAATTATTTCAAAGAATGTGGCTATGTGATATTAGTATTCTAAAATATTGTTGAGTGTAGTATTGAGGTAATCAATGGGTTCTATTTTAGCACCCTTACTCATATCATGGAGATCCTCCTATAATTTATTGAAAATATTAATGTACTTAACCATCACAAAACTATACATCCCTAAGATAACAGTCTCACCTTCTAGACAACTAACTTGTATAGGATCCATTTTTTCAAATAATGCACTAGAGGCATCCATAAATGTCTTTGGATTAAAATTATTTATAATATGATTGTCTAGATTATTATCACATAAAAATAAATCACACAATGTGCTTCCTATTTCTTACACTTATATCAATCCTTCTCATCAAAATTAATATATATTGGTTGTTTATTAACATATCTTCATAGCCTATTACTATGAAAAAGAGATTCTATCTTGGTATTCTATAGGGGACAATTCTACCCATCAAGAGTGGTCACTATAGTGAATGGTCCATTTGGTTCCTATAAAAATATATTCTCCCACAATTAAAACAAAACAAAACTACTAGAGTCACTACAAAGAGTTAAAAAATGTATTATATAAAAAAATAGGCTCAATATGTTTTCATATGATATTAGATATAACCTTCAAAATAATTCCCCTCAAACCATGCAAAAACTACCAAAACCCTCAAAATTTATTTTTTTTATACTTATGATGAATTTGGTGTTTCTACATGTTATAAATCCTACAAATAGAAAATAACAACCTAATTTTATGTCTATCATTAATTGGGTCAATGATTAGGTGTACATTGAATGAGTTGTCATGACTTGGTAAATTTTGATTGAGTGAATCCTTTGTATATATGAAATTTTTTATAATTTATCAATAAAGTGACACATCAACCATTAAAACTATCATATTTATCATAATCAACCTCCATAGTCTCCAAATAAAAATAAAATCGAGGGGCTAGGATTAGAACCCCTAACCTTGTGGGTATAATAAAATAGTATACCCCTAGCTAACCACATGGTCTATGGGAATGTTGAGACCTCCAATATCATGTCTTACAAGAAGGTTGACTTTACACCATGAGGGAAGAGTTCCTAAAGAGGGATGTATGCATCCTCATTAAGGAACCCCCCTCACACTAGCGACATAGAAATCTAATATAAACCACCTTGGAACATGAATTTGATCTTGTAGGACCCCCTTAGACCATCCATGTGGGTAGCCAACATGATCCACCTTAGCATACATCTCAAAAATTGAACATAAACCAAAATATTGTGTTTTCACCATGACAAATGATGAAAAACCACCTTCAAATTTTAGGTTATCTATGGCATCATGCACACACTTTAGAAGCAAATTACATATATGAAAAACAAAGGAAATGGACCTTTCATTATTTGAATCCATGATATTTCCTTTTTAATACCTTATATCAAGCAATACTACTACCACACCTTGTTTCTTGATCATGTCAAAGCACCTCAATGACCAAGAACCCCATCCTATGTACCATTCACACTAAGCCTGTAAATATTTTACAACATACCTTGAAATATTTTTAAAGTTTAAAAATTGGAGGAAAAAGAAGTTGAAATATCTATAATCTAATCTCATTAGGCTAATTTCATTACTAATTAATTTTTTATGGATGCTCTTGATGTAGCCTATAGGCTAGTGTTATGTAAGCATATGGGTGTCTTCTTTGTAAGCCTGTGGGCACTCTATATGTAAGCCTACAAACATATATCCATGTAAGCCTATGGGAATTCTTCTATATAAGCCTATGAGCATATTTATATAATTCTATGGGAAATTTTGATGTTTATTTATGGTTAACTTTGATTAAAGGGTTTAATACATTTAATATATTTTCATTTAACATTCAAGTTAGGTTATGTCAACATGGGATTGGAATTTAACTATAGATTAGGTATCACTATAAATACCCCCAATGATTGATCCATTGCATCTATTTGTAATATATGATATCATAGGTGTGCCTATTTAAAATCACATCTTATTTTATTTATTATATCTCTCTCACACACATACACATATTATCACTCTCTTCATTTTGCTTCTCTATTTTTGTGCATATGATTATGGCGGATGTATATTTCAAAATAATTTTAGAAAATATCATGAAATTCAATATGGTATTAGAGTAAGGATTAGAACTGTATCACTTGATAACTTAGAAAAAATCCTTCCTTTCAACAAAAATAAGAATAAAATACACATTCTTCCCTTCTTTGGAGGAAATTCTATTTAAACTCAAATTTAAAAAAAAAAAATTGGTGACATAAATTGCATGCCAAATTGCAAGGTTTGTTTTGCAAGAAATAATATAGAGTTTTCTACAAAGATACTATATTATTTTAACATGTTTGAAGATACTATTTTAAATCACATTCAAATACTCTTGCATAAAAGAGGCACAAGTTTAAACCATGCCAAGGACACTTTATTTTTGGATGGGAGTAGTTTGAGTGTTCTATCTAGCGCGATCATTTGATCTCCATATTCTACTATTGATGTTTTGGTTAGTGGAACTCTCTTTAAATCCTTTAAAAGTAGAAGGTTTTAGGTTATATTTATAACATATATTTGTGTATGTGTATATACCTATTTTAGACTAGAAGGAAACATATTAAGGGATCTCTATAGCCCTATTACCATCCCATGTATGACACTTTTTAGATACTACAATAACTTTTATAGCCTCCTCAACAAGAGGTCGTAGGATCTATTCCCTATCCACATTATTTTATTTTATGTTCCTACACATTTTTCTCTTATTTGTAGAATTATTAAGCAAGTCTTGTAACCCCCTTTCCATTCGATAACCAAATATAGTGGATAGAACACCTCTTTAAAAGCCTCCCAAACTAAACAATTATAGGTTTCATTCCTTGTGTCTTTCTTCTTCTAGGGTACTGACCACTTTTTTGTGCCCTTTATTATTAGATAATCCTTATATGACATCTATAAGTATTCTATCTTGGGAAAATTTAATCTACCCACATAGAAAGATCCTAGAAAAATTTTCTAGACTATCAATTTTATCAAAATTTTGTTTCTAAAGTGCAAGGAAACCTTGTTGCACTTAATAATTCTTATATATAACTAACTGGAAGTCAAAATTTATCTTTCTGGGCCCAAAATCCTACTAATGCAAAGACGTTAGGCCACTTCTTCCTAGATTTCTCTATCAGTTAGGCCTACGGTGTCCGAGACTTTTAAGCAATGATGTAAGTGAAGTGCCTCAAAAATATTAGATAATCCATAGAAGAACTAGAGTGGCTAGATATTTTTGAAGATAATTTTAGTAAATCACCTCAAGAGTTATAGACAAGCAAATCCTAAAGTAGGAGTGATCAAGTATTTTTAATGATAACACCAACAAGGGAATTCAAAAGTTTTGGCCAATCAAGAATCTAAAAAGCAAATAGTGGTCAAGGTTTTCAAATGATGCAATCATCTAAAATATTTAAAGGACCTAACCAATCTAGAATTTAGAATATGAATCTCTAGGTATTTTCAAAAGTGACCTCAACATAAGTCTTCAAAACTCTTGGCCAGTAAAGAGCCTAGAACATATAGTGGTTGGGGACTTTCAATAAATGATGTAAGCAACAATGTTCGAATTATCCAACTAGCCTAGAGTCTAGAGATCAATAGTGGATAGGGTTTCTCCAAGGTTACAATAGCATAAGTGTCTCAAATGTTTGACTAGGTATTAAGCAAGAATTATTCTAGATTAATGATTGGCCAAAGATTTTCTAAGATGACATAAGACAAAGAGTTAAAAATTACCAACCACTAAAAGCATGAGTGACCAAAAGGTATGAATGGTTGAAAGATATGAGTGGTGATGTCAACAAAGCCTCCCAAAATTTATATGCAAGTCTCTAAGGCTCTAGTAGTAAGCAAGCATCATCTAACAAAAAGTGATAAAAGAGGATAAAACCCCATACAAGACCCTACTAGTAGAAATCGTGAATGTCAGAAGCCGCAACCACCTAGGCACCCCTATTCCATCCAAGTCAAGATAGTTGGGTTGGTTCTACATTTACTGACACCAAGAAGTGATGGTCAACTTCCTCTACAAAAGATGAATGGGAAGGCTTATAATCTAGAATCTAATCCCAATCTGAAAACTAGAAATATTATAAGGCCTGATGGTATAGTGGTAAAAAATTAAATGTGCTAAACATGCCCAAAGTTGTCATAGACATGAGGCTACCTAAACTCTAACTAGTTGTATTGATGATTCCTTAGTAAGAGGGTTTGCACTTTCAGTATTTACGTATTGTAAACTATGTTGATTAATGTAATCAAATATTGTTTGGCTTCAACCATTGGATGTATTTTAGATTATAATATGTATGTTGTTTATGCATTGCTATGCATTTTTGTTTATGCTTTGTAGTTGGTAAATTTTATTAAGAAAATTCTGTTTACTTTGGATTGTTGTTTGGATTATTGTCTACAAAGTGTAGAGAGTGTTAGTATACATTATCTAAGTTGAAAATAGTTTTTATAATGTTTCATTTAGTTGTTGATCTATTAGGCTTTGGTTTTATCTTAGTTTGTAGGACATTCATTGAGTAAGCTTCAATATTTTTAGTTGAATTTGAACCACCCTTAAATCAATTCCTATATTTTTTTCTCTTTCCTTCTAACCCTTTCATATTTGTCTTTAATATTTTACCATTTATTTTAGTTGCAAAAATAAGGAAAAAACCTTCTCTAAAGTTTAATTCATAAGCAATTTCAAGTCATCCAATCTTGGTCTTAGTATCGGGTGCAAAACACACCACTTAGTGGATCGTAGACCAAGAGTTTTTGGAATGCCTAGTGGGACAAGTCATTCAACATTCACCCCACTTTTTTGGATGATCAATATTTTGGTGAATGTATTAATATCACAAGTGGATAAAAATTCATTCACTTGGTGACTCCACTAAAAGAACAAGTTCCAAAATTGCATGATAACTAGATCGAAGGTCAAAAATCTTAAAGAACCTTCATAGTTTGTTGAATTATTGGATCATAGAGCTCATAAAATACTACATAAATCTTGATATATTTTCCAATACCCCTCTATTCATAGTCCTATACCTCTCCAAAAAATTTTGAGAGAGTCTCTTAATAGTGCCCACTCAAAAAGTATGGCTAGACAAATTTACCCATGATGGAATAACACTGGATCACTTGATCTAGTAAAACTTTATGAAGTACCTCAGGTATCCTTTAAATCCTTACCAATGTAAGATAGTACCAAAAAATAGCCTATGAAAATTGTCAATATGTGGTTGGGTTAGTTTCTATTCACAACATTCAATATGAAGATATAATGGTAAGGATGTTATCAATATCCTTCAATGGGAAGGTGTTAAAGTGGTACAAAGCTCTTGAAAATAGTATTGTTAGCTCATGGGAATAGCTATTTTAACCCTTCATCTTAGATTTAAATTAGGTAGGAGATTATTTTTCATTGCTCACTCAATTCACCTCTATATAGAGATATTCATAATAAAATATCATATATTTTAATATCAGATTAAGCAAGATATTGAAGTAGATCCCTCAGGACATAAGAACTTCTTAGACTCAAGCCTACATGTATTAGATTTGAGCCTTTATCCCAAACATAGGCCTACAAATCCAACTATCTAATGAGATGAAATTCTTGTAGGTGTTCCATGTTATAATTGCCATAGAGAATACCTTGATATCTATTGGTAAGTTACATCCTAAGGTTACTATGCCCTATTATCTAGAGTTACCATAATCTACTCAACAAACACAATCTCATGCCATCTCATTACCTCAATTTAATTATGTACCTTTGCCTAAATATTTACCCCTACCACCTAAACTAACCTTACCTCTATTGCTTGCTCTAGATCCTAAGTAATTATCTATAGAGAATCAAGAGATAAGAGCATGGGTCAAAAATCTTACCAATAGAATCGCTATGATAGAAATGAAACCACTAAGAAAATATTTGAAGGCTATTAGTTGAGGATATTCCCTTATGTCTTAAAAGACTACGGGGCTTCCAACAACAATGTGGTTAGAAGATCATATGCTTTGTATTTGGATAGAGGATGGATCATATACCTCCTCATCTTAGGAGAGCTACTATGTTTATCTTGTAATGATCCTCATAATGCATATACATGTATGGTTTATTAGCACCAAGCCCAATTAGCAATAGTACAAAAGGCTAATAATACATATAAGGAGGTGGTCAACATGTTGATGGACCCAAATTAGGTCATGTTGGCTAAATATCCTACAAACAATGAGTGCATACAAGTGTTGACAAGTTCTAGGAAGAAGCCTCTACAAGTGGAGCCATAGAAATGGAGCCTCTAAATATGCCTACTCATCCATAGAAGGATCAGGCTAAAGAGTAGCCAATGATGGAATAGCTAAGGTGAATCAAGAGGACCCAAGGAAATAGGCCCTAAAGAAGTTGAGGTATCCATCTGTAACAAAGTGAAAAAGGTTGGAAGTAACTAAGCAGTACCAAAGGAAGTTGAAGGAGACTAAACAAAAGGAAAAAATATTATTAAAAGTGTCTAGATACAACATAGTTGAATAGTTAAATAAAACTCCTTGAGCAATCATGTATGATGTGTTGCTAATTCCTAGTTAGATTTAATTACTCATGGCTTCATTAAAAACTGCTTATTTAGATGGACTAAAAATCCTAGATCTCAATTTGTCTCAATATCAACAAAGATCCTAAATGGGTAAGAATTGGACACCACCTTTTCACATGTCCCTCATGGAAGGGTGGATAGTGCACAATTGTATGGTTAATTTTGGAGCAGCCACCACTGTCATGTTGAAGGTAGCCTATGAGGCTATGGGAATGGAGTATACCTAATCAATCCTTAGAGTGTTATGATTGGATGGTACCCTAGTCTAAATATTAAGGGTAATTAAGAACATACCAATGGTACTACATAAGGTACTAGAGTTTATAGTCATTCAAGAGGTGGTAGTGGTTGACCTTTCACCATAGTTTGTTCCATTTCTATCAAGAGAATTTACTACCAAGCTGGGTGGATATTTATCCCTGGGGTACTCACATATAGTCATTCCTTACAAAGGAAAGAAGGTAAAAATCTACATGGAGAAACCATGTCCATTCCACATTGAGAATATGGAAGAGGATAGCATAAACTTGATTGAAGATGAACCAAACTACTTTGAAAGGGTCGCCAAAGATCTATAGATGGAAGATGAATTATCCCTTAGATGCTTCAATTCAATTATATATATTTGGTTGGGGACCTACTAAATAATAGGAATAGACAATAAAAAGCTCTCATCCATATCAAATCAAGAGCTTTGAAAGACAAAGTTATGGGAATTATACTTTGATGGAGTTAGATACAAAAATAGAGCTAGAGCTAGAGTAGTCTTAATTTCCCCTTCAAAAGGAATGAAGAATTTTTCATTCAAGCTGACCTAGAGCTACATTAACAATGTTATTTAAGCTCTATGCTTTGGCCTATTTAAAGTTGAGAATATGGGAATTAATATGCTCATAATTAATTGAGATTGAGAGACACTAGTGAATCAAGTAATAGAGAAGTGTAGCAATAAGCATCACTACCTCAAAACTTATTGAATAGAGTCTAGGACATTCTAGAAATTTTTGAGGCCATAAACATAAAGGTATACCTAGGAGCAAAAATATGCTAGCTAATGCACTGGCCTTGCAAAGGGAAAATTTTAATCCTACTTCTAATAACTAGAGAAAGTAAAAAGGATTTAAATTATTTTAGAATATTATTCTTGGACAAAGATAGCTTCTAGTAGGTATTTTATAATTATGAGCATATAGTAAACTTCTTAATTAGAGAAGTTGTATATGCATCCCATCCAAAAGAAATGCTAGATTACATTTATCAAGAGGACATGATATAGTTATATAACAATCACATCCCCAAAGTATTGATTACCTTGGAGAGCCTATTTAATAATAGTAACTAGATGAATGGTTAGAAGATGAAGGTTGACAAGTAATATTATATTGAGCTTGGTAAGAGCTTAAAAGTTGGAGTAAAATGCATAGAAAAGAAAATAAATGAATTTATGGCATTATGCATAGAATATGGAGATATAATAACATGGAGCTATGATGATCTCAAGGTGTATAGTAGAGAAGTTAACACACCATTGAATTGCTACCCAATGTCAAGCCATTTAGGTAGAAGCAAAGGCTAGTGAACCCAAAGACAGAGTCCTTAATGAAGTAAGAACTGACGAAGCTACTTAATGTAAGGACCATTTGCCCAATCAAGCACTCCACATGGGTGGCCAAGTTGGTCCCAATCCAAAATAAAAATGAAGGTATATGATTATGTGTGGACTTTTAGAACCTAAACATGACCTTCCTGAAAGATCACTACCTACTACCTCAAATAAACTAAATACTACAGACTATGGCTAGAGGTAAAATATTTTCTCTACTAGATGGGTTATCCAACTTCAATAGGATTTGGGTAAGGGATGAAGATCAATACAAGACTACATTCACCACCATGTGGGGGAACATCTTCCTACCAAAGGATGTCTTTTTTCCTATCTAATGTAGAAGCAACATTTTAGATGGATATGGACCTTGCATTTGGAGAGTTGGTGAATAAAGTGATCCTTATATAGCTAGATGACATGACATTGTTCTCACATGATAAGGATTAGAATCTTGATCTTCTAAAAATAGTACTTTAGAGATGCAAAGAATTTGACATCTCCCTAAACCCTAATAAGTCAATATTTGTATTGCATGAAAGCAAGTTGTTGGGGCACATTATTTACAAGGAAGGGTTAGCCATTGATTTGGATAGGATCAAAGCAATCCTAGCTTTGTCAATTTTTGAGAATAAGAAGCCTTTACAATCCTTCTTTAGGCAAATTAATTATGTTTGAAAAAACATATTAGACTTTGCTCAAATAGTTAAACCTATGATGTTGGAAATATGAGCAAGTTTTGTTGTCATTGATGTCAAGAGACAGTTTCAGTGGACAGCATCAGTTTTCGTGAGCAGTGCAAGAAAATGATTGCTTCTAGGCCTAAGGGAAAATAATATTATAATATGGTTATTATAATATTTAAGGTGATCAAAAAGGTCTAAGAGAGCAATTGGAAGGCCCAAGAAAATAATATTATAATTTTAATATTATAATATTAAAGGTCTAAAGTATAGACCTAATTAATTAATTAATTATAACAACTTTGTTATAAATTAATTTATAAATTTAACCCTAAGGTGAGGGTTACAAAGGGCAAACAATAATATTTGAGTGTCGACGTTGAATAATTCCATCCACCCATCGACGTGTTGAGGAGAGCAAAAATTCAATATAAATACTATATGCTTTGGACATAAAAAATTATCCTTCGAAATAATATTCGATGTGTGCATGCAAAATTTGTGAAACGTGAGGAATAGAAGGTAAGGTTTTGTTGGCTATGTGGTAGACGAGTGTGAACAAATAGGAGGATATGTAAAGTTCCATAGCCAACCATGGCGGTTGGGCCAACGACAGGCAACTGTGGCTTAAGGCGCTCGCAAGCAGAAGGTTCTACGATCGAAACCCGATGATAGATTTTTGTTGAGGTTCATGCATTAAGGTTTTGGTGTCAAGGTGAAATTCAAAGCGCACAAGGCGCCTTTTGGTGCCAAGGTGAACGCCTAGCTCACGTGGCACGTGGGCCACGGCTAGGGCATTGTAGAAGCGCAGGAGGGAGTTCGATTTCTATCGAGGATAGAGGTACTTAATTTTTGATAATTTAAATTGCTTCTAAGGTTTAAAGGTGGCATGATAAATTTTGATTAAGGGGGAGTTATAAGGTTTTTAAGGTTGATTGTTTTATTGTGATTTTTGGTTAAAGTGAATTAAATATAGGAGTCATAAGGTTGAAAAAGGGAATTAAATTTTTATTGGATGAGCTATGATGTGTTAAAGAGATAAGGGTTTATAAAGAAAATTATTGTGATTATTTTATTTACACAAATTGTTGAATTGCATTTTGAAGTGTGGAGATTATAAGGTGTAAAAGAGACTTATTGCTATGTATGGTGAAATATTTTTAGGGATCAAATTGAGTGAATGATTGAGAAGATATTGCTACCTAACCTTTGAAATTGGCAAAGAGTTGATTGTGATTGAAACAGGTGTTTGAAGTCAAGTCTTCTTCAAACAAGAGGTAAGGGCATATCATCCTTGAGAGTGATTGGTGGATGTTGTGAATGCTAAGTTGGAGTGAAAAGGATTGTTTGATAAGCATTGTTGAGTTTTGGAATAAAAGTTGATACTAGAAAAAAATTTTGATAAGCATTGTTGGAAATATTGAGTAAGCTTTCATATGCTTGACTAGGGTTTGTGAAATAACATGAGTATCATTGTTATGTGAATTTGTGAACTATCTTGAACTAGGGCTTGTGCAAGATCATGAGTATCATTGTTATGTGAGGATTATTTGATAAGCATTATTGAAAAAGCCTTAATTGAGTGATTGAATGAGTGGAGTTGATTGAGCCTAGTTGATTGGAATCATTAGAGTGATAGTTCAAGTTTTGTGAAACAAATTATTCCATATTCTTATTTGATTTGAAAGAGAGATTGAAAGTGATTGAGTGTTGTGCAAGAGTGAAACATATTGAGTCTCTAACCATTCTCTATATGTTTATGTGGTTAAGCAAGAGAGGTTGAAAGTGATTGAGCATTTTTGTGAGTGTGAAGCATATTGAGTCTCTAACCATTATCTATATGTTTTTGTGAGTCAAACAAGATTTTGTGTGAAGCTTGTTTGTGTAAGTTTTTTGCAAGAGATTGAATTGAGTTTGTGTGCAAGTTTTGTAATTGATTTGAGCAAGCTTTCATGAGAGCTTGCAAGCAGATTTGAGTAAGTCCTTAAGAGGAATTAAGGATAGAATTGAGAAAGATTTTGTGAAAGCTTAAGGACATATTTGTGTGAGCTTTTGTAGAAGCTTACAATCAGATTGGACAGAGTTGAGGTAAGTTCTAGTGAGGACTTGTTGAGTAGATTTGAGGTAAGTCTTTCTGAAGACTTGTTGAGCAGATTGGACAAGTCTTGGTGAGGACTTGTTGAGAAGATTCGAGGTAAGTCTTTGTGAAGACTTGTTGAGCAGATTGGACAAGTCTTGATGAGGACTTGTTGAGCAGATTTGAGGTAAGTCTTGGTGAAGACTTGTTGAGCATATTGGACAAGTTCTAGAGAATAATAAAATTAGGTATCTAGGATTTAATTTAAATTAAATAGATAGGTATTTAATTTATATTTATTAATATGTATATATATACCTAGGTTAGACTAATATATATTAAGGTATATGGATAAAATAAATATATACCTATATTTATTTTATTCTACACCTTATTATTATTATTCCTACAATTACCAAACTAAAATAATTCCAATATCAAACAAACATAACATTATGATTAGGGCATATGAAGCATAATCTTAAGAAAAAGCCCTAAATATGGTCTATAGGCAGGCAATAATGGAAGGAGATTGAAGCATTGAATCTAGTGAGGGTCATACTAGATATCTCATGCTCTTGTACAGGAGGGCTCTTTGAGAGGTGAAACATGGAGGTTGTGTGGAAAATGTCCCTCCAAGATCTCTATCAATTAATGGAAATCTATCACTAGGTGTTACAGGTGACCATTTACCCAAGACAAAAACTACAACATTACCACTTTATGCCAAAGAGACAAAGATAGTAGTTGTATCAAAGGTTCTTGGCTATGGGAGTTGCATCACATGCTAGTTTTGGTGGGATTGAAATAGTTCCACCCAATAAGAAATAAAATGAGCTCATAATAATAAATTTTGGTTTTAACTTCCATCCCCATAGAGAGGGCAAGTCATAGGATGAGGAGCTTTCTCTTACATATTTTGACAACTTGCTAGTGGATCCCCTTTTTAAGTGTAGGAAGAAATCAACCCAGAAACTAGAGTGGGAGGATGATCATTTGGGACCTAAGGGTATCACTAGCCATGCTCATGGATTTTACTCTAAATTTGAGCCATACCTCTATCATGACCCCAAAATAATGTAACTCTAAAAGCAAACCAAGATAGAAGTAATATTTTCTAAAGGTAGCAACCAACGTTCCTATTCATGCTCCCCCACTAAAATGAGTACCATGTTATAGGGTGGAGTTGACCTAGCTCCCCTTATACCCATGCATTGCTCAACAACCTAACTTATAATAGTAGTAATTCTTAAGTGTCCCCAATAGCTCAACTAGAGGACCTTCATTCCAACATAAGAGAATAATGTCAGACTCTCACCCTTAGCCCATGGACCTGGAGGATCCAAACGAGGTGGTCAACAACATGTACCAAAGGAAGGAACCCTTGAAATAGGACATGTAGGATGAATTCAAAGCTCTAAACAAGTAAGTTAGTAGGCTAAAGAGTTAGGTACCTTTTATTTTGAGTTGCAATATAATTTTACTAAAGAAATAAAATAATTAGAAGAGTGAACAGTTATTCTATTATTTTCTAGAAGAATCCCCCCTGATAAAGAGCTCAATAATTGGTTTGTCAAATTCTAGGAATCCAAGGGAAGGATGATTTCCTCCCATATATGATTTGGATAATCCTTCATTTCTATCACTTTCACCTCCAAATACTCTTGCTTTAAATTTCAAAGACTCAACACTTTTTGATTTTTGGTCAATTGGTCTTTTGTACAATATTGGGCATTCCAATTTGACCCTAAGAACATGTCAAATATGAAATAAACCCTTTGGTTTGAACTCTCTTTCTTAGAATTAACATGCACAATGTACTTACCTTAGATAGCTACTAGGTTCAGAATACCATTATTCCTCCCATCTAAGCCCTCCCATTTCATACATTCTCATCCATGCTCTTGGTTGAGGTTGATGTCTCTAAGGACATACCAAGTAAGATCTTATTCAAAGCCCCTAGTATTCAATTTGAATAGCAGATTAATTATCTCAACTTGTCAAACTCATGTTTCTACTATAGACAACAAGGCAATATGATTAAAAAATATCTGGTGAGACCTTCCAAACAACATAACCAGTCTCCTAGTACTCCTACTACCCTTACCTAGCATGCAAGAAACATAGTACCACATATTTAGCCTTCATAGCCTTTTGATTCTCATGATATTCTCTCTTTCCCTACTCATTTAGTGCCCCAAGCATCTAACTTGGTAGTTATCCCCATCTCCCTTCATCCCCCTATAGATTTTGAGGTTCCTATGGAGTAAAATCCCCATGAAATAGTCAAGGAAGGTTGGGTAACCCAACATAACAAGAAACATAGTTATATCCCATCATGACATGCCTCCCTCCCTCCTTCCAGAGGTGTCCCTAAATATCAAAACCTAGGAGGTAAGGAGTGGATCCATAGGACCACAAAATCTCACTCCAACAACATTTCCTTAGCCACATGCCAATCCAAGGGAATAGGTGCTCTACATGATTATATGCATTTTGTATCCACCCAAAATACCTATGATGCTTTACCTGAAAATATGCCAAATTGATATCTGCAAGAATCATGTCTTGAAATGTGCATGGCATCACACTATGAGAGCAACATTTTTCTATCTAGACAATCATAAAGAGAGTTTACCCATAGATTTTACTATTGCAAGAAGTTATAATTTTAGGTTTCAAACTCAAAAATACCCTTAAGACCCTATGGGGAGGTGAGGGGACTTTGTGCATGAATCATGATGAAGGGGGATTGTTCTATGCCTCTTTTAGGAGCTATGGGACTCCATTTTATTATCCAGAGAGGACTTGATGCATAGAGTAGTGTGGTGTACAATAATGTTTTGTGGCTAGAAATTGGGTATTATAGTTTTGTATGCACCTAATCATGTAGTTGAAAGGGTAGTCCTTCGGAATTGGATGTGCTTAAATATACCTAAAGCAAATTGGATAATAGGAGGGAGATATATTTGGGGGTGGCACTCCACTCAAATAGCTGAAAGAGGATAGATCATGGTCTATTTCTAGAAGGGTCTAGAATCTATATGATCCCAATTGGAATAGGAATGTTGAAAATCATGGTGCTTTGTTTACTTGGAGCAATGCACAATATGGGGATGATCTTAGAATGGCAATATTAGACCACTTCTACATAGCAAAAAATATTGATATCCTCCAAAATGATTTATCTCATCCAATAAACTCAGTGGTAACTTTAAATCATCTCCCCATTACCTTGAATATTGGGTTTGTCCCCGTAAGGAAACCCGAAAAATAGCTTGTCCTTCAAGTTAAACACTTCCCTACTCAAGCACAAATATTGTGTTAATGAAATCAAGAAAGTGTGAAATCTCTTTTTGAGACCCCTAGGAGAGAGGATGGATTATGTTGTGGGAGGAAGCCATCAGAGGAATAGTAGATTACCTTTGAGGTTTTGGAAAAATCCTAGCCTCTCTTCGTAAGAAAACAGAGAAAGAATTGGAGTAGGAAGTTGACCAACTCAGCCACCACCTTGGCTAGAATATTAGTAGCATCCTTTCTCAAAAGCAATTGGGTGATAAATAGGCCGATTTTTGACAACTCCAAGCTTCTAAAGCCCATGGAACACAAATCAGGGCACGTCTTCAATGGATTCGTAAGGGTGATAAAAATTATAAATTCTTCTTTAATATCATTAAGAAGAAGAATGGATCATAGAGGATAGAGGCTATTAAAAATCCTAGATCTGGCCTACAAATTTCAATGGAAGACCTCTCATCCTTCATCTAGGAGCATTTTGCAACCCTTTTCAAAAGAAGTGCCCAACATAGAAGTTGAGTATTTTAGATAATGTTGCAAATAGTGCATCTCTCCCAATGTATTTGAATAAGATAGAACATTTTTGGACATCCCTCTTTCATAGGATGAACTTCATTCTACCCTCCTCTCTTTGGTGAATGAAAAGCTTCATACATTGATGGGCTTTTGAGTGAATTTTTTAAGACTCTCTGGGAGACTATAGGAATTGATTTTCCATGGATGTGTGAGGAGGTTATTATTGTTGGAGGCCTTAGGGAGGCCACTAATCAGGGATTGATAAAGCTCATTCCCAAAATACTTAAGCCATAATTGCTTGATAATTGACATCCCATTACTTTACTCAATTTATCTTATAAAATTTTGGCTAAGGCTCTACCTAGAATACTCCTCCCAGTGGTTGCAAAAATTGTTTACCCAGAGCAAACAAGCTTCTTGAAATGTAACTACATTTTGGATAATCTCCTTATATGTTGGGAAGGGATGGAGTGGGATCAAGCATAGGAGCTCAAGGGCCTTTACCTTAAGCTTAATTTTGACAAAGCTTACAACCAATTAGAGTGGCCCTTCATCTTAAGCATGCTCTATTGGCTTAGTTTTGGAAATAGATTCATCGATATGGTAGCTACCCTCTTTCCAAATGTTTTTTCAAGAGTGGTTATTAATACAAAATTGTATAATAGCATTCCTATGGAAATATCAGTTAGGCAATGTTTCCCATTGGTCCCCTATCTATTTGTAATTGTAGTTGATGCCCTTGGTTATATATTGGAATCTATAATTAAAGAGGGAAGGATAAGAGATATCCCCCTTTCAAATTGCTCCTAGCTTATCGACTCTCACTTTATAAATGATTCTATGCTATTTCCTTTGGCAGATCAACAAAATCTAAATATCCTTAAGATAATTCACACCTTTTGTAGGACCTCTTATGAAAGAATCCAAGAATCTAAGAATTTTGTTATTCCCTTTGGATTCAATGATAAGCCAAATTGGATACCTACAACATGGAAATGGGTGCAAAGATGAGAAATCTCTAATTTGTTGGGTATTCCTTTTGGTGTTGTTATTTCACCCAAATCTATGTGGGATTGGTGTATAAACAATTTTTCCAAAAATTTGGACTACTAGAAATCTCTAGAAATATCTCAAGCAACTGAAATCTAGATTGCTAGAAAAAAAATAGCCTCCTTCCATGTTTACTTCTCCTCTTTATTTCCTTCTGATAACCAAGTGGTTCTTGCTTTCTATTTCTAGTAGGTCTCCTCTTGGTTGTCAATGTCCTCAACTGCTTTACGTAATGCATCATCCTCTTCTTCGAGTTGCTATGTAATTTTTTCTTCCCTAATGTGTTTTTGAACCTCATCCCATCTGGCCACCAATGGAGCTATTTGGACCTAGAAGTCTATCTTGTTAGCTCACCTCCATTATTTCAGTTGATCTTTGACATAACGAAGATGTTTGTGGAATCTAAACATTGTTGTCCCATATGTTGGGTGACCCTCTTCCCACCATTGTGGAATTTTCTTTTGAAGTTCCTCTTTCTATAACCAAAGGTTTTCAAATTATCAATCTATTTTAGTTAAATCTACATTTGTTCTTTATTTATTTAGTATCAATATGTTTTAGTTAAATCTGCATTCATTTTGTTCATTTAGCTTCAATATGTTGCTTTATTTCTTCTATTGCAAAATTGTACCTCATATCTACAAGGTGTGATTCGGTAGAGCCGATATCGTAGTCCTCATGTATAGAGCATGATTTCTACTGTGTCAAGCTTAGGGGTAAGGCTTCATTCCTAAACCCTAGGTCCATAGTTATATGTTGCATTTAGGGCATAATAATATTATTTATTTTTTGTTGTTTGCTTTGTTCTACTTCTTTGCATTTTGTTTGTCCACTTCCCAAAAAGGTCAACATTCACTTCTATATTCTAAATTTCAGCTAAAAGGACCTAGGGAACTTGACTATTGCACCTCCAAGTTCAAGCCATATAGTAGCCTATGCAGACCCCCTAATTTTTATCATATTTTCTAGTGTTTTTCAAAGTTATTTTGCAGGTTGAAGCTATTGGATATTCGAGACGCAAGATAAAGCTTGGATCAAACATCAAAATAGATAAGTATCCCATGTAGACTCTTAGGTTTTTTGTTATTCACCTTATTACTATTTTAGATTTTATTCAAAATAATAAAATAAAAATATATATAGAATACAAAAATTAAAAAAAATAAAATAAACAAAGAACTAAATAAAAATATTTCATTTTTGTTTTAGCAATTGGAAAGGGAAAGTAGCATATAGTCTTGCATCTAGGGTTTATTTTGTGTGTTGCATTCCCTTGGACCCTTGCTAAAAGAAAATATTTCATTTCTTGCAAGCTAGGGTTAGACTTCATTGAATCAAAAATCATATTAGGGTAGTCCTTGTATTATTGCATATTGTGTGTTTTGCATCGCTCTTCCATTTCCATAGTTTAATATTAGGAAAGACCAAACATAGGTGGTTTCTTAAATCACACATCAAAACATCATCCAAACCCCTAAAACTTGGAACGAGTCCTAAAACCATTCTTGGTGAACCCTTTTCCCCCTTGTCCATCGAGTGTAGAGACATAACAATCACCACAATCACCTCGGGGCTTCCTAGTGGATCCAATCCTGAGAATCATACGTGGTGTGCAATTTTTCCCCCTCTACATATTTGGTGAACCCGACGTGAATGCACATCTGTAGTGGCCAAAATAGGAAGCTTTTTCTTTTCTTTTGTTTTGAAAACTTTAAACAAGACCACTAAAATCTATTTTCTTAGATTAGAAAAATATAAAAAGAAAATTTTAAAATCTTGTTCGATTCACATTTTTCTTTTTTTAACATCCCTAAAAATAACACATCCGACATCTTATTTCATAGCCTAGCCTCATGATAGGGCACCACTTTGGTGGTGGGAAATCCACATTAAAGGTCCTATGAGTCAAAGCTAGTCTGGACTTAACGAGAATACATAGTGAAGGGGGTTAGCCATACCCATGAACCTTCGGAAAGGGATTATCCTTTCGCCTGTGCTCAAAAAATTAAAACTTTTAATCAAGATTAAAATTAAGCTGGTCCAATATCCATCATAGCTGTGGAATAGAGCACATATTTCTCTTTAGAGAGTATATCACTAACCATAGTGAACTAGGTGAGGACTGGTAGGACTTGGGCTCCATCATGGCTTGGATTTCATCACCAAGTGTTTGTATGTGGGCATCTAGGTGAAGGCCCTAATTTAAGACAAGTTCACTATACCTCTCCAACTTTTAACCCTATCTCACACTTTGTATTTTAGTTGTGTAATATAGTTTTATTTTTATTATTATTTTTCTCTCTCCTATCCTTTTTCTTAGTCCTAATGGCTCCCAATATTAGGAATAAGTGAAAGCTTTTAGAGCCTAGTCAGATTTTCCAAGAAGATGACCAGGTTGATAGGGAGAATCCCAATTTAGAAGAGGAAGAGAATGTAGAAATAGGAAATGAGGTTGATCCTATTGAGGGGCCCAATGGACACCTCACCTTCAAATATTTTGATCAAATGTGGGGTTTCTATAAGAAACATAAATCTACTTTGGACAAGGGTTTAGAGGTGGAACAACAACTTGAAGAGGGTGGGACCTCCCATCATCAGAATGTTCCACCCCAAAATGTTCACATTAACCCCTTGTTCGAAGATACCTCTAATATAAATCCTTTTCATCAACCTACCTATGCCACTACTACAACCACCAACATTGGAAGGACTCCACTTGTTCCTCCAACTAGTAGTGCATCCCAAAATTATTTTCAATTTCCTCCTCATCCTACCCATCTCAACATTCTTGCTTCTATTCCACCAAATGTCAATTGTTCTCAACAACAAGATACCACATATCACAATCCATTCCATAATAGCATCAATACCTCCAACATTGGCCAAGTTCCTTACTAACAACCTACCTATACCCCTCCCTTAGAGAACTTAGGGATATTTCACAACAACAATCCTAAAATATAGAGCTTAGCAAGTGTGGTGAAACAACTAGTTTCAAGAATGGACATGATTCAACCCCCAAGTTTCACCTACAATTATAGAGAAATGTGCAATCAACCCCTAGACCCTATCATTACCTCTAGGCCTTACCCCAAGCATTTCCCCATGCTCGTGTTGCCTATCTATAAGGGAACGGAAGATCCAATTGAACACTTAAGAATATTTAGGACAACATGTCATGATATCATATATGATGACATGTTGCTCCTAAAAATATTCCCTAAGAGCCTTGGGGGCATGGCATTAGAATGGTACTATCAGTTACCCAATCATTCTTTGAGGAACTTTGAAGAGACAACAGAAATGTTTGTCCAACAATTTGGGGTCTATGTTGAAAGAAATGTGTCAATGAAGGATGTCTACATGTTAAAACAGGGTAAAGAAGAAAGTTTTTCAGATTTCTTATCTCATTGGAGGAGTCTAGTTGGATGATTAAGATATACTCTACCTCCTCGAGATATGCTTGAGATATTTATCAAAAATCTGCAAGAACAAATATCTTATGAGTTGGAGACCACAACTATCACATCCTTCGACCAAGCAATAGACTTAGCAAGAAGGGTAGAGCAAGCCCTTATCCGAAGAGGCCAACTCAAGATAAAAGAAGATAGAACCACTAAGTCACAATATAAGAACAAGCATGTGGTAGGTGATGGGGTAATAGATAGTAGGCCCATTAATAGTATTGTTAACTCCCTACAAAATATGGTGTTAAGCCAACCCCAAAAACCTCCATAGAGAAATTTCACAAAACTCAACATACCTATGATGGTGGTTCTAAAATAGCTTCTGGAAGCTAACATGATTGAGTTACCTCCCATTAGGCAACCTGATACCATGACTAATTGGTACAAAGCTAGACAACATTGTGAGTATCATCAAGTGGAGGGACACATGACAAATTCATGTAGGATATTGAAACATGTGGTTCAGGACCTCATTGATGAAGGTCGCCTTGTTATAGAAGGTTCTAAGCCCAATCCTCCAACAAACAACCAACCTCCTACACAACAAACACCCACAACAAATCAAGACATGGGGATTTTTCAAGATCCCCTCCCTAAGCATGGTCAATCAACAACCAATCAAGTATCATATAATAAAGTGCCCCCTCCCTATGACCATATGGTTGGTATGATAGCAATGACCACAAGGCAACAAGAAAAGATGCAACTGACTCAACATTCTCAATAGGAGATGAGTCCTTCATCCAACTTACCTTCAAAACCTACCTTAGTTTTGAAGAACCCCTCAAAAAGGAGCACAAACTTAGAGAACCCACCCTTAGTGTTAAAACCACAACCTAAAGTCTCCTTTGACATCCAACAACAATTAGCTAGTACCCCAACTAAGATTTCCCTTTTAGAACTTTTACAAACTTCCCCTATTCATAGGGAAGCTTTGTTGGAGCTTCTAAAACAACAATCTATCCCTCAAGACATTTCCCCTAGTGCTATAGCTAATGTTGTAGGCTCTCTTGGGATACATCACATCACATTTTTGGATGATGATATACCTTCCTCTGACCTGCGAGGGGACTCTTCCCTCTACATCACTGCATTTATTGGGAAAATTTTTGTCAAGTGAATCTTGATTGATAATGGATCTTCCCTTAATTTATGCACATATCAATTTTTCCAAAGTTTTGGATTAAAAGAGGAAGACTTAACTAAATCTGATGTTATCATCAAAGCCTTCAACAATGAGTCCCAAGAGGCCTACGACATTATATCCCTCCCCCTTAGGGTTGGACCTAATATTTTAGATACCTTGTTCTATGTGGTGTCTTGCCCTGCATCTTTCAATCTTCTCCTTGGATGCCCTTGGATCCATGCGATGAGGGTTGTCCCTTCCACTTTTCATCAATGCTTGAAGTTCGAATTCAAGAATCAACTTGTCACCATTTTGGGTGACCCTCATCCATTCAAATATTGTTCAATGGTTGAACAAGCTCAATCTGGTCTCAATATTTATCCTTCGGTCTCTATCTCTTCTTCTCCTACTCATCCTTCCTCACAAATCATTGAGCAACTTGAAAATTTAAAAGTGAGTGAGGGACCAATCATCAATGTTTCATCATAGGATCAAACCAATCCATTTCTTCAAGAACCTCTTCTAGATCTTGCTCAATTACCACCTTCACCAAGGACTATGGGTTTACCCTATAAGAAAGGTGAAGTTGTACACATTGGCACATGTACCTTTGTCTTCACAAGAATGTCCCTCAAATAAAATATTTGTGGTAGCAACCCTTGTCCTGTAGAGCATTATTTCACCCATTGTTACTTATCCAATGATTACCCACTTCCCAAGAAAATCCTATCTAGTATGGGATATATAGGTAAAGGTTTGGGGCCACAAAAAAAAGGTATTCAAGAACCTTTAGAAGTTGAGCTTTGGCCTGGGAGATGTGGCATAGGCTACATACCCAACAAAAACCAACCTTTACCATTTGACAATGATGATCACCTTATTACTTATACTAAACTTAGATCATCAAGGCTTGGAGTGGAGTGATGAGGATGAGGGACCCTCTTATCCCTCTAACATTCTATTTTGCAATATCATAACTTTGATGCATCCCATTAAATCTTCTACTTCTCAGGACCTTACTCTCTTTAAATCTATAAAATTAGATTCCCTCCTTTTGATAATAAATATACTTCAAAGAACTTATGAAGATTCACAATTTGATTTTTATCATAAATGATCACAATTTCTTAAGATATTATTTATAATAGGAAAAAGATGACTATTTACTAATGCATTAATAAACTAAAAATAAAATAATAAACCACTAATTAGGTATGTTTTTGCATTTTAATTTGTTGCATATGGCATTCACTTGCTTGCTCATAGTGATGTTTTCCTGTCAAACTTTGCACAATTTGCTTATCATTTTGTTCCACTTGCATCTCTGCTTGTCATATAATTGCATGACTACTTGCTCATACTTGTATGACTACTTGATCATATAGATTTTTGGGGATTTTGTAACAATGGCAAGTGATGACACCTAGTTAGGTCATAGTTCACATGCATTGCACTCTCACTAGGGCTTTGATGCCTAGAGAAGTCCCCAACCTAGGGCTCATGCATCACTTCTCTTTTCTTCTTGTATTCCTTGACTTTGAAAGTTTTTTTACAATGACCATCAATTTCTCTCCAAAGTCAAGGAATATTGTTCTCTTCTCGGTGTATCCTTGTCCTTTGCATATTTTTTCTTCTTCTTTTCGTCAAGACAAGGATATACGTTCTTTTCCCATTTGCTCATTTTTTCTTTCACATTTTTTCCTTCTTGACTTTTCAATTGTTAAGCGGTCCTCATGGGATAGGGTATATATCGTATGAATGTAATTTATGGTACTCACACAATCAATGACTATCTTATGCACGCCTCTTAACCATTGAAACTTCTATACATATGCACACACATACAATTATTTGCTCTTTGCTCATTTTTTTTCTTCCTCTCTTTTCTTCTAACACATGCACACACTCACATATTGCTTTACTTAGCTTGCTTTGTTCATACACTTTCTTGCACACACCACACCCCTATCGGGTTACACTCCCCTTGACTCAATGGGTACTACACCCCATTATAGGATACACTCCATGACCATTTCAGTAGGTCATACACAACACACATCCTAGTGGGTAATTGCCCCATAGCAATCACTAGCGAGCACACACCCATAGTAGGTATCGCTCCACCTTGTCCATCTCAACGGGCACCACACCCCATTACAAGATACACTCCATGACCATATCAATAGGTCATACACAACACACATCCTAGTGGGTAATCACCCCATAATAATAACTAGTGAGCACACACCCATAGCAGGTATCGCTCCACTTGACCATTTTTTGAGCATAACACCCTTTATGGATAGCTTCATGGCCATGCACGAGGGGCAACCTCCATCTCGATCATTTGTGAGCATACATCCTTACAAGGTTCCACTCCTTTTTTTTTGCTTTCTTTCTTTTGACCTTTTGGAGCTTTGTTTCCCCCTTCTTCTCTCCTCTTCCCCTCTTCTTTCTTTTCCCTTCTTTCTTCTATGCATTTCATCTTAGGTAGATTGCATTTCATGCATTAGTTAGATTTATTTTGTACCTAGTTACCATTGTCATGCTTTTGCTCTGCTTGATCTGTTTTCTTTTTTTTTTCACTTTGCTTTCTTTCTTTGCCTTTTTTGAGTTTCTTAAGGAATTTTACATTCCTTCTAAAACTTGAGGGGGCACCCCAACCTTAGAGGCATTAATGGTAGTAATGTCTTGCTTTGTGTGCAAAATTCTAAAGTGTCCGTAATGATACCTTTTTGCACCACCCCTCTATCCAAACCCAACCACCCCTTTTTTGTTTTTCCCATAGGTGTCTACATATTTCTTTGACACATTTATTTGGCCATAAATGTGTCAAAGAGGGGGTAAATGTAGATATGGAAAATTGACCCATTAAGATGAGTCATTTTCCTTAGATCCTTAGTTTTCCTCTCCCTTTTTGTATTTTTTCCATAGGTGTCTACATCTTTCTTTGACACATTTATTTGGCCATAAATGCATCAAAGAGAGGGAAAAATGTAGACATGGAAAATTGACCCATTAAGATGAGTTATTTTTTCTTAGTTTTCCCCTCAAGTTGCCAAAGGTCATATTTGAGCCAACTTTTTCCCCATCAAATCTTCTCCTTTCCTCCCAAAACCTATACCATTGGATCGGGCTCAAAAAAATTTTCGATGGTATATGATTTGTCCCATTTTGACATCGTTTGGTCCCCCAAACTATAGAAAAACTGCACATGGGTCTAGCTATCGCAATTGCACGATTTTTGAAAGTTCTAGAACCCTAGTGGCCGCCCTAACCCTAAAATTTATTTTTAAATTTGGTTTTTCCCACCCTTTTACTTTCCAAACCTCTTATAAATAGAGGGTTTTTTATTCCTTTTTGAGACATATACATATAGAGAGAGATATATGGATGAGAGATACACGACATAGGAGAGGAATGATATATTGATGAATGAATGTGATAAGCAATTTTTTGTGAAGGTGATTTGTTAAAAGGTTGCCTCCATATACTAACAAATTTGTGTGATGTTCTTTCTTGTTGTTTTTATTATTGTTGTTGTTGTTGTTGTGCTACCCTTGGTGGATAAGTGTTGGAGCCCTTGAGGGGAAGTCTACCATCTCAGAGGTCTTCATCCTCTTGCCTACTTTCTCGCTGCCGCCAGGTTGTTTTCTTTCATTGACATTAATAAATTGTTAAGCTTACATTTTGTTCTTATTTATCTAGCATTGGTCTATTATTTTTATTCTTCTGCTACGAAATTGCACCCCATATTTACAGGGCATGATTTTGGCATAACCGATATTGCAATACTCCCTATAGAACATGATTTCAGCTACGTCGAGCCTGGGGTAAGGTTTTGTCCTAAACCCTAGGTCTATAGTTACATGTTGCATTTAGTACATAATAATAGCATTTAGATTGTTAAGTTTGAATTCATTGTTGTTTACTTAGCATCAATATTTTTTCTTTCATTTGTGTTTATAGATAGTTAAAACTACATTTGTTTTTCATTTATTTAGCATTAATCTGTTTTAGTTTTTTTTTTTTAAGTGAAAAACCCCTTGCGAAGCTGCCTTGGTCTGAGAGACCATAAACAGGGGGTTCTACACCGTCAAAGTCACCCAGGGGTCGCACCCGACCCTGCCCGCACCAACATTATCAATTGGATTCTAGATACCCAATTCAGTTTTTTGGTAGGGTGGAGATTTGAACTTGGGACCTCCCTTGGAGGATTGCCCTCTCCTCTCCAACTCACCTACAACACCTAGGTAATCTGTTTTAGTTAAAACTGCACTTATTTTTCATTTATTTAGCATTAATCCGTTTTAGTTAAATCTACATGTCTTTTTGATAATTTTAGCATTAATCTGTTTTAGTTAAAACTACATGTAATTTTCAATTTTTTTGAAATTAATTTGTTTTAGTTAAATTTGCATTTGTTTTTCATTTATTTAGCATCAGTTTGTTTTAGTTAAATATGCATTTGTTATTTTTTATTTGTTTAGCATCAATTTGTTTTAATTAAAAGTACATGTGTTTTTCATTTATTTAACATTAATTTGTTTTAGTTAAATCTGCATTTATTTTTCATTTATTTAAAATTAGTTTGTTTTACTTAAATTTGTATTTGTTTTTTTTATTTGTTTAGCATCAATCTATTTTAGTTAAATCTGTATTTGTTCTTCATTTATTTAGTATTAATATGTTTTAGTTAAATCTACATTCATGTTGTTTGTTTAGCTTCAATATGTTGCTTTTTGTTGTGAAATTGCACCTCGTACGAGGTGCAATTTTGGCAAAGCCGATATCACAGTCCTCCCGTACAGAGCGTGATTTTGGTTGTGTCAAGCTTGGGGGTAAGGCTTCATTCCTACACCGTAGGTCCATAGTTATATGGTGCATTTAGGGCATAAATATATTATTTACGTTTTGTTGTTCACTTTGTTCTACTTCTTTGCATTTTGTTTGTCCACTTCCCAAATAGGTCAACATCTGCTTCTATATTCTAAAGGTCAGTTAAAAGGACCTAGGGGGTTTGACTGTTGCATCTCCAAGTTTAAGTCATATAGTGGCCTAAGCAAGCCCCCTAACACTGATCATATTTTCTAGTATTTTGCAAAGTTATTTTGCAGGTTGAAGTTGTTGGATATCTGAGATGCAAGATAAAGCTTGGTTCAAACATCAAAACAGACAAGTGTCCTGTTGACAATTTTGTCACATTGCACAATGGGGTAGAAAATTCAAAATTTTGTACAGTGTTTCTTTTGTAAAGTATTTCTTTGTTGATTTTGAGAATATTTGTAAGTTGCAGCAATTTTGGCTTTCCCTGCCATCCCCCTTGTACATAAAATAAAAATGAAAGAGCTTCGCTACTAAGCGGACTAAGGAAAAAAGCTTCGCTGCCGAACAAGCTAAGGAAGATAGCTTCGCCCAAAGGAAGAAATGAAGGATGAAAACTACTTCGGGCCCGAAGCCCTTCAAACAGCTACTTCGGGCGAGAATTTTGTGAAGCGGTGTTGTCGAAGAAAAAATATAAGGAAAAAGAATAAAACTACTTCGGGCCCGAAGCTCTTCAAAAGGCTACTTCGGGCAAGAAACTTGCGAAGCGAGATTTGAAGGAGCGCAACGTTGAAAATACTTCGCCAAAAAACCGTTGAAGCACCCACTTCGGGACTTTTCGCCAGTGAACTATTTCTACTTCGCCAAAAGTCATTGCGAAGCATCTGCTTCGGCAAACCTCCATGCAAAGAAATTTCATCCAAAGTGGAAGCAGTCAAAGCATTTTTGAAGGTAAGGATGCGCTTCGGCCAAAATCCTCCCGAACCACAATTTTGAAAGAAGATCGCGACGAAGCATTTTGATGATACATCAGCGAAGCAGTTTTGGCACATCTTCCAGCGAAGCAGTAATGAAGGGCCTCACCTTGAGGAGGAAATATGCTTCGGCACTCACCATCCCCGAAGCAGTTTTGCGAAGCTCCACCATGCAAAGTACAAATCAAGAAAGAGGATTTGCTTCAGCTCAAATCCATTGCGAAGCAAAGTTGCGAACGAAGATCTAGCGAAGCGCTTCAAGGGCACACACTCCAAGTTGGGTATTTTCTCGAGGTGATCAAGTGCCTCATAAATGCATTTTTACGTGCCCGGTAAGCCCGCTGCTCATTTTTAGCAATTGAAAATGAAGTATTAGTCCCTGAAGAATAGCCCGACGAGCATGGCGACCACTCGAGCACTGTACCCAGAAGCCAAGGACGCTCAAACGGCTCATTAATGCATGTTTCCACGGTTGACCCGATCATAGTTTCCAGTTTTGGTAATAGATTTGAGAGCTTAGTCACGAGGACTGCGAAGAGCCGACTTTTCAGATTTCGAGGGTGTACTCCTCCATTTTGTGCATTAATGGCTCAGAGGGTCGAGTCCTCTATAAAAACCTAGGCATTGTAATGTAAAAGGGGGGGAAACTTTCTACTAGAAAGTTGTTGTAACTTAGATTCCTACGATTAATACTAAAGAGCTTTGGACTCTATTTCTCTCTTTTATGCTGCCTTCTGCGATTATTTCTTTTATCTTTTCTTCATTTGCATACTGTAATTTTGAACTCTGGATTTAGGTGTGTGATTGGAGTGGAACCTTGAGATTTTCCCAAAGGATACATAGGAGAGGAAAACGTTGTGTTGGCTTTCTTTTATGCTGCCTGTGGATAGTGTTTCTATTATATTCACTTTTCTTAATCATCGTTACTCTGAACTCTAAATTTCGGTGAAAGGGAAAGGAAAATCCTAGAACTCGTCCAGGGGATACATAGGTGGACTAATACTATGTTCATTTCGTTTATTCTTGGTGTTCTTTGTTGCTATTTCAAGTTATTGGCTAGCAATCATGCTTCTGGTTCTTTCCCACTATTAAACTACTGAAATTTCTTCCCTTACTCTTTTATTTCTTTTCCGCACCTTCACTTTGTTTATCTCTTTCTTGCACCCTTATCTTAAACATCAAAGTAGTTTAGTATAGGAGCCGGCCTTTCTCTAGAGATTGGCGCGAGGGGCATCTCTTCCCTTCGACCTTTCAATGTTGGTCCAGGTCTAGGGTGCATACACTTACCCAAATCCTTTCCTGGGCAGATTTGATGACCAACATGTCCTAGGTAGACTCTTTGGTTATTTGTTATTCGCCTGATTAATGTTTTATATTTTATTCAAAATAAAAAAATAAAAAATATATTGAATAAAAAATTAAAAAAATAAAATAAACAAAGAAATAAAGAAAAACATTTCATTTTTGTTTTAGGTATTTGAAAGAGAAAAGAGCATATAGTCTTGCATCTAGGGTTAATTTTGTGTGTTGCATTCCCTTGGACCCTTGCTCAAAGAAAATATTTCATTTCTTGCAACCTAGGGTTAGCTATCATTCAAACCAAGAATCATACTAGGGTTAGTCATTGTATTCTTGCATTTTGTGTGTTCTACACTGCTCTTCCATTTCCATAGTTTAATATTAGGAAAGACCAAACATAGGTGGTTGCTTAAATCACACATCAAAATATCATCCAAATCCCTCAAACTTGGAACAAGTCCTTAAAATCATTCTTGGTGAACCCTTTTTCTCCCTTGTCCACTGAGTGTAGAGATATAACAGTTATCACGGTCACCTTCAGGCTTCCCAATGGATCCAAACCCGAGAATCGTAAGCGGTGTGTAGTTTTCCCCCCTCTACATAATTGGTGAACTCAACATGAACACGCACCTATAGTGGACAAAATAGGAAGTCTTTTTTCTTTTATTTTATTTTATTTTTAAAACTTTAGAAAAGACCACTAAAACTTGTTTTCTTAGATTAGAAAATATAAAACTAAAATTTTAAAATCTTGTTCGATTCATATTTTTCTTCTTTTTAACATCCCTAAAAAGAACACATCTGACGTCTTGTTTCGTAGCCTAGCCTCATGACAAGGCACCACTTTGGTAGTGGAAAAACCACATTAAAGGTCCTATGAGTCAAATTTGGTATGGACTTAACAAGAATACATAGTGAAGAGAGTTAGCCATACCCATGAACCTTTGAAGGGATTATCCTTTCGCCTGTGCTCAAAAAACTAAAAATTTTAATCAATATTAAAATTAAGTCAGACTAAATTCTGTCATAGTTGTGGAATAGAGCATGTATTTCTCTTTAGAGAGTATATCGCTGACCATAGTGAACTGGGTGAGGACTGGTAGGACTTGGGCTCCATCACGGCTTGGATTTTATCACTAAGTGTATGTATGTGGGCATTTAGGTGAAGGCCCTAATTTAAGACAAGTTCACTATACCTCTCCAACATCTTAACCCTATCTCGTACTTTGTATTTGGTTGTATAAATATAGTTTTCTTTTTATTGTTATTTTTATCTCTCCTATCTTTTTTCTTAGTCCTAATGGCTCCCAGTCTTAGGAATAAGCAAAATATTTTAGAGCCCGGTTAGATTTTTTAATAATATGACTAGGTTGAAAGGGAGAATCCCAATTTAGAAGAGGAAGAGAATGTAGAAATAGGAAATGAGGTTGATCTTATTGAGGGGCTCAATGGACACCTCACCTTCAAATCTTTTGATCAAATATGGGGTTTCTATAAGATACATAAATCTACTTTGGACAAGGGTTTAGAGGTGGAATTGCAACTTGAATAGGGTGGGATATCTCATCATCAAAATGTTCCACCCCAAAACGTTCACGTTAACCCCTTGTTCAAAGATACCCCTAATATAAATCCTTTTCATCAACCTACCTATGCTACTACTACAACCACCTATGTTGGGAGGAATCCACTTGTTCCTCCAACTAGTAGTGCATCTCAGAATTATTTTTTACCTTCTCATCCTACCCATCTCAACATTCATGCTTATATTTCATCAAATATCAGTTGTTCTCAACAACAAGATACCACATATCACAACCCATTCTATAACAACATCAATATCTCTAACATTGGCCAAGTTCCTTACCAACAATCTACCTATACCCCTCCCTTAGGAAACTTAGGGGTATTACACAACAAAAATATTAAAATGTAGAGCTTAGCAAGTGTGGTGAAACAACTAGTTTCAAGAATGGATATGATTCAATCCCTAAATTTCACCTCCAATTATAGAGAAATGTGCAATCATTCCCTAGATCCTATCATTACCTCTAGGTCTTATCCCAAAAAAATTTCCATACACGTGTTGCCTATATATAAGGGAACGAAAGATCCAATTGAACACTTAAGAATGTTTAGGACAACATATCATGATATCATATATGATGACATGTTGCTCCTGAAAATGTTCCCTAAGAGATTTGGAGGCATCACTTTCAATGACAAACGGTGCCCATATTAGAGGTCTTCATCCTCTTGCCCGCTTTCTCGTTGTCACTGGGTTGCTTTCTTTCATTTACATTCATAAATTATTAAGCTTGCATTTTGTTCTTGTTTATCTAGCATTGGTCTATTATTTTTATTCTTCTACTACGAAATCGTACCCTATATTTATCAGGTACAATTTTGGCATAGCCGATATCGTAGTCCTCCCGTATGGAGCACGATTTCAACCACATCAAGCTTGGGGATAAGGTTTTGTACGAAACCCTAGGTTTGCAGTTACATGTTGAATTTAGTACATAATAATAGCATTTAGATTGTTAAGTTTGAATTCATTATTGTTTGCTTAGCATCAATCGTTTTTTCTTGCATTTGTGTTTATAGATAGTTAAAACTACATTTGTTTTTTATTTATTTAGCATTAATCTATTTTAATTAAAACTAACTTATTTTTCATTTATTTAGCTTTAATTTATTTTAGTTAAATCTACATGTGTTTTTCATTTATTTAGCATTAATCTATTTTAGTTTTTATTTTGAGTTTACATGGTGGAATCGGTAGCTGCCACGATGATCCGAGCACATTGTTCGTCTTTTATGGCCACCACAGTATCCCACATTGTCCATCTCAGAAGCTGCCATATAGTACTCGCACAGTCCATCCCTATAACCACCATGCCACAATAATTTTAAACCTTTTACGCCGCTAAAAGCACCAGGAAAGAAACAAGCATTCAGTTCAACGAGGCCCAAGATTTGAACCTTGGACCTCTGCCCCCTTACGGGGTTTGGAATAACCAATTGATCTACACCTCAAACCTATTAATCTGTTTTAGTTAAATTTGCATGTATTTTTTTTATAGGTAGCAAATTTTATATACAACGGGTTTTTGAAGGATCCCAAAACCTTATTTACAATAGAAGTCGCAACTTATATTTGGACCAACAGAAAAACAAAATAGACCGGGGTGTGCCCCTAGATCAAAACCCTGGGCCTTGCAACCCAGCCCCAAGCCATCAACCCGAACAAAATTAACCCATCCGACTAAGAAAAAGATAAAATCAGGGGTACCAAGGTCCCTGGGACCAAACCTGTAGAATACGCTTGCTGATTCAAATAGAAACTAGAAACTAGAAACGAACCTCCACCCATAGCAGCTTAGAGGCCCTAGGCCTGAGCAGACCAAGCACCATCCCCGCCCACCCTACTGCACAAGGTGAACTCCCAGGGTAACTCTAGGTGGGGACCCCACACCAGGGAACTAATTCCTGTCACCATCAGGGCCATCCCCCAGCCTACGTCGGAGCTCCTTGAAGGTATTGACAACTTCTATAGTTGCATTGGCAGCCGAGGTGAGCAATTTGATCGCCATGTCAAGGAGGATCCTAGTTAGGAAGATTCAGAACTTGTTCTCAGAATCCGAACTGATCTCTATGGTTTTCGAGGTATCAACTCTGGGCCTCTTGAGTCTGGCTGAGGATCTGCTCCCGCCAAGGGTCGCCCCTCTTGTAGATCTTGCATCGGGAGTCGAAACACTACTAGGGACTTGAGACAACACCTTGAATTTTTGGGTAAACCTGTGCTCTTTAGGGGGAGGGAAATCTTCAGGGTCACTGGGAATGTCCTCTTTGGACTTAAAAGCAGTAAAGGAGGCGACAAGGGAGGCAACAATCTTAGTGGGGAGGACAGAGGCCAAGGGGGATACTCTAGAGTGGGGGCTTATGGGCCAAAGCATGGAGATAGAGGATGACCATAAGTCCTTGGTGGGAAGGGCGGGTGTGGTTTTTTTGGGCCCTGTCAATGGCAAGGCCAAGAGAGTAAAGTAGAAAATGGGGAGTGCTCAGCAAGATGGCACCACGAAGGTGGTTAACAAAGCTCAGATGGAAACTAAATAGCTTCTGGTTTGGGTCATCGCAAGTAATAAATTGCATCACAGGGACTAGGGCTTTGTCGAATGGTTTAGGGAGGTCAGTTCTGAATAGAGCAGTCTTATCCCAATTCTGTTTCGGGAAACGGGAGAGCTCCTCCTCCCAATTATGTTTGTCTCGATGAATGAACTTCTCCTTTTCCTCATGATGCATACTAGTGACTTTGAACAAGAACTCTTTGGTGACTCTGAATGCAACCCTTTCACCTAGACCTCACCCTCGTCCCAGGTGTCCAGGAAGCCCTAGGTGATATTCTCATTAGGCCTAGAAAATTTGCTCAGAAAGGGGGTATACTCCTTGGCATCAGTAAATACCCTAGTAGACTCAAAAAGGTAGAGGGTTGAGGGCTCGACGTAAATGGCCTTGGGAGTTGACATGGTGGGTTCACAGATCACCCAGGGCAGAAAGTGCCAGATGGAAGTGGGTCGACAGGGGAAGAAGCTCGCCAGGAAAAGACAGGAGGGATGGGGCAATGGAAGGTGAAGGCGATAAGTCTCAGAGGGATATAAAGGCAAGGGGAGGAAGCCAAAGAGGCAGTAAAGGATTGCATACCTTGGGAGTCAGTTTCTAGGGCGGGGGAAGACACGAGCCGAGAATGACAGGGGCAGTGAGGCGGATGCCAGGTTTGGTAGTGAAGGGAAAGGGGCCTAGGGATGGACTCCATGTGGCGTGCCAGCTAAGTTGGCACAGAGGGCTGGTCTTGTGTAGGTGGCAACCATGCCCAGGCTTCTAGGTCAGGGTAATCCTAGGATGTAAAGTCAGCAATAAGACACTCTACTTGAGGTGGCACAGGCCCACACGTTGTGCTGACTACGAGCCCTGTAGGAATGCTAAAAAAAGGATAGGTTTATGATCTGCCTTAGACATGGATGCTAGGGAGGAAGACACCTGGCACTACACGCAGCTAATAGGTCACCCTGAAATGATCGTGATCATGGATGTTGTTGGGAACTGCCATCACAGAGAGAAACACAGTAAGGTTAGCGTCCCACGTGTGATTGCACCTGACATGGAGCCAGGTCATCCAGGCATAGTTCCAGGGGAGTCTAGGTGTTTGGAATGGCATTGATATTGAGGAGGTCTTGGGACACTGCTTGCACCAACCCAGTGGGAAAATCCTTGGTCCAGATGTTGAGCCCTTTTGAATAAGTTGTAAGATTGGCCAAAAAATCAACCACCATGTTTCCTTCTTTGTAGACATGACGGATGGAATATTGGGGGAGCCCCAAAAGGATGGCCTGAACCTCTTGGATAATATTGTATATGTGCCATGAGCTATCCCCGTTACTGAGGGCAGCATTGATTATGTTAAGGGAGTCACCCTCGATGATCACTTTACTAGGGGCCTTCTGGAGGGTGAGGACCTCGCGGAGTAATGTTGTTGCTTTTGTGAAGTTGTTGGTTTGTGTGCTAAGGGCCTTAGTGTAAGCCAATATCAAGGTCTTTGAGTGGTCTCGGATGGCCTCGCCAACTCCTGAGGGGCCGAGATTGCCCTTGGAGGCACCGTCAAAATTGAGTTTGACCCACTCGGGAGGAGGGGCAACCCACCTGGTCACAAATCTAGGGTAGGGAATAGAGGGGGCCAAGGGGGAGCCTGAAACCGAAGGTTGGTGAGGATAGAAGCCTCACTCACCTTCCAAGGAGGGTCGTTCGGGGGGAGGGAGCGAGAGTTTTCTAGGGCAAAGGCCACTGCCTTGGCCGCCACCAACTGGGGGTTGCAAGCCGGGAAAGAGAAGGCTCGGTCGTTATGCTCAAGCCATATTTGCCAAAGTAGGTGGGGAAGGCAGAACACCCAGAGGGAGCGAAGGGTGGGGTGGACGAAGGGATTGGGCCATTGGGAAAAGAGGTCGATGATGGAGCTAGGGGGAACCCACTGTATGGAAAATAGGGTGAGGAGGTGGCCCACAACCTCGATGATAAAGGGGCAAGTGAGGAAGAGATAGTTCATTGATTCCCACAAACCATAATAAAGGAAGCATCTGTTTGGGATTTGGAAGCCCCTCCTGGCCAGATTCTCAATAGTAAGAATATTATTCTAGATGGTTGTCCACACGAAGTAGCTGATCTTGGGGATCAGCTTTTTGGCCCACACCTGCTTGATCATGAAAGGAGCCTCCACTGGGTCCCTTTGGAGGGCATAAGTAGATTTGACTAAGAAGTAGCCACTACTATTGCCATACTAGACACATCTGTCCTCCCCCCCAGCGGAAGGGATGATGGTAGTCTCGAGGAGGCATTGGAGCCTGGTAGCTTGAAGCGGGTGGCAGGGGTTTGAGATGGACCCCCAAGTGTCTTTCCCTTGATCCTTAACCAAGTAGTCTGACACAACAGGGCCTTTGGAGGCCACTAGGCTCAGTTTAAGGACTCTGAGGTCGCTGTCAGCACTCAAGGCCTCATCTTGGATCCACCTGTCCTCCCAAAAGTCGATCTTGGCTCCATCACCAAGGATCCATCGAGTCCCTTTCCTAATAATTTCCTTTGTGAGGGTCATGGATTTCAAGAAGGTTGATCTATCTATGGGCTAGAAGTTACTAAGGGTGTTGATGGAGATATTTCCTACGCACAATACTAACCCATTCATCCAAGGCATTCGTGAACACCTTCCACGCTTGCTTGGCCAGGAGGGCTTTGTTCATAAGGGGAAACCACATAAGCCTGATCCCTTCCTCCTCTTTAGGCCTACAGACAAGGGGCCAAGAGACTAGGGGAATCCTCTTCTTGTCTTCACTTCTAGACCATAAAAATGGTTTCTAGATTTGTTTAATGTAGGCTACAATTAAGGTCAAGATTTTGAATATAGACATGAAGTACATCAAGATGCTTTGGAAAACTATAAATGTAAGGGTGACCCTACCCATTTGGGAGAGGAGGTGACCCTTCCAAGAGGTAAATTTCCACTGGACCCGCTCGATCAGCCCACTCCATAGGGCCTTGGAAGAAACCCCTGTGAACAAGGGTAGCCCGAGGTAGGTGGAGGGTAGGGTGTCAGGGGTGTAGCCCAGGATCCGCTCGATTTGGGCTTGCCTAGCTGGGGGGTGTGAAGGAAATAGATTTTGCTTTTATGGAGATTGATATTTTTCCCAATCGCATCTTCGTACAGAATTAGGATCTGCTTGATGACCTTGGCTTGAGGGACCGACATGGTGGTGGCAAGAATGGTGTCATCCATGAATTGTTGGTGAGACATTAGGGGCAGCTTAGGCGCAGGCCTGATGCCAGAGATGAGACCACAGGAAGCAGCGCTCAAAATGGTGCGGCCCAGGGCCTCATCCAGGATGATGAAAAGAATCAGGGACAGGGGGTCACCTTGACGAAGGCCTCTAGAACTAGGGAAGAACCCAACCGAGGAGCCATTGATCAAGACAAAGAACCAAGGGGAAGATACATAGTTATTGAAGAGGTTGACCTAGGAGGGGTGGAACCCAAATTTGAGAAGGATGTTGGAGAGGAACTTACGATTGCCTCTGTCGAAGGCTTTATTCATGTCAATTTTGAGCAAGAAGGACGACTTCTTGGAAAGGAGGGTGAAATGAAGAACCTCATGGATGATGATGACCCCATCTGTGATAAGCATTCCTTTTAGAGAGCTTCCCTGGCCAGGGGCAATGATCAGGGGAAGGATGTCTTTGATTTTGGTTGCTAGGGACTTGGTTAGGATTTTATAAAGGACGTTGCACAGGCTGATGGGGCGAAAGTCGACTAGGGATCTGACCACCTGGGACTTGGGAATCAGGGCAATGAAGGTATAATTGATGCCTCTATAGATGGAGCTAGTGAACTGGAGGTCTCGAATGGCCACACACACTTCCTAGCCAATGAGGTCCCAAAAGGATTGGAAAAATTGGGGGGAAACCTGTCCGGGCCTGGGGCAGAATCTGCTTTCATGGAAAACATAGCTGTGGTGATTTCTTCATCCGAGAGGGGTCGAAGAAGCATCTCATTTGAATGGGTCAGGACCAAGGAGGGAATGTGCTCCAGTAGGGTCTCCATCACCAAGGGAGACGACTGAGGCTCATCACCAAGGAGCTCTTGAAAGAAACCCACGACTTTGGCTCTGATATCATACTCATCTTTGGTTACCCTTCCATCACTGCAGATAAGCTCGAGGATTCTGTTTGAGATCCTATTTCTGAGGGTCGAGGTGTGAAAAAACTTAGTATTAGCATCACCATTACAAACCATAGGGCCCTTGACTTCTGTCTCCAGAAGGTTTCCTCCCTGGCTAAGACATTGTGATACTCGGCTAGGACTGAGCGCTCCTCCTCTCGTGCTCCCGGGTCCTGGCACCCTTCCTGAAATCTGAGATCAAAATCTTCTAGTTGTTTCTTGAGGGTTTCTTTGCTCTCGAAGATGTTGCCAAACACCTCCTTATTCTAGATCTTGAGCTTGTCTTTGAGGAGTCTCAATTTTTGATAGATTTGCTCAGTAGGGCACCCTAGGACTGGGCAATCCCACTAGTAGGCCACTTGGGCCCTAAAATTCGAGTGGTGAAGCCACATGGACTCGAAGCGGAAGGGGTGCTTATGGGAGGGACGCTTACCAGCTTCAAGGAGGAGGGGGTTGTGATCATATCCAACTTTAGGAAGGTCTAGCAGGGTTGCATCAGTGAACAAGAGGATGGCTTCCCTGGACAAGAAAACTCTATCCAGTCTGACCTGAATGAGTTGGGCTCCTGTTCTTCATCTGCATGTATTTTTTATTTATTTAACATTAATCTATTTTAGTTAAATTGCATTTGTTTTTCATTTATTTAACATCAGTTTGTTTTAGTTAAATCTATTGTTTAGCACCAATCTGTTTTAATTAAAATTGCATGTGTTTTTCATTTATTTAATATTAAATCTGCACTTGTTTTTCATTTATTTAACATCAATTTGTTTTAGTTAAATCTACATTTGTTTTTTTTTTGTTTAGCATCAATTTGTTTTAGTTAAATCTGTATTTTTTCTTCATTTATTTAGTATCAATATGTTTTAGTTAAATCCGCATTCATTTTGTTTGTTTAACTTCAATCTGTTGCTTTCTTTATTTTATTGTGAAATTGCACATCGTTTACGAGGCGTGATTTCGGTAGAGCTAATATCGCAGTCCTCCTATACAAAGCACGATTTCAGTTGTGTCAAGCCTAGGGAAAAGGCTTCATTCCTAAACCATTGGCCCACAATTATATGATGCATTTAGGACATAATAATATTATTTATGTTTTGTTGTTCGCTCTGTTCTACTTCTTTGCATTTTGTTTGTCCACTTCCCAAAAAGGTCAAAATTCGCTTCTATATTCTAAAGTTCAGCTAAAAGGACCTACGAGGCTTGACTGTTGCATCTCAAAGTTCAAGTTATACAATGGCCTAAGTAGGCCCCCTAATGTTGATCATATTTTCTAGTGTTTTGCAAAGTTATTTTGCAGGTTGAAGTTGTTGGATATCCGAGATGCAAGATAAAGCTTGGATCAAACATCGAAACAGATAAGTGTCCTAGGTAGACTCTTAGGTTGTTTGTTATTCAACTGATTACGGTTTTAGATTTTATTCAAAATAACAAAATAAAAAATATATCAAATAAAAAATAAAATAGACAAAGAAATAAAAAAATATTTCATTTCTGTTTTAGGCATTTGAAAGGAAAAAGAGAATATAGTCTTGCATCTAGGGTTAATTTTGTGTGTTGCATTCCCTCGAACCCTTGCTCAAAGAAAATATTTTATTTCTTGCAACCTAGGGTTAGCTATCATTCAAACCAAGAATCATACTAGGGTTAGTCATTGTATTCTTGCATTTTGTGTGTTCTACATTGCTCTTCCATTTCCATAGTTTAATATTAGGAAATACTAAACTAGGTGGTTGCTTAAATTACACATCAAAACATCATCCAAACCCCTCAGACTTGGAACGCATCCTTAAAATTGTTCCTTGTGAACCTTTTTTCCCTCTTGTCCATTGAGTGTAGAGACATAACAGTCTTCACAGTCACCTTTGGGCTTCCTAGCGGATCCAGCCTCGAGAATCGTACACAATGCAGTTTTCCCCCTCTACATAGGCATTTTGGTGATGATCTTATGTAGGGTTAAATTCAACAAGATAATATTTTTTATTTCTTCCTAACTTCTTTACCACATAGTTGCTCTAAATATTTTCTTAAAATACACCCTTACATCTTTCTTATTATTTGGGCATGTATCCAAGTTGGTATTTTATTTCTTCATCCACTTGTTTTGCTCCATCTATGTTTTCATTCTTTTATTCATATATTCTTGTATTACAACTTTAGGCTATTTTTTTTACTTTTATTAGATATCTTAAAATATAAACCATAACAATTGCCTTTGTAGGGAAGGTACCTGTTTTGGCTAGAAGAATCTCATATGGAATTGATTCTTTTAACTTTGAATTTATTTGTAATAAGAAATCAATTAATCCTCTCTATTTACCTTCACTTTGAGTATAATGTGTTGTTATCCCACACTTAACACCCATACAACATCACTTGAATCCTTGTAGACCAAATAAAACATGTATAGTCATATAGCCCAATAATTCAACCTATTTTCTTCTAATTTATATTTTCAAAAAGTGCTCTCCATCCTTCTAATGTTCTCTTCATTCTACTTGTTTCCCAACTAAAATTATTATTAAAGTCTATCCCAATATATTTATTCTTTGTTACTTCTTCAAGACTCCTTTTAAAAATAACCTTTTTTTAATAGGAGAAGATAATGATCTTGGTTTTGTTGGTATTTACCTGCAAAACTACCTCTTGTAAATGTACTATGAGGATTTTAAATGCTCTCTCAGACCCTGTATTGATCTTGTAATTATAATGACATCATTTGCATACAAAATAAATATCAACATATATCTTCCCAATTAAACACTATCGGCTTCACTAAAATTTAGCCACTCTTTTAATTTATCAATCTCTACCAAGTAATGTAGGATAACGGGCATTATTATTTAACTCCTATGTGACTTCTAAAGCATTCTAAAAGGATTGAATGCATCATAATTATAACTTGGACCTCCTCATAGAGTTTATGAATTGTTGCTCTATACTTTTTTGGTATGTCTAAGTCTTCTATTATTGTCCATAGTTTACTTCTAAGTACTATAAAGTCACAAAACAACAATAAGCATATATTTTTTCATTCCATGTTTTTCAATGATGTCTCAAAGTGATGACATGGTCTATTATCAATTATTTGGTTTGAAACTTGTTTATCATTTTGTCCTTTTTCCTTTTTCCTTTTTCTTTTGTTGGCTTATTGATTCTACTCTCAACCAACTTTCAAATAATTTTATAAAGAGGGGACTGACCATAATGGTTCAGTAATATGAGGGATTGTTTATACCTTGACCCTTGAAGAGAGGTATTATTAGGATTTTTGTCCAATCCCTTATAAACTCATGTTGGGTGATGTTATCTAATATCTTCTTTATGTGTGGTGCCAAGTCCTCTACTCCCCATTTTAAGTATTTTGTTTGTATTTCGTTCACATCACAAGCCATATCTATTTCTATATTTAATACATTCATTGACTTCCCTTAGGGGAAAAAAAATTATTATGATGATTGTGGGAGGGTCCTCTTCTACTTGCTCTTGTGCATCCAATTGTTTTGCATATTCCAACCATTGGATTTCTATAATCGTATTTTCAATTTGTTCGGCTAAAGTTCCTTCTAGAATATCTTTGGGTTATTCTCCTATAAATATATTAGTTCTTCTCATCTTGTACTTAATTCTCCTATTTTTTGCTTTCCTATCCATTTGTGCAAACTCTTATTTTCCTCTTTTTTACCTAGTTCTTTCAAAACTCTCCTTGTTGCTTTACATTCTTCATTATATAATGCATTCTTTTGAAAATTACATTTTTTTCTTTTTCCTCACTGTTGTGGCTGATCCACAACACACCCCAAAATTGGGGACCCACCTTTTTTGCATGTTTTCAAAGACAATCTTAGTGACCCAGATGCTAAAAATCAAGAAAAAGGGGCAAAATTGCACAAGGATGAAAAGTGTCGCGAAATCGCAACATGTCGCGAAATCGCGGCCGAAAATGAAAAGGTGTCACGAAATCGCGACAAGTTGCTCCGTCGCTGCCAGAAAATGAAAAGTGTCGCGAAATCACGACATGTCGCAAAATCGCGGGCGAAAACGAGAAAGCGTAGCGAAATCGCGACATGTCACAAAATCGCGGTCAACGCAGTCAACGGCAGCAGGTGGGAGAAAAGCGTAGTGAAATCGCGACGTGTTTGATTTTCGTGGCCCAGAGAGGAGAGAGAAAGACGAAGCAAAAAAGTGTCGTGATATCATGACATGTCGTAAAATCGTGGGTCAAACCAGTCAAACAGGGTAAAGCAGAAAAGCGTCGCGAAATCGTGACAAGAAACGGCAAAGGAGCATGAAGAGGAAATATGTCGCGAAATCACGACATGTCGCATTTTCGCGGCTCCAAACGGCGAAGTTGTACGAAACGAAAAAGGCGTAGCGAAATCGTGACATGTCACAAAATTGCGGTCAACATAGTCAACGGCAGCAGCTAAGCAGCCCGAGGTGGAAAAACGTTGTGATTTCGCGACAGGAAAGCAGCGAAAAGACATGAAACAAAAAACGTCGCGAAATCGTGACAAAAACGAGCCGAGTTGTACGAAAAGCAAAATATGTCACGAAATCGTGACATGTAGCGTTTTTGTGGCCAAAACAGCAAGAGCAGTACGGAACAGAAAAGTGTCGCGATTTCGCGACAGAAAGCTGCCCGAGTGAAAGAAACGAAAAGGCGTCGCGATTTCGTGACAGGTTGCCGCAAGACAGCTTCAAGTGAAAAAGCGTCGCGAAATCGCGACAGGTTGTAGCGAAAGAGGCGCGAAGTGAAAATCGTCGCGATATCGCGACAGCATGCAGCAAAGGTGCCCGAAGTGAGAAAACATCGCGATTTCACGATAGGAAAGCAGCGAGGGCGTACGGAGGAGAAAAGCGTCACGATTTTGCGACATGTCGTGAAATCGTGACATGTCGCGTTTTCGCTGGGCATGACGGCAAGAAAGGCTGTTGACAGGAAAACGTCACGATTTCGCGACATGTCACGATTTCGCGACATGTCACGATTTCGCGACATGTCACGTTTTCGCGGCCAGGAAGACGGACAAAGCTGCATGCTATTTTTGGTCACGATTTACAAGGAGCCGTTACAGAACATGCAGAAAGGTGCGGGACACGTGGCGTACAGGCTGTAGAAGTGTTATAGAGAAGATCAAACGTCTTAATGTCAAGCATAAAGCCAAAACACACGCAGTCAAAGAAAGGTGAAACGAGCAGCCACTAGAAGATGAAACGAACCATCGTGGAAGGGGAATCAATTCAACAGCAAGTATAAATGCAGATGCACAGATTGGCACAGGGGGTCAAAAACGGCTGGAGCAGAGTTGCAGTGCTAGAGGCCAGAGGGTCATTCTGGGCCTGCTTCAAGGCTGTTTTCCTTCCTTTTTGCTGGTTTTCAAAAAACCAGAGAGTCTACTATTGTAACATGATTTATTTTTAATGCGAGCATTCAGAAATTTGCATCTTGTTGGCAAGAAAGAAGGAGTTATTTTCTCGCATGCATGTTTTAATGTTTATCTTTCCCTTTTTCGGATTTCTAGGCTTATAGATGAAGTTTAATGCAAGTTCTCTTGGTTGCTTCATGCGAATGTCTAAATCTAAAAAATAACAGTAAACCCCAGAGACCAACACTTAACTTATCTGGATTGTGCGTATTTTGCAGGTTCAATAGGTTAGGTTGCATGCATGGAAACCTCACATCTTCGATTTTGCCAGGACGGGATGGCATCAAACTGAATGCAATTTTAAATTTATTTTCTTTTGCATTTTATTTTTCTTCTTGCTGCATTTTATTTTCAGAAGTTCCAATTTTATTTACAGGCTTTAAAATAAAATAAAAAAATTAAAAAACTTCAAAATCCATAAATAATTCCTTCATTTATGGCCTTTCATTAAATTTCATTTTGAAGTTACAGCATGGTCATATGAGGATCAAATCATATTTACTGTATCAGGGTTCAATGAACAATCATTAAATTTCACAATAAAATAAACCACAGTGCCCCTTGTTTTCAGTTACTTGCAATCACTAAGGTGTTCCAAGCATTTAAAATGAATATCTTCATTTAAGGTTATTAATACATAAATGCAGAATGCTAACATAACAGGAACCTTGGAGAAATTGTTTCTTTGCAAGCAGAGGATTTAGAACCCAAATCCTATCGGAGAGTGTGTTTTCACAATCGGGTGAAAATACCACTCAACACTCACTTTATACCTTTTTGCACCATTTAAATACCTCTAGAATTATATTTGTTAAACTATAGCTCTTGATTCCTTGCTCTTATATTTTTTTATTCCCTTTACAACATTTGTTCTACTACTTCATTGAAAATTAATCAATTCTCTTGGGTTATGAGGACCTTTCTGTCTATGGATGATTGATTTTTTTAAATTGGTTATATGGGATTAAAATAGGCCCCACCTGTATTACATCATGACCACATAATAATATTACAATAGTTGGACAATTATGCATGTATTGTTTGGCAAGATTCAAACTTGTGTCTCCTCCTTGTCAGTTGAGGAATATACTTGGTTAAGCTAATGTTATTTGATTCTATTGATGATTGTTGATTAGATTGCACTATTTTTATTTGTTGATTTCTTTCTTACCATTATAGTTTTATACATTTTTGGGTTGTTATCTAATTTTAATTTTATTGGTGACTCTTCAATCTCTACTTCCATTATCTTGTTTATTATACTTTGTGGAGCAAATGACATGGTCAACAATGCTTGCTCCATTGTAAGTTTTGCATGTATACTTTCTAGATTTCTTCCACCTACTCATACAATTGTAAATAATAAATCCAATTATGTCACACAAGTCAATAGTTCTTCACCAATATAAGTAGTGACCATTTTATACTCTAGGAATCTTATCATTTGTTAGTTTTCTTCTTTTATCAACAATAATGGATTGGTACCAACATCCTCCTTGTTGTTTAATATGTTGGTTTGCTTAATTATTGTCCATGGATTAAAATCTCTTATCAGATATTCCTCTCCATGTTTGGAGTATGATGAGATGCCTTTCTTTAAATCTCCATATGGATCCTCATAGCCCATCCCATATTTTTTCCAATCTTATATGGATTCTCATAATCCATCAAATATTTTTTTAAAGCTTTAAATGTTTGAGGACCAAAATAACAAGTTGTGATTCTAGTTTTTTTTTCATTTTCTCTTATTTTAATCTAAAAGTATTATTTTTTGATAAGCTATATGTGGTTTCTAATCGGGGCCACTCCCATCAAAATACCAAAGTACTATATTTGTTGTCAGGTCAATTAAACCATGTTCAAAATGCCTTTTTATCACAAACATTTTCATTTATATTTTGTATCAAATATATTCGTCATCTTCCTCAAAGTGTTGTATTTCCACAATCAGATCCTTGACATCATTTTTATTATGAGATAAAATCTCACTCGACCAATTGCGTTCTAAAATTTGATTTTCACCAAGATAAATATCAACATCATGTTTGACTAAATTATCTACTAATTGATTTCCTTCTCTATAGATATGCTCACATTTTCAAGAGATTACCTCCAAAAATAGATGATGACCATCAACAATGATATCATTTTTTATCTAATTCATACATTAATTTTGTTAATAGCTGTGATGATAATTTGTGAATCCCCCTCAATTAAAATATATTTCCACCCTTTTTCAATTGCAATTTTAATCCCTATAAGAAGTGCCCTAACCTCTACATAGTTGTTAGTTAAAGTTCCACATGATTTTGAGTAAGTGAGGAGAATTTTGCCTAAAATAATTTTGAAAAAAACCACTTATGTTGTCTTTTCTTAGGTTTCCTTTAAAAATATCATCAAAATTAACTTTTATAAACTCAATTTGTAGACAATTCCATTTTACACTAGATTGAATCAAATCCTTTGTTTTAATGTCATTATCATATATAACTCTTTCATATATGTTCAAATATTGTAACCAAGTTGATACCATCTATTTTTTTGCACATGAAACTTCTTCTTTTTTTTAATTTAGTGAAAAACCCCTTGCGGGACCGCCTTGGTCTAAGAAACCATGACCAGGGGGTTCCACATCGTCAAAATCACCTGGGAGTCATGCCCGGTCCTGACCGCACTAGCATTATCAACTGGATTTTGGGTACCCAATGTGCGTTTGGTAGGGTGGAGATTCGAACTAGGGACCTCCCTTGGAGAATTGTCCTACCCTCTCCAAATCACCTACAACACGTGAGTGCACTTGAAACTTCTTATGGTGAGCACCATATCTATAAATATTTTGCAAGAGAGGCAATAATATGGTTTCAAACTTGGGCAAGAATTTTTATATTTATTTTTAAAAATTCTCTTATTTTGTTCAAGCCATAAATTCTAACAAATAATGACATGACCAATTCTCCATGAAATACATAAGGCTTTAGCTTTAAAATAATTTATTCAATATTTTATCAACTCTTTCAATGTTGATGGAGCTACCCAATATATTTTCATATTTTTAAAAATTAACCCCAAATGATGTGAGCAAAGGGATAATGAAGAAGTAATGGTCTATTATTTATAAATCCTTTTCACACAAGGCACATCTAAAAGGTCCATGATATCCTCTTCTTTAAGGAATCTATTTTGTAAGAATCTTACTTTGAACTACTAACCAAAAGAATGTTGAGGCCTTAGGGAGAGCCTCTAGTTACCAAATATTCTTCCAAGAAAAATCTTTGGGAGTAGGAAATTTTGATTGCTTTAAATTCTCATATCCCAACTTGATCGAGTATCCACCATATTTTGATAGATTCCAAACCAACTCATTCTTTTGTGTAAAAATTGACAAATAAAACTCTTGAAGCATTTTTTGAAGTTCATCTACAATTTGTTCCTCTCCTTCAACTAGGTTGCTAATAGAAGTCCATGATTTGGATTTGTTGCTCACACTAATGTAATATTTGACCTTTGGACCTTTATAAGTTAGGCATGATTGAGACAACGGTTTCCATTTTGAATCAAAGATAAGAGGGTAAGGCTTCAACCAAGCATCAGACTAAAAATTTGCATAATTTTCCTTATAAGTTGTCTATCTAACATGTTTATTGATTAATTGTAAACTATCTGGTTTGAAGTTTCATGTTGGTGATCCTTTGGGTAGGGTCCTTTTCCTAAATAATTTCATTGCATCAAGAGAACTTATATATTTTTGAAGTAATATTTTTACCCAATTATTTCCTTGATCTTTGAATAACCTCCACCTAAATTTTATCCCTGAGAACAAACTCATAAGTCTATAATTCCACAAGCCTGATCTTGCAATATTCATTTCTTTGCAAACCCTATCTCACTTACAAAAAGGAAACCTAATTTTTTTCTTACATCCTTTCCAAAGAAATTCTCTTTGAATTTTATAAATTTTTGATGTTATACCTACTAGCAATCTTGAAAGTGACATCATATAAATAGGGATGGATTACAATGTAGTATTTATGAGTTGTAACCTTCCTACCATGGTTAAGAATATACCTTTCCAACCTACCAAAAAAGCTTTCATTCTATCCAAATAAGAGATCTAAAGCTCCTTTTTATTTCCTTTATGAGATAAAGGAATCCCCAAGTAGGATGATGATTATTTTTATTTTTAAACCCTAAATATCTAAATTATTTTTTTGTAAATCTAGTGTAGTGTTAATGAAAAATAGATTTTTTAGTATTAACCACTTGTCCTTAAGTATTCTCATAGTATGATAATATTTATTAAAACTCCATGGACTCACTGACTAAGGGATGACCACAAATAAGAGTATCATCAACAAATTGAAGATGAGACTTGAAGGGATCTTTTGTTAATTTTTTAATTTTATTTTTAATAAGTTAAGTATGGCTTTTATTGGGGCCACTCCAATCAAAATAGCAAAATATTACATTTGATATTAGGTCAGTTATATCATATTCGACATGTCTTTTTATCATAGATATTTTTTCATCAAATATATTCTTCAAATTCCTTGAAGCACCATATTTCCACAATCAGCTCTCGAACATCATTTTGTTTAAGAGATAAAATCTTAGTTAGCGATCTACCTTTTAAAATATGAATTTCACCAAGATGAAGATCAACACTACGATTAGCTAAATTATATTCTACTTGATTTACTTCTTTATTAATATGCTCACATTTCCAAGAGAGTACCTCCAATAATAGATGATGAACATCAATGATAGTATTGTTTTTGATCCAATCCCCACATCCACGTTTGTTGATAGCATTAATGATAATATGTGAATCCACATCAATTTAAATATATTTCCATTATTTTTCCATTGTAGTGAGAAGTGCCCTAGCCTCTACATAGTTTTTTCAATGAGTTTACATAAGCTTTTATGAGTGGTCCCGATCCCCTCATACTGAGTGGGGTTTGATCTTTTGATCTCTCAAAGAGAGGCCAAAGCCCTTACCACTACAGTAATAGCCTCTACATAGTTATTAATTGAAGTTCCATAAGATTATGAGTATGTGAGGAGAATTTTACCTTCATTATTTCAAAAAATACCACCTCCATTGACTTTTCCTATATTTATTTTTGAAGCATCGTCAAAATTAATTTTGATAAGTCATTTTTTGGACATTTCCATTTTACCCTAGATTGAAGTAGATCCTTTATTTTAATGCCATTATTGCATATGACTCTTCCATGTATGTTCAAATCTTGTAACCAAATTGTTACCACCTCTTTTTTGCACTTGAGACTTCTCATGATGAGCACCATATCTATAAACATTTTGCAAGAGAGGCAATAATACAATTCCAAAATTGAGCATGATTTTGAGATTTATTTTTAAAAAATCTATTATTCCTTTCAAGCCATAAATTTCAACAAATAATGATAGGGCCAATCCTCCATGGAATACATAATACTTTAGCTTTGAAATAATTAATCCAATATTTCATCAACTCTTTCAATGTTGGAGCTACACAATATATTTTTATATTTTTTAAGTAACCCCAAATGGTGTGAACAAAGAGACAGTGAAGAAGTAATTGGTCTAATGTTTCCAAATCGTTCTCACACAAGGCACATCTAAAAGGACCATTATATCATCTTCTTTATAGACTCTTTCTTGTAATAATATTACCTTGAACTATAAACCAAAATAATGTTGAGGCCTTAGGGAGAGCCTCCAATGACCAAACATTCTTCCAAGGAAAATAGTTGGGAGTTTGCAACTTGAATACCTTTGATTTTTCCTTCCATTTTTACCTTTGAGAAATCTCTCTAAAATTCCTCCATAAAAATAATGAATAGATAAGAATATAGTGGGTCACCTTGGAAGAGTCCACAAGATGACTAAAAGCAACCAACAAAAGAAACATTGATCAAAATAGAATATTTCATAATGCTATAACAACATTTAATCCATGACACCAACTGTAATCAAAACCAAACTTTTGAGAATATAATGTATAAAACTCTACGAAACCCTATCACATGCTTTGTCCATATATAATTTCATAAGCATACCTAGTTTTTTTTAATGTAACGAATAGAATATATGGCCTCTTGCCCAATGGTTACATTATCAAGAATTTATTTACCATAAAAAAATTCACCTCGTTCCTCTGCGATAACACAATATAGAATATATTTTAACTTGTTTGTCATAATTTTTTAATTGATCTTACAAATCATATTACAAAGGCTTGTTAGATAAAAATCATCAGAATATTTGATCTCATATTTCTTAGAAACCAATGTAATAAAAGTGGTATTGATATCACTTATTATAGCCTTCGTTTTCTAGGCATCCTCAACTATAACCAACATATCACTCTTCAATAAATACCATAATTTTTGAAAAACAATTGTAGGAAATCCACTAAGCCCCGTGCCTTGTTAGGATGAAAAGAGAAAATTGCTTCATGTAGCTCCTCCATAGATATCTTCTTTATCAATATTTCATTTTATCCCTGTGTGATAATTGATGGAATATTTTGCAAAAGCTTACCTTGTGCATCCTTATCTTGTCCAATATTTGATAAAATATTTTTGAAACAATTAATTGCTTTCTTCCTTATATCTTCTTTTTCCTCAATATTTCTTCCATTCAGAATTATAATATTTTTGATGCAACAAAAAGAAAAAATTATTTTTGTTGTAACATGAAAACATTGTATTTCTATCTCCTTCTTTGAGCCATTTCTTCCTAGATTTTTGGAACCAATATGACTTCTCCTTTTTCAATGCATTAAGATAATAAAAAAATAAATAATTTTTCTAATCCAAATGTATTGTTTATTTTGGTATTATTTCTCTAGTTAAATTTTATTGTCCCAAGTTTCCTTAATTAGAATCATTATTCCTTCATATCCCCCACCATTTCCTATTGTTTCATTCCATATTACATTCTTCCTACAACCTTTAAATGTTGGGGTCCTACACTGCTCATGTTCATGTGTTTCAATGAGATAAAATATACCTATTCCTTTTGCAATAAGCCCTAACCCAAGTTCTCTCCTCCAATGGTAGCCCTTATAATTTTAACATATAGATTTAACTACTCCTTAGGGGTGGGAGTGGCATTTTCCTATTTATTTTGGAACCTTTAACTAGAGATGCAAGTATTTATTTTTCACCCATGTCCATTTACCTTCACTCCTCATTGTTTGTACTTTCTTTATCTCCCCTCTTCTTTGTTCTTGTTGTATTAATATCTCTTTAAAATTTTAACTTGTGATGTAAGCATTTCCATTATCTAACCATACCTTTTTGCCTTCATTCTCGGATGTCCTTATTTTTTCTAATTCCCCTCTTCTATCTTCTTCTTACACTGGGTTTAAGTCATTATTTATGAAAATTATAAACCTTTTAAAACACTTATATTTCTTAGAATTTGGTTTTTGACCTCCTTTGTCATCATGACAACTTTTGATAAACCTATGTTTTTCTTCTCTTATTTTTTCTATCCTCCTCGTTTAGTAAATTTGTCCTTTCCATTATAGTTGTCTTTGAGAAAATATCTTTTAAGATTAACAGTCCTTAGCTTCTTCGCAGCCTCTTATCCTTTCGATAATTATATTTGTCAATCTATCATATCTTTCTTTGTTTTCTCTTGCATGTATTTCAATTTGTTTTTCACCCATATTTTTCTTTCTCCCCATTGATCCTTTTATCATTTGTGTCCATGTCTTTGACCTCTTTTATTTGTTTTTTCATGTTGCTCTATTTTCATTTCAAATCTATCATTATTATTTGTCATGTCACACGTGTTCTTTCCTTGCACCTTTTAGATTTGTGGTTATCTTTATTAATTCTTGATTGGTTTGCATATTTTGTTTTATAACTTGTCGTTCTTGCCTATCTTCCTTAAAGCTTCTTGTAGCATTGCTACTTGATTATTTAGCATTCTATTATCCTTCTCCAACTTTTGATTTATCTCTATATTTCCTTGGAGCTTGTAATTTTTTTCTTGCTCCCTAGTTTCCATGCATTCCAATCTATTATTGAAGCTCATTGACTCTTCAATATAAAACTCCTATGTGTATTGAAGTATTACCACTTGTTTCTTAAGTATTATATTATCCTCCTCCAATGTTTGATTTGTCTTCACAATTCCTTAAGGTTGACAATAAATCTCTTGCTCCCTAGTTTCCATGCATTTCAATCTACTCTTAAAGTTCATCAAATCTTCCATGTAAAACTCTAATGCCCATATAAGTGTATTGATATGGGGCTATACATTTCCTTCTCTTGGCCCCCTTCCTTTTGTTACTCATCTACTTCACATACCTCTTTTTAAGCTTGATTTTAGTAGATCGAAAACAATGTTTTTATTTTGTGCTTAATTCTTTGCATTTGGTCATGTTTGTCTATGCTTCAACATTCCAAGGTATTGTTTTGAATATGCCCAAACTAACTTTCGTTAATGATATTTTTGGTCGGGTTGAACCATATTTGTAAGAGACATATATGCCTTGTGAGTATATCAAGATATTTCATTATGCTTTAACAACTAAGATTTGTGTGAATCATTGTATGTCTTGTTCTAGCCCTCTATCCTTTATTATTCTATTTATACTTTCTTCTAATATCTCATTGACCATTGATACTTATTTACAATAAAATAAAATATCTAATTAAAAAAGAAAACAATTCCAAATTCTTTGTTATTAAAATAAAAATAAAAAATATTAACAAAAATAAAATTAAAATATAATAGCCAATAGAACTATGGTTCAATGATTTAGACCATTGTTTTAAACTTACAACTCAAGAAAAACTGGATAACCTAATTTTGAAAAGTTATTCGACAACTTAGGAAAACAAAAAAAAAACCAAAGAAAATTTTTCAATAAATAAAAAAAAAAAGTCGATATTAAATATTCAGTGCAACGAGCACAATTATAATTTATAAAACAACAATTCAACTCAAATAATAAATACAACATAAAATGCAACTATAAAAATTGATCGATACTCTTATAAAAAAACAAACACTTAATGTAAACAAACTTACCCTCTTGTTTATAATATTCAAAATAAAACTTTATCTTACCCTCTTGTTTATAATAATATCGTTCAAAATAGAACCTTGTCTTCTAGCATTGCATCTCAAGGGAGATAACAAAAACCTTATCTTCTAGCATTACATCTTAAGCATTGCATATCAAGGAAGATAACAAAAACCTTATCTTCTAGCATTGCATTTTCAAGGAAAATAGTGGCTGTAATCAACTCTCCTATGTAACCTAAAAAAACAAACATTAAATTTCAAAATATAAAAATACTCTATAAACATTAAAGAAAAAAAACATTGAGTTTCAAAATATAAAAGTACTCGATAAACATTGAGTTTCAAAATATAAAAGTACTCGACATTACATAACCTATAACCTATAGACAACCAAATCATTTAGATATTATTAAAATTTGGCGTCCTATAAAACGACACAACCCCCAATTTAAGGTGGTTCACGTTAGTGGATGGTTAGATGGCATCCATATCTACCATCCGTATTTTTTAGATGGACCAACAGCCCTTTATATACTCACACATTCCTTGTTCTTTACCTTTGCTTTGTTGGGCAGGGTAATTTGTTTCACGGAGACTAACGTGCACGTGTTACTTGCAGTTGAAATGAAATGAAAGATTTTAATTACATCCGCGAGACTCAAATATGGTTTATGGGACCTCAAATATGGAAGTACAATTACTCAAATCATATCATATGATCTTTAATATCTTTGAGAAGGTTGTTCCTTCTCCTGTTGATTTGTGTTAGCAATTCTTCAATTTTTTTTATTTTACTGTCTTTAAATAAATTTGTAATAAACTCGTTCCCAAGTGTTTCTTTGTATTTGTCATAGATATATGAAAAACTCGGGCATTTATAGATGAAGTGTTCCTTTGTCTCTACTGCTCCTGTGCTGCATAGAGTACATATCCTTTCTTCCCATTGTTCTTTGGGCGTTGTCCATCTCCCTGTTTCACATCTAAGCCTATGAGAGCTAGTCATTATCCGAGCAATGAGTATTTTTTCCTTCCACTTGATTTCGGCGCCTATATACGTTTTTTTCCTTGTGGTCATACGTTGGGTTAAAGTTTGCAATATAATATTGTCTTTTCCTGCTTGCATTTTTCCACATTTCACTTCTGAACTTTTCATTCACATAATTTTTTATGTCTTTGTTGACATTTGGGCATTCATTTATGTTGATTTCCCAACGTTTCATCCATTTATGATTTTGTTTCATCCACGTATTCTTTCGCCTATGCAACTCTTCGTCCCTAGTCGCTCTAGGCCATCTATCATTTGTCATGTTTTCTGTTTTTTTCAAGTAACATAACAGACTTGGTCATAGCAATTGCTTCTTAAAGGGAACATTCCAGTTTCAACTAGAATAATTTCATAAGGGGTCGTGGCCTTAATTTTGAGAAAGTTTGTGATTAGATATTTTTGAATCCTTTCTATTTGCCTCCATTTTGCATTTGTTGTACCACTAGCCCACACCTCGCAACCATACAACAGAACCGGTGTAACAAGTAGGCCAAATACGACCTTGGTGGTCTTCCAGTCCCACAACTCAACATTCCTACACCTGTTTTGAAGTGCATATAGTGCTCTCCAGCCACTTTGAGTTCTTTTCATCCTACATGTATTCCAATTAAGTTTGTTATGAAAGTCTATGCCCAAGTATTTGTATTCTACTACTACATCAAACGGTTCTCCTGCAAACTGAAATCTGAGTTGTTGCTTCTTATTTTTTGCTGAAAAAATCATAATTTTTGTTTTGCTCGTGTTCACCTGCATCCCAACTTCTTTACAAAAGAGTTCTAGAGCTTGAAGGTGATCTTCTAGATATTTGGTTGTTTTGGCCACAAGAATTACATCATCTACATACATGAGGAGTTTTACCACATATTTGGCTAAATGCACACCCTCTCCCCCAAATTTGTTTATCCATTCTTCTAACTTGTCAATGTACAACCCAAATAAGGTCGGAGATAGAGGGCAACCTTGTTTGACACCTATGTCACTACCAAAACATTCTGATAACCCTTCCCGTGTTCGATTCTAGCCTTTCCATGCTCATATAGTCCGTGAACTGTTGCTCCTGTAGTGAATTGGAACCTCTAGCTCTTCCATTCTCGCTCCATAATTTTTCCTTGGCACTCGTGTCAAATGCCTTTTTGAAGTCTACAAAACAACAAAAAGCCTCCTCTTTTTTATCCCATATTTTTTCCACTATGTGTCCGAGCGTGATACAGTGATCAATAGTTGAGTGCTTGGGCCTAAAACCCGCTTGCCCCTTTGCTCTCTTTCCCTTTTATTCTCGCCCATATGTTGATCCTACGCTCTATCATACTCCCAAACAACTTTGCAAAGAGAGGGTTGATCATGATAGTTCGATAGTTTGAGGGATTATTTACATCTCCACTTTTAAACAAAGGAATGGTCAAACTAGTTGTCCACTCAGTAGGGAAGCCATTTTGTATGACCTCATTGAAAATTTCTTTGATTTGCGGTGCCAAGATATCTACCCCCATTTTATATGCTCTGCTTGAAGATTGTCTATGTCACGGGCTACCAGTTGCTAACTTTTTTATCCCTTGAATAATGTCTTCAATTGTGAAAAGTTCTTTCTTGACAATGATAGTAGGGGGTATCTCCTGCTGGTTACTACGCTGATACAGTTGTTTTGAATACTCCAACCACTGATTAACTGTTATGTTATTTTCAATTTGCATCCTTTTCACTCTTAGTTCCTTCCAAAATTTCTTTGGTTCATGCTTCCCTAAATAAATCAATTCTTTCCTCCTTGTTCTAGTGTATTCTTCTTTTTTTGCCCTTACCAGTTTCTCATATGTTTTTTTGTTTGCTCTTGTTTTACCCGTTGGTTCCTTTAGTAATCTTCGCATTTTTTTGCAATCTTCATCGAACCATGGGTTGGTTGGGAAGCTATTCCTTTCTTTTTAGGTTTAGCTCTTTTGCATTTGTTTAGAGCTTCTTAAATAACTTGCATTAACCATTCACTCTTACTGTAATCTCTACTACTGCGATATAGTTCTTCCCTTTCCTATAACTTATTATTTAATACTGCCCTAAAATTCTACCGATTTTCATCTATTAAGAGAATGTTTCCCTTGTGAGGATATTTATTTTGATTGCCTTGCAAGTGTTTTTCCCTTGGTTTGTCTCCATGCATTCGAATTTTCATAACAATTGGGTTGTGATCTGACTTAAGTTCCACTGGAGAATCTTCCACTTTTAGCTCCTCTATTTTTGATATGTAATTATGTGAGCATATTACATAGTCTATTACACTGTCCCTTATATGTTTTGCATGTATACTTTCCTGAATTTTTCCATTTGTTCATCCCATTGCAAATAATCAAATTGTATATGCTGCAAAGACTTAACAACTCTTCTCCATATTGCGTGATAGCCCCATGCTCATCTTTTGAAGTCCTGGTCCACTGGTGATTTTCCTCTTCTGGCATCCAAAGAGGATTAATCTCAATATCTTCATTACCTTCTAGAATGTTAGATTGCTTATTTGCTGTCCTTGCATTGAAATCTCCAATTAATATAATATAATCTTCCCCAACTTACTGTATATTGAACTGTCTCTTTTTAGGGAGGAGTATGGGTCTTCAAGTCCTGGTCCACTGCTGATTTTCCTCTTCTGGCATCCAAAGAGGATTAATCTCAATATCTTCGTTACCTTTTAGAATGTTAGCTTGCTTATTTGCTGTCCTTGCATTGAAATCTCCAATTAATATAATCTCCCCCAACTTACTGTATATTGAAATGTCTCTTTTTAGGGAGGAGTATGGGTCTTCAAGTCCTGGTCCACTGCTGATTTTCCTCTTCTGGCATCCAAAGAGGATTAATCTCAATATCTTCGTTACCTTCTAGAATGTTAGCTTGCTTATTTGCTGTCCTTGCATTGAAATCTCCAATTAATATAATCTCCCCCAACTTACTGTATATTGAAATGTCTCTTTTTAAGGTCATGTTTCTTATAAAATTTAGAATTCTTGGGAGCAAAATAACATGCTGCTATGCTAATAACTGACTTATTTTCTAGGATCTTGAGTGAGCGTTTGAGATGGTGTTCACAGTAGAGAAAAAACTATCCGTTGGAAAAAACAAGACTATAGCTAAGAAGAAACTTTTTTATGTCCAAAAAGAAAAAAAAAGAAAACAATTGTTACACGTAAGTTCAAAGTGGTTGTGTGTTAAATTTTTTTATTGATAAATATATAGTAGTCAGTAAATTTTAAAATATTAGTTAAAGTATATCAGTGATGTAATTTATACTAAAATTTTGATTATATAAACTTTAAAAGGAAAAAACTTTTCAAAACCTAAAAAATACATACACATTAAAATTTATATATAATAAAATAATTTTTTTTAAGATAATAAAATATTCACGAATAATAAATAAAATGTGAAGGGACAAATGCACTTTTCTTTTACAGAAGAATCCGCAACGTAACAATTGCAAATTGCGACAAAAGGTTCTCTATCCATATGAGAAGAGAATGGATAGTGAATTGTGACCGTGAGTGAGGACGGAAGTGTGATTCTTCGTCTTCTTTTTGCGCATCTCGATCTTATCTCGTCTTCTCTTCTCTGTTGAAAGGGCAGGGGAGGGTAGGCGAGGCGAGGGCCTGCCATCCATCTCTGCGATGACGACGAATATTACGATAGTGATGCTGAGTGGGTTACAAGCCTCTCCAACGAGATTTTCGTTGATGCCGAGCATGAAACCGAAAGGCATTTACCCATTGAAAAGCGATGGGGTTTTCCTCGCATTGCGAGGGCCAGAGGCAAAACCACGCCACTTTGTGGCTGTTGCAGCCAACTCTAACGATAATTTAATTCCAGAAATTAACGACTTATCTGTGTCTCGCTTCACTCTGGGTTAGCCTCTTAATCCTAAAACTACCAATTTCTAATTGTAATGTGGCATGCTCTCGACTATACTTCGCTCCAATGGGGAATTCGCATTTATAGAGCGATATTTCTGCTTATTTGGCTATTCTGAACATCGAAGAAAAGAAAACATCTATTTTGTATGTGTGTGGTAAGGGTTAGTTGGATGTTAGAATTCAACTAGTATACTCTAAACCGAACTTGCAAGGGCTTCTCGGTTGTTTGAATTTGAAAGAGAAATTGATAACTTGTACGAAAGTATTAGGATAAATGCGTGCATAAATGGCATCCAAATGTTTAAAAATCACGTTCACAAGACCGCTAAAAAATTCGGGCTTTTTTTACCGTTTTAAATTTATTTTATGGCATTTATCTTGAAATAATATCTCCCTAATGTTAAAAAAAACTAATTCCTGAAATATGTAGGTTTTATATGGTTGATGGTTAGAAAAGTTCCACTGTAAACAACAAACCAGTTTGTCCGTTATAAATACGTTTTGAATCTTTATAAGCCTCTGAATGTGAGTCTTGTACTTACTTTGAGTTTAGAGAAACCCCGCGAAGTTGAAGAGATAAAGGTCAGATACCAAAATTTACAATGTAGTGATGTTTGTGCAGGCATACCGGGATTTGATGAGTCAAATCTACCCAGAATCGTTGGCATCCTGCTTGGGTTTCTCTTGGTTTTAAATCACATATTGACTCAAGGTCCAGTGAGTGCAGCTCAACTTGTAAGTTTGCAGGGCTTTGTATTTTCAGTTGTCAACTGTTAGAAATAATTTGTATTAAGATTAAAAGGTTTGAAGCTCAATATCTGCTAAATGTTTTGACAGAGATCAGAATCAGTGGGGTTTTTTCTAGCAGTCATTGCTGCCGGCCTCCCATACTTTGGCAAGCGTCTAAAAGTATGTATTGAGAAACCTTTTTTTTTCCTCTTATAATTGCACACTGTTCTGTCCTTGCTTGTGCAAGATCATTGCATTTGAAAATACTGGAGAACGCCAAGGTTCTAGATATTGCTTGGAGTTCCGACTTGTTGGGATTCCATGCTTCCTTTGGCCTGATACCTCCTATAACGCATTGTTGTTTAATTTTGCCATGCATCGAATGAATTCATTGGCGCTTAATGCCATTTGCTATTCTGTAAATTTAAACAGGAGTAGATCATTGAATAAGCATGCATCAGAGATATCAATGTCAATGGAATAGTCAACATAGCCACAGGAACATAGATCTCTATCATTTGCGGCGATAGGTTTGTGCGTTGCTAGAGTTATATTATGATTAACTTGTAATACATGTTGAAGAAAAATAATGCTAAGGCTAGTGTAGAATGTGTCAGTATTCCCAATCACATAATACAGTCCTAATCAATGCTATAGAGTACACTATAAAGAAAGACAATGAAATGGAAGGATCAACTTACATACACTACACACAAGTACACAACAAAAAAGAAAAAAAAAGACATGAGTCATTGTATTCTTCAATAAATCTGCAATACAATCAACTGGAACAGCCATGGTCAAGTATTGCTCTCAATACCATGTCAAACGGGTACATATAGTCTAGAGGGTGTATGGGGCAGAAGCCATTCATTGTACCTGTCCCACCACTTTAACATAATAACAAAAATGTAACCCCTTCTAACAACTCTATATTACTGTGTACAATATCATGTTTTATTTAAATACATCAAAAAATAACAAAGTTATTAAAACATCTTCATAAAATATGATGTGTCTAAGACTTATGTCTTGAGTCAACATGACTGACTACATCTATCCCCCCTTTATATTCATTGATATCCTTTGCTAATGGTCCAACTAATGCTTCAGGTTGGGTGCGAAAAAGGATGGAAGACACAAAAGAAATTGAGGCCATTAGAGTAGTGGTAGCCACCAAAGCCATTGTGGATGGAATTGCGTTACTTGCCTCGAGCTCTCAAATCTACTGACATGCAAGATCATATTGCATTTGAAACTCTTTAACATAGCAGAACATTTGTCCCATCCTTACTGCTCCACTTGGTCTCCTTGGTCCCGAGTTGCACTCAGTGTCAACAGCACCTTGACGCTAGTCACAAACTACCTCATTTGTGCGCTGCCTCTCTACTTCAAGTTGCATCTACAAGTTGTCTCTGTTCTTTCAAATCTCCTCCTCCCATATTTTGTGCATCCTCGTTTCAACCTTAACCCCTCTAGACATTAATCTCTGCATATCTCTTGCTCAAGTAACTTTTTTATGACTTCTCTGTTATGCATTGCTGTAGACTGTTGCTGCTGTGCTCATCATTGCTTCCCCTTATGGATGTAGCTCAATGTCTATAAATTGGTGTAGTACCCTTGACTTTCATATGCGAGAAATTTGAGTTGTTGCACTGGTTACACCAACTTTGAAGAAATGATATGCCTGCCTCGAATATGGTATATGACAGAAGCATCATTGGAAGACTGCTTCACCCTGGGCTTATGCACATTCTGAAATTAATTCAAAACATTGGTGGGTTCAGCAAGTATCTTTAAGTATGTATCCCTATCATCTCATCTCTAAAACATACCTCACCTGCAAGTCTAGTGGCTTGTAATTGCCATTAGGGAACTCAGTACCTCATATGTTGTCCTCCACAACCCTAAATGTTGATCAGTTGACCAAAGAATGTGGCAAGGCAAGCATCTTCCAAAGTGACAGAGCTTAAAACCGATACTTTATCATCCAACTCCCTCTTTGACACCTCTTCGTCATGCTGGCTCTACTCCTCAGAGGGTGTGGATTGTGAACCCTTTATAACATAGGTTTTGGGTATTCTAAAGTTATGTACAAAAATAATATAGAACGGAAGGAAATATGCTATATAAATATTTATAAAACAAGATCAAGATTACTCATGACAGTAGTGGTAGGATGTCATTATCTGCTCAAAAGAAGTAGATTGACAATCTTGTCTTATTCAGTATGAGAACAATAACTTTTCACATGATGAGATTTATGATGGTATCTGTTTTTGACCATCTCCTTCTTCCTTGTTGTTACCTTACTTAATAACTAGAGTCCTAGTTTGCATGTCCAGTTCATGTCAGTTACTAGCCAGAGTCTTAGTTTGCAATCCAGTTCATCTCAGTTGGATTGAATGCGGTGTCAATGCACATGCACAAATCACTGTTTGCATGCAACTTGGACTAATTGAGGTGTCTATGCATGCTTAGTTCATGGGCAGTTTGCAGCCCTTCAACCTCATATTTGTAAATCTATTTATATCTTCACGATGAAGAGTGTACATCATCAATTTTGGCTGCTTTTTTCTCTCACTTGTTCCTCAATCTGTGTTTTTTGCTATTTGTACTTTAGTAAGTGCATTCTGCTGTTATAATTTTACTGCAGGTTCATGTCATTTGCTATCAGAGCCTCATTAAGGTGTGCAAACACATCCTTTCTCCCTTGGGATCCATCCTTGCTGAATATCATTTTGCTAAGCTTCAAGTTGATATTGATTGGGGCACCTAACCCCCTTTCCCCTTTTGTCAGCCTGTTATGCAGTTGCTGTTTATGTGTGGGCTCCCAAGCTGTTGTTTTTCGCTGCAAACCGTCATTCTCATTTTTTGGTGCTCTTCTTTTATGAAAAAACAAACTACATGCATTCTGGAGTGTCATGGTGAACAGCTGTTCAATTTGCTATTCCAGAGTTGGCCGCCATAGCAGTCACATTGTTTCTTTGCTTCTCAAAGCATATCAACTAAGTAGGAGACATTTCTTCGTTCTGTTTCCTGAAAATTATTGTTTTTAAGGAGTCTTTGCTTTTTCTGCCCTTTGCTGTGGTACAAATTTTTTTTTCCATTCTTTAACCTTTATTAAAGCAAGGAAAAGAAAAACTTATGATGGATGGTACAGGCAGCTCTACTACAAATTTTGACTCGATTTTTGTTTCTCACCCAAGAGCTGAATGATGAACATCAACAAGAGAATGAGATTCAGCTAAAGCTCATGGATCAGATGGCAAATATGTTCCAATTTCTAATGGGACAACGCTTCATTAGTTCTCCCTCTTTGACTGTCCTGATTGCCCAACCTGTCTTCAAGTTGGACACCAAGATATTCATTTCTCATTTCAATGGCACAACTGATGAGAGTAAAGTGGATGCTTGGGTTTGTAGACTAGAGACGTACTTCAAGACTCAACCCCACCTCATAGAGGCGCAAATGTTCATGGTGGCTTAGGCCCACGCAGATGATCAAGCCCTCACTTGGTGGCACTCCCATGTCAAGATTCTACAAGCAATAAAGCAGTTAGAAATTGCTACGTTGAAAGAGATCAAAACAACTCATTGGGCAAACTTTTATCCTCTTGGATGTACAAAGGAGATATCGGCTGTTTGTCTTCTTCATCAAAGATTTGGCCAAACATTGAGGAGTTAAATTGACTCTCTATCAAGTTGGGCGTGGTTGAACTTGACAACGTCCTTTGCATCAAATTTGTCTTTGGATTATTTTCTCATCTTCAATAAGAGATAGATCTTATCACCATCACATCCTTAGAGCAAGCTTACCATCTTTTTCTAAATGTTGAAGTGAGGCAATGAAAGAAGATCAATTCACCTCTTGCATCTCGGAACAAAGATCTCTTCTACCTTAGCCAACTTATCAAACCTTGCCATCCTATCCAAGAATGGGAATTCTTCTCAAAGTGGCTCCATTAAGGGTTTTGGCAATGGGAAGAAGAATTTTTGTGTTTATCATAGGCATGGTGGGACATTCTAGAGAAGAATTCCATGTCTTCTAATCAAAGAAGGCCAAGGCCTCTAGTTGAGGCACAACTACAACCACAACCACAACCGCAGCCACAACCGCAGCCACAACATGAAGATTCAAGGGTTGAGGTATTCAATCCAACTCTTCAAGTCCTCAACTCGTTCTCATTGTCAATAATTATGATGCAAAATATCGGGAAGCTTTGTTCACTCAAAATTGTCAAATGAAGGACAGATTGTTGGAGCTAATCCTTAAATAATGACAGTCAAAAGAACCTGGTTTCACAAAAAATTGTGGACGACCTTTTTTTACCAACTATAAAACATCCATAGCCATGCTCATTGGGATGGGTCCATAAGGAAAGGCAGCCTACTCTTATCACTCGCAAGTGTTATATGACATTTTCCATTGAGCTATTTTAGGACACAATGGCATGTGATGTTACTCCATTAGACTGTTGCAATTTGCTACTTGGAGCACCATATCAATATGATCATAAGGTTGTTTTTAACACCTTTCACAAGACCTACCTTTTGCAAAAACCTGCATAAATTCACTTCTTCTGTTAATCCTTTGCTTTGTGGTAGACCTGCAATCAAACAAGTCAATTTGCACAAATTTATTACTGTTTGTTTCCTCTGGGAAGATGCTTGTTGCATTGCTCCTAGTTTGATCCCCCTAACCTAGAACAACAGTTCATCCTTGAGACAAATGCTTCTTAGTATGCCATTGATGCAGTTCTTAAGCAAGGAGAACATTGAATCTCTAATGACTTTCAACCCTTGACCCCTTATTCCAATAGCTCTTTCAAATCCACATTCATTCACAAACAAAGGGAGTAAGACAAAGCTTCTTCCCCTGAAAAAAATTTAGTAAAGCTTCATGCCGAAGTTCAGGATATTCTTCAGCATCCACAAACCACATTCAACACACTTAATGACAGACTTTGAGAACCTCATTTTTTCCAAGTTGGTGACCATTTTTGGTCTCATTTGGACAAGACAAGGTCCCACAACGATGCCATTTCCAGGAGCCAATTTAGTCACTCATCTTGAAGATCCAATTCCAAATTTTCAGCAACCCTTGGTGAATGATACATTGCTTAAAGTTCGGACTCATACCAACTGAAAGAAGCAAACTACTACTTACGTGTTGGGCTACAACAACAAGTTCTTCATGTCGGTAGTTGCAATGAAATTTCTTCCTCTATTGTGGAAGTTGGGCACAACTTTCACTAAGCAAGGAGGAAATATTTAAATTTATAATGGTCTCAATTCTTAATCTTCTTCTTTGTTATCATCTTAGTTAGTAACTAGAGTCCTAGTTCATATGACAAGCCCATCTCAATCACTAGATAGAGTCTTAGTTTACATTTCTAGTTCATCACAATTGGGCTAAATGAGGTGTCCATGCACATGTACAGGTCACCAACCACATGCAAGTTAGACTAATTGAGGTGTTTATGCATGCTTAGTTGAAGGGCAATTTGCAAACATGTAGTGAATTATATTCACTACCACCATTTTTGATTCGACAATTAAAAATGGGTGTTCAAAATTTTGACAGGGTCACTTTTCAGAGGGCATATCTCGAGCACTGTAGCTCTGACTGACTCCATTCTTGTGCCCATGAAAATATTATTTTGTGTAGAAGGCTATCAAGCATTGGGAACTTTGTTGGCTAACTCTTTACCCCTTTTCAGAGCTCCAAAACGCCTCAAATTGAAAAATAGAGGTGCAGTCCTGAAAAATTGCTTAGTGTAATTTTTTTTTTTCAATGGGTTATATGGGATTGAAACAGGTTCCACCGTATTACTTCGTCACCACATAGTGGTATTACAATAGCTTGGATCTTAAGGAATCTAAGCGGTTGGGCTATTGCCATTTGATTCCAATGAGTTTACACAGGGTTTTTATGAGGGGTCCTGGTCCCCTCATACTGAATGGGGTTTGAACCTTGAACCTCTCAAAGAGAGGCCAAAGCCCTTACCACTACAGTAAGCTTGCAGCTTTGCTTAGTGTAAAATTGACACAAGGAGCCAAAATGCTTTTCAAGCACTGATTCATCATGATTTAACCCTTCAATTTGTTTAGAAATGAGCATCCTCATTGAAGCAGATCAAGAAATTGGCACTTGGGTTTGTTCTATAATGGGGATGATTGTTCTATGACATATTGACAAATCAGAGGCTTTCGGTTGAGTAGATATGCAGATTTGTTCAAAATCCTTTCAAAGAGCAATTTTAGAGCTTCAAAATTTGTGTAAAGTGTTCAATCATTATTAGAAGGAACAAATCAGATGCGTAGGACTAGAATTAGACTAATTCTTGAACAGGTATGCAAGGGTTGCAAGGAAATGCAACGATGATGTCATCAAAACCACTGAGAGAATGCATTGGAACTCTTGGCAAGCGTTTCAAATGCTAAATTCATTAAGTGTACCATTTACTCAATGGATGGTCAAGATTGCACAACCAACTTTGATTGAATGCCAGCGACCATCTAAGGGTGAAGGCTTTCTTTTGCATAAGTGTTGTGAAGAACAAGTTGAATGACATTATTCAACAAGTGCTCCACCAATCAGGGAATGTGTAGGGACTTTTTAAAGGTTCCAAGCTTTCACTTGAGATTCAAAAGCCTGAAACATTCAAAGAATGACCTCAACCATGGATTTGGGATATGTGTCCCTATCTAAGGACCTTCCAAAACAAAGGCTGCCACTTAGCCCGACCAACTGACATCAACAAGGCTCTTCTACAACCAATTAGAGAATGCCCTGCCCTTTTAAGAGGAGAACCTTATTAAAGGCGCTTTGAACGCCCAAAGCATTCCTCCTAGCCATCCAAAGCAAGAAATAGGGACATGTGGCAACAACCTGAGAGTTGTGATGAAGTCATTGACTAGTTGGATGCTAAAGCAACAATATTCTGCCAACTTGGCAGCCACGTGGCAACATCAAAGCACTCATGCTGACATCAACATCACGGCAGGGAGGACATGCTAAAGTTTAAATATTTTTAAATCGTGCCAATGGGAAAAATCGGAATCAGGCACATCACAATGAATGAAGTTGTAGAACCCAAGCAAAGAATTGTAGAGGGTCATCCCTCTTTAAATCTGACTCCTGTTTTTTGAAAGGATCACCAATCCCGAAGTACCAGATACAAATTTTGATCAGTCAAGCCATTTTCCATGCCAGCTAATGGCAAAGCTTCTGTAGCACGGCTGCCCAAAATTAAATCTTGAGCACCACTCTAGGTTTCGACCCACTCCCTGATGGACCATTGAGTTCCAAAGTAGATTCTAATGTTGGTCCAGAAGATTGATAAGATACTGATAAGACTTTGGAGCCCAACAGATAAAAGCAAAAAGAAGATAAAGCTGATTTGCAGGAAGTTGCACCATATTCAGTGAGTTGGAAGTCATAAATCAAGCATTATCCTTTGATGCATAAAAAAGGCATTTAATTAGTTAGGTGTTAGTAGGTGGATTTGAATTGCTTTTAGAATGTAAACAAGTACAATTGTAGGTTAGCATTTATGATGGTAGCTTGCAATTTGACGACCAGGCTTACAGTCAGACCAATTCTATGATATAAAAATATTTGCCTTAGAACGCAATAGAAACTCTCTCGAGAATTTCAAATCTTTGTTTAAGCTTTGGAGGGAGAAACCTCTCTTTAAGATCAACCCTTTTGCAACAGAATCAGAGTAGAAGGGTGAAGTAACCAATAAGTCTTCACATTCTGCATTTGATTGTGATGGGGTGTTGATCCCTATGTAATTGTGCATTGAGTAAGATATTTTTTGTTGTTGGAGTACAATCCTTGAGACTGTGACCTGGCACTTTGGTCCTCTCTCTTCCATTATTCCTTTGAGATCTGGTGCTTGGCATGGTGTTTGCTTAAACAATTCAATATCTATTGTGATTGTAGCTATATCTGTTTTATAGCTTGTGTTTTGCGAAGAACAGCTTGTATTTTATTATCAACTCCAACTGTTAGATTAGTTTCCTTTCCCTTTCCCCTTGAAGAAATCAGTGTACATTAGCACCCATGAAACTAGCCATCTTTGGAGGTTGTTTGGGATAGAATTTGAAATTATGATATACTGGTGACCAGAGGGCGCAAATGATTGGCCTAAGAAAATTCAATTACCATCGATTGCTCAACACAACCCTTTAACTTCATCTTTGTAAATCTATATATACCTCACTAATGAAGAGCGTGCATCATCAATTCTGGTGGCTGTCTTCTCCCATTTGCTCCTTAATTTGTGTTTTTTTGTTATTTGCATTCCAGATAGTGCATTCTGCTTTTATAATTTTACTGTAGGTTCATATCAGCACAATATACATTTTGATATGGGCTACATCTGTGACCATGAACACATGATGGACCTACAACCAACACTGAATACTAAAGAGACTTGAATGGGTCAGATATAAAGAAGAAAGTGTTATTTAGAGGTAGTTGGCAACTGCCTAACCACCCAACCAGCCAACACTTGTGTACATAAATATAAGCTATAGTACCCCATTCTATATAATTGATATATGTTAGCTATGTTCCATGAAGTTTCGGGATGGGGACAATGGGACGACATTTAGGGTTGGCGGGACACGTTTCTCGAATGTTGGAATATGTTTTTGGGATGTTGGGACGTGTCTCTGAGATGACCCCCAAATCCCAAGATGAGTCCCATGGAAGTATAAACACTTAGGTTCTGCATACACCCATATGAAAAATTACTATGACACTATGTACATGACAATGCTTACTCTAACTCACAATTGTTTTCCCATTTGATCTAGTGCCATTTCATTGAGTTTGTTGCCTACGTTTGTTCCCTCATCTAAATCAGTCCCCAACAAATATCACTGGTACAACATCTGGGGCTGATCGAGTAGTAGGAATAGCTCTGTGCATGCATGAAGTGGTGAGGGAAACATGCAAGTATTGAATTTTTTGGGAAGCTTCCTTGTATCACTCTTGTATCTACTTGCCATTATTGTGGTTGTGGAACCATTGCCTCACCCTCTTCCAACTTTTGTTTCATTTCATCTGGTCATTGCGTGAATTGTTGTGTGATCTTGGTCAACTGCTGCCTTACATCACCCAACTGCTGGTCAAGTCCTTCCGATTTCCATTCTATAGCAATGATACATTGAACTTGCTCCTCAGTGTGGCAATTTAATAAATCAATCTTCTCCTGATTCTTGCTCACCTTCAACTCAATTCTTTCCTTGAGGATTGGTAGTTCCTTTTGGAAATACCGAGCTTGAAGGCTTTTTGCGTCAACTAACCATTGTAACTGCTAATTTTCATCCAACCGATTATGAATGCTAACCAAGTAATGTTGGCTTTATAAAGCAAGTAAATTAAGTTGTTGGAAGGGTGACTCAAGCTCTTTAGGGATGGTGCTATGTGGGGCTGGTGATTTTGGCTACCCAATTGACTATGTTTGTGTAAGATATACCATCAGATGATCGTTGTATAGGACCACAATGTCAAGTGGTAATGATTGCATATTGAGTATGCTTTGTGTCTGGTTCTACCATGCACACATATCACTTAGGTTGTCCAAGTGAGCTTGTTGACCTCTGCGGGACCAATTGTACAATTTCTTGATCTTGCAGATTAATCTCATAGTCCACATCTGTTGCTTTTGTGTGAGATTTGAAAAGAAGTCCTCTCAGGTGCCAATGTTAATATCTATTAGTTGGTCAAAGAACCCAACTCTGTGCATATCCTTGAAACCAGCAAACCTTTTTGGATCACCAATTGCAGGTAACACCGCCAAATGCTCTTACTTGGGGTGCTCAAATGCATCATCCCTTGATGAAGACCGCTCTTTCGAAGAAGGAACATCTCCATCGCCTCTAGCATTGAGTCATTGCTTTTGTGACTCATCTTGCTCACCACAATCTGCATTTGCTTAACCTCTTGGCTAGGCTCTCCGTTTGGCTCTATGTCACTAGCTTAGGCAAAGGGTCTGTCTACTGCATGCCAATATTTAGAGTAAGAGTCATAAGGAAAGGACTCTCACTTGTATTGAATTTTGTTGCAACATGTTGCAGTGTTGAACATAATCCCATGTGTAAATCACCCAATTTGTCAACATCCATCGCTTGTATCTCATTGAGCACAATGGGCTTGCCACAATCACCAAAATACAAAGCATGCAACCCTTGCTCATGCTTGCAAATTGAGGAGTCAAATACCTATAGCAATTGTCTCAAAACTATTGGTGTGTAGTAGGTGGTGTCTCGATGACAACGCCACCAGTTTGTTGTCTACTTGGCAATGGATGCTCTCGACTAGCAACTTTATCGATCATCGCCTAAAGGAAGAGATGGTGATATAATGGTGATGCCAAAGTGCTTGCGACGCTACAAGGGCTGTTTTGGACTACTCAATTCTGTGTCGTCTTCAGCTTCCTCCTCTTCCTCTTCCTATGTCGACTCTTGGGAGAAGAGTCCTCTTTGCATGGTTTCTTCTCCTTGTGTAAGCCACCTGTTGTTGGCGTTGCATTATTGGGGCAACCCAACAAAATATGTCGATGACCCATCTAAGAATGAAAGTTGATGGCTCCATCCTTTTTCTGGCAGGTTGTAAAGTCTTGCTGCATCTGACATCAGTGCAATGACATGGAATGTCATAGGAAAATTCTTATTATCACACTGTGGGAAAAGATGCATGCATTTCGAGTCAAACTTTTACCCCATCCATGATTCCTTGCATGTATCTTATGAGCCATGTTGAGCTATCTAGTGCCCTTGACTCTCTCCATAAGCATAACGTGATTAAGTTACTAGGTTCGGGTTTGAGTTCAACAAGGATAAAAATAAATAATTGTCAATGAAAAATTATTTGTAAAATTTGTTATGATGTTCGAAAAAGAAAACAAATAGATTCGTTATTGTATATATCTAAAATAAATAAAAACATGTACAAAGAGTTTCACATTTTATACAAAAAATAACATTGATTTGCAAATGGATTTATGAATGAATTGCCCTAAAATCATTTTGCCCCGTCTATTAACTTTTTCTTTAACTGTTTTGATCCAAACTTTACATTTTATATACGTAGAATGTAGTCAAGTAGATATTGGAATTAAAGACAGAAGTGGGAAACTTATAAGGTCTTATATATATTATTGCTTGTTGATTGTCGTTTATTCAAATATGTTCATTGAAGTTGTTCGCCTAAGGCGGAAAATCACCAAAATTCATATGTTTTTGCTAAAATTAGCCCAATCTTGTGACAAAGGGCATAGGGCATACTTGTATTCTGCAGTGCATGACAATTGCATCTTCAGCCCTTGATTATTATGCGTGGACACCTTCTTCACCTTGTCATGATCAAGTTGTCGATGCCACAATATTGTTGTGTGAAATCCTGTTGACACTTTTGTTTGAATTCCTTTTGAGTTGTCGGTAGCTTGGGCTAGGCAACTCAAAACACATACATGAAATCATTTGGTGAGATTGTGATATGTAAAGTTTGTGATCCCACTTGGAATGTGATTCATGTAATGCATTGAACATAAGTATGTATCACCCTATGAGGTATCTCTAAAAAGTCGAAACTTGCATAAAAGAGTGAACTGGAGCATCCACATCCTACTGATCTCTGCATTGGTTAGCTAACAATGTCCTCCAAGTGACCTTGTTAGGATTGGTCTTCTGCTTGTCACCACTTCCTCCCTTTGCTTAGCCTTTCCCCTTTTCTAGGGATGGTAATGCCTCCTATCTACTCTATCTTGCTACACAAATGAGCCTTCACTTCCAAGAGTAGAATACATGTGCCTGCTCTCCATTTGAGGCTTGACCATACCATGAATGCTCAAATGCCTTTGCGTCAAGGTTGGCAACACTATAGGACCATGATGGCTTGGTATGACTTATTAATTCTATTTAATTTCTAGCATATTATCATGTGACGATCATTGTGGCTGTGCCTTATTGTGTGACATTGGCTATTGCCATGTCTATGTGAGACTGTGTTGTAAGTTAGGGTCTTTATTTCTCTTTGACGATGCAACTTTCACTTTAGTTGTTGATTTTTTGAAACCTAGATCCCTTATTTGAAGTGCACCAAAGCCTCCAAGTGGTTGGTAATTGCAAACCCCAAGGGTAACTACTGAATTGTTGGCAGTTGATGCAATTGCTGCCTTGCCACTGCGTTGAACCTTCTATGATGTTTGGTTTATGTGTTTGAATAGACAAGATGGCTGTTTGAACAAGCAGCCCTTTTGTCAATGCTCTGTCAGCTACTCTTGTTGGTGTTGTTCCCTTCAGTGTCAACACATTGTTCATGTACTTTCTTGGCAATAGCCAGTTTGCGTTTGTTGTTTCAGGGAACTTGGGCTATGCAAATACCCTTCTCTAATCCCTCAATACAAGTAATTCTCCTCTCTTAACTAATAGTGAACATAGTTTACTAGTTGGCGCGCACACCCCCCAACATTGCATATGCTTGTGCAAAACTTGTCAAAGGTGCCGCACAATATTAGGACTGTATAGATGCATCATTCTCCTTCGTTTACTTGTCAGACTACTACACCGAAAATGGCTATTGTGTCTGTTCAACTATGAATCATTTGTCCCACATTGTAGATTGTCTAGTTGACTTGGACAATTGTTGTTTTCCTTGACATGCTCTTTTCACTCTTGGATGACATCCCAAGGCTTGATGGCACACCTAGGCTAGATGGTACCTTGAGAAATGACACAAATTGCATGCATAAAATAAGTCTTGGATGACACTCCCAACCTCTATGAAAGCTACCTATGGGATGACACCCAAACACTTGTTTATAGTCACCCCTTGATCTCAAATGGTTGCCTGTATCATGGCTTCATCATAAGATTAAAGTCATAGATGGATGACCTATTAGGCATGTATAAAAGCTTGTACAACTTCCTCTACCTAGACAACTTGCTTGACGTTTATTATGTGGATGGAAGGCATGTCCACATGTTGGATGACATGTTTGACAAGCATGATGACGTCCAATACTTGCACCAATTCTAACTCTGTGTTGGAGGACAAATTCCAATCGGGCAATGTCTCAACAGTGGACAACCTCCTCTACAACATGCTTTGAAATCAAGACAATATTTCGAGCTTGGATGATTGTCCCAAACAAGACGACCAACATAACTTAGACAAGGTCAATGTTTCCTCCTTTGCTCTAGATGACACTATTGACATGTAAGGGGAGATGGTTGAGCTAAACGACATGGTTGGGCTAGACGACACTTTTTTATTTCACGACACAAAACCTTGGGATATCCAACCATAGTTCGACTACCATTCCATATTGCATGACACCTTAGACGACAACCATGACTTGGGCCATCCTTGCTACTTTGTCCCCTTTTGTAATGGTAGGGGTAGTGGCACTGACAACAATCACACCTTGATTTGGAATGTCATGCTTTTAGACTTGCACAATTTTATCGACTGCTTGACAATGAAATTTCTGCCTAGTCGGATAACAATTACAATTGAGGAAAATCTCATTTCTTGGTCTGCATTTGAGATGAGGGCTATATTTTTGACAATAATTCTCTTTTAGACAATGTCTATTATCGTTCCTCCTTCGCCTTGTTTAGGAATGATTTCTAAATTGAAAATTCTGGCCCACTTTCTTTTGCACAAAGTTTTCCTCTTGAGAACAATGGACAATTCTAGGGAGACCATTGCTGTGATTTTTATTTCTTAGCAATCGATGCTTCCTGCTATAATGTGAAGAGAAAACCCTTTTGAATTTTCTTTGAATTCGTCCTTTTGTGGAATGATCCAACAAATAAGAAAGCTTTAAATCTGCATACAAGAAAATTGGTTTCATATCCTTCTTATGATGGCTCTGCTTGCAAAACACTTTACTTCTATTGTCTATGCAACTATGTTTATGCAATGGCTCATTTTAGTGGCATTTGGAATGGTACTTGTCTCTCCATTGTGTGTTTGGAGATTGCGAGGGTGGTGAACTGTTTGTTTTTCTTTCTTTTATCTCTTCTCCAAACATTATGACAATTATCATAAAGGTTAAACCTATTACCATTTAAAAAGTAGTTAAACTCATTCAAGATCGTTCGTACTAATATTATTTAAACTCTCATGCCTTCAGCACTCGACTTTGGGAAGCATAACTATCCTACTAGCTCTGTCATCTACTTCATCTTCATTGTCATTGTAACTTGCCTTAACTATTTTGATATGTGCCTCATCTCCGCATAGCATACACATATCTACGTGCACAACAATGCATCTTCCAAAAACTTTGAGTGCACATGTAGTTTCCTTTGGCCTAGGTAATTAGGGTCAACTTCAGTTTGCTCAATCACCGACCAACATGTCGGCTAGTTCATTCTTTAAGCGGGCATCTTTCAAGCCAATGACGACGTCACATGATCAACTTCATTATTCAACTCTTCTATGCTGTTGGGGTCATCATCTATAGTCATTTGCACATAGTTGCAATGATTGCACACTCCAACTTCATGAATTGTGATCCCCTTAAGGGAATCTTTTGTGGACTGATTAGAATCATGAGCGAGTCCCTATGAACACTCTAACTCATGTCCAACAAAATTGACCTGCGTTTGAACCTTGTATGGCCTCATCTTGGAGCCATTCATATGATTGACACATGGTGCCCCATCCAATCAGCTCAGTCATGCGGAACCGTTACCCATCACCTTTTCTACCTAGAAACCAAGCCATTGGGTCTTTAGCTTCCTTGAATCGATCTTTCACTTTTGTTGAACTGCATGACAAGGTGGTTGTTTTTTCAAAGACATGCATCTCATGCATTGCTTATGCTAGTGCTACTGGTGTTATTAGACTACCTCAATAGCCCACTATGCCATCAGCCTTTGCTCATCTAACTAACTTACTGAGTAGAGTCTCTCCTCCAAACTCTCTTAATCTGTGAGTTGGTTCTTCATAGCCACTATCAAACTCAAGATCAAAAACTTGATAGGTATGACAGCCTTCGACATGTACATTAGCTAAAATAGTGTATGGCCAATTCTCAGCTTGTATGTCATCCTGTAGGCCCATAGTACTGTTGGCAGTATCTCTTCCTAGTTGGCTTCTTCAATACCTCAAGATTTGTGAATTACAGAGACAAGCACTTTGGTTGTTTCTACCTTGTTTGTTTGTTGGGGGATAGTATGGACTTGATAGTATATGGTAGATGCCAAAATCTGATGTTAGCTTTTTAATCATTTCTTTTACAAAGTGACCTTTGAGCTAACTTGTGATTTGCAGTGGTATCTTGAACCTCGTCAATGTTTGATCATAGATGAACTTGGCCATACTCCTGCTCAGTTTTCTGGTATTGTGCTTACTTCGAACCACTTTGTGAGATATTTTTTTCAACCACTATATATGTGCTTCTCCATCCTTGACTTTGCTTGACGGGTCCAACGAAGTCCAATCACCAATGCGTGAACAATTCCTATAATTATGATGGATAGAAGGGTATGAAGTCCCTTTTTAGCAGCTTCCCTGTCCTTTGACATGTGTCACAGGACACCACCCACTCCCTTGCATCTTCGAGCAGGTTTGGTTTTCCTCGCCATCATGTGGGCTCCATGTGCTTGCAACCAGTCCTTAGTGCGCTCTTGAATATGCTGTTAACTTCTTCCACTACACATCGACAAAATATCAAATCAAGCCCTGCTTGTACAACTATCCTTCGATCACTTGGAAGGGCCTTGCTAAAAGCGTAATCTTTCTTTTTGCGACAACTGACAGCTATTAGTAGGGACCTTGTTGATGAATAAGTCCCTATGTGCTCATATCGAGATGACAACACCGTATTATGAAATAAATGGGCATCCAAAAGCTCATCTGATACCACTCCTTTTATCTCTTTAGTGGATTTGGGATGGTTGACAATCAAGAGTTAGCAGGTTCTCTTGAGTGGATTTGGGATGGTTAACAATCAAGAGTTAGCAGGTTCTCTTGAGTGGATTTGGGACTGTTAGCTTCTTCATGGGCCACATGATCTGAAACTCATTTTTTTCAGGTTAAGAGAAATCAAGGAACAATGCAATTAAAAAAAATAGGGTATAACAAATCAAAAACACAAAAGTATATCATAAGAGTAACAAAATGTCTTTATTGCTCAAGAAGTAGAGTACAATGCAAGCAATATTTAAGAAGAGATATGAGGCTATAATATTGCATCCATTACTCATGCATTTTACAAGTTGGGGTACATCTCTTTTTATGCAATTTTTGGTGGGTTGGACATTCACTATATTGAACATGGCAGGTCACCCTTATAGAAATGTGGTGTTTCACCTTCCATGAGTTACAAATTGCATATTAAATGAATTTTTTTATACATATGACATGTCCTTTTGTCCTCTAGTGATGTGTCAACATGGCTAAAGATGTATTTTGGTTGTGAATATCTAAAAAACTAACTAATTTTAGTAAATTTTTAAGGGCTTCCAGAGTGTTTTTTCATGTAGTTGTTGGAAACCCTCTTTGCAACAAGGTTGCTCGTTGGCAGTTCTTGTTCTCCTTCTAAAATTTCCAACGCTTTTTGAATAGGTCAAAACAGAGTCTTGAGCACAAGGTTATGCCCCCAACAAGGTGGTTAGGTCATATGCCTAGATCACCATATCATTATCCAAAACATGAATTCTTGAAATGTGATGAGCCACCTACTGACTCGTCCTTGGATAATCGACTTGTTGATTAGGTACAAAAGTGCTTCACATTGCATTGTACTATAGTTCTTCTTAGCTCTTGACAATAACCGACTCAAGAAGTAGATGTGTTGGTCCAACCCATAACTACCCTATTGTGCTGACTTGCGATTGATTGTGAAGTTGGATGCATCTATGTGGACATGAAATTCCTCGTCCTAATCTAGAAGCACCAGAATGGATGCACTAATAAGTCTTAACCTTCAAAGCCTTGAAGGCCTTTCAATGTTCCTCCATCCACTTGAAGAGAACACCCTTTCTTGTAAGAACGTCTATGGGATGTGACAACTACATGAAATTCTTGATGAATTTGTGGTAGCCCACATGTGCCAAGGATGATCAGAGCGAGCTGATATCAAATGGTTCCCCCTTGCAAATCATCATACAAATCTTGTTAGGATCTGTCTTTAGCCTAGCATGATGGATGATATGCTCTAGCATTTTTACTCATAGGGCACCAATAGTTTGCACTTTTTGGAGTTGAGAGAGTTTGGCATTTATGCATAGTTGCGTGCACTCCTCCAATGCCTTCAAATGTTCTTGCTTTTGCCCATACAATGACCAATCGTCAAGGAATATCTTAAATTTGCTAGTTGACATCTGTTCAAAGCTGTACAATATGATTTGTTGGAATGTGATTGGCACATTTACCAACTTGAAGGGTATCAAATAGTATTCGTATATTCCATTATCTATGTCAAAAGTTGTCTTTAGCTAATCTTCTTCCGCCATGTTGATTTGATTGTTGCACAAGAAGCCATCTACAAATGAATATATATAATGCTCGACTACCTCCTCAAGAATTGATTTAGTGAACAAAATATGTAAGGCATCCTTGATTGTAACTATGTTTAGACTTTTTAAATTCACACAAATTTGAATCTTTACCATCCCTTTCTTAAGACTAATCACAATTGGTGACACCTAATCACTCATAGCCACCTTGAAGATATTGCAAATGTTCAACATTTTCTTTGTTTCATCTTGACAAGTTCCATATATTTAGGATTCACGTAGTAGGGCTTTCGACGAACTAGCTATATTCCGATAATTAAGCATATTTGGTGAACATATAACTTATGCGAAATTCCCTTGAGGTCTTTGTGTGTCCATGCAAAGTCTGGCTTGTATTACCCGAAAATTTTAAATGCTGTGGCTTTTCGTAGTGGATCCTAGTCACCTCCTATATTGATAAACTTCTTTTCTTTAGTTGTGCTTGGGTCCTATTGGTTACGGATCCGCCACAGGAAAGGATTCGGTCTATTTACGCGCCCTAGACCCGCCCAACAGATTGAAAGGCCGGAAGGAAGAGATGCCTTCCGTGCCAATCTCCGGAGAAGGCCGGCTCCTATACTACACTACACTGGGGTTTTAGATTAGGGAACAGGAAAGAAATTGGGAAATTACTGAAAGAAATAAATAACTGAAAGAAATAGAAAATGCAGATGATTTCAAGGGGAAGAACAGGCAGCACGATTACTAACTAATACTTGAAATAGCAACAATCAATACGAAGAATAAAGCAGAAACTAACGCTATATTTCCTCCTCTATGTATCCTCTAGGAAAATTCCAGGGTTCCGTTCTCAATCACACACTTAAATCCAGATTGCAGAATTACTGTATGCAAATGAAGAAACAAAATTAACAGAAATAATCATACAAAGAAGGAATAGAGTCAGAGCCAGGAGTTCTTAGTATTGATGCAAAAATCAGAGTACAACAACTTTCTAGCAAATGTTCCCCCCCTTTTTACATTACATTGAGTGGCCTTTTATAGAGGAGTTTAACCCCATTACATTAATGCTCAAACCCTAAAAGTAGCTGAGATTTGACCTCCTTGCAGATGAGAGTACATCCGTATTTGGCTTACTCGTGCTTAGAGCGGCTCCGGACGGTCCTTGCAGCTGGTGCAACATGCTTCATTAATGCGGTTGGTGTAGCTTGGCCCTTGGAGCCTCTTCGGGACCTGACATGGTCGTCTTGGTGTGTCTTGAATGCTCACCTACCTTCCTTCCTCGGGATGAGTGCCCTCCGGAGTGCCCCTTCAGTGGCTGCCTTAGCATTTTAAAACCGCTCTTGCTGGAGTTCGCCTGAAATAGGGCCTGAAGCTGAAGTTCGCTGAAGACTGCCTCCGAAACCGAACTTCGCTGAAAACTGGGGCGAAAATGAGCCCATGCTGCCGAACTCAGTCCTGAAGCAGTGGTTCGCTGAATTGAAGGCCGAAACTGAGGTTCGGCAGAGATGGAGGCCGAGGACGGGAAGTTCGCCGAAAGCGTGCCCGAAACTGTTGTTCGCCATGGCTAGGAGCCGAACCTGGGGTTCGCTGAAAAATTGGGCGAACTTGGGATTTCTGGCCGACATAAAGGATTTTGGCCGACATTGAGTTTTTGGCCGACTTAGAGCTTTTTGGTCGACATTGAGGTTCGCGACCGACATAGGCATTTTGGTCGACGCTGAGGTTCGCGGACGACATGGTTCGCCGTGTTTGCTGCCTAAACCTGGGGTTCGCTAGGGTTTTGGGTGAACTTGAGAGCATTTTGCCTTAACCTTTTTTGGAGCCAGCTGAGCCTTTAGCCGTGGTTCGCTGAAAATGATGCCAAAGCTGAAGTTCGTTGTGGGTAGAGGGCGAACCTGGGGTTCGTTGGTGATTCAGGCGAACTTGAGCATTCTGTGCCTTAGCCAAATTTTCTGGCCCGAAATTGAGCTTTTTGGTTCTGCTTCCCGGGGCCATAAATTTTGATCTGCTGCCCCGATCGCCTATTATAATATATTGTCGGAAAGCTTGCGAAAAGATCTGCAATGACGAAATATCCAAAGCTCATTTCATCCACTTTATCATCCCCATTTAGGGCCCGCGAAAATGCCAACACCTCTGCATGCTCTTTGCCGCTTTAAAGCTCCATACTTAGGAAAAATTTTATCAAAAAATTTAATGTGGCAAAAATGTCAATAGGTCCATACTAGACAATGTTAGGTTTCTTGACCGCTTTACATGCATTTAACTGATGTTTTTGTTTTTTAGCAATCTGTGTGTCACCAACGCTATACTCCACATTGTTCAAGGGAAAACTTGGTTGGTCTTCCTCATTTGTTGTAACCGACGCATCACTCAATTGAGCTCTTGAACAAGTTGTGTTGCTGGACTCAACTTCAAATGTGATGAACACGACTGCTTTCCCCTTTGTGTCTGTACTATCTTCTTATTTGATAGGCAAACACATCCTAGATGAACACCTTGTAATATTAAATTTTCCAATGGAGGAGATAGTCGTTGGAGCGATACTTGTCCTCCGAACATTCAAGTTTTAGGACACCATTGTCACCCATGTTGGTCTTAATAGGAAAATGATCATCAGATTCGAAGAAGTCCAACTTGTCAGAGGATGCTTAGTCCTCACTCATCGGTTGGTTCTTCAAATATAATTGTGATGACCTTTCTTAAACATAAGGTGGTCTTTCTCTTAGTTAAGATCGACTTCACCAATCTCAATCAATTATGACCCAAGAATGTTTTAAAGGCCACCTTTCGCAAGGTGATCACTAAAAAGTCTAGGTCAAATGTCTATTTGACAATGGTGACTCTTTGCCTTGGTAGCACTCCTTTCATTTTGATGCAACTAGTTTGTTCCCAAGAGTTGGAAGCTTGGTGGCCATTATGTTGGCATGTCAAGTTCTCACCATATCTTCTCTAGAAGCACATTCACTCTCAACACCCGATCAATTATGCCATGCGTCAAAGTGTGTCTCAATATCTCAATATGTTACAATGCTGGCTGCTTTCTAACAATAATCATCAACATTCTCAACTTGATGTACTACTCCATCATTGCAATTGTCTTCATTGTAGATGATGCTTTGCAATCGTCTTCATTGTAGATGATGCTTTGCAATCCTCCTTATATCTTGATGATAGAACCATTTCCCGATGATTTCATGCAAGTTTGGTATCATTTTTAGTTCATTGGAATGCTCGACTACCATAGTTGACAAACAATGTTTTATGATGTGTATGCTTTGTCACTTGTGGGTATAATATATATCCTTTGTTTGTCCTCTCTTGTGTTATACTCTTCTTCCATTTTCTTCTCAATACTTGTTTGGGGCCTCTAGCCATCACTTTTGTTTGATGGTTGGATAAAGATATTCAACATTCTTCTTTGCTTGGACTCAAGTAATGACCATAGTTTGTTCTTCATTGCTAATCAAGTTGATTGAGTTTTGGTTGTCCTCTTCTTGCTGCTTGGGACAACGGTCTTGATGATGGTCACCAACTTTGCACCTTTTACACATCATTAGTGCATTCGGACTAGCGGGATTCGTGCAACTGTGTGCAAAGTGCCTCCATTCTTGGTACTTGTGGTATTGGACAATAGGTCTTTTGTTTATGCCATATTGTATGTGGTTGCCTTGGTCCTCTTTCTGTAGCCATGATTTCCATTCTTCCCTTGGTGGTTGTTATGGTAACCACCACTAGTTGCGCCACATCTTGAGGTGCTAGGCTTGTCGTTAGCCTCTTGGGTTGCCAACATTCAATGCTTTTCTCTTTACATTTAATGGGCATTTTGAGAGCAATTGTCCATGCACTTTGCAAATATTGTAGTTAGCATGTTTAGGACAATTGTTTTTGGTGTGTCCTTCCATTCTACACTTAGTGCACCATCAGCCCTTTTGTCCTCCTTGTTGTCTTTTATTTCTTGGATCATCTGCCTTATGTCCTTCTTGAGCACCTTGATCAACACTCCCTCTTCATCGTTATCTCTATCGGAGTTGCTTGTCGATCAAATTTGACTTTGCCACTCAAAATCTTATACTCACGATGCCGATCATGAGTCCTAGCAATGATCTTGAAAGAACATGCAACATGCAAATGCTGTCAAACCCAAGGAATTGGGCAAAATTGGAAAACAACATCCAGATACTAGTTACCTCAACTTGAACACGGACTAATATTAATGCAAACAATGAAGCAAGAGCAAGTACAAATGTTGCAAGTACTTACCAAAGAATGGCTTTTGCGATAGGCAAGTGACCTAGTCTATCATTTTTGAACATCCAGACATTGGTCACCTCAACTTGAACACAAGATAATCTTAATGCAAAAAATGAATCTAGAACATGTACAAATGTTGCCTACCAACAAAAATCCTAGTTCTTCAAAATGTGGAATAACTAGTGCAAGTACTGTAACAATTGTTAAGGCAAAATGAATGGAAACCAAGGCATTGGAAACAATGGGAACCAAGGCAATTCATTCAATACGACAAAAGCAGCCCTACAATGTCACAAGTTTTAAGAGTGGAGACAGTTTGTGTGCAATTGCATAAATGCTACCAGTCCAAAAGTGCCAATGATGTGCAAATGGTGTGGACTTGGAGACCATAGAGAAGATCGTAGTCCCAAGTAGCAAGGGGGCAACCCCAACGTAGTCAATATGATCAATATTTAAGAACAAATAAGTGACTTGAAAATGGGGACAAACATTTTGGCAATCATGCAATCCTAAGCGAAGAAAATCAACTACCCCAACAAGGTTGTCAAGTGAGAGCAATTGAAAGAGTCTTGAGCAAGTGTTGAAAACACCATGGTGGAAGAATATGATAGAAGACAAGACTAGCAAAGGATATAGACTATGCCCATGAGTGACGAGGCATTGACATCATGGAGTATATAACATGTCAACTATGGTAGTTGAGCGTTGATGGCTTTTGAAGCCTTAATATTAATATGAAACTCACAGGATAAAGTCCATAGGATCAAATATATGATAGCCACAATATAGTAAGATCAAAATAATGATGTAAGCAAAATAATATGAGCAAACTAATATGTACATCAAGGCTTATAATATATCAACTAACATTCATTAATATGCAGAAATATGAATGTAATAGCCTGAATCATACATGTACAAAGCATGTAGCACAACTTATAATATTAGTTGCTCAAAATGTATGCAATCTTTATTACTCCTCTTTCTTGTACAAATGTATCACAACACTCTTGATATTGATAATGATCTTGATGTTGAACTTAACTTGAACTTGATATTGATATACCAATATGTTTCTCTATGGAGTATTATGATAAGATCCAAGATATCTTACTGCGAATTTATAAATAAATTAATAAAATTAAGGATCGCAGGCCTCTTAAAGGGGGCTCCCTTTGGAACTTATAAATAAATTATTATTCTTTCTTCTTGATGCCTTGTGTGAATATCCAAACCTAACATTTATACCTACCCTAAAGCTACATGGATGAAGAGATGTGACTATTCACGCTATTAATTAATAATATAATAATTAATGGATTAATAATATTAATTATTAATGTTAGGATGGAGGATCCTAACATGCCACCCTTCCTGGAAAAAGCTTTGTCCTCAAAGCGGGACTGAGGAAATTGTTGTTGAAATTGATGAAGCGCTTCCTAAGTAGCAGTTGCACAAGTTCTTGCACAAGCTTAATGTCACTTTTCTGTAGGCAGGGATATCTTGAAGGTCGAAGCTTTAGTGGTGGGTTGCCAACAAGAATAGTAGATCATGACGACGGTGGGGGGCAACCCTTGTGGTGCCTCAAATAAGCCAGAGTGATGTGTCAAAAGTTGTTGTAACTCTTCCACTTTAGCCGGTTCTTCCCGTGTAGAATGAAGGGAAAATAAATGTGCACTCACCCTTTTACCTCCTTTCTGAATCAGTTTGCCCATACATTGAGAACTCACTATTGGTGAGGAACTTGTGTGTAGTCCTTTTAGAGTGTATGTCTGGCCTTCATTGGTCACTTCTTGCATGTCTACCTCATCTTTTCCCGGTGCATCGATCACTTCTTGCACATCGACCTCATCTTCTCCTGGGGCCTCGGTCACTTTGTGCACATCTACCTCATCGTCTCCTTCGGTGGAGTGACAAGGATCAACTACATTCAACAAATACAATGTTTGGGTAGTGCATCTATGATTGGGCCCATATTGCTCATCACAATTATAGCAGAGGTCTTTCGCCTGCCGCTCCTCCATTTCCTTCGGGCTGAGGTACTTAACCAGCAAGGGTTGGTTAGGTTTTGGGGCAGCGTGCGTGACTGGTGATTGTTCAATAGGTTGCTCCTCGTATCGATGTTGAGCGTTGATTTTGTCTTCAACTAAGTTGGCTAAAACAATGGCCGCCAGCAGGGTGCGGGGAGTGTACATCTCCACCTCCACTCTAATATCTTCTTGCAATCCACGGACGAAGCAACTTATGAAAAAGGATTCATCCAACCCTGTGGTGTGTTTGGCAAGTTCCTCGAATTGAGTCTGATATGCATGCACTGATGTTAGTTGATGTAGGGTGGTGAGATTAACCGGTGGAAGCAGGTGCTTGATTTGGCGAGTTTCGTGATCCAATGTGGCGAAACGGGGGTCTTGAGCCCTTCCGTCATCCATTTTTGTATTTGTTGTAGAAAAGTTGTCGTCAAAAAGTGCTGAAAAATAGTCACAAAAACTTTCGCCAAAGTCGTCGACAAAACTTGCTAAAAATCGTCGTTAAAATTTGTGGAAAAAAGTTGTCTCAATTTGTCGTCACCAACATTTGAAAAAAGTCGTCGACAAAAATGGCAGCAACACTGATTGGCAACCTTTTTTTTTTTTTTGCAAAAAATTATTGTCGTCGTCAATTTTTATTTTTTTTGCAACAAGTTTTGCAAAAAATTATTGTCGTCGTCAATTTTTATTTTTTTGGCAACAAGTTTTGCAATTCGCTATTTTTTTTGAAACAAGGTTTTGCAACTTTTTGAGCAAAATTTGGTGGTGTTTCAACAGCGTGGGACTGCAACAGGACACTGACACTGGCAAGCCCGACTGACGCTCACTTCGAAGGGGAGCAGAGTGGACAACGGTGCGACACGGGACCGACTGACGTGGACTTCGGAGGTAAGCAGAGGAATGGAGGATGAGGGACGACAATTGGCGGAGACAGAGCACGTGCTGACACGGGAACTGACGGGACAAGCGGGTACACGAACTAGGCGAGACGAGTGGCGAATTTCAGAGCGACGAAACACGTGGGCAAACGGTTGACGCAGGCACGGATAACGCGGAGGAGGATGGCGTGGCTGACGGACCTACCCACTCGAACACAGAGGACACTTGGCGCTAGCTGGTGCTGGGAGGATATTCGAGGTCACGCGAGGATTTATGTGGCCATCGGTGGTGGCCATGATGATTATAGTGAGTCTTGGCGGTTTTAAAGCCTAAGAAAACCTCCAGTGCACGCGATGTGGGATAAAGTACCTGATTTTTTTTTTTGTGAATAATTAATATTTTTGTTAGTTAAAAACGTTGTTGCGACTTAGGGAATTTAGCACCGACGACCACGAAATAATTTTTCTGTTAACACCTTAGATGCCATGCGCCGTGTTCTTTTTGGGGGGGGAGTTAGGTTTAAACATTTTACTTGTAGCTGTGCCCGTGTCTTCTGCGAACGAGTTGAGGCGAGGACGTGAGACAAGGAGCAATCGTAAGCGGACGGAAACTATTAGGGTTTTATTCTTCTTGATGTCGCCGGATCTTCAACGCTTCCTTGCGCCGAATTGCGTCCTTATCTGCGTCGTATCAATGCAAACATCAACCAAATTGAAGCCTGTTTACGTTAAAAATGAAGCTCAAGAACTATGATTTCCGCTGGGACAAATGTCACCCAAGCACAACACGCTTCTTGATCCGGTTCAAGCTGGCTCTATGCGTCGCCTGTAGAAATTTGCTCCAATTTGCTGCCTACAAACGTAAAATATTTTCGATTGACGCCCCTACCCCTGAGTTTTATTTTTCTGCTGATCGGAACTGCGTTGTATGCGCCAAAAATGTAACTCTCAACTGGCTGATACAAGTTGCTGTTCACGCCCAGTTTGTGCAGTATGACAAAGTTTTATTCCTTGCAATCGCACGTTAAACCGAGCCACCCGTGTCGAGCGCTAAGTGGAGTAGAAATTCGAATTTTAAACTTAGTTAATTATTCGAGAGCTGCCCGCTTCGCCGGATTTCTGCTTATACTATTTTTGCGCTAAAAAATGAATTAGCCTTCGTCTATGAATGATTTAAGGTGCTGAGTGAGGGCGTTTGATTTTAATTTTTTTTTTATTACGAATTCTTTACGTGGTATAGATGACGATAATAATGTTAAATAATCGAAACCTTATAACGTTTAATAATCGCCTGCAGATAATAAGGATCGAACTCAGATTGATAGTGATGACTTCTTGAAATCTGCAAGGGGGAAGGTAAGTTTGTTTTCGGAGAAAAACCTCAACCGCATCGTCGTGTATTTCGTTGCCAAGTGCGCTGTATGTTTCGACGTTAAAGACCGCAATGTGAGTTACTGCTTTTAATCCCCTACCGGTCGTTTTTTAAAGTATGACCTCAACCGCGTCGTCGTGTATTCCGTTGCCAAGTGCGCCGTATGTTTCGACGTTAAAGACCGCAGCGTGGGTTACTGCTTTTAATCTCCTACCAGTCGTTTTAAAGTATGGGTTGTTGCCAGCAGTAGCAGCGATGAAATTACTATTTCGGAGAGAATGGGCTTCGGCTACGGCCGATGAAATAATTGGAAGATTTTTTCCAGTTTACACTCTTCTGTAAGTGAATATGCTGAGATGTTTTGCGCACACCAGTTCTGGACAGGGCGAGGGCTTGGAGAAGACAACGGAAATGCTGGCAGTTATATGCTTGAATCGGCAATGAATGTAAGACTCGTGTATTGTTTTAGGAAAAAACAACACTGCAAATCTCCTCCCAGTTAGATTGTCCGATAGTCTGCGTTGTCAACCTAATTTCACAAACTAATTAAACTTGATAATTCTTCGTTGGTTTGACTGTAGCGAAATGTGAAATTAGATTCTTTAATCGGATGTGGAACCAACAACGATTTAATCGTTTTTCTTGGGCGATGATTCTTTATTTGAAATGATATATCAAATATATTATTTCGAATGTTTCAAATTTTTTTTGTATTGCCACAAGGGTCGATTTAAATATTTGTACTGCCTGTAATTTGATTTCTTTTCAATTTAATTATTCGTCATGTTCAATGGGAGATATCGCAAACTTGTTTCATTGTGCAGGTTTGCCAGGAAAGAGCTCTGATACCAAATGACAAGATCCAAGATATCTTATTGCGAATTTATAAATCAATTAATAAAATTAAGGAATCACAGGCCTCTTAAAGGGGGCTCCCTTGGAATCGCTTTGCCACTTATAGGGGGCTCCCTCTTGAACTTATAAATAAATCATTAGTCTTTCTTCTTGATGCCTTGTGTGAAAATCCAAACCTAACATTTATACCTACCCTAAAGCTACATGGATGAAGAGACGTGACTATTCACGCTATTAATTAATAATATAATAATTAATGGATTAATAATATTAATTATTAATGTTTTTTTTTTTCGAATTTAGCGAAAAACCCCTTGCGGGGCCGCCTTGGTCTGAGAAACCACGACCAAGGGTTCTACACCGTCAAAATCACCCGGGAGTCGCGCCTGGCCCTGACTGCACTAGCATAATCAACTGGATTTTGGGTACCAATGTGCGTTTGGTAGGGTGGGGATTCGAACCAGGGACCTCCCTTGGAGGATTGCCCTACCCTCTCCAACTCACCTACAACACATGGGTTATTATTTATTAATGTTAGGATGGAGGATCCTAACATATTATATAGCCATAGTAGAATGACTCTTTGGATACTTGACTATTCCTTTCCATATGCCAAGTCTCATGACTCTTGGCTTCTCTACTTGACACTTGTATACACATGACTCTATCTTGTATGCACACCTAGACATGACTCTTCACTTAGCACTCCCTAATCTAAATACACTTGTGCACATATACTCACATTACACTTGCACACTTGCACACATGACACTTGTGCATTTCTTGCACATTATTACATTACATGAAATATCACTCACACTCTAATCTAAGACATAACCCTAATTTAATATTTACAAGATGTACCATGAAGGTACCATTGGGGTACATTAGCACGTACCAAATAATGTAATGTTCTCCAACAAGCGTCTCAATGAAAATCACAATGCTCATGAAGGTCGTACTTGACTTGCATAATGTTATTGAGGAGATGATGTGATCACAAGTTATTTGTCCAAGGAACAAGCCACAGCGAAGGACCACTACACAAACTCTTTAGTGTTGATACTTGATGCAAGGAAGTGGCTAACATTGATGCACTTAAAATTATTGGGTGCACTAACACATGTCATTATCGATTGTGGTTTGAATACTTGAATGCCAATGTGCTTCTAAACAAGACTAGAGAGAAATAGTCTCCCCAAGTTTGTGGCCAACCAATTTTAGACATCTAGGAGTAGACCCATTGGGCATTAAAATGAAAGGAGTGCTCATAAAGCAGAAAGTCACAATTGTAGAGCAAACTTTCATCCTAGATTTTGTGGTAATCACCTTGCACAATGCAACTTACAATGCCTTGTTGGGTCATGCCTGACCAAGGATGGCAAAGGTGGACCCCAATAGGGAAAAATATTGCTTGACCTTTAACAATGGACATCATAAGTACATCATTAGCTTGAAGACACGGTCAATGAGTGAGGATATTGCATCCTCAGAAAAGTTGGACTTCTTCGAGTCCAAGGATGAAGTGTATACAAAGCTTAACATAGAGCTCAATCAATGTTGCTATATGATGAGGAAGACTTACAAAGCTTCCCTTGATACAATGTTGGCAATGTGCAATTTGACAACAAACCAACACATTAATTTGATATGCATAAGGTGGTCGAGGACCCTAACACTATCCAACATGGGAGCCTAGGACAATGTTAGGTCAATCTCTGTGCAATCGATGAAGAAAAGTTCTTCAACATAGGCGATGATTGGAATCTAGTGCTAAAGGCAGTAACATTCAAGATCTTCATATAGTATAAGGACATCTTTGCATGAACATATAGGAACCTCAAGGGAATTTTCCTGAGCCACGTGTTCACCAAATACCACTAGTTTTGGAGCTGCAACCAGTGTGACAGAGGCCATACCACATGAACTTTAAATGTTATGTACTTGTAAATGTGGAGATTGAGAATTTGAATGTTAGCATCATCATGAAGGTGATTGCAAGTGATTGAGTGTAACAATTGTGAACAATCTCAACGAGACCTCATTCATCCAAAATTGCATGGACTTCAAGAGTCAAAACTTGGCAACGATAAGGGATCCCATCCAATTTTGTTTACTAATTCAATTTTGGAGGAGGCAACCGATAATGAGATATACAAATTTTTGGTTAGGTTCTTGGGCTACAATCAAATCAACATAATGGAAGAAGACAAGTTGAAGATGGTAATCGTTGTGGAAAACGACATATACACATATAATTGGATGTCTTTCATGTTGTGCAACATGCCAACAACATTCCTGAGAATCAATTTGTAGATATTGAAGAAGATCAGTTCAAGATATGCCTTGATAATTGGTTAGTTTATGGGAGAAAGAAGAAACATCTCAAGGCGTTAGAAGATTGCATACAGTTGCGCATGAATGCTTGCTTTTGGCTAAATCTTAAGAAATGCTAGTTGTTGATGCCCTATGGGAATTTTTTGGGGCAATGTCTTCTATAATAGACAGCTGAAGATAGATCTTGACAAAATGTGTGTGATGGTTCACATAGAGTTGGGGCACGTGGGGTATTATCATGGATTCATCAAGAAATATGTGGAGTTGCTACACCCCCGTGATGTTTTCACAAGGAAGGGCATTCCTCTTCAGCAAATAGAGGAGCGCTAGAAGGCCTTTGAGGAGCTAAAGGTTAGACTCATTAGTGTGATATATTGGTGTATCTAGATTGGGACGTAGAATTCCATATCCACATTTATGCATGTAATTTCTCAATCAGGCATGAGTTGCACAAGGTACTCATGGCTTTGACCAACACATTTACATTGGAAGTCTATTGATGTCTCATGTTGAGATGAACTATAGCACGACCTATCGTAAAGCACTTGGAATGGTGTATGTGGTGTAGGAATTTCGGCATTGTCTACTCTCAAATTTGTTCTCATTGTATGTTGATATCAGGTGTTATATATGACAAATAAGATGATTATCCATGGGTGAGTCAATAGGTGGATTGTCACACTAAAGGGGTTTGTGTTTCAGTTAATGGTGTGGCTTGAGCATAAGCATGTGATCACCAACAATCCTGAATACACTTGGATGAACCTGCAGAAAGGGGTGTGCCAAATGAATATTTGGATGACTATCTATTTGCATTGCAATGCTTCCATCTTGGTATGAACACATGGGGACCTATTTGTCAAAGGGTCCCTACCAAGAGAGCTTTTGATAATCACATAAAGAAACTTGTGCAATGCCTCGTGAAAACTAGACTCTATTGTAGCAATGCCATTTAAGGGAGACCTCATCTTACAATTTAATAGAAAGTGAGAAATCAAGCCAAGAAAGCTGAAGACACTCTAGCTTGGTTTGTTCTAGTTGGACAAGATGATGGATAACGAGTCCATCCAATTAGAGTGATTAGACAAGACGTGTGCTGGTCTTGCAAATGGCTTGAACTTGAAGCCTTATAAGGTTTAGGCATAGGTTAATTTTATTGACATCAAGGAAGAGAGTTTAGATACATTGCTTGATGAATCTAGCCAGTCCACTGAGGATTCGTTTAAGAGAATCATGATTTACAAATTTAATACAATCACTTCAAGGACATGGAATCGACTATGAGCAAGGCCACTAATAACATGACTTATTTGAATGATCAGGAGGCTAACCATATACCATGGCCATTAGCTCGCGACATGTCGGTCGAAGGTGCAAGTTAGTTGATAAATTAGGCAATAATTGAGCAAATGATCATGGATACCATATACCTAGGACATAAGAGACTATGGGTGCACATGTAGTTTCTAGAAGAAATTGAATTGTGCATAGAACAATGTGTTTGTTATGAAGATACAGGGCACAACATTATATGACAAATGCAATTTACGACACCAGTGAAGATTTTAAATGCGAGGTGCATCAAAATCAAATTGTCGTCACATCGTATAGAAGCAAAGTCAAATACATCATCATCCATGAAGGATAACATCAATCATCTCCATAAATGTATATGCCGTAATTATATGAGAAAGTAACACAACATAATTGTGAAGTAACACATACAATCTATAGCACAATAGTTTGGTATTCCTGCAATTGAAGGCTTAGGAAATATCAAGACAACAATGCAACATTAACTATAAAAATCTATCAATTTGCGCAAGGGAATTACAAAATAAGATTTATGTTACCTGAATGGAATGCATAGTACATCATTTGCAACTGGAACACTTGTACATATACAATATGATACAATGCCAAAAGAATGAAGTAGGGGTTCTCTATAGAGCAGTCGAGTAAGGGGAAGTAGTTACCCAACTGCATAATTACCCTCTCCTACCCCCTCAAGTAACATAAAAATTAACCTCGTACATAACACAAACACTTATCATTGCACATCATCATGCAACGTACAACTATATACGAACATGAAACATGAAACTATATATTCTCAAAATTGAGTTATATGTATACTTATCACTCGTATGCATGCAGACTTAGGTGTCGTTGGCACTTGTGTTGGTGCCATGTCAGAACTATAACATCTTAGACCCTTGGGGATTAGGATGTCGTTCAAAAGCAGGAACAAAACCCCTCACCAGATTAAAACTTTAAGCACAAAGGGCATCATATTTCTCCTTCAGCTTCTTGGCATACTCATCGTACCTTGCCCATTGCACCCCATGATGCTCAACAAGCTTAGTCTGCTTTCGCTTCTCTTGCTCTAGTTGAGTAATTTGCCCTTGCACGACCCCCAATTCCTCCTGGAAAGATGTTGTTTGTGCTTGCAAGGCCATGATCTTATGATCCTTTTGCCTCAATGCTGTTCACATTGCTTCATGTGTTCCTCATCAGCCTTCCGCAATGACTAACTCTTGTTTCCATAGTTTTATACTCGTTTGACTTTCTTCTTCAAGGTCAACGTTCTTCTATTGGCTTGACTCAGGCTGCCTCTTGTTTTTCCAACCACTTAGACTCCCTCGCTATGTCATGGAAAGTTTGGAGTCTCGAAGTCAGCCATTGAATCATATAGGCCAAATAATTGAGGTATTTGTACGTCACCTCAAGCTTAGGAACAATTTTGTACTTTTTCACTGTTGGAGGAGTGGGATACTTTTCAAACTTGTCTTTTGTTATATATATATATGTGGTGGATGGTGGTATTAAACTCTTGTTCCTTTCGGTATCTTAGGTCACTCAAATAGGGTCTTGATTTGCTAGCTTTCCTCAATTTCCCATGCTTAAATTTTTGCAACCTTGGCTAATTGCACCATCAACGCCTCATCTTGTGACCAAATGAACAACTTAGTCACTTCAATCTCAACCTTGAGAGACCACATTTGCCATTGCCCAATGGTGCTTGCGTGAATTGTCTATGAGCTCTTCCCATCGCTGGTGGTCTTCTCAGATTTGTATACTTTATCAAAGTATGGTCACTAAAATCACTGTCCCCTTCGACCTCATCCTTATCAACTCCTAATATTTCCTCATCATCATTATCATATGATTCCGCTTCAACAAACTCACCCTTCGTTTTATCCCTCTTAAGTTGTTGCTCTTTGATGCCTTTCTCCAACAAATTATCTTCCTTCTGACCTGATTGCCTACTTGACCCACCTTCATCTCTTACTAGTTCCTCCCTGATAGGAGCAATGACCTCCTAAACTGGTTTTTGCCTTACCAGTTCCATCTGAAGTAGGATATGTCCTTCCAACACTAATGCCAACTCCTCAAAAGCCAGAGGATGAATACTGTGCTTCTATGTCACAAACTTGCAAGGGAGTCTCCAGTCTCCAAGGCTTTCGTCATCCAAATCAATTGGCTGAATAATGGTCCTTGCTCCTACATCAACTGCTGGGATTGCCTCCTAAGCAATTTGAACTCTTGATTCAGTCTCTATCTTTGCTCTTGATTGGTCAACGACATGCTCAACATTTTGTCTTGTATTTTGCTCATTCTCACGTTTATCAATCCCAAGGATAACATCCATGGCCTCCTTGTATCTTTCAAGAGCATCATCTACATCAATGATCTCGTGTGACCTTGTCCCCCTAGTCTCATCATGTGAATTTTGCCTTTCTCCTACTACAGTGTGACGGTCTTGTGTTGTCCCTCATTCATCCACGCAACTTCTTTTGCTGCGCTTCATGTGCAACCTGTTCCACTTGACGAACTGTAAGCACAAACCCTTACTCTTGTTGCAGACTTTGTGCACTTTCACTCACTTGCACCAAGTGTAGCCACAAGCACAACTCCACTTCTCTATGCCATTTGTTCTCCATGTGCAGCCTGACCTTCTTGTGTAGTATGCTTGCTTCTATCTTGTGCACTATTGCCTTGTTAGTTTTCTGTGTGTGATCTACCCCTTGAGTGGTCTTCTTTCTGTGCGAATGGGTTTTGAGGGGAAATGATTTTTAGTGGTGGGTGTTTCCAATGCTGCTCGTCTACCTCCTCCTTGCTCTTGTCATCAACATCTTCGTCAAGGGCATCATCCTTGGCCTCTTCTACTTCTTCCAAAGTCTCCTACTATTGCTACCACAACATTTTTCTCTTTCTCGTTTAATGGGCACACAAGCACATTGTGTTGGTGCAATGCCTGACCAATGAAATCTTGTTTTTATTCCCTCTTAATCCCCTTAGGACGTCCTAGCCTTGACATTGGAACACCGTCCATATATGCAACATCCAATAATAGTGCAATGGCATGGAATGCCATTGAGAAGATCTTTGTCATTTATGTTATGAACCCATGTATTTGCTTCAACAAATATGTTGTCCAATCATATTTTGTTCCACCTATTATTCCCTACATGTATGACACAAGCCACATTGTCATCTTCGAGGGTTGCAACTTGCTAGACAACTATGACATCACTAAGCACATGGTGCAATTCACTCCTCATGCGCAAGTATTGCATCTTCAACCTGTGACTTCCGTGGATCAATAGCTTGGCTAACATGTCTGGTGGCGTCTTCCACATTGTTGCACTATTCGCCCAAGCATTCCTTCAGCCTATGGTGTCCATATTCTCTTTTTAGTTCGAGGTTGGACAGTTCAGGTAGCCGAAACACTTTCTAAAGATCTTTTGTAGAGAACGTTATTTGCAACTGATAATCCTCAATATCTAGCTTGCTCAATCTCCTTTTTGCATCGTACTTCTCCAGGGTCTACACTAAGAAGGGGTTGAGAAGTCCTTGTAGAAGTTGGGCATATCCATAATGAAATGTATAGATGCCCAAGTAATCTCTAACAAAGGGAACTGCATTTGTGCCTTCCCCTTCCTCGGGTTGGAGATGAGGGCATGTCTTTCGCTGCTTGTTGGTGCCTTGCTTGCACGCAGTGCTGTGTAGAAGCAGACTTTGCTTGGTGTGTATGTCCACTACCCTCATGTTGCATTCCGAGCGGTGGGCGTCTTATTGGTGGCTAGAGTGTTTGAATTGTTGAACTTGATCGTGACTATGAATTGTCACCTATCCCTCTTGGCTCCGAATGGTGCCTGTGTTGAGAATCTCTTTTGTGGGTTTCTTCTCTTTTGTGCGTTGAATGGCCTTGCTGCACATGCTGTCCTCCTCTCATTTGTGCTTTATGACATGGTGTTGAGGTATTCTATTGTGGCCCAAATTGTGAGGGCATTCTCTATAATTTAGGGTCTTTGTCTTTGTTGTAGCAAGATGCGGTCGATGCATGTCCTCACTAGAAGATCACTGAACTTGCTCAATTTGGAAACCTTCTAGTGTAGTTATAAAGGTGTTTGCAATTGGTTGTAACTGTTGCAACAATTGCCTTTCTGCACTGTCACGACTACATGGTTCCAAACTCTAGTCAACTGCCTTGAAACCCTTAGATTCTTTGTGCAATGGTTATGACTGAAAATGCCGACACTCCCTCAACATACACGTGCATGGCAACAACTCTTCTTCTTTGTGCATTTGCCCACCTACTATTGTGGTTACCAACACTCAGCATCGGCACTACGTGGCACTCCCTAAACTCTCTATGGCGGCAATGGGCAATCCCTCTCCACAACATGTGCTAGTTGTTCGCAGACAACTCTTCTTGGATGGCCATTGTGGGCTACATTAGGGTTTAGTGGCTGATGACAACATTCTTGGTAGCCTGCTAGATGACCCTCCCTTGTTTCACCTAGGTGACCTCCTTTCTAATGACTTGCCTTTAGTGCTAGATGGCAAGGGCATCGCTTTTGTGGCAAAGATAGCTTCTTGGACAATAGGCTTCCATCAGATGACCTTCACTCTTGGATGACTAGTTGTTGTCGGACAATAGGGTCTTTGCAGATGACACCTTGCCCTTCTCTGATGACCTTCTTAACAAAATGAACTAGCACTCGAAGCAGACAAACAAGGCCATGAGCCAAACGACTCCATCTCGGACGAGTTGTCATCAGATGGCTGACTTGCGTCTTCACCTCCTCATATGACAAGTTGTCTTGTAGTTATTGATCCACTTCTTTAGGCTACGTGCGAGCATATGGTTCTTCCTCCTTTAGGCAGCATAGCTCTTCCACCAAGTTGTTGGCATACGCCAAGAGTGCTGTCTGTGGAACACCACATTAGTAGAAGTCCCAAACACAAAGTATCGACCTTGAGTGGTTATGGTAACCGCTTATGCAATAACACGAATCCCCTCTTGCATGCATGCCTACTTAAACTTGAGCTCAAGTTGCTGCTACTCCACTTTTCTTCTTTCCTGCTTGAGCTAGTCAAGTTGACGTTGTGATTGCTGTATAGATTGCCATCTAGATTGTTGCTTGTCCTATTGCATACATTGTTGTGCAACTTGTCGCACATGCTACTTCGTTTGGTGTTGCTCAAGTAGCAATGCAGATCCTACTTGTTTGCATGCTTGCTTAAACCCAAGCTTGCATTGCTGCTACTTCACTCTTCTTTGTTACTGCTTGAGCTAGTTAAGCTAATGCTGTGGCTGCTATCCAAATTGTTGCTTGTCCGATCGTGTACACTACCGTGCAATTTGTTGCATATGCCGCTTTGTCTGGTGCTGTTTCTTTAATTGCTCATGGAGCTGTGATGGCATCTCCCCTTCTAGAAGCTTAGCCTCCGAATAGTTGATATGATCTTCAGAAACCTCAACGACTTCTTACCTCCTCCAGCAATGTGTTTTGGATTTGTTCCCGTGTTTAGACTTACGCACATTGAAATTGCTTTGCGTAATTGTTGCGGCCCCTATTATGCATGTTGTTTGGTTAGGCCCAAAATATGAATGTTCAATTGTTCACTTCTCCTGTGTAATTTTTCTTCTTAAGTTGTAGGATTTTGTTTTTTTTTTTTCTTTTCTTTTTTAAGACTCAAACTAATCGCAACAACCACCCAATTGTTTCATTTAAGCTAGAGAATATTTTCAGCTGTCAACGTTTAAACTAGGGTTTAAGCCCTAGGGCATTTTTATATTAAAGTTTCTAAGTAATTGTTTATTGTTTCCATGTGCAGCCACAAGAAAATGTCAAGGAAAAGAGATCCAACATGGAAGTATGCAAGGGAAGGGGATAAGAAAGGGGAGGTTTTTTGCAATTTTTGTGGGGCTCAAATTTTTGGAGGCATAAACTGCCTCAAATACCACTTGGTAAGGCAATGTTGAAAGGTGCCAACTGACGTTCAGAGAGAATGCAATGCCATCCTCTCAGACTATTTTGAGAAAAAAAAAACTCAACCGAAGAACAAGCCAAGCCATGGCAACCTCCCCTTCTTGACCTCGTATAGAGGGTAACACCATCACCTATAGCTGGTTTTACCACCAAAGTTCTAGTTGTTAGGAAAAATTTCAGATTTTATACCTGCAAGTAGAAAACACAATGATAGAAAACAAAACAACAACACAAGTAACACAAAGATTTTACGTGGAAACCTGCAATGTGCAGGAAAACCACGGGGCAATGGCAACTTTACATTCTCAACTTTATGCATATCCAAGGGATCATTCCCCTTTTATAGAGAAGAAAAAGAAGACACCAAAACTGTTCGTTTCCTCTCCCAAAGGAAGCCATCGAAAAACTGTTCGTTTCCACTCCCAAGGAAAAGCGTCTAAAATTGTTCGTCTTCCGCATCTAGATGTCTGGCACAAACTGCTGCCTAGATGTCTAGCAGTGCTGCCTAGACGTTTAGCACTGCTGCCTAGACGTCTGCTGCCTAGACGTCTAGCAGTGTTGCCTAGCAGTGCTGCCTAGACGTCTAGCAATGTTGCCTAGCAGTGCTGCCTAGATGTCTAGCAGTGTTGCCTAGACGTCTAGCCGCCTAGACGTCTAGCATCGCTGCCTAGACGTCTAGCCGCCTAGACGTCTGCTGCCTAGACGTCTAGCAGTGCTGCCTAGACTTTTGCTGACTAAAACCCTAGTAGTGACTTCACTTCTTAACATTCTCCCACTTGAAGTCAGTATACAGGAATTCTTTTACCAATGTTTTTCATCCAGTGCCAATTGCCCAATGCTGCCCTTGTTACATTTTCAGCAAGCCCAAAGAAGTTCTGCACCACTCAAACTTCTTTTTCTTGATCGGCTTTGTAAGCATATCTGCAGGATTCACTTCAGTGTCGATTTTCTGCAACAGGATCCTACCTTCTTCCACCACATTTCTTATAAAGTGGTACTTGACATCAATGTGTTTCGTGCGATCATGGAATGTTGGGTTCTTCACTAGCTGAATAACACTTTGGCTATCACAATGCAATGTAATTTTCTCCTGCATTATCTTGAAGTCACCCAACAATCACTCTAGCCAAATTGCCTCTTTGCTGGCCTGAGTCGCTGCAATATATTATGCTTCAGTGGTTGATAAAGCCACCACAGACTGCAACTTAGAAGCCCAACTCATAGCTACACCAGCAAGAGTGAAAGTATATCCTGTAGTGGACTTTCTCCCATCTTTATCTCCACCGTAATCAGAATCCAGAAAACCTTTAACTTGCAAATTTGCCGATCCGTAGTAAATAGCAACATCTGAAGTGCCTCTTAAATATCTGAATATCCACTTCACTGCATTCCAATGCTCCTTACCAGGATTTGCCATGTACCGGCTGACTACTCCCACTGCTTGGGCAATATCCGGTTTGGTGCTAACCATGGCATACATGAGGTTTCCTACTGCTGATGAATACGGTACACGAGACATGCTTGTCTTCTCTGCTTTTGTTCTAGGACATTGTTTGAAAGACAATTTTAAGTGTGAAAGAAGTGGGGTACTAACTGGTTTTGCATTTGGCATATTGAAGCGCTACAAAATCTTCTCTATATATGACTTTTGACTTAACCAGATCTTTCTTCCTTTTTTGTCCCTGTGTATCTTCATCCCTAAAATTTGGTTTGCTGCTCCTAAATCCTTCATTTCAAATGTCCTAGCCAACTGATCCTTAAGATCAATGATTTTCTTCATGTTGGGGTCTGCAACCAATATATCATCAACATACAACAGCAAAATAATAAAACTGCCATCGTCAAACCTCTTATAGTATCCACAATGGTCAGCTTCACTCCTGCTGAAACCTTGGCTCTTCATTAAGGTGTCAGATTTCCTGTACCACATCCTTGGCGCCTGTTTCAACCCGTATAGTGATTTCTTCAGTCTGCAAACCAAATGCTCTTTGCCTCTTTCTTCATAGCCCTCAAGCTGATCCATATAAATCTCTTCCTCGAGATCACCATGCAGGAAAGCAGTCTTTACATCAAGCTGCTCCAGTTCTAAATCCTGTGCTGCTACAAGTGCAAGTAAAACTCTAATAGTAGTCATCTTCACAATTGGAGAGAAAATTTCATTAAAGTCTATACCTGAATTTTGCACTAGCCTTTTGCCACCAAGCGAGCTTTATAGCGTTCCAACAGCCCATCACTTTTCTTCTTTACTTTGTTAACCCACTTGTTTCCAACAACCTTTCTTCTAGGTGGGAGTTTCACAAGTTCCCACATTTTATTCTTGCGAAGTGCCTCAGTTTCCTCCTCCATGGATTTCCTCCACTTTTCTGCATTCTCAGACTCTCTAGTTTCCTGAAATGAACTAGGTTCACCATCATCAGTTAACAAAGCAAAAGAGGACCGATAAACTTGAGAATACCTTTCCGGACACTTTTGTGGACGTGTAGATCTTCTAACGCAATGATCTGTTAATTGTGGCTCTTGGTCTTGTGACCGTTGTGACTGCTCTACTTGTTGTTTTGCATGCTGATCATAAACTTCAACATGCTGATTTTCATATTCATCTTCACTCATTTCTACTTCAACTGGTACAACGTTAGGAGTTTGTTGTACCTCCTTCCTTTGCATGGATTTTTCATCAACAATAACATCCCGGCTAATAATTATCTTGTGGGCAGTAGGATCCCACAGTCTATACCCCTTCAGTGTATCTCCATAGTCGAGAAAAACACATTTGTTGACTTTGGGTCAAGTTTGGACCTTTTTTCTTTAGGCACATGGGCAAACGCATCACATTCAAAGGTACGCAAATGAGAGTAATCAACTGGCTTACAACACCAAACCTCCTCCGGAATCTATCCATCCAACGCAGCTGTAGGTGACCTATTAATAAGATAAACAATTGTATTAACAGCCTCTGCCCAAAACTTTTTATCCAACATGGCTGCATTGAGCATGCTTCTTGCACGTTCCATGATTGTGTGATTCATCCGCTCAGCCACACCATTTTGCTGTGGAGTATATGGTATAGTCTTCTGGTGCTTATACCTTCTTGCGTACAAAATTTATCAAATTCCTTGGAGCAATATTCACCCCTATTATCTGACTTGAGACATAAAATCGACTTGCCTAAACTCTTCTCTACCCATGCTTTGAACTCTTAAACCAGCAACAATCAATACCAAGAATGAAACAGAAACTAACACTAAATTTTCTCTGATATGTATCCTTCAGAATAATTCCAGCTTTCGTTCTTTACCAAATGCTTAAATCCAGATTACAAAATTACAGCAATCAGATAAAGAAACGAAATTAACAGAAATGGCAATAGAAGGCATCATACACAGAAGAAATCCAGAATTAGAGCCAAAAAGCCTTTAGTATTATAGCAAAGCTCAAGTACAACAGTTCTCTAGCAGAACGTTCCCCCTCCTTTTACATTGCATTGAGCTAGTTTTTATAGAGGATTTCGCCTCTGGAATATTAATGTCAAACCCTAAAATCGTTGGGGCAGCTGAGATTTGACCCTTGTCAGGCAACAACGCATTTATGGAACGTGGCTAATTTCGAGATTATCACTGGGACCTCGCATCAGCGGTTATAAGGTATGGTGTTGGACATGATTTGTTGTTGAAACTGCTCGTCTCATTATTGCGGTTGGTAAAGTCCGCCTCCAAAGGCTTCCTTGGACCTGACAACGCCGTCTTGATGGGATAGGTGGGAGACCAAGACTCGCGCGCCATGAAGGCTCCTCAAAATTACACTTACCGTCCCCTGTCTCTGGAAACGCGCCTTCCGGAAGCAGCCTTAGCGCTTGAAAATGCTCCGGAGGAGATTCGCTAGAAACCTGGATGAATGCTGCTAATAAGTCCGAAATGGACTTTGCTCAACTTTCGCCAGACATGGACTTTCGCCAGACTTTTGCCAGACTTTTGCCAGACATGAACATTCGCCAGACATTCGTCCAAAATGCACTTTCGCCAGAATTTCGCCCGAAAATGCACTTTCGCCAGACTTTCGCCCGAAAATGCACTTTCGCCAGACTTTCGCCCGAAAATGCCCGAAAATGCACTTTTGCTGGTCTTGCTCCCCGGGGCCATAACTTTTGATCCGCTGACCCGATCGCCTGTTATAATATATCGCTGGAAAGCTTAAGAGAAGATCTACAATAATGAAATATCTAAAGATCATTTCATCCACTTTATCATCCTCTTTTAGGGCCTGCGAAAATGCCAACACTTCTGCATGTGCTTTGCCGATTTAAAGCTCCAAAGGGATTTCGCTGGCGAAGTGCGCTTCATACTTAGGCAAAATTTTGTCAAAAATTTTAATGTGGCAAAAATGCCAACAACAACCATACATGGGTACTCCAGCTCATGAGGCAATTTCCTGGTGGGAGGGAGCTAGTGCGGGATGGAGTTGCATGCTTCGCCACAAACTTCATGACATTGCAAAGCCTCTTTCATGCAAAGGGGGCATTAAAGAAGATGTTTGTGAGTGATGAGTGGAATGTCAAAGATGCTACTAGATACAGACTCTCCAGGGAGAGGCGGAAGATGTATGACTATTTGTTTGAGGAGCCCTTCTAGACAACCATGGATGAGGCCATCAAGGTACAAGACTAAGTTTTTTTATTTTATGTTATTATTTATTTATTTATTTAAATTATTTTTCCATTTGTGAATTTTGTATTGTAAAATTATTTTTCCTCTTTTTTTTTTCAGGTGTCAGAGCCTTTGTGAGGGTTCTCCATCTTGTGATGGAGAAAAATCATCAATGTGATATGTATATGAGGCTATGAATAGGGCGAAAGAGGCAATTGCCTCATTTTATAATTATTCCGAGCCTAGATACAATCCCATTTGGGAAATTATTGACCGGCAATGGACATCTTAGCTCCATAGCTCTCTTCAAGCATTGAGGTACTACCTCAACCTCAATTTTCTTTTATGTTGATTCATTTGAGGTCTACTATGAGGTGATGTTGGGCCTTTGACAATGCGTTGGCCGCATGGTGTGTGATGAGCAAATTCATAGTAAGATACAACATGGGATGCAGGATTATAAGAAATGTGAGGGAGTCCTTTTCACATCCTTGCAGTGCGTTCAAGCAAGGTTAAATTTGAGGACATGTTACCCTCATTGAATTATTACTTATTGTCTTTTGATTTTGTTTTGAAAAAATAATCTCAATTTACGATTTTACATGTGAATTATTGAAGTTACTTTTTCTTGGCTTTTTCTAGATTTATGGTGAGAGGACTTTGGTGCATACACACCCAAATCTATAGTGCTTCACCATGAAAATTTTATGTCAACCATGTAGCGCTTTAGGTTGTGAGTGCAATTGGAGTATGTATGAGCACATACATTCCAAGAAGCCCAACTCACTCACACTACAAAAGTTAAATGGACTTTGGTGCATATACGCCCAAATCTATAGTGCTTCACCATGAAAATTTTATGTCAACCATGTAGCGCTTCAGGTTGTGAGTGCAATTGGAGTATGTATGAGCACATACATTCCAAGAAGCCCAACTCACTCACACTACAAAAGTTGAATCATCTTGTGTTTGTTCATTACAACTGTCGCCTCCACCATAAAAAATTGTAAGATCAAGTTACGAGGCCATTGACCTAGCCAAGATTGAATCATCATTTGAATGGATCACAGAGCTAGGGTAAGAGCAACAACAAGAGCCTCTCTTCTCCATGGATGATTTTGAAAATCTAGTGGAGGAGTTAGCAGCCAAGTTATAGGAAGAGGCATAGGCACAGGAAGAGGCATGGACACAATGACAAAGAGAGACTAGATTTTTTGCTAGGGCAAAGGGCAAAGGCATTGCAAGACATGGATAGTTGGCCTATTCAGGCATGGTCATGACACATTTTGTAATTTTTACCTTTTTTAAATTATATAAGCAATACAAGAATATTTAAATTAAGTGTGTTTTGTCATTTTCATGTGTAGTTTAAGCTTGTATCACTTATAGTATAAATTTTGGTATGTATAATCAATAATGTTAATTAATGTGATGCATTAATTTATTTTTTCAATGAAAAATTGCATATTCTTTGTTTTTTTTATGCCGAGTTTTTCGAGTTTTTTTGCTAAGTTTCAAGTGGGCCTTGTCGAGTCTGAGTTTCTCTACTATGTTCATGAAGATGCATGGTGCAATAATTAGAAAGAAGATTAGATATTTTTTGATATTTGTGATGTGAAAGGACACTTGACAAAGGATTGTCCCTTTAATTTGAAGAATAATCAACATATGTGTGTGGCATGAAGGGAGAATATTTCATAGGGAAGTTCCAATAGTGATGGATTTCGTAACATCTTCCAATGCAATAAAAGTAGTCATTATGAGTACGATATGGATGGAAGATGAATTGTTCGGTGTCCTAATTGTCATCTATGGGGCACTTCATGAGAGAATGTCAGAATACTGAGTTAAGGTGGATAAATGATGTGCAAAAAACTCAAAAATCAAGAAGACAGTCGAAGACCTAGGTAGATAGTAGTGGCCAATTTCAACCTGCTTGAAGTAGAATATGTGAAGCAAGTCATGGGGGAGAAGCGACCAATGTAAGAGCAAGTTTTGTAGACGTTGACGAAAGCACTACTAGAGGCACCTACCTCCATGGAAATTGCAAAATGGGTATTGCAAACCTTGGAAAACTACAAAAGTTTTGGTGGAGAATGTTATGTTTTGAGGTTGAGGACGACCATGATGAAAACAGGGGTGAAACCAACAAATTGCCTCCACCCTTAACTACAAGTGAAAATGAATGGGAAGATGAGTGCAATGATAGATTTATCATTAAAGTCTTGCTTAGGTTTGCATAGTTTGAATCTTGTATGTCATTTGGACCATGGGGACAAATTTCGTTTGCAAAGTTGCTTGCCAAAGTAAGAGGAAATGTGTTGTTTGGTAAGAGGTTTTCTAGGTGAGAAAGGATGCCATCCAAAAAAAGTACATTTTTTGGTCAAGAATGTAGATTGGTTGATTGAGGACCTAGATTCTTGACCTTATAGTTGAAGCATGTTGTTGGGATGATAGTGGATCTCATCAAGATGATGATGTGTTTGGATGAGGAAGCATGCCATAAGGATGGAGAAGCATGTATTTTGGGAGCAGAGGATGAACCATGAGATCAATCCAAAGCACGAACATATTATTGGTAATGATGAACATAGTCTAAATCATGGTAAGACAAGGTTTGTAAGTACTTAGGGAGGAACAAGATCACGTACTCAGTTGAGGCAAGCTCCGAGTCATCAGGCTGAGTTTCATGGAAATCTACGAACTATATTTCTCCAATGACAACTAAGGGAAATTCTTACAAGTGTTAAAGACGAGTTGAGTTGTTTGAGTCACTTTTGGAAGCTGTCATTTCAACAAAGTGATGAATGTGGTTGGTGATTCGAACAGGTAATGAAGAGTCTTCTATTTATAAGTTGTGCAACAGGAAAAGGGAAATTTATTAATTCACATGTAAAATCGTAAAGTGAGATTATTTTTTAAAACAAAATCAAAAGACAAAATAAATAATAATTCGATGAGGGTTACCTGCCCTCATAGTTAACCTTGCTCGAATGCATTGCAAGGGGAAAAGGATGCCCTCACATTTCTTATAATGTTGCATCTCATCTTGTATCTTAGTGCGCATTTCCTCATTAGGGAACATGTTGTCAACGCATTGTCGAAGGCATGACATCACCTCATAGTTGGCCTCAAATGAATCAACATAAAAAAATTTGGGGTTGAGGTAGTACCCCGCTGCATGAAGAGGGCTATGGAGCTGAGATGTCCATCGTCGATCAATGATTTCCCAAATGGGACTTTATTTGGGCTAGGAATATTTATAAAATGAGACAATTGCCTCTCTTGCCCTATCCATAGCCTCATATACATATTTCATAGGTGATTGTTCTCCATCAACAAGACGGAGAACCCTCACCAAAGGCTCTGATGCCTAAAAAGAAAAGGAAAAATAATTTAAGTAAAAATATTTTACAATAAAAAAAAATTACAATACAAAATTCGCAAATGGAAAAATAATTTAAATTAAAAAAATAAATAATAAAAGAAAATAAAAAACTTAGTCTTGTACCTTGATGGCCTCATCCATGGTTGTCTAGAAGGGCTCCTCAAACAAATAGTCATACATCTTCCGCCTCTCCCTGGGGAGTTAGTATCTAGGAGCATCTTTGACTTTCCACTCATCGCTCACAAACATCTTCTTTAATGCCCCATTTGCATGAAAGAGGCTTTGCAATGTCATGAAGTTTGTGACAAAGCATGTAACTCCAGCCTGCACTAGCTCCCTCCCACCAGTAAATTGCCTCATGAGTTGGAGGACCCATGTATGGTTGTAGATAAATTTTGTAATAGCTTTGGCCTTCTGTACAACCTTTGACACCCAAGGTAATTTCCCAATGTCTTTGAGTACCAAATCAAGGCAATGGGCTGCACACGGGGTCCAAAAAAGGGTGAGGAATCTCTCCTTCAACATTGTGCTAGTTGCTACATATGCTGTTGCGTTGTTCGTGATGACTTGGACAACATTCTCCTCTCCCACCTCTAACACAACCTTCTTCATTAATTGTGCAAGTGTATCGACACTTTTAACTTGTGCCAATGCATCCACTGACTTGAGGAATACAATTCCTCCTATAGAAGCAACCAAAAAATTAATGAAGGTTTTGCTTCTCCCATCGGTCCACCCATCGGACATGATAGTGCAACCCCTCTTCCTCCACACCCTGCACTGGTCATCAAGCAAAACATGAATGTCATCCATGGATTCACGAAGGAAAGGGCCCCTAAGATCGTCATAAGTTGGTGGCTTAAATCCTGTGCCGCAACTTGCGATGGCATCTACCATTCCCCGCCAGTATGGAGACCTTGAAACATTGAAGGGAAGGTTAGAAAATACCAAAAACTTGCAATGGTCTTCCTCACTGCCTTGTGCCTCTTGTTCCATGCGGTCATATCCTCAAGCGTGGGTTGTGACCCTGGCGCAAAACATTATGCAAAATAGGACTCTTCTGTCCACTCCCTAGGTGTGCAACTAATGGGTTGGAACTTCGGTGGTAAAACCGGCTAAAGGTGTTGCTGGTACCCTCTGTACGAGGTCGAGAAGGGGGGGTTGACATCGCCTCACTTTGTCTTCAATTGAGATCTTATTTCTCTGAGTAGTTTGAGAGGATGACATTACATTCTCTCTGAACATCAGTTGGCACCTTTGGGCATTCCTTGACATCTTTCCCTTTTTGCTTTGCCAAATGGTATTTGAGGCGGTTTATGCCTCCAAAAATGTGAGCCCCACAAAAATTGCAAAGAACCTCCCCTTTCTTATCCCCTTCCCCCACAAAAATTGCAAAGAACCTCCCCTTTCTTATCCCCTTCCCTTGCATACTTCCATGCTGGATCATTTTTCATTGACATTTGCTTGTGGTTGCACATGGAAATAAGTAACAACAACAATTACTTATAAACTTAAAAAAAAAAAAATGCCGTTGGGCTTAAACGCTTGTTTAAACATTGACAGCTAAAAAGATGGGCTTGCATACATAGTTATTAGGCAACATTACTTAAAAAGAGAAAAACAAACAAGACAGCTGAAACTTTGAAAGAGTTTTTCAGATTTCTAGCTCAAATGCAAAGTTGGGTGGTTGTCGCATTTGGTTTGAATCTTAAAAAAATAACAAAAAACATGCTTGAAACAGAAAAAGAGAAAAAAATCTCCTTGTTGTGGTGCAGTGGTAAATGCCCTGGGTGCTGGTAGAGGCCGACCCAGGTTCCATTCCCATTGTCTCCATCCTGCAGATATATGGTATAGTTAGGAATGTCCTATGTGCTGGTTGAGGCCGACAAGGCTCCATTCCTCCTATGCCCAACCTGTTGAAAGTGGCACCTTGAAAGGGGTGTTTTCCACTATAAATTAGTTTTACCCAGGTGTTGTAGGTGAGTTGGAGAGGAGAGGGTAATCCTCCAAGGGAGGTCCCAGGTTCGAATCTCCACCCTACCAAAAAGCTGAATTGGGTACCCAAAATCCAATTGATAATGTTGGTGCGGGCAGGGCTGGGTGCGACTCCCGGGTGACTTTGATGGTGTAGAACCCCCTGTTCGTGGTCTCTCAGACCAAGGCGGCCCCACAAGGGGTTTTTCGCTTAAAAAAAAAAAAAAAAAAAAAAAAAAAGAAAAAAAAAATAATAGTTGAAAAGAGTTTTTCTTACCTCAGATGAATCAGTTGGGTGGCTGTTGGTAGCTGCTAGATTCCTTCAAACTGCAAAAATTCTGCTGTTAAAATGCACTTTAGTGTTTTATTGGGTCTGGTAGCAGGTAGGCAGTGCTTTCTCTCCAATTTGCAACAAGCAAAATGAAAAATAAAAGCTTTTTATTGCGTTTCCTCAACTTGTGTGGCACCTGCCGAGATTTTGCTTAGGACTTGGCGATTTTTTGGAAAACTCGGCCGAGCTTGGAAAACTCGGCTGAGCCTGGAAAATTCGCAAGTCACAAGCCCGAGAGACTTGGCAAGGTTGACTTGGACTGGGACTCGGACTTGGAGATTTTTGCTGAGTTTCGTAACTATGGGTTGAACTACTATGTGAAATGATGTAGAGCATGGAACAAATTGCCAGTGACCAAGCTAAAGGGGACTTTTGTTGATTCTAGACATAAAGTGGCTATATGGAGAATGAAGAAGCAGAAGGACTGATAAATGAGATCATTGCCTCTACTCTAGTTGGTTAACTTGTCAATGAATAAGCGAGATGTTGACAAGTTTAAAGGAGGGGGTAGATATAGCTAGGCAAGTTGGGAAACATGATATAGGCAGACAGGTTGTTCCACTTGAATGTTCGCATGTATGAACACATGAATGTCCATACAAGGAGTACGTGTCATATGATGTGTTGATGTTTTCTTATCTTTTGATGTTCACACGTGATGTAATAAAATAGCATGAAATGTATCAAGGGCACTTTTATGTACATCGAATTTATGGGTAGTTGAGCGGGGATGGCAGTTGCCATCCATTAACCTTTTTCTGTGATACCTATGTACACACTGACTTGGTTGGATCATGCAATTGTTAATTGTCAGACAATCATGGATGTCATTGTGTATGCTTGACGAGGCCATATTCCAAATGTTTATTGCAAATGATTGGAATGTGAATGATACATGCCATGTGTGCTACATACTGACATTTATCAGTTCTTTCCATTATATCGTCTTTCTTTGTAAATTGGAAACTATAGTTTGTTGCATTGATTTAATGTGTGTGGGACTAGAATGCTTCCACATGCTACATATTGTATGCTTCATCAGCATCCGTATCAAATTCTTTATGGACTCTCCATACTCTGGTCTTATCTTGCACGAGGATTTTTGACATAAGAGTAAGTTTGAAGCAACATATAAGTTTTTGCTAGTGACTGGGGACCAACTTCACAAAAGTCTGAAACTAAGCTAGAGAGCACTTCAAATGTTGTAAAGGATCGGACAATGGTTCCATTAGTGGGAATTTCAGGTCAGCACTTGGACTTTAGCTTCCCTATTAAAATATTAAGATATTATGACAACATATTTTTAATGTAGGAAGGTCCTTATTTATCAGTCCCTGCGGGGACTTAGGGTTAAGCTGACTCCATTAACAGCAGCCACACAGCCAATAAGACATGATATTTTTTTCAACTTTTGATCAGAGATTAAGGTTTCTACATGCCGTTTTATTTATTTATATATTTAAATCTGATTTTTCTAGAAACTGGTTGGAGGAAAGCACCATGAAATGATATAGAACCCGATCTCTTAACCAAATTTTCAAGCATAAAAAACATTTGATTTTTCTAGTTATGACATTTGGCTAGGTGGAACTGTTGTCCATGTCCCTTATATTATGACAACATAATTTTAATGTAGGAAGGTCCTTATTTATATTGGTTCCTGCAGGGACTATAGGGTTAAGCTGACTCCATTAACAGCAGCCACACAGCCAATAAGACATGATATTTTTTCAAATTTTGATCAGACATGGAGGTTTCTGCATTCCGTTTTATTTTTTTATATATTTAAATCTGATTTTTCTAGAAACTGGTCGGAGGAAAGCACCATGAAATGATATAGAACCCCATCTCTTAACCAAATTATCAAGTATAAAAAACATTTGATTTTTCTAGTCATGATATTTGGCTAGGTGGAACTGTTGTACGCGTCCCTTCAAAGCCAACGCTAGTTGGGGTACGTTTAACACCCGAGTTTTTGTCCACAAAATCAATCCATGAACTGATTGGATCGTTAACTAACTGGAACAACAATGGGTCAGGCAAGGTTTTGGATTTCTTTCTATTTGTAATAGAGGGATTCATGTACTGTGGAGAATATACAGATTGTACGCTAAGTATTACATTTTGCTGACCACAAAATGGAACAAAAATTGGTCTCATGTTCTTCCCCACGCTTTCAGTTACGTGGGTGCTCTTTCATCTAGCAAAGGCCATGCAGGGACTAGCCATGAAGCTGCTCTTGTTACAGCATGTGCCTAAATATCAAAGTAGGTGTATCAAAAGGATTCTAGTGCTGAAGCCTAAAGGTGTGAATATGATTCTATAATGAGTTCACAGTCTGTAGTAGAACCAGGTATCATAAGTTGTGAATTTGGATATGTAATGTTGATTGGCTAAGAGGTAGGCCCAATATTACTAAATCCAGGACGTTTTCACAGTTTGAGACATTTGTTATTTGGTTGTATGTTTTGTCAGGTCAACATGGCAGTGTTGTTTTAGTTCTTTGAAATATTTGTACAGGCATTTGAGTTTTCCAAGCTTTTACAAAGAAAAATTTAAGCCCTTAGTTTTTGCTGGGATTTTATACAAATTTAATTCAAGATTTCAGTTCTGTTCTTTTAATTTTAGTGCAAATGTTAGTCATGGCTGATCAATTTGATGATTTGGTTTTGCGAAATTTAACTTCACTTTCTTAAGGCCACAATTTTCTTTTGAATGAAGGACACGAGAGTTGGAAGACAAAAAGATATTCCAGCAGATTGCAGGCAAGTATTTCTGATATCGAAAAATCTCTCTGATGTTGATAAGGAGGATCTTGCTTGGGGATCTTATGCTGTGCTTCAGAACACTGTTTCAATGTCTTTGGTATGCTATCATGTGGTTTTTGTTATGAGAGTTGTCAATGGTAACAAGTCTGAATATTGGAATATCAGTTGTGATACCATGGCAGAGTTTATATATCGTCTTTTATAAGATTTAGAATTTGAATGGATGACTAAACGCTAGTATATTAAATGACGACTGTATAGGTTAGTCGGAATTTTTTTCCAACTTTTGCAACTCTTCTGCTGTAATTCTGATGTGAATTTGTGCTTCACTTGAGGTTCAATAACACCGTGCCCTCTTATCGATCTCATTTTTACCAGATTATTTACCACTCCAAAGTATTATGTGCTCGTGGTTGCTGGAACATACAAGCAGAAACATCAAAAGATGATATGTTTACTTTGTTAGAGTGTGAGATTGAACGGATGGGGTTGTCACATGTGAGGACAACTCTGTATTTACCATATGATGCTGGTGAGGAACTAGATGCTAGACATTTTCTTGATTCGATCAATGCCATGAAAGGGAATAATAGATTCGATGATCTTGCAGTAAACTGCCTGATGGAAGTAGAATGAGTGATGACTCTGTTTTTTGACAATAAATACTACTGGTGCTGCTTTTTTATTGTCATGTGCAGGACCTCCTGGATGATTTACTTATTTTGTTTAATGTTTGTCATTCAGAAAACTGTTACAAGAATTTTATGTTTGACTATACAGATAGACAAGGTTGGGCGATGGTTCCCAAAGGAGCATCTTCTATGCTGCTGCAGCCATTTCACTTAAGGGTTCAATCAAGAGGGAATATAATGCATTCTGGAGGATTTATTCTACTGTTGTCCAGTATACCTCAAGCATATGGAAATAAAGAAAAAGCATGGGCTGCTGCCCTTGCAAATAAGTTTGAAAATATTGAATCTATGATGTAAGTGTAATTTTCTGCTTTGTTCATTCAGCTGATCTTTATTGCAGCGTGCTGTTCTCTTTTGCAGAGGATTGGGAGGAAGCTTGAGTGTGCAAATCTGGGAGAACAGCCAAGAATGTCATCTATATTTTACATCTGCCCGCTTGCTTAATATGATTGATTTTAGGGAGAAATTGCAGATGAATGGTTACTATAAGAATATATAACAGACCTTGAAAATCAAAATATTAAGTATCCCGGCTTGTTGAATTGGAAGCTGCCATAGGCAAAGTCTATTGTGACTTTTTACCCTATTCTGTTTCGTTCTTTGTACTCTGTTTACCTTTTGAATCAAGTAGAAAATACTAGTTTATATGATAAAAGGAACAGAACCCCAACATTGTAAGAACGAGAAATAAAAGAAAAATTGTGGGCATGAATTCTAGGAACATATTTTGCAAGGAAATGCAAATAGCACTTTACAGCTTATGTGCATGGTTTGGTACTCAATCCGTAATGAATTTTTATGATTAAATTTTAAATTTGGTATTTTATTTTTTTAAACTTATGAATCATTAAGAAGCATGATATTTAATGCTGCACAATTTGCAACTTTTGTCAGAACCTTGCAATTGTAACATAATTCCAAACAAAAACTCCTTGTTCCCATTGGAATTCATCATGCTGACTGTGCATACATCCAATTTGAAATCAAAATGTTTTATGCACTGAATGGCTATAGCATTCTATGGGAGATTTTTTTTTTTTATTGGTTATATGAGATTGAAATGGGCCCCACCCATATTACATCATGACCCTGTGACAGTATTACACCAGTTTGGCAATTATGCATGTATTGCTTGGTAAGATTAATACCTGGGTCTCCTTGAAAGTTTAGGGAATTTAACGGGTTGAGCTAATGCCATTTGATAGCAACCAATGAGAGATTTTTTGTCTACTATCAAAGTACTTGGGGGTGTACATTTCTGTTTATTTATTGCATATTCATTTTACACCTCTTCTAGAGCTATGTAATTCAGAGCCTGACGGAGTAAATGTTGCAGACAAGACTTGTCTGCTGTAATGAGTAGTATAGTAATGTCTTCTTGGTTGATTGGAGAGAGTGGCATTGGCCACGCTACTAGACAGGCAAAAACAAAAGCCAACGAGGGAGGGGAAAAAAGGAAGAGAAAGCAAAAAAGAACATGTGAAACTGATTGGAAATTAAATTTAGGTTTCTAGATGATTACTATGACCATGCAAGGAAAGCTAAAGCTGTTGTTACAAGCCATGCATGTGAATGATAAACTAGAGGAGTGGTGCAGAAAACTTTCATTAGTTGGTAGCAATTTCTGGTCATACGAGTCCATGCAACCACTTCAAGGCATAGTGTTAGATTGTTAAGCGCTTGTTTTGATACCTAATTGTGTAGTAAGGGTCCTCCTATGTCATGGCATTTGTTTTAGGCTCTTGTTTTGAATCACTAAATCCTTTTATGTCATGTCATTTGTATTATTCTTATTATTAGCAGTTAAAAAAAGTATGGATGAAAGGTTTTGTGTTTGTTCTTAGATAATCCATGCTTTGCTGGCAAGGTAGTTGAATGACTGATAATGTGGTTAAAAAAAATAAAACCAAATCAGGTGATTAAAAAACCAGGATGGAGTAAAAGATCCTTTGTTGGCTGCATAGCCATGTGCTGGTATGAGGACACAAGTTTCCTCAAAATAATTGATTAGAAGTTAGCTATTTGATGCTTTCTATACAACGGGCTGATTTGAAGGGTAAGGTGGAGCATACATTTATCTAATTATTGATTGTTATACTAATTAATTGTAAAGCCATACATTATCAATGACACAAGGTCTAAGTGGTTTAAAAAGAGGACTCCAAGGAGGAGACAAGATCAAAACTTAAGAGGTGATAAATGTATAATTGTTAAAATCATATTGTAATGCCACTACATTGGTAATTGAAATAATGTGATGAAGGAATTATGATATAATTATGGTGGGGTTTATATCAATCCCATATAACCAATTAAATAAAAGAAAAGTAAATGTATATATTAAATAATATCTAACCTTAACTAAGCCCAATGGGTTTGTGGTAAGCATTGGTGAATAAGGAGTTTCACACCCCAAGCAAAGGTTTCATTCCATGGGTGAATCTTGATATTTTGGAGTGTTAGTGACAAGTGAGTCCACCTTAAGCTTCTGGTCTAGATTTTTGGATAAATTCGAAGAATGAAAGGTTTTCATGAAGGAAAGTTGCATAGCAATTAAAAGTCACTCAAGGGAGCACTAATTGGAAATTAGGATGACCTAGATTGGGGATGTAATTTTTTGCTGACTGAGAACAAAAGAAAGAATAAATTAATGGTAAACTATACATAGGTAGTGGTAGGATTAAATAATAAAACACGAGCAATAAATAAATACGAAAATAAAACACAGAAGAATAAAACAATACATGAGACAAATTTACGTGGTTCACCCAATGTGAGCTACATTTAGGGAGAAAATAACCAGGTTTTATTATTCCATCCAACAAATCTTGAAGGGATACAACCTTCATCAAATTCATCATACTTCCTTTTCGATCTCACAATTAGTCTCTCTTCCTTCTTCACTTCTTTCACACCCTTCACATTACAATCTCCAATGTTGTACAACATCCTCTTATAAAATGAGGGTTACAATTTTAGAGCAAATCATTAAGACCCCAAAATAAAAAAGAATTACTATTTTCGGTAAATTATATTTTCTGTTGCAATTTCTCATTTTTAGTAACTAATATTTTTCGGAAAATTATTTTTCGTCAAAACAATTTTCGAAAATAGTAATTACTAAAAACAAATTTTTTTGATGAAAAATAATTTGTCGAAAATAGTAATTACTAAAAACGGAAATTGTTTTGACGAAAAATAATTTTTCGAAAATAGTAAAATTTAAAAATGGCAAATTGCAATAGAAAAGATAATTTGTCAAAAATAGTAATTTATTTTATTTTATTTTGGGGTCTTAATGATTTGCCCTAAAATTGTAACCCTCGTTTTATAAGAGGATGTTGTACGACATTGGAGATTGTAGTGTGAAGGGTGTGAAGGAAGTGAAGAAGGAAGAGAGATTGTAATTGTGAGATCGAAGAGGAAGTACAATGGATTTGTTGTAGGTTGTATCCCTTCGATATTTATTGGATGGAATAATAAGGTTTGTTTATTTCTTCATAGATGTAAACCCACATTGGGTGAACCACGTAAATTTGTGTCTCGTGTATTGCTTTATTCTTTTGTGTTTTATTTTCGTATTTATTTATTGCTCGTGTTTTATTATTTAATCCTAACAACTAGTATCAGAGCCCAGGGTTTGAAAAACGCATTTGAAAGGAGGGTTTTCGGTTCGAGTGGGAGCAATAGCAGAAGAAGGTAGGTTTATTGTTGAAAAGTTTAATGGCCAAAATTACCAGCTATGGAAGATGCAAATGAAGGACTATCTTTATAAGAAGGATCTTTAACTACCATTAGGCGAAATAGCAAAGAAGCCAACGAAGACATTAGACGAAGAATGGGAAATTCTGGATAGATCTTAGAGAGGGTTGGCTTGCATTTTAGACCATGACAATTTTTTCGTAAAGATAAACTTTTGAAAAGGATTCTAGTGTGGATGAGGGTTTTTGAATTTTTGTATCAACTTTAAAAAATAAGGTTTTGAAAAATATTGGTTGTACTCTAAGGTAGTTTATCTAGAAGGCATCAATTGCTAGGGCACAAAAGCTAGTTGTGTATGAACATATATATCTTGCTACGGATATTTCAAAATGTTTGCCAAAATCCATTATAATTAAATATGAAAGAAGACAATGAATTCAACAAGTGGACTATAAAAATATTGCATCTCAATGCTACACATGCCATGAGACAAGATGCATGGCAAGAGATTGCAAAATGACAATGATCAAGAAATATGTCTAAAGTTTTGGTTATGAGGCAAACTTAGAGTTGAAGCAAATGGATCAAATTGTAGTAGAAGATGGCCAAGATCAATGATTTTTCACTTCCAAAAAAGGGGCAAGGAAAACCCCTCTACCTCATGATATGGAAAAGACCATCATGATTTATTTGGAGCAAATGTTAGAAGAAGCCAAGAAGGATGTACAAGATGAAAAATTGTAACATATAAGTTCAAATTTAGAAGAAATTAAAGCTTTAAAGAAAAATGCAAAGTCAATTTTCAAAGCATAAAATATGGGAGTCAAGTTTCATCTAGGTAAACAATCTCCACTTTTTTCAAATAACATTAAATCATCTCCTTGTAAAAAAAGTATTGTGGTTGCCACTTGCACTTTTAAGGTTACAAGTGCAACCTAAAAAGGTAGCATCGAGGTTATTTCTTGCACTTTGGGGTTTCTAAGGAAACATAAAAACAAAAGCATTTTGAAGCTTCTCTTGTCTTTTAGATTCTTCAAGGCAATACATGCCTACAAGTGATAAGTTATATTATGAATAGTCTACAAAAATGAAAGAGATTGATAAGGATGAAAACATTGATAGAAATGTAAAAAAAGGGAGGAAGAATCCCAAAGTAAGAATAAAGAGAAAAAAGAAACCAAAAGAGAGATTGATTTGGAAATCTAAAAGCAAATATCCCAAATGCTAAAAAGAGAGTTTAAGCTCACTAAATAAGAATGAGAAATGATTATGAAGATGGTGTCTTATAATATTTAGGGTATGAATATGATCTCAAAGAGAAGAAATATCGAGCAATTAACATGCTATGGTCTTGAATTTATTTTGGTATAAGAAACAATAATAGGTAGTGCAAAATGTAAGGATGCATTTAGAAGAATATGGAAGATAGGGGGTCATCTAGCGATTTCCACTATGAAGATTCATGAGGTATTGTAACTGTATGAAAAATTATAGAAGGGATAGACAATTGCTAGAAGCTAGAAGTAATTTTTCCATTTTTGCAAGAAAGAAGAAATTATGAAAATTAGAGTCATAAATGTATATGTTCCAAATAAGATTGCTCTTTAAGATAGATGTTGTAAGGACCTCAATTTATTCATGTCAAGATCAATGATGGTTCACAATTATGAGACTTGGATTCTTGGGGACCTCAACACACTTTCATGTCCTTCAAGAAAGAAAGGCGATAATATTTATTGGTCTAGATCAATAGAGGGTTTTACTCTTTTGTGTCAATCTGAATGTGCTTTGTGATGCCATTCCTTTAAGCTTTCAATGTAAATGGGATAATAATCATGATGAGAAATCTCATTTGGTAGAAGGATTGGACAAGTTTTTGTTATTGATGGTTACAAACAAATAATGCATTATCTTTAAACACTATTGTGAGTAGGATTAGATCACAAAACTATTTCTTTAGAGATTTAATCTACTTAATAATGGTCATTCAAATCTATTTTGTTTTTATTCTATGGATCTAAGATTCTATTTTCTTTCGAATGGTTATGTTGTGGTGTGTGAAGCAAAGCTTACATGATCACACATGTACAAGTTCAAAATCTAAAATATCTAAGTGGGCAAATCAATATCTAGAATATCATACCCTTTGATAAAATATTCTAAAGAAGAGAGGGAATTAAATCCAAGATCACAAATTTACTAAATATAACGCAAATGAACATAATTGACCTACATAATTTTAAAGAATAATAATTACATGTTCATTATCATAAAATATTGGATCCAAAAATCTCAAATAAGATCTTTCAAGAAAGGAGTTAGAAATATCAAATTTTTCTAATCTATTGCTAAAACAAATTTGTCATTTTTCTAAATAAAAAATTTTAACTTCAAAGGGCAAAATTATTGAGGAATAAGAAGAGATTAGGAAGCAATGAATTTTTTTGAAGATATTTTACTAAAATTTGGGAGAATAAAGAGGCTCAAGGTTATCAAATAACATTAGCTCAACGAGTTAGATACCTCAACATTCAAGGAGGAGATCCAAGTTTGAATCTTGCCAATTGATACATGGATAGTATCCAAATTATTGTAATACAACTATATGATGATGTAATATGGGTGGGGCTCGTTTCAATCCTATATAACCAATTGAAAAAGAAGATGCTCAAAGTTACCTTTAGCAAAACATTCCATGTATTGACATATGGAGATACAAAAAAAGTTTAATGAAAGAGGTCTCGATGGCTATTTACTTTGTTGTGATGTATTTCTTGTATTTTAATAATTGGGATACATTGTCTATAGTATAAGAGGCTACATGTCGCTAAGCATTTTAACATGATTAATATGATAAGTTAAAAAATTATCACAAAGAGATTGAAGGACATTCTAGATTGTGTTATATCAAAGGAATGAGATGATCTATTTTATGGTAAAAAATCTTGGATGGTATAATCATTGTAGTAAAGGTCATACATTCTCCTTAGTCTACAAAAGAACTAAATATACTCATAAAATTTGGATATGAATATAAGATATGATAGGGTTTGTTAAGAGTCTTCTATATGATATTCTTAGAAAATTGGTTTTGATCAAGGTTAGTGTGAATGGGTTAGATATTGTTATAACACTTCAAAATATTTTATTTTAATCAATGGATATTAGATATTTCAAATCATCATAGACTTTTCTACCCACTATGTCCTTATGCTCTTATTATTCTTGTTCAAGCATTAGACAATATTCTCTTAAAGGAAAAAGTAAAAGGTAAAATTAAAAGTTTTTAGGTTGTGCCAAATGTTCAATTCAAAATTATTTCCAATTTTGTTGATGATACTCTTCGTTTAGGTTATTCTTTAGTCAACAAGGTCATGGAATTTAAAATTATATTATGCTATGATAAGATTGTTGGATAGTTGATTAAAATGACATCCTAGATGATTTTTTTGTCAATACTATCCTTGATTTAGGATGATGTGTTAGAGATATTATTGAGTTTAAAGTTAAAATATTGCCATCAATATATGTAGGTATATCCTTGTTTCATAAACTAAAGGAGTTTTGGGACTGAATTTAGAAAATAAAAAAATATTGTTTGACTTCTTGGTTGTAAGTCCTAGGTTAATGTGGACTTAGATTAATGTGGGCCGAGATAAAATTGACACAACAAAATAACCAACGAGAATATTCATTAATAAAAAATAACCAGCTAATTAAACCTTACAATAATTAAACCTTATATAGGCTTAGTACAAGCGAAAGAGTAGGGAAGGGAGGTTGGAGGAAGATCGGGAGGATTAGAGAGAACGAAGGAGTAGGAAGTGGAGAGGGAGGTGGCAGCGGGCGTGGGGAGAGGAAGGAAGTGGAGTGATAAGGGAAAATGGACGGCAGGGAAGGAGGAAGGACATTGGAGGGATAAGGAGAAGAATAAGGCGAAGGTTTAAAAAACATAATAAAATATCATGCCGACCATCAAACAAGCTTAGCCGACAAAAGGTAAGAGAATTCACACTTGCTTAGAAAAAGCTAGATTTTTCTAAGCCTTTTAAAGATAATCCCTGTTCACACTTGCTACATTCTCCCCCTTAAAGTTGAGAGGACTGACTATACAGTCTCTCAGCTTTACAAATTGAGCTTTGGCCAGTGCCTTGGTGAAGATGTCCGCGACGTTCTCCAAAGTGTGGCAATAGTGAAGCTCAACAGTATCAGTTTCCACCATATCTCTGATGAAGTGGTACTTCATATCAAAATGCTTTGATCTACTATGGTGGACAGGATTGTATGCCAACTGAATGGCACTAATGTTGTCACAGAATATTCTAGTTGGACCACTTTGTTGCTCTCCAATCTCTTCTAATACCTTTCATAGCCATAGAGCTTGAGTACTAGCATGAGTGACCGCTATATACTCAGCTTCTGTTGAAGATAGCGCTACTACTATCTGCTTCTTGGAACTCCAAGTTATTAGTCCCGAACCAAGACTAAAACAGTTACCCGATGTGGATTTTCTATCATCAACATTGCTGCCCCAATCACTATCACTAAAGCCTTCAAGCTTGATAGTATCACTTCTGTAGTATTGGATTCCAAAATCCAATGTACCCTTCACATATCTCAAAATTCTTTTAGCTGCCTGCAAATGCAGCTCAGATGGATTAGACATAAATCTAGAAACAAGAGATACAACATACTCAATGTCTGGTCCGGTGTTGGCGAGAAACATCAAACTCCCAACAATGCTTCTGAAAGTGGTCACATCAACTTTCGGTGCTCCATCATCCTTGCTTAATTGGATCCCATGTCCAATTGGAGTTGCAACTGATTTGCATTGCTCCATAGCAAACTTCTTAATCATATCTCGAGCATACTTAAGTTGACAGATGAAGATCCCTGAATCTGTCTGATGGACTTCCATTCCAAGAAAGTATTTCATTAAGCCAAGATCCTTCATCTCAAATTCCTGCATCATGGAGTGCTTGAACTCCATATTGAATTTTTCATTACTACCCATAAAAATGAGATCATCCACATACAAACAAACTATGAGGATGTCATTACCTTGATTCAGGTAGTAGAGCGTGGGTTCATTTTTGCTTTTGATGAACCCATAATCTTTAAAGTACCCATCAATGCGTGAGTACCAAGCTCTCGGTGCCTGCTTGAGGCCATAAAGTGCCTTCTTCAGTTTGTAAACAAGATGTTCCTTGTCTTTCTCTTCAAATCCCTGTGGTTGCTCAACATACACTTCTTCTGTCAAGTAACCATTGAGAAATGCACTCTTTACATCCATGTGTTGGACTTTCCATCCCTTATGTGCAGCTAAGGCAAGAACTGTTCTGATAGTCTCCTGTCTGGCTACAGGAGCAAAAGTCTCTTCATAATCAATTCCATATTTTTGAGTGAATCCCTTTGCAACTAATCTCGCCTTGTGCCTCTCGATGCTACCATCAGCATTAAACTTGGTCTTGAAGACCCACTTACATCCAACACGTTTCTTTCCTTTAGGAAGCTTCACCAACTCCCAAGTGTCATTGTTTTTTATAGAGGTGATCTCCTCTTTCATGGCATCTTGCCAAATATTTTGAGTACAAGCCTTCTCATAACTAGAAGGTTCAAGTTGTGAACTAGTTAACAAAGCATAGTTAACTAGATCTCCCCTAGGTTCTTGTTGGGAGACATCATCACCATACAAGTGCATATTTTCTAATCTTTGTAGAACATAATTCATTTCACTAGCTTGACTCCTAGTGTATCTTTTTGAAATTTTTTTATCCAACATCTGATATGATGGATGATTCTGTAGAGTTCTCTTACCTCTGGATGGAGAATCGATGTCCATTGGTGAGGAACTTACTGATCTCTATGGAGAAGGACTTGGTGAAGAAGTTGAATCAGAAGATGAACTTGGGTTTGTGGGAGGAGATTTCTTACCTTTCTGTGGTGTCTGTTGTTGCACCTGCTTAGAAACTACATCATTGGATTCATCATCACTGAATATTTGGGGCTTACCCCATTCTCCCCCTTCATCAAAAATCACATCCCTGGAAAGCACAAACTTTCTAGTCCTGGGATTGTAGAGTCTGTAAGCTTTTGTATTCTCACAGTATCCTACAAAGATGCATGCCTGACTCTTTGGATCGAGCTTCTTTCTCAGCTCATCAGGAATGTGAGAATATGCCAAGGAGCCAAACACTTTGAAATACTTAACATTTGGCTTTTTACCATACCAAGCTTGGTAAGGTGTTTGCCCTTCCAAACTTGAAGTAGGACTTCTGTTCAAGATATGTACGCTGGTCCTGGCTGCATCTGCCCAATATGAATTAGTCAAATGCTTCGTCCGAAGCATAGACCTTGCCATCTCCACAATGGTGCGATTCTTCCTCTCTGCGACACCATTCTCGTTGTGGAGTGTAGGCAGCTGTGAACCGCCTCTTAATGCCATGTTGCTTACAAAAATTCAAGAACTCATTAGAGGAGTATTCTCCTCCCCTATCTGATCTAAGACATTTTACAAAATATCTACTCTCACTTTCAACTCTTGTTTTGAAATCGACAAAGCATTCAAATGCTTCATCCTTATGTTTCAAAAAATATATCCAACACATTCTAGTAAAATCATCAATGAAGAGTAGGAAGTAAGAGTTGTTACCAAGACTCTTGGTCCGCATCGGACCACGGATGTCTTGTATGCACTAGCTGGAGTGGATAGCTGGCCCGCCATGCTTGTCCATGAGGAAATTTTGATCTGGCATGCTTCCCCAGAGCACACCCTTCACAGACTTCCTTACTATCCTGAACTTTAGGAAGTCCAGTTACCATCGCTTGTGAAGTTAGCATTTTCAAACTAGCTGAATTCAAATGACCATATCTCAAGTGCCATAGGACACTTGGATTGGAAATAGCAACATTTGCTAACTTATCTCCCCCTGGCTGGCCAAACTTTAAAGGAAACAATCTATTCTTTGACATTGGCACTTGTGTAATGATTCTATTACTATTATTTTTATCAAAAATAGTGCATTTACCCTCATCAAAAAGCAACTTGTAGTTCTTTTCTAACATTTGACCAACACTTAAAATATTGTGTTGGAGATGGGGTGTGTAATAGATATCACTTACTTGTTTGACGCCTTCTTTAGTTGGAACTGCCATGGCTCCAATGCCTTCAACTGCCAATGATTTATCATCTCCCAATTTGATGCTGGATTTGTATGAGGAGTTTAGAGTAGCAAAGAGTTCTTCTTTGCCACTCATATGGTTTGAACACCCAGTGTCCAAGATCCATGTATCATTCATGTTCTGATCTGCTTGACCATATGAGAGAAAGAGATTTGTGGCCTCTTCCTCTTCTCCAAAATTTCCAAACTGACTGCTCTGGCTGCTACTGCTTCCTTGTGAAGGCTTTGTCCAATAGTCATGAGCATAATGGCCAAGTTTGCCATAATTGTAGCAAGTTTGTTTTGATTTATCTCCTCCTTTGCCTCTCGCCTTGATTGTTTCCCTCTATTTTGTTGTCCTCCTCTATTCTCGTTGTTCACCTCTGTTTGAGAATCCTCCTCTGTTCTGATTTCCTCCTCTTGTTAGGAGTTCCACCTCTCTCGATTATTTTTGCCTCTACCTCTATACTGTCCTCTGCCACGGCCTCTACCTCTGCCTTCATGAGAAGCAAAGGCTTTATCATCTCCTCCGTAACTTGTGGAAGGAGTTTGTCGTAACCTCTCTTCATGTGAGAGAAGTGAGCCAATGAGGGCTTCAAAAGATAGAGAAGTTAGGTCTTTGGATTCTTCTATAATTATGGCAACTAAATTCCACTTAGGAAGAAGTGTCCTCAACACTTTCTTCACTATAACTTCAGGCTTTACATCTTCTCCTAAAGTGACCATCTTATCTACTACGACTTTCACACGCACGCAGTAATCACCAACCTTTTCACTCTCTTGCATTTTAAGAGTTTCAAACTCTCGTTTCAAGGTTTGTAGTTTAACTTGTTTGACTTGGTCACTACCCCTATAACTTTCTTTTAAAGCATTCCAAGCAGATTCAACTGTTATAAAAGAAGCTATTCTAGGGAAAATACTTCTATCAAGGGCGGCTTGGATGTGATAAAGGGCGGAAGAATTATTCTTCTAAGCTTCCTTTTTAGCCCTTTTATCAGCAACATTCAAAGCTGCCCAATCAGCAGCAGTAGGTTCAATATATCCCTCTTCAATCACATCCCAAAGACCTTTGCCTATCAAAAGAGTTTTCATTTTAATTGACCAATACTCGTAATCACCACCATTGAACTCAAGGATTGGTAGACTAGTATTGGATGCCATTTCAGAAAGCAAACTTTATTTCAACTTCAAACAAGTAGTACAAAGAAGTACAAAATAGATCACTGATTTAAATCAAATCTAGCCTTTTTAATATGCTCACTGATATGGCGTTCTTCTTCTTGAGGATCACCCAAAACTGGAAAGGTGAAGTTGTCTGCTTCGTCGTCACTAATTATAATGACTTCTGGTGCTGCTGCTGGCTCATTACGTCTGTTGAGAACTTCTCGTTCTTCAGTTTCAGGTTTCACCTCCACTGGTTCTTCTTCCTCTTCTTCTTCTTCTTCTTCTTCTTCTGGTTCTGAATCAGGAGAGCGTGGTGTATAGCTCTCACTTGTTTCTACTTCAGGCACTGCAGGTGTATAACTTTCACTTGATTGTCCTTCAGGTACTATTTCAACCATCTCGGACTCAACTATCCTTTGCCCGAAGATATTATCTTCAGAATCCGCCTCGTATCCAGAGTCCGGTTTCCTCAGATGAGCAATCACTTGGTTTTCTAATTGGCAAAACATTGTATGAAGTCCATACCGCTGGACTTTCTCATCAAAGGAATCAGGTGTATCTCTTCTCAACAGAGAGAGTAATGCATTATAGCATCCGATTGACTCGGATCATCTACTCATAATCACACCGCATGAACTCAGGTTACAACTTAATTTTTATGATGCCAAAAAAACTTTTACCTCAAAATATCTTTTCACCCTTTTTTTTATAAAAAAATTTCAAAATTTGTTTTAATAAAGGCCTTTTAATTTTTTTTTAACAATTTCCTATATATATTTTTAATTATTCTTTTTAAATAAATGTATATTTAAAAACATAATAAAAAAAATATACATAGAAATTATTAAATTAATTTTTTAAAACCTTAAAAAAAAACTAAATAATAAATTTTTTATAAAAATAAACCTTTTTTTTTTGTAATCCCCGATGAGATTCGAACCGCTGACCTCCGTCGTCTACCCGGAAGGCTTAGCCGCTGCACCACGTGGCTGCTATGGTAGAACAATGTCAAAATGTGTTCTTAAACCCTGTTTTTCGACGAAGAAACAAAAAAATAAAAAAACCTTTGTATTCTTGACCCCGACGGGATTCGACCCCGGGTCTCTTCTCTGCAAGCGGGAGCCTTGACCGCTAGACCAAGCTAGCCGGACGGGAGGAAGAAAGAACAAGTTATATATAAATTGAGTGGCTAAAACAATTTAAAATTTAGTCCCACATGCAGTGGGAGGTGGGCGTGTTCAGGCTTTATCAAAGCCTGCGAACACATAGAAAGTCGATTGCCTTCGGGCAATCGACCACCCGAACCTTTTGCCCAACCTCAGCCAGCTAACCTATGCCATGTGGCACACTCTGCTCGCCTCTGCCACGTCAGCACTCTGCTCGCCTTTGCCACGTCACCTACCCCTCGATCCACGTGTTGCCCAATCAACACTTTGCCAGCTTCGATCCACATCATCGCTTGCCACATCAGCAGTCGCCTTGTCGACTCAACCTGCCATGTCAGCTGTTGCCTTGCTCCATCGCCAGTTTGTCATCGCCACATCAGCCTATTGTCTGCGCCCAGTCAGCTCCTCGAGATCCATGCGTCCTCGAGATCCATGCACCAGTCGCTCCTCGAGATCCATGTGCTCCTCGAGATCCATGCCCCAGTCGCTGACCAGTCTGCTGCGCTCGGCTTTCGTGCCTCACCTCGACCCTCGACTTTCGTGCCCCCTGGAGCTCTGATACCAGTGTAAGTCCTAGATTAATGTGGACTTAGATTAATGTGGGCCGAGATAAAAATTGACACAACAAAATAACCAGCAAGAATATTCATTAATAAAAATAACCAGCTAATTAAACCTTACAATAATTAAACCTTATATAGGCTTAGTACAAGCGAAAGAGTAGGGAAGGGAGGTTGGAGGAAGATCGGGAGGATTAGAGAGAACGAAGGAGTAGGAAGTGGAGAGGGAGGTGGCAGCGGGCGTGGGGAGAGGAAGGAAGTGGAGTGATAAGGGAAAATGGACTGGAGGGAAGGAGGAAGGACATTGGAGGGATAAGGAGAAGAATAAGGCGAAGGTTTAAAAAACATAATAAAATATCATGCCGACCATCAAACAAGCTTAGCCGACAAAAGGTAAGAGAATTCACACTTGCTTAGAAAAACTGGATTTTTCTAAGCCTTTTAAAGATAATCCCTGTTCACACTTGATACATTGGTAAGGTATTTTCTTAACCATGGCTAGAAGATGACAACTCATAAAGGCTACATTACATATATTACTTTCAAGATTACCGACTAGTGTAGCTTTCAAATTTGATAAAACTAAAAGAGAATCTCTTTGGAAAATATATGAGAAGTTTAAGTTTCTTTTTGTAAATGTAAAAGGGTTTGTAGAGGAAATAATACTAGAGGGCAAGAATTAAAAAATCATATATATTATGAGATTGGCATTAGGGTCATAACTTGGTTGGATGTTATTTGAAGATTGAGGAAAGAGTTGGACAAAAATGCTCAAAATATGTAATTTCTATGAATACAATAAATTTGTTTAAAAAATAAACTCTTCCTTAGAGGGCAATAATATGGAACTTGCTATCAAATGGCATTAGCTCAACTAGTTAGATTCCTCAACATTTAAGGAGGAGATCTACTTTCAAATATTGCCAAGCGATATATGAATAATATCCAAGCTGTTATAATACCATTGTGTGGTGATGATGTAATATGCGTGGGGTTCGTTCAATTCCATATAACCAATTGAAAAAATAATATGAAACTTGTTATCAAAGAGTTTGTAATTAACCAAGAAACTTATTAGGTAGTGAGACAAAGAGAGGAATTCTAAAAGAGATTGGTCTGATGCTTAGTTGAAGCCTTATCTTCTTATTTTTGATCCAAAATTTCAACCATTGGACTCAATATTTTTGTATTGTAAAGGCAAAGGTAAAGCCATTTTTAACGGCCATAGGACCCTACGCCATATAAGATGATCCTCATAAAGGATGTTGTTTACCCAATATGTGTTTATCCAACCAAACTTTGATTGCTGAAGTATGGTGTACAAATATAAACCCATTGGATTTGAACCTTGAACCTCATATTTGGAGTTCCAAAATCTTACCATTAGGTCAATTAAGTTCTAAAGTCTTACCATTTGAGGTATGTTGTAGGATGCTTATAGAGGTTTAAAAGTAATATATGACTAAGAGATGATACCTAAAACAAGTAGTGGAAGAGATTCAAAAGGTGCTTTAAGAGTTTTAGTAGCCCATTTAAAAAAAGAGGAATTTGAAATGTCTCAAAAGATGGTGGATAGTTGGTCAATTTGGCTATAAGGATTTTGGAGCAATCAAAATTCCCTACTCCTAAGGTTTTGCCTTAGAGGAGTATTTTTGTTACCTAAGACCTTCTATAAGTCCTCAACATTCCTTTGGTTAGAAACACAAAACAAGATTCATATAAGTGATAATTTGTAAAGAAACAAATATCATGACCTTATAACATGATTCATGTAAAAGGAACTATAAATATTAGATCATCTATTAGTTTATGTTATTTTTGCTTCCACTATTTGGAATTTTTTTCAAGAAAACAAGAATATGTTGGATTTATCTGTCAACATTGAAAGAGATGATGAAATATTGGATTTTTTGTTTCAAATAAAAAACACTAGGCATTCAATGAAGAATTTGTCTTATTATTATTTGTTAGAATTTTGGTTTGAAGAGAATAATAATTTTTTAAAATCAAATCCATATCATACCCAACTTTGGATTCATACTTTTGTCTCTCCTGTGGATGGTTTACAAGCATGGTCCTCATCACAAAGTCTGTATGAAAAATTATTTACCAAACTCTTGGTTACATGATTTGAATATACATTTGTGGGTGATCTCCAACAATGTATATTTAACACAAAGGATATGCGTTAGAGTATTGTAAAATAAAAATATCCAATAGTTGGGTTTATCAAACTTAATCTCAACGGTGCTTCCAAGGAAACACTAGGTGTTTATGGGAATAGTGAAGCTGAACTTCTCACCGACTCAATCATATGGAATTTCAACTAACAGTTATGCAAAGTCTAGGGAACGTACAAGGATCAAGATTACCATTAAACATATATTTCAATTGAGGAAGATTCAAATATTTTTAATGTTGACAAGACAAACTGCTATGAAATTGGATCAAAAATAACATAATTCTTGATGTCTATTTATTATTGATAGAGGTATTATCTTGGAAATATCAACATATTTATAGAGTAGGAGACAAAGAGATAGATGCTTTATCCAATCAGGGTGTTGATATCTATTTTGGTAATATGCAAACATTAGAAGGTAATTAATTAAGGAAGATTCCATCTCTTAATGAAAATAATATTAAAGATATAACAAAAAATAACAATTCAATAAAGCTAAAATATCTCTTTGATAAAATAAGACAAAAATAATTTATAAATATGTTGCTTGCATATAATCTAATTGGTGTTATAACAAAAGTAATTATTTGTTATCTATTGATTTGAGGAATTAGATTGAATTCTATGTTAGATGTTGTGCCTCCAAATATGAGTTTCAACAAGGTTGGAAGGGTTTGCCATAGGCTTCCTCGTACCTCTGGATTTAGATCGACTCACTCTATCCTTGTTTAGATCAAAACTAACTATTTGTAAGAGATGAAATTTGCACACGAATGCAAACATAGAAATTAAATTATGAAAAAAAAAGTACAAAAAGTAAATGCATGAAGTTTAGAGTGTGAGCTATGAAAGCAAATAGGACTATTACATCATAGCAAGGAAAACATGTGATCAATCACCACATGAGGACTCCAATAAAGTCAATGTTTACCCATTCATTTGATTATGAAATTGATAAGTTAATGATAAGATGAGCTAGAAGGATAGTACACAACCACCACACACTTGACAGACCATAAGGTAATACCTCTAATATGATGCATAAGGACTTGCCAATTTCTTACAATTTCATGAGTACAAAGCACAATGTGGGTATCAAAAAGTGTAGCTATGAATTCTCATGACCAAAAGATGATTACAATGATGACCATAGAACCTTATTTATAGTAAGAGTTTACCCTTAAGTTACATAGGGTGAAAACATTTACTTATAGTAGAAGTAAATATTTGGGGAAACTTTAGAAAAATGTTATATGTCCAAATGTTACATGCCTTTAATAGGCTTAGAAGGCTCTATAAATGTTTAGTGCACCACAAAATACCAAAAACATTGTTTTCCAAAATATTTTCCTTATGATCTTATATCAATTTTCAGTTTGTTCCTTGACCAAGCTATTTGCTCATGCTAGCAAGTGGAGAAAATCACTCTTTGATAAAATCATCACCTTTGTTAAGTGAATTGCTTGTTTGAGCCAATTGGAAGATTTTATGAGCAAACTACAACTTTCTAAAAAGTCTATAAAATTTATAATTTTGAGGAATTTTTTGCCATTTGGTCCCAAAATACTACTTCTAGCTTCAAAATATGTAACATTTCACAAAGGCAGTGCTGAGGTACTAAATTTATGGTGGTTTCATGGGACACAAAGCTTGATTGACATAGAATCCAAATCCTATCTTATTCTTGGGTATAAGGTCTACCAAATTGGGACCCTTGTTGCAAAAACTAACAAAATTTGTATCTCCATGGTGTTTCTACTCCCTTAGTTGGTCTTGGGTGGCAATAGGTTTAATAAATTTTGCCATTAAATATCATCATGTAACTATACTATTTTGAGGTCTTTGGATTCCACTACCAAATATTCAAAAGGAGTTTATGACAATTCATCCCCTTTGGTGACTAGCTCTTTTAGCTTGGTGAGAATTGGCTTTATTTTCACATATTTTGAAGGTATTTTCTTTATTGACTTGATTTTTTTATTCTTTGATTATGGTGTGGACTACATCATCATCTAGAATGTGTTTTATGTCATTGAAAATGTATGGTAACTCAACAATGATCAAATCTATAATTTCTTTTTCATTTCTTGAACCTGGGTCTTTAGGGATATCATGTTATCTCTATAGGATTGCAAGTTCTTCTAGGCATATGGGTTCTTCCTAATCTTCATTACCATATCCTTTTGATCTATCCCATATTGATGTGCCTATGTTTGGGTCAATTATGCAAGGATATTCAAGAACTCTTGGTGTTCACCTCTTGTAGAAATCTACTCTTCTACTTGCTTTAAAATGTTCTTGACTATTTTCAAGATTTCCCTTATAGAGGATGTTATCCTGAAGTACTCAAAGATGTTTTATGTCTCCTACTTTATTTAGTCCCATATGTCCTTAGCCATTTGTATTTCTTATTGCAATTTTAGATCAACCTATGTTTCTATGGGTTTCAAGGTTTCTAACTCCTTGATTTGTTGGTATTTCTTTTGCAAGTCTCTCAACAATCTACCTTGTTCTTTAGTCATTTCTTGCTTAAGTTGTTTTGACTCAACAAGTTGGGATTTGAGGTATTCCACTTGATTATTTAATTGATATTTTTGTACCACCTATTTATTTACCACTTCATTCTCTTATTAGAGTTTGTCACTCTCAATCTTGACCTTAGCTAGTTCTACCTCCAATTTCTATTTTTGAGTTGTGTTGCTTCATCCTCAACTACTAGTAGGTCATACTTCATGGCTACACCGAGTTTGAGTTGGTTTTCCAACTAAATCATCTGATATGGATCTAGTTTGTCTAGGTCTAGTTGTAACACTCTAGTAGTCATGCCTATAGGGGCTGATGCTATCTTGGAAGGATTAGTATTTGTAACTTTTGTAAGGTATATTATGTTTCCCTTTTGGAAAAAAATGCAAGTGGAAGATCATGGAAGCTTTAAAAATATTTCTAGTGAGTCTCTTGTACTCCTTCCATATATTTTCCTTAATAAATAATACATCCATTGCCTTTGTAATGTCATATTCCCAAATATTGAGGGCTTGAACAGACCTAGGATCTTATGCCATATTGGTAATAGGAGAGGCTCTTGTAGACTCAACTCCTTCAATAGGGGCTATGGGCATCATAACTTACAAGAGCAGTTGCATTGCATGTGATAGAGGGAAATGGAAGTGAATGGAATAGTGAGTGGTGTGAATTACATGGTGATGGTGGGCAATGAGGTAGAATTTAGAGGAGTGGGTAGTGATGCCAATCTATTCATGGTGGCCAAAAGAGGAATCATGGTTTATGCAATTATAGGTGATATGCAAGGATTTGTGTGAGTTGAGATTGTAATAAAAAATAGAGGTAGTCCTTATCATAACAATGATGATAGGAGTTCCTTTAGGTGATCTATGAGGCGAGTAGTGACTAGGAGAAAAATGGGATGCACTAGTGGAGGATGGAAGAAGCACAATAGAATAAAGGAAAAATGAGTGGAAATAAGAGAAAAATAAGGAATAGGAAGAGATAGGGAAGTAGAAGTAGAAGAAAGAGAAATATTAGAGTGAGAAGGTGGAATGGTGGATGTGTACAAGGGGAAGTGAATGTAATCATGGCTATAGGATTGGCTACTATTTGAATTAGAGGAGGACTTACTTATGGGATTTCCCTCTCCTCAACTTGGGTGTCTTATTATCATTATTATTGCTTTGTCTCCCTAGCCACCTCACCAAACATTGATACATAATTTTTGAATATCTTTGGTCCTTTTATTATCATTTGCTTAACTATTGTATTGACTATAGCTAGAGTGGAAGGTGCAACCAAGATATTGATTGTTAGCATAAATAATTTCTTGAAATTTTGCTTTTATGGGGCCAAGGTTACTACTACCGTCTCTATCTCTACAAATATCTTTTCCATTTTTTTTTTTGAGATTCATTATGTTGATTTCATACCTCATTCTTTGTTAAGCCAATATCTTCTTATCTAAATACCCTATTTTCTAGAGAGCCTTTAATATTTGATGATTTGGCTTGATGTCAGGATAAAAACCATATTTTGATTTGGGGTAAAAGGTATACCACTCTATGGGATTTTTATACAAACTTTGAATTTTATTTTTATATCCCCTATTGCTCCCCAATGTGGCAAGGGTTGTCTCTTCATCCAATTTGGCCTATTATTGTATGTTGTACCCTTTTCACAGGCAACAAATGAATCAAACTTATTTTCTCTAAGGGTTTTTTAAAGACATATATTGGGTTATAGGACCATATATCTCTTAGCTATTTAAAATCCATTTATTTTAGTTTTGCCTCTATTGCTATGTTGTACCCATATATATTGGAAGTGATTCTCATGATTCTTTTCTTTAGTGTGTATAAGGTGGTCTTCTATTGTCCTTTATAATATTACAAATCTATGTGAAAAAGACCATACATCCAAGCACACAAATATTGAAAGATAGCAATAATAATGAAACCTACAAAGATTAAGAACAAGATATATATAACATGAATGATGGTGTCCTTTTATTAACAATGATATCCATTATTTCTCATGAGGTTACAAGATAATCCCTCTTAGGGATGTGCTACCATTCTTGATACAATGAATTATTTATAGAACCATTTGAATGTAATACACAAGATCTTCTTCAATCCAAAAAAACACCTTAGAGAGGGTTTTTCGTGACCTCCACAAGGGGTTATGATATTGAGTCTTTATGTTATTGTCTCCTTGTAGATTCTTGTAATCTGCACACAAAGAAACTTAAAGAACATTAATATCATATGAAGAGCCTTCCAATATGAGGCCCATGTCCATGATAAATAAAATTGAAATACAATAAATAGATGCATAAAAATGAAATCTAACTATGATATCTAGTAATTGAAATGCTATTAAATATACTGAAAGCAAGAAAATAGGGAAAATAGATCTTTATCGGGAGGCCATATTTGTGCTAGATAGTCACGCCTATTGACGATCTCTGGGTGGTACGTTGGTGCCTAAGGGCCATATTTGGGTGAGATGATCACTAAAATATGAGTAAATTTCTTGTGGTTGATGTGAGGTAACATTGGGTTTGATTCATGGAATTTATGTTCAAGGGTGCGCTTGTGAGGAATGACTTATTGGTGAGATTTGACATCGAAGCAAGGGCATAGGATGATGCAAGGAATGCAATTTCGATCTTCAACATTTGAAATGGTATCTTTTTATGCTTGAGAGATCCATGGTTGATATCCAAAAACACTTCATTACTTGAAACTTTGAAGACTATTTTGATCTCCAATTCAAAAGTAATTCCACGCTTAAGATTTGGATTTGATCTCCCAATTTGATAGCATTTCATTGCATAAATATTGAGAGAGGTTTCAATGAGGGTAATACATTATTAAATAGAATTCCCAATGGGATTCTAAATCTTCATTGAGAAGACAAGAAGCAATTGGAAATCAAGAAACGTAACCACTTATTGATAACCATTGCACTGTTACCCACATATGGCAATTGTAATTGTTCAAACCGTTGCTCAATATTTGGATTTCATTGTTTTAGGTGTGACCGTCCTAGGGTAGGATGACCATGACTGCTGATTGTCCTAGGGTAGGATGACCATGAATGTTGATCATCTCAGGGTGGGATGGTCTCTAGAGGTCATCTCTTGGTAGGACGGTCCAAGCCACAAAAGGGAAATTTTCCGTTGTTTGAGTGGTGAGAACCACTATTAAGCTCTAAAGTTGCCCAAGGTGGATCATATGGTCTGAAAAGGTGTCCATATAGGTAGTATCCTCAATATGACATGTTTTAGGTGTCTACAGATACCCCTTTTGGGATGCATTATGTGAAAATATAACGCAAAGTAAAAATAGATGACCTAAAGTCAAATTGAAGGTTGATAGCATTCATTGATATGATAAATATTAAATGCCCCAATCATGGAAAGAGTATGCATTTTTGAATCATTACTTTTGACAAGTTGAAGAAATTGGTTTGGTAAGCTTTTTCAGTCATTGGTAGACATTATTAGTCCGCAAGTGATGGCAGTAGAATCATTAGCCATGGGTAAATATTTTTAATCCATAGTTGATGATTTCAAATATACCAAATAGGCAGTAGAATCATTAGCCTATTTTTTTTTGATATGAGTTTTTTTTATGCTTGTTATCTACCCAAGAAATAAGGGCATGATTGTCTTTGGAAATACTTCTTGGATGAAGGCAATTTGTATGATTGAGTGTTTGATTATTAATTTTGATTATGTTGTTTGTGATGTATGACTACCCCCTCAAGCAATGAGTTTATGAGAAGATGGAAAGTGATGAAAGCAATGAGTCGCTTGACCAAGATGATTCTATTTTGGATTTTATAGGTCTTTTTACGAATGTGTATAGTGGAAAAATCCCATTACACCTATGATTTAAACCATTAGTGATGATTGCTTGTGGTGAGTGATATTATGGTAATTGACTCATCCTATCAAATTGCATGGACAACCAATCATTGCAATTGCTATATTGGTAGAGAAAATTATTAGATATGATATTCACTCGAGCTATTTGACTTGATATGACCAAAGCGGTTAGGTGTCTTTGGAGCCTTTGAAATGAATTTGACCAAAGGGATTTAGGTATCTTTGGAGCATTTTGGATTTTGACCAAAGGGATTAGGTATATTTGGAGCCTTTTGTAATTGACCAAAGGGATTAGTCATCTTTGGAGCCTTTTGTAATGATTGAAGATAGCAAGGTAAAGGGTGCAAATTTTGACAAAGGACACAATATTTTGAACCTGGTAGTTGATTGGTGGATTGATTGAATGTGAGGCAAAAGGTGCAACCTTTTGAACCTAGCAGTTTAATTGGTGGATTGATTGAATGCGAGGCAAAGGGTACAATCCTTTTAACCTATCAGTTTAATGTGTTGATCAATGATTGAATTGAATTAAATTTTTGATTGGAAATATGTGCTACCTTGATTTGCCCCGTGTTGTTTGCTTTTTTAATTTGATCTGTGGGAAATGTGTGATAATGTGAATGCTCTAGTTGGTGTTGTAGGTGTTTGTGTGATTTGCAATTGTATAATTTTGGGGCTATCCCAGAGTAGGATGGTTGCATTTTATAAATTATAGGGTCATCTCGGGGTAGGATGGTCGCATTGAATGCGATCACCTCACACAAGGACGGTGTTAGAATTTGAAAAATTTAAAAATAAATTTTCTAATTTTCTAATGTCATTTGCACTGTTGGAAGCTAGAAAAAGGAGAGGTGAGTAAGAGAAGAACTTTTTCTGATGCAGAGTGCTACCAAACCATTAATCCATTAGCCTGATGGAGCATCCCGAAGTCATAGCAATTGGATGAGCTAGAGCGATAAAGGTAAACATTATGTTTCGGTCATTGTTATTTGGTAAAATAAAATGAACCTCACTAAGTAATGCAGGATAATGAACCTCAATTAAAAAATTAAGGTAATGAACCAAACTTAAATTAGGAAATGTAATGTAGGTTACTTAGGTGTGTGTTTTATTTTTTATATTTTTCATGATTCTTTTTGGGCTTATGTTTTGGGGCCATATCTGGTAGAGACGGTTCTCATTTGGAAGCTTGGGGGTTGTCTTAGGGTGGGACGACTATACTTCGAAAAAATAATGGTCACATTTGAACCGTTGCAACAGTCATTCCAGGGTGATATGGTATCATTTGCAGACCGTCTTGGCTTGAGATGGTTGCATCATTTGTTGATTTTTTGGTGAAATTTTTGCAGCTTCTTTTTTTATTTTTGCTATTTTTTTGGATTTTTGTGTTTATTAGGCTTCAATTATTGAAGGCCTGCCATAGAGTGTCAACCCTTTTTGAGGATTTGTGAGATGAGATCACTGATAAGAAGTGGGTGTGGCTTGAGGTGATTGGCCTTAAGCAGGTGACTCGCCTAGAGGTAGTGAGGTCAGATTTAGCCTATTTGATAGCCTTGGCTAATTGTTGGGATAGCTGAACGAACACATTCCATCTCACATTTTGATTGAGCAATGCTCGATCATCTTGATTCCTATTTTACAATAGGATAGAGTACTATAGAGAATATTTGGTGTAGAGGCTGAGGTTGTGAGGCAGTGTATGGATAGCATTGGGGTACTGATCAGAGCATGGTATGATGCATGGGTGTTCAATAGGAGGTATGTAGTACTAATGTGCATTATTTTGAACATCCTACTACCTAAATATTTAGGAGTAAGGTTTGCATGAAATCTCCTTGACTTGGTATAGGACCTAATAGAGTGCGATATCCGATAGCCACTGATCATGGTATGGGGCATCACTCTACTTTCTCACTTCTATGATGAGTTATATGAGATCAAACATTGATATCAATGTAGATTAGGTTGTAGTCTCCTTATCTAGGTTTGGGGCTAGGAGCACATTCGAGTAGATAGACCAGGGGGATTGCTAGTGTCATGAGTAGATATGAAGGATGTTGATATAAGATATGTGACTCGATGAATGTGAGCCTGAGAGATAGATTAGAGTTGATCTCATGCAGGGATATTGGTACATTATGCAAGATCCCTTGAGGAACTGAGGCTAGGATAGGTGGTTTGGAAGCTGTACATAGATTATCCTCCTTGGATAGAGGTGATAGCACATCTAGGGTGTGTGAGGCATAGATGGTGGTTGGTTGGGTGATATGGCACATAGTGGGAGTAATTCCAATATTATTGTGTAACTCATTATTTTGGGATCTATCAAGGGGTTCCTAAGGATCCTGTCATATACCATCATCGAGGTATGGAGATATAGTTGGAGTGGCCTTGAGTGGAGTCATTGGGTGGTGAGGAGGATCCACCAATAGTTGAGCTAGGTTTGGAAAATATAGGTACTATGATAGTGTATGATACATAGTGGGTAACTTGGCTATGGTAGGGAAGTGGGCCTATGGGCAGGTTGACTAGGGTTGAGGCAGATGAGGACTTAGGGGATGAGGTTGATGAGGGAGGTGATGGGTGCATCATAATATGGAGAGAGAGTTGTATCATCCAATAGAGGGTGTGGAGGAGCCTCAAGATGAGGGTGGCAATGAAGAGGATCCATAGGATGAGGTAGCCCAGGTGATAGCACAAGTGTAGACCTTGTAGGGTTGGTTGGCAGAGTGAGATACTACCCTCGTAGTCGTACAAAGTCAATTCAACAAGGGGTAGTAGTAGTGGAGGGGATTATTTAAGGAGAGGTATCTCCTTAATGTCTAGTTGGATAGAACCTAGACAGAGATAGATAGGGTGACGATAGGATAGGACAGAGTACAAATAGAGTGGGATAATATGTAAACACAAATGACTACTCAATTAGTAGAGAGAGATGCTAGGATAATAGAGCAGGATGCTTTGCAAGTTCAGTTGGTAGCTACAATTGTAGTATAGGGGTAGGTTGTAGTAGCTCCTCAGGTTACTTAGGCTACAATGGATGTGGCAAGGTTACAGGTAGAGCTAGCCAGACTAAGGATCCTACTGAGTGATTACAATGCTTGATATCGATTTGATGTGACTTACATATTGGATTTAGAGGGTTGAATTGGGCTACTTTGTGATAACTTACCTGAGTGATCCTCAACAAGAGAATCCCAATGGAGTAGGTGCAGTGAGTCAGGATATTCATCAATGCAATAGAGTCATAGATCATCGACTAAGATAAATAGGTTAGTGACCAATGGATCATATCAACCTCATAGAGATGTGACAGAGGATAAAGGTTACTCTAGGGGAGCAGACTTCATATGAATTTTATGGCCATATATTTATTTCTTTTTGAAGGTCTAAGAACCTACATGATTGTAGCATACAGATAATTTTGTAGCATGATGTATGAGATATTTTACCATATATATATGATATATCTTTTATTTATGACTCATCATGTGTTTATATTATGTTTTGATTTTTATGGTATGGATGTAGTTATGGATGCAATTATGGATGATGGATGTATACCTAGATATTATAGTATGAATACGTAGATGTATGCCTAGATATATGTATGTATGTATGCGTCATCTAATGTTAGATGCATGTTTTAGATTTGTTTATTTGATATGAATTCATGTAGTTGTTATAAAAAAATTAGTGTAGATGCATTAATTTTACATGAATGTTGTAATGCAAATTATGGATGTATGTTTTAATTGCTTAAAACATAATAAATGAATCTAACTATGTTTAAAAAACTAATGGTATACACCACAAAATGTATAAAAATCATGAATTAAAATGTTAACCTTATCACAAAAGTTATACATTTGTATGTGAATATGAGAGATGAAATATGTGAGATGTGGGGGTTTTCCTTATAAGCTTTTGCAAACTAAAAGGTGTGCACAAAATATTTAGTGGTCATATAAATATCATCACTGATATTCATTCAGTATCTATCCTATCTTATGAGGACCCATTAATAAGCAAAATCTCAATAAGAAAAACTATGAGTAATGATAAGATAATTAGGTGCTATGCGGGGATTTTAAGGTTTTCCATGGGACTCAAACACCCTAGTTGATTGATCAAAAGTTGTATACTAACTACACAAGAATTATGAAATATATAAGTCTATTAAGAAGACCCAAAAATTCAATATACTTGTGTGTGCAAAGTGTATGTATTAGAAAATGCATAAGACTACCTTATTGCTAGGAGGATTTCATGCAACCCATTGTTGTAATGAAGATCACCATATGATCTTCTTATCTTGAGTTTAGACGTAGTTGGACTAGACTACTAAGCAATGCAAGCCACCAAAATCTAGCTCAACCATAAGATGACATTGGTTTGTACAAAATAAGGTCACTAATGTGACAGACATATCACCATGCGTAAGGCTACTCCATTGCAAGGAATGTTTCATTCAACCCATTATTGTAATGGAGATTACCCCATGGCTTATGAAGAACTGAGGATTCCATGAATTCAAGATATTTATCCCATTCTTTTCTTGTGATTGCTTGAGATGCTTTTTTTAGTAGTGAAAACCAAATTTTTTTGGAGTAAGGAATTTTATTAGTGATAAAAATCATTGTTTCTTTTGTGATGTTTCTAATTTTGGGTAAGATAAAGGGATTACTTGGGTAGGGAGGAGCTTGTCCTTTTGTCAATTATCAGTATCCTAGACCATGCACATAATAGGATGAGCAAGGGAAACCTTTCACTCAAGGTGACAAGGACTACTTTGTAGCGTCACCCTTCCTTATTTAGACTCAGATTTTAATGTGTAAAATTATGTTGATATTTTGAGATATGCAAGGTACAATCAAGCAAGACCTTACCTTCTAAAGCCAAGATAGCTTTCTAAAAAGTTTGAAAAGGTAACTAAGGATGGTTGAATGACCAGAAACCCTAGTGAACATCCTATAGCAACTTATTGGTTGTTTTGAAAAACACAATTACTCACAAAGGGGAATGTGGATGGTAATGATATGTGGAATGTAGGGGTTTTCCCTATAAGCTTTTGTAAACTAAAATGTGTGCATAAAATAGCCAGTGGGAATCTAAATATCATTGCTAATATTCATCCAATATCTAACCTATCTTATGAGGACATCTTAATAAGCAAAATATTATAAAGAAAACTGCAAATGCTGATAATGGAGAGGGTTGATTTAAGGTTCATGACTGTCATACAAACATGGTGTCATTTATAAGAATAAAAACATAACTTGTCCTAGTGCAAGTGCAATGGATGAGTATATCTAATGCAACTAATCAATGCATGTAAATGAAATGCATAATGATAAATACCAATGTTTTTATATTTTTGATGTTTTGTATTATTTTTGTGTTTTCTATTTTGTTTGACATTTTTGATAATTTTTTTTGTTGTTTTTGTAATTTTGATTGTTTTCTAGTTTTTAGGGGATGATGTGATACCTTAAGCACCCCTAGAGTGTTTGATGATCAACGAATGTGGGGAAGGTGTGCTACCTTTAGAATCCCTAATTTGCTTCATTTTTATTGATGTGGATGGTGGGGAAGGTATGACACCTTGAGCACCCCCAATATACACTGTGTTTGATAAGGTGTGATTGGCTTGGTTGGGAAGAGCAATAAAAATTAACCCCCATATTATGGTAATGAATTTTATGCCATGCCAATGTCCCGATGGGATGAGGTGAGGGAACCATCTATGCGAAGCTCATATCATTCTATCGTATATTGCACAAGACTCTTGAATGAGTAGCAGGTTTAAATGTCATGCCCATTATATTTATGGTAAACACAATAGAGATTTCTATTTTGAGATCCAGGTTTAGGCCATCTGATAGGGTAGACTCTACCCCTGTTATTATTGGGGTTTATTTTGTGGTTGTCGAGGAAGCGGTTTGGCCTTGGATATGCTTTGTTGTTGTAGCTCAGTGTTTGTGAGTTGATGCATGATTTGTTGTAATGCATCATTTTGGTGACCCATTTGTGTCTCAATTTTGGCTAGTTGATCCAAGATTTGTTGTGAGACTAATGGGGGTGATGATCGAATGGATGTTTATGAAGTTGGATGGTAGATAATAGGTAATAAAGTTGGATTAGGTGTAGGTGCTAGAGGATAATTAAGCAAATGTGGATAATTTTTTTTAACATCTAAGGAGATGTGGACATTTCATGATGATCTTGTCTAGTGAGTATATCCACATGCTTTTGTTCTTGAATTATCTTATGCTCTTATCCCAACTTGGAGTGCTTAGCTATGATGGTTTGATTACCCCAAGTTTGGTGTAGTGTATACATCTGTTATTGTTTTTGTAAAGCTATTGGGTGAGATGGGATAGGTGTGACTAAATTTGGTGGTGGTAGCAATGGTGGTGTAGAAGAGATGTTAGAAAGAGCCACAAGTTGTATAGATTGATTTGGAGAAGCTTGGTTCTCTATCACAAAATTGATAATTCCCATAAACTTATGGGAATATGGATCGACATTTGGAAAAGTCCTATATACTTGTCCCCCATGTTTAGGTAAGGAATCAAGGATGGTACCGATGGATAAAAAATTGATAGGAGGATGCCCTAGATATTTTAATGACTTGATGATAGGCATAAATGTAATATTTTTCACTATACATTCACTGAGCTTGGGATTGGTCAACTAAAATGTGACCTACAGTGTGGTGGATGAATATGGTATGGTGTGATCAGAATCATCTATAACAATAGTGGGTTCTTCCTTATTGATAGGAGTGGGAATATCCCCTGCTAACATGTTGGATATGTAGGCTAGAATCTCCTTGATTGGTCTTTTCAACTTTTTCCCACTCAAAGAAACTAAGGATGAAGGAGTGGTAGGAGAAACCGATGGCAATGGCGATGGTGGAGATAGTTCCATAACTAACCACAATGTTAGATATAGAATCTGTATAGGATAATCGGGTTTGATATCCAAATGCATGGATGATAGGGTAGACTCCTATGGATGATCAATCATATTGTAATATTTGAAGGGCTCTAGATCAGCATGAACCACATGGACCTGGCCTTCACATATGAAATTAAGGCACTAATGCACTATGGATGGGATGCATTTCATGTCTCTCATCCAAGGCATTCCAAGAAGTATATTGTATTTTCTTGTACCCTCCAAGATGTGGTATAATGTAGGCATAATTTTTAGCCCAACCTGAATAATGAGGACTATCGTACCAATAGTGGGATATAAAGCATCATTAAATGCTTGTAGGGTGAATGTGGATGCTGCAATGTGTGAAGGTAGAAGGTTGAGATGTTTTAGTGCAATTGTAGTGATGATGTTTATGGAAGATCTCATATCAACCAACACTCGCTTATAAGGGATCCTATTTATGCATGCAATGATGTGTAGCAACAAATTAGCTATGTTGGTAGGTACTAGTTTGATCTCATGATCTTAGAAAGTTATAATAGGATATTTACATGTTTGGATATGTCCCACAAAATTGGTAAAAGCATTAGGATCATGGGTTTGTAATTAAATTGAACTCAAAATTTCCATCAGAGTTTCTCTGTGTTTTGGTGATTGTTGTATTAGCTCATATATGAACATTTTGGCCAATGTTGTGTGTGGACTTTGAGTAAGTCTACTTTTTATCGTCACCACGGGTTGAGGTGGTGGAATTTGGACAAGAGTTTGAGGTGATGAAGGATGTGATGTAGGAGTGTGGACTCCCCTACTATGCCTCTTTATGGGCAAGTAATATTTGGTAGTGGTGATATTGACTTCGACCAAGAGGTTCATATTCTTGATCATAAGGAGGACCCATAGATGTGTCCTAAATTGGGATATCCTGAAGGTCAGATTCCTTGTTTATAATATCAACATTATGGTGTAGACCAAAATACCATGGTGGAATAACCATGTCCTCATGACTAAATTAGAGATGTTCTATACCTCCTTATATTTTTCTCGTATTATCGACTTGTGACTAAGCTCAAATGCGTGTAGTTACAATTATCTTGATTATGTGAACAGTAAGAAACAAATAAAGTATACAATGTTTTTATCTCTTTTAAATTTTATTTGTGAATTCCTATATTGTTTCATGTATTTTTATGTTGAATCCCCTAGTCCTATGAAACTAAAGGGGTAAACAAAATAGAAAGCTACTAAGAGGTAGTTTGAGCACACCCCCTATCGGAGAATGTGATCCAAACAACAAAATAATGGCTTCCTAATGGATAATGGATCAAGGTAAACCTAAGGAATAAAAATTAACCCCTCAAAGGAGGTTGCACTATTTGAGTCTTTCTACTAGCCCAACAAGGAGTTTGCTTCAACACTTGGGCGTGTCTTGGATAAAAATGATAGCTACGTTCCACTAATTATTTCATCCCATGGTATAAGGGAACTCCTAATACTTCCTACTATAGACACCCAAAAGTAGGGGAGCCTATGGTGATGAAGTCCAGAAGAGCCACTCGCTTTGGCCAAACTAGGTTGCTAAGGTGCGAGCCAATGGATGGAGATGAAGCCCACCATCGTTGGTCTCGATTAATGATTGGGGATGAAGTCCAACTTGTTAATGCTTAATGTGATATATGGTGTGTGGGGTTATTTTTATTTTATGTAAAAATTAAGTGCAAGCATAGAGCATTCAATGTTATTTTACTAATGCATAAAAAATAATGTTTGATTTTCAAATTTCTAAGTAATAAATGTTTTAATTTTAGAAACATAAAAATGCAGAACTCTAAGATGATATCAACCTTTAAGAGGAAGCAAGTAATCAAACCACACAAAAATTAGACAAAGGCCATCTCTGTGAAGGAAAATTTGCAATAGAGTCCATTTGACACAAGGATGGTATGAAACAGGGGCCATATGGGACAAGGACGACCAAAAATAGAGGTTGTATGACCGAGGGATGATCACAAATAAATTATTTGAAATTGAAAGTTCTGCAATTTTCTACTTAAGCATGATTTTTTTTAAATTTCTTTACTAAAAGCAGGAAAATAAGGACATAATGACTCACAGGTGAAGCCTAAGTCTACTATAGATGTTTTTTCTACCTTTTTTTGAAATCTGTTCTAAGGCCATCTTTGGCAAAGAAGTGGAATATTATGGCCATATCAAGGTGAGAAAGTTTCACCTGCTGACCATATCACTCAGGGGATGGTGGTACCTACAATTCACAAACACCAAGAAAATAAGAATTAGTGATGTGAATGCACAATGTGGACAAGGTCCGACCATGATCACCACTAAAGATATGAAAAATACCATACATCCAAGCACACAAATATTGAAAGATAGTAATAACAATGAAACCTACAAATATTAAGAACAAGATATATATAACATGAATGATGGTGTCCTTTTATTAACAATGATATGCTACCTATTGAGGTTAGAAGATAATACCTCTTAGGGATGTGCTACCATTATTTATTTAATGAATTACAAATAGAACCATTTGGATGTAATATGCAGGATCTTTTTCAATCTGACAAACTGCCTTAAATTTTTTTTTTTGTGACCTCCACAAGGGGTGATGATATTGAGTCTTTATGTTGTTGTCTCCTTGTAGATACCTATAATTTGCACACAAAGAAACTTAAAGAACATTAATAGCATATGAAGAGCCTTCCAATATGAAGCCCATGTCCATGATAAATAAATGATAAATAAAGTTGAAATACAATAAATAGATGCATAAAAAATGAAATCTAACTATGCTAGCTAGTAATTGAAATGCTGTTAAATCTACTGAAAGCAAGAAAATAAGAAAAACATATCTCTACTGGGAGGCCATATTTGTGTAGGATATTCATGCCTATTTATCATATCTAGGTGGGATGATGGCACCTACGAGCCATCTTTGGGTGAGACAGTCACTAAACTATAAGTAAATTTCTTGTGGTTGATGTGAGATAATGCTGGGTTTGATTCATGGAATTAATGTTCAAGGGTGTGCTCGTGAGGAATGACTTAGTGGTAGGATTTGATACTAAAGCAAGGGTGTTGGATGATGCAAGGAATGAAAATTTGATCTTTAACATTTCGAATGGTGCCTTGTCATGCTTGAGAGCTCCATGGTTGAAATTCAATAACACTTCATTGCTTGAAACTTTGAAGACTCTTTTGATCTCCAATTTGGTAGCAATTCGATGCTTAAGACTTTGATTTGACCTCCCAATTTAGCAACACTTATTTGCATAAATATTGAGAGAGGTTTCAATTAGGGAAATATGATCTTAAATAGATTTCCCAATGGGATTCTAAAGCTTCCTTTAGAAGTCAAGAAGCAGTTAGAAATCAAGAAACATTACTACTTCTTGATAATAGTTTCGTTGCTCATAGTTGGTAATTGTAACTGCTTGAACTGTTGGTCGATATTTGGATTTTTTTGTTTCAAGAACAACCATATTAGGGTTAAATTATTGTGACTACTGACCATATCAGGATGTGATGGTCTTTGGAGGCCATCTCTTGGTAGGACGATCCAAGATGCAAAAGGGAAATTTGCCCTTGTTTGAGTGGTTAGAACCACTATTAAGCCTTAAAGCTGCCCAAGGTGGGTCATATGATATGAAAATGTGTCCATATAGGTAGTCTCTTCAATATGACGTGTTTTAGGTGTCTACACTATGTAGTCAAGTTGCCTTACATACTCAAGATTGAATATATAGTCAAGAGCCCTTGTAGGTAACTTGAAGGGCATGGTGACAAATAAAGGACCCGATCATTCCTAAGTAGAAATAACCCTATGGCCACTTTGCATTTGTAACATTTTATGTATCTCATAACTTAGTCTTGGTACTCTATCCCTAAATTTTCCTATAATTAATTCATACAGTTCATTATAGAAGTCATATGAAGACTTATCCTCTCTTCTGTATGGCACATCAATACATTTTACAATGCTCAAAATATTTCCATCATTACCTATCTAATCTACCTAAAGGGTAGTGAACCAACCTTTATTTTGATATAAAATCAATCGAATCAGGTAAAAGATATAGACAAACTTCCTATCATATTTAAATTTCTTTAGTTGACTATATATTAGATCTAAAATGTATTGGGCACAATCAATCATCTAAGAATATCTAGGATATGTTTCGACTACATTGAGAAAGATGATGTGCTCTTCATAAACCTTTGTCATCCTTCTCACCCAAGTGTTAGTCTCACAATGAAACTGAGAGGGGGGGTGAATCAGTGTAGCTCTTTTAAAACTTAAATCTTCAACTCTTAAAGCTAAAAAAATGAAAACTTGAAACCAAATAAAGCAAGTATAACAAGAGAACATCACACAACACAATATGTATCGAGGTTCACCAATTTGGCTACATCCTCAAAATGACTGTTTGGACTCCCATCCAAATCCAGCCTTTGCAAAGCACCAACTTTACAATCAATTTACCAGCACCCACTGGAAGGAGCATCAAACCTTGATTTATCTACACCAACAGAAAGGAGCACCAACCCCTAATTTATCTGCACCAATAGAAAGGAGCACCAACTTTACAATAAATTTACCAACACCCACTGGAAGGAGCACCAACCCTTGATTTATTTGCACCAACATAAAGGAGCACCAACCCCTAATTTATCTGCACCAACAGAAAGGAGCACCAACTTTACAATCAATTTACGAGCACCCACTGGAAGGAGCACCAACCCCTGATTTATCTACACCAATAGAAAGGAGCACCAACACCTAATTTATCTACACCAACAGAAAGGAGCACCAACTACTTATGGCCTCTTTGAATGGCGTATTTAAAACCTCTAAAAAAATTTTGTTTCTCCTTCCATGACTATTCGTTTTCTCCTTCCATGACTGTTCATTTTCTCCTTCCATGACTGTTCGTTTTCTCCTTCCATGACTGTTTGTTTTCTCCTTCCATGACTATTCATTTTCTCCTTCCATGACTGTTCGTTTTCTCCTTCCCTTGTGCATGCATGTGTTTTGGTTTCCAAAAAAGGCTTTTCATTTCTATTTTGTGGCCCTTCGTTTCCTTTTCTCCACATGGGCATGCGTCCGCTTATTTCCATGTGTAACGACCATCTTAGATGATTTCAAATCATTAAAGATTCCTTATGTAACGTTTTGTCTTATTCATTGAATTTTGTCCTTATCTGACAAATTACCTTATTCAATCTCCAATTTATTCCTTATAGGTCCACGTCACTATGCAGTCTTTAGTTTCACTATCCAAACGCACTGTCAACTACTCTGTTCCTTTGGCAAAAATGCAACATGTCGCGATATCGCGACACTTTTGTTTCTCTGCCTACCTACCCTTTTTGAGTCGTGAAAATGCAACATGTCACGATATCGTGACACTTTTGTTTCTCTGCCTGCCTGCCCTTTTTGAGTCGTGAAAATGCTACATGTTGCGATATCGCGACACTTTTGTTTCTCTGCCTGCCTGCCGTTTTTGAGTCACAAAAATGCTACATGTCGCAATATCGCAGCACTTTTTCCTTCTTGCTATTTATCTTTGCTTTGGACCGTGAAAATGCAACATGTCACGATATCGCGACACTTTTTTCTCCTTGCTCTTTCTCTTTGCTTTGGACCGCGAAAATGCAACATGTCGCGATATCGCGACACTTTTTTCTCCTTGCTTTTTCTCTTTGCTTTGGACCGTGAAAATGCAACATGTCACGATATCGCGACACTTTTTTCTCCTTGATTTTTCTCTTTGCTTTGGACCGTGAAAATGCAACATGTCGCGATATCGCGACACTTTTTCTCCTTGCTTTTTCTCTTTGCTTTGGACCGCGAAAATGCAACATGTCGCGATATCGCGACACTTTTTTCTCCTTACTCTTTCTCTTTGCTTTGGACCCCAAAAATGCAACATGTCGCGATATCGTGACACTTTTTTCTCCTTGCTCTTTCTATTTGCTTTGGACCACGAAAATGCAACATGCCGCAATATCACGACACTTTTTTTTCTTTGCGGTGTTTTGCTTTTTCTTTGATCTTTAGCATATAGGCCACTTCGATATTCTTGGAAAATATGCAAAAAGGTGGGTCCCCAATTTTGGGTTACGTTGTGGAGCAGCCACAACATGATGATTTTTTTAACTTTGCACAAACAACCTATAACAACTTCACCCAAACATCAAAAACATCCTCATAAGCATTTAACATCATTGTACATACTCTGAATAACCTCTGAACTCCTATCCACTGCATCAACCGATCTATCTGACTGTGTTGACAACAATGACAATACTATCGCTGCACCTTGCTCAACACCAAGATAGTAGCAATCCCTGATAACACTATTTGTACGTTGTTCTTAAACTAATCTAAATTCCATGGGATGTTAAAGTCTAATGGTGGAATAGGCTTCTTTAGGTATGGAATTAGGTATCATTTCTAATAGGTTCTCAACTTCCTATTGTAGTAATCTCTTTGGATTTTGGAACTACATGATACCCACATGGTAGAGTCTTCAGTTGCCTTAAGCATACTCCTTATAACTCCTATCCTTATATAGAAAGCATCCTCTAACCATTATAGGATTTTAAAGGATTTAGAGGTGAGGTTATACCTCTCTACCACTATGAGTTTAGGGTAATCCCACATTGGGGTACTAGGTTCATTTCTAGATTAGACATCCTTACTTGACTAATATTACTAGAATTGATTTAGGGGCCCAAGTTGAATCTTCTTAGTTATTTCCTCCTAACCTCCCTTGTTGAGGGGGTGTAGTTACCTTCAATCAATTCTTAGTATGGGTCTTCAAACAACTCTTTAGAATTTTTAGAGAGTGTGGCTTCTTACCTCTTCCTCTTAGCCCTCTTCTTCGACCTTGTCACTCCAAGAACCCTTCTTCTAGTGGTTTGGCCTCCTCTAATTGTCTAACCTCCCTTTTGTTGATTGCTATAGGCAAAAGGGAAACTATGATGGGAGGGGTTATAAAAGTGGATGGTGGTGAGACTCTCAAGGATTTTTACAATGAAGGGCTAGTGGAGGTAGATGAGGTGTTCATGGTGAAAAAGAGCAAAAAATTAAAAAATGAGTAATTTGAGGCTTTTGTATCTGGAGAAATTCACTCACAAAAAGGAATGATTTTCTAAAAAATATGAGTAATTTGATTTCTTGGAGTGGTTATGTGTGGTTGGATTGGGAAAGCAATTCACTTGGGAACTTGAGTGATTCACTCAAAAAATATATTGATTTCTTTGGTTTTGAAGGACAGTGACTTTCTTAGATGATTGAGTGACTTGCTTGTATAAGTGACTCATTCACCTATCAGGAACTTGGAATTTTTTTTGAAAGTTTTGGTTTTTCAAGTATTTGAAGTATTTCCTCATTTACTATCAGGGATCCCCCATGAGGGTATGACTAGCTTAGCCTTTGTCACTTGTTTGCATGGTTTAATTGAGGAAGAAATTCTCTAGGGAGTGCATGTAGTTTTCTTGAACTCTTAGAAGTAGAAAGTGGGGCCTTATGGGCCCCACCTAGGATGTTTATAAACATTAAGAAAGTTTTACCTTACCTATGCCTTGGTGCACTTTTCTTGCATTAGGATGTGGGCTTCCCTAATGGGGTGATTGACCTGTTAAGAGTTGATCACTTTTACATTGTGATTGATATTAGCCTACCTTATGAGGTGAGCATGTCACTCATGATTGTGAGCAAATCACTTGCTTTTGTGAGTGAATCATACTTTTTTTAATAACGTACCTATATAAGCATGCTAACTAGCTTGTTTAACCCAAAATAATATTATTTTGAGGGGAAGAAGCATGTATGGAGAGATGGAAAACAAGGATGAGAGGGGAATCAAGAAAAGCAAGAAAGAAAAATTATTACTACATTAATAGCTAGTATTATGTATATAGTTATTCTTTTGGTTATGGTTCTTATAATGTTATGCATATATATTGCCTTCTCATAGAGATAGACAACATTACCCATTTCATAAAGGTGAGTATATAGGCATTTGGATCTACAAATTTTACAATTTTGTAGGGCCCACTCCATAAATAACCAAACTTCTGAGAAGCATTTGGCTTTGCACAATCTTCATTCCATTTGAGGATAAAGTCTCCTTATCTGTATTCAAATTCTGCCACTCCCTTGTCAAACCATTTTTTTTAGATTGAGTGATCCTTTTGAAGGTCTTTTCTCTCTCTCTCTCTCTTATTTCAAGTCTAATAATGAATTTAGTATTTCTTGTAGGGACTTGATATTAGTATCCTCTAGCTCAAGTTTCTATAGTATTTGGAGGGAAGAAATCTTGGGATTAATCGGTAATACAACTTCTTTGCCATATACTATTTTGTAGGAGGAAATCCTATAAATGATTTTGATGTTACCTTATATTTCCATAGTTATTTACATAGTTCTGTGTAGCAATCCCTCTATGATTCTAAAATGGTCATTTTTAATATCCTTGTGATGTTCTTATTGGTCGATTCAACCAATACATTTCCATAAATATAGTAATGAGATAATGTTTGAGCAAGAACCCATTCTCAAGGGAAAAATTTATTACTTTAGCTCCATTAAAATAAGTAGCATTGTTAGTCATGATGGCAATAGAAGTTCCAAATATAGTGATGATATCTTCAAGGAGTTACAATATTGTCTCTTGATCAGTTGGTTTGACCAATAATACCTTGATTGGTTTGGTGAAATAATAAATAGTGGTGAGGATCCATCCATGACCAGTGCTTGACAATAGCTTGATATTACCTATGAAATCAAGGCCCCACTATTGAAATGGTTTACTTACAACAATTGGTTTTAGTGGCAATTTGCACATCTTCTTTCCAAGGAACATGCAACAAGGATTACAATCCTTGACCCACCAATAGTAGTCAATAAATAGGTTAGGCCAATATTATCTAGATCTCAAGATTTTGAGTTATGGTAGTTGTGGTGAAGTGTCCATCATGATACTTCTTTATTAGGGCTTCTTGCATGTCTTCCTCCATACATTGGAGCAAAATTCCATCATATCCTTTCCTAAAGAAGATGTTATATAGTCATTGAGTGTGTTGCCTTTTGCCTAAACCAAGACATTTCCTTGGTGGATAACCCATAAGGGACTTGTATTGTAGCCATATACTTACACATATTTCTCATCCATCTAGTGCCCAATTATTATCTATTTTTCAATTAGACCAACATGTTCTTCATATAGTACCTTTTCTAGTATTTCACATAAATCCTTGTCCTTTATTAGTTTGGTAGGATTGGTCTCAATGTAAAACTTCTATATCTTATTGATCCATATAACCCTCTTCTCTCTTGATTCATAGTGTAATACAATGGATTGAGCTTTAGGGTTTAATAAGAAGATAGTGATCTTGCTTTGTGATAGGTAGTATCTAAATTTTATTAGAGCCTTCATGATGGTGAACACCTATTTTTAATTAGGGTATATCTCTCTTTGTAGTAGTGAAGGGCTTGACTTATGAAAGATATGGGGTGTTCTTCATCATGGTTATTATTTTTAGTTAGGATAACTATGATGCTTTCATCTATCCCAATCATATAAAACTTGAATTATTTAGAGAAATCAAGATTGATCAAGATAGGGTATTTGATAATGGTATCCTTTAATTATTAGAAGGATTTCTTCTCTTCTTTGGTCAACTCTGAGGAGGCATATTTCTTAAGCATATTGGTTATATGTATGACCATATATGCAAAATTAGTAATGAATCTGACCACAAATTGAATCTTTCCTAAGAATGATATGATTTCCTTGAATGATGAAGGTATTATAAATATCGAATGGCTTTCATTCTATTAGGATCTATGACAAGGCTTACTTTGGATACTATATGGCCTATCCATTTTCCCTCTTAGACCATGAAGATAGTATTCTTTAGGTTTAGGAAGATATCAAATTCTCTACACATTTAAAAATCTAATTGTAGATGCTTGATATGGTTACCTCTATCTTTGAAAAAGACCATTAGATCAAGGTAGATAAGAATAATATTGCCCACAATCCCTAAGAAAGCTATATCCATTTCACTTTGGAAGATTTCATTGACATTTTATAGACCAAAAGGCATTTATGGGTAGGTAAAAGTACCAATTTTGTCTTATGTTGGTCTTCATACTTGACCCAAATATGATTATATCTAGAGAAACCATCCAAAAGCAACAAGGTTTATGAATTAACCACATATGGTATCTGATCAATGGGAGATAATAGGGTAAGGTTGGAAACCCATGTAGAAATATTGATTAGGAATATGATATGGCCTTGTAGGAGTTTTAACAACTCTTTCTTCACCATGGATTCTACTTTGGAATTTCCTGTTATTTGTGTGTAGTGAAAAGGCTTGATATTTGGTTCTAGCTCAATGGTATGCTTTACCACATTGTAGTCATAGAATTTTAGATCTTTATATTACCAATCAATTATGTCTCCATACTTGTTGTAAAGATCTTTATAAAGATCATGTTCTTATTAAGTACACTTCATACCAAGTAATAGGATCTTCCTTTCGACTACTTCAATAGGTTTTTATGTCGAAGATTTTACTTTGAGATTGCTTTTTTCTTGAGCTATCATTAGGTTTAAAAAAGCTTTCCAGTAATTGGTCCTTTAGGCAACTAGATTGAATTCAATTGTATGATCCCATATTTAACATCGTACTCATATTCATTCTTTTATTCCTTGTATTGGGCCTCTCTAATCAAGAACTCTATTATCCATTCATCGTTATTGAATAATTGCTAGTGGTTGTAGTTATTTACAATTATAAGTTAAAAGACAACCTCTAGCTTCATTGATTTATCCCACATGTCATTTGTAGGATCAAAACATGATGCGATACCTACCAACTCATCTACCTTCTTATTCAATTCAATGGGTATTACTTTGATTTTGTGGGAGTCAAAACTCTTAAGGGAGATCCTATACTTGATGTTTGTATTATTTTAGGTACTTATTCTTGGTAGAGCACTAGGAATTAACTTGATTTACTATTAACTTAGAGTCACTAAATATTTGCATGTCATTAATTCCCATATTTTTGCCTTTCTTAGACTGGTGTAAAGTGCTTCATAGTCAACCACAATATTTGTTCAATTGAACAATATTTAAAGTATAATTGATTTGTGTCCCTTGGGAATTGATGAACTAAACTTTAACACCTATCCCATTTCTATTTTTGGCCCATAAAAGTATATTATCCATATATTTGAGTTCTCATGGCTCCACAAGACAAGGATTTTAGAAGGAATTTTTATTATCAGGTAGTTATCTAATTTTATTTCTTCATATTCCCATGTAAGATCCTTGTCATCCAATAATACTTCAATTATTATATCCTCCTTTGGATCATATTTTTGATACTCATCATCATCAATTCATTCTAGGAGTTCATTACAATTGACTACATCATATTCTAGTTTGTGCAATAGATAATTATAGGGCAACTCATTCTCAATCTTGGTAATTTTTCCATCCCTAGGCACCTTTATGTGTGTATAATCCATTGCTGGGTAGCCATCTACTAATTTTTTGGGTCTATTCTTGGATAACAAAATATCAAAGCATGGTGGTAAGTCTATGACTTTCAACTCTTAAACTACCACAAATTCTATATATCAAGCTATGTTCATGACTAGATCCTTGATAACACCTATTTCATTGACCCTAGTGATGCAGGAGCATCCAGTGGTGTAAGAGTGATCTTGCATCACCCAAAAAAAAAAAAAAGTTTGTAATTTTTTTTTTATTTTGTAAAACTAGTAAAACTAGTTTAACTTGCAGGAGATTTTTGAAGGTCTTAGAGGTTGAATTTGAGGATTTTTGGCTAGACACGAGCCTTGGCGCGAAGAGCCAAGGATTGCCTTGCTTAGCTCGTTTCATGCCATTTTTGAAAACATGCTGTAATAGTCAATCAGGTCAACGAGTGCGAAGTTATGACCTCGACCAGTTGCCCCCAAAATTCAAATTTCAATTTGAATGGTTTTAGGTGGGAAAAAGGGAAAATAGGGTATTTGAGGGAATTTTCGAAATTGTAAAGGGGCTTCTTCTCTTGTATCCTGATTTTGGCATGAAAGTAATGAAAGGTTGGATTCTCTGACTGGTTCAAAGGAAAAACACCTACGTATCATTTTTTTGGTGTTGTTAGTGTAATGTGATCTACATCACCTAGTTGCATCCATATCTATCAAATGTCTGACTATTTTGGTATAAGGAAGACCATATATTTACCCATAAATTTGGGCATAATCATGATCATTGCTCCTAAATCAACTATGTAACTCAGGGTTATGCACAACGACGAATATTCGCCAATAGGGTGAATATTTGCATTTTTGAAAATTCAAATTGGTGAAATTTGGGGACCCTGGACGTCGGCCCTTTCACCCAAAATTTTTGGAATTTTTTTAAGGTGTCGGTTCGCCATTCGTTGATAATAGTATTACATTTTTTTTTAAATTCGCCAACACTCCCACCTAAATTTTGGACCATTTTCACCTTAAATTTCTAAAATTTTTAATTTATCCCACCCAACTCACCAACTATAACACTATAAATAACTAACACGCCAATGATACTTTTTCACTTAACCGAACCGAAGAGTACATTCGATCTATTGCACCCAAATCGACATCTAGATTTTTTATGCACTAGAGCTGAAATCTATCCCCTTGACATAGTTCTGCACCAAGATCGACATCAAGACCGTCTGCATAGATTTGCACCCAGATCGTCATCCAATCTTTGTTTTATAGTCGAACCACCATCCAAAAACTAATTTGTAGTCGATCCAGTATTCAAACGAATAACAAAGTTTTGATCCAGATTGACATCTAGGCTTTATTCTGTACCTGAATCAACATTCGATCTTTAATTTCTACCTAGACCAACATCAATCACCTCATATCACTAACATCTTATTGTTAAATTCTATGTACATAGACCGAAATCTAGAAAAACTATGGATGACCTGACACAAGTCTACAATCGGATCGACATCCGACACTATTCTGGAAATGGATCATCAATCGACACTATTCTAAAAATGGGTTGACTATTGAGCCTTTTTCCAACCACATCTACCTTCAAACATTTTTCTGCACTAGGTACTCTATTTCTTAAAACATTGTGAATCTGTGATCCTATGTTTTTTTAGTTTTTTAGAGAATATGAGTTGAAGCAGTTGTAGTAATAAGATCTATTTTTCTATCATCTCATTATGGTTTTTCTTTTGCTATTTTTTTATCATTTATTAAAAATAAGTCAATGCTCTATTTCCCATGTTATTCTCTATTTTGTCATATTCTCCATGTTTTCCCCTATTTTCTCTCTTTCTATTAACACGTTTTGATTCTCTATTTCTATTGAGATCTACTTTTTTATTACAAGATTATGAGTAGGTAAATGCTTTGGTTCTCTAAGGACATTGTGATGCTCTGTTTCTCTAAAGACATTGTGATTCTCTACTTCTTGTCCATTTTGTACTAGAATCTTATATTTTACCACATTTGTATCTGTAATTATATATTTCGCATACACAAGTTTTTTTTCTTACATTGATTTGAATTTGTATATTGATTAGTTTTATGCTCTTATTAGTTACAAGTGCTATCTCCAGAAAATAGTGTAGTGGCAAAAAAACACAATAAAGCATGTCTAGAAATAGGTATGTATTTTCTACCAACCCACCATCTGTTTATTCTAATTACAATATTATCTTGAGCCCTCACAGAACTAAAATCTCTTCAACATTTTATTACTTTTCTAAATTGAAAAATATTTTCTTTACAAGTAAAATGTCACCTACTGGCAATGCAAAGAAGGGGGCCAAATATTCTGCTGAAAAGAGTATCCTGAATTATTTTAGCAATATGTCAAAATCCAACGAGCCATCGACATCCGAGCAAATTAAAGGTACAAATGATTTTTGACTTCTAAACAGTTAGTTGTATATTCCATGATTATTTTAAATAATCATTTCTTCCTCAAATAGTTAACTCACAGTATGTGCCTCTGTCCATATTTCATGATGATATGAATCATATTCCTTTTTGTAATTTTTTTGTTAAATCCAAAAATGATAAAGAATATTATTGTATGCTACTATGCAGAATACCCTATTGACCCTGATATGCCTCCACTTGAAGATATTCCTTGCCAAGAGATGCCTTCTAATGAAAATTCTCTTAACAATTACATCCAACAAACACTTGAAGATATTCCTCAAGCGGACATGCCAGTTGAAAATGAAAGCGATAAATCAAATACATTAAAAAATTCTTTCGAATCTTCAAGAAAAAATACTAAAAAGAGAAAGACATCTAACTGGGCTATTGGAAGGGCATTTAAAGATGAATGGGTAGAAAAATTTCCTTGGATAGAGCCTATCCTGTCCATGGACAACCAATTCGAACAAAAAGAATGTAGATGCAAAATTTGTAGTTGGAAACTAGGTAAGGATCACAAGTTGCAAAATAAGATAGATACAATAGAAAAACATGTTGGCAAAGTTTATGTAAAAGTTTGAGGAAGTGATGGTAAAATTAAAAAAGAAGTTAAGTGGAAGGATGCATCAGAATGTATGCATGTCAGATATGCAATAGAATATGACAATTACTTAAAGCAACAACAATCTCTTGTTGGGAAATGTGGAACGATTAAATCCCAATTTCAAAAAATTCATAAGACCACTTTAGCTTCAAAAATTTTGCAGTTGGTTGTTGTATATAGTATTCTCAAAAAGGGTAGACCCATGTCTGATTTCAGTGATTATAAGCACCTGTTTGAAATAGTCGATGTGCAAAACCTTCCTAGTTCCCATTGGTCAGATCGAAGTGGTTGGAAAATGGTAAAATGTCTATCATTAGTTGAGAAGGAGGACCTGAGGGAGAAAGTAAAACATGCCAGATTCATATCACTTTCTATTGATGAGGTGACAGCTGTGGATAACACATCATGGATTTGCATGCATGTGTACACATTTCAAAATCATGTAAGGTAGCCTAGTTTTCTAGGATTACATAAGATGGTGGAAAGTTCAAATGCAGAAAACATCTATAATGTTGTTGTGAGTAGTTTAAAGGATATTGCGGGAATGAATGATATAGAGATAGCCACAAAGTTAATATGCATTGGAGCTGATGGTGTTGCTATAATGCAAGGGCACAAGAATGGTCTTTGTGTTCATCTCCAAACCTCAGTTGCCCCATATATGATACCCATTCATTGCATGGCTCATAGAGTGAATCTAGCATATAAAATCATGAGCTCTTTTGAAAATGTTGCGAGAGTGGAAGACCTTATTCATGAAATACATTCTTATTTTTCTTGTAGTCCAAAAAGGTTTGCAGAGTTTCAACAATTTGCACTAGGAGTTACAGAAGGAAAAAATTGTTAAAAGATGTGGATACAAGGTGGATTTCATTGTATCAACTTGCACATAGAGTTTTTAAAGAATATCAATCATTAACGGGGTTTATGTACGCAAATCGTAGGGCAGTTGATAAGGCAAAATATTTGTTGTTCCATTTGACTGACTTTGAAACCCTTTTAACGTTATGTGGTATTCTTCCAATGTTACATGAAATGAATAGATTGATTAAACTTGCACAAGAGAGATCCATCTATATCGTTGATTTCATAAGGATGAGAAAGCAAATATGTATGATTATTGATAGGTTATATGTGTCCAAAAAAGATTTTGAAGATCCCTTGTTTGATAGTTGGAATACATTGACAAACGTGAACGATCCAAAAAGCTTTTTGAAGTTTGACATCAATGATCATATTTGTATTAATGTTCATGGAAATATGATACCTTTGTATTGTTTTGAAAGGTAGGCAAGTATAGTTGTTGATGATGTTGAACAAGTTCTTGTAACACACAATAGATTTGAAGTTGTTTTACACAAAATAAAGACAAATTTGTTTAAAATAGCAGAATCATTGACAAAAGAGATAAGAGAATGGTTTCAAAGAGATGAGTTGCTTGAGGCAATGGGTGTGGTTAACCCCATGTTTTGGGGTCCTTGTACTGAATACAATTATGCACATGAGTTGTTTGTTAAATATATGTTCATACTTATTAAGCATTTCAGTGAAAGTGTGGAAGTCAATGGTGTTGAAATCAAAGGTATACTCAACAAAGATCTTTTAAAACAACAGTCATCGCATTTTGGTGGAACAATGGTTGAGCAAACATCACTTTTGAGTAACATCCATGAGACTGGTTCCATTGCACATTTGTGGCAAAAATTGTATCCAAGTAGTGTCTTACAAGATACTATTAGTGAATACTTTTGTTTATATGAATTATGTCAAACAATGATTTTGGGATCTATGGAAGATGAGAGGGTTTTTAGTGCACTATCTTTCATTAAATCTAAACTCCGCAATAGGCTGGACAAAAATTTAGAAAATTGTTTGAGAATTTATGTGTCATCATATCAGTTGAACACATTTCCTTATGATAGAGCATTGGCATATTGGAATTCCCTTGCTGGTAGAAGGGGTACCGAGAATACGAATGATAAGGAGGATAATGATGATTTCAGTGATCATATGGTGGAGACACAGATATCTGCTATGCTTAATAGTGATTCTGGACAAGTTGAGAAGTGTTTGTTTCAGCTACCTGATTTGTGATTTTTCTAGTATTGTGATTTTTCCAATATTTCACAACATTAATAAATTTGAATTTATTTGATATCAGATTTCACAATAGTGATTCTAGACAAGCTGAGAATGTTTGTTTTAGCTACCTGATTTGTGATTCTGGACAAGTTGAGAATGTTTGTTTCAGCTACCTGATTTGTGATTTTTTTAGTATTTCACAACATTAATAAATTTGAATTCATTTGATCAGATTTCACAATATTGTTTCAGATTTGTTAGATTTCACAAAATTTGATTATTCACAAATTTTAATGTTTTATATCCCATTTTTTTTGAAATAGTTTTAATTGCCTTTATATCATAGTATTTTTTTTTTTTTATTTCTCATCACAAGATTGTTTCATCTATCTGAATTGTAACTTTATTCTTTATAACACAACATTGTCTTTCAAATTATATGTTTTATGATTTAAAACACAACATTCTCTTTCATAATCGATTTACAACATTGTTTTTCAAAATATAGTGTACTGATATTAATGTATGGGATAACTGAGTTGAATGGTGAATATAGTTGAATCGTTCATTTTTTTTAGATTGTAATTGTGAATATAGTTGAATCATTCTAAATTTAAAAAATTGCACATGAATATAAATGGAAACAACCAATGAGAGATAGAAGATAAATTAATAAAAGCCTTTTTCATTATTTGCATAGAAAATATACATTGTACAAAATTGTTTACAGAACCACAATCCAAAACTTTTTGTCAACTATGAAATATTTTACAACATAGTAATTTTATCAAGGGTGAGCAGGGGCAGATTCAGTCACTCCTTGTGCACATGGATCACCTAGGCCTTGAGATTCAATCACTCCTTGTATATCTGCATCTCCTTGAGTTTGAGATGCTCCTTGTATATCTGCATCTCCTTTAGTTTGAGATGCTTCTAAAGTTGTAGGTTCTTTTCCCTTATCTCCTATACCAATAACCTGCTCAAGCCATTTTAGTGCTCCCATTCTGATGAGGCCTTCCTCTACATTTTGTAAGCTCCCCATCAACAATCTATCTTCTTTGGTTGGATCCTCAAGGACTACATGTTCATTTTGTTTAAGCTTCTTCTTAAGCAAGATATTTGGATCCATTTTGTGCTCCAGGATAATTGCTTTTAAATAATTATTATCCTTGACCTTAACCTGTAAGGTCTCCTTCATTGTTATTGCATTTAAGATTGATTTCTTTGTAACCTCGAGATTAACAACCAAGAAATTAACTTGTTTCTATAAATTCTAGAAATTTACCTACAAAAAAATTAAAGAAAACCTTAGTTAGTCAAGAGTTATATTACAAAAGATAATGATAAATTTGATTGCATCTAAAGTCTCACCTCAACAGCATCTCTTGCAACATCAACGATTAAAAATTTCTTCTTATCAGAAGCCCATAGGTTGTAATACGCTTGGGCTTCAACATTCAAGTTCTCTAACCTGCTCAACATAGTCTTTAAAATTTGATCATCATAAGAAATAGAAGGGTTCATCGATCCTGATTGAGCTTGATGTAGCAACCCAACAAGCTTCTCAGGTTGGTTTCTGACTAGGGAGAAAATTTCTTCCCTTTTATCATAATTTTTATAGTGGGCATTTATTTCCTTGATAAGGATCTTTGCCTGCAATTCCTAATTCTTCAATTCATCTAGATTTTCAAGCAAAACATCCTGGATCAGTGTATAACAACTATCAAAAACCAAATTATCTTCAAAAAAAGTAACTTGTTCATCCTCAGTTTGAGGACCAGGATCGGAGGTGTCAGAAGGTGATGATGAAATTAGCTCAGCTTCAGGATTTTGTTGTTCTTGTTGCACATGAACCATCTCTGACACTTTTAACCCTTCAATGTTCCCCTAAAAAAGAAAATCATGATCTAATTCTAGCACATCTAAACCAGAGGTTGAAACATCTTTCAATGAACAACCAGTTGAAAATGACAATGATGGAAATCTAGTACCCTATCCCTATGTCTTCGATTGTGTGGGTCCCCCTCATGATCTTGATCCAACAAGATTTTTTCTAGCAACTTGACCTCGCATTAATTGCTGTCATTGTTGAGGTTGTCATGCTACTGGTGGTGGTGGTGGTGGACCTAGTGGTGGTGGCGATGGCATCATTTTCTTCCTTCTTTCAGTAAATTGTGGGGAGGGACCTAAATACATTATAACAAGATATTATTAAACAAAATTAAAGTGGATAAAATTAGTACATAATAGTAAAAAACTCACATACCCAACGAAGAGATCTCCTACTGCCCTTCAGCCTGTGGAGACAACTAGGTGCGAGTGCGTGTGGGGGTTTGGCGTAAAACTGAAAACATACAAAAAAATGAAAAAATAGATATAATTTCAACTAAACAGAAATGGTAATGAATCAAGAAAAACTCGAAATAGTAAACTTACCCATCATTGGTGCGACATAACTGGATTCACATTCCATGGCATTTGCTTGCACATGTTGATGAGAAGCGGGAGAAGAAGCTGGCTTCTAGCGTTTATGAGGTCTCTATGGTTGAAATTCACACATTGTGCCTTATGAATCACCATCGTCCTCTGGCATGTGACTTTTGACACCAACATCCTTTTTTTCCCGTGCGATGGTTGCCTTACTCTGCATTTAGATGCAAAAAAAGTTAAAAAATAAATAAAAAACATCCTAAAATATAAAAATTATTTAATGGTGAAAAATAGAATAATTACCTTCAACTCTTCGACAGTCATAGCAATGCTTTGTAATTTTACGTGCAGTACAGTTGGTGAACCAGTATCCTGCAAATTATGAAAACTTTCATAGTAAAGTGCTAAAATATAATTTACCGAGGTGATCGTGAGAGGTTTGTCTGATTGGTTTGTTTGAATAGTATAGAGCTCTATTCTGATTCGATCTAAAATATATGTACACCAGTCGAATCTCTCATGGTACTCTAAACAATGAATAATATAAGCCAATGACCAGAATGGAATCTTCGATCTTCCAAGAAAAAATAGTCTTGCTTGGAAAAATTCAAGAATTACCTTGAAATCATTGTTGGAAACAGAGTTATTAGTTAACCCTCTCTTGGACTTCACCATAGATGCTGCAAAAAAATTAGGTGACATAACAAATTTTAAATTGTGAAATTTAAGATAATCAACTAAAGAGAATTATACCTGACAATAATTTTGAAGAGATATCAAATTTTTCCGCCAGGAAAGCCTTATCATTCTTCGAGAGAACTAACTTCTGTGAAACTACAGTGAGACCCTTCTATGGAAGTCTAATCAATCTCTAGATATCAAAGGGTTTGATTGTAAAATATATTTTTTGATTCTGTGCAGATAGAGTAATGGCCCCAAGATCATTGTCATAGCCTTCGATGATATTGTGTAGAACAAATTTATCTATTCTAAATTGGGGCATAGAAGTCAAACCCCCAAAACCTACATTCTGAACCCATGTATGGTCTATCCCATCTATCCCAGGTGTGTTTACCATTAAGTACTCTAAAAATGAGATGCAACTTTGATTTTTGAATGAAATTTTTTGTACGATTGAGGACATGGTGGCCATCGCTCTGGAAAGGTGTAGGGTAATGGTCGTTATGATCTCATGTAGCAAAAAAAATCTTGAAAAAAAACTATTGATGCCTTTTTATAGATGAAACTGAGTGGGGTGGACACGTGGTAGCATGTTAGTGGACATGCATGTGGTGGTGTGATGCATGGTAGGGTGAAGCCAAGTTTTTATTTACACCTAGTACAAGGTTGGAGCATTAGCTACACCCGATATATGATCTAAGCATTATATACACCTGATCCATCTACATTACTACACCCGATCCATCTACATTACTACACCTAGTCCATCTGCATTACTACACCCGATCCATCTACATTATTTCACCCAATTTATCTGCATTATCAGATTCACTTGGTCCATCTACATTACTTGGACAGAGCTTGTTATCCACCTGGTCCATCTTTTAGATCCTTCTTCCACCTATACTGAACCCTGAACCATATTTACCCGATCCAAGCTTGGATCATGTGTTGCACCCAGTCCGAGCCTAGATCATGTGTTGCACCCGATCTAATCTTGGATCATATTTTGCACCTAATTCGAGCCCAAATTTTTTTTACCCAGTCCAATCCCAAATCGTGTTTTACACCCATTTCGATCCTAGACTGTGTTTTTCACCATATTCGGCAAAAGCAATCAAATTCACCAATTTTTTACAATTTTTTATGAAAATATAAGGTAATTCGCCATTTCCTTCGACATGAGGTTGGCCAAGATTCGCCAGGGTTTCGAAATGGATTCACCAATTTTTTACAAGTACATTTCGGGTCCGACCCCTTATGCATAACCCTGATGTAACTTCTAAGGATGTAATTCTATATTTTGAGTGTTACATAGAATGAAGGCAACTTCAAGTCAGATTTTGAAGCATTTCTTACATAAAAAACACTAACTTTGATATCTAATGTTTGTTTTATGATCAGATTCTACTACTCATCTACTTAGTTCAAGGCGGGTTGCACTTGCTTACCTTTAGAGTAAAATTTTAGTGTTATTTTAAAGCTTCTTAGAATATGCCTCATTGTCTATGCACTGTTAGGGCTTCCAAAATGCTTTAGCTGATGTCTTTTTTTCTTTGATGATATTGGATTTTATGACTAGAACTTCCTTCCTTATGGTAAAGCTCTTAGGATTTCTAGAAGTCATTTGGAACCTTTCATACATGATAAAGGGTATTTTTGCCTCCTCTTAGCCTCTTTTGAGATGTGTCTCTTCCCATATTGATTTCCCTGTCTGCTTTCCTATTTCTATCATTTATTGTTATTTTCTTCCCTTTTATTTTTTTGTATTTTGATTTTTTCTTGCTATCCCTCCCCTTGTGCTTTCTTTCTACTTCTACTTATTCTATTGTGCTACAATCGATCCTTTATCCTTCGTATGCAAATGGGATCTTCCCATTATAAGGAAAATTATTATGGTACTTAGGGATAGGAATATTGGGATATGATATTATATTGCATATGGGTATTATGGATATTTGTCATGGGCCACACATAAACCAAGGTTGAGTATATTATAATATTATATAATAATAATAAAAGGGATTAGGGTTTAGGATTCAACTCCCTAAAGTAGCATTAGATAATAAATATATAAAGAAGAGATATTGTCATTGTAATAATAATAAATCATATCAAGTGTTCTCTTATAATAATCTTAGCTCATGGAGTGGATCTCATTTTCGGAGATATTATGGAGTTGTTTCTTACTTAAGGAATAACATTGGTGTTGCTCTACCTGAAGGGTATTATCATATCTTGTCTTATGTGTATTAATTACTATGGTTGATTTATTTAATATTTAGCATATTGTGGATGATTTATATTTTATGAGTAGTTATGATATAACAAGGAGTATTACAACAATGGTTCTAGAAAAGGATTTTTTTGGTAGGGTTTACAGAGATTATTTCAAGTGAAAATAGAAATTTGTCAAAATTTTCATAGTAAATATTTTTTTCCAATAGTTGTATTTAAACTATTATTATACCATAATGTAGATAATTTTGAGTACTATAAAAATGACTAGTTATATGTTAAATTTTGAGTCATATTGAAGGAGTTATGGTTGTTTGAAGTTGGGCTATCGATATTATTTTTGGTTACATGTAAATTCATCAAAAATAAAAAAATAATCTCTCAATTTGGGTAAGCAACTTATTTGCTATTTATTTCATTTTAAATAAAATCTATAGGTCTAATTGGTTATAGAAAAGAATAGACTAGATTTGAGAGATTTTAGTTTTAAAAAATCCTAGTTTATTAAACCCTAGTTGCTTTGGGATTTTTTTGGGAATTAATATGAAATGATCCAAGGAGAAACATGATTTAGTTATGGAAGGGAAACAAGTTAAGGTACCAATAGAGGAATCAAAAGATAAGTCTACAACAAAGGTAGTAACAAAGTCCTAGGAAGAAGCAACAACAAAATCCAAGGAAGCTTTGTTAGAATAACATATAAATTCTCCAAAAGAAGGTCAAATGAGAGGAGAGTTTAAGGAATAATTTTAAATAGTAAAACAAAATGTTGAAGAATCAAAGGAAACAAAATGTCATGTTAAAGTTACAACATATTGCCACCCATACCACCATGAGCGACGATAATCTTTGAGGTAGGGCTTAGGACATCAATATTATTATGGATATACATGGAGTAAAAAATGTATCAATTATGGTAATATTTAATAGAAAAATATAGTAATTCTAGATTTTAAAATGGTACAACAACATCATGGAACAATATGATCAATCATTTAGAATACCAGAGTAGTGGTGTAGAAGCATGTAGCCAATAGAGTAGTTATGGATAATTTAAGGGGCATAAGGACAACTTGGAATCATCACATACCACCATAAATTAAAATTTCACTTGGATGGATGGATTTTCAAGATTTGTACTAGTTAGCAAATCATATTATCTAGTTTTTTCTCATGTTTCGAGGATGAAACATTTGTACAGAGGGTGGAATTTTATGGTACCTAGGGATAGGAATATGGAGATATGATAATATATTGTGTAAAGGTATTATGGATAGTTGGCATGGGCTATACATGACCCAAGGTTGATTATATAATAATAATGAGTTGGATAAGTGTTATAAAGTTATATCTCCAAAGTAGCATTAGAGAATGAGTATATAAATAAGAGATATTGTATTTTAATAATTATAAATTATATCAAGTTTTTTCTTATAATAGTCTTGGCTCATGGAGTGGATCTCATTTTGGGAGATGTAGTGGAGTAGTTTCTTCCTTAAGGAATAACATTGGTGTTGCCCTACTTGAAGGGTATTATCAAATCTTATTTTGTGTAGATTAATTACTATGGCTGATTTATTTAAAATTTAGCATATTGTGGATGCTTTATATTTATAAGAAGAAAATGTTCATAACAATAGTTGTGCCTTTCCCTATGCCAGTTTGCTTGTCAATTGATTGTTTTATAGTATTTTTCTCTTTCCCCTACTTTATATGCATTTTTAGTTAGCAAATATTACATCTTCTTCAATGGATTACTCTTCATTTGTTTCAACAATATTACAATTTCCTAGTATTGTATTACTAGGGTTGAGCAAACCAAGTGCTAACTATACAGTTTGAGGTTGCTGATATATGATAAGAGGCACTTGCCCAATGGTAGCAATTTTTTGAACTTGATATTGCTGAGTGTATTGCATAATTTGAGAATGCCTGATGGTACTCATGCATTCTATGGGATCATGCCTATCATTGCAAGGGAGGCACCACATAGGTTTGGATTTTGTATTGGTGTTGATTATATGATTATGAGCCTAATTTACTTCTTGGTTAGTAGCTTGATAAGGAACTTGTTATTTTTTCGGGTATAGAGTCTTCCATGGCTGTCAATTTTATTGTTGTTGCCACTATTATTTTGCAATATTATTTTTATTCACTAAGGTCTTGATCACCTTCAACATTTAATTCATTACAAAGTTGTTGGGTTCAGTACCCATATTATGTGGAAGTGAGGAAGGATGGAAGTGGAGGTTGAAAGGCTATTGTAGGTAAATAATTATAGCTAGGATGAGTAATTATGTATGGTGATTAATAAGGATGGATTTAGGTACTTGATAGAGGCATCAAAATGGGAGAGAAATTGGGAATTATACCATATATGGGGGTGTTTTGGAAAATTTGGGCTACATAAGCTATTGATGGAGTAGGGGGTATTTTTCCTACCATGATAAAAATATCTTCATCCCTATCCACTTTCAAATACTACATCTAGTGGAGGGTGGTCAACACTACATATAATTAATGCTAAATTATATTACAAACCCTTGATATAGTATAATAATGCTTGTCCTTCATTTGGCTTCTACAAAATTAAAATTAAGGTTCTTAAGAATCTAGTATTGAAATAAATTCTATTTTCTTAATGGTACCTTTGTATAGTATTTAATTGAAATAGAACTAAATTCCTATCTCCCATATTCCTAAACTTGCACATGAAAGGTTCAACTATTGACATCCAATTCATTATAAAATTATATAAAAGTCTTATATACCTTAATGAAACCTTATCACAAAGAGAGCATATCAATAAATGTACCATTATATCCTCCTCTTGAATGTAGTGGATTGATTTTAGAGTATAAAAAATCATTGAGGTGATCCAACACGGTCTTATTTCTATTTTTATTGGATGTAGATAAAGCCTTCATAGAAACTAAGGGATAGGTGAATAGACCAATAGGTTTAAAGGACCTTGATAGGTCCAATCAAGAAGTTAGTTTGGAGTTCTATTAGGCACTCTAAGATTATTTTGTTGTGGAGGAGGTTGGCCAAATAATTGATGAGGATGGTACATTGCATAGTCTAGATGTTGATATGGGTGGAAGTAAGGGTATAAATATGTAGGATAGTAAGGTGGATATTGAGGAGGAAAATTCAAATATACCCACTACTAATTAGGGGTTAGCTAAGAAGTTTATTGAGGGATATAGTTCAATCCTAACTACTAAACTTGTTGGTTTTGAAGAGGTGGTCCTCACACATTTTACTATGCTTGGATGCTCGGAGGTGGTGTTAATCCTTGTGTGTTTCCCTAAGATACCTACAATCCCATTTTTCTAACCATCGCCTATTTATTCTAGGCAAGGTTTATGTTTAAGCCTACTAATCTTATTAAGGTTGTGGATTGGATTGGAGGAACATTTGAAGCACTAGACCCAAGTATGATTTGTACTAGAGGGGTGTTCATGGGATGTATATTTTATGTGTTTGGAGGCCCATTATAGATATTTTGCATAAAAAGTGAATTATTTATGAGGTTATTCATCATTTGTAGTATTTGATATAAGGGGTTGGTGTGAGTTATCATATTAGTCCATGTTAGGTTGACTAAGGTAGTCAAATAACTCATCTATTGGTTTAGGTAACCCATTTGAGGGGGCATAAAACCTATGCTAAATTGATAACCCATGGGCCTTTTTATTTTTGATGAGATAGGGCTAGATACTGAAACCTCTTCAAACTTGTCTTATTGATGTATTTATATGGCAATTCTCTCTTTTCACTTTTCTTTTGTGTTTCATAGATGGAATGCAATTATTTCTATTGATTGATGTTATTTTATAACTTTTGGAGATTTAAATCGTGTATACATATGCTTGCATCTAGAAAATAGAATCCTAAGGTCATAACCTAAAAAAATAGGATCAAAATTTGAAAAGTTCCAAAATTTTCTAAAATTTACCTATTTTAAGTGATTCACTTGTAGACTAGAGCAATTCACTCACTATTTTAGGCAATTCACTTCCAAAACATAGTTTTTAGTAAACTATTAGGAACCTTCTAACTAAAATAATCACATCTACATAGATATTATAATAAAATAGTAACTCATGAAGAAAAAAATATTGCAATACAAAATGAGAATGCAAAAATCTATATTAATCTCACAAAATCATAATACAAAATCACTGCCCTCTTCAAGGGGGAAAACCTCCTTACAATACTTTGATTCAATATGTAAAACTATATATATTTTTGTTCTCCTTGTCTTTTAAAGATACATTTCATGTAACCCTAACCTGATGCTCAAGGGTTGGATTACATGCAAAGTGCCACTCCAACTAGAATATTCTACTAAACAAATAATTATATTATTTTTAACAATTACATGAAATAGCCCCATTTGTCTAGAAGCTTCAAGTGACACATAACATTACAAAATACAATTAGAATAGGGTCACCATGTTGAAAAGGGATCATTACATAATAATGTTAGGATAAGGTCTTAACATGCCCTTCCCCTTCAAAAATTGTTATCCTCAAAGATAGAGATGAGGAACCTATTACTGTAGTTGTTGGATATATTCCCATATGGCATCTTCTAGTTTTAGTTCTTTTCATTGAATAAGAACCTCATTGATGATACGATTATGAAGGGTGCACGATATCTGGTCCAAAATTTATTCAAGCTTGAGCATGATGGAACATTCTTCATCAAACTATAGTAAAGTGGATTAAACCTATACCTTGTTTCCAATAAATTTCTTGAGATAAGAGACATGAAATACTAGATGGATCTTGGGCATGGTCCAAAGAATCAATTTGTAGGCTATTGAATAAATTTGCGGTAATACTTGGTAGGTCCATAGTACTCGATGACTAGTTTTTAGCATCTAAGAAGCTAGAGTGATGATTATTGGTGGAGAAAAACCATATCCTCCAATTCAAAACTATGCTCAAAATGGTGTTGATCAAATTGCTAATGCATATGGCTCTAGGCAAATTCAAGATTCATCTTAAGTTGCTAGTGGATGGTGACATGTTTGCTAAGAGTGGTATCAACAACATGAACATAGACCTTGGAGCTTATTGGAATGTATGGGGAGGATGTTGGTGGAGGAAGACCATATACTACTTCAAAGGGTGTAACCTTGGTTGTAATGTGATATGAAGTATTATACCAACATTCAACCAAAGGAAGCCATTTTGTCCACTATGTAGTATGTTCAAATGCAAAGCAATGAAGTTATATTTTTAAGTATTTATTAACAATTTTTGTTTGGTCATTAGACTAAGGATGATAGGCCAAGCTCATTTTGAGTTGAGTGTCCTACAAATTAAATAGTTCCTACTAGAAATGACTATTAAAAGTAAGGTATTTATTTGACAAAATAGATTTGGACATTCCATGAAGGTGAACGATGGAGTCTAAAAATATTTGGGCAAAAAAAGAGGTTGTGTAGGGATGGGATAAAAAATAATGAGTACACTATATGAGATGATCCACTACCACTAGAATAACTAAATTTCCTCTTGATTTGGGTAACCCTTCAATAAAATCCATAGAAAAATCTCCTCATACTTACCCAAAAATTGGTAAGGGCTAAAGGGTTCCATGGGAACATACTTTTTCTCCTTTCATTCTTTGGTACTTGTCACATTTAGCCATAAAATTTTGAATATCCTTATTTCTCTTTCAATAGAAAGTACACTTGGTACTTTCATAAGTTTTTAGAAACCCAAAATATCCCATTGTTGGTGAGGCATGCATTTCCTGCAATATGAATTCTCGCATGTATGAAGTTTGAGGAATAATAAGTCAATCATGATATCTCAAGTCTTGACCATTATAAGTGTGTTTAGGGAATACGTTAGGCTCTACTTGAAGTTTATTTATCAAATTTTGTAAGCTATAATCCTTGGTTATTTATTCTTTGAGATTTTTAATCCATTGAGGGATTAGTGAAGAGATAGCATTTAACATACTCTGATCTTCAAACTATCAAGATAATGCATCGACCATGATTGTTTACTTTTATTTTTTACATGTTATTTCATAATCATATCCCATAAATTTAGAGATCTATTTTTGTTGTTCAAGTGTGGCTACTCGTTGTTCCAAGAAGTACTTGAGACTTTGATAGCTGATTTTGATTGAAAAATGATACCCAATGAGATATGGCCTGCAATGATTAATAACATGTAAAATGATAAGCATCTTATTTTCATAAGTAGGTTTACCCAAATTTTATCTTGAAATTTCTCTACTAGTGAAGATCAATGGTCTTCCTTCTTGCATAAAAATGACCTCGATTCCAATGCCCAAAGTATCACTTTCAATTACAAAAGGTTTAGAAAAATCAAGCATTACTAACACCAAGGGGGTTGTCATGGCTTGATTTAATTCCTTAAAAGCCTTCTCTATTGATTTTGACTAGATAAAATATTTTTTTTCAACATGGCTATTAAAGAAGCTGCTATATTTCCATAGTTCTATACAAATATATAGTAATACCCTGTGAGTCCCAAAAAGCCTCAAAGTCCCTTGAGCGTGTGAGACTTTGATAATTTTTGAAAAATTTGAATTATTTTAGGATCGACTTTAACTCATTATTTGGTGATAGTGTGATCCAAGTACTCATATTATTACAATCCAAAATAAAACTTAGAGCTCTTGGTACAAAGTTGATTCTCAGACAAAAACTGCAAAGTCTAATCCAAATGTTTAAGGTGTTTCTCCCAAAATCAACTAAAAATTAGAATATCATCAAAGAAAAATAGAATAAGTTTGTGAAGGGATGAAAAATAGAACTCATCAAACTCTAAAAAGTTAAGGGTGTATTGGTCAAGCCAAATGGCATAACCAATAATTTGTAGTGCCCATTGTGAGTCCTAAAAGAATTTTTAGGAATGTCATCTTCCTTGATATCGATTTGATGGATTTGGACCACAACTCTAGTTTTGAAAAATATTGGAAACCATGCAATTCATATAAATTAAACATTATTGGAATGGAAAATTTATCCTTAAAAATGGTTTTATCTAGAATATCCCATAAATATTATCCATATGTGCCTGTTTGTGTTATCTAGATTGTAACTCGTGATCCTTATTTTGATCGGTATGAAGCCCACATGTTTCACTAATGGTCTTTTACTATATGTTCTAAATTGGTACTATTTACTATGGGTCATAGACTTTTGAGTATATGAAAATAGAATACCATAACTTCAAGGTTCACTATCTAATAGAATTTATCCAAAATAAAGCTACCATGAAATAGATATTTGATGCTTATGGTGGTGTCCATAATGACTTAATAGTAATTTGCATGGTGGCTTGGGAGAACAATCCCTATTGAGTTGTTGGTTGGATTTGGTTATGGAAAAATCATCTTAAATTTTTTTGAGGATAGCAGGTTATTGGGACTGGTGCAGAGTGTGTTACCCATAAAGCTCAATTAGGTGTGCAGATAGTGGGACCAAAACTCAAGACAAGAAAAGGAAGTATGTTCCTCTATTGCTTCAAATTTATATAATTTTTGTTGTGTTCAATAGGTGATAGATTTTATATAATGCAAGCTATTTTCTAAGTTTTTAATGTTTGTATGACATGGAAGGATGCTTGTTTGTAATGTATGTGTTTCTCTTAGAAGCATTTGGGCTTATATTCTTGTAAAATTTTGTTAAAATATTTGGGAAACCTTTCAAAACCCCTTCTACCCTAATAAAAAAATATTTTATTGAGTTCTTTGAAATCCACACACAAACACCGAGATCCATATTTTTTCCATACCAACAACACTAGGGAAGAATAGGATTTGACTATGGGATGAATAACCCCTGCAACAAGAAGTTCCTTCATAATTTTATCTATTTCTAATTTTTGGGCATATGGATACTTGTAAAGGTAGACATTTGGAGGAAGACTACATAGAATAAGTTGAATTGCATGATCATGAGCATGAAAAGGGGGTAGTCATTTGGGTTCCTTAAAAACTATGGCATATTTTTAAAATAAAAACTATAATACTCTTGATCCACTATTCCCTATAGGCTACTATTACCAAGGTACAAATACACTATGCTCATAGCACATCACATTTGCCAAGTGGAAGGGCAAACATATCAATTTTAAGTTCATAGTCCCCTATTTTCAACTTTATATTTTGTTATTCCCCTTATTAGGAGATGTTTATCTAATTTCTACCATGACCTCAAAAGAGTTGCAATTATATAGGTGACAATTCACTTGCTTAGCTATTCGAGGATTAATGAAATTATGCGTACTACCCAAATCAATCAAAATTGTAATTCTTTTCCCTTTGAAGAATCCCATTGCCTTCATAGTATGAGGGGTCAAGACTCTTGCAAGTCCATGGATAGAAATATCTGGTTGTGGTTATTCCTATGCCTCACCCGCATGTTGATGCTCTTCCTATTGTAGTTCTACCTCTTCATTAGGTATTTTATGCACTACTAAGTCATCTACATCTAAAAATAATAATTTTTATTGTATGCATTTATGCCTTGAAGCATATTTCTCATCATAATTATAATATACATCTTATGGTCTACGAGCATCCATTTCCTTCGTAGTAAATCAATTTATTGGTAGAGAATTATTGCTAGTATTCAATGTGAAATTGGAGGAAAATGTGGGTTTGGACTGTTGAAATTTAGAAGACTTCCTTTGGGTAAAAAAATTATTTTTGCTAATCTAACCAATCCTATGGATTGCATCATAGAATGAGGTTTGAACATTTCTAATTCTATTTTGATATATTTCAACCCACTAATAAAACAAATCTAACAAAATCCTTCACTCAAACCCTTTTTCCTATTAGTCAATTTCTCAAATTGAGTATGATATTACTAGATAGCAGAGTTTTTTGTCAATTTTGTTAAGGATCTTGTAAAGTCTTCATACTCACTAGGGCCAAAAAAGTGAGTAATTAGGACTCAAAGTCTTCCTAAAAGGGGTTAGGAGTCATGTTCTATAACCATTTATGCCATCGTAGGGCCTCAAATTTAAAATTTAAAAGATGCCATGGTGACCCAAAAATATTGGGAAACATTATGGAGTTTGAAGAATTGATCTACCCAACACAATAAATTATCAACATCCTTTCCATTAAACTATGGAAAGTCTAGTTTGGGCATCTTAAATGGGGTATTTGTGTAAAAAATAACATGATGGATTTCTTTCTTTTTATTTCTTGAACTACACCCGGTACTTCAATGTTAGTATGCTAGAATACCTTTGGGTCTTCTTTTATACACTCTTCAACCTCTAAGAATATTTCTTCAATCACTGCTTTGAATTTAACTTGGTTAGTTTTTATGATCTATATGTGATATTTCATCAGTTTAATATATTGTCCAATGTGTGATATTTGGATCTATAGGTTACTAAGTGTTTGATTTTATTTTTCCATATAGTAGCTTTGTTCCAACTACTTCATTCCTCCTCTAGTTCCTCCAACCATTTACGTGGACCACCCCAAATGACTTACTAAAAATATAAGTATTTTTCTAAGAGTTATTATTGTAAGATATACAAAAGATATAACACCTACAAATGTAATATGAAATCAAATTGATAATACAAATTATGTAACCATAATGAAAAAAAGATAGAGAAAATAAAGTACCCTTATCATTGATATTTTATAATTATCTTTACAAGAGGTTACAAAATATGCCTCTTAGAGATTCACCAATTGATACAAATTATATCAAGAATTCAATAATAGGTGTCTTCCAAAAGATCTTTGTAATCTCCCACAACTGATTATGGAGGGTTTTCCTAGCACTCTCCGCTTGATGATGCAAATATTGAGGAATATTTATGATGATTTGATCCCATGGAAACCTGAGATCTGCACACATAAAAACTTACAAGACATTAGTAATAAATGTGAAACCTCTCAAGATGAGGTCCATTTCTATGATATGCAAATGAAATGAAAATGCTAAAAATAATAGAGAAATGCATGTAAACTTATAATAAACAATGCTAAAATAGAAATAAGCTACCATTAAACTAATGTAATAAAAAAACATAGAGAAAAAAATTTATAGAGCGATCGTCATGGCTCAGAATGGTTGGGCTTGCTGACCATCATGGGGTACGATGGCTCTGCCTATGGGTCATTATAGAACACAACAATCACTAAACAAAGAGCTCATTATCTATGTTTGATGCATGATGATGCTCGCTATGCTCTGTAGATAGGTTGATGTTCTTGGTGCACTCTTGAGGAATGACTTAAAGATGGAAATTGACTTGAATTCGAGATAAATTGTGATGCACAATGATGGTATTTTATCTTCAAACTTTGGAAAACTCCATGGATGCGAATGCAATATTTATGATGAAATGTGGGCAGCACCTTGATGCTTATGAGAGATTGATCTCTATGTTAGAAAATTTGAAAACACTTTGTTATGGAGAATTGAGGGAGATTTTTTTATGAAGACAAGGCTCCTATTTATAACATTTCTCAATTGCCATCCTAGATTGCAAAGGAATCCAAGATCAAGATTTAGTTAGTATTAGGCATCCCAAGCATCACTTCTGGAAGCTTCTCACCCGTAATAGTTCAAGATTAGTTGCCCTGTAATAAATTTTAGTTGGCTCGAGGAGCTTTAGTTTGTTGTAGGTGGGATCATAATCGACTCTAACAACTGGTCTATGGGCTGTCATAGGTCATAGTGGCAGCATCTAGGCCATCATGGATCATCATGGCTACTAGGGAGAAATCAAAGGACATCATGACTCAGGCTAAAATAGGTAAATTTACCCCCTATTTTAGTGGTTAGAACCACTGCTGGGTTTGGGGAGGGCCCAAGGTGAGTCATATAGCTTGAAAAGGTGTCCATATGAGTAGCCTCCTTAACATGATGTGTTTTAGGTGTCTACAGTGGCTACATCCTCTAGTATATCAACACTACCTAGAAGTACAGACCCTAGTAGAAGGCCTCCTTCCATACCAGTTTATCTAGTCCTTCTCCACCCTTTTTAGCTACTCCTACATTAGGTAGAATACCTCACTTGGTTGGTTGCTCATCACAATGACCATACTCTTATCCTGGGCCTATTAGCACTCTTGCTCTAATCACCCATTTATCCCCTAAGGTGGCGTGCCTTAGCCCTCACCATGTCTCTTTCTACTATAACCTGGCCCAACTATTTTAAAAAAGTATCTATCTTCCCCTGCATGGTGGCCACTCTATCTAGTAGTCTTGTTGGGTCCCCCTGGCTTACTGTCCTACTAGGTCTCACCTATATCACCATAGGGATACCTTTGGTTGTCCTCCCCACCCCCAACCCAAAGACAGTGATGGTAGTCCTCATGGTGGTCATCACCTCTACCCTAACCTATACCTTAGCCTACCTAGGAGGCTATGGAATATATTCTCATTACTCTGTTGCACTTTGGGTAGCCTCTCGGAGCACCAACTGCACTCGTCAACCCATGATTTAGTACCTCTACACTAGCATTGATGGGGAGATCCTTGGAATCATAATACCCCTATACAATCTCCTATATCTGAGGACTACCCTAACATTATTCACTCTAGGATTTATGAAAAGAGGATTATCCATATCCTCCTCTACAAACCTAGCCACATATGGGTCCCCTATAACTCCTAATGGATCCCTCCTCACCCTTCGATACTAGTAGTCATTGATGTCTAGCATCTCCTAGAAAATCTCAATCTACCACTATACTCGATCAAATTGATAGGGCTCCAAATCATCTCTCTCCATGGTTACCCATTGAATCCTCCTAACTTGAGCCATATCATCTTCATCCTCATCCCATCTAAGGTGTAGATGCCATGTTGTCATGATCTGATGGTCCTGTAACTCATATGCTACCTATATCCATAGTGGCATAATACTTACGTACACCCTCTATGTACGCTCTAGGTCTTCGGACCACCTATACCCTATTGGCTGCTCTAGATCGGGTAGTGGTATTAGTATTGCATTTGGCCTCCTAATGGTGATGTTCTCCCATAGCACCACACCTAGAGTAATATCATGTAGACTAGTCCTATGTACCATTTGTACCTAACATTATAATATATCCTATATAAATAGACCAACATATACAGACCCCATGCAAACCACACCTACTAGTCTCGCATAATTGATACCACTCCCACCATAACCAATGGTAGGTGTTGTTGACTCATGTGGCACACTATAAATCCTACCACCACTCCATAGAGCATAATCATTAGTACCCCAATCCTTTGTCACCATAGTAGACCATCAACATGGAATCTACTCTTGCACGTCTCATATGATGGGTTATCCACTAGTATCTCCACTACTGTCTAAGATACTTGTACCATGTAAACCATACTCTACCTAATAGGGATACTAAAGATATACCACACATCCTCTAGTGTGATGGTCATCTCTCCTATCGATAACCAAAACATGGTTGACTTTGGATACCACTACTCTACTAGTATTATCAATAGTGCTTTGTCTACCTTTATCGAAGGCATTTATACCAAGTGCAGGAGCCTCACTATCCCTATTGTGCATCTCTCTACTGGTGTGATCCCTTGTAGTGCCTCCTCAAGGGTACTCATCTACCATTCCCTACTATCAAGGACATCATGTTGCAATAAAAACAAAAGATAAATTTTCATTAATATTTCAACACATGATCATAAAAACATCAATATTCAAGCATCAAATTAAAATATCACGTTCAAAGCACCTTCTTATCTTCTTTTTCTTTATTTTATCCCTTATTTGTTTTATTTATTATTTCCTAAATCCATGCCCCATATTATCTAGGGTGCAGATTCATGAATTCACACCCTATCCAACATGGGGTATGGATTTGGTTAACACTAGGACCAACCAAATCCATGGGCGATTATTGAAATTGTTCTTGGGTCTAGCATAATGAATTAGTATAAAAAATAGAAAAATTGATCTAAAAACTAAAAATTCAAGTTGAATCAACCTAAAATCTAGATGCAATATGGGATTATGGCCCTTACTTGTGCTCGATCTACTGCTACACTGAACTTACCCCTCATAGTTGCTACTCGGTGTGTGGGAAGTTTCCATTTTATTGTTCTCTCTAGAGCTCTCTTCCATTTTCTCACAAGGTAAAAATGAATTAGGGTTTCACTTTTTATTCCTTCCTTTTGCTTTTCTTCTTATGTATCTACCATTTTGAGTTTCATTAGGAATTTCATATTCCTCCCTAAACTTGAGGGGGCACCTTGACCTGAGAGGCACTAATTTCCCTAATGCCTCAATTTACATGCAAATATTAAAAGTGTCTAGAATAACACTATTTTTTGCACCACCTCTTTATTCTAAACCAACCACCCCTTTTCTCTTGTGTTTACCATTTTTTACCCATAGGTGTCTACATATTTCTTTGATGCATTTATTAGATTATAAATGCATCAAAGAGGGGGAAAAATGTAGATATGGAAAATTGACCCACCCAAATGAGTCATTTTTCCTTAGAATCCTTTAGGAGGCCATCAAGCTTGCTAGGATCAAGTTTGGCCTCTTTTCTCTTGCTTTTGTCTTGTTTTTCTTAACCTTGACTAAATTCATGCCCAATAAGTTATGGGGTATGGATTCAGCAAATTTAGGGTTTTTGTAGATAAACCCTAAATTTTAGACCAACCTTTTGAAGAATTGGTTCAATCAAGGTTAAATTTGTGTTTTTCTCACCTTTTTTTTATCAAATTTCTCTATAAGTACATGATTGGATTCCCCTTTTTGCAATGAAGAACAAGAGAAGCAACATAAGTGATCAATTGACATCTTCACGTAATCTTAAGTGTCTTCTTGTGCAATATTCTTCTAGTGCTTTTGGTGTTCCCATGGTGCTTTGTTTTTGGTGTGTTCCTTATGATTTTGCAAGTATAGAGAGCCTTTATGATAACTTATCTTCTGAAGGAGGGGAATGTCTTCCACCTTTGATATTGCTTCTTCCAAAAGATCACCAGGTTGTTTCTTTGCATTCTAGTTCACATTTTTATTTTAATTCATGTTTTATTGTATTTTATCTTTGTTCTTGGGTTTTAAAATCCTCTTGTACAAATTTGTGCCCCATATGCTATAGGGTATGGATTCAGTGAAATCCTTGCTTTCACCCATAGGGAGCTCTAAACCCATTTTAATATTGTTACCAAATCCATGCTTGGTATCCTATAAGGCACAAATTTGCTCTAGTCGAGTTTTAGGGTGATTGTTCATCCCAAAACCCTAGTGTTTCATTTTGTGTTCCCTTTGCATTCTATTGAGTCTTTTATTGTGTTCTATTTTTTATTGTAATCATTTTGTTTTACTTGCATTTCATATTATATTATCTTGGAGGAAATTATTTATTTCCAAAAATCGTAAGTTTTAGAATTGCATTCTTGTTCAAGCTTTTGTATCGATTCTGTTTGCCTTTCATTCACTGTTTCATGCTTGCATATTTTGCTATTTTTATTCCAAAGGTCAAAGCTCATTTTTATTATGAACAATAAACTAAAAGGACCTAGGGAGCTTGACTACTACACCTCCAACCTCAGTATTATAGTAGCCTAAGCAGACCCCCAAATGTTGACCATATTTTCTAGAGCTCTTGTGAAAGCTATTTTATAGGATTAAAAGGTATTTGGATATTCTAGATGTAAGACAAAGTTTGGATCAAACACCAAAATTAGATAAGTTCCCTTGATAAATATTCTAGGTTGTGTGTTGCTTGTTTTTGCTATTATTGTTCACACCTAGGTTATAAATAAATAAAGAGGAAAAATATCTAATTGCTTTCTAGGCATTTGAAAAAGTAAGAACATATAGTGTGCATCTAGGGTTTAGCCTTGTTTGTGCATTTCACTTGTGCCCTTGCTTAAAAGAGAAAAGTAATTTTATTTATTACAACCTAGGGTTAGGGATCATTGAATCTAAGAATCATACTAGGGTTATACATTGCTTTATTCGATATTGTGTCTTTCTACACTATTCTTCATTTTGCATAGTCTAGTTTAAAGAGACCAAACATAGGTGATTTCTTAACTGACACATCAAACATATTCACCCTAGACTTGGAGTGAGTCTTAAAATCATTTCTAGTGAACCCTTTCCTTTGTATCCTTGAGTGTAGAGAATATAACACACCCCTATAGTTCACCTCTGCTCCTAATGAATCCAACCAAGAATCAAATGCAATAATGTAGTTTTCTCCCTCCACATTTATTATGCCTAGAAATATATCATATGGACATAGACTATCCAGGAAAGAAAAAATGCCATAACATGTATCATATTATCATATGGAGGTTGACTGATGCAGGAGCATCCGGCGACAGTAGAGCAATCTTGCATCTTCCAAAAATTTTCTAGTTTTTCTAAGTACTTTGCATTTTGATTTATTTATTTTCAGTTTGGGGGAAGTTTTGTAAAGCAATTTTCAGTTTGGGGAAGGTTTTGTAAAGCAAGGGGGTGGGGTCGCGAAATCGCGACCTCCAAAAGCTGCAATGTAACTTTGGCAAGTTTCGTCGCGATATCGCGACGTCGCGATATCGCGACGGTGTTTTAAAAGCTAAGGCAAGGGGCCACAGTCATCGTGATATCGCGACGTCGCGATATCGCGACAGTATTGTGGAGCAAGGCGGAGGGGGAGAGTCCTGTCGCGATATCATGACAGGTCATGATATCGCGACCAGTTGAAGGCCGACACGTGGCATGTTGTCCGACAGCATCAAAAGTTAAAGAAAGGCGGAGAGCTTAGCAAAGGACTTCGGCAAAGTGAAGGCAGGGGTGGGGGGTCGCGAAATCGTGACATGTCACGATTTCGTGACATGTCACGAAATCGTGACCCCAAAGGGCTTCAGCAAGTGAGAGGCGCATTTGGTCGCGATATCGCGACATGTCGCGATTTCGCGACCTGTCGCGATATCGCGGCCAGGTGAAGACAAGGCCAAAAGAGAATAAGCGGACGGTCGGGCAAGGCCAAATTTGACACGTGGACAGCCACGTGTATCATGACAGTTGTGAAGGGCACGTGTATCAAATATATTGCGACAAGGAGAAGGCATGGCCAGATTTACACGCGGTCGGCTACGTGTATGAAAACAAAGATGAGGGTCACGTAAATTGATAAGGGAGGTGTCGGCCACGCATTTTTTATTTATTTATTATTTCTGGCAACACAGCAATTACAGGTGATGGCTTTATGGAGGAGACAACAGTGCAGAGGACAGTCAGAACAAAGCGGCCGGTGCAGGTTAAGGGAGGCCATCAATGCAAGCGTCATGGTGGATCGGGCAGTTGCCCATTTATGGCAAAAAATTTGAAAAACTCGGTCGGAGGGAAAACGAACTGGAAATTTTGTTAGGCGGGGCATTAATTGCCTAGAGGATCGAGGCCTCGATAAAAACTCGAGAAAAATGTAAGAGGGGGATGGTGAGTTCGGGATTGAGGGGGAAAGTTGTAGGCCTGGAAATGGTACTGTAAAAACTGTATTAAGCAATTTACTGAAAATTAATGTGAAGTTTGTTGTGTGAATCTCGGCTTGCCATCAAGTGGTATCAGAGCGGGAGCTCCTGAGCATGTAACAGATCGCCGAAAGAGAGGCAGTTACACCAGGATCTGTGGAAGGATTTGTGAGGGAAGAAAGAAAAATGCCTCCACGAAGAAATCGTGGTGGAGTAGGAAATGTGGTGCCGGTCGAAGACTTTCGAGCCTTGCAGAGACAAGTTCAAGCCCTGCAAGAAGAGTTACGCAGAAGGCACGAGCCCGGAAGGGATGAGGGAAGTGAAGACGAAGTTGAAGAAGAAGACCAATCTGAGGAAGAGGAAGAGGCTGTGGATCCTGCACAAGCCAGGTTGTACAAAGCCATCTCACAGATTGGAAAGCAACCAAAAATGGAGGTTTCTACATACTCGGGAAACCTAAATCCAGAAGAGGTGATTGATTGGATAAATGACTTAGAAGAATATTTCGAATATGAGGAGGTTGAAGACCCTAATCGGGTCAGATTTGCTAAGACCAAGTTGAAGGGTCATGCCAGCATTTGGTGGAGGGGAATACAGTTGGAGAGGAACAGAAGAGGGAAGGAGAGAATAACAAGATGGGATAGAATGGTGGAAAAGCTGAAAAGATAGTTTATTCTGGCAGATTACGAGTTGGATCTGCTAAGAAAAATGCAGAGTTTGAGACAGACAAACAAAACTGTCCAAGAATACACCGAGGAGTTTTACAAGATCTCTATTAGAACTGGGCATTTAGAGGCAAACAAAGAAAAGGTAGCCCGTTATATCAATGGGTTGAGGCTCGGTATCCAGGAAGAGGCGAGCCTAGTTCGGGTAAGCACCATTGAGGATGCTTACCAGTTTGCCTTAAAGGTGGAAGAAAAACTGAATAGGCGGTTTGAAGGCAAGCAAAGAGGAAGGGGCCATGGTGGAAGAACTGGTGGGAGAACCAGTGGAGAAAAATATAAAGACCCAAAGAAGACTGGTGAAGCCAGTAGTAACCAAGATCAAAGGGAAGAGGATGTTTATCAGCCCGAGATCAAAACAGCTACCCAAGAGGACGGGGTGGATCTGGACGAGGGTTTGGAAGAGGAGTATTTCGTGGGACATGTTTCCACTGTGGTGAAGAAGGACATCGAGCATTCGAGTGTCCACAGCATCGGGAAAGAACAAACAAGAGGCCTGAGGGTCCAGCCAGAGCTGCTGTGGCAGAGGAAGATGCTGAATCTGAACATTCGAAAGAAGCGAAGAGAGGGGAAGCAATGATCGTAAGAAGAGTCCTATTGAATGAGGAGAAGGACACAGATCAGAGAAGAAGTTTATTCCGCACAAGGTGTAAATGCACGGGCAAGGTTTGCAATATTATTATTGATAATGGTAGCACGGATAACCTGGTTTCAGAAGAAATGGTTACCAAGTTACAATTAGAGAGGAAGAAGCACCCGCATCCATATCGGGTCGCATGGTTACAGGACCATAGAGCTTTGGTCAATGAGCAGTGCTCCATTAAGTTTAATATTGGAAATTATTGTGATGAGGTCTTGTGCGACATCCTACCTATGGATGCTTGCCATATGTTGCTTGGGAAGGCCCTGGCAGTTCGACCGGAGTGCAGTGCATGACGGCCGTGCCAACACCTACTCATTGACAAAGAATGGTGTACGCCATAAGCTGAAACCCATGAAGGAGGCGGATGAAAAGGTGTGTAACAGCTCCAGAATCTGTCTAGTTGAAGGGAGAAAATTTTTGGACGGTTTGAAGCATGAACATTTGTGTTATGCAATAATTCCTAGAATTAGGGAGGAGGAATGCAAAGATACCCCGACAGAAGTCCTAGATCTGTTGGAAGAATTTCTAGAGATTGTATCAGATAATGTGCCTGAGGGTTTACCCCTAGTAAGGAAGATCAGCCACCATATAGATTTGGTGCCAGGATCAAGCTTGCCAAATAAAGCTGCACATAGAATGACACCTGTAGAAACTGAGGAGTTAAACAGACAGGTCCAGGAGTTGTTGGAGAAAGGATTGATTAGAGAGAGTCTTAGCCCATGTGCAGTGCCTGCAGTACTAGCACCCAAGAAGGATGGAGAGTGGAGAATGTGCACAGACTCTCGGGCAATCAACAAAATCACTATCAAATACAGATTCCCATTGCCAAGGATGGATGATATCATGGACTGTTTAAGTGGAGCTGAGTACTTCACGAAGATTGACCTGAAAAGTGGTTATCATCGGATCCGTATCCGAGAAGGAGATGAGTGGAAGACAGCCTTCAAGACAAGAGAGGGCTTGTATGAGTGGTTGGTCATGCCATTTGGGCTGTCCAATGCACCAAGTACCTTCATGCGGTTGATGAATGAAGTACTGAAAGAGTTTATGGGAAAGTTTGTCATTGTTTATTTAGATGATATATTAATTTTCAGCAGAACCCTGGAGGAACACCTGATGCATATCAGGAGGGTTTTTGAAAAGCTGCGGGAGGAGCAGTTATTAATAAATCTGAAAAAGTGTAATTTTGTCAAGAAAGAGTTAGTATACCTGGGGTTTGTAATCTCAGCAGAAGGTCTGAAAATGGACCCAGAGAAGGTGAGAGCCATCATCGAATGGCCTACCCCAAGAAGCACAATAGAAGTAAGATCATTTCATGGTCTAGCCAACTTTTACAGGAAGTTCATAAAGAACTTCACAGCATCTGTGCACCTCTCACGGAAACAATGAGAGGGGATAAAAAAGAGTTCAAGTGGACATTAGGGGCTGAGAGGAGCTTTGATGCATTAAAGAAAAAGGTCACAGAACAGCCTGTTTTGGCACTCCCAGACTTTAACAAGGTATTTCAGGTGGACTGTGATGCCAGTGGCAGTGCAATAGGGGCTGTACTGAGTCAGGAAGGCAGACCTATTGCTTATTTCAGTGAGAAGCTAAATGATGCTCGAAAAAAGTATTCAGTTTATGACCAAGAATTTTATGCTATTGTTCAGGCTCTGAAGAAGTGGAGACATTATTTATTGCCAAAGGAGTTTGTTCTATTTATTGATCATCAGGCTTTACAGTACATTAACAGTCAAACAAAACTGAACCAAAGGCACATGAAGTGGGTGGAGTTCCTTCAAAGCTATACCTTTGTGTTGAAGCACAGAAGCGGGAAATCAAACAGAGTTGCAGATGCCTTGAGTAGAAGGCAGAATTTACTGATTGAAATGACAGTGGAAGTAGTGGGATTTGAAGAACTGAAGGGTTTGTACCCTGAAGATCCGGATTTTGTAGAAGCCTGGGCGGCTTGCTTGACACCTGTTACTGTGGACAGGACAAGATGGTTGGATTTTCTAATCCAAGACGGAATGTTGTTCAGAGGAAGTAAATTATGCATTCCAAGGAGTTCCATGCGGGAAAACTTAGTCAAGGAGAAACACAGCGGAGGACTGGCCGGACATTTTGGCCGGGACAAGACAATTGCCCTGGTGAGTGAAAATTACTATTGGCCGCAACTACAGCAGGATGTGAAAAAGTTTGTACAGAGTTGTAGAGTATGCCAGATGGCAAAGGGCAGAAGACAGAACACGGGATTGTATCAGCCGTTACCGATACCTGAGCGGCCATGGGAGGACGTCGGCATGGACTTCGTCCTCGGATTGCCAAGAACACGGAGGGGAAATGACTCTGTATTTGTAGTAGTTGACAGATTTTCCAAGATGGCACACTTTATCCCATGCCAGAAAACAAGTGATGCAGTTCACATTGCAGGGTTATTTTTCAAGGAAGTGGTACGACTTCACGGTCTACCGAAGAGCATCGTTTTTGACAGAGATACAAAATTTGTTGGTTATTTTTGGAGAACTTTGTGGAAGAAGTTGAAGACAGATCTGAAGTTCAGTTACGCATACCACCCACGGATTGATGGACAGACAGAGGTGGTAAATAGAAGCCTGGGTAATTTCTTGAGATGCTTGATAGCAGATCAACCCAAGGGATGGGATTTAGTTTTACCGTAGGCGGAATTTGCATATAACAGTTCGATCAATAAGAGCACAAATAAATCTCCGTTCCAGATAATATATGGAAACAGCCCAAGAAATGTGTCTGAACTGAGAAAGTTGGATAAGAGAGAAAAGTGCAGTGCCGAGGCAGAAGAATTTGCGAAACATATGAAAAGTCTGCATGAAGAAGTAAGGAAACAAATTATAAAAATGAATACTCAATATAAGACAAGGGCAGACCAGAAGCGGCGGTTCAAGGAGTTCGAAGTAGGAGATGAGGTCATGGTACATCTCAGGAAGGAGAGATTTCCTGCCAAGACTTATAACAAATTGAAGATGAAGAAGTTTGGGCCATGCAGAATACTGGGAAAACGGGAGTCAGGAAATGCGTATGAAGTGGAATTGCCAAGTTGGCTTGACATTTCACCTATTTTTAATATTTCAGATTTAGTGGAATATCATGAGGGAGAGAGTACAGAGTTACCAAGTACAGAATTATGGCAAATTCCAGCATCTACTCCAACCACAGACGAGGTCGAGGAAATATTAGACACTCGTGAAGGCAGAAGCACCAGAAACAAACAGTATTTTGAATATTTGATAAAGTGGAAGGGCAGGCCTGTTGAAGATGCAACTTGGTTGTCAAAAATGGAGGTTGACCGCCTGGGTCTTCCCCTAACAAAACAGAAGTGAGGATCACTTTTAATTTACCCCGGGTGTCTGATGCAGGAGCATCCGGTGACAGTAGAGCAATCTTGCATCTTCCAAAATTTTTCTAGATTTTCTAAGTACTTTGCATTTTGATTTATTTATTTCCAGTTTGGGGGAAGTTTTGTAAAGCAATTTTCAGTTTGGGGAAGGTTTTGTAAGGCAAGGGGGAGGGGTCACGAAATCGTGACCTCCAAAAGCTGCAATGTAACTTTGGCAAGTTTCGTCGTGATATCGCGACGTCGCGATATCGCGACGGTGTTTTAAAAGCGGAGGCAAGGGGCTACAGTCGTCGCGATATCGCGACGTTGCGATATCGTGACGAATGGAGCTAAGGCGAAGGGGAGAGTCCTATCGCGATATCGCGACCAGTTAGAAACTAACACATGGCATGATTTTAAGGCAGCATCAAAAGCTAAAGCAAGGTGAAGAGCTTAGCAAAGGACTTTGGAAAAGTGAAGGCAGAGGTGGGGGTCATGAAATCGTGACCCCAAAGGGCTTCGACAAAGTGAGAGGCGCATTTGGTCGCGATATCGCGACATGTCATGATTTCGTGACCTGTCGCGATATCGCGGCCAGGTGAAGACAAGGCCAAAAGAGAATAAGCGGACGGCCGGGCAAGGCCGAATTTGACACGTGGACAGCCACGTGTATCATGACAGTTGTGAAGGGCACGTGTATCAAATATATTGCGACAAGGAGAAGGCATGGCCAGATTTACACGCGGTCGGCTACGTGTATGAAAACAAAGATGAGGGTCACGTAAATTGATAAGGGAGGTGTCGGCCACGCATTTTTTATTTATTTATTACTTCTGGAAACAAAGCAATTATAGGTGATGGCTTTATGGAGGAGACAACAGTACAGAGGATAGCCAGAACAAAGCGGCCGGTGCAGGTTAAGGGAGGCCATCAATGCAAGCGTCATGGTGGATCGGGCAGTTGCCCATTTATGGCAAAAAATTTGAAAAACTCGGCCGGAGGGAAAACGAACTGGAGATTTTGTTAGGCGGGGCATTAATTGCCTAGAGGATCGAGGCCTCGATAAAAACTCAAGAAAAATGTAAGAGAGGGATGGTGAGTTCGGGATTGAGGGGGAAAGTTGTATTTGGAAATGGTACTGTAAAAACTGTATTAAGCAATTTACCGAAAATTAATGTGAAGTTTGTTGTGTGAATCTCGGCTTGCCATCATTGACTATCCATAGCACTATTTCATATGGACATAGACTATCAAAGAAAGAAAAAGTACCATAGCATACATCATAAGGGCATTAACTATCCCTAATATTATATTATTCAAACATTGTCTGTCCTTAGCATCATATCATATAGACATTAACTTTCCATAAGCATTGTGCCATATAGGGACATTAACTATTTGAAATAAAAAAGGGCATTAACTGCCTACACAATGCAACAATTTTTCTAAGCACTTTTATATTAATTAGGCTAGAAAAGCCATTGCTTAGTAGTAAAATATTTTATAGGACATAAACTATCCTATGGCATGGACTACCTAAGAATGTTATCACTCATAGTCAACTAAGTGTTTGTCTAGTTATCAGGTTAAGAGGTCACCGTTTAGGGTCTATTGATGATATAAAATTAATTTGCAAGGTCCTATTCAAGGAAGAACCTGGTTCCAATGGTGCACTATTTGACCTTTCTACTTTATCAGATGCAGTGTAAGACCTATGGTGAGAACTTGTGTCTTAACAGATTGGATTGATTTTTTGCTTGGTTGTAGGCCAAAACCTTGTTTTTTCTATTTTTTTTTGAAAATTGAAAATAATATATAATACAATATTGTATGTAAAATACAAGGTAAGGGATTTTACATAAAAATACAGCTTGAGGTGGTAGCCATTGATCGGGATTGGCTATTTTCTATTCTTGTCTTGAATTTGGAAGATATTATTCTATTTGACTACAATTATGTTGAATAGGCCTTCTCAAAATGCATCAAGATTTTGGTGTTTGTCTCGTTTAGTTTTCTTTGCATTCCACCTTAAAACTAAATATTTAGTTCTAAATTTTCTATTAGTGGTATTTTTATCAAACCATACTTTGTCTATGCCAAGTGCTTTTGAAACTATTTGTAGGCTTCTTCTCTCTATTCTTCTACTTGCAACAACTGGATTAGTCTATATCTCACAAGATTTTCATCTGGAAAATCAGTCCAGTTGGCTAGTTTTAAAGTAGGTATCTCCAAATGTGTAGGAAGCATAGCTTCTTTTCCATACACTAAGGAATAAGGAGATGTACCTATTGACCTCTTCAATGTTATTCTATCTGCCCATAGGACTTGATTCAAAAGAAAATGCTAGTTTATTTTGTTATCCTCCAAGGGCCTTTTAAACATTCTAAGCAATTTTTATTGGTTGACTCTGCTAAGACATTCCCTTGTGAATAATAGTTAGAATATTTTTTTAAAATATGCCATATTTACAAGAAAAATCAATGTATTTTACCCCTATGTATTTTAGTTCAAGGGTTTGGTTCAACGATCAAAATACTTTTATAGGAGTATGGAGACTAGGGTTCCAATACCTCGGGCCCTGTAGTATTGATGGGCATGTTGCATTAGTGTAGCCAAATATGTAAAATATTTACTCGATGCAACTAGAGGTTATAGTGGTGACAAGGAGCAAGATTCAAACCCATGAAGAGGCATAGAAAATTGTAACGAGTTACCAATTCCTCTAGTATAATAATAATAAAAAAAATATGGGTCATTTTCACTCACCAAAGCCTCAGGGATACCAAATATGATGATCAAGCTTTTTGTAACATCCCTTTGAAAACTAGCTATTAGTATGCCTACTTTATTTGTAAGAATGAGATACTGCTAATCTATTTGTGGTTGCAGGTACATGTGCCATCAATAGAATATGAGAGAAGATATCATGAGGAAGAAACCTCCTCATGTTGATAGATGAGGAATACCAAAAAATTTAAGAAGGGGAATATGATGAGTGATAGGGTATTTGCAGTTGTAAGGGATGAAAATCCCTACTAGAAGTACACCCGTCTAGCGGTCTATGTAGATGCATTCATGTAGTTGCATTATAGGGTTTTTACGTATTTTGTTTATGGGCTATATTTAAAATAAATAAATAATATAATAATAAAAATAAAAATAATAAAAAAATATAAATATAAACATATATAAAAATATAATTATAAAATATAATGTTAATTAGTAAATAAACAAAGTAAAAGCAACATATTTAACAAAAAAAAATTATATATATAAAATCAAATATGGTGAATTGGCTTGACATGTTCATGTTGAACCACTTGGCAAGCTTTGGGTCGGAATGCTTGCATGGGTATTATAGATGTAGAACATGGTGTTATCACCTTTCTTCTATTTAACGAGATGGAAAAACCAGGGAACATCATCTTTTATCACCTTTAGAAAATTTGGATAGAGGTATTGGATATCAACTTAGGAAAAAGAACTACTTAAAAGGTTAGCTTTTTGTGTAATTAACTATTGTCATGTTGTGTAAGGATTTGAAATTGTTTTGTTGAAATAATTAAGCTAATGTCAACTAGTTGATGAATATTTCTTACTTGATGAATTGCTATGTAGTATATTACTGGTTGGATATTTTATGAAAAAGTAGTGTTTAAAGAATAATTGTAGAAAATATATACTCTGTATTTGTGGGTGAATTTGCAATATATGTATGCATAGTAGGATAGTTGCATTCAATTAATAGAAGGCCACTTTTACCCCTTAATTACTAAAATAATAAGGATTATTCCATGCCATAGAGCAGACAGATGGTTTGCCAACAACTTTGTGTGGATGAAAATACTCTATGTTGTAGTAAGATCGGTTGTGTTGAAGATGTTACCAGCTTGTACTTTTATTTAAGTTATCTTTTAACCTTTGAGTTTGAATTCAAGATATGAAGAATATGTACCAAGCCATGAAAAATTTAATGTAAGATAGCTACTATAGTTCATCTATTTTCAACTAAGACCATCGAGTCAAGATTGAAGATAGATTGTGTATTTCTCTTGTTTACAATATTTAATAAGATAAGCCTATCTTGCCACGACTAGGCCTACCTTTTTATAGCTTTGTTATGAATAAAATTTTGGTATGCCAGTTGATTTTACAATAGATGTTTAGGATTGTTTAATAGCGCTATGTTTATTAGTTGAAATAATTTTGTTAGGGTCACTTGCTTTGTTGTTGTATAGGTTTGATACAAGCCTACGTCTTCCTTGCTGTAAAAGCTTTACCAAGCAATGCCCAAAAAGGAATTGTAATAGAATGTATTTGGACCCAAAAGTGAAGAAATGCCAATGTATATGTGGTAACACATGAAATGATTTATAAGAAATTATATCCTTGTTAATATGCTATCTACATTATTCCTTTGTTTTAAATAGATTATATAAACATTTCCAAGGTTAGTTTGACTGCTGATATGAGGAATATATTATATTTTATAAGTTGTATGAGATGTATGGATGTTGTTCAATTTTATAATATTATCTTTTGAACCTTGTTGAGCAATTATATATCACCCATTTGCATCGCCAGATAGCATAACACGCACAAAAATGTAGGCATAAAATAAATTTAGTTTCACTTTAGTGTGGCATAAAGGAAGCCACCACTTTGTGTATGGTAACCCTATTAAAAATCATTCTAAGCATGCCAAATTTGATTATGGGTAGCAATCGATTATAGCTATAAAATTGAAATGTAGCCAAGCTTGGAATGTTTTGGAACCTGTGACAATCGGATGTTCTTAACAAGAATTTTGAAAAGGAAAATTAAACCAAATGACCTAGTCATCTCATCAGTCTTTGACACAATAGGCATCTTAGCACTTTTACGTATAATATTATAGTTAGAACACTGCTGTGCTTGGGAAAAATATTTGATATTCTCTTCTAAGAGAGTTTGGTAGGTGAATTTCATAGATGGTTATCATTCACTTTTAATCGCACCCTATGGTCACGATGGACCATAATAGTTGCAATCATTGTGTAGATATTATGTGATGGTTTAATATTGAATAAATTTATGTATTCTTCATCAAAACCTATTTTCTTCCTCGAATGCAGAAGTTGAAAAGTATGTTGTTTTTTTATTGGTTAAAAAACCTAGAAAATTTAAAACCATGCTTTCTTTTATTAGAAGTAAAAACTTCTATATAGTAGCTACGATGTAGATCGATGTTTTTAGTTTTAAATATGTTTGAATTATATTATTAGAAATATATTTTTTTTATGTAGCTTTGTAAAGGTTTGATATTGATATATGTTCCTATCTTAATTATGTATGGTTTAAACCAATAGAGATAGAAATCTTTAATGTTTTGTTAAAAAAATAGAAAAAAGAAAACTTAAGAAAATATGGATTTTGAAGTCCTCTTTATAATGATTGATATTATTATCAAACAAAGTATTTCTTCTATTTATTTTGTCAATAAATGCATTCCTTTATATATGGATTTTTAAAGGAAACCTAGGAATAAGATTTAAAATTTTTAGAAAACTTTAAAGAACTATCTCCTCTATTCTAATTGCCAAATGTAATCTATCATCGAGAAGGATGATAGCATATCCATACTAAGGTTATGGGTAGAGAAATATTAGTAATATACCTAGTACCGATGATTGTGGGAAGGACAATCATCTACTTCAGGGACAACTATACTTTTGACAGGAAGGGTCAGAGCAAGAGGTAAAAGAGGATGAAATAGGCATTGCTCTTAGGCTATGTCTTGATTAGTACAGTAAGGATTTACTTATTCCTTGAATAATTGAGAGATTACTCAGCATTGATATGGAATGGGACGTCTTGAAGTCAATTGTACCAAGCCAAGTAACACCTGGTCCAAATATAGGGCATTAGTGGACCCTAGATGTAATCCATGGAAGATGGAAATACATCTAGCACATTGCATGTACATGCTAGTCCTTGCATAAGCATGTTTTGGAATAGGAAATTTAGGCATCTAATCTCTAGGTGAAATGGTCCCTAGAGGATAAACCCCTACCATGAACTTGGAACTCGAGATGAGAGGATAAGTTCTCTTAAGGGCACCTTACTACGAGACCTGACCAGTCCCAACCACATGGGAAATTGACTACAGTGATTTAGGTACCCATAATGGAGAATATTATATGCCTTGTACTCATTTAATAATGGGTGAACATCAAAATATTCTTGAGATCATTCAAAATTTTCTTATTATGTTTATAATAGAGAGGTTTAGTTTGGACAACCAGGTGGGTAGGACCTGGGTTGTTACAGTTGGTATCAGAGCTCTAGGTTGTGAACCCCTAGGATATGAAACTTTAGAAAAATTGTATGTGGAAAATCTAACCCAAAATAATTAACATAGCTATTTTCTAAATAGGCAATGGCATCTAAAATGAAATCCATCTCCTCAAAGAGACCTATGGTAGTATAGTGGGAAGGGCTAACTGATAATTCCAAAAGAGTCCTCTAAAGGATTGTGAGGATGGGTGAAGCTAAGGAACCTTTGTGAATGGTCATAAAAGAAAAATAACCTCTTAAAAAATAAGATAAGATGACCAAAATGATACAATTATTGCAAGAATATATAGGTTAATAAAAAGAGCATATGGACCAACAACAAGCGAAGTAGCAAAAAGGTCATATGATGGAAAATATGGAGAATTAGAAGGTTTAGTTGGTTCAAAAATAAGATATTATTGCACAAAAACATAATATAATAGAGAATCTATCCAGAGGAAAGAAACCAATGATAACAGAAGAGGAAACACATGTAGACCCTGGAAGGAAACAGGTTGGTACTGAACTAAGGATATGAGGAAAATTGATAAATCCAAGTTTGATTGTAAGGGGGATGGAGATGAAGTAGAAAGGTGTCTAAATGGAGAAAATCCCTATTTTTCTGTTAGATATATTACTTTCAAATTAAAATCTTAATGGGCAGTATTCCATTTAACCAAAGAAACTACTGATTGGTGGGATACTTATAGAAAAAATAATAATGTGGAAGCTGTCGATGTTCACTAGTATACATTTATGAAAGCATTTAAGGATAGATTCTTGACACCATAATTTTATCTTAAGAAATCCATAGAATTATCAAGATTGACCTAGGGGAACATGCTGGTGAACAAGTATCACCAACCGTTTGTGCAGTTACTTAGATACATGACTAAATAAGAACAACAAATAGAGATCAAAGTGCAAAATTTCCTCTTAGGATTGCATCCAAATATTGGATCTTTAATTCTATTATTTAAGCCCAAGTATATTACCATTGTATGTTATTTAGCTCACCAAGAAGAAGCTAACCAGAAGGCCAAGAAGGCCTACTACCAAAAATCCTCTAAGAAAGAAGAACCGTAGAAGAAGAAGAATGTTAGCTCAACAAAGTGGGAAAGGAATTGGAATAAGGGAGATAGGGATGGGTAAATATCTAAGTTTGATAAAAAAAAAATAGAATTCAAGGGTACAAGAGAAATTAAAATAATCAGGATAACCAGGATAAGAGAAATTTTAGGGATCAAAATGAACAAAGAACTCCTGCACATAGAACAATCACCCAGGAACATAATGACAATAATAAAAGAGAAAGAACATCTTGAGATGGATGTTATATCTTTCGAGAAGCACATTACACCGATAAATATACTTTGAGAGAAGATAAAATAAAATAACCAAAAGAGCCCACCCACAAGATTTATGCAGCTATAGGTAACTCCAAACTAGATGGCCAAGCAACACTTTTTCTATTAAATGGTAAAATCTATGATAGGAATGTATGCATCTTAATTAATTTTGGAGCAACTGATAGTTTTATTTCATCTAGAATATTGAGGGACATATAAAAAAAAACTTGGGTTTATGGCAAATGGGTGGAAAGTCGAGTATGGGTCTAGGCAAACCTATACTGTTAGCCAATGTTTATTTGACCCTTAGATATTATTACCTCAAAGAAAAACAAGTTAGCATCTGTATGTGGCTTCATTACATGCCTTTGATATTATATTAGGAATTGATTAGCTCAAAGTGCACAAAGCATTAATGAATTTTAAGGAAAGATGGTTAGATTTCATTGATGACACTAAACAAAGGGTTAGAGTCAGTTGTGGACAAGAATTAGTGAAACCTCATCTATTATTAGCCATGTAGGTCAAAAGGGCCATAAGGAAGGGTAATAGGGTCTATGTAGTCAAAATCAACAAAAAAGAGGAAACTAATTGTAGTAAAAGACTGTTTCAAACTTATCTGGTATTGAATGATTTTTGGGATGTGTTTCCAGAAGACTTACTAGGTCTTTCGCCTCAAAGAGAATTTGATTTCTCAATTTAAATCTTACCTAGGACAACACCTATAACTCGAGCACCCTATAGGATGATCATAATAGAATTATAGGAGCTCAAGACTTAGCTATATGATTTATTAGAAAAAGGATATATTAATCCAAGTGTATCTCCATGGGGTGCACTAGTCCTTTTTGTTAAAAATAAAGATGGATCATTAATACTATGCATTGAATACCAAATGCTTAATAAAATGAATATAAAAAATAAATACTCTCTACCCAATATCGATGATTTTTTTTATCAACTTAAAGGAGCCATAATTTTCTCAACTAAGAATTTGGGAAGATGACACACACAAAACCACTTTTAGAACCAGATACGACCATTATGAGTTTATAGTATTGCATTTTGGATTAAATAATACCCCATAAGTCTTTATAAATTTGATGAGTAACATATTTTGAGAATAATTAGATCAGTTTGTACTCATATTTTTAGATGATGTATTGATCTACTCCAAAAGCAAAGAGAAACACAATCATCACATGAGGATTGTTCTTGAAATACTTAGGAAAAATTAATTATATAGTAAATTGTCAAAATGTGAGTTTTACACTCCCCAAGTGTAGTATCTGGGACATGTGATTTTCACTAAGGAATATATATCAACCCAAAGAAGATAGAAGCCATAATATATTGGCCTAAACCTACAAATATCATTGAAGTACAAAGTTTTATGGGCATGGTTGGATATTATCGATACTTTGTTAAAGGTTTTTCTAAACTAGAAAACCCAGTAACTAATATTTAGAATAAAGGAAAGGCATTTAGATGGATAGTAATGTGTGAAGAAGCATTCAAAAGTCTTAAAGAAAAATTAACAACTGCTCCTATCCTTAGAATACTATATCCCAACCTACCATTTACAGTTTGTACTGATGCCTCCATTGAGGGATTAGGCAGATTCCTCATGCAAGAAGAAGGTGCCATAGCTTATGAGTCTCAAAAGCTTAAGAAACATGAATGAAACTTTGCAACACATGAGTTGGAATTGGCAATTGTTGTACACACACTTAAAATGTGGTGACATTACTTGGTAAAACTTTTGAGCTTAGGATTAATCATCAAAGCTTAAGGTATATTTTTACACAACCAATGCTAAATGCAATACAACGACGCTGTATGGAATTTTTGGTAGAATATGATTTTGGCATCGAATACATAAAAGGGAAAGAAAACAAATTGGTAGATGCCTTGAGTAGAAGAAGGTATATAACTGCTATGTCACAATGTCAATTTGGAATAATTGAAAAAATAAGAAAACTCCAGATTCAAATGAATTCTCCCAAAAGTATCATAATTTAATTCAGTAAGGATCCGAGAAAGCAAAATAATTTGAAATTAGAAAGGATATTCTATTCTTCATAAATAGAATGGTTGTTCCAAATGACCAAAATTTAAGAAAAATTCTATTGCAAGAGGCACATTGTGCTCCTTATTCTGCTCACCCAGGATGTATAAATATGTATGAGAACATGAGGAAATATTACTATTCATCTGGGATGAAAAGGGATATTATTGAATTTGTGGTAAAATGTTTGGAATATCAAAAGGTGAAGGTAGAACATTTACACCCTGTTGGATGCTTGTATTCATACGAGATCCCAATTTATAAGTGGCAAGTTGTCACTATGGATTTCATAGTTGGGTTACCCAAAAATCATTTTAGACATGATGCCATTCTGGTAGTGGTCGACAAGTTGACTAAAGTGGCACACTTTATACATAGAAATATTAAGGATGATGCTCCCACTATAGCCCACAAATTTTCTAGGGAAGTGGTACAACTACATGGTTTTCCTAAAACAACATATCGGATAGAGATTCTCATTTTACATCTAAATTTTGGCAAACATTTCATCAGGCATGAGGAACAAAACTTAACATTACTTCTACTTATCACCTTAAAATAGATAAATAAACTGAACGAGTGAATCAAGTTCTAGAAGATATGTTATGGATATATTGTCTGAAACATTAAACAAAGTGGGAAGACTATATTTTCTATGCTTAATTAGGCATGGCTCCATTTAAGGCAATGTATGGGAGAAAGTGCAGAACACCATTATCATGGAGTAATTTAGAGGATCGGGTAGTGATCGAGTCGAATACAGTTAAAGAAATGGAGGAGAAACTTAAGGAAATTTGATAAAGGCTTAAAGAAATCTCAGACCACCAAAAGAGCTATGCAGACCTAAAAAAAAACCAAGGGAATTCGTTGTACGAGATAGAGTATTCCTAAGGGTTAAACCAACCAAAAGCTCCATTAAATCCTCTAAGCTCAGTCCTAGATTTGTAGGACCTTTTGCTATTATTGATAAAATAAGCCCAGTTGCCTACAAGCTAGCCTTGCCACCTAGCTTATCAAAAATTCATGATACATTCCATGTGTCCCTTCTCAAGAAATATATTTCAGATCCCTCTCATGTTTGGAATGTTGATCATTTGCAGATGGTCGATCCCCTCCACATTGAAGTGCACCCAATCAAAATTCTTGGTTATAGAATGAAACAATTAAGGAAATGTAGTATTGAGCAATGTAGGGTCCCTTGGGACCAATATTTAGAAAACAATGCCACATAGGAGTATGTGGCTACCATGAAAAAACAATTTTTGTTTTTGTTTGAACATGATATATCAATATTTTTGTTTTGAAGAATATAATATTACTATTATGTATGAATGCATGTTTTCTTTATCATGATTATGATTAAATATATGGCTATGTAAATTTTCTACTATACATTGTAAACACAGGGACTGTGCTTAATACTAAAGGGGGAGCATGTAACATCCCTCTAAAAAATAGCTATCAATATGCTTACTTTATTTACAAAAATGAGATACTACTGATCTATTTGTGGTTGTAGGTACATGTGCTATCAGTATAATGAGAGAGAAGGGATCATGAGGAAGAAGCCTCCTACTATTGAAAGATGAGAAATACCAGAAAAGGTAAGAAGGGGATATGATGAGCGGTGGGGTATTTTCAGTTGTAAGAGATGAAAAAATCCCTACTAGCAGTACACCCACCCAGTGGTCCATGTAGATGCATTCATGTAGTTGCATTATAGGGTTTTTGTGTATTTTGTTTATGAGCTATATTTAAAATAAATAAATAAATAAATAATATAATAATAAAATATAATATAATAATAAAATATAAAAAATATAAATATAAACATATATAAAAATAAAATTATAAAATATAATATTAATTAGTAAATAAACAAAGTAAAAGCAACATATATAAAATATATAAAAAAAAACATTATATATATAATCAAATATGGTGAATTGGCTTGACATGTTCATGTTGAACCACTTGGAAAGCTTCGGGTCGGAATGCTTGCATGGGTATTACAGATGTAGAATGTGGTGTTATCACATTTCTTCTATTTAATGAGATGGAAAAACTAGGGAACATAATCTTTTATCACCTTTGGAAAATTTGGATAGCGGTATTGGATATCAACTCAGGAAAAGGAACTACTTAAAAGGTTAGATTTATGTGTAATTAACTATTGTCATTCTGTGTAAGGATTTGAAATTATTTTGTTGAAAGAATTAAGCTAATGTCAACTAGTTGATGAATATTTCTTACTTGATGAATTGCTATGTAGTACATTACTGGTTGGATATTTTATGAAAAAGTAGTGTTTAAAGCATGAATTGTAGAAAATATATACTCTATATTTTTGGGTGAATTTGCAATATATGTATGCATAGTAGGATAGTTGCATTCAATGAATAGAAGGCTGCTCTTATACCGTAATTACTAAGACAATAAGGACTATTCCATGCCATAGAGTAGACGGATGGTTTTCCAACAACTTTGTGTAGATGAAAATACTTTGTGCTATAGTAAGACTGGCTGTGTTGAAGATGTTACTGGCTTGTAATTTTATTTATCTTTTAACCTCTAAGTTTGAATTCAATATATGAAGAATATGTACCAATCCATGAAAAATTTGATGTAAGATAGCTACTATAGTTTATATTTTTTCAACTAAGACCATTGAGTCAAGATAGAAGATAGATTGTGTATTTCTCTTGTTTACAATATTTAATAAGATAAGCCTATCCCGCCACGACTAGGCTTACCTTCTGCCAGCTTAATTATGAATGAAATATTGGTATGCCAGTTGAGTTTATGATAGCTATTTAGGACTGTATAATAGAGCTATCTTTATTGGTTGAAATAATTTTGTTAGGGTCACTTACTCTATTATTGTATGGGTTTGATAAAAGCCCGCGTCTTCCTTGCATTAAAAGATTTACCAAGCGATGCCTAAAAAGGAATTGTAATAGAATGTACTTGGGTCCAAAATTAAATAAATGACAATGTATATGGTAACACATGAAATGATTTATAAGAAATTATATCCTTGTTAATATGTTGTCTATATTATTCCTTTGTTTTGAATAAATTATATAAATATTTCCAAGTTTAGTTTGACTGCTGATAGGAGGAACAAATTATATTTAATAAGTTGTATGAGATGTGTGGATGTTGTTCAATTTTATAATATTATCTTTTGAACCTTGATGAGAAATCATTTGTATCACCCATTTGCACCACCAGATAGCATGCCACACACAAAAACACAGGCATAAAATAAATTTAGTTTCAATTTAGTGCGGCATAAACGAAGCTACCATTTTGTGTATGGTAACCCTGTCAAAAATTGTTCTAGGCATGCCAAATTAGATTTTGGGTAGCAATAACTTGTAGCTATAAACTTGAAATGTAGCCAAGCTTAGAATGTTTTGGAACATGTGACAATCATATGTTCTTAATGGGAATTTTGAAAAGGAAAATAAAACCAAATGACCTAGTCATCTCGTTAGTATTTGATGTAATAGGTATCTTCGCACTTTTACATATAAGATTAGAGTTAGGACACCACCGTGCTTGGACAAAATATTTGATATTCTCTTCTAAGAGAGTTTGGTAGGCGAATATCACAGATGGTTATCATTCACTTTTAACCGCACCCTATGGTCAAGATGGACCATAATAGCTACAAGAATTGTGTAGATATTATGTGATGGTTTAATATTGAATGAGTTTAAATCTTCTTTGACAATACCTATTTTCTTCCTCAAATACAAAAGTTAAAAAATATGATGTTTTTTTATTGGTAAATTTTTTTAGAAAATTTAAAGCCATGCTTTCTCTTATTAGAAGTAAAAACTTCTATATAGTAGCTATGATATAGATCGATGTATTTAGTTTTAAATATGTTTGACTTATATTATTAGAAATAGAATTCTTTTATGTAGCTTCATTAAGGTTTGATATTGATATATGTTCCTATCTTAATTATGTATGGTTTAAACCAATAGAGATAGAAACCTTTTATGTTTTGTGAAAAAAGAAGAAGAAAACTTAACAAAATGTAGATTTTGAAGTCCTCTTTATAATGATGGATATTATTATTAAAAAAAATATTTCTTCTATTGATTTTGTCAATAAATGCATTCCTTCATATATGGATTTCCGAAGAAAACCTAGAAATAATATTTAAACATTATAGAAAAATTTAAAGGACTATTTCCTCTATTCTAATTGCCAAATTTAATCTATAATTGGTAAGGATGATAGCATATCCATACTAAGGTTGTGAGTAGGGTAATATTAGTAATCCACCTAGTATTGATGATTGTGGGAAGGATAGTCATCTTCTTTAAGGATAGTTGTACTTTTGATGGAAAGATCAGTGCGAGAGGTAAAAGAGGATAAAATAGGCATCGATCTTTGGTTGTATCCTGATTAGACAGTGAGAAGTCACATGTTCCTTGAATTATTGAGAGATTACTCAACATCAATACGGAAAGGGATGTCTCGACATCAATCATGACAAACCAAGTAACACTTGGTACAAAGCTAGGGCATTAGTGGATCCTAGATGTAATCCAAGAGAAGGTGGAAACACATCTAGCACATGGCATGTACATGCTAGTCATTGCATAAGCATGTTAAGGAATGGATAATTTAGGCATCTAGCCTCTAGGTGAAATGGGCCCTAGATGAGAAACCCCTATCGTGAACTTGGAACTTGGGATGAGAGGATAAGTTCTCTCAAGGGCACCTTACTATGAGACCCAACCAATCCCAACCACATAGGCAATCGACTGCAGTGATTTAGGTACCCATATTGGAGAACATTACATACCTCATACTAATTAAATAATGGGTGAACATCAAAATATTCTTGAGATCATTCAAATTTTTCTTATTATGTTTCTAATATAGAGGTTTTTTTCGGACAACTAGGTAGGTAGGACCTAGGTTTTTATACTTTCAATAAATTTAATAATTACATCTTGATCAGACTTCTTGGTTGAAATTGCCTCAACCCATCTAGTGAAATAATCGGTAGTAGTTAAGATGTATCGGTGGCCTACTGAGGAATTTTGATTTATCTCTCCTATAAAGTCCACCTCCCACTACTAAAATTACTACTCTACTTGAATTAACTAAAGAGGTAATGATACATTATTGTTCCTCCCTACATATATTTGAAATTTATCACATGATATTGTAATTTTGAAAGTGTTATAAAAAATACTAGGCCAATATTAACTAGCCCTTATAATATTTAATGTTGTTGCTCTACCTAAATAATGACCTCTTGATAACCCATCATAGAATTCTTTCAAGATATTTTTCTTTTGGTCTTCCTTGACACATATTAAGAGGACTTCATCTAGGTTTTTTCTATACATTCCTTTAGGTAACATAACATAGTTCAGTGCTTGGAGCCTGTACCTCCTCCTTTTTGAAGCATTAAGATTTTAGGGGCGCATTCCTATCTAAAAATACCTTGTGAGCTAATCAACCCAATCTAATTCTTTTGCAAGACTACCACCATTCTACCCTAATTATAGTATTTGATAGATTACCTTGTCCTTCCTATTTTCTTTGGTGGCTAATTCCTGGTATAGAGCCCTACCTTTGAATATATTTATAGGATGGATTTCTACATCATATTTTTTAATTTTGGTAATCCATATAGCTCTTTTGTCACATAGTTCTCCTTGTAAGATGAAATTTCTAATATCCAAGTATGCCACATAAAACAGAGTCTTGCTTTGAGCCAAGTACTATTTAAATTTATTTAATTATTTCATGACTACAAATACTTATCTCTCAATGAAATTATATTTTGTTTGGTACTCATGGAGAGTTTGACTCCAAAAAAATATAGGGCATTCCTCTCTAGCATCATTCTTTTACATCAATACTATTGCATAACTCTCCTTATCTCCATAGGCATATAAAATGAATTCTTTACTAAAATTAGGATTTACTAGTACCAGGGTAGTAGCAATAGCCTAATTAATTGCTTTGAAATATCACTTTTTTCTTTTTAGTCCATTTGAACTCGATATTATTCCTGAGTAGTTTTGAAATAGGTATAAAAGTTTGAGAAAAATTTGAAATAAAATTCCTTACAAAATTGATCAGCCCAAATAAGGATTACAAATTTTTCTTATTAAATGGGAGAGAAAGAGAAAATATTTATTTCACTCTATCGAGGCAAATCGACATTCCATTTTTAGAGACTACATGCCCTAATAATTTTCCCTCATGGACTGTAAAAAATGATTTATTTGGGTTTACAAAGATGCCAAACTCTACATTTTTGAAAAACCTACTCCAAGTGTTTCAAGTGTGCCTATTTTTCATGGGAAAATATAGTCATATCATATAGGTATATGAGAATGAATCTATTAATAAATTTCCCAAAAGCATAGTCCATGGCTCTTTGAAAAGTAGCCCTTGTGTTGGACAAACCAAAAGACATTCTTTGATAAAAAAAGGTACCCAACTTGGTAGTAAAGGCCATTTTGAATTGATATTCATCCTTCATCCAAATATGATTATATCTAAATAAGCCATATAATGGAGAGAACCTCCCATACCTTACAACAATCTACAAAACTTGGTCAATTAGAGGGAGATGATAGTGATCCTTTAGTGATGTCTTATTTAATTTTTTGAAATCAACACATAGGCGGGTTTCTCCTTTCTTCTTTATGATAGGTACCAAGTTATCTACCCATATAGAATGTTTGATAGGGTAGATAATATTTGCATTCAGTAGTTTGAGCAATTATTATTTCATTATAGATTCAATCTTGGGATTCACAGGTCTCTGGTTTTGCTTGAAAGAATTTGCATCAGATTCTAACTCAATTGCGTGTTGAATGGTATTTTTATCATACACTTCAAAATATTCATAAGACCAAGCTATAATATCTTTGTATTGAAATAATAGGGCCTTAAGTTCGTCCACTTCTCTTTGAGAACACTGAAGATCAATATTAACCTTCTTATCCTTTTCTATTTCAATTTCTTTACTTTATCATCAATTTTCATAGATCTTGACTTATTTTCATATTCGTTATTAAAAAGACTCTCTAATGTGATCAAGCCCTTAGAAATATGATTATTTTTAACTATATGATATATTTTTAGACACCAAAACCTAGTCATTTTCAAAACTCCATCCACCCCATAATCATGCATAATAAAATATGCCCAAGTGTAAACTTACGTATACAAATATTGCACATTATCCCATTTTCAAAATTTTATTAAATATGGAAAATTCCCCCTAGGATACCTTGTCTCTCCATTGGACATGTGTCCTAGCCACCACTACCCCTCCCCTTGCCATATCTCACACCTCACTCCACACTTCACTCCACTTGCACCTACCCACTTGCCACATCTCCCTAGTTAAGTGAGATACTTTTAGTGACTCACTCTTACTGTCCCCAACACTTGGTTGTATTGGCTTGCCACTTGGAAATCCTAACTTGCTACCTCCATTTCCCTCCAAAATCTCCCAAATACCTATAAAATAAGCATCAAACCATTAGTAAAAGGAGGCTAATAATCACACCATTACGTTGTTGAAATTGATATAGGAGATCCTCGATGTTCCTTGAGATCGCTTCATCAAGACCTCAAAGAAAAACCATAGTAGTTCTACCATTCAACCCCAAATACCAGTGGGAATTTACATAATACCCAAACATGCATCCATATTTTTCAAATGTGAGCCCACGATTACACAATCTCAAATGCACTCCCATGTTTGCTCAGGAGTAAGTTCAGTCCATGACAGACAAAGAGTAAGGTTAGATAAAATCAGTAAGGTATTTGTTTAATGTTTTGTTTTTGTTCTCTATACATTATGTTTTAGTTTATATGCATTCATGGTTAGGGTTTTTATAGTAGCTATTTTTATTCCTATCAATTGGTGCTACTAACCCTTTTATTTACATTCATGTGTGTGTAAGTTATAGGTCATTGAGAGCTCTTGCAACGAAGATAGTCTGTGAGGATAACTAAAGCCCATATACCCCTTTGTTGTAGTAGAAAAGACCAAATACATCATAATTATTTGATTTTGGCAAAAGGAGCTTTCCATACTTGCCCATTATATTCTAAAATCAAGCATTTGTAATCATACCCATGTGCATTCAAGGAAAAAACATTGTAAATGAAGACCAAGGCTCCATTGGAATTTAATACAAATATCATTTTACTTGTGTATTTGATTGTTTCAATTTATATTGCTTGATCAAGATCAGTGATGCTAGAGTTTACATCCTTCCACAGGATCACCCCCTAGAAACTATAGTAGCCCCAAGCGAGTGGCTTTCTAGACTTCATCACTAGAAAGTACCCTACTTTTGGGTGCACCTATATTAGGTAGGTTAGTAAGCCCATTTACCATAGGGATATTTAAAATAATTACTGGATGCAATTTTCATTCTTGTTCACTCCCTAAATGCACAAGTTAAGTGAAAGCAAGGCTTTAGTAGTAGCGAAAAATTAGACAGTGCAACCCCTTTAGGGGTTCTTTATTTCCATAAGGTTAATGTTGGGGTTTGAATTGACATCAAGAAAAAATTGAATTGTGAGTATGAATCTATGAATTTTTTGGAGGTGCACACCCACTAATCATATCTCAAACCCTGACATTGGATGGATCAAAGATTACTTAAATCCAACCTCTAGATTAGGTTGGTATATCTTGTCAACTAATTGGTGTTGAATCAATTAAGCTCAAATAAAAGTGTAAGTTTAGGGATAGAAATGAGGTAAGCGTTATAGAACAATTGAGTGAATAATTTTCAGATAGAGCTAACAACATTGACAAATATTAAGAATCTCATGATCAATAACATTTCTAGTATGCCACACTTAAGACTAATAGCATTCAAAACTCATCATATTCACTATTAAAGAATAATAAAACACTTAGAGAACTATTTCAAACATCTAAAATGTTAATAATACAAATAGAAAAATTAGATCAACCTTCATACTAATAGAAAAAGAATCTCTCTACAATATTTATTTAAGCATGAACCATTCCAATTTGCTCCAAATTAGCAATCCAATATCAACATAATTGACTAATCATAATAGTAGAAAAAATAAATTTATAGAATTAATTTGCGGAGATGAAGACACAATACTGAGGTAAAAATCCAAGTAATGGTCCTTCTATTGATTTATCAGCAAAATTAAAGTAATATATCGGGCAAAAAATTTAGAGCCAACTCTTAAAAATGAGGGTTTGACCTATTTATATAGATTTTACAATAATAGTAAAAGAATGGAAACATTACAAGGATTTTTATGCTAGATCAGTAGGATGTTGAGGTGGCAACCTCTTATTTGTTTACAAGAACAAGAAATGAGGTGCACTCCATGAACTCTACAAATCTAAGCTCTATAAGTTGCTTGTATTTCAATTGAATCTGACAGTTAAATTGGTTGTAAGTTGATCTGGATCATCCCCTGTTATTGATCAAGCTTTTCATCCATAGATCTATAACTAAAAATGTAGGTAAATATTGATTTTTATGATTATTGGTCTTCCCTGGTTCTTTTTGCTGGCGCTCTTTTGATTCTGCTACATTCTTTTCATATTTGAAATCTATTGCTTTGAATTCTACTAGGTTAGGTTTTACCAGTATAACTGTGGAATGAGAGCTCTAAAAAAATTTATGCCATCCTTCTAAATTTGTTGCTTCAAATTCCATTGAGTAGGGTTTGACCAATTTGACCACGGAATGAGAGCTCTAAAATAATCTACACCATCCTTCGAAATTTGCTACTTTGTTTTCCACTGGACACCCTTTGACCATATTGATCATAAAATTTTGATCTTTCATTGGTTTTTGGTGGACTTTAACACTGCATCACCCTTTTGTATTCAAAATCTGCTACTTTGAATTTTTTTGTGCACTGTTTGACTGTGTTGACTATAGATTTCACACTTTGGTAGATTTTAGCATTGCCAATACCTATCGAATTTTCTTTTCAACACTTAAATGATTTTACTAAACTTGCTATACATGTAGCCTTCTACTGTGAAAACTAACCTTGGGCTGAAGTTGCTCTTCTAAATTCTGCTAATTTAGTTTCTGTTGAGCACTGTTTGACTGCACTAACCATCGAATGAGAGCCTAAAAGTAGCCAAACTCTTTCTTAAAAATCCACTGGTTCAAATTTCTCTAGGCCTGATTTGATTTCTTTGATTGTGGAATTTTGCATTGCATCATGGGTAGGTAGAAAATATCATAGATCTCTTCTCAACTTCTTTTTGGGGTATTTTACTTTCCACAACTCCACTACTCCAAAATTCCACTAGGTGGAATTTTACCAAGTTGACCATGGATTTTGCTTTCAATAAATTGACATATTAAAAATTCTCTGCATGGTATTGACATCAATTCACCCTTCAACATTCTGCTCCTCTCCTCAAAATTTTGATGGGTGTTGCTTGACCTATTTGACCATATATTTTTGAACCTCAATGAAATAATGCATGCATTTGAGGGTCTTTCACTCCTTAGCTAAAAAAATTCAAAAATTTTCTAAGTATGTGGCCCTTTTAGACCTACATTTTGGCACCTCTTGAGGAACTTTGCTCGCAAAGGTAAAGAACTCAAAGCCTTATCCACTAAAAATTCTAGTAGAATTTGAGGTAAGCAAGGGTGTAGTTGGAAGATGGGAAGGGATAATCTAAAAGGAAGGGAAAGAGCGATAGACCTAGGATTAAGAAGGAAAAAAAATAATGGAAAATGGATGAAGATGAAATAGGATTAGATCAGTAGTCAGCAAAGTGAGGTAAAAAAATCCCATGTCGCCAAAGAAATGAAGGTGATCATACAAAGAGAAAATCCTAAAATAGGGGCTATGTGGAATTTTTAGAGGTAGACAACAGGAATTAGCACTAGTGTGCTAAGGGAGTAAAGAAAAGAAAAACAAACAAATATAACTAGAGCTACATAAAAATAGGAAGCCATGCATCATATAATGTCTATATATGCATACTCCATCATGGTGCACACTCCTTATGCATAATCCATTGAGGTGCAATATTTCTTCCAAGGTAGATAGATTGTCATGAATTGCAATCTTTCCTTTCTTTTGCTTTGCTTACAATGTTTAGTAAGGATGAAAAATACCTCCTTCATCTGTTCAGATATCCTCTACCACATTTCACTTACAAATTGTGACCCATATCAGATTTCAAACTACTCTTAAACCACTAATCTTCCTTTTATAGACTTGAGAAGGTATAATATCAACTGATGATGTAGAGATATTAACTCTAGGTCTTGGAAAGTACTTAAATCATTCATCTGGCATTTCCATTCTTGCTAACTCTTTTACCTTTGTGAACTTGGTCAATTTATCTTATTTCATGCATGGTATTTCCATAGCCTCCTTGTTAAGCCTTACACTTGACTGTCTAGTATCCATTGGGAAACAGAGTCAGAAGACCCTATCATGAGTCAAGCCATCAAAACATAAAATATTGGTGTTATACTTTCTGCCATAGATGCTATTATTTGAATTCAATCCTGACCTCTCTTTCATTCTCTCTTTAAAACATTTAAAAAATGGTAGGGGTTGGCATTCTCATGTGAACCTATCTCTGCTTTATTATGATTACTGTAGTTAGCCATTTTATTTACCTGTCAGCTATGTAAACAAAAATAGGTGTGTCTACCCATGCCTAGCCTTAAATATGCTTTGGGAGTTTATCCAATGAATCTGTAGTGTCTAGACCATATGGATTTGAATTTGTCCTTAAAATTTTTGTAATGTGATTCAAATTTCCCATCTGTCTAAATGTGATGATGCTTTTGTCCTTCACCAATCGTGCCATATAAGCCAAATATTACCCCTGTAACTTTTATAATTTGAAAGTATCCTTACCATCGGTAAGTCATGTCCACGACATCTATCTTGGGATACTCATGCCTATGATAACCTTGGCCATTTATTTTTCTACCTATTACTTATTCAAAAACATAGGCATCAGGACAAGAGGAGTTACCTTTTTCTCTTTCCCAAGATAAATGAGGAGTCTTCATGGCCCAAATTCTATTTGGATAACAGCATCCATTCTAGTCTTCTCAAGGAGGGGATACTATTTCTACCCCTGCAAATTTATGCATATGGGGTAGAAAGCTGGTGTGTATCTACTTATAATCTTCGATGATGAAGGGGTGAAAGCCTTGGTTGGAAATATCAAATATATTCCTTCTTTAAAAGATCCTAATAGAGTTTATCTCCTTGTCAAGACAAAATACAAAAGGATCAATTGTATCTTCAGACAGAAAAATGCCAAATAAGGGGGGTAGGTCGATGACCATGATATCTAGCATGACAAATAAGTCAAGAAATCCTCCCACCATCATCACAAATCCTTTTAGAATACCTAGAACTTTTATAGCTTCCCCTCTAAATTGTAGGTATTTGGGTTCTACTTTCTCAAAAACCAACTCCAAACCTTCACATACCTGAAAAGGTATTATAGGCACTTCAACTCCTGGGTTTACTAGGTAATTGTGCACCATCCCCTTTTCAAAAACAAGTAATATGTAATATAGATAGGAATGCTTCTTATAAAAACCTAGAGCGTTATTTTGAGGTATTATTCCACCTTCTCCAGAGGACCCTGTTAAAGAGAGATCAACCAAATCAACCCCTGAGTGTACATAAAATTTGCCCTTAAGTCTTGCTCTAGTTAAAATGACCCTTCAAAAATACTCCAAATATGACGTACCTTTTCTCTCCATTGTTCCAATGTTATTGCTAGAAAATACAAGTCTCTCCATTGTTCCAATGTTATTGCTAGAAAATACAAGTCTCACAAAGCCTCGACCTTCTTTTATTTTAGGGATTTTCCTACTAAGAACTGTTCCCACATCAGCACTTGACCTTCCTCATCTTGAGTGGAATTTTGTAATGTAGTGTGAAAACCATCAGTATTATTCCTTAGAGAGCCCACTTCTATGCTGCAAACCCTTTCACAACTTAGATAGCTAAAACTTGAATCCACCATCCAATCCAGACTGAATGAAGAAACTAGGCTTGGGAGTGGAATGTCACTGTTAGTCACCTCTTCGAGTTTTGAAAATTATACTTCTTCGCCTCCCTCTTTAGACCAATCTTCAATTTTCCATGGATTGAAACAGAGGTAGGGATTCAGATCCTATGATATCATCTTACCAAGGTGCAACTCATCCCTTCTCTTGTAGTCCTAGGAGTATCATTCTATCTTTCTTGACTCCTAATTTTAATTCACTTGGCTAATATGTTGACCTAATAAAAACCAATAACTGGTATTTTTATTGGTCCACAACTCTACTTTCTTAAAAAAAATATTATAATATGGGGGAGACGAAGGTCTACAGAAAGAAGGATCAAATTTTATGAGAGGGAATTTTCCTACAATGATTAACATATTTTTTGCTCTCATGGCTTCTTGAAAAATTTGTGGGAATTGCCTCTCTTTAAACTGCTGAATGTAGTGCATGAATGTAAAACAAGTATACCTGGGGATGGGAGGATTGATATTCTTGGGGAATTCTTTTTCATAAACTTTTAAAATGAACATTGAACTTAGAGAGGCTCTCATCAAAGGATTTTTTTATGAATAAAAATTGAGTGAGGAGTAGGAAGGGATCCCCAGGATCATCAAACTCATATATGAGGGCTTTGACCAAATCATCCCAAGTTTTGGTACTCCTACCTTCCAAGGATTTGTATCACAACAACACCTTACCCTTTAATGATAGTACCAATAATCTTAACATAACATCTTCAAACTCTATCTTATTAACAAATGACAATGAAGCTATATCTTGGCAATGTTCTTTTGCAGTTTTCTCCTTCTCTTGATAATTGGCTAAAATTTTTAGGATGATTTTAGGAATATCATGTAAAATTGGGATGTTTAGGGGCTTAGAGTCATGCCAAGGGAGGTAATGGTGACTGGTCATTAGGCCTGCAAAATTTTAGATTTAAAAAGAGAAGCTATATCCAATCAAAACAATACTTAAAGGTAGCTGGTCATAAGATCTGAATTTACTTCCCAACATAGTATCCAAGTGAATTTACATTATCTATTGAATGAGGTTAAGAAAACTCACTAAATATTGATTCCTCTAGGAATTATCATTAAATAAAATGGGTAGGAGAAAGACAGTGTGTCTTCAAGGTCCCATCGAGTGTGCCAAAATTATTGGGGTCTGAATTGACATCAAGGAAAACTTGAACTGTGACTATGAATCTATGAATTTCTTAGAGGTGCACACCAACTAATCATAGCTCAAACCTCGATATTAGATGAATCAAATATTCTTCAATCTAGCCTCCAGAGTAAGCTGGTATACCTTATCAACTAATTGGTGTTGACTCAATTAAGGATAAATAAAAGTGTAAGTTTAGGGATAGAAATAAGATAAGGGTTAGAAAACAATTGAGTGAATAATGACTAGATAAAGCTAACAACATTAACAAATATTAAGAATCCCCTAATCAATCACATTTCCAGTATGCCACACTTAAGACTAACAATATTCAAAACTCACCATCTTCACCATTAAATAATATTTAAACACTTAGAGAACTATTTCAAACATCTAAAATGTTAATAATCCAAATATTAGAATTAGATCAACCTTCAGACTAACAAAAAAATAAGCTCTCTACAACATTTTTTTAAGAATGAACCATTCTCATTTGCTCAAAATTAGCAATCCAATATCAATAGAATTGACTAATCATAACAACAGTAGTAGAAATAAATTCATAGAACAAACTCACAGAGATGAAGACACAAGCTTGAGGTAAACATCCAAGTAATGTTCCTTCTATTGATTTATCAAAATAATTACAGTAATATATCAGGCAAACACTTCAGAGCTGACCCTTAATAATGAGGGTTCGACCTCTTTATATAGATTTTATAATAACAATAAAAAAATAGAAATATTACAAGGATTGTTATGCTAGATCATCAGGATACTTAGGTGATGACCTCTTATTTATTTACAAGAACAAGAAATGAGGTGAACTCCATGAAATCTGCAACTCTAAGATATACAAGTTGCTTGGATTTCAACTAAATTTGACAACTAAACTGGTTGCAGGTTGATCTGGATTATCCCTTGTTCTTGATTAGGCTTTTCATCCATAGATCTCTAACTAAAAACATAGACAAATATTGATTCCGATGATGCTTGGTCTTCCCTGGTTCTTTCTTGTGGTGCTCTTCTAGTTTTGTTGCATTCTTTTCATCTTTAAAATTTGCTACTTCAAAATCTATTGGGTCAAGTTTGACCAGTTTGACCATGGAATGAGAGCTCTAAAAAAATCTACGTCATCCTTTGAAATTCGTTGCTTTGAATTCCACTGAGTAGGGTTTGACCAATTTGACCGTAGAATGAGAGCTCTAAAATAATCTGCACCATCCTTTGAAATTTGCTACTTCATTTTCTTTTGGGAACTATTTGACCATGTTGACCGTAGAATTTTGATCTTGCATTGGTTTTTGGTGGAGTTTAACACTGCATCACCCTTTTGCATTTAAAATTTGCTACTTTGAATTCTACTATGCACTATTTGACTATGTTGATTGCAGATTTTGCACCTCTGGAAGATTTTAGTATTGTCAACACCTATCAGATTTTATTTTTAACACTTAGCTAATTTTACCAAACTTGCTATGCATGTAGCCTTTCGCTGCAAAAACTAACCTCAAGATAAAGTCACTCTTTTGGATTATGCTACTCCAGTTTCCACTGAGAACTATTTGAATATGCTGACCATAGAATGAGAGCCTAGAATTAGCTCAACTCTTTCTTCAAAATTTGCTGGTTCAAATTCTACTAGGCTTGATTTAACTACTTTGATCATGGAATTTTGCATTGCATCATAGGTAGGCGAAAAATAGAATAAAGCTCTTCTAAACTTATTTTTGGGGTATTTTCCTTTCCACAACTCTACTACTCCAAAATTTTGCTTGGTTGGATTTGATTTAGTTGATCGTGGATGTCGCTTTTGGAAGATTTTCATATTAAAAATTCTTTGCATGGTATTGACACTAATTCACCCTTCAACATTCTGATCCTCTCCTCCAAATTCTGCTAGGTGTTGCTTGACCAGTTTGACCATGGATTTTTGAACCTCAGTGGAATAATGCACACCTTTGAGGGTCTTTCACTCAGCCAAAAAAATAAAAAATTTCAAAGTATGTGGCCCTTTTAGGCCTACAGTTACCTTGAGCCAATATCCATAGGAAGACACTTTTTTGCCTCTTGGGTTACATTCCCCAATAAAGGGTGTGCTTAAGCTACCTTAGAAGCTTTTTATTTTTATTTTTTACCCTTAGTCATATAGGAATAGAAGCTTCAACATCAATTCACACCAAAACTCAAAACAAATTAAATTAGATTCTCCAAAAACTTCACAAGAAAAATAAAAAACTCCAAAAACTTCAAAATTAAAAAAAAGGATGAAAAAAAAAAAAAAAAAAAAAACTTGTGAGAACTTAGAAAAAATTTGTTTGTTTGATTAAGTTTGTGTTTGTTTACTTTGAATTTTCATCATGCTTTCACACACATACCTCCACATTCATCACCCCATCACACCCCTAGCTTATGGTAATGACCTAAAGTCATGCCAAAGCTTTAGCCAAAGTCCAATGTCAACCAATTGAATCCATGGAGTGCTTTGGTCAACCTTCCCAAGCCCCCACCACTTCTACGGTTGGGCAAGTCAATATGGCCCACACTATGTATCTAGATATATCCACTGGGTCATCCAATGGGACCCCCACTTTGGATATGGATGTGATGCAGAGGGCTACTCATGTTACCATTCCAAATACTCCTAGGAGTGAGCCATCCATGCCATCTAACTAGCGTGTCACGTATCTAGATACTAATGCCATTAGGACTTATTTGACTATAGTAGGATTTGTTTTTCTATCACTTCTCTCACCATTCCACCCCACACCATTCCCACCTTACATCAAGAAGCCACCTACTCTCATCCATAGCAAATTCATCAGTTCATCATCAACACACTTTATGAATCAACCATTGCAACCATGACCCACACCCATCCATCATCATATCATAAATACATCTCCATCCCATCACATCAAAGCATCATCTACTCTAATCCTATCTATGAAGCACAAGTTAATGTTACTTTGCAGATACCTGCTTCCATCCCATCCACATTATCTATTGATCCCAACCAATATTCCATCCCTCATTCAATCGTGGTGCCTTTTTCCACATACCATCCACCAACATCCACTCACATGGTTGCTATGCATATTACCTAAAATTATGCCCCCCATGAAACTATGCCAACTGCATCTATGATTGTTATACAACAAGATTTTTTGCACTTACAATAATTACTTGCAGATGAGGCCAACCAAAGCACTCATCCTAACACACAAAAACAATCTCAGGTTCCAAATCCTAACCATCCATCCATCTCACATCAAAACACATTTTCACCCAAGATGCATCATGGGTATCACAACCACCCACTATAACCATACCCAACCATCCACTTCATCACATGTATGCTAATTCATCAGCACAACATACCAACATACCCCCATCCCCCATCATCAAAAAATCTATGAACAACATTCACTCCATAATCCATTCAATCATAAAATCCATCATCATCAAATTCCAACTAAAAACCCACACCACTTCCATCAACAACAAATAAATCAGGGTTTTTATTTACCATTGAAAGACCATAAATTTTAGTTCTTGCAAAATTAGATTAATAGCTTGGTAAAGCAAATGCCTAGAATGGTGTACCAAAAACCAACCCTAAGGTAACTTATTAATCATCCCATTCATTCTTTGGTACCATCACCACCTTATTTGATAGATTTTATATAACTAAATTTTGATAAGTTCAAAGGGGATGAGGATCCCCAAGAGCATGTGAGTGGTTTCATCAATGCATTCTTCAAGATACAAGAGAATGACCCTCTCATGCTTTAAATATTTCCTCCAAAAACTGGAGGAGATATCTTATATTGGTACAATCATTTAATGCACCAAAGTATTTATATTTTTGAGCAACTAGCAGACCAATACTTAGAGCGTTTCCCTCTTAATGTTATTAAGAAAACAACATTAAACGACTTGTTCAACCTATGCCAATTTGAGTATGAGTCAATTTATGAATTTAGAAACCACTAGAGGGTAGTCATTACAAAGTTTCCATTCTCCCTCCCCATGGTGGTATTGACAAGAATATTCACAAGGAGTTGTTAAAAACCAATCTTCTTGTTACTATAATTGCAACAGTATAGAACATTTGAGGAAGCTCTCACCTAGGATCCGATAATTGAAGAAATTAAAATCCAATAGGGTAAGATAAAGCTAAGAAATAAAGAATGGTAAAACAAGGATAAAGGAATAACAACTAGGGCCAATCTAAAAATGGTTAGGTTAATCAAGTAGTATTTATCCAACTACCATAGAAAACACAAGCAGCTCAAGCCCAAGTACAAAAACCCCCACAAAAATAGTAGAAACTACCACCAAAAACTTATTAGGATATTCCACCCCTATAATAGCTATAAAATCAAGCTCAACCTACATAAAATATCTAGCATCGATTCACTTGACAACCCCACAATTAAACCTCATTACCCGAACCATATTAATTCCTCTTCTAAATTTTTTATGATGCACAAGCCATTACCTTTCCAAAGATGAAACCAGAAGATCCCAAAAAACCACGTGGCAAGAGCTATAAGGATAATTTGTACTACACCTTTCATCAATAGAAATATCATGACATTAACAATTGTTATGCATTCAAAGACATAGTGTAATATCTACTTTATAGGGGATATACCAAGATTGATAACACATAAAACTAGAACCTTGGTATCTATCAAACACCACTAACTCAATAAAGGATTGGGGTATTGACTTCTATAGTTCCCCTCAACCAAGTCAATCATGTATCTCAAGTGTACCAAAATTTTATGGGGGCTATTCACGTAGTCACCCATGGGCAAAGAAGCACAAATCATACATAGAAAGAAAATGGACCAACTCAAGTAGTACCCACTCTTATAGCACAATAAAAAAATATGACCATACAACCAAACCACACAATTCCATATCCATCCATACATAGCCTAAGTCATCCACCCAGGCCCATAATCACATTGAGGAGTCGATTGACACGAAGCTTAAGAATAACTTTGGTTAAGTTATCCATATATGATCTTATAAAAAAATCTCCCCCATGTCATGAGTGCATTGATGAAGATCTTAAAATCCATTAAAATTCATATAGAAGATATTAACACCTTCAACACTTTTGTGGGGAGTGTTTAGACTTGCATGGAGCCTTTAATTTTATTTTATGATTTTGAAGTCAAGAACATATCATTAGAGTTACCTAATACTCCATTGAATATTATAGCTCACATTGATCAAAAACCCTTCAAAATAGTACTCATTTATACTGATTCATATATCAATATCATCACCATTGAAGCCATCCAACATATCAAATTGCCACCATCTCACATCACCTCATCCACCTTCACCTTACGGGCATTCAATATTGCTTTGTGTTCCATGGTAGAAAATGTAGTTCTACCTATGACAGTGGGTGTGAAAATAATCCATACACTCTTCCATATCTTGGAGAGGGCCATGTAGTACAACATACTTCTTGGTCATCACTAGATTAGAAAAATAAAGTGTGTTCTATCAATGCTTAAAATATGTACACGAGGAAAAGATCCATTGCATACCAGCTAACATTGAGCCATTCAAGTACTACAACTTGATTTGAAATCCATATGAGCCATTGCTTCCATACATGCATTTGTCCATCCAACCATTCATCATCAAAACCACTCCAAATCACAATACTTCATCCAAAGCACCCATATTAGAAGCTCTTCCCATAATCAATAATCCATCCACATATCAAACCATCAACCCAAATCATGCATCCACATCAACCACATATCATTTTACAATAACACCTCATCATCTTGTAAATCAAGCATCACCTTCATCCAACCACATATCATCACTGATGAGCACTAAAAATGCTCATTTTTTGTATGTTTTTATGGGATAATTGTGCGATATTATTATATTAGAAATGTATTTTTTATGAAATTATTGTATGCATATAATAGAAAATGACATATTATGCTTAACGAGTGTTTTTAGTGGAAAATATGTGTAGATGCAGTACTTCATTACTTTTTTGTACCTTTTAGTTGTGGTCCCACATGGACATGGTATTGGAACACATGTAATGTTATTATTTATGTTGTTTATTTCTGCAAGTGTATTTTTTTGCTTTATTTATTTTAGCATAGTGTGTTTATTTCTTGCAATTTCTTGCTTTATTAAATTATGTAAGAGTGTTTAATTTCCTGCAATTTCCTTTTAGATGTGTGATTAGTTTTTTGCAAATTTCCTTTTAGTCATGTCTTTGATAATTTAAATTACTTTTCTCACAATTTTCATTAGTGTTTATTTTTTTGCACTTAAATTTTGTTAGTTTGGATGAACTTAACTACATAAACAACACACCCCCACCAAACCAAAGTGATACATAGGATTCATATTCCATTTTACTACAAATATATATTTTGTATAGGTACTCAACAAGTTTATGAATTCCCAGATTGATAAAATTAAATGGAAGCAAAATTAACTGTTTTCATAAACATATTTTGTTCTCACCATTTTGGCACCGTTTTTAGAGAGTGCCAACTATAGTATTCCAAATATATAGATCAATCAAACCTAAAACTTACAGTTCAAATTAGCTTATCCATAGATTCTCTACCTAATATTGTATGAGTCCACCATGATTAAGAGGACTGAACGAATGCTTTGTTAGAAAAGAAATCACTCCAAAAATAACTGAACCACCTTTTAAGATACCTTCTAAAGAATCTAAAATACTTCCCAAAGCTGCACCATCATATCCACCTGAAACACCTTGGCATATTAATCCAATATTTGAACAAACTAATCCAAGGTGGAAATCATTAGAAAAAGAGAAAATATTTGAAGATTTATTGAACACCCAACTATGGAAAGAAGTGGAAGAGGGAACTATTTCAAATTCAGATTTAGGAATATTATTAGAATACAAGTGAAACAAGTGTAATACTTTGTTAGAAAATTTGAAAGTAGTCGATGTAGAACCTACATTATTTGAAAATATGGCTAAGGTAGAAGAGGCTTCAACCAATTTTGATTTTCCCATTGAGGAATCTAGAGGAGAAACTAAAATGAAACACATCTCTCTTGCACATCTTCCTACTTTTAGAGGATTACCAACTGAGGATCCTGATCTATTCCTTTTCAAAGTTTATATACTTTGTAGATCACAGGACTACAAATCAGATGCCCAAAAACTAAAATTATTTCCCTCTACACTAGATGATTCAACACTACACTGGTTCATCAGTTTGGGGAACAAACATATTTCTACCTAGGAGGATATAAAAAACTATTCCTAGAGCAATACAAAGACTTTGGTAGAAAACAAGATTCTAGGGAAGAAGTCCTAGATATGTCCCAAAGAGAGGAAGAGTCATTGGAATATTTTTGGGATATATTTAACTTCAATCTTCAACAATCACCCCACGCAAAACTAGGTGAGAAATAATTAAGAAACATATTCTTAAGGGGGATCACAAATGAATCCTTAGAAGCTTTAAATTTGTTATTGGGAGGTGATATTTACCAACATCAAATGCCAAATATTTGATAATTGTGTCAAAATTATTCAAGAAGAAAAGGTAAACCCACCAACCGAGTCACAAAAATCATAGCCTTTGTAACTAAGGTAGAAATAGGCAATATGCTAGAGGACATGAAGAGTGAGATGTTATCATATCTCACACTTCAATTAGATACACTCATGCTTCAAAAAAAGAAGCAGGAAACTAAAGAAGCATTGACCTTCTTTTGCTCGAGATGTAGAAGAAAATATCATAAGAATAATTGTCGAGAAAATAAAGTAAGAGTGTGTACCATTTGTCAATAGGATCATAAAACAAGGTTGTGCCCACAAATGGCAAATATAAAAGAACCTAAAGTAGCAAAAATGTATTTTATGGGTAATGGGAGAAATTAGCAACAGTTTCCTGTAGGAAATAGTATGTCAGGAAGAGGACCATCCTATGGGGGATCCAATTTTGTGAACCAAGGGTAAATTCAACCATCCAATATGGGATTGTGGGGTCAAGCACCTTAGATAAATGCCACCCAAGGATCTACTCCTTACACCCTGTATCCATGGATTTCATACCAACAACCTGGACCACAGTGGTGGAATTACAATGTGTGGGTTCACCTCCACAAAACATAACTCAAGCTCCATTGTAGACTAGTTTACTGGCACCTCCTACTTCTAGGCCAAATCAGCTACTTGCACAACCAAATCCAAATACAAACAACAAGATAAATCAACCCATATATCAGGTAGACACGAAGATGTTCTCTATGTATCGTATTAGAGTAGATTAGAATCCTATACAACTTCGATAAGGTAGGTAGTTAGGAGTAGATCCAACTCCTCCTGTAGTGGAGGAAGAGGATGTATAATTAGAGGTAGAAGAACAACCACCTTTGGTAGAGGAGGTGGAAGAAAATAAAACTGCTAAAAAACACAAAAATGAAGGGGTTCCACCCTTCTCGAAGAGACTACAAGAACCCAAAATGCCAATGCAACCAAAATTTGATATTATGGAAGGTTTAAAAACCTGACAGTCATGATTCTCCTTTATCAAGCCCTTAGAGATATTCTAATCTACACGAAGGCCATTATAGAGTTATATCTAAAGAAAACAAGAAGAAAACCATCGAAATAAATCATTGTGGTAGGTTATTTGGCCAATCTCATGTTAGGAAACACCTACCATCCCAAGTAATTTGATCCAAGAAGCCCAATTTTAATAGTTTAAATTACAGTCTTACAACTATCCAACACATTAGTAGATCTAATATCTACTATAAATATCATACCCTAAGAAACCATGCAAAAACTACAACTCAAAAATATGAGGCCAACCAAAATAGTTCTCCAATTTCTTGATAGATCTACAATACTCCCAAAATAAATGTTGGAAGATGTTATTGTCACAGTAGATGCATGGGAGTATCCAACAGATTTTCTAGTTTTGCATTCTAGATCTGGATTGGGTGGTTATCCATATATATTAGGCCAACCTTGGTTGGCCATAGTTGACACTTATATAAGTTGTAGGATAGGACAAATAATAATCTTAGATGGATAGAATATAAAAAACTTAATCATTTATCCACCTGTATAGTCCACTGATATGTTGGAAGAACCAAATTATGAAGTCTTAAATGACCAATAATGGCCCTAGATGAAATAGAGGATGACATCGATGAAGATAAAGCCATAACACACTTTTTCTAAGGAGAATCCTCACATCCTCCTCTAGAATATCCACTTGTAGGTAGCAAGGAGAATAAGATCAAACAAATAGAGATAGCACCTGGTAGAGTGTTGAATATTGACAATGAGTTGTCAACTATTCAAGAGGATAAATTTAAGAAAATACTAGTCAAACATCAAACTGCTTTTGCATGGGACTACAAATACATGTGGGGGATTGAACCCAAATTTTGCACACACATAATATATTTGGAAGATAATGTAAGACCGATAAGATAACCGCAAAGGAGGATGAATCCAATAATGAATGAAATAGTTAAAGCTGAATTACAAAAACTTCTTTCAATTGGATTTATTTATTCTATATAAGATAATTAATGGGTATCACCTTTAGTGGTGGTGCCCAAAACTAATGGCATGTAGAAAATTTATGTTGATTATAGGATGTTAAATAAAGCCACTAGGAAAGACCATTTCCCCTCCCATTTATTGACCAAGTCCTTGACACCTTGGCAAGACAAAAATGCTTTTTGTTCCTTGATGGGTTTAGTGGATATAATAAAATTCAAATAGTGGATGAAGACCAGGACAAAACCAATTTTACCTATCCATGCGATACTTTTACTTATCGAGTCTTACAATTTGGGTTATGTAACACACCTGCCACTTTACAATAGGAGGTGCTTAGTATATTTTTAGACATGGTTGAAGAGACTGTAGAAGTATATATGAATAATTTTGTTGTTTACGATGAAACCTTTGAAGAAGATACAACTAATATTGAGAAAGTACTCCAACATTGTCAGGAAATAAACCTGTCCCTTAGTAACAAAAATGTTTTATGTTAATGCGTGGAAGGGATTTAGATAGATAAACATAAAATTGAAATAATTAAAAATCTACCTACTCTCCAAAATCAAAGAGATATTTGCAGTTTTCTAGGCTCTATTGGATACCATAGGTGGTTTATCCAAGATTTTAGCAAAAATGCCAAACCTCTACATACATTGTTGACAAAAAATAATGATTTTTTTTGGACCAATGAGTGTGAGCAAGCATTTCAGATTTTAAAGGAAAAACCGACCACTTCTCCTATGCTGAGAGGTCCCAATTGGAACCTCCTATTTCATATTTGCGTTGATGCATCCAGTAATGCTATTGGGGTAGCACTAGGATAGAAGGATAGAGATGAATTTTATGCCATCTATTATGTCAATAAACATATTATAGGTGATGAGTTCAACTATACTGTCACTAAGAAAGAGTTCCTTGCAGTAGTTCATGCTATCAGTAAATTCTACCACTACATTATAGGTTATAAAATTTTTGTACACACAGATCATACAACCATTAGATATATGATGAATAAACCTACAGTGAGTGGTAGAATTATCAGGTGACTTTTACTTTTATAAGAATTTGATGTAACCATTATTGACAAACCCGATAGGGATAATGTTGTAGATTTTCTCTCTAGGTTAATATCTTAGGACCACACCACTTACGACCATAGAATACACCTCCAATCCATGTGATTGGATCATAAATAGGCATAGGGGAGACCTCATTACAATGAAATTTATTATCCAGTAGTTGATGAATACGTATGCATTCATAGAAAAAATAAAATAAAATAAATAAATAAAAATAAAAATAAAATACATTCTATATTATTATTTTTAATTAACATATAATAGAATATTTGTTTTTTTTTATTAATATTTTTGTAGGATTACGTGCCTTGAATGCAATCTATAGGTAGCTTGGGTAACCTAGGCATATCAGGAATAAGCCATGATTCTTGTTTTTCTTTTTACGTGTGTTTTATGTGTTTATTTTTGTAGGACACAACCCTAAATGCAATCTGTAGGTAGTCGGATCAAACTAGGCCTATCAGGTATAAGCCCATAGTGCCTTGCATTTTTTTACTTTCTAGGAGGATAAATAAATGAATAAAGCACTAACCTTCCACTAGGAGGATGGCACTTACAGTTGGACATGTGTACAAGTGTTTACTTCCTAACAGAAGAAAATACCTATATACAAGTCAAAGCATCAAACGTTGACTTTGTCACAAAGGGGAAGCACCTATATTCAGATCGAAGAAAGACACCTATCTTTGGGTCAATCCAGTGAATACTAACCTTCTATCAGAGAGAAGGTGCCTATATCCCAAACACAACAAAGGTGCCTATATCCATAAAATTTTGAAGGCATCTATATTCTACATAAGGTGCCTATCTCCCATATACAATAGGTGCCTGTATTATTATTAAAAAAAAGCACCTATATTTCAAAAGTAGAAAATTAATAAATAAAAATAAATAAAAGTAAATATATATATATATATATATATATATATATATATATATATATATATATATATATTTGCGAGTGTTAGTATCCTAAAAGTTAGAATAAAGGTGTCTGTATTCATAGTAACATAAGACACCTGTATTCCAGTCAAAAGGGATGTCTGTATCCATGGAGCAGAGATAAGGTGCTTATCTTCCATACAAATAAAGGTGCCTACATTCCAACATAGCGATTGCTCCTATATTTGACATCGAAGAAGCAATCAAAGCCACAATGGCACCAAAATCTATGCACGTTCAAAGTTAAGCTTTTTCATAGACCACAGTATGATTGTTTTTATTTTTGATGTTAGAATCAGTTTGCTTCCTAGTTTTTGACTATCGAAGTTCACGTATTCCCATCGATGACCCATTCATACTCCCAATACATGAATAAATCAACTTCCAAGGGGGATGTGTGTCATCCCACGGTAAAATAAAATATTCATGTTTTCTTTAGTTTTTACACAAGGCCTTGAGACTAATAAAAATGTATTACCTAACGATGTTCTTTTGATGTGATTGTCTCGCACAAAAAAATGCACGCCATTCATTCATACCAAAAACACTTTTATCATGCACTGATCAAATCAAATTGCACCATTGGTATTTGCACATCATGATTCATAAAAAACCACCAAGGTATGTACTAAGTTTTTTGTTATGTGTGTGCATGATTATCATAAAGAAAATATTTCTATGTAATGTGCTAGTACATACCCCACAAAACACACCATCAGTATTTGCACATCATGATTCACAAAAAACCACCTAGGTATGTATTGATTTTTCTATTATGTGTGTGCATAATTATCATAAAAAAAAATATTTTTGTGTAATGTGTCGGTACATATCCCACAAAAATATTGTCTAATCATACAACCCCCAAATTTGCAAACTGCCACGTGGTACCAATCGGGCGTAAGGAAGGAGGGTGTAACAACACCCATCTAAATCTAGCACACAATTTAATAATTAATTATGTAGATACCCATAATTACTATTGATTATAGGAATATAGATGCCCTGTATGCATGGATACAATCACATGCTTCAACATGTTTAAAACCAAATAACAGTGCTTGTTTACAACACAAAGAGAATAAAAAACAAAATCAATGATGTCATGGGAGGACCTTCGACTAATCATACCCTCATGAGGAATGATCCCAAGGATATCTTGAGCATAAATGGTGTAATTAGGGACTAGTTTGAGGCTACTAGATGGATGTACTACTACTTCTTGGTTAGCTAAGATTAGGATCTCAAGGTAGTGCATAAATTTGTAGCCTCTATAGATGACGATGTAGTAAGGATGTGCGAACTGGTCATCCAAATCATAGAAGAATACATTACAAAAGTTACCAGTCTCCCCTGTGCTAGAGTGTCATGACCCTCTCTTGGCAGACCCCTTTTTTTTGTTGGATTTATGCTAGGTTATGCATAATGGATATTTTATTATAGTTAGATATCTTTCTAACCAAATAAATGACTAAAAAATTATGTTTAATTTTTACAACATAGGTTTTAAGGATAAAATATGATATTGCTAATATATTTTAATTGATTTAGGATCAATATGTCTTATATATGGGCATATTCTTTGACAAAGAAGTAACCCGAGAGATGATCTTTTTTTATATTAAGTGATTTGGCATAAATTGCATATAAGAAATAGATCAAATTTTGCTTGCTTGGTTATTAACTACAAAATTTTAGTGAATATTATTTGAGTTATATTGTATCTTAAAAATATAATTTCTTTAAAATAAATAGAATGAAGGAATTTTTTTGATAAGCATAATTAGTACGGTGGACTCCTTTATTATCGATTATAAAAAAGAGAGGTAATATTTCTAAAGAACACAAGCTTATACTGGGAGGGGGGGTGAAAAATATAAGACCACTTTTTACTTTTCTTTCACAAAAAATTTTATGCAATGTATCAATGGCAATACCAAAATTAGTAATAAAAGCAATGTATAAATCACCACACATAATAGATACACCAATTTAACATGGTTCACCCAATATGGGCTACTCCACAAAGAAAATATTTCACTAAAATTTTCTCAACAAATATTTTAGGAATCCTTTCTCTATTACAATGTTTATGGACCTCTATCCAAAGGAGACACCAATCCCCTAATCAAGTTCATATATCTCTATCTACAGGAGACACAAATCCCCTCAGCTGGTTTGTAGATCTCTATCCATAGGAGTACTCCTCCTATACTCTGGTTGGTAATCCTCTAAAATACTACTACCTCCACTACTATGGGTTATGGATCTCTCTCCCGTGAAGACCTCTATCCTCTCTACCCTGGCTAATGGATCTCTATCCACTAGAGACTATTATCCTCTACTCTATCACCTCCAAATCTTACTCTCAACTCTGTCTCAAATCTACACTAAACATAGTCCTTCAGTCTAGCACAAATATGCTCAATATTTATCTTTGATATGTACTAAACACAATACTTCAATATAGCACAAATTTTCTCAATCTCTATCTTTGATCTACACTAAACACAATCCTTCGATCTAGCATAAATATTCTCAATATTTGTATCTGATATTCATTAAACATAGTCCTTCGATCTAGCATAAATTTGCTCAATCTTTGTCTCTTCTATGGCACAAATATATCCTCAAATCTACACCATACTCTATCTTCAAATATGTCCTAAAGCCTTAATACAAATCTTGATCCAATCACAAATAACTCTGCTAGATCTACCTCAAATCTTAACTCAAGGTTTGAATAAATTAATCAATCAACTCTATTCTCAAGTATTCTCAAAGACTTACCTCAAATATATCCACAAGTCCTCTTAAAGACTTATCCAATCTTCTCTCAATCTCTATATTCAAATCTGTATTGTAAGCTTCCACAAAAGCTCACACTAATTTGTCCACAAGTCTTCTCCAAGACTTACCTCAAATCTTCTCAACAAGTTCTCACTAGAACTTGCTCAATCTGCTCAACAAGTCTTCACCAAGACTTATCTCAAATCTTCTTTGTAAGCTTCCACAAAAGCTTACTCAACTCAATATATCACAGAAAACCTCTTCCAATCACACAAAAAAGTTTCACACAGAATCTTGTTCTAATATCACATAAAAATATAGATAATGGTTAGAGACTCAATACGTTTCACACTCACAACAATGCTCAATCACTTTCAATATCTCTTGCTTTACCACAAAAACATATAGAGAATGGTTAGAGACTCAATATACTTCATACTCACAACAATGCTCAATCACTTTCAATATCTCTTCAAATAAATTAAGAATAAAGAACAATTTATTTTATAGAACTTGAACTATCACTCCAACACTTCCAATCAGCTATACTCAATCAACTCCACTCAACCAATCACTTAATGAAATACAACTTGCTTACAAAATCTAAATAAGTGTTTCAAAATGCTTTCACCAAATCTCACTATGGAACTCAACCCTTGACTCAAGATGATTCTAACAATGATACTCAAGTTCTTTCACTAACCTTCATTATGCATATGAAGACTCACTCAACATTTCCAACAATGCTTATCAAACAAGGTTTCTAGCATCAACCTTTATTCCAAAAAAACCTCATCAATCAATATTGGATATCTCAAAACCAAACTCAACAATGCTTATAAAAAAATCCTTTTCACTCCAACTTAGCATTCACAACATCCAATCCAACAATATTTTACTCACAAGGAATATGTACCCATACCTTTTGTTTTGATGGAGATGTCTTCAAAACCTATCTTAACCACAATAAAATTTTCTTTGCAAACACTAGGGTTAGGTAGCCACAACCTATCTCAAGATATCCACAAAATAATTTTCCCAATAATTATTTTACCATACAAAAATATCAAATATTTTGGTACACCTTATAATATCCAAACTTACACAATATAAGTCAACATATTTATTAAAAACAAAATACACAATAATTTTCTTTAAACACCTTATCACTCCAACTTTATAAAATAAATTGCAATAACCAAAAATTAAAATAAAATATTTTAATTTACTTTACCTTATAACTCCCTCAAAAAACCTTATAGTTTCCAACTTACAAAAACCTCTATGCAATTTTTGAAATTCACAACCTTTGGAGAAATAAAAATATTCTTACCATACCTTTCAACTATTCTACCCATCAAAACATCCTCGGTGAGAATCGGACACACGACGTAGCATCTCCAACACCCTAGCCTCAAGCTAGGCTACCAAGTGGGCTACATGCCCACATGGAACCTTAGGTGCATGTTTCCACTTATCCTCCTCTTGAAAAGTGCCCACAAAAACTGAATGCCTCTTACAAGCAAAACATCAATTGCATGGATCAAACCCGCGATCCCTTCCTTGCACCTTAGCACTATCTCAACCTCCAATCTCTTTGAAACATGAACTTATCTTTCTCCAACAAATGCAGCGCATGATTTTTTATTCAAAGGCATGTGTATCCAAGGGACATAGAAAATGAAAATTATTTCCTATATTAATACACATGCTCTTGTATTTTACATGTCGACGAAATTCAAATTTAAAAATTTTAATTAGATTTTAAATATTAAATTTAAAACCTTTGCTCCCATTATTAATTTAAATTAAAATTTTAATCAAAGATTAAAATATTTTAATTTAAATTAAATCTTTTATAAACTGCTCATGGGTCTTTTCAACTTGAACCTTATTTTTCTTCACCTTGTTATTTGGCCTGAAATATTATAATAATATAATATTATTATTTAATTTAAACTTGCTTCTCCTTCCTTGGATCTTCATCCTTTGGGACTTTTTAGGCATATAATATTAAAAATAAATATTATATCCTATTCCTTTTCAAGACCTTGATTTTGGAAAACCACTTGATGTCCTTAATGATGACGAAATTGAACCAATACGCTTTTGACATAAATGACAGTAAAACTACTCAAAATTTCCAATAATTTCATTAGGAGTTATCTTTAGACCTACTGGATTTGCAAAAAAAGTTTGCTATGAGTATTTTGTTTAAAGGACCCAGTAAGAATTTGATTGGATATATTTTTATTGCTACTGCTAATTTTTTAGTTCATAATGTTGCTGGTGGGAAATTATTTCTATTTATATTTGTGTAAATTAATAAGATAGAAAGACAAGAGTCTTGGCTTTCCTTTTGTTAGATTAAATGCTTAATTAAAAGGTTAGGTTTGCTAAGTGTTTGGTAGGGCATAAAATCCTTGGTATACATGGGAGCAAGGGAGTAAACTTAATGGTATGATCAACTAAGAATCCACGATTAAGAGTCTCTAAATCTAAAGGTGATGGAGTTGTGGGAAGTAGAGGTTGGACAACTCCATTTGGGATGCCCAAGAAAACTAGGAATAAGGGAGGTTGTTTGAGAGGTGTGAAAGAAAGTGGAGAGGAATCGCTCCATGGAAGGAAGTCTTGGGTGGTGATGCTAAGGAAAGACCCGAAACACTAAAAAATAACCTTGGAATATAGGTAGGCATGCACTTTAAATTGATGTCTTGTCTTACTATTTTAATGGTAGTAAAAGAGTTTCCAATACCCTAGTAGGAGTGTTATTATTATTATTTTTTTATAGTTATAAGTGTTTGTATTTATAGCGGGTTTTAACAAGGATCCCAAAACCTGATTACATAAGCAATGGGCCTAGGGCATCAATCCCTTGAAACTGAACACCAAAACAAAAATCCCGCCCAACGGTAACAAAGAAGCATGAAACAATCCCTCTTAGCGGGAAACAAACAAATAAGAAAGAAAGTAGTTTTGGAGATCCCGCCCAGCGGGGAGTAGCCAAAAACCACCATCGAGAAGATCCCACCCAACAAGAAGCACAGAAAAACCGTTACAATAAAATCCCGCCTCGCGGGAAGCAGTCAAAACCACCACAAACAGTCCCGCCTAGCGGGAAGCAACAGGGAAATCCCGCCATCCGAGAAACCAGCAGAAAAGAAAGGATCCCGCCTCGCAGGAAAACCGGCGGATTTGGCGGATCCCGCCTTGTGGAGAAACCATCCCGCCCATCGGTAAAACATTCAGTTCAGCGAGAGCCATCCTGTAGGAAGCCGACAGCCAGCACAGAGAGGATCCAGCCCATCAAGAAGTGACCAGAGAGTTGCACCACAAGGAACCCGCCTCGGGAAAACAAAAGAGGATCCCAGCAGCAGGGACCAAGAATCCCGTCCAAGCACAGAGCCCGTCGAGGGACCAAGAATCCCGTCCAAGCACAGAGCCCGCCGAGGATTCACAAGAAAAAGGGGGAAGCTGTCCAAACCCTAAATCGTCACCTCCACCACACCGAGAAACGCAGGGGACCAGATCCACGCGAATAACCTGCAAAAAAACCCCAGGGGGAAGCCTGAGGGAAAAATGGAAGGGATCCCCAACCAAACAGGGATCCCTGGGAAGCACCAGTCCGAAAAAACAACCAAGGAAACCCTAGGCGGCCGGGAGGGGCGCAGATAGTGGAGAAGGATCTCCCCCCAGGAGATCATCTGCAAACAACCACTCCCCGGGAGGGATGACCTGGGTTGAGCCAGGGACTGGGCAAGAACCAGGAGCCATGGGAGGGGAGCAGGGGAGGGACCAGAGCCCTCCCCTCTCTACTTTCTAAGGAGTGTTATTATTTTACTACAGTAGTGAGAGATTTTTCTTACACTCGTTATCCAACACTGGATGTGCATTTGACCTATGAGATAGAATAGAATAGAAGGCCCTAGAGTTGGTTGGTTGAGCTAGCTAGTAGATGGTTTTATTATTTCTTGTTAAGACTCTCCCTTTTGGTGTAGTAAGCCATCAAGATGGCTGAGTTGGGATGTTAGGTTTGAGTTGTTGTGTAAACTGATCAACCTGGTACCCTTGCATGTGTTTTGCTATGTATTTTGGTACATGGTAAACTGAGAAGCTTTAAGACCCCTTTTCTACCCAACCAGAGGATTAAAGACTGCACTTGGACATAGCACCAAACTTGGGTTGATGCTCTTATTATTGTAGAGATGGAAGTTTCATCTCAAGTTGTTGTTGAGTTCACCACTTATTTAGAGGTGAGTCCGAGATGAGGAGCCCTCTTGGAACAACTATTTGCATGTGTCTTGTGTTGTTCTCTGATGAAGAGGGAGTATGTTACCCTCTTGAGCCTAAACAACTATGGTTGTTGTGAGAAATATTTGGACATTAGAGCGATTCACTCAAAATCAATATGGAAGCTGAGTTGGTTGTTCTTGTGAGTTCGTCTAAGACTTTTGGTAGTTTGGAGGTGGAGTCCTCTGCATGTTATGTAAGGTATTTTTGGAATTTTTTAATTTCTTAGTGAGAGTTTCCTCCATAGCATCAAATGTTTTCAATCCAGACTTTGTTAAGCAATAGATAACATTGGTGAAATTGATAAATAGATATGTTGTTTCAGATTTCATTATGTAGTAGATAGTGTTGGAATGGATATATGGATATGTTGTTCCAAACTTTGTTAAGCAATAGATAACATTGGTGAATTGATAAATGGATATGTTGTTCAGATTTCATTATACAGTAGATAGTGTTGGAATTGATAAATGGATATGTAGACCCAAATTTTATTATGCAATAGATAGCGTTGGTGAAATGATAGAATGAATTTGTTGTTCTAATTCTACTATGCATTAGATAGCATTGATGAGTTGTTAAAATGAAAATGTTGTTCTAGATTCTGTTATGCACTAGTTAGCATTGGTGAATAGATAAGATGGATATGTGTTCCAATTTTGTTATACATTGGATAGCTTTAGTAATTACATGTAGTAGATATGTGTGATTCAACTCTTTTATGTTTAGATGGCATTGGTGAGTCAGTGCAATGGGTGCTTCGGTTGGGAAATTTTGGTTGTACTTGTAATAGTATAAGGTTCCCAAGATTGGTAGCATCAAATTTGTGCTTACGCGATGGGCAGGTTCCACCTCAGGCACTGTAGTGTTGTACTCTTCTATAGATGTCAAGTTTTGGGCTGAGTGTGGTTGCTTGGATGGATGGCTAGAGTTATACCGAGCTGCCTATGGGGCTTGTCGAATGTGTTCTATGTAATCCAACCACTATTATGATAACAGGTTTGGGGGTTTTGGAAATAGATCTCCAAGACGTAGTTACAATGGTGATTATGAGAGATGAAGGACCATCTCATAGAGGGAAACTAGTTAGACATGATAGGTTTCCATAGTGAATATTTCAGACAATATGGGTTGTCCATACCTATGTAAAGACTTAGTTTGATGAATGAAATTGATGGAATTATTTTGAGGTTGGGTTTCCCCATGGGGTTTCTCCTAGGATAAATTATGTGTTGATGTGGTTTGTTGTGGCTTATAAATTATTTCAATGTTAAATTATCTATTTTTGATAGATGTGTTTTCCATGCAAATTTGTTATGGTATTGGTTATTTATGTTTATAAGGGAAAGTAAATATTAGAATTGTAATTATTACTTGGGAAAGGTTGAGCCTTGGGAAGTTTTAAAATATTCTTTATTCCATGCTTTGGTTGTTTAAATTAATATAAAGGTGTTTAGAAACTTTGACCTCATTAAATTAAGTGGATAGGTAAATTAGATGAACCTCTCGAAAGGATGAGAGTGAATAAACTCATGCTCTACTAAGAAGTATAATTTATGGACCATTGTAGCTAAAGGTTGGATTGGTATCTAATATCGTAATAAGTAGATGTTTGAAGGGATAAAAACCTAGGAAATATTCATGTGCATCATAAAGGAATTTGATGGGTGAATATTAGGATGAGGTTAGTACCTTCGTTGGAAAAACTATAAGATTACAAATACACATCATAAGGGAATTTGATGAGGTGTTTTGAAGGGAAGTTGAATACCTCATTGAATTTGATGGTCGACATTGTTGTCTAAACTAATCTAAGGTATTCCTATGGATAGGGTTTTAATGAGGCAAGTGAGGAATTGATTAGCTCATCTTTGGATGAGAGGGATAGTCAAGTTCAATACGCTCTAACCCACTCAGATGGACATGAGAAGGGGATAGCTAAGAGCGTACCCCTTCGATAGAATGAAAGGGAAGGCAAGTTAGCTCGTGGGGCTAGCGAGAAGGATAACTTGTAAATACTAGCCTTGCACCTAGTACACTTGTGTAGCCAGACTTACGCAAGATGTAGTGATGGGTGTACCTCGGGTAAGACTAGATAAGTTGTTAAGTGGGTTACAATGCATCTAGGACTCCCTATAAATATATATAGGATAGAAATTGGGTTGTGACATTTGGTATTAGAGCCTAGGTTCGTAGTGGGATAGGTTCACTATGCCACAACTAGATTGGTTGTAAAAAAAACCTACCTAGGTATGAGGATGAACCTGTTTGCTTAAAGACTAGCATAACTAGGACTACAGTAGTTTTAGTAGACTAATTCTCATTGACTCTCCTATGTGTGGTAGGAACAATACCACCAAAGAGAATAAGGAGAGGTGTTTCCCCAATGATGAGGCAGACACGATAGACCAATGTAGAAGATGGAAATCTGAATGTAGGTTCAGAGAACCCTAGTGAGGAAAGAGAGGATCTCATAGTGATAGTGGCCCAACTTCATGATCAGGTAGAAACACAGAGATAGATGTTGGATACCATGATGAACCAGGAAACACCAACTAGAAACTCTAGGACAGAGCAGGCAAATGAACCCCTTATAGAAGCACAATGGGCTAGGGTTCATTTGGAGGTCGAGTTGGGAAAAGATATGAAGTATTTAAGATCTTCCAAGTTCAATGGGGAGGAAGATGGTGACAAAGCTAAATCTTGGCTAAAGGAAATAGAAACCTATTGTGTTATGAAGAACTACTCCTCTAGCACCCGAACATCCTATGCCACTCTACACCTTCAAGGTGATGGTGTGAGTTGGTGGGAAACATATAGTGATGGACTAGGACTTACGACTATAGTTGATTTGAGTTGGGAAGCATTTGTGAAGGCCTTTAAGGATAGATTCCTCACAGAGCACTTTTATTCCCAAAAATTTGAGGAGTTCACTAAACTTCGACAAGGAATGAGGATAGTGGAGGTATACCATCAAATATTTGTTAAAATCCTTAAGTATGTCCCTGCTTATAATGAGAAAATGAAGATCCATAAGTTTATATTAGGAGCAGACCCTCGAATAGGGTGGGAGGTAGACATGCAAGAACCTGCTACCTTGTAGAAGGCCTATGATTTGGCTAGAAAGGCTAAAACTTATCTCAAACCCTACTTTGACTATGAAGGGTTGGATGAGCAGGGCAAGGAGGCATTAAGGAAATGAAATAGTGCAAGGTTCATTAAGTGGGAAGGAGAGAAGGAAAATAAGAATCCCTTAGGGTAGGACCAAAGGAATGATAGGAGGTAAGGAAAGAATAGAAGAAGGTTCCAAGGGAGGAACCACAATGCTAATTATCATAGGGGTGGTAACAACAAACCATCTCAAGGGTAGGCTAATCCTCCCTCAATAGAGAAAATAAAAGTTGTGCAAAAATAGAAAATACATCCAGGACCCAAGATCGGATGCTATGATTGTGGTGGACCACATTACGCCACCAATTGTCTACTCAGAATAGGATTGAAATCTAAAGGAAAGGAACCTATGTACAAAGAACATGCACATAAAGAACCGACTCACAAAATTTATGCAACAATAGGGAAATAGGAACTCGATGGGCAAGCCACTCCATTGCTGATAAAGGGTAAGATTTTTAATAAAGATGTTAATATTTTGATTGATAGCGGTGCTACAGATAGTTTTGTTTCGACTAGCCTAATTAAAGATATATAAGAAAGACCAAGAATCTTAGCTCATGGATGGAAGGTAGAGTATGGCTCAGGGTAAACCTTTTCTATAAATCAGTGTTACCCTATGGCAGATATTACCTTATCTAGTAGTATGACCATAGGTTGCCTTTATGTTGCTCCCTTGCATGCTTTCGATGTAATCTTAGGAATGGACTGGCTACAAGTGCATAGGGCTGTAATTAACTTTCAAGATCGATGGATTGAGTTCTCAAAAGATAACAAAAATTTTTTGAAGGGAGTACAACCAACAAGGAGCTTTTCAACCCTGAATTATTTTGATAATGCAACTCAAGAAAGCCATTAAGAAAGGAGGAGCAGTCTTTGTTGTGAAGCTAAATGAGATAGGCAAGGAGAAGAAGGAGGAGGTGCTCGAGAAACATCCACTACTACAGGAATATAGGGATGTGTTTCTAGAGGACTTACCAGGGCTACCACCCCAACGTGAATTTGACTTCACAATCGAGCTCCAACCCAACACGAAACCTATTCATAGAGCCCCCTACAAGATGAATCCCATAGAGATGCAAGAACTAAAGGTGCAACTATAGGGATTATTGGAAAAAGGATTAATCAGATCGAGTGTGTCACCTTGGGGAGCACCGATCTTGTTTGTCAAAAATAAGGATGGTTCCCTATGACTATGTATTGATTACAGAATGTTGAACAAGGCCACCACCAAGAATAGATATCCCTTACCCAGAATCGAATACCTTTTCGATCAACTTAAGGATACCACAATATTTTCAAAGATTGATTTAAAATTAGGATACCATCAACTGAGGATCCATGAGGAAGATACTCACAAGACAACCTTTAAAACTCATTATGGACACTATGAGTTTACTGTCTTGCCTTTTGGCTTAACAAATGCCCCAACCACATTTATGAACTTGATGAATAGTATCTTTAGAAAGCAACTAGAAAAATTTGTGCTGGCATTCCTAGATGATATTTTGATATATTCTAAAAATAAGGTAGAGCATGACAAACACCTCAGGATTGTGTTAGAATTGCTAAAGGAAAACCAGTTGTATGAGAATTTGTCCAAATGTGAATTTTACATAATAGAAGTACAATATCTGGGACACATTGTGTCAATAGAAGGAATTGTGGTAGATCCTAAAAAGATAGAGGTAATTTTGAACTGGCCACCACCCATGAATGTGATGGAAGTTCAAAGTTTCTTGGGTCTGACCAACTATTACAGGTGTTATGTGAAATATTACGCCAAAATTACCTCCCCAATGACTAACCTTCAGAGGAAAGGGAAATAATTCAAGTGGATGGATAGATGTGAGGAAGCTTTTGAGCTGCTTAAGTGAAAGCTTACTACCCCTCCTATACTCAGGATACCCGATCCTCAAGGAAGTTTTTCTATTTGTATGGATGCATCATTGGAAGGTTTGGGAGGAGTGCTCTCTTAAGAAGAGTCAGTGATAGCCTATGGGTCAAGGAAACTAAAATGACATGAGGTCAATTATGCAACCCATGATCTCGAACTAGCAGTAGTGGTGTTTGCCCTCAAGATTTGGTGATACTATTTGGTTGGGAGACCCTTTGAGCTAAGGATAGACCATCAGAGTCTACGATACTTATTTACTCAACCTTTACTCAATGCCAGGTAGAGGAGATGGATGGAATTCCTAGTGAAATATAATTTTGATATTGAGTATATAAAAGGAAAGGAGAACAAAGTCGTTGATGCACTTAGTAGAAGAAGGCACATAGCAGCCTTGTCTCGTGCCCACATGGATTTGATGGGATAAGTCAAGGAGATGCAAAAGTAGGATGCTTACTGCAACCAAGTTCATGGAAATATAGAAAGAAAACCAAGAGAAAACCAATATTTTAGCTTCAAATATGGTTTCCTATGCTTCAAGGATAGAGTAGTTATTCCAAAAACTAGAAATCTGAGAAAAATGATCTTGAATGAAGCACATAGATCACCATATTCTGCTCATCCAGGAGGAGCAAATATGAGGGAGAATATGAAGAAAACTTTCTTTTGGCCTGGGATGAAAAGGGACATAACTGAATTTGTCGCCCAATGCCTCAAATTCCAGAAAGTGAAGGTAGAACACAAACACCCTATGGGACTTTTGTATCCACACGAGGTACCTATGCAAATATGGCAAGTAATTTCAATGGAATTTATTGTAGGATTGCCTAAAAATTGGTTCCAACATGATGCAATCTTAGTGGTGGTCGATAGACTGACCAAGGTTGTACATTTTATACCTGGAAGCACTAAAGATGATATCGTGATTGTGGCTAACAGATTTTCCAAAGAGATATTTTGGCTTCATGGCTTTTCAAAAGTAATAATATTGGATAGAGACTCGAGATTTACATCTGAGTTTTGGTAAGCCTTGCATCATGCCATTGGTACTAGATTGAACATAAGTTTTGCTTATCATCCTAAAATCGATGGTCAAACTGAAAGAGTGAACCAGGTACTAGAGGATATGCTTCACATGTATTGTATGGACCAAAAAACCTGATGGGAAGATTACTTGCACTTGGTAGAGTTTACCTACAATAATGGTCACCATTCAACTTTAGGCATGGCTCCTTTTGAGGCACTTTATGGTAGGAAATGTAGGACACCTTTGTCTTGGGATAATCCAGAATATCAGATTGTACTTGGTCCAGACATGGTCAAGGAGATGGAACAACAGTTGAGGATGATCAGGGAACGATTGAAAGAAGTCGTAGATCGATAGAAGAGCTACATTGATCTTAAAATATCTCTGTGTGAGTTTTCAGTAGGAGAGAAGGTGTTTTTAAGGGTGAGACCAATGAAAAGTGCAATTAGGTCTACCAAGCTGGATCCATGCTTTGTGGGACCCTTTGAAGTTATAAAAAATATCAGCCCTATGGCATATCGACTTGCCTTACCACCTAACTTGTTCAAGATTCATGACACCTTTCACATCTCTTTGCTTAGAAAGTATGTTGCTAATCCTGAGCATGTGTGGGACTTTTCTAATTTGTAGATGGTGAACCTAGAGGCTATCGAGGTTCGACCAATAAAAATCCTTGAGTTTCGATCCAAATCGATGCGAAAAGGGACTTTGGAGCAATGCAAGGTCCAGTGGGACCACTTTTTTGAGAGGAACGCTACTTGGGAAAAAGTAGCAGAGATGCAGAAACACTTTCCATTTCTATTTGAAAAAGCAAATTGAATATTGTTTATTGTTTAAATAACTTTGATGAAAACACAGAGGACTGTGTTAAGCCTATGGGGGGAGTATGTCATGACCCTCTCTTGGAAGACCCTTTTTTTGGTTGGATTTATGCTAGGTTATGCATGATGGATATTTTATTGCAGTTAGATACCTTTCTAACCAAAGGAATGATTGACAAATTATGTTTAATTTCTGCAACATAGGTTTTAAGGATAAAATATGATATTGCTAATAAATTTTCATTGATGCAGGATCAAGATGTCTTATATATGGGCATATTATTTGACAAAGAAGCAACCTGAGAGATGCTCTCTTTTCTTATTAAGTGACTTGGCATAATTTGCATATAAGAAATAGATCAAATTTTGCTTGCTTGGTTATTAACTACAAAACTTTAGTGAATATGATTTGAGTTATATTGTGTCTTAAAAATATAATCTCTTTCAAAGAAAGAGAATGAAGGAAAAGTTTTGGTAAGCATAATTAGTATGGTGGACTCCTTTATTATCGATTATAAAAAAAAAAGAGGTAATATTTCATTAGGAGTTGTCTTTAGGCCTAATGGCTTTGCAAAAAAAGTTTGCTATGAGTATTTTGTTTAAAGGACCTAGTAAGAATTTGAGCGGATATATTTTTATTGCTATTGCTAATTTTTTAGTTCATAATGTTGCTGGTGGGAAAGTATTTTTATTTATATTTGTGCAAATTCATAAGAGAGAAAGACAAGAGTCTTGGCTTTCCTTTTATTAGATTACTACTTAATTAAAAGGTTAGGTTTGCTAAGTGTTTGGTAGGGCATTGAATCCTTGGTAGACGTGGGAGCAAGGGAGTAAAATTTATGGTATGATCAGCTAAGAACCCATGTTGAGAGTCTCTAAATCTAAAGGTGATGGAGTAGTGTAACAAACTCAATTGTTACTACTCATCCACTAAAGTTTTTATTTTTTTAATCCTATATTTATATTTGTCCACATTTCATTGAGTTAAGAGTATAATAATGATCTAATATGAGGATATCCCAAATGATAGTAAGTAATATGAGCCATAAAAGATTAATTCAAAGCCACCATTGAGTAAAAGTACCAACTTCTACAATTCATTCAAATCCATTCATAAGTAGAAGCACCAACTCCTACAATTCCATCATGCCATCACCAAATGGTATGAGGATAATACAATGGATATGTCCATCATGTTATCACCAAATTGTATGAGGATGTTTCAATGGTTATACCATTAATTTGGGAAAACAATCCCTCACCAAAGGGAATTGTCCCTCCTCCTATCCATACTATCCATGAAGACTAGTAATTAGGAGAAAGTCATTAATCTATTATTCCTCATGAAAAATTACATATGACTTGGGATATTTGTCTTAAGAATCATTAGAAAATTTACTCATTTACAAGGTGTTGATGGTTTGGTGATTGTTTATCATTTTACCGATTGCATTGAGTGATTGGTTTGATCCTAATTCTCTTAGATTAATGGTGTAGACATTGTTTTATCTCTTATTGTTATGAAATCTATCCATAAGTTTTCCTTCTACACTAATGTAGTAAAAAAGAGAGAAATTATATACATTCATTACCATATAAAAGATTACATATCTCAATATCTTACAGTTGACAAGATATACTAATCACAGTAATTTCTATTTACTTGATCAAATTCCAATGCATATATCACCCAACATTTAATTGAGGTGATTTATACATTATGAAGACTTTATATCTAATATACATAAGCTTGTAATAAAAATACATCAAATATTACAACATCATGGCTGATTATACAACATTTATTTCAGCCAACCATAATACAATTTATCTCAAGATAAGCTTAAAATAATGAACATTACAATAGTCTTCAATATTGCTATCCGATTATTCTCTGGAATGTCTTGATTTATTCATGATGTGAGAGATGATGGTGAAGGGATAAGGAAAACTCAAATGCACATATGAAAAATGCAAATCAAGCAAACCATGCTTAACTACTTTGAATGCAATCATGCATCAATCATTTGTCACAATATTTTACATTTTATTTCATAGATAATGCTAGGCATGAATATCCATAATTCATCCATCATTAATGCAAGGATTATTTTCCTAATCCCATACATCATAAATATTTTTCATCTTGATTTATCACAAATAAATGGAAGAGTCCCATACCTCTTCCAAGAATGGATACTAATCCATACTTTCCAAAACTATAAGATATTCTTCCATAATTCTAGTTGGTTACATTCATTTGCAAGATTTATCATAAAACTTATGATGCAAAATATACAATTTTCACTTATTCATTCAACTTATCTAAGTAATTGACTTCCTATCACTATTCAATAACAATTTATTTACATATTTTACATAAACATTCATCTTTAACATATTTACAAAGAGAGTAAATTAGATGAATCTCTTCACATCTAAAATTCACTTTCTATTTCCAGATATCATAATTTAGCTTCAACTAATTTTTCATATAAATAAACATATGCATTATAAAACTAAAAGGAAATATCTTTAAATTTAAATTGCACAACCATGTACAGTCTAAAACTAAAAGGGAATTTCTTCAAATTTAAACTTCATAAAGACATGTATTACAACCTGACTAACATGTCGAAATAATATGCTAAAATTATATTATTATATACAATAGATATTTATTAACTTTTTTAAATAAAACTCTATCAGTATTTAAAATAGATCTTTATTAACTATTTAAAGAAAACTCTATTATTATTTTTATTGTCCACATCTCAACATAATTTCACATGATAAAATCAATCATACACACTAATATTTCATGTCTTGGTCAAATAATCAGCTATGTCTATACAGACTCCAAAGTACACATGGTGGATAGCTAACAACGATAGGGTAGGATTAAAGAATCCAAATAGATATATAGCGCTTGGTTATCAACATCAAGTACTTTCGAACTTATATGATAATGACCCTCAAAAAGGTTTTAGCATATGTTAAAGTATTATAACATCAATGATACGATGGTTTTTCAATGGCAATCAAAAAATTTTGAGGGCTCAATTTGTTGGATATTTTGAGTCAAAGTTGTCATTGGTGTCAAGGAACGAAGTTGTCATTAATGTCAAGGAATAAGATACAGTTGATTTCAAAAAGTCAAAAGGAATAATGCAATAGGTTGATTGAAAATATGTCATAATATTATTTTTATATTATGTGAGGCAAGATAAAGGGTTTTTATTAAAACCATGGTGGAAAAATGATTTTTTATTAAATCATTATGAGCAACAAAAGTTTTTATTTAACCCCCAAGGAGGCTTTAATGTTTATAAAGCCAAAGGTTACAAAGTTAATTTATAAAATTTAAATTCTAAATAGAATTTAAATTATTTATAAATTAATTATGCATATTATAAAGGCACCGACATACAAGTTTAATACACCGTAGACGTGTAATATTTGGAAGGCAAAAGGTATTTAAACCTTTACCTAAGTTCAAAACCAAGTATTTGAATTTCCTCTAATTATTTCCACGTTGAAAATAGTGTTAAGATTCATGTAGAAAGTTCCAAGGAGTAGCAAACAAAAAGGTTCATGCATTCAATAATAAGGGAATGCATTAAAAATGCTATGTGGAAAGAGGAGAAGGGAGCCAAGGGCTTTGAAGGATTCAACAAAATATTAAAGTGCCTTCTACGCTTTTAGTGGGAACGTGAGCGCTTGGCTCACATGGCTAGCAAGCCATGACCAAGGTGCTAGCAAGGGAGAGAGTGCAAGATTGAATCCTGCAAAACGTGGAGCGGGAGATATAAAATGTTTTTATATTTTTTATTTAATTTTTTATTAAGTTGCTAAGGTTGTGGAGATATAAGGGTTGTTAATAGAAATGCAAATTATTCTTTGCTTTTCTAAGACTAGGGAGAGATAAGGGGTAAATTGGTTATGATATTTACCTAAGTGGTAAATGGAAATTTACTAGGGTAATATTGTTTTTACCTTAGGGAATTAAAAATTGATTAATTGCATATATTTGGTAAAGTGACTTAATCAATTATTACAATATTGAGAAGAGTAAGGTGTGTTTGGTCAATTATTGTTGATGAATGATTTGTTTAAGATGGAGTAATAAAGTGTATGTAAGTTTTTATATTTACATTGCATATTTGAGAGAGTTTATCATATTATAACTTATTTGAGCTTGGCAAATAAGTGTTTGTGGTTGTGGCAGATTTTTGAGGTTCCTTCATCATCAAGAAAAAGTTATGGGTACGTTCTTCCATAGTTGAGTTGATTGGTTGGTTTTCTGGAAAACAAGTTTGGAGTGAAAAGGACTTAAGTAGGTATCCTTATTGAGTGTGTTGAGCTAATACTTCAAGGTTTTCTGGAATAAAGAGTTGTTGTTAAAACATTGTTTTATAAGCATTGTTGTTGAAGCCATTGGTTGAGTGAAGAACTTGAACTAGGGTTTGAAAATAACATGAGTATCATTGTTATGTGAGATTGGTTGATAAACATTGTTGAAAACATTTTTAGTAAATGTTCATATGCTTGGACTAGGGTTTGTAAGCAAGGATTTTTTCATTGAGTGATTAGTTGAATAGATTTGGTTAAGCCTAGTCAAGTGGATGTGTGAAGTAATTGTTCAAGTTCTATAAAACACACTATTCTATATTTTGAATTTATTTAAGGAATTTATTGAACATTGAGGTGATTGTGAAGCATATTGAGTCTCTAAAAATTCTTTGTATGTTTTTGAAAGAGTGATTGAAAGTGATTGATCATTGATGTGAATGTGAAGCATATTAAGTCTCTAACAATTCTTTGTATGTTTATGAAAGAGTGATTGAAAGTGATTGAGCATTGAGGTGAATGTGAAACATATTAAGTCTCTAAAAATTCTCTATATGTTTCTGAAAGAGTGATTGAAAGTGATTGAGAATTGAGGTGAATGTGAAGCATATTGAGTCTCTAAAAATTCTCTGTATGTTTCTAAAAGAGTGATTGGAAGTAATTGAGCATTGTGATGAGTATAGAGCATATTGAGTCTCTAAAAATTCTCTTTATGTTTCTATGATATTGGACAAGTTCTAGTGTGGACTTGTTGAGCAGATTTGAGGTAAGTCTTTGAGAAGACTTGTGGATAGATTTGGGTAAGCTTTTATAGAAGCTTACAATACAAATTGAGAGCAGATTTGGATAAGTTCTTATGAGAACTTATTGAGAATATTGGACAAGTTCTAGAGAGGACTTGAGGACATATTGGTGTGAGCTTTTGTGGAAGCTTACAAGGCATATTTGAGACAAGTATTTGAGAAGACTTGAGAGCAGAGTTTATTGATTGATTTTTTTAAACCTTGAGCTAATGTTTGGGGCAGGATCCAACAGAGTTGATTTGAGATTGAGTCAATATTTGAGTTAAGGCTTGAATACAGAGATTGAGGACAAATTTGTGCTAGACTAAAGGACTATGTTTAGTACAAATTTTAGAATAGAGTTTGGTGTAGATTTGAGGATAGGTTTATGCAATACTAGAGACAAAGATTGATGATATATTTGTGCTAGAGTGAAGGACTATATTTAGTATATATTTGAGACAGAGCTTTGGAGGTGACAAAGTTGAGGAAAGATATCTCTAGCCAAAGCAAGGAAGACATGTGTCTTCTATGGATAGAGTTCCATTTGATAAGGACAGTGGAGGAAGAAGTCTTCTAGAGGATCACCAACTAGAGTGGAGTTAGGAGATTGGTGTCTCCTATGGATAGATATTAGTGAAATTTTATTAGGGTATTGGTGTCTCCTTTGGATAGAGATCCATAAAAATTGTAATAGGGAAATATTAGTGAAATATTTTCTTCGTGGAGTAGCCCACATTGGGTGAACCATGTAAATTTTGGTATATCTATTATGTGTGGTGATTTATGCATTGCTTTGATTACTGCTCTTGATATTGCTATCTATACATTGCATAATATTGATTGGGAAAGAAAAGTAAAAAGTGGTCTTATACTATTCACCACCCTCTCAGTATAAGCTTGTGTTATTCATAGTTCACCTGGAGAAAAGGTGTATACAATCAACTATTGAGATGTAGGGTTTAGTGGTACATACATTGTGGGTTGACTATGGTATGATGATGCTAATACAATCCACAACATCAGTGGTATTGTTATGCCATATTGAATTAGTATCTATTTCATAGGTGGTAAACATCATTCACTTCACCATGGATACTGTCCTCTTGAAATAAGAGAATATACATGTTATAAACCATGAATCGATAGTGTCTTTTACATAGGAGTGTTGGGGTCTAAAACATGCTCATAAAGATCAGACCTATAAATTTCATGGCTTAAAACATTTGTGGTTGAGAAAAACAATGTCTAACCATATCTTTATCCCATTAGTGGCTTAGTGCTAAGGATTGGTTGAGATGATAATGGTTTCAATATCCATGGTGAACATACTATTGAAGTAAGGAAATCTACTTCCAAGGTGATATGTAGAAAATACCACTTCAGATACTGTTTGAAAGTATCTATGGAATAATTTTTGAGGAATAAAGAGAGACGTTACCTACTGAGATACATTTCATAGGTAATGGAGACACTATCCATAAATATGGAAGACATACATTGTTTTTACAATGTAAGTGGAGAAAATACTTACATAGACCACTAACCCTCTCATAAAAATGATCATGCAGAAGGGAATACTTCCATGTCACATATAAGGTTTAATATTACCATGTGTGGAAACCATATTTGGCCCAAGGAACTGACCCTAGATAGTATCTAAAGTTGTGCATAGAAATGATACAAGTTTCTCTATTATGAACCCAATGGTGGGTAAACAAGGTATACAATATTGGTGTAATTGTGGCATTCCAACACCAAAGAACATGTAAACTAGGTCAATCCCAAGCATGTCCAGTAGGGATTAAGAGTTGACATGCACAAGAAACACAAGTGTCCAAAACCGTAGGTCCATGTGCATTATTAAAAGAATAGGGTTATCAATCTATAATCTAAAACTATCTAGTGCATAGTCCAATAAATTAAAATTAAGAATTCGGTATTCAACAAACTTTTTCCAAAGCATGCATTGAAAGAAAACTGAGATAAAAATAAACTATAAAAATATGTATGATTTTATTTCACTTCATACTAGAAAAGCACAAAAATAGATTATAGTGGACAGACCTAACCTGGAATTCTCCCAAAATAAAGCTTCTTGTAGACTCCTAGAGCTTTTCCTTTTTCCTCTCGCTTTCTAGACTTCTCAAGCCTAACATAATTTTTCTCAAACTTAATGGTAATATATAGTTCTATTTCATCTAGAAAAGGAGATGCCATTTTATTGTCTTTTATTATTTTTCTTCCTCCCCTATGAGCAAGTTTCTAGAATGGTGTCTCAATTTTCTTGTGTCTACCATCCCTTAGGTCAACTACTACTATATGACATGTGGGTGGTATAAGGATGAGATAAATAGAGACAAAAGAGGGATCTCAACAACCAATTTAACCATTCTATGGTAGCCATGTGGAGCAAGAAATAATCCTTTTAGGTTAATAGGATATTTTTACTATTTTGATCCAATTATAATTGGAAAAATTGGTAGGAGAATGATATACCTAATTATTTTTCTTAAAATGGATGCAATTTGTGTAATAAGCATGTTCAAAACAATAAATATTTACTCTAGAAATTACCCAATTTAATAATTTCACAAAATCATAATAAATATTATTAAATTGTATGGCATAAATGCATAAAATATCTCTAAATAATTTGTAAAATGCAAGCCATTATTTAATGTGCATTTTCAAGGTAAGATCAGGTTATGCCAATCTCATGCAAATTAATTGTGCAAATATATATCACATAAATGGCATCCACAAGCAATTGATGCAATGCTTATTATTCCCCATCATCATTTTTCTTCTAAGTGGGCGGGTATTGTAGAATAAATCTCAGTTATCACCGCCCATCATGAAGGAAACTAGTGATTATGGGAACATAAGCCTTACCTATTGAGTTATCATTGTTATCATTTCCCTTCTCATCTCTAGTGGTCAATCTTCCACCTATGAGAATACCTATTCCTGCAATAAAGTAATGCAACACAACATCATTTTCTCTTGATAGAAATAAACATAGTGTAAATATATCAAACATTAAAATCAGCTATCATTACACAAATAGCATCTTAAAATAGTTCTTCCAATGCGGGATGTGACATACTCCCCCATTATATTAAACACGGTCCTTTGTGTTTTCCTACAATATTACATAAAATTCAATAAAACATAGTTTTTGCATAGTCTCCACTTTTCATAAGTGGTATGTAGTTCAACCTGTATTATTACATAACATCATCAAATAAATAAGGAAAGTGTCTTTTCATATCTTCCACTTTTTCCCAAGTGGAGTTCTTATTAGAATAATGGTCCCAATGGACCTTAAAATGATCAATATTTTATTTCCTCATTGTCTTGGAACACAACTCCAAGATCTTCATAGGTTTTACTTCAAAGGTTGTTGGATATGCCATCTACAAACTATAAACATCTAACACATGATCAGGGTCAACAATATATCTCCTAAGTAGGGATATGCAAAAAGTATTATGGATATTTGATAGGTTAGGTGGTAAATCAAGCCGATAGGCTATTGGACTTATTTTCTCCACAATATCAAATGGTCCAACAAATATAGGATCCAATTTTATTGATTTAATGGAACTCTTCTTAAGTTTTAGCCTTAGAAACACTTTGTCACCCACAGATAATTCTCTAGGTGTTTATTTCAAATCTGCATAACTCTTCTATCTATCTATGGCTTCCTTGATCCTTTGTCATAGTAGTCCTAGCCGCTCTTCCATTATTTTAACCATTTTTGGTCCAATAACAACCCGATCCTCTGGATTGTCCCATGATAATGGAGTCTTGAATCGTATACCATACAAGGCTTTGAAGGGTCCATATTCATGGAAGAATGATAGCTATTATTATATGTAAACTCAACCATATACAAATAGTATTCCCAACAAGACTTTTGGTCCATGCAATACATGTGTAACATATCTTCCAAAATTTGGTTAACCCTTTCTGTCTATCCATCCATTTTAGGATGATATGCAAAATTTATATTTAGAGTTGTGCCAATTACATGATGGAGAGCCTACCAAAACTCAGAAGTAAACCTAGAATCACTGTCAGAGATAATCATCTCCGAAAATCCATACAACCTGAAAATTTCTTTTCCAAATATATTGGCAATGACTACAACATCATCTATAGTACTTCCTAGTATAAAATGTGCAACCTTAGTTAGTTTGTATACTATAAAAAAATTGCATCATGATGATATTTGGTCTTAGGAAAAACCATTATAAAATCCATTGATATCACCTACCATTTTTGAGTGGGTATACTGTGATAATATAATTTTCCTACTGGATGTTAATGCTCAGCTTTCACCTTCTGAAACTGCAAACATTGTGCCACAAAATTGGTGATATATTTCTTCATTCCAGACCAGTAAAAGGTATTTTTCATATTTTCTCTCATCTTGGCTCCTTTAGGATGAGTGGAATAAGGAGAATTATGAGCTTCACACATAATCACTCTCCTTAAATTACCCATTTCAGGTATAACCACTCGATCTTTAAAGCATAAAAGTCCATATTTAATGCTATAATATTGATTTTCATTAAGTTTTTATTCAAATTTATCCTGAATTTCACTACATTCTAGATCTTGGCATTGCATTTTTCTAACTTGCCCCATTAAATCCACACGACTATGAGTCAAAGTGACTACGTACTTCCTTCTACTTAAGGCATCAGTGAATTTATTTTCCTTTCCTTTGATATACTCAATACCAAAATTATATTCTGCTAAGAATTCTACCCATCTTCTTTGTCTAGCATTTAATGATGGTTTAGTGAAGATATACTTCAAACTCTAGCGATCGGTTCTTAATTCAAATGGTCTACCTACAATATAGTGTCACCAAATTTTCAAAGCATGTACAACTGCAGCAAGTTCTAAATCATGAGTAGCATAGTTAACTTCATGATTTTTGAGTTTTCTAGACTCATATGCTACTACAAATTTATCTTGGAATAGGAATACTCTAAGTCCTTCCAATGAGGCATCAATGCAAATAGAAAAATTTCCTACAGGATATGGGATCTTCAATATAGAAGCTGAGGTAAGTTTTTGTTTAAACAAATTTAATGTTTCTTCATATTTTTCTATCCATTTAAACTATTTTTATTTCTTTTGAAGGTTGGTTATTGGATAAGAAATATTGGAGTAATATTTTACAAATCATCTATAATAACCTAACTATTGAAATGCGAACCATTTCCATGATGGAACGATTCCTCCTTTCAGTAACTCCATTTTGCTGAGGAGTATATGCAGTAGTTAACTATCGTGTGATTCCATTTTATTTCAAGAACTCAGAGAATTATTTAGAGGTGAACTCCCCCCCTCGATCTGAGCAGAGGATATTTATAGAAGTCCTTGACTCCTTTTCAACAGATTTCTTGAATTTCTAAAAGAAGCCAAATGCTTCAGATTTTAGTTGAAGAAATAATACCCACATATTTCATGAGTAATCATCTACGAATAACTGAAAATACCTCTTACCCCCATAACTTTTGGGAGTGAAGGGACCGCACAGATCGGTGTGAATCAACTCCAAAGGTTTCTTTGCTCTTGTAGAGCTCATTTCAAAAGGCACTCTATGCTACTTTCCTACCAAGCAGTCAAAGCAAACTGGTAAAGTGGTAGAAAGGGAAGGAAGACATTTTACCATTTCATACTTACTTAACTCAAGTAAGTAACCAGAATTCAAATGTCCATATCTCTTGTGCCATAGGGAAGTTACCTCCTTTGTAGAGACTGTCATGGCAACATGTGGAGTAGAGATAGCATCTAAGGCAAATAAGCCATGCTTATATGAAGCAGTGGCAATGTTATTACCCCTCATGGTAATAGAACAACACTTCTTGCCTCCCTCAACACTAAAGTGCACAACCATATCTTTGTCTAGAATCTGTGTGACTAACAACAAATTGTTTGCCAATCCTAGAACATAGAGAACTTTGTCAATATGACACTTGCCATTAGGAAGAGTGATTGAAATAGTACCTTCTCCCTGAACCTTGTAGGTTTTATCATCAGCAATAGTGATAGGTTTGCCCTCTTTGGCCTCAAAATACTCAAACCATAATTTGTCACCAGTCATGTGCTTATTGGCTCCAGAATCAACATACCAGATAGGATCCCTCTGCTTGGACATTGTGGTAGTCATGAGAACTTTATGGGCTCTCTCAGAATCCGTGTCAAATTCTTCAACAACAACATTCACTTGTTTTTTGTTCTTTTGTGGTTTGTTCTGGCCTTTCTGTTTTGATTGTTTATTCTTATGCCAACATCTATTTGTATCATGACCTTATTTATCACAGATCTTGCAATAGCGCCTTTTCTGTTGAGGTTGTTGAGTTTGTTTCCCTTTTGAATCCTTTTGATTCCCTCCCTTCTAAAAATTACCCTTCTTCTAGTTTTGCCCTTTCTTGTTGATGTGGAGGGCAGTGTTAGAAGAATCATCTCACTATAGTTGGCGTGCCTCCTCCTCTTGAAGCATATTAACCAATTCTACAAAAGTAACTTTTTGTTGTGACACCTGAAGGGAAGTAATCAACACCCAATAAGAATTAGGTAAAGCTCTCAATACAATTGAGGTAAGGAGCTTATCTTCAACTGGTTCTCCTAAAGAATTCAACTTTGCTTTCAATTCTGACACTCTGCAAAGAAAAAATTCAACTGTCTCCCCTGCTTCATGCTTAGACTGTGTAATTGAGATTGAAGAAATAGAATAGTGGAATCATTCTTTCCCTCATAGATAGTATTAAGTGCATCCCATGCCGCTTTACTATTTGCACAGGCAACAATATGGGGTTGAACTTCATCAGCCACAACAAGCAAAATGAGCACCTTTGCTTTGCTGTCTAGCTTGTCAAAGTCTCTTTGAGTAGTAGATGGAGCTTTAGCACCATTAGTAGATGAAGGTCTTGTTGTTGCTCCAGATACAACATCCCATAAGTCATCCATGACTAGGATAGCCTTCATCTTGTTTTTCTATGGTGTGTAATTAGGACCTTTCAACAACTAATGAGAATGAGTCATTAATTTTACAGACATGGTGAAGGTTCCTTATAACACCAATTGGTCCCCATTTCGATATACCTTTTTCTAGGCCAATATACCGTACAAAATACCCGCCCTTACATGAGGGAAACTATAGGTATTTAGAAAGATCAAAAAAAAATCACCCGCCCTTACGTGAGGGAAACTATAGGTAATTTTTAGAGATCATACGATACGTGGAACTTAAGCAGTACTGAAAGGGAATAGTCTTGTTGATGGCACCTACCATAGAAATTTTGCAACCCTCATGCATGGGGCATAATTTCCCCTAAACACTTTGGATTTTAGAACTTTTGTCAGGATTTACGCCTAAACACAAGGACTATTAGGGTAGTGGATGGAGTAAAAAAAATGCAAAATGGCAAACTTATCTCTCCCCGACGATTTATAGAGAACAAGCTCAGACGTCGTTGTGGTAGCTATATTAGGCGGTGGATACAGTAGCGCAATCACGACAACTTTACCTGTAAGTGTTGGCCAGAGGTATCACAAATACCGAATTTTGTAGTGCAATAAATTGCATGGATGGATTTTAATTATTTCGGGGACTTAGGAGTGAATTTCATTTTAACTTTTAATGTTATAGTGCAAAAAATGAAATATGCAACATACAACATAAAAGTGCCCACAGAAATAACCCACTAGGTGTCGGACGCAGCCGAAAATCCACCTTTACAATAATGACAAATTTGCTTTTCAAAAAATTACTCACTTTCCACCTGTGATTTTTGGAAAAAAAAAATACCACCCTAAAAAATCTCTTAACAAAGCATTTATTATTATTATTATATATTTTTAAAGTTAAAAAAAAATAATTTTAATTTATATAGTTTTTAAAACTATGAAAATATAAATTAAAATCAAATTTTAATTTATAGAGTTTAAAAAACTATAGAAAAATAAATTAAATTAAAATTTTAATTTAACTAAAAAAAATAATAATTAAAAAAAACTTTAATTTTTTTTTTTTTTTACCTTTTTTTCTCCAAGGGGGAGTCGGCGGGATTTGAACCCCCGACCTGCAGGCTCCCTAAGCCTTACCGCACAGTCCACCACCAGGTGGACTAGCGGGCTGATCCGAAAGGATCAGGGACCCCCTCCTATTTGAGGAGGGTCCCCAGCCCATTCACCTCTTTCAAGAACTCAGAGAATTCTTTAGAGGTGAACTTATATCACGCACGGGGGGGGGGGGGGTGCTGGGAAAAAAATTCCCCAGACCAGCGCTGGGAAAAACTATGCACAGGAGGTGTGTAGCGCAGGGGGGGTTTGAGTTTAAAAAAAAAAAAAAAATGCGTGCTTAGCAAAAAAACACGCATAGACCAGTGCTGGGAATTTTTTTTTCTAGACCAGTGCTAGAAAAAAAAAAAGACCTGCAACCTTTCGCTTCCTTCAAAAAAAAACTTTTCTCCAGGCAAGACCAACCAGCTTTCGCCTCCTCTCTCTCTCACCCTTCTGGCTCTGATGCCATGTTCGAATTTCAACAGTAACAAACCCATGAAGCTTCTTACTTCTATCACATTTATTGGAGGTGGCCAATTCAAAATGACCTCGATCTTCTTTGGATCAACTACTATATCATCTGATGATATGATATGCCCTAAGTAATGCACTTGTGGGACATAGAATTCACATTTAGAAAAATTCCCGTAGAGTTGATTCTTCCTTAAAAGCTCTAGCACTATAATTAAGTGCTTATCATGTTTATCTCTATTACAAGAATAAATCAAAATGTCATCCAAGAATATCAACACGAATCGATCCAACTATTTTTTGAACACACTATTCATAAAATTCATGAAAGATGTTGGTGCATTAGTCAATCCAAATGGTAGGACTATGAAATCATAGTGTCCATACCTAGTCTTGAATGCGGTTTTATGTGTGTCTTATTCTTGGATTCTCAATTGATGGTATCCTAATTTTAGATCAATCTTTGTGAAAATAGAGGCATATTTTAATTGATCAAACAAATATTCTATCCTTGGCAACGGATATTTGTTCTTGATAGTTGCCTTGTTTAACATTCTATAATCTATGCATAGCCTTAATGAACCATCTTTCTTCTTCACAAATAAAATAGGTTCTCCCCAAGGTGATACACTTGGTTTTATTAATCCCTTCTCTAGCAACTCCTGAAGTTGCACCTTTAATTCCTACATCTCAATGGGATTCATTCTATAAGGAGCTCTATGGATAGGTTCTATTCCTAAAATTAACTCTATAGTGAAGTCAAATTCACATTTAGGTAGCAATGCAGGTATCTCATCAAAAAATACATCCTGAAATTCTTGTAAGAGTGGAAATTTTCTAATCATTTCTTCCTTTGAAATTTCCTCTTTTTCCTTGAGTTTGACTACATAAACCAATCCTCCTTTTCTAATATTTCTCTTCAATTGCATTGTTAAAATCAACATTGGTTGAAATTCCCTTGTTTCACTATACATCCTTTACCTTTCTTTGTCTTCATTGGTAAACTCAATCCATCTCTCTTGGAAATTTACCAAGGCTTCATTAGCCTTCAACCAATATATTCCCAAGATGATGTCAAAAGCATGTAGGCATGCTACATATAAATGCCACCTAGTAAAGCCATTGGGTAAGGTAATTTGAGTTGGGGAAAAAAATTTATTCACATAATAATTTTACCCTAATACATACTCAACCTTCCACCCTTGTGCCAAAGATCCTAGCTTTTTTGGCATATCCCTTACTAGGTTACTAGAAATAAAGCTATCAATAGCCCCACTATCAATTAAAATTCTAACTTCTTTATCAAAAAGTTTACCATTTAGTAGTAGAGGTGTAGCTTGTCCCTCCAAGTTTTGCATTGTTGTTGCTACATAAATCTTGTGATTAGGCCTGTCTGAACTAGTGCTTGCATGTTGTGGATAATTAATGGTAAAATTTGGACCTCCACATTTGAAGAACCTTAAATTTTTATTTGAATCTCCTTATTGAGCCTGCTTTCCTATATCCACTGCTTGTAGTGGAACTGGCTGCTTAGGAGTTTGGAAATCTCTATTGTTGTTGTTGAAGTAATTGTGATTGTTATTTATGTGGTGAAATCCTTTCTTGAAATTCTTTTTACCACCATTATCGTGCTTCTTAAATTTTGGATTTCCTTTGTTCTTATGATTTAATCCATAATCCCACTTCCTCTTTTTATGAAACTTCTGTCCATTGTTTGACCATTTTGTGGAACTATTGTGAGTTTCAGTGGTTGTCTGAGTAGACTCTGTCCTTTGAGCCATATCATATGCTTCTTGTATAGTTTTATGAATGTGCACACATATCACATCTCTTATTCGAGGCTTTGTTCCTAGGATAAATTTATGTATCTTTATCTCACTATCCTGATCGTAGGATGGCACATATTTGAGTAGCATTACAAATTGGTCAAAGTATTACTCCATAAACTTTGATCCTTGTTGTAGCGCAAAAAAATCCTTATATTTATTCAAATATAATTTTTTGTAAGGAATATTTCCTTGAAATATTCTATAAAAAATTCCCATTTCAAATTGTTGGGTTTGATCTTAAGTCCATTTTTGTAAGTATTCCACCATGTAATCCATGTATCTCCTAGATGAGTAAGAGAAAATGTGGTTTTGGTTTTAGAGGAGTAATTTCTCATGGAAAAATGAAGTTCAAGTTCATCTAACCATGATTTAGCTGCATCTTCACCTCCTTTTCTAGTGAGCTTAGTCACCTTAATATGCTTGATATATTTGCCCATTTCTCTCTCTATGCGGGCCTTGTTTTCTCGATCATCAAAATCTTCAACTTCCCTACTTTTAGGATTCTCATTCACATCATTAAGAAGATTCCCAACTTCCAAACTTTCCATCTCATGGTTGTTGTTTTTGTGTTGTGAACTAATAGCTTGCAAAATATGATTAATATAACCCTGCATTATGGAGACCATAGCAGTAAGGTTCTCCATATATTTGTTTGAGTTCCCAAAACTTTCTCCTACTTGTTTGGGTTCAGAACTATTTGGACTAGTTTGTTGCAAAGTTCCTTTCTTCTTACTTCTCAATATTATCGCCATGTTATCCTGGAGTAAATATTTGTATTAATTTTCACTTCTTTTCATAATTAAAATTCTAGATAACTAGATTTCATAATAAATTCTCAAGTAATCTAGTATTACTAGGTTCATTCTCTAGTTTATTCCACTAACTTTAGTTGTTGTTCATACACACTTGAAAATAAGGAGTAAGTAAGTCATAATACATAGATGTTGAGAAATTTCCCAAAAGAGTCTAAGGTACACCACTTAAAATCCTTGAATTATGAAGGGTTCACTTAGCTCTTCCACTTTTGAATGATTGTGGATCTATTCATGGGAGAAAGAAACTCAGACATCGGTATTCTCAAGTACTGACCTTGTCCTTACCAAGTGTGCATCGTTTAGAGTTATGGAACTTATATTTTGAGTTTCTCTCATGCTTTGTTTCATGCCCAAATATTTTGCTAACCTAGATCTAACTAGAATCCATTAGTTAGCCTGGGCTATGATACCAACTGTAACAATCCCAATTTTTATTACTCATCTACTAAACTTATTTTTTGATCCTATGTTTATCTTTGTCCATATTTCATTAAGTGAAGAGTATAATAATGATATAACATGAGGATATCCCAAATGATTAGTAAGTAATCTGAGCCACAAAATATTAATTCAAAGCCACAATTGAGTAGAAGCACCAACTTCTATAATTCATTCAAATCCATTCATAAGTAGGAGCACCAACTCCTACAATTCCATCATGCCATAACCAAATGGTATGAGGATAATACAATGGCTATGTCCATCATGTCATCACCAAATGACATGAAAATATTTCAATGGTTATACCATTAATTTGGGAGAACTATCCCTCACCAAAGGGAATCATCCCTCCTCCTATCCATACTATCCATGAAGACTAGTAATTAGGAGAAAGTCATTAATCTATTATTCCTCGTGAAAAATTATGTATGACTTGGGATATTTGTCTTAAGCATCATTATAAAATTTACTCATTTACAAGGTGTTGATGGTTTGGTGATTGTTTGTCATTTTCCCAATTGCATTGAGTGATTGGTTTACTTCTAATTCTCTTAGATTAATGGTGTAGACATTGTTTTGTCTCTTATTTTTATGAAATACACAAATTTTCCTTCTACATTAACGTAGTAAAAAAGAGATAGAAATTATATACATTCATTAATCATATAAAACATTACATATCACAATGTCTTACATTTGATAGGATATACTAATCAAAGTAATTTCTATTTACTTGATCAAATTCCAATGCATATATCACCTAACATTTAATTGAGGTGAATACTACATTATGAAGACTTTCTTTCTAATATACATAAGCTTGTAATCAAAATACATCAAATATTACAACATCATGGCTGATTATACAACATTTATTTTAGCCAACCATAATACAATTTATCTCAAGACAAGCTTAAACATAATGAACATTACAATAGTCTTCAATATTGCTATCCGGTTCTTCTTTGGAATGTCTTGATTTATTCATGATGTGAGAGATGATGGTGAAGGGATCAGGACAACTCAGATGCACATATGACAAATGCAAATCAAACAAACCATGCTTAACTACTTTGAATGCAATCATGCATCAATCATTTGTCACCATATTTTACATTTTATTTCATAGTTAGGCATGCATATACATAATTCATCCATCATTAATTCAAGGAATATTTTCGTAATCCCATCCATCATAAATATTTTTCATCTTGATTTATCACAAATAAATGGAAGAGTCCCATACCTCTTCCAATAATGGACACCAATCCATCCTTTCCAAAACTAGAAGATATTCTTCCATACTTCTAGTTGGTTACATTCATTTGCAATATTTATCATAAAATTATGATGCAAAGTATACAATTTTCACTTATTCATTCAATTTATCTAACTAATTGACTTTAGATCACTATTCAATAACAATTTATTTCCATATATTACATAAACATTCATCTCTAACATATTTACAAAGAGAGGAAATTAGATGAATCTCTTTACATCTAAAATTCACTTTCTATTTCTAGATATCGTAATTTATCTTCAACTAATTTTCATATAAATAAACATATGCATTCTAAAACTGAAAGGAAATATACTTAAATTTAAAGTGCACAACCATATACAGTCTAAAACTAAAAGGGAATTTCTTCAAATTTAAACTTCATAAAGACATGTATTACAACCTAACATGTCGACATAATATACGATTTTATTGTCCATATCTCAACATAATTTTAAATGATAGAATCAATCATACACACTAATATTTCATGTCTTGGTCAAATAATTAGTTATGTCTATGCGGACTCCAAAGTACACATGGCAGATAGCTAACAACGATAGGGTAGGATTAAATAATCCAAATAGATGTATAGCACTTGATTATAAACATTAGGTATTTTTGGACTTATATGATAATGACCCTAAAAAATACTTCAATGATAGGATGGTTCTTCAATGGAAATAAAAATATTTTGAGGGCTTAGTTCACCCCAAGAAAAGGTGTATATAGTCAACTATCGAGATGTAGGATTTAGTGGTACATACACCCTGGGTTGACTACGGTATGATGATGTTAATACAATCCACAACATCGATGGTATTGCTATACCACCTTGAATTAGTATCTATTGCACAGGTGGTAAACATCATTCCACTCTACGATGCATACTAGCCTCTTGAAACAAGAGAATATACATGTTATATACCATGAATTGATAGTGTCTTTTACATAGGAGTGTTGGGGTCTAAAACATGCTCATAAAGATCAGACCTATTGATTTCATGGCTTAAAAAAATTGTGGTTGAGGAAAACAATGTCTAACCATGCCTTTGTCCCAATAGTGGCTTAGTGCTAAGGATTGGTCGAGATGATAATGGTTTCAATATCCATGGTGAACATACTATTACAACAAAAAAATCTACTGCCAAGGTGATATGTAGAAAATACCGCTTTGGATACCATCTGAAAGTATCTATGGGAAACTATCTGAGGAACAAAGAGGGACATTACCTACTAAGATACATTTCATAGGTAATGGAGACACTATCCATAAATATGGAAGATAGGCATTGCTTTTACAATGTAAGTGGAGAAAAGTATTACATAGAATGCTAACACTCTCATAACAATGATCATGCAGAAGGGACTACTTCCATGTCACATATAAGGTTTAATATTACCATGTGTGGTGATCATATTTGACCCAAGGAACTGACCCTAGACAGTATCTAAAGTTGCGCATAGAAAGGATACAAGTTTCTCTATTATGAATCCGATGGTGGGAAAACAAGGTATACAACATTGGTGTAATGGTGGTATTCCAACACCAAAGAACACATAAAATAAGCTGATACCAAGCTTGTCCAGTAGGAATTAGGGAATTGAAGTGCACAATAAACACAAGTGTCCAAAATCGTAGGTCCATGTGCATTATTAAAAGAATACGGTTATCAATATACAATCTAAAACTATCTAGTGCATAGTCCAATAAAATTAAAATTAAGAACTTTGAAATCAACACACTTTGTCCAAAGCACACATTTGAAATAAAACCAATGAGATAAAAATAAACTATACAAATACGTATGATTTTATTTCACTTCATACTGGGCAAGTACAAAGATAGATTATAGTGGACAAACCCAACGTAGAATTCTCCCAAATTAAAGCTTCTTGTAGAATCTTAGAGCTTTTCATTTTTCCTCTCGCCTTCTAGCATTTTATAGCCTAAAATAAAATTTCCTCAAACTTAATGGTAATATATAGTTCTATTTCCTCCAGGCAAGGAGATGCCATTTTATTGTCTTTTATTATTTTCTTCCTCCCCTATGAGCAAGTTTCTAGAATGGTGTCTCAATTTTCTTGTATCTACCATCCCTTAGGTCAACTACTACTATATGACATGTGGGTGGTATAAGAATGAGATAAACAGTGACAAAAAAGGGATCTCAACAACCAATTTAACCATTCTATGGCAGCCATGTGGAGCAAGAAATAATCCTTTTAGGTAAATAATATATTTTTACTATTTTGATCCAATCATAATTGGACAAATTGGTAGGATAACAATATACCTAATTATTTTTCTTAAAATGGATGCAATTTGGGTAATAAGCATGTTCAAGACAATAAATATTTACTCTAGAAGTTATCCAATTTAATAATTTCACAAAATCATAAATATTATTAAATTGTATGGCATTTTTGAAAAGCATAAAATATTTATAAATAATTTGTAAAATGCAAACCTTTATTTAATGTGTATTTTCAAGGTAAGATTCAATTATGCCAATCTCATGCAAATGAATTGTGCAAATATATATCACACAAATGGCATCCACAAGCAATCAATGCAATGCTCATTATTTCCCATCACCATTTTTACTTTAAGTGGACGGGTATTGTAGAATAAATCTTAGTTATCACCACCCATCATGAAGGGAACTAGTGATGATGGGAACATGAGCCTTACCTATTGAGTTGTCATTTTCATCATTTCCCTTCTCATATATGGTGTTCAATCTTCCACCTACGATAATACCTATTCATGCCATCAAGTAATGCAACACAACATCATTTTCTCCTGACAAAAAAAAACATAGTGCAAATATATCAAACATTAAAATCAACTATCATTACACAAATAGCATCCTAAAAGGTGAGATGTGATAAGTAGTAGGAAGTAGAGGTTGAACGGTTCCATTTGGTACACCTAAGAAAACTAGGAAGAAGGGAGGTTGTTTATGAGGTACAAAAGGAAGTGGGGAGGAATCACTCTATAGAAGGAAGTCTTGGGTGGTGATGTTGAGGAAAGACCCAAAACACTACAAAATAACCTTGGAACATAGGTAGGCATGCACTTTAAACTAATGTCTTGTCTTACTATTTTAATGGTAGTAAAAGAGTTTCCAATACCCTGGTAGGAGTGTTATTATTTTACTATAGTAGTGAGAGACATTTTGTTACACTCACTGTCTAACATTGGATGTGCATTTGACCTATGAGATAGAATAGAATAGAAGGCCCTAGAGTTGGCTGGTTGATCTAGCTAGTAGATGGTTTTATTCTTTCTTGTTAAGACTCCCTTTTGGTGTAGTAATCCATTGGGATGGATGAGTTGGGATGTTAGATTTGAGTTGTTATATAAATTGACCAACTTGTTACCCTTGCATGTATTTTGATGTGTATTTTGGTACGTGGAAAATTGAGAAGCTTTAAGACCAATTTTCTACTTAATCAAAGGATTAAATATTGTGCTTAGACATAGCATCAAACTTGGTTTGATGCTCTTATTGTTGTAGAGATGGAAGTTTCATCTCAAGTTGAGTTTTCCACTTATTTAGAGGTGAGTTTAAGATTAGGAGCCTTCTTGGAACAACCATTTGCATGTGTCTTGTGTTGTTCTCTAATGAAGATGAAGTATGTTACCCTCTTGAGCCTAAAAAACTATGGTTATTGTGAGAAATAACTATAATTATTGTGAGAAACATTTGGATGTTAGAGTTACAATGATGACTGTGAGAGATGAAGGACCATCTCATAGAGGGAAACTAGTTATATAGGATAGGTTTCCATAGTGAATATTTTGGACAATATGGGTTGTCCATACTTATGTAAAGACAATTTGATGAATGAAATTGATGGAATGATTTTGAGGTTGGGTTTCCCCATGGGGTTTCTCCCAAGATAAATTATGTATTGATGTGGTTTGTTGTGGCTTATATGTTATTACAATGTTAAATTTTCTATTTTTGATAGATGTGTTTTTCATGCAAATCTATTATGGTATTGGTTATTTATATTTATAAGGAAAAGTAAATATTAGAATTGTAATTATTGCTTGGGAAAGGTTGAGCCTTAAGAAGTTTTAAAATATTCTTTATTCCATGCTTTGGTTGTTTAAATTAATATAAAGATGTTTAGAAACTTTGACCTCATTAAATTAAGTGGATAGACAAATTAGATGGACTTCTTGAAAGGATGAGATTTAATAAAATCATGCTCTACTAAGAAGTATAATTTATCAACCATTGTAGCTAAAGGTTGGATTTGTATCTAATATCGTAATAATTATATGTTTGAAGGGATTAAAAACCTATAAAATATTCATGTGCATCATAAAGGAATTTTATGGGTGAATATTAGGATGAGGTTAGTACCTTTGTTGGAAAAACTATAATATTTTAAATACACATCATAAGGGAATTTGATGAGGTTTTTTTAAGGGAATTTGAATGCATCATTGAATTTTATGGTTGAAATTTTTTTCTAAACTAATTTAAGGTATTCATATGGATAGGGCTTTAACGAGGCAAGTGAGGAAATGATTAGCTCATATTTGGATGAGAGGGATAGTCAAGTTCAATATGCTCTAACCAACTGAGATGGACATGATAAGAATATAGATGAGAGTGTACCCCTTTAAATTAATGAAAGGGAAGACAAGTTAGTTTGTGGGGCTAGCAAGAAGGATAACTTGTAAATACTAGCCTTGCACCTAGTAAACTTGTGTAGCCAAACTTACGCAAGATGTAGTGATGGGTGTACCTTGGGTAAGACTAGATAAATTGTTAAGCGGGTTACAATGAATCTAGAACTCACTAATATATATATATATATATAAATGTATATAGGATAGAAATTGGGTTGTGACACAAAAATTGGACATACAAAGAGTATAGTGTGGGAGGTTGCATGCAAATATTTTTTAGGTAGCCCACAATGTAGATAATATGATTTGGGTTGCCAAAATAGTATATCCCAGACTTATAGAAGTAATTATTTGACAAAGTGGCATAGTTTTTCACTTGCATCGGTAAGTATTCATGGTTGAATATCAACCACCTTTGATTTCTCAATCATCTACTGCATGGGGATTATATTAATGTCCTCTATTATATAATGTGTGCCATAAAGGATGAGGCTAGTAGGTACTGAGTAGGAAAATTAATGGCATTAGGTAATCATAGGTTAATTTCAACCCCAATTTGATATGTTGAGGTGCATAGGGCTACACCAAACACTGAAGAATATGCTGCTATAGCAGAATCATCTAGTGATTTGAAAGAAGATGAAGAGGATGAAGAAGATGAAGTATCTATCTTCCACTGCAACCAAACTAAAGAAATGGTAGAACAAGCAAGCCCTTCTCAGAAAATGCCATCACCTACCTCCCAACATAGTCACTCAATAGGGAAGGCAAAGCAAACTGCATCAAGTCCATCATGAGAAATATCATCACTTGTCTCCCAACATTTGAATTAGGATGTAGAACAAACTATTTTAAGCCCATTTCGGGCAATGTCACCACCATTGACCAGGAGTAGAGTAGCAATGGGGTCCTTGTTCGACTATAGTTCATTAGGGGATGATGATGACCATATAATAGAAGATGATCTAACTATCTAGGTGCTATAAGAAATGGCCACTAGTGAAGCACCCTACCATGATGCTCTAGATAAAGACCTCCAGGGTCAATGAATCATGAAGGAGCAAGCCTACCAATGGAAGGAGAAATATAAGGATCAATATGAGTTTCAAGAGTCTCAATGGATTGCTACAACAAGGCAACAAGAATAAAATAACACTCTATAATAGCTAAGGTATATAGTGCATCAGACATGGTCCAACAATTGTTGATCATCAAAATAGATAGATTTGATGCATCCATACAAACTAATTGGGCCATGGACCCAAAAATATCTTTTGTTGACATGAAGGAGAAATTGGTATCTATAGGAGCATTTCATTCTAATGCTAGGAGGGCATCAGATACCCAAATGACCAAAGCAAGGGATAAATTAGAAGCCCCTATGATGGTTGCTTTCTAGGAATATGGGAGCCCTATTTCATTGTAGGAGCCCCTTGTAGTCAAGATTGTGGACAACAAGACTAAGGAGTTGATAGTTGACTAATCATCTTATTAGTTGGTAGTTGACTAGACAAGGACTACCTAGTTAGATAGGGAGTCTACAACATAGGTGGATGTCACTCGGCCTACTGATAAAACACCTAAACATGACCCTACTATCCAATCAACTATAGGGCAAGAGAAGGAACATGATGTGGGCCAATCATAGGATTCAACCAATTCCTTAATGGTTGCATAGTTAGTTGGTCAGCCATTGGTTGACCACACTATATTTGGTTAGCTTGACACACAACCAATGGTTGCATCTCCTATTAATACACCAATGGACCATGATGTGTAGTATATAGAGTCTTTAGAGGTCCAAGAAATACCACCTTAATGAAGGATAGTACTGGTTGGTCTCTCGACACTGATGACTGATGTGAAAGCTCCACAACCAAACAAGAAGTTGTAGCCCAAAACCAAGGTGAAAAGACCACCATAGAGGAGGTCAAAGACTAGGGCTAGGAGGGCATCCCAATAAAATAAGAAGGTACAACCAAACCTAAACTCAAATTATGAATGGGTTGCATCCATGCAAGCCTTTACCAACCGTTGGGAGTAATTCTAAGAGCTTAAGGAAAGTATAAATAAGGCTAAGAAAGAGAGAAAGGCTCACAAATGAATTAATAAAGAGCCAAGTGTAAATGTTAACCTAGCCAAGCCAGACCAATTTTGGTACTTGTATGAATCTGTGAATGGGCATCTATTGAATATTCAAAAGTATTTCCAAAAAATAGGGATCTATGACAAAGGTTTAATGATACCATTCTTGATCAAAGCACCTAAAAATTTACCCCCTGATAATGCATAGGGGAATGATACAGAGGCAACACTAGACCCAAAAATACCAAAAATATTGAAGGTTCAGGTGTATGACACATCTCAATTTATGCCATGGGACATGCCAACATTTTACACTATAGAATAACTCCCTACAGATCATCTCTACTAGAAGCAAGCTAAATCAACATTCCAAAAGGATGCCACCACATTCACTGAATTTTATGTGAAAGAAAATGTAGGTAGGTAGGATCAGTGTAAGAAGCCTGACATAGGGGTAGGACCCAGTCAACCTCTAAGGTGTAGTTAGTACAAGAAAGCACCATAGGAAGGTCCCAACCAACCAAAGCAATGTGGCAAGTGTAAGCATGATAAAGAATGGGATAAGGCCATAACTAGAAAGAGGAAGCACTAGAATAGAGAATATTGGAAGGTTGCTAAAATAGGGGATTATCAAAAATAGGTGCCATGAGGTCGTGGAAATAATTAGGCATGGGGGATGATGAGCATTGAAAATGCTCATTTTTTGTATGTTTTTATGGGATAATTATGTGACATTATTATATTAGAAATGTATTTTTGTGAAATTATTGTATGCATTTAATAGAAAATGATGTATTATTCTTAACGAGTGTTTTTAGTGGAAAATGTGTGTAGATGCAGTGTACTTTACTACTTTTTTACACCTTTTAGTCAAGATTCCACATGGAATTGGCATTGGAAAATGTGTAATGTTCTTAAAGGAACGATGTGCAGCTTGATGAAGACAACGATGTTGGAAAATGATGTCTAAATTTTCTAAGGAAGGTGCCTGATTTCTAATGATAGGAAGGTGCCTAACTTCCAATGATAGGAAGGTGCCTAACTTCCAGCGATAGGAAGGTGCCTAACTTTCGATGATAGAGTAAGCACCTATCCTCTGGTGACTAAAAGTGATAACTTTTAGCAAATGAATAAGGCCTATAGGTCAAAAAATGATTATATCCAGCATAATAAAGTATGCATTAACTATTCTACTTGAAGACCGTGCATAAATTTAGATAAATATTGTTGTATAAAAATAGGGAGTGCTATAGGTTATCTCAAAATTATTAATTTTAGTATGGCCACTCTTTTATTAGACTTTTAATTAAATTATGCACATGCCCACAGTAGCGAATCACATAAAAGTGATTAATTTTAGCATAGTCTAATTTTGTAATAGGGGATGATTGCATTCTGTATAAAACATAGGCCACTCCTAAAGCAAACAATCCCAAACCTGAAAATGATTTGTAGTACATTATTCTAATGAAAGTCTTGAGTGTTTTTGTTATTTGCATGTTTAGAAGAGTGATCGTGTGAATTATTTGGGTAAACATCTGTGGGAGCCTAGGCCCACTCCAGGTAGTATTCCTCCCCTATTTTTTTGCTATCATTATATATGTTGTTTATTTCTTATTCTTTTATTTCTGCAAGTGTGTTTTCCTGCTTTATTTATTTCTACACAATGTGTTTATTTCCTATAATTTCCTACTTTATGAAATTTTGCAAGAGTGTTTAATTTCCTACAATTTCCTTTCAGTTGTGTGATTACTTTTTTACAAATCTCCTTTCAATCATGTGTTTGATAATTTAAATTACTTTTCTCATAGTTTCCATTAGTGTTTATTTTCTTGCACTTAAATTTTGCTAGTTTGGATGAACTTAACTACACAAAAAACACACCCCCACCAAACCAAAGTAACACATAGGACTCATCTTCCAGTTTACTACAAGCATATATTTTGCACAAGTACTCAACAAGTTTACAAAATCCCATATTGATAAAATTAAATGGAAGTAAAATTAACTATTTTTAGAAATATATTTTTTGCTCATTAATCACATCCATAAAATAATCGAATTGCCACCCTTATAACTACCACATGGGAGGTAAGCCTCCACATCACATAATAAAACACCTAACCAATAATCACCATCACAACACAACATTCACACTTCATCATAGACATATCCTATTCAACAAGTCATCCCATATCAACCACTAGCTAGCAGCCACTCCAAGTAGAAAAAATCCACCCCCGCAACCATCCAATGTCTCACATAAAGATGTATCTAGTTGTGAGGCACCCTTTTAGCCTACGCCATATCCCCCATATGAGCCATAAATCACCCTTGAAACCTCCACATTCACACCCGCTTCATCCACATCCATACCAAATCAAGTTGTAGTCCATCTTACCAATCCAAGTATTGGCGAGTATAAAGTTGAGAATGTTACAATAACACAATCTATCCAGACTGTTAGAGATTACAGTCACACACATGACCCACATTTAGCCATAGGTGTGGTGTATAACATGGGTTTATAATTAAACATGATTAATTTTGTAAATGGAGGAGTTGATTCTTCATTTGATTCATCTCTTCCTAATGATAAATCCATGCAATAGTTTTATGCCATCCTAGAATATATATCAAACCCATATTTTCCTATGTGATATTTTCATTGGGTTAACTGGAAGGGATATGATCTTGGGTGACATGAGCAGAGTGCACATGATATTGATGAACCTCACTATCAAGAGGCACATGATTGCTTTGGCTTGGGATATAGACCAAAATATTCTACTACCTGCTTTGAGCATTCATTCCAACAACTCACCCTAGATTCTGAATAAGAGGAGGAAGATAGCAAAGATAGTGATGATAGTGAAGATGAATACATAGATCTTGAGTTCACACCTTATTTATATTATGCCTTTCTAGAAATGCAACTACACATGGCTATGATTAATTCCATTTTTGATGATGACTATGAGGAAGACTATGGAGAGGAATTTGATGCCCTATCTCTTGCCTCTGATGATTCCAAAGAAGATGTGGCCATTATAGTGCACATCGATGAAAGATATGAGTACTACATCAAAATATTTCCTATCCATCATCCCATTTTATAATTTCTCCTTCCATGAGAGTGATATGAGTAATATCCACCACGACCACCTTGGGTGTCTCCATGGAAACACCATTATCCACCAATCATAGGTTAGTTTCTCCCTAGAGAGAATGTGCAAGAGAGCTCACCTTTCAAATTGTAACCACCTCACTTCCACCATGTTAACATGAATTCTATTGACTTGTTTGCCCCAGCCCCACTCTACAATCCATATGATTTGGTAAACTGATCTTGATTAGTGTTAGCCTTATCAACATGGATAAAATTTCATCCCTGCAATACGTAGTCAAGTTCATCATGTCCAAAGAGTTACTAAGAGCTTATAACACTTACATACCTCAAAAAACTTCATCTTCATCTATTTTTCAAAATGAGGTAGAAGAAGACCCACCCGAGTCATTTAGTTATATGGAGGATGATATTCATCTCATTCCTACTCCATATTAGTTAGAGGAAGGTTCACATATGCTAATTGAATAATCTATCAACATGAACCTAAGTGAAGATATGGACAATCCACAAATTGTGAAAATGGTAAAATATTTGTCCACAGAAGAAAGAGATAAACTTCTAGATGTTTAAAAATGAAGAAGGGCATTTTTGCATGGTGATATAGAGACATGTCTGGCATTGACCCCAACTTGATGGTCCATAACCTCACATTAGCTCCCAAAGCAAAACCATTCAAGCAAAAATTGAGGAAAATTCATCCTACCATAGCCCTCATGGTCAAAGAAGAGCTTCAAAAATTGTTAGATGTGGGTTTCATACAACCCATTTATTATTCGGAATGGCTCTCAAACATGGTACTCATTCACAAATTGAATGGAGGGATTTGTGTATGCATAAATTTTCAAGATATAAATAAAGAGTGTCCCAAAGATGATTTTCTATTACCAAACATCAATCAATTAGTAGGCTCTTGTGCTGACCACAAAATGCTTTCTTTAATGGATGGTTTTTTAATATACAACCAAATTTAGATTAATCCTCATGACCAATACAAAACAACATTCACAACACATTAGGGGACTTTATTTACAAGGTGATGTCCTTTGGCCTAAAAAATGTAGGATCTACTTACCAATATGCCATGACGTATATCTTCCATGACTATATGCATAAAATCATTATATATTATGTAAATGCCTTAATAGCAAAATCTAAAACATGTCTTGAGTATATTGATGTACTAGAAAAAGTCTTTGATTGATTATTAGAACATAATATGAGGTTAAATCCTAAGAAGTGTGTATTCGAATTCACATCAGGAAAAATTCTAGGTTTCATTATCTTCAAGCAAGACATTGAAATGGATCCTAATAAGGTCAAGGCCATTATCAAAATAATGCACCCAATAAACCTTAAAGAGTTGCATAATCTGCAAAGAAATATTCAATCAATTTATTGATTCATTTCACAATTCAAATAAATGCAGGTCATTCCATCGCCTTCTACAAAAGGGGACCACCTTTTCCTAGATAAAAGAGTGTCAAGAGGTATTTGATGATATAAAGAAATATCTGGCCTTGCCTCTAGTGCTAACACCACCTCGTTCAAGAGTCTCTTTTCATCTTTACATCTATGCTATAGATTTTGCATTAGGGACAATGCTTGCAAAAAATAATGAAAAATCAAAGACAAAAAGCAATTTATTACATTAGTTGAACATTGGTGAGTTATGAAACAAGATATGCTTATGTTGAAAATTTGTGCTTAGCAGTGGTTTTTTCCACTAAGAAACTCAAACATTATATGCTAAGTAATACAACTTATGTCATATATAGATAAAATCCTCTATGTTATATGATGACTCACACATGAAACAACACCCATACCATAAAATGGATAATGCTCTTAGCAAAATTTGATCTCAAATTCATTAGCAAAAAATCCATTAAGGGTCAGGTGATAGCCAATCAGCTCATGGAGTCTCTGCTTCCAAATGTTCAACCCTTATTAATCAAGATGTTAGATGATTTGGTCTTCTTAGTCATTGAACATGAAGAACTTGTCCTTCCTAAGGATGATGTTGATATCAACCTATTCTATAATGGATTAAGTACAAAAAAGGACAATGTGTTGGAGTCATGTTTTACACACTATAAGGAATACCAATTTCTTTATCATCCAAGCTTGAATTTCCATGCACAAACAACAACATAGAGTATGAAACCCTAATCTTAGGAATTCAAGCTACTATAGCTTTGGGCATAAAGCATATAAGCATAGTTGGTGATTACAAACTTGTCATTCACCAAGTAAAAGGAACTTACCAATATAGAGAACTAGTCTTGAAATAATACAACACAGTAGTAATGAAATTGCTAGAAAAGTTTCACTAGTACAATATTGACAAATTGCCTCATTTGACTAATAGATTTTTGGATGTGATGGTATCTCTAGGATAATTGATACCAAAAGGTTAATGAATGGATAGATCCATTTTATAATCATTACAATAATATCCAAATCTATTATCTCACGAGTAGAGTCTGAAGGTTAAAAGAGTGTTTGTTTCACTCATGTAAATCCATACAAGCCTTGGATTAGTCATGTAACAGACTTTCTCAGATTTGGAACCCTTCCAAAATATTATTTGTGAACTACTAAGCCAATATTCAAACAAAAGGTAGCTCGTTATACTCTCTTGGGGGATGTCTTATACATATATGGCCATGATGGAATCTTAATTCGATGTTTAGATCCTATAGAGGCACAAAGAGCTACATGTGAAGCCCATGATGGTACTTGTGGTGTCCACTTCAGTGGGATGGCCATTGCAAAGTGTATTTTATGCATGGGTTATTATTAGTCCATGATGTAAAATGATTTTTGCAAGTACATAGAGAAATATTTAAAGTGTCAACAAAACCCCAACTTGAGCCATGTACCATCACAAGAATTACAACACATTCAAAGTCTTTGGCCCTTTTCATAATGAGGCCTATATTTGATTGGTAAATTTTCACCCGCCTCATTAGGACAACATAAGTTCATCATCACTACCATAGAGTACTTCACAAAGTGGGTCAAGGTTATTCCTATGATCACTACTATTGGACATCAAATATGGAGTTCATACTATAGCATATTATTTGTTGTTTTGGTGTTTCCTCGAAGATAATTTCTAATAATGGAAAGTTCTTCAAGAATAAGGATGTTCAAGCACTATGCAACAAGTATAACATTGAACACAATTTATTGAATCGTTATTACCCAAAGATAAATGGAAAATCTAAGGCATCCAATAAGACATTTATAGCTATTCTCAAGAAACTTGTCAAAGAAAATCATAGATATTGGCATACACAAATCCCCTTGGCATTATGGGCTTATCGAACAAGAATCCAAATGCCTATAGGGAAAACACCATTTTCACTGGTCTATGAAGTCAAAGAAATTATACCTCTTGAGCTTGAGATCCCCTCACTATGAGTTTCATTGCAAGAATTCATGGATGACAACACCACTATACAAGCACGTCTTGACCAACTCACACTCCTTGACAAAGATGCATCAATACCTTAGAACATCTATGAGTGTATCAAGATCACATCAAACATGCTTATAATGTAAAAGTCCATCTTTGTGAGTAGGAGATCTCATTTTCAAAGAGAACCAATAGAATACCAATGCATTGTTGCACTTGCATGACAAATTTATGGCTAATTGGTTAGGTCCATACATGATCAAGCAGAAGTTAGGTCCTGGAACTTATAAGCTTGCAGATCTAGACGAAACAATGGAGCCAGAGACTTTGAATATCATACACTTGAGAGCATTTTATACCTATTGTTATTTATATAAATGTATATATACATGGCTAAAAAAACCAACAAAAATACAAAAAACATTGTCATACACATTGCATTTTCCATACATTGTTCTCACACATTTCATTTTTATTGCATTCACGCATTCATACCATTTGCATTCATTAGTTTCATTTACTCATTTTTGACAATTTGCATTCATTAGTTGTCATTTACTTAATTAGGGGTACCTTAGATCTAATATTAGTCATCAATATACCATTCACAATCATCCACAACTTTATTTGTGAGCTTTTATTCATTAAGCAATTCTCATAAAATAGGATAGATATTGTATGATTGTTAGCAATTATGATTATATAGCCACAAACTATTTTATGCAAACTTCTTCATTTTAAAAATATTATAATAAAGGTACAATTACATCTCGTATAACATAGTGTCAGTCAAGCAATCTCTAGGTGTTTTTAGTCACTCAGCTAGTCCTAGTGTTTTAAGCAACCTCAAATAAAATGTTGAACAATCTTGGAGTGCCATAGACTATTTATGGTCAATAAAATTTCTCTTTGGACCACAAACATTGAAACATATTAAGACTTTGTGAATTCCAAGAATACGAAGTCACGAGTAGCTATTTTCATAAAGTAAATGGTTTCCAATACTCATCCAATTATGCACATGGTCTAGAAAGTTGAGAATTGGAAAAAAAGACAATCTCCCCCTTTTACTCCTTCAAAATAAAATCTCTTGCTCTTCCAAAAAATGAGCAAGTATCCCAAAAGGAATTCCAAAAAAAATCCTTTGCTCTTCTACAAAACAAGCAAGTATCCCAAAAAGCATTCTAAAACAAAACCCCCTTGCTCCTCTTCAAAATGAGCAATACCCAAAAGCAATAAAATACCCCCTTTGCTCCTCTACAAAAGTGAGCAAAAATACCAAATAAAATTCCAAAAATCCAAATGCAATAAAAGAAGGGAAAGAAGCTTGAATCCCTGGAATTCTCAGTATTTCAAAAACCTTGGGGTGATCCCCTTTACAAAAATGGGCTCTAAAAGCCAGCCTGGCAATGGGGTATCCTTATGCATGATGACATGTCTGTCATATTAGTGACCTTCTTTTGTACATACCTATATCACTCTCAGATGAGCTAGCTTATTGGCATAAGTTACAATTGATTAGTCTACCCTCACTCATGATTGGAAATGAACATTCATTGCACCTACAATTGGTCCTTGAGAAATTTGACCTCACTAGCACACCTTTGGCATCCTATGGATTTGGGATATAAGTAGATGGGTTTTTTTGAGATCACTAGGAGTCTTTGAAAACAAATTTAGATTATTTATCACTAAGGCAAACAAAGTCAAATGAGATATTACATTCCATATCATTATCACATTATTACCTTCCACAATCCATGTCATATATAAACATCAAATATAGGTGTCACTGATTAAGCGATAAAGGTAAGGTTGGAAAAGAAAAAGTCTAGAGCATCCACGAATGATCATTAGAACATAATACTATCACCTAATTTTCATAAATCATCATAAGAAATTAGGCATCTCATTCATTAAACATTCATTCCATTATACATATGCATCCATCCATCATCCACAATAAAAATATATAAAAAACACAACACAAAATCATCCACAAAACAAAATCCATGTATATATATTTGAATCACATATACACAATTTCACCCGAAGGATGTATACATCAGAGCACTAAGGCTCACACAAAAATATAAAACCACAAAAAGAGTTAATAAGTGTTACTAGCTAGCACCACCTGAAGGACCATGAGCATATCCCTGCAACCTTGAGGGGTCACAAAAAGTAGGAGACCTTATTGAGAACTGTCAGGCCTAGACTCACTCTGCATGCTAAAGATAAACATAGAGGAAGAAGGCCGCATAAGCAATGTAATATGATGTTGATAAAGCATATCCTCAAGTGCCTGAATGTACCTATCCTGTAATCATGAATGAGATAGATCATATCTCTAACATGACTCACAATGCAATATCAACACGAAGAGTAGAAATCTAAGCACTGTCAACCCCTACACCTGAGGCCACATGTAGCCCCTCCATATCACTCTACAACCAAAATATCTTAGCATCTTAAGCCACTAATGCACCTTTTAGCCTCATTTGTTTTGTATCTCGAGCTATTACAGCCTATAAGAGGTGATCCTAACCCTCACCCAAGCTATCTCACTTAGCCTAGAGGACACCCCAATACTCCTTAGTATGCATGTGAGGTCTCTCTAGAACATCCTCCATGGATTTTGTACCTCCACCCCCATCTCCACCACTTCCACCATCACCACCCCCATCTCCATCACCCCAACCCCAACATATAGAGGTATATTCACATCAGCTGTCACTTGCATCCTACCATCACTACCTTAGGGATGTCTCTATCATCAAGAAGTCTATTCTACCACATATTTATCATTCCTACTACCTCCATCATCCATAGCCTAACTAGGTGTCCAAGGAGGCTGTGAAGAAAACTGTACATCATAATCAACACTAGTCCCAATATCATCTACATCTAGGGCATCAAACACCTCATCATCATGGTTATCAGTATATCAATCATGAGAAGGATAAGGGAGGCTAAGCTCATCACCCCATGCTTATATATGACTAGGGAATCAAGAATCCCTTGCACCATCCTAAACTATCGTATAACATGAGAGAACTAGATCAGCTCCCTTTGTCTCCCATGCCACCCAACCACCCATCTAGCCCACCTCATTGGTTGTAGTTGTTCCCTATTCTTAGCCCATGAAACCCCTATCCATGGCCACCAAATGCCATCTACAATGGTCAATCCTATCCACATATTTTGATACTCCTAGCTACTATGGCTAGAATAACCAAGGTTATGCATAAGGGGTCAAACCCGAAATGTACTTGTAAAAAATAGGTGAATCCGTTTCAAAACTATGGTGAATCTTGGCCAACCTCATGTCAAAGGAAATGGTGAATTACCTTAGTTTTTGAAAAAATTTGGAAAAAAATGGTGAATTTGATAGTTTTGGTTGGACCGAGTGGAAAACAAGGCCCGGATGCAAAATATGGTCCGACCTAATGTAGAATAAGGTCTGGATCAGGCCAGGACGAAAAATATGGTATGGCCTAATGAAGAATAAGGTTTGTATTATACCAGGTGCAAAATATGGTCTGAACTAATGCAGAATAAGGTCTAGATCAGGTAGGGTGCAAAACGTGATCCGATATTAGGTCGGGTGCAAAACGTGATCCGATATCAGATTGAGTGCAAAACATGATCTGAGATTAGGTTGAGTATAAAACATGATCTAATATTAGATCGGGTATAGAATATGGTCTATCCTAATACAAAATAAGGTTTAGATCTAGTCTGATGCTGAATATGGTCTAGCCTCATATGGAATGTAGTTCGATATAGGGCATGATGCAAAATGTGGTTTGATGTCAGATCTGATATAGAATATGGTTTGGTATTGGTCCTGATTCAGAATATGGTCTAGAATGTGGCCTATTGTAGAAAATGGTCTAGTATCAGGCCTGATGTAAAATATGATTTGATATCAAGCCTAATGTAGTATAGGTTTTAATATCAAGCCTGATGTAGTATAGGATCCAATATAAGGCCTTATGTAGAATATGGTCTAATGTTGGGTCTGATGTAGTATAGGGTCCGGTATTAGGTCTTAAGTAGAATATGGTCTGATGTCAAACCTGATGTAGTTTATGGTCTAGACCCCGATAAGGGGCCTGATGTAAAAAATGGTCCATCATTGACCACCTGCCACATGTCACACAATCGATCACCCATACTGCATGTCCAATACAATGTTACCACGTGTCGACTCCATCCATTCTATCTATAAAAGGGCATCAACTATCATTTTTTGGGTTCATTTCTATGATTGCACCCAACTAGAGTGAACCATTACCGAGCAACCAATTTCTCCTATTTCTCCTATTTCCAAGTTTCCAATTTCTAGCAATGGCCATCGCTTCCACCCCTATTCCAAAGTTCAAGAACATTTCTTGCACACTAATTTTAGATTTGTTAATAACCCCAGGTACGGACTTATCATGGTTAGATGATGCAGGTTTGACAACCTTGGTATCAATGCCACATTTCAAAATTGATAAAGTCCTCCTACAACATATTATTGGTGGTTATGACCATGACAAGGCCATAGTCAAAATGAAAATACGGAATAGAAATATGTCATTCACCATCATAGCTGTAGATATTAAGAGATTGACAGATCTTCCTTTCAATGATTGTCCTCCAATGTCAATGAAGTGCCAGCTCTCTGCAGAAGAGAAAGGCTACCTCGAAAAAATGTACCAACTCAACACATAATATTTGGCAGGTATAATTCTTATGTCTTAGAATCTATTAATGCTAAAAATTTCAAATTTGTAAATTGTTATCTAATTTTTTTGTAGCTTCCGCCACCAAGTCAAAAAGAGGGTTAACAATCATCGATGTTAAGCATCCAACTCTGAAGGCCATTATTGAGTTCTTCCAGGCAAGACTGATTCTACTTGGAAGATCAAAAATTCTATTTTGGGCACTAGCCTATGTTATTCATTATGAGCATCATGAGAGGTTCGATTGGTGCACCTATATTGCAGATCGCATCAGGGTCGAGTTGCATGCGATGCAATTGCAAACTAGCAACACACAACCCATTGTGGCCACTATTAATTATATTTTAGCACTATATTTTGAAAGTTTTCATAATTTGCAAGATACTCATGTTCCTACTATAGTGCATGCAACACTACAAGCCATTGCCTTGACACCAGATGAATTGAAGGTAATCAATCAATCTTTGACAATCAAATAGTATTTTATATTTTAGCATGTTTTCATTTTTTAATTTTTCTTTTCATCTAAATGTAGGGTAGGGCAGCCACCATAAGGAATAAATAGGATGCTGCCAATAGGGGTCACAGGCCAGAGCAAACTGGTGATTCTAAAGACACTGGATCAAAAATATCACCATTACAGAGGCCACCAAAATATCTGAGGCAAGCTCCTTCTCCTAGTGGTTCTCATACGCCTAGGTATGCACAAAATGTGTAGGCTGAATCTAGTGTGGCCACCCCCTCCCATTGGTACCCAAATTCAACAGATTTCATCATCTTCAGGTAAAACAATGTGTATTTACTTTGAATTAAGGTTTTTTTCTATTTGATTTTTTGAATAATGCTAACAAAATTTTTTTATGTTTTCAGCCACCTCTCAATGAAAACCGATGAGAATGAGAGGCCATATGGTGGCACCACTTCCACCACAACCATAGTTTCCACCACAACAACCGCATCCACCACAACAACAGGTTCCACCACAACATCCGCATCCACAACAACAATGATAGGCACAACCTACATAGATGAGAGGCCAAACATGGGTTGGAGGTGGAAAACAATTTTTTCATAGAGATCATGATCGATAGCACCAAGTTCTGGGCCTAGGTTCTCATATTTTACATTCCACACTTCTTCACAGGCACCAGAAGTTTCATCCATTGGATTGGATAATATCCAACTTGATGATGATTTTTTGTTGTAGGGCAACATTTTAGGCTTTAAGGCAATGGATGTGCTTCAAGATCCACTGGGTGAAGCACAACAAATGGAAGCCCCTACAGCTGAGCAGACATCATTCCTAGCTCCTGAAGGAAATGACCCTCTTCCTCAAACTGAGGATGACATTGTTAATTTTGATGAAAATGTCTTAATGGTTGAAAATATGGAAGCAACCGTGAAACAGATTGTGCTTCAATATTTTCAAGAAATGAAGGATTGGGAATATCAGGCCAAGGTCCTAATAAAGCAAATAAATGCCCGATATAAGAATTACACAAAAAGAGATTCAATTTTTTCTTTGGTTCAGTATGAACCAGAAAAGCTTAGCGGCCTCCTTAATCAGGCCACAACAGGAAAAGTCAATTCAAAAATTATGTATGATGATGATGTTTTAAATATTATCATTAGTAGATTAGAGAATATTAATGTTGAAGCCCAAGATTTTTATAACCAATGGGCTTCCGATAAGGAAAAAGTTGCACTTGCTGAGTCTTCCAGGGATGTGGTTGAGGTAAGAAAATATTTATTTATGTTTCAATTTGCTTTTGCAGTTTATTTTTTATATTTCATTAAAACAAGTAATAATTTTTTATATAACTATTTTGAATGATGTTTTCATTTTATTTTTGTAGTCAAATTTTGAAAACTTAAAAAGGCAAGTTAACAACATGCATGTTAATATCAATGCGGCAAAAATATTTTTGCAAAATGCAATGGAAATGAAGAAAAGAATGCAATTAAAAGTGGTGGATAATAATATTTTGAGAAAATATATCAGGGATAAGCTCAATGAAGATCCGGACATCGTACTACAACACCAGAAAGCAAAAGAAACACTTCCAACAATACTCGAAGATCCAAACCAGCAAGAAAGTGCATTGTTGGGGAGTATTGTGAAAGTACAAGAAAATCTAGTCAGACTTGGTGCACTATTGGAACAGGGTGTCAAGGAAGGAGATAAAGGAAAAGAAAAGGTCGTTGCAAGTGAAACTGAGGCAGCTATCCCGAAATAAGATATTTAACAATGTAAAAATATTTTCAAGTTGACTACAGTCAACAATTTTGTACAATGTAATATATTTCTAATCGAATTAATAAAAACTATATTTTCTAATTTTGTGTCTTCAATCATTCAAAGGTTGTTTGCATTTATAATTTTGTGTTGCTTTTCTAGTATTACTCACCAATATTATTTACTATCTTCATCTCAAACAACAAAAGAATATTTTTGTTGATCAATATTCATACATTAACAATACAATACCAATACTGTGATATAAAATATAAGACAATGATTTATCAAGGAAGGTAGTTGAAACACTATGATATAAAACATACAATATTTAAAAGCACAATGTGATATAAAATGTACAATTTTTAAAAGCATAATGTGATGTAAAACATACAATTTATGAAGAAACATTGTGAAACAACATTGTGAAATCTAGAATGAACAGTTCTCAACTTGTCCAGAATCAATATTTAGCATAGCATATTTTGAAACAATATTGTGAAATCTGATAACAAAGAAAGTCAAATTTTACATTGTTGTGATATACTAGAAAAATCAGAATTCAGGTAGCTGAAATGAACACTTCTCAACTTGTCCAGAATCAATCTGTGAAGCCACCATTTGATCACTAAAAGCATCATTATCCTCCTTATCGATCATATTCATGATACCCCTTCTATCTGCAATTGAATTCTAGTATGCCAATGCTCTATCATATGGAAATTTGTCCAACTGATACGATGACACATAAATTCTTAAACAATTTTCTAGATTTTTGTCCAGCCTATTGTGGAGCTTAGATTTAACAAAATATAGTGCACTAAAAACCCTCTCATCTTCCATAGATCCCAAAATCATTGTTTGACATAATTCATATAAACAAAAGTATTCACTAATCGTATCTTGTAAGATACTACTTGGATACAACTTTTACCACAAACGTGCAATGGAACCAGTCTCATGGATGTTACTCAAAAGTGATGCTTGTTGAACCATTGTACTTCCAAAATGTTGTGACTATTGTCTTAAAAGATCTTTGTTGAGAATACCTTTTATTTCAACACCATTGACTTCCACACTTTTACTGAAATGCTCAATAAGGATGCCCATATATTTAATAAACAACTCTTGTGTAGAATTGTGATCATTGCAAGAACCCCAAAACAAAGGGTTAACAACACCCATGGCCTCAAGCAACTCATGTCTTTGAAACCGATCTCTTATCTCATTTGTCAATGATTTTGCTATGTTGAACAATTTTTTCTTAGTATTGTGTAAAACAACTTCGTATCTATTGTGTGTTACACAAACTTTTTCAACATCGTTAATAACTATACTTGATTGCCTTTCATAACAATATAGAGGTATCATATTTCCATGAACATTAATACAAATATTATCATTGATGTCAAACTTCAAAAAGCTTTTTGCATCATTCATGTTTGTCAATGTTTTCCAACTTTCAAATAAGGGATCTGTAAAATCTGATTTGGACACATATAACCTGTCAATAATCATACATATTTGCTTTCTCATCCTCATGAAATCAATGATATAGATGGATCTCTCTTGTGCAAGTTTAGTCAATCTGTTCATTTCTTGTAACATTGGAAGAATACCACATAATGTTAAAAGAGTTTCCAAGTTAGTCAAATGGAACAACATATCATTTGCCTTATCAACTGCCCTACTATTTGCATACATAAACCCTATTAAAGATTGATATTCTGTAAAAACTCTGTGTGCAGGTTGATACAATGAAATCCACCTTGTATCCACATCTTTCAATAATTTTTTTCCTTCTATAACTCCTAGTGCAAACTGTTGAAACTCTGCAAACCTTTTTGGACTGCAAGAAAAATAAGAATGTATTTCATGAATAAGGTCTTCCACTCTAGCAACATTTTCAAAAGTGCTCATGATTTTATATGCAAGATTCACTCTATGAGCCATGCAATGAATGGGTATCATATATGGGGCAACTGAGGTTTGGAGTCGAACACATAGGTCATTCATGTGCCCTTGCATTATAGCAGCACCATCAGCTCCAATGCAAATTAACTTTGTGGCTATGTCTATATCATTCATTCCTACAATTTCCTTTAAACTAGTCAAAACAATATTATAGATATTTTTTGCATTTGAACTTTCCACCATCTTATGTAATCCTAGCAAACTAGGTTGCCTTACATGATTTTGAAATGTGTACACATGCATGCAAATCCAGGATGTGTTGTCCACAATCGTCACCTCATCAATAGAAAGTGAAATGAATCTGGAAAGTTTTACTTTCTCCCTTAGGTCCTCCTTCTCAACTAAAGATAGACATTTTACCATTTCCCAACCACTTCGATCTGACCAATGGGAACTAGGAAGGTTTTGCACATCAACTAGTTCATACAGGTGCTTATAATCAATAAAATTAGACATGGGTCTACCCTTTTTGAGAATACTAAATACAACAACAAACTGCAAACTTTTTGAAGCTAAAATGGTCTTCTTCATTTTATGAAATTGGGTTTCAATCGTTCCACATTTCTCAACAAGGGATTGTTGTTGCTTTAAGTGATTCTCATAATCTATTGCATATCTGACATGCATACATTCTGATGCATCCTTCCACCTAACATCTTTTTTAATTTTACCATCACTTCCTATAACTTTTACATATACTTTGCCAACATGTTTTTCTATTGTATCTTTTTTATTTTGCAGCCTATGATCCTTACCTAGTTTCCAACTACAAATTTTGCATCTACATTCTTTTTTATTGACTTGGTTGTCTGCAGTCAAGACCGACTCAATCCAGGGAAATTTTTTTCCCATTCATTCTTAAATGACCTTCCAATAACCTAGTTAGATTCTATCTTTCTCTTTTTAGAATTTTTGCTTGAAGATTCATAAGAAGTTTGTAGTGTATTTGATTTATCGCTTTCATTTTCAACTTGCATATCTTGGTGAGGAATATCTTCAAGTGATTGTTGGATGTCATTGTTAAGAGAATTTTCATTAGAAGGCATCTCTTGGTGAGGAATATCTTCAAGTGAAGGCTTATCATGGTCAATAGGGTATTCTGCATAGTAACATACAATAATATTCTTTATCATTTTTGGATTTTAAAAAACTAACTTACAGACAGAAAAAAAGATTCATATCGTTGAGCACATACTGAGAACTAACTGTTTGAGGAAGAAAGTAGTATTGAAAATAATTACAAAATATACAACTAACTATTTAGAAGTCAAAAATCATTTGTACCTCGAATTTGTATGGATGTCGATGGCTTGTTTGATTTCGGCGTATGGCTAAAATATTTGAGGATACTCTTTTCAGTAGAATATTTGACCCCTCCTTTCCATCATCGATGGGTGACATTTTTCTTGTAAAGAAAGTGTTTTTCATTTTAGAAAAGTAATAAAATGTTAAAGAGATGTTACTTCTCTTAGGCCTCAAGATAATATTGTAACTAGAATAAACAGATGGTCGATTGCTAGAAAATACATACTTATTTCCTACCATGTTTTATTGTGATTTTGTCAGTGTATGCCACTACTGTATTTTCTAGTGATAACACTTGTAACTGATAAGAGCACAAAAAATTTCAATATACAAATTCAAATTAAATTCAAAAAAAAAATTTGTATGCAAAAAATAATTAGAGATACATATATGGAACAATATCATATTATAGTACAGAAAAGCATTTACTAAAGTATTTACCTATTTATAATATTATAACAGAAAAGTAGATCTGAATAGAAATAAAGAATCAAAGAGTTTTAACAGAAGGACAAAAAAATAGAAGACAACATGCAGAACAGGGCAAAATAGAGAAAAACAATTGAAACTGAGCATTGACATATTTTCTACAACTACTTCAACTTATATTTAGAATGTCTTAAGAGAAACAGAGAACCTAGTGTAGAACGCGGTCTAACAATCTATTCTAGTGCAGAATAGGGTCCGAATATCGACCTTGTACAAAACAGGATCCAGAGGAAGACCTTGTACAAAATAGGGTCTAAAAGTTGACCTATTGCAAAACAGGGTCCAATATCGACCTTGTGCAAAATGGGATCTAGTATCGACCTAGTGCAAAACACGGTGGTATCAACCTGGTGCAGAATGTGGTATGATATGGTGTAGAAATGGGTTCGGTATGATGTAGAACTAGATCCGATCTAGTGCAAAACTGGGTTCGGGTGTGGTCTCTTACAAAAATGTGTCCAATCTGGTGTAGAACTGGGTCGGGATATCCGTCTAGTGTAGAACAGGGTCCAAAAATGAAAAAGTATCATTGGGGTGTTAATTATATATAGTGGTATACTTGGCGAATTGGGCGGGATAATTTAGAAATTTTAAAATTTTATGGCGAAAAGGGTCCTCTATTTAGGCGGGATTGCTAGCAAATTTTTAAAAAAAATCCGTAATACTATTATCAACGCACGGTGAACCGACACCTAAAAAAAAATTCAAAAATTTTGGGCGAAAGGGCCGACATTCGGGTCCCCCAAAATAGCAAATTTGAATTTTTGAAAATGCAAATATTAGCCCAATTGGCGAATATTCGTCGCTATGCATAACCTTGAGGATAACTCGATGGAAGCTCCTCACTAGTATGCCATCAAAGAGTGTAAGGGTATGAGTGATCCCACTCATAAGGTAGCCAAATAGGTTGATCCACTTTGAAGTTCTCCCATCCCCAAAATTGGAAATCAAGTTGTAGCCTAAACCCTTTCGATCCTACCTCTTCACCTAATATAGCTCCACATACATCTGGTAGAGTAGAGTGGATACCTCAGCATACACATGAGGCTCATCAATCATATCCATAACTAGCCTGATCTAGTTCTATGGGAACCTGGCTCCTATATTATTTGGCAATAGCATGTTCAAAATAATATACATCACATAAGCAGTGGCTATAGCTCTCCCTTCTAGAACATATCCAAATATTGAATCTCACCCTTGCTCACATCCACATCCCTCCATCTATTACCAAATAAAGGTCTAAGCTCATGCTCCTTATCGTGGTCAACATGAATTGATAACCCCTCCATAGGAACATGAAATATGTGATAAACATCCTCTAGGGTAATGGTAATATTCCCTATTGAGAGCTGAAATGACCCCCTATCAAGGTACCATCTCTCTGCCAAGATTGATAGGTACTCATCAGCCCTCACTCTCTCCACCCTACCGCATACAGCCAAACCCATTGTCTCCAACAACTTACAATGGTCATCAACCAATTTCTTCCTCACATGAGAAAGGATAGGAGGCCAACAGTGGTGAGTCTCAAGAAATTTCACTTGTAGCAAAAATGAAATAAAACCATCATCAATCATAATTTCATCAAATTACAAAAAAAAAACTAAAAACATGTTTAATTCATTTCATCATCATCTTTTCCATTTCAAAAAATAAACATGTTACTTTTATGTAATTTCCACTTCAAAAACACAAAACAAATAAAAAAATCCTTTTATGCATTTTTTTTCAAAAACAAATCACCCACCGCTTTTTTGTTTCAAAATTTTTTTCCACCCCCTTCCTTTGCTATATATATATATATACCGACAAAAAATAAATAAAAATAAATAAGAAAGGAATCAAGACCTACCTTAGCCACCCCAACTGCAACTCTAGCCATCCCACTAGTCTCGATCGCATCACCAACTCCACTCATCTCACCCACCATTGCAATTATCACTCTATCAACTCTAAAATGCACAAATGAACCAAATTTGGCCATCTATACTTATTCATAGCTAAATTTTATACTATTAAATGTGTGTTCATGTTTGGTGAGTGTCTCCAAATGCCACTCTACATTTGGTGCCACCACATGTGAGTCTGCATTTGGCATGCATGCCCAAACACCACTACATGTTCAACACCATGGGTGCGCGTTTGAAAAAAAAACAAAATTGGTTGCAAAACCACAACATCATATCAACAAGGCATCCAAAATATCATTCCACTTCATATCACCCTAAATCTAATAAATTTGGTAAACTAATTGAGAAATGTGACTGCGTTCAATAAACTTTGCCAAAACTATCATATACTCCTCTGTGTGGGGTCACAAAAGCAAAAAAAAATTAAATTGGTATGCATCATGCTAAGGGTTTGAATATGGTGGCTACAATTGAGGTAAACTAACCTAAAAAAAACATCATGTGCACACCCATATTGGCTGGTCCATCTACCACATCAAAAGTGCAAATCATTTCTACCAAAAGCAAAGTTTCATAAATGCAGCTCCCTCCAAACTTGGGACAACCAACTTGATCTTCATCATTCACATTTACATCCATCACACCTCATCCCTCCACCATAAAAAATAAGTCAAGTGACTCATGGGTCTCATTTGCTTCATATTTCATCCATTTCTCACTTAAGGGGGTAAGCCAAAATTAAAATTTTCAAAAGTCATTAATTCTTTATGTCGAGATAAGATGAGTGTGTTGCTTCTTCCAATAATGATAAGTGTCTCTTGTTTTTGTACTGTATTGTGCTTCGTGCAACATGGTACAAAAAGGGGTATCTGTAGACACTCAAACCCCATCCACCCCACAATCCTGCATAATAAAATATGCCCAAGTATAAACTTAATTATAAAAATATTGCACATTATTCCATTTTCCAAATTTTATTAAATCTAGTAAATTCCCCTAGGATACCTTATCTCCCCATTGGAAATGTGTCCTAACCACCACTACCCATCCCCTTGCCACATATCACACCTCACTCCACACTTCACTCTAATTGCACCTAGCCACTTGCCACATATCCCTAGTTAAGTGAGACACTTTCAGTGACTCACTCTAACTATCCCCAACACTTGGCTGCCCTAGCTTACCACTTGGTAATCCTGGCTTGCCACCTCCATTTCCCTCCAAAAAATACCAAATACATATAAAATAAGAATCACCCCATCAAATAAAGGTGGTTGAAAATCACACCGTTACAATACAAGAATCGCTATAGGAGATCCTCGACATTCCTTGAGATCACTTCATCAAGACATCAAAGAAAAACCCTAGTAATTATTCCATTCAGTCTCAAACACCAATGAGCATTCACATAGTCCCCAAACATGCATCTATATTTTCAAAACATGAGGCTATGATTACACAGTCTCAAATGTGATCTTACATTTGATCAGGAGTAAGTTTAGTCTATGATAGACAGAGAGCAAGATCAGGTAAAATTAGCAAGGCATTTGTTTAATATTTTATTTTTATTTCTTGTACATAATAATTTAGTTTATATGCATTCATGGTTAGGGTTATAGTAGCTATTTATATTCCTAACAATAGGTGCTACTAACCCTTTTGTTTGCATTCATGTGTGTGCAGGTTATAGATCATTGAGAGCTATTGCAGCGAAGATGGTTCGTGAGGATAACTGAAGCCCATCTACCCCTTTGTTGTAGTAGAGAAGACTGAAGACACCATAGTTCTTTGAGTTTGGTAAAATGAGCTTCCCATCCTTGCCCATTGCATTCTAAAATCAAGCATTTATAATCATACCCCTACAAATTCAAGAAAAAATCATTGTAAACTAAGACCAAGGCTCCACTGGAATTTAATACAAATATCATTTTAGTTGTGCATTTGATTGAATCAATTTCTATTTCTTAGTATTGTATTTATTTGCATACAATCTCGCTAATCCATTTCTTGAGGTAAATCCTCCTGTAAATTAGACAAGCAAGCCTCTCTAACTAGGAAGTCAATAATCTGATCATCATTTTCAAAAACCTACCAAAAAATCTATATATCTGGTACTGAAGGTCTAAAAACTAACTTGATTCTTTTATCCTTAGCTGACCCAAATTCTGAGGATGGGATGAAAATAGAACCTCTCACTACTATAGTATCAACAAAAATATTCTAAATTCTAGGGATAGAAAGAATTTTTAGAGCATCAAAATATTTTATCGAATCCCATACTCTGTTCCAATATGATTTTAAGCAATGGTGCTTGTTGCTACATCTCTCTATAACTTGATTAACCATTAGTTCTGAATATCCATATATATCTAAAATTTTTATTGCTATTTTCTCTACTTGCATTAATCCTAAGCACAAAGCCTCATATTCTATAGAATTATTGGTACAAGAAAAGTCATTTATAAGCAAAGCTCTTAATACCTTCTAAAGGGGATTTCAAATTTATGCTAGCACCAACCCCATTTTTGTACCTTGCTCCATCAAAATGCATTGTCCAAATCTTCGACTCTCTTAGTGACTGTTTTGATATGGAAGGGATCATTTTCTTAACCTCAAAAGAGATACTATATGTGCCCATTCCTATCTCAAATAGAACAAAATATTCTCTAAATGGTAACTCATCCTCAACTTCTAGATCCTAAAGGATTTCTACTAGTTCTAGTTTCTCCATCATAGAGTGGTTATACATGTCTTCCTCAATTTTCTCAATATGATAATTTATAGGTTTTCTATAGTTATCCTTATTATTTTACCTTTATATGTAATAATAATACCATAATAGTCTAAATACATGTAACCACCTAGCTTGGTAGTAACTTCCCTAGAAATACATAAACCGAAATAAGGCTCTACGTATACCACTACAATTTCTTGTACAATAGTGACCTCTAGAGCCCTGTGTAATTTCATCAACTCATATTTTACCACTCCAATGATCTTGACTGGTGTCCCATACAATTGCAACACTCCTAGATAAGAGAGAGTATACTCCATTCCCATTTCATCACATACTACCTTAGGCATGACTGTAGTTGAAGCCCCTAAATATATTATACAGTTATGGACAATCCATCCTTCCGTCCTTAAAGAAATATAAAAGGGTAGGGCTTTATTTTTTAAGGTTGTTGGAGTCATATTTTCTTGGCCATGTGACAGGTTGAAAATGGTAGTAGTTTGCTTTTCTTGAGAATTCTTATTCAAAGAAGCTTTTAGTAGATCAATCTGACCAAGGATGAAGAGAGTTTTATAAAGACTTACCCTAGAAGGAGCCCTCTTTAACTCTTCTACAATGTTGAAATCAAACTTTTATAAAGGGAACTTATCTCACTTCTTGTTAGTTTCACCAAATTTCCTCTTATACTGCTGAGTAGCTTCAAAAATTTTCCTCTTGGTGATGGAAAGGAACTTCAACCTCTCCTTTGCCTCGTCTTTAGAACCCATTTGTTATTTATTCTTCTATTTTTATCCTTATTTTGGAAGATTTTTATCCTTTTCTTGTTCCTTGGGAATCGAATTACTCCTCTCAGCTTTCTATGGAACAAAGAACTTATCATTATTTAGTAGGGGTTGTTCCCTTTTATTTTGAAAAGGAACTTGGAATTGACCCATTTTTTGTGGATCTACCTATAATTTTTTCTTTCTAGATCTAGTAAGAACATAAACCAATTCTTCTTATAAAGAATTTGGTCCAAACATGAATTGTTCATGCTGTCATAACATATTGGTTCTTCTCTTTTGGGTTCTTTCAACTTTCTCTATGGCTTTTTGGACATTATGTAAGTATATAGAGTCATGAGGGTCATTGTAGACTGGGCTCCAAATATTCATTAAATTGGTTTTAGGGATTAATTCATGATCATCACAATTTGCATTAACCCTAGGTCTTGCATTATTACTGGTGCCAGGTTGTTAACAAATGGGAATCTTCTCTGCTGAGATATTTCAATTTCCCTTTTTTACATTGTGTTCACCTTATTTTTAATTATTTTCAAGGTATTTAATATATCCAACAACAAAGTTGATTCTTGGGAATTTGGAGATGGAAGTGGTAGAAAAGGTAGTGAAGCAAATGTTGTTTTGGGAGGAGGAATTAGAGTCATTTGGGGAATTGATGATATTAGAGGTGGAGGATCCATATATGAGGGTGTTGATGTTCTAGCCTAAGGTGAAAACTAAGAAATATCAGAGTAATAAGGTATGAACAATTTTGGTGGAAGTCTTCCTATAGTATTGAGAACATTATCTACATGTACATATGCATGGTACACTTGTGGAAAGGTATTTATACCTAAATGCTAATTTTGTAAACCTAGGTATAACCCGAGGGCTCTAATGTAATACATTATTTCATGGGTAGAAGCTGGTCTATATTTAGGAGGAATTCTTTTCCATGTCCTACTAAACTTCAAATTAAAATCAGAGACTAACTCTTGTGGATGTTTTTGCATAACAGTAAATTGATTCAAGAGAAAAAAGGTGTTAGTTGACTCATTAAAATATTTCACAAAAGGACCAACTAATTCATCCCATGAATTAATATTGTTGTTTCTTATGGTTCTAAACTATTTAAGGGTTTTACCTTTAAATGATAGGGTTAGAAGCTTGATAATAGCATCTTTATTTCTAAAATTGTAGATAACTACTATATGTAATATATCTTGACAATGCTCATAAGTGGTCTTTCCTAAACCATCATAGGTGGGTATGGATTTGGATGCAACCTGAGGGATATCATGCATCTAAGGGAGTCCTAAAGAACTAGAGTATCCCAATCAGGATAATTCTATGAAGGTTGATTATGGTTTTGATTTTGTTGATGAGCCATTGTTACTAGGTTTTTTGATGGGGTTGGTATTAGAGGAACCCAACGGTTTTAAGGTATTGGTATTTCTTCGATAAGCTTCTTGTATGCCTTGATATTATAGGAGGTAGCTCAAAGAATTGTATAGGGTACTAACTATTCCTAGTATATGACCTAGTAAACATGAAAAAAAGAGCTACTAAAGGCTTTCTAGGTACTTGTTTTTAGGGAGTCACCAAGTGAATTTTATTTCATCACTTAATGAGGTCAAGACAATTCACTAAATCTTGATTCCTCTAAAAAAAATAGAAAAAAATTAGTGGACGAATGAATATTTTATGAATTTGTCCCATCAAGCATGCCAAACACTGTTGTGGTTTGGTTTATCACAAAGGTGAAATTAAACTATGGCTATTATATATGAAGATTTTAAAGGCAAGCACCTACTAATAATAGTCTAAACCACACATTGGATAAACTAAATTGCTTTCAATTCAACCTCCAGGGTAGAATGGTATACCTTGTCAACTTACTGAATATTGACTCTTTTTAGCTCAAAATAATAAAATATTAAGGAAAGGAGTGAAAAGGGTTAAGAAATAAATGAATTAATGGTGGATGGATAAAGCTAACAACATAGACATCTACAGAGAACCTCTAACAGATTTATTTCTAGAAAATAGTACTTGCAACTAACAACACTCAAAACTCAGTAATATTCATTATTAAGAACATATATATGCTTCAAGAATTATTCCAAATATCTATGGTATCAATAATTCAAATTACCAAAATTAGATCAATACTCTGACTAACAAAAATTCAGGCATGAAATATTTTAATATACTCTAATTTAGCAATCCAAATTAGCATAATAGACTAACCATAGCAATAGTAGTAGAAATAACTTCAAGGGTTGATAATCCACAAAAAAGAAGATACAAGTCTAAGGCAAACATCCAAGTAATGCTCCTATTAATTTTTAGAGAGTGTACAATAGTAGTGCAAGAAAACACTTTAGAGATAACCCTTTGAAAGGAGGTCATGACCTTTATTTTAAGTTTTACAATGATTTTTAGAAAATAGAGCATTACAAGGAAATTTGAATGTCCAACCAGTAAGATGCTAACATGGTGGTCTCATATTTGATTCAAGAAATGGGAGTGGTCCTGCTCCATTGATCCTCTATAACTGGCCTCTAGAACTTGCTTAGCCTTCATGGATTCTAGTTGTGAAATCTTTCCAAGAATACATCAACACCATCCCTGATCTTGTTGTCTTTTCTCTACGATTGATCTATAACTGAACTACCCTTGGATTGTGGATGCTTTGTCTTCTCAACTTAACAACCTTGCTTAGATGTATGGTCTCTATGCCATATTTTGATCTTTAATTCATGCATATCACAACGTAGATTCAATGTTGTGCATTGATCTATCTTTGAACGGTCAAGATTGAATCTTTAGTAGAGCCCTATGTCTTTTAGTGGTTATGGCCCAAATATGCTCATCATTATTTGATTTAGAATATGAGAATCACAACACATTTACTACTTTCGCTAGTGTTGATTAGATTGACTATGATCTAGAACCATCTTGTGACCTATAACCAACTCTGGGATGGGACCATCCTTAGTATATTTTCTTGAAGTGGTTTTTAATACTTTTAATCTAAAAATTGGTTCTACATTACACTTTATATTGAGGATCTAGTTGGTTTGACCAGTTTGACTATGATCTAGAGCTCAATCTTTGTGTGCGACCGCAATCCCTCTATCATACTTGGCTCAAAGTATATCTTTCTTTGGCACTAAAACTACACTTTGGATCACATTTTTTATTGTAAAGTTGGTTAATTTTACCATGTTAACCGTGATCTAGAGTCAATATTCTTGGTACGATGTAGCATCTTACTCTTATATCTTTTCTCCTTAGCAAAATGGGTTTGCATTATAAAGCCTTGTTCTAGGCCACATTTTGAATTGTAAGAATGAGCTTGTTGACTCATTTTGACTGTATCTTGGAGCATGCTAAGATTTCATGTGATCGCAAGTTCAAATTCTCATTTACTTTAGATTTGGATCTGATTGTAGCATAGAACTTATCATTGGGTCGCATTTCAAATTACAACTTTGGCAATTTTTATCATGCTAACTACGATTTTGTGCCCTATCACCTGAGTGTGGCTTAGAGACATCTTGTTGTTGGGTTGCATTTCAACTTATGACTTTGTATATTTGACCACATTGAACATGATCTAGAGCACAAAAATGCTATTGTGTAGAACTGTATCCTATCAATGCAAGGTCTCATTTTGGATTACAAAATTTCTTATTTTGATCGTGTTGACTGTGATCTAGAGCCAATTAGCACTAGGTGAGGCTGCGGTACAAAGACATATTCCAACACTTAGAAAATTTTTAAATTTTTGCAAAAAAAATCTTATGTAACCTTTTGGAACTACAAGTACTTATAGAAAAGAAGAAGGATATGTTTGATGTCTTATGTCAGCTTGAAAAATAGCCCTCCTTATAACTCTTTCTAGTCCACCATGATATACTAGCCAAGAGGATTTCTCCCCAAGGTTTATATGTTGGTTTGCTTAAGGGGTTGTTAACCTTTCTTAAGTAGGAATAACAATTATTTATATTCTTATATTATTTTAATCTAATTTATATAGGCAAACAAAATTAAGGGGTCTTGATTAAAGTGAGATAGATTTTATAGTGATTAAGGATAAAGTCTTAATTCAAAGGTTTTTGGATAGGGGACCCATGTTATGTGTTCATGTCAGGTTCACCAAATGTGTGGGATGCCAAAAATATTGCATGATAGGAGTGCTAGCCTTGGGTGCATTTCCTTCTAGCTTCATCTACACTTTGACTAGAGAGCACTATTGTTAACCCATCATTTTGGGTGACTGCATTTTGGGTGCAATATTTTATCTTTGGTGGGATATTTAGGTTCACCATGGGATTTATATATTCTCTAATATATTTTTATGTATTCAATTTATCAAAACATATAGGTTTTATATAATGCAAGATGAATATGCAATGTAATGTGAAGACAAAGGTGCATAAGATAGAGTGCTATCCTACATGCAAGTTTGATTTTATGATTGTTAACTAAAATAGAAGTTACAAGAAATAAATCCATTTTTTCTTTCTTGAGAGTAAAAGTACAAGATAGATGTAAACACAACAAACTAGCCTAATGTAATGCTATATGCAATTTGTATTTCATATGCCTAAGAAAGCAAAATAAAATATTAAACTAAGCTATAAATTATTTTAAATTTTCTCTTTTCTTTATATGCTAAAAATGAGTAAATAACAAAGCAAATAAGGAGTATACAAGTCTATACTACTAATTGAAAACTAAAGGATTAGAAGTAATTGCATGTTTTGATGTTTTATTAAAATACACTATCTAGAATAAAATACGTCTTTTGAGCAAATATACCAATTGGAAATATTTTAGCTAGTAAATTCATACAAACCTATGAAATAAAAAAAATATGGATGTTATAATTTGACGGCCTACCAAATGGCAAGAATATTGTTTCTTCTAAGTTTGCATAGTCAGGCCCTCTATTTATACAAAAATAAAGGTGACCTTACCTTAGATATTGATGTTGATCAATCTATGGAAAATACGTAAGCTAGAAGTATTCTAGTTGGAATATTTGCTAATATGACAGAGTTAAATGGACAAAAACTATATTGAAAGATAAAAATTAAATTACTTTGCTAAAGTGATAACAAAGATAACCTTGACCAAACTAGGTGCTAGGAGACTAAGAATCTAAGGCTTCTTAGTTATGTAGTGAATACGCTACCTGTAATTATCATAGCTAGTGTATTCACTCTAGGGGATGAAAATAAAAAATGGTGTTAATTTTATAAAAGACAAGAAAAACTATGCTATGCAAATATGCCACCTAAATTAGATATATTTGGTAAATTCACTTAATCCACTAGTGAAATGCTGAATCTAACTATGGGATAATTATGGATACCTTTTTTTGGTGCATTAAGGGTTTTGGATAGTTTTTTTTCTCCAGTAAAAGCTTCCTACGATAACTATGGACCAAAATAGGAGAATATCTCAAAAAAATGATAGTTAGATTAAAATAGAGAATAATAGAGTGTTTTTTATAAATTTAAATCATAAAAAAGAAATACTAATGATGGTTGACATAAAAATAAAAATATGTGAATAATAGAATATCACCAGGATTTTAAATGCAATGTGCCCCTTCCCTTATTTTGGAGCTAAATCATCGATGACCCTATAGATAATTTTTGGTAGCACTTCATTATGCTCGAATGAGTTTTGATTTTAGCAAATTTTCATTGCTTAGCCAAAGTGTCTCTCTTTTCACCCTAAGGGGCCAATTATTGGCCCTCCTAGGGTTTCCCCAGTGAGAGAGATGAGTTGATGGAATGCAAACTTGTTTAATTGGTTTCATAGGCTACTAATTACAACTTGTAATCAAATTCCCTCTAATTTACATCCATTTTGGGTAAGTAAGGAGGTGCAAGAGAATCCATCTCCTTCCTTCCCTATTCAGTGATTGTTTGTGCTTACAGACATGCACTCAAGGGATATTTATATCTTGGCATGCCTCTACAGGTGCAACTTTGAGTTTTATTTTTTGGATGTGAATATGCCACCTAAAAAAATATGTCAATGAGCATATTTATGCTCTTGACCATTAGCTATAAATTTTCAAAGGGGGTAGAGGAATTTGAATTATTCATAAATATGCTAGGATGAAAGTGTATTCAATCTAGGGTGGATTCATTCTAAGTAAAAATATTTTCCACTGTTCAGTTTTGTCTACATTTCTTTGGGTTGGGTTAATTGTTATGGTTAACTTGATTTTTTTATCAGTTTGCTTTAAATATGTAAAATAGGTGATCCAATTTTTGGTATCTATAGTTGGTTTAGGTGACATATTCATTAATTGAATCACCATACTTTGGATTCTATATTTAGTTATTAGCCTCTCTCAATATGTTCTCTTATGTGTCCTTTGGATTATCATCTAGAGTCATAATAATATTATTTGATCCCCTATCCTTATTCTTTTATCATAGGCACCAAATTCATCACCCATACTAGTTCTAGGTAAAAAATTCATTATCTACCTTCAAAATTTGGGCTTCCCCTTACCATATTTTTTTATTAGTCAAATCTCATGTTTGTATCATTTTTCTATTTTCCTCCATAGATCATAGTGCTTTTTTCTCTTAGATTTTTATTTCTACTACATCCCTTTGGTCATGGAAAGTGAACTCACCATCCACTATGTCTTCATATGGAAAATTCATACTAGCTAAGTCCAACATCTATTTATAGGCTTGATTTAAAATTTGTCTACACATCTAGGGGTCTGATTGTTCCTTCTAGATAAATGAATACATCTGGCTATTTGATAGGCCCTCAATAATATAATCTACTTTTTATTCTATCTCTTTTATATATTCCTAGTGGATTAACCATCTAGAAGAGTTTTAGATGGTAGTTTTGTGCAAGTGGTGTATTTGGCTGCAAGTAGTGGTTTTGTACCGACCACCAATATATGTAGGTTTTATTTTCCCTCCTATTCCATTTTTCTCTATTGTTTTTCATTTGTGCATACTTCTTATTTTTTTTATGATGCTAAAAATAAAATAAAGAGGATAAGAGTTTTAGCTTAGTTTTAGTAGAAATATCACCATTCTATTATAGGCATTAACCTAAAATGCATGCAATGTTCCATTAGGAAATATTTGTATTACTACATCTTCCTTTTGCTCTTTCTTAAAAAAAGTGAAAGAGTTCACTTTCATGTTTGTTTTATGATTAGTTCTCATTTAAAGCAAAAGGTATACTTAGGGTAACATTTTGTATTATTTCATTATTTGTTTGGTGCATCTCATTTCTATAATGCTCATAGCACTATTTTGATAGAAAAAAGGTAAAAAGGGAAATCAAGAAATCATTGTATTCACTATTAATTTATTTTTTTCTTTATTTAGGCATTGAACTTAAACCTTGCATGTAGTATTTTACATTTAGGTTAGCTTGTTTGTATGCACAATTATTTTCCTTACATTTTAGTTGAAAAATGAAATGATAGATCTTAGAATTTGCACAATTATTTTCACTTTACATTGTAGTATCATCCTTGCATTTAGACTTTAGGTTAGTCAAAACCTTAGTTTTTTGAAAAAAATGACTCATAATAGATTTAGGGAAATCAATAAACTACCCTTGGTGAACCCATAATCCCCCTATCACCAAATATAAGAGATCAAATATACATAAATAGTGGGGTGGCAATAGCACCCTCCCATATGAGTGTGGGATTGACCTTAAGGAAAAAGGATCTATTACAGCCAACACCTCCCTCCTTTTGGTGCCCACATATTTTTTGAACCCTATGTGAAACACCATGGGGTACCTATCCTTCATTTTGACGAAGACTAATCTTAATAAAGATAAAATTAATAAAATTTCAATAAAAACCATCTTAATTTTTTTGTTTAGTGTAAATCATATTAAATAATGATAATAAGAACCTATTTTTTTTTATTCCTACTAGGAAAAGGTTAATGACCTCTTGAGTAACTCAATGTACAAACCTTGAGGGTTATCTCCCTTAGCTAGTATATAACAAGGGGCTAATGCGAGTCATAAGGAGTTTTTTTTCAATATAACATAAGGGTTGAAATGCATGTTCTCTTATTTACTCTAAAAAATCTAGAAATAAGACTTAATTAATTGAACTCCCTTCTTTGGCCATGTCTAAAATACCTTACCTTATTAGGAATATTGCATGGCAGATGGTGCAAAATCCTAATGCCCTACCTATGCTTCCTAATAAGAAAAATGTAATTGAAAATCTTAATTATAAAGAGGAAGAGGATTATGGAAATCCTTCCTCTAGAGCCCTTTTCCCTATTCATAATGGACAATATGAAGTAGTCTTTAGATCCATGGACCATTTGGTAGCCTTCATTAGAGGAAATATGGAGGCAATGCAAAAATTCCCTAGGGCTAAATAAAGCTTAACCACCTCAATTGTGGAAGAGTACCTTCTATATATTCTAAAAAACCCTAATTCTAACCCTCTAAGCTCTCAAAGGGACCTTTTCCATGGGTCTTTTTATCTAGACATAAATCCTTATAATCTAAATAGAATGGGGTCTAATCCCCCCATAATCACCATAATCATAGAGGGTAGCCCCCCTAGCATTTCTTCATATTCTAGAAATCATGGGTCTCTATCTCTCAATTTGGAACCATTTAGGTTGAACCATCCCATTTCTCAACCTACTAGTGTTCCACATGTCCAAAATATGGACATCTTTGTTAGTATTCCTAACACTTCAAATTTTATAACTTCTAATCCTTTTATCAACATACCTTCTTCATAACTTTCAATTTATATTATTTCTTCCACTAACAATTTTATTCCTAATAATTTTACACCTAATAAGATGGTTGTTCCCTTTGGATCAACCCACTTAAATTTTTAATATTATCTCCTAATCAGTTTGCAACCTTAATTTATTACACCACCAATCCCTTATCCTAAATTCCAATATCTAAATTCTAAGTTAGAACAACTAGCAAAAGTAGATTCTAAATTTAAACAATAATTGGCTTCTATCCAAGGAGGCACAACAAAAATGTATTCTTATAAATATAGTAGTAATCAACCCATAGATCCTATTTTTAATTAACAAACCCTATTCCCTAGTCTTTGTGCTACCTAAGGTTTGGATGTATAGAGAAGAAAGTGACTCAATAGAGCACCTTTGAATCTACCAAGTTGCATGCCATGACATTGCATATTATAGACACCTAAAACTAGCACAATAAATATTAATTAATTAATCATGATTAATATTAACTAATTAATATTAAATAATAAAAATTCATCACCTAAGGAATTAATTATTTATTAAATAATTAATTAATTAGTGCTTAGGTTGTACAACCATACACCCCTCCCTATAGGAGCATCCACACATCCATCCCGTGTAGCTACATCATCCACTCCACTCATAGTTCCATCTCACATCATCCATACCAGTTGTGCACAAAGAAAAGCCCTTATCCACAAGTGAACTGAAGTCATTGGCAATTGCACATTTATCCTCACAAAAGATTTTGCATGCACACTAAGTGGACAAGATATGCACAATATGCACTTTCACTTAAACATGTATATTTAAATTAAATAAACATATTTAATTTAAATATAAAAAGCAACTCAAACATGTATATTTAAATTAAATAAATTTATTTAATTTAAATATAAAAGCAACTAGGTCCAAGGTGTAGACCAATTGGTTCTCCCAAACCCTGTAAGGGGGGCAGAGGTCTAAGGTTCAAATCCTGAGCCTCATCAGACTAAACACTTATCCCTTTCTTGGTGCTTTCACTAGCATTAAAGGTTTAAAATGATCATGGCATGGTGGTTATAGGGGTAGAATGTGCATAGATTTGTATGGCGGTGTTTGAGGCGGACAACATAGAATACTATGGCGACCATAAAAAATCAGACAACATGCCCAGATTCATGGCGGCTATCGATTACACCATGTAAAATAATTATATATATAATAAACTCAAATATATATATTTAAACATATTTAATTTAAATATAAAAATAAACTCAAACATGTATATTTAAATTAAATAAACAAATTGATTACAAGAGAGGAAGGAAAAAATATCGTCCATAGCTCCCTCTGCATCTGGGGTTTCTACGGGCAAGATTTCCCATGCCCCCTCTAGGGATCTGGAACAAGGTGAGATACCCCCTCAAAGGATGATCCCATGAACCCCAAAACAGACCCGGGCGGGATGACCTACCTGGAGAAGGTAATGGGGATGAAAAAACCTAGCCCCTTTGGTAACCCTAACCATCCCCCGTGATCACTAATGGTGAAAACATTGTCCTTTTAGTCTCTCTTATGGTAGACCAACTATATACTAGATCCCTCTCCTTGGTTGTAAAGTTTATGGGAGGAAGACCTAACATGGAATACATAAGAAGATGGGCCATATGGCACACAACATGGAGCCTCCATATTGTGGCCCTTTCAAGGGGTTTCTTTTTATATGCTTAAATAACTAGAATGATTATGCCCGAATCCTCATCGGGGAACCTGGTTTTATGGGAAGAAACGTTTGTTTGTGATAAAATGGAAGTAAGATTTCAATCCCCAGAATCAGGATATCAATATTGCTCTAATATGGGTTCACCTCCCTAATCTCCCCATCTAGTTTTTCCACAAAGATATACTAGGGTGGATTGGAACATACATTGGGGACCTTGCCACTCTTGACCCTACAACTAAATCTTGGTCTCACATGGCCTATGCTTGAATTTGTGTCAATTCCAACCTTACTTCCCAGCTTCCTACCCACCTAAACCTCATCTATGAAGATTTCCACTGGTTTCAAGCTATTGAGTATGAAAAAAAACCAACATTTTGCATCAAATAGAAAACCTAGGGACACCTTCGAGTCCATTTTTTGTCCCTAAAGCCCTAGAAGGAAGCACCTAGCATAAAGGCTCTCCATACTCCTCAGTAAAATTAGGTAGGAGAGCACAACGACCGGTCTAGAGGACTCGAGAACTATAGATTGAACAACAAAAAATGAAAGTAGGTCATTGTCCAGGATCCTCCGTCCACCAACCCTTCTTCAAACATAGATCAGGTATGCTCCATGTTTGCTTTTCCCATCAAATTTGGGCCCTTAAATGGTTATGATGATGAAATTATTCTCCTTGGATCCATCCTCGTGCATCAACCCTCCATCCTTCCCCACCCCCATCGCTCTCCCTCTATATCTAGACCTTCCATACCTGCCCTTGATGTCTCCTCCCCACCCCCCCTTTCCTATCCTGATACCCTTATGGAAGTGAACCCCCCTCCTTGATCTGATTCCTTTTTGGAGGTGAACCCTCTTTCCCACTCTGGAGTTGCTTACCCTTTGTAATAACCCTTATCCCCAACTGAATCCAATCCTGAATCCCAGGAGGATGCTTTCAGTCCCACCCATTCCATAATGGACATTAGCTCTATCATTACCAGAAGCAGGAGAGGCCCATTGATACAAGGGATGAAAGAAAAAGAGTTTCACCCACCAACTATGAACAAAGCAAGAAAGACACTGATGACCAGGTCACCAATGGAGTGCAACTAACCCTCAGTTTAGCATTTTTCACTCAGGTAAAGGATAAGATGAAAAATCCCAAACCTCCCCCTATATCAAGCAAGGGAGGCAAGAAACCTACCAAAATATCTAAATGAAGATCCTCTCTTGGAATATTAGAGGGATTAATAGCATGAGCAAAAAAATTTTAGCTTGAACCACCAAGAAAGAGTACAAACCCTCTATACTCATCCTCCAAGAAACAAAAACTGATGTTGACATAACTCACAGCGTAGTCCAAAAAAATTGGAAGACTGGATAATGGTCCTAATCCCTAGTGGAGGGATATGTAGGAGGTCTACTGTGTCTTTGGGACCCTGATGATATGGAAGGCAAGGTCATATCCAACTCCAGCAAAACCTTAAACATAATGTTCTATTGCAAAGAAAACAAATTCACATGGGTGTTGTCTAACATCTATGCCCCAAATAATCCTATGGAAAGATTCAACATGTGGAAATACTTGTCCCTCATGAAGGATGCCTTTTTCCACCTCTGGTGGATGATAGCAGGGGATTTCAATTTTCCTCTCTTACATTATGATAAGAAAGGGGGAGTATCCTCCCCCTCCAAAAGTATTGTAGACTTCCAGGCCTTTGTCATCGAAAATGAACTCATGGATATTCAAATTCGTGGCCACAAGTTCACTTGGAGCAACAAGAGGGTGGGATCTAAGCATATTCAGGTTAAGTTGGACCAATTTTTTCTCTCCTAGTAGGCCATTACCATTTTTGGAGATACATCCATGATTCCCCTTCCCAGAATAGGCTCTGATCACTCCCCCCTCCTTCTGGAATAAAATAAGGCTCCATCCTTCTCAACCCTTTTCAGGTTTGAGAACATGTGGATCCATCATTCGTATTTGAAACAAAGGATTGAATACTGGTGGTAGACCCCTGTCTCTAGTTCAGCTATTTTCAAAGTATCCCACAAACTCAAGATCATAAAATAAAACCTAAAAAACTTGAAACATGGAAGTATTTGGGGATATTTTTGATCTCAAGGAAAAAATGTTAAGTAAACTCAAAAATCTAGAGCAATAAACTCAACATGATCAGTGGACCCACCAGCTCAGGGAAGAAGAAAGGCAACTGCTCATCGAATATCATAACATCCTAGCCAAGGAAGAGATATTCTAGCACCAAAAATCCCAAGCCCTTTGGCTCAAGGAGGGGTATGCCAATACTATATTCTTCCATGCTTCTACTCTACGAAATAGAAGCATAAAAAAAATCAGAGAGCTCACCTTGAGGGATGGCTCTACCACTCTAGACATCATCAATATCTAGGAAGAGGCCTCCACTTTTTTTAGCAACATTATGGGCACTAAAAATCCCTCCAATATTACAGCCTAGAAAGCCCTACTAGAGAATATTATCCCTTTGGTTACCCCTGATATGAACCAATACCTGATCCAACCCCTCTCTGAGAAAGAAATCAAAAGTGCTTTGTTATCCATGAAAGCTAATAAGGCTCCTGGACCTGATGGGTTTCCCCCTAGGTTTTTTAGACCTTCTAGGACATATTTGGAAAAGAGGTGAGTGATGCCATCATGGAGCTTCAGAGAACCAAAACCATCCCTCGAGGAACTAACTCCACTTTCATTTCCCTGGTTCCTAAAAGCCCCCAATGCAAATCTATGAATGACTTCAAATCGATAAGCCTGTGCAACATCCTTTACAAGATCCTAACCAAATACCTAGCTCTCAGGCTTAATAAGATCCTCCCCTCCATCATTGATCTATGCCAGGGAAGCTTTGTATAAGGCAAATCAATCACTTATAGCATCATATCTCTTCATGAAACCCTCCACTCTTCCTAGTGTAACAAAAAAGTGGCCATGTTTCTGAAACTAGATATCAACAAAGCTTTTGATAGGGTGGATAGGGCTTTTCTTCTAAAAGTTATAGCTTGATTCGGCTTCCACACATAATGGGTTCATCTCATAAAAGGATGCATCACCTCTCCATGGTTCTCAGTTTTAGTCAATGGGTCTGCTATAGGTTATTTCCCTAGCCTCAGAGGGATCAGGCAGGGAGATCCCCTGTCCCTATTTTTATTCATCATCTTGGTCGAGTCCCTAGACAAATATTTCAAATAGGTCATGGCTTTGGAATGTATGTTAGGTATCAAAGCTACTTCTAACTCACTCCCCTATCCCACTATTAGTTTGTTGATGATACTATTGTTGCAACATTGGCCTCCATTGTTCAAGCTAAATCCATCAAAGGGATCCTTGATACTGATGAATATACTACAAGGTAAGAAGTCAAATATATTAAGAGTAAGTGTTATTTCCTGAATACACAAAATAATAGACAGTGTAAAATTGCTCGAATCTTCCAATGTTGCATCACTGCCCTCCCCACTTCCTACCTGGGACTCCCACTATTCACCATGAACCCAAAGGAATCTATGTGGGATAATGTTATTGATAGGATCAACTACAAGCTTACTGCATGGAAGGGCTCCCTCCTTTACCAAGAAGCCAAAGCAACCCTCAACTTATCAGTCCTCCAAAGCATCCTGGTTTATTTCATGTCAGTCCTCAAATCTCCTACTTCTGTTCATTCCAAAATCAAGCAAATTCAAAAAGGTTTCTTTGGGCTGACCTAGAAAACTTGAGAAAATTCCACCTTGTTAGTTGGGACAAAGTATGCCAGCCCAGGGACCAGGGGGGACTTGGTATGAGAAGATCAGCAAACATAAACATTGCCTTACTGGAAAAATAGGCCTGGAAGTTGTTCACCAACTATAAAGTAGATTGGGTCACTATCGTCCAAAGCAAATATCTCAAAAACTTACCCCTAATGGACAACATCCCTACCAATGGATTAGCCTTTTGGTGGGGTGTAATCCAACTGAAACATATTATCATGAGAGGAACACGATGGTAGCTAGGGTATAGGCACATCTATTAAATTTTGGGAAGACACATGGTTGAAAGACAAACCCCTCAAGGATCTGCCTGAGGTGTCCAAAATTAGACCAAATTTTGAAAGGAGATGGGGAAGCAAAGTGGAGAACTACATGGATAGAGGCAAATGGAAGATTCTCCTAGAAGACAATGAGTACCTCTTGTAGGCTAGCAAGATTCTGTCCAAGATACTTAGAACCACATCTCCCCATATTACCCAGTCCAGGTGGGAACTGATAGTGGGGATTTCACAATCAAGTCTGTCCACTCCATGCTAGTCAAATCTTGAGTTCCCACAATTTCATTCAAGTTAGCTTGGATTAAGCACTTTGTCCCAAAAATTGGGTTCTTTGCCTAGACAACCATTCAAAACAAGGTCCTCACCACTGATAATCTTATGAAAAGAGGGATCCATGTCCCCAAAAGATGCCACCTCTACCTGTCCAACTAGGAATCCATTGACCACCTCCTTTTAGAGTGTGAGTTCACTAGGGACGTCTTAGATCACATGCTCACCACATTTCAAATCCATTGGGCCCGCAACAACTCCCTCTTGGACATGTTCATCCAATGGCCTACTCCCTTCATAAATCCCAAAGTAGCTTTCCTTTGCAAAATTTACCTCTACCACTTCATTTGGCAGGTTTGGCTCGAACACAATCATAGGGTCTTCTCAACCACCTTTTACAACTCCACATCCATAGCCATTAAAGCCATTTCATATGCTTCTAAAAAATCCCATATTCTCCTGTGGCCCAGATGCCCCTTAAGCAAGAGTGAGGCTGACATCATCAATTCCCTCAACATCCCCCTTCCCACATTATCCCCCCCTTGACCCATCCCTAGGCCAAAGTACATCGGATCCCCCCTCCTGAGGGATGGTTTAAGTTAAAATTTTATGGTGCATATAAAGGGAATCCCGGTCTAGTCAGGGTAGGGGGAGTGATCAAGGATCATAGAGGAGATATGGTTATGGATTTTTCAGAGAATATTCATCATCAAACCAACAATATTTTTGAGGTGTGGGCCTTGTGGAAAAGTATTCACCTCATTAAGGGGTCATGTATCAAGATCCACATTGAAGGGGACTCTATTAATATCATTGGTTACCTAATATCCAACAAATCCCCTCTGTGGAAAATCAGATACCTTATCCAAGAAAGCAAGAAGCTATTAAATCAGCATTTCTAGGTGGAAGCCAGTCATACATACAGGGAAGCCAATCGACTTGTATACAGATTGGCCAACATGGGCTTAGGGAAAACACCCATCATCATGTGGAATGACTCATTCCTGCCATATGTCCTCTAATTTGTGGTGTCGAACAGTCACGATAGGTACTCCAAATCCATCCATGCTAACCAATGATTTATTTTTTCAATATTATGCAGGATATGCTTTGGGCATACCATTGTTCGAGAGCCTTGCGATGTGTACTCCAACACCCTGTGGTGATTGGCTACTCCGTCATAATCCATCAAAGTCATTGTGCAAAGTAAAAATATTGGTTTCCATCCATGGTGTCCCAATGCTCTTTGCCAACTCCCATTGCCACATTTTCAAGCACACCTCCTTTCCTTTCCATACCCCTATCCATGTATGTAGACCTTTCTAAAGTAATAAACTCTGCCCTTGTGGATATGGTCCCTAGGATTCCCATCAATCCTCTCCCTCCTCGGCTTGGCATCCTCTCGTCCACCTATCATCCATCTGTGAGGCTTGATATGAGCTGATCACCTCACCTAATATATTTAATTCCCCACTTTATCCTAGTCCATGACACTCCCCTCTGCAAGTCTATTTTGTGGGCCTCCTCCATCACCTCTCTTCCTGTCCCCACAACAACCACCATGGCTTACCTTGAATCAAGCTCTCTCCAGTTGGACACCCTAGCATATGCTTACCTGTAGGGCATCCAACTCACCACCATTTTATCAAAATTCCATGGAGATGAGGAAGACACCACTAAGAAATTTGTTTGTACATGGTTGAACGATGATGTCTGCATAAAGAACCTACATTTTAAGGTCACTTCGGAGTTGATTGGTGAGATTGCAAAACTTTTGGTTGGTGGTCATCTTGTACGCCATGATAAAAATTTTTGGGAACATAAATTAGGATTCCCTAACTACCATAACTTCTTATGGGATGTCCATGCCCTAGACTATCAGTCCCTTTCTCCCTCATTCCCCACTATTGCCATTCCCCTCATTCAGTACTTGGACTACGATGATCCCAACAATCTTATGGCCTGCTTCCACATTTTCCTTGTCAACCATGTTCGGGGATACAAACCCATGAACATTCTTGGGTTCCTTTATCAATCCATGCATATCTCAATAGGGTTCCACAAATTTTTGGATTTTCAAAATATCAATTTTATGATTTTTGGGATCATAGAGGTCGGTACGTTCACTCAAAAATTTTAGGATATAATTTTTTTAGGGTAAATTCACCCTATTGTCATAAGGTTTCTCACCCAATTTTCACCCTAAATTTATTTAAAATAAGAAATATCCCACCCAAATTGCCCCTTGTACCCCATTATATATAGCTAACCCTGACAACAACTCCCATACAATTACAACATTTTTTTGGATAGCGAGCGATACAAAGTAGAGTACTGACAAAACTAGAGTCCACAACTGCCAGAAGGTGACTGGTAGAAGGTGACTGGTAGAAGGCAACTGGAAAAAGGTGACTAAAAGAAGGTGACTAGTAGAAGGTGACTGATAGAAGGTGACTGGCAGAAGGCGACTTACAGAAGGTGACTGGCAAAAGGCGACCGAAGAAGGCGACTAGTAGAAGGCAACTGGTAGAAGGTGACTGGCATAAGGCGACTGGAAAAAGGTGACTGAATGAAGGCAACTGACAAAAGGTGACTGGTAGAAGGTGACTACCAGAAGGAAAATGATATAAGGTGACTAATAGAAGGTTACTGGTAGAAGTCAACTAGCAGAAGGTGACTGATAGAAGGTGACTAATAAAAGATGATTGATAGAAGGCGACTGGCAGAAGGCGACTGACAGAAGGTGATTGACAATAGGCGACTAGCAAAAGGTGACTGGTAGAAGGTGACTGATAGAATGTGACTAGTAGAAGGTGACTGGCAAAAGGTGACTCAATTTATCTGTATGCTTCTTTTACCATTAAATTTCATTTTTCATTTTATTAATGGACACTCAATAAGGAGGTTTATTATGCCTACAAATAATATTCATGGGACAGTCATAGATTCTATTGTCTCTAGTAGTAGTTCTCTTTTATACCTGTTATTTTCATATTTAAAAATGATGTTCTTTGTTCATGTTATTCTTCTATTCATACAGGTAAAAATGTCAACTATAGGAAGTGGAAAGAAGGGAGGAGAGTCTTCCAATAAAAGGATTATCCTCAAATACTTTCCTAATATTTCAAAACACAATCTGCCATCAACATCTGCAAAAAATGAAGGTATGAATACCTTTACTCACCAGTTAATTTATTTACTTTGTTAATTTTAAATATAATATCCTCAATTCATAAAGAAGTGCATTTTTTGGTTGATGGCTTTGTTCACTTTTATCTGTAGAAAATACTAGTATGCTTTAAATTCCATAGTGATAATGAATCTACTATTGACACTAGAATTATCTCTACAGAAAACACTGTTAACCTTGGTGTTCCTCCACTTCCACATATCCATGATAATCAACAGTCCACACATGAAGATAATCTCAATCAAATCGAACAACAACATGAAGATATTCTTGAATCTAACACTCCAAGTGGAAAAGAAACTAATAGTTCTTATGCAGTCCCTACTTTCGGAGAATCTTCATCTAAAAAAATAAACATGCAAGGTTATCTAGGTGGAAAATTAACATATCATTTCAGCTTGATTGGATATCAAAATTTCCATTTATTGAGCTAGTGCTGCCAGAGAATAGTAGTGATGATATAACATAATTAATATGCATAGTTTGTTGTTGGAAACATGGAAAGGAGCATAGTTTGCAACTTAAGAAAGATATAGTAGAAAAACATTATGGAAAGGTTTATATCAAAACAAAAGAAGGTGATCGAGCAACACAAAAAAATTATAGGTGGAAGGATGCATCAGAGTGCGCACATATGAGATATGTGGAAGAATATGATAAAGAAATGAAAAAAAGCAAACATTGGTTGAGAAAGGTGCAACGATTCAAGCCCAATTTCAAAAAATGAATAACTTAACTTTAGCTTCAAAAAGTTTACAGTTTGTTGTTGTATTTTCTATTCTTAAGAAGGGTAGACCTATGTCTAATTTCATAGATTATAAATTTCTATTTCGACTAGCTAATGTGCATAACTTACCCAACGCTCATTGGTCAAATCAAAGTGGTTGGGAAATGGCAAAATGTTTGTCATTAGTTGAGCAGAATGACCTCAGAGAGAAAGTAAAAAGGTAAAATTCATTTCACTTTCAATTGATGAGGTGACTGCAGTTGACAATACATATTGGATTTGCATGCATGTTTACACATTGGAAAATCATTCAAGGCAATCTCATTTACTAGGAATACGCAAAATGGTGGAAAATTGTAATGTAGAAAAAATTTACAATGTTGTTGTAACTAGTTTAAAAGAAGAAGTAGGAATGAATGAAATTGAAATAGCCACTAAGTTAATATGTGTAGGAGCTGATGGTGCTGCTACAATGCAAGGACACATGAATGATATTTGTGTTAGACTACAAACATCGGTTGCCCCATATTTGATCCCTATTCATTGCATGGCTCACAAAATGAATCTTGCATACAAAATTGTGGATACATTTACAAATGTTACCAGAGTGGAAGAGCTTGTCCATGAAATTCATGAATATTTTTCATGTAGTCCAAAAATATTTTTAGAGTTTCAACAGTTTGCACTAGGATTTACCGAAGGTAAAAAATTGTTGAAATATGTGGATACTAGGTGGATTTTGATGTATCTATCGACATTAAGGGTTTTCAAAGAATATCAATAATTGATAGGGTTTATGTATGCCAATCGTAGGGTGGTTGATAAGGCTAAAGATTTACTTTTTCAAATGAGTGACTTTGAAACTCTTCTCACATTGTGTGGAATTCTTCCAATGTTGGAAAAAATGAATACTTTGATCAAAATTGCACAAGAAAGATCGATTTTATATTGTGGATTTCATCAAGGCAAGAATAAAAATTTGCATGCATATTGATATGATGTATGCATCTGGTCAAAATTTTATGGATCCCTTGTTTGAGAGTTGGAGAGCATTAACAAGTGTGAATAGTTCTTGAAGCTTTTTGAAGTTCAATATTAACGATCATCTGTGTATTAATGTTTGCAAAAATGAAATACCTTTATATTGTTATGGTGTGCGATTGGATATAGCTACAAATGAAGTTGAGAAAATATCCATAACCTATAATAGATTTCATGTGGTTGTGGATGATACAAAACTTAAATTAATACAAATAGCAGAATCATTGACAAAAGAAATCAAAGACCGTTTTTTAAAGAGATGAATTACTAGAGGCTATGGGTGTGGTAAATCCAATATTTTGGGATCCTTGTAATGAATACTAGATTATAAATTCTTTGTTCCTCAAATACATGGGCAGACTTGCTGGCCATTTTAGTCTAAGTGTTGTAGTCAATGGAATTGAAATCAATGGCATTCTGAACAAAGATCTTTTGACAAAATAATCCAACTATTTTGGAACAACAATGTCTGGTCAAGTTTCACAGCTCTCTAACCGTCATGAAGTAGGTCCTATTTCATGTTTGTGGAGAATATTAAAACCAAGTACTATCTTAAAACATACTATGAGTGAATATTTTCATTTATATGAATTATGTCAAATGATGATTTTGGGATCCGTGGAAGATGAAAGGGTGTTCAATGCACTTTCATATATAAAATCTAAAGTTTGAAATAGGTTGGACAAAAATTTGGAGAATTGCTTGAGAGTATATGTGTCGGCCTATGAGGTGGAGGATTTTCCTTAGGAAAGAACATTGTCACATTGGAGTTATTTGGCAGAGAGAAGAGGTGTAACGAATATTGATAATGATGAGTATGATGGTAACATTGGTCATATTGTGACGACATAAATTTTGGGAATGAGTGCAGAACATTTTGTACAATCTGAAAAGAGTTTGTTCTAGCTTCCCGCATTATGATACAAGGATGCATTCATTTGATTTTATTTCACATATTGTCATTTGATTTGATTTCACATATCAGAATGAGAAGAAGCTATCATTTGATTTGATTTCACATATCAGAATGAAATGATGTTTTCATTTGATTTAATTTGAGTTCACATGTTATTATTTGATTTGATTTCACATATCTGAATGAAATGATGCTATCATTTCATTTGATTTCACATATCATAATGAAATGATGCTATCATTTTTTTTGATTTCACATATCATAATGAAAGGATGTTGTCATTTGTTTTGATTTGAGTTCTGTTGGCATTTTTGCCATATTGTTTTTGTTGTTGCTGTTCATGCAAAAGAATACACAAATTGTAGAGATACTCACTCCTTTGTTTGTCCCTCCAAGCACCTCAAAAGGTATAATAAGTAAAATACAAAAATCTCTACAAGTTTTGTGTTAAAGCAAGTTTTGTGTAAGATGTCGCGACATCGTGACCTGTCACGTTTTTGTGGCGTCCGATGCAGAAAATAGCTAAGCATAGAAAATGTCATGATATCGTGACATGTCACATTTTCACGACCTGTCATGTTTTTGCACTAGAAAAAAGCAAAGGAAGCAGTAAAGGCAAAGTTTTCGTAACATCGCAACATGTCGAATTTTCACGACTTGTTGCGGTGAGGGAGTAGTAAAGGCAAAGTTGTCGCGATATTGTGACATGTCGCATTTTTGCGATTTGCAGTAGCAACAAAGCAGAGTGATAAGAAAATACCATGATTTTGTGACATACAATAGCAAAGGGGAGTGCCAAGGAAGAATGTCGTGATATCACGACATGTCACATTTTTTGCGACCTGTCAAATTTTTGCGGCCGAAAAGTAGAAAAGTACAAGAAGACAAAAAATTGTCATGATTTTGTGACATGTCGAATTTTCATGACTTGGAGCAGCAAAGGAACAAAACAAAGGAACATGTCGCGATTTCATGACATGTCATGGATACAAAGCCAAATGGAGAAGGACGTCACGATTTCGCAACATGTCGCATTTTTGCGGGGTAAAAGCAAGAATGACCAAGGCGGGAGAAACATGTCACGATTTCGCGACATGTCACATTTTCATGGGGCGAAGGTGAAAACAAAGGGGAAGATAGATACATGTCGCGATTTTGTGACTTGTTGTAGAAAAAAGAACAAAACAAAGAAAATTATCGTGACTTCGCGACATTTTTGGAAAAAAATCCAGGCAGGAGAAAAATATCATGATATTGCGACATGTCATGTTTTCGCGACAGGAAAGCGACAACGAAGGAGAAGATAGAAAATTGTCACGATATTGTGACATGTCACATTTTCACGAGGAGAAACAAGAAAAGTACAAGGATGAGAAAATTATCATGATTTCATGACATGTCACATTTTCGCGATGAGAAAGCGGAAAGGACAGTGCCAAGAGGAAGATGTCACGATTTCGTGACATGTCGAGGAGAAAGAGCCAAGCAAGGAGAATGTCATGATTTCATGACATGTCATGATTTCGTGAGGAGAAAGCACGAAAGGAGCAAGATAGTATAAAATTTCATGATTTTGTGACATGTCACGATTTCACGACTTGTCACATTTTCATGAAAGTGCAAGAAGAGAAAGCTAAACAAAGAGAAAATGTCATGATTTCGTGACATGTCGCATTTTCGCGACTGGTGGCAACAAGAGAAAGAAGTAAGTTAAAAATGTCTTGATATCGTGACATGTCACATTTTCACGATAGTAGTGACAAAAAATGTCCAATAAATTTTTGTATGCATTTTTCTTCAGATTGCATGTTTTAAAAGCTCTCCAACTAATTTTGAGATCGAGGTCAGAGAGGCTCCAAGATTAAATGTTTTGTTGTTTACCTATGTGTGCAAGATGGGAGAACGTGTTAAATCATGTAGTTTTCAATGCCACCAAAATTAAAGATGCCTCTGGTATTAAAAGCTCTTGTTCATGATCTCCTAATGCTTCAAGCATGCTCCGAGAATGATCATTTACTGGAGAAATTTGGTCCCTTGTTTTCGTTCGATTTTCAAGCTTGATCCATAAAAATAGGGAATGTGATTTCTGTGACGCAAATTTAGGGGGATTGTTTCTATTTTCAAGTGCATATTTTGTGGATCTCCTCTTCAAAATCTATTTTATGTTTTAAATGTTGCAATTTGAAAGAAAGAGGGAAGACTTCTATAAATACTCATGTATATCTCAAGAAAAAGGAGGACCTTTTTCCAAAAATTGAAGCAAAAATCCTAAGTGCATTTTGCTCTGTTCTTAGTATCTGTTGAGTTGGTGATCCAAAATGTTGTTCATGTGATGCTTTCTATGTGATTCACTTCTGTTTAGTCCAGTGTTAAAATATAAGTTGAATTCTGCTATTTTGAATTTGGCTATGTTTTCATTTGAACATTTGAAGTATAATTGAAGGTAAACTTATGGTCAATGTTTGATCCAATTTCTATATGTGCATTCTAAGAATTAGTTGCTGCTTATCTTTAGGATTTAAGTTGAGGTTATTTGCTATCTAAGGTTGTTCTCCCTATATACTGTTGGCTTCGGCCATATTTCCATCTCTTTATGTTATTTCTAACCCTTACCTTGAAACCAGTTTAGATTAGTTTGGGAGCCAACCCTCTCTGGATATTGGCCCGGGAGACTTCTCTTTCTCTCGACCTTTCAATGTTGGTCGGGTCTAGGGTGCATTTTATATGACTAGGCAGATTCGTGACCAATAATTTTTGGCATGCATGGTGGGATGAACAGTCTCCATATTTTAAGGAAGCTTGAGTTTGGTGAATCTCTGGCTTGTCTTCATCTGGTAAAATCACCTGGTGACTTTGTTGAGCTGAAGATCAAAATTTCTTGATCGTAGATGCATTTTAAAGCTAAAAGAAGACACCCTGAAGGAATCAAGGTTTGGTGAGCAGCCTTGACCTCACAAGCGGAGAAAAGAATGTTCATTTGGCAACTCTGACTTAGTGGCAAGAATCATGAGCTCTACAGACCACTGCTATAATGGAGAGGGTATGCTATCCCAGTTAGGATGATCCTGGCCCTCTAAATATCCAAAGTTGGCATGAGATTCCCAAAAGTGCCTTGAAAACCCTAACAAAATACAATGGCACCAAGGGAATGGCCCGAGAGCACCTTGAAGATGTTGCTACTCTAGCGACCCTCCATGACATAACCCATGAAGATGTCATGATCAAACTTTTGGTTCTATATCTGGAAGGAAGGGCACTGTAGTGGTATAGAATGCTTGACCGTAAGAGCATCTACTCATGGGATGAATTAGTGAAAGTGTTCATAAACACATTTGATTGCTCTTAGGATCCCTTCCAGCTCTTGATGTGCCTCTCCACCATCATGAGAGCACCTCTAGAGACCATCACTGACTTCGATGTCTGATTCTACAGAAGTTGGAAGAGAATTCCAGGGGAGATCCAGCCGACACCCACCCAGGCCCACCTCTTCTATATTCGGGCTTTCCACCCAGACATAAGCCTCGTCTTGCTATAATAAAGTGAACGTAGATTCCCTCAAATATTTGAGGAAGCAGTACAAGCAGAGCAACTTATGCTCCTATCAAGAAAGTGGCAATGGAAAGAAACTCCATCACTTTCTTTGATATTTTTTGCTCCTGTCTATCCTGCACAGTATTCATCATGGTAGATTCCTCATACTATGTAGAGGCCTTGAACACAGCTGTGTGGAGCTCAAGAGTCAGATCTCATCCAAGGCCAACAATGGGAATATGCAAGCACCGCCCAAGAGATGAATAATATGGTTGCTTGTAGTTTCCATCAGGATATGGGCCAAGAAGGGGAACAGGCTCAAGTGGTAGAACCTGAGAGCAAAGAGGGCACATTTTTGCACCCTTTTTGTGTCCTAGGGCATAACACGCAAGTATTCAGCCAAAACCCAATAAGCAGGCCTCACCAAGAGGCTGAGCCTGAGGAGATCCTGGAAAAAGGCCTATCATCGAAAAAGTCTTGTTATCACATCAAGGGGTTCGAGGAGCCTGTACTCAGCCCATATCCATAACTACAATTGATACTCGAAGAAGGCCCCCATGGGGCAAACCTCTTTGCCACATTATTCGTCAACTATATGGGTACTGGCATGCATGATAACTTGCCATGTTGCACCCTGTTTGCAACATGGAGAACTTCAGGAAGAGGTCAACCGGACTTCAAATATTGACTAAAGTACAATTAGATCTGGTCCGAACACTGCAGGTTCATCGGATAGGCACTCGAATCTAGGTTTGTGGTGGCGGCATGCCAATCATGTCGCAAACTTTTGTGTAAATACTGTAAATAGCCCGACTAGTAAATAAAGTGCCGAGGACACTAAGTGTTGCTTAGGAGATTAGGTACAATTTTTTTTTTAGTTTGTGTGTTTCTTCTTAGCACTCCAAAGATATAGCAGTTTTTAAAAAAATATATTAAAAAAAGAAAAAAAAAAAAATTTCGTCAACTTCGGCTCCTTTTGCACACGAGCCTGCAGGTATGTCTATTTCTCTCTCTTTTTCTTTTCCTTCCTAGTAGGTAGTGGCTTCCATATAATTCTTTCTTCCACTTCCTTATTTTCATTCCCTTCCTCTCCCACTCCTTCCACTATACATAATCAAGCCACTATTGTTGTTTCTACTCCCCTCTCTGATGTTCCCGTTTCCTCACTTCCCCTTTCTTCCAATCCTTTGTTTTTTGACCATTTCTCCATAGTTACCATCACTTTATCCATCCCATACACTTCCATTTCATTATCTATTTTCATAGAATCCCAACAGCTGGTAGCACAGTAGCACCCTCTTCAGTTGTTGTATCTACCACTTCTACTCCATCTTCCACAAATCCATCATTCACCATTCCCGTTCCATGGCTTGCACATCTGTCGGTCATCACTCCATTCATTCCTATTTTTGCAAGTCAAGTGCTTCTCACTACTACCATGGAGATCCTTGCACAACACCTAGTGATTACCTAGCTCAACCGCGCCAGGCAAAATGCAGTAGTTAAAGGAATAAGGGAAGTTTTGCTATTTCATGAATTTTTGCTAAAAGTCCTATTTTAAGTGTCGAGTGCCAGCAAGAGCTTGTTGTAGCAGCCCATAGAAACATCCAGCATCAACTAGCACTCACTTCTTCTGCTCCTCCAGCTTCTTGACTCTGTTGCCCAATGGATAAAGGCCTGGGGTTCGTGCATACTATGAAACTATATAGCATGAGAGCCACCAAGAATGTTGGCATTTTCACCACATTTTTTTTGCTATTGCTATTCATGCAAAAGAATGCACAAATTGTAGAGATACTCACTCCTCTATTTGTCCCTCCAAGCACCTCAAAAGGGATAATAAGTAAAATACAAAAATCTCTACAAGTTTTGTGTTAAAGCAAGTTTTGTGTAAGATGTCGTGATATAGCGACCTGTCACATTTTCACGGCATTCGATGCAGAAAACAACTAAGCATAGAAAATGTCGTGATATCATGACATGTCACATTTTCATGACCTACCATGTTTTAGCGCTAGAAAATAGCAAAGGAAGCAGTAAAGCCAAAGTTGTCGCGACATTGCGACATGTTAAATTTTTGCGACTTGTTGCAGTGAGGGAACAGTAAAGGCAAAGTTGTCGCGATATCGTGACATGTCGCATTTTCATGAATTACAGTAGCAACAAAGCAAAGTGATAAGAAAATGCCATGATTTTGTGACATATAGTAGCAAATGGGAGCACCAAGGAAGAATGTCGCGATATCATGACATGTCGCATTTTCGTGACCTATCGAATTTTCTCGGTCGAAAAGCAGCAAAGTACAAGAAGACAAAAAATGATGAGGCCGGGAATTGCCTCATCCATGAACACTCTTTGATACATTTTTAACTATTTGACTTACCCTTTTTACTATGATTTTTATGTTAATTATGGAAAAATGCATTATATAATGATGTTTGCATATTCTGGAATGACAAAGTGCATATACTCTGTTTTACTATTTTTACTGCAATTTCACCTATTTTTTAGTTAATTAATCAGTAGTATTATAGCAATTCAGACCTTGTTTGAATATTTGATGCTTGGTAATATTGTGTTCCTTTGGTTAAACTAATTCAAATGGAAAAGGGCGCCAAGAATTTGTCCACTGTAGCTGACTGTGCAGGAAAATAGGCTGTAACTGTGACAGTTCCAGCCAGCTGTACATATACAGCAGGGCTTGGAATTAGTCACTCCAGCACATGCCACCGATGCAGAAGGGTGTGCAAGAGAGAGGAGAAGTCAACACGTTACTCCCTACGCGTTTGGACCACAGATCAGCAACAAATGGTCACCTGCCTGTTGTTTCGGAGCAGTGCAGGAATAAGCGGCGCAGGAATAGGGAATAGCGCAGGAACAACTGAAGGTGGTCAAAAAGTGATAAACCGATGGAGGAAATTATTGGAAATTGACCAGGAGGTTGTCCCAACTCATATTAACATGATTTCCTCAACAAATGTAGCCCAAAAATAATGAATGGATAAAGTTTTGACAAAGTAAATTCCTGTAGTCTAGGAAACAGTTATGTAATCAGTTGTAAATCCCTACAAAGCAATAACCAAGCATATCAGTATTATATTATAAATAATAAAGCTCCCATATGGTCGAGCATATAGATATATAGACATATAGATAGATAGGCAATAGAATACCGAAATTAGCATAGAGTAAAGTTTTCCTGTAGCAGAACAGTAATTTGCAGGTTTTTCCTGCATTACTGTAATGCATTTTTAGATTGAATAAAAAGGTGCAATCTTCAGTTTTCAATTGGCATGTTGAGGTTGATGATTAACAGCTAGATTCTCTTAGCATAACTCCTCACCTTCTTCTAGTTCTGGAAGCAAGGGCCACTTGCAGGCCAGAGGAAGGCAGTTTCTGACAGAATTTCTTGTTGAATTCTTGTTGCAGCAGGTTAGCAGAATTCTGCCAGTTTTCATTTCTTTAGTAGTTTTCAATACAGTTTTCAGTAGTGGACAACATTTTTTGTATTTACAACAATTCCTAGATATTTTGTCATTTTGCAGTTTTACAGTAATTGTTGATTCAATTTTGCATTACACAGCAATTTCCAGATATCTTGTCATTTTGCAATTTGGCAGTTTTTGTTGATTCAGTATTGTAGTAGTTGAAATTCTATTTTGACATTCTCTAGTTGATTTACTTTCATGCAAGAGTGTGTGTGTTTTAAATTCTGCACTTTACTTTTCTATCATTTCAATTTAGCAACATTTCATTTTCTGTCATTTCCAGATTTTGCAATTTCATTTCCTGCAATTTTATTTTTGCAAAAGTAAATAGGAGTTAATTTCAATTCTTAGGAGTTAAAGGTCACAACAAAACCCCCAAATGCTAACTGATCCACCAATAAAACCTATTCTTGGATAAACTGAACCTGCAACTGTGACACTTCCTATCGTATACAACCTCTGGACACCGCCCTGGATTGACACACATAATGATTAAATGATGAATGATCAACGACCCTCATCATTTTTGGTGCCGTTGTCGAGGAACAAACGGTGTTGTTAGGAAAAGTGACACAGGTCAAGAATTGTGTTACAATTTTTGAAATATTGTATTTCAGTTTATTTATTGAATAGGCATGAATGCATAGGCCAAGAGACGAAAGAGGGAGGTTTATCAGAACTAGTTCTGAACCACCAAGGCGTTCTTCATGATCAGATGAAGAATTTCCAGAGCAAGAAATACCTTCTTCACCAACTGAAGCTTTGGACAGATTAGAACAAGAACTTTTGGCAGCACTTTCTGCTAAACATTCCCTTAAGACTGAACCATCCACATCAAACTCAAAGAAAATAACTATGGCAGCAACACCACCACCACCAGGTGGGTATGTTGATGATCCTCCTAGGACTTTTGAATATCCCATACGGTTGGATCCAGCTCTAGATGCTCCCATGAAAACTATTTCTCCATCCATATTGCCAATTTTTAGGGAAACTGTTTCGAGAAGATCTGATCAATTTTTATTTGAATTCAAAGTGTTATGTCGGACTTATGACTACATAAATGATAATCAGAAATTGAAATTGTTTCCTTCTACGCTTAAGGATGTTGTTCTCCGATGGTTTATGAGTAATCTTGAACCTAATTCAATCCATACTTGGGATGACATGGAGACTGCATTCTTACATAAATATCAGGATTATTGTCGAGTACGAAACAGAAAAGATGAGTTGTTTCGGATCAAGCAAGAAGAAGATGAGAGTTTAGAGGATTACCTTGATCGCTTTGCCTTTGTCCAAAAGAGATGTGGTCTGGTAGAACCTGATTTCTTAAAGCCTATCTTCTTAAGAGGATTGCAGGATGAATCTAGGGAAGTGTTAGATTTAATGGGAAAAGGAGACATAGATCAACTTGACCTTGAAGATATTGTGGAGTTATGTAGAAACTATTCCCGTACTCACCATCGGAGAAAGAAAAGGAATTCTGGCAATAATGACATAAAGGAGTTGATGGAGGAAATGGCTAATTTAAAAACGGATATCCTTGTTCAACTTAATTCTGCATTAGGTGAGAGAAACATAAAATCCAATTCTACACCACCTTTGGCAATTTATTGCCCGAGATGCGAGGAATAAGCATGTCTTACGAGATTTCCCTTTAAACAAAACTTCTATTTGTGGAATTTGTTCCAAGGAACATTCAACAGATAGATGTCCTTTGTTGCCTCATCTAAAATCTGTCTTAGGCACCCAAACAGAAGAACTTAATGCTATTGGGCAGAGATCCGGTGGTGGCTATACACAATATCCCAATGCTCCTCGGTTTCCAAGCTGGGGACAATCTCCTTGGAATATGAACATGCCATGGGGACATGCAGAAGTCCCTGCACAACCTTGGAACCAACCTTGGACAGCTCCTCCAGATTGGTCACATCCTGGATGGATGAACCCACCTTGGAATGCAACTCATCCACAGTGGACACAACAAGGACAAAGATGGGGACAACAATATCCACCATATCAAGGACAACAAAGGTATCAAGGGCAAGCTCAAAACTTGCTGCCAGCTCCTAATCCAAATTTTTAGGGAAGAACACAACATCAACAAATGCAACCAGTGAAACAACCTCCACTCCCAGCTCAGCCTGTGACTAACCCAAATAATACCAGACAAACAACCCCTATTTATGAGGTTGAGTCTGAAGACTCTATTGTAGTTCATGTACTTGATTGTAGTAACATCCAACTACGTTCAGGGAAGGTTTTACCTGAACCTATTCCACCCACCATTGAAGAAATAAGTGAGAAACAAGAACCTCCAAATCAGGAGACAGTGCAACAAAAACAAAAAGAAGTAACAGAAAAAATGCAAGAATCTTCTCCAGTAGCATTACCATACCCTGAAAGGTTTGATCATATTGATACTGCCCCTGAATCAGAATTAGTAACAGAACTTAAAAAGATGTCAATTTCTCTCCCTTTGTTGCAGGCAATAAGGGATGTGCCTTCACTCAAAAAAACTATTCAGGAGTTATGTATCAAGAAACCTGGTAAAAAGAAGGCCTTTCCTAAAACCATTCAGGTAGAAGGAAAATTAGCTGATTTATTATCCGGGAAACTAGTTCCTCCCAAATATAGTGACCCCGGTAGTCCAATAGTTACAATTACTATTGGATTAATGCAAATTCCTAATGTGCTAATTGATCTTGGAGCTGCAATTAATGTTATGACTAAGGACACAATGCAAAAATTGTAGCTCAAGAATCTCGGTCCTACTACCATAGTTTTGGAAATGGCGAGATAGGTCAGTTGCTAAACCTGAAGGTATCCTAGAAGATGTAGCCATTGAAGTCTCTTCTTGGGAATATCCTGTAGACTTCTTAGTGTTGCAGCCTAGAAAATCAGTCAATGGATACCCTATCATTCTAGGATGACCTTGGTTGGCTACTGCAATTGCTTTTATAGACTGCAGGTTAGGGGAAATGACCATTTCTAATGGTGTTGACCTAAAGAAAATTTATTTGTATCCACCGGCTCAACCTTCAACTAAATTTTTTGGACAAATTTGGTATCCTGAATACGATGAAGAACAAGAAACCATTGCCACTTTGGCTACGAGTTGTAGTTAAAGAACATATTGAGGAAATCACTACACTTGAGAGAGAAATATTCGAGAATGAAAGCTGTCCTAATTGAAACATTACAATCGGAAGGACTAACTGATGATCAAACTCTTGTTCATCGGTTGTTGTGGCAAGAGGAGGAACAAAATTTAGAACCTCTGTCATCCATGCCTAATCAGGAAAGATCATTCATTCTACCACATGGATGGCATCATCATCTCCTTAACACCTTCAAATGTCCTCTGATTCCACCAGGTATCATTTTTGAGATAGATTCTAGAGTATTTCATACTCTACAGCCACATCATTGTCCATTAAATGCATTAATCAGTAACTATGAAGCAACTAGTTCTATCTATCCAGGGATCAAACAAATTGAAATCCAGCCAGGTAAATTTTTGAACATTAATAGCTAGCTAGCGAGGACCAGGAAACCAAATTATTTGTAGTCTTACAAAGACATGTTCAAGCTTTTGCATGGAACTATAAAGACATGACAGGCATTCATCCTGAGGTATGTACACATAGGATATACACAGAAAACGTAAAACCAGTAAGGCAACCTCAGAGACGCTTGAATCCTGCTCTAAAGGAAATTGTGAAAGAGGAAATTGAAAAACTCTTAGATGTTGGATTCATTTATCCAATTTCAGACAGTAAATGGGTTTCACCACTGGTCATCGTTCCAAAGAAAAATGGTAAAATGAGAGTATGTGTGGATTATAGGGAGTTAAATAAGGCCACACATAAGGATCATTTCCCATTACCATTCATAGACCAAGTATTGGATACCCTTACTGGAAAGAAATTTTTCTGTTTTCTTGATGGTTTCAGTGGGTATAACTAGATACAAGTTGCGCCAGAAGACCAAGAAAAGACTACCTTTACATGTCCTTGGGGAACCTTTGCTTACAGGGTTTTACCCTTTGGTTTATGTAATGCTCCAGCAACATTTCAGAGAGTTGTTTTAGCAATTTTTTCTGATTTAACCAATGAAAGTGTTGAAATTTATATGGATGATTTCACGGTGTTTGGAAATAGTTTTGAATATGCATTAGAACAGCTTGAAAAAGTGTTGATTCGTTGTGAAACATACCACCTCTCTCTGAATCCTGAGAAATGCTTCTTAATGATGGAGGAAGGAATTGTCCTTGGACATCATATCTCTTCTTATGGAATCAAGGTTGATCCTAAGAAGGTTGAAGTCATCAAAAACCTCCCTCCTCCACAAACTCAAACTGATGTACGTAGTTTCTTAGGGCACATTGGTTTTTATCGTAGATTCATTGCTAACTTCAGTACTATAGCAAATCCTATGTTTGCCTTACTCATGAAGGATTCTGAATTTGTTTGGTCTTCTGAATGTCAAACTTCTTTTGAAGACTTAAAGGAAAAGTTAACCACTCCACCTGTATTAAGAGGTCCTAATTGGGAGTTACCTTTTCATATTCAAACTGATGCTTCCAATACTGCTATTGGAGTTGTGTTAGGACAGATTGAAAATGGGGAACATTATGCTATTTATTATATCAGTAAAAACTTGACAGGAGGTGAGAAAAACTACACTACCACTGAAAAAGAATTCTTGGTTGTAATCTATGCTATTAACAAATTTCGACACTATATCACAGGGTACCAAGTATTCATCCATACGGATCATACTGCAATCAAATATTTGATGAATAAACCATTGGTTAGTGCAAGAATTATTCGTTGGTTGATTATATTGCAGGAATTTGATGTTACCATAGTAAACAAGCCTGGGAAATCTAATGTAGTTGCAGATTTCTTGTCAAGAATACCAAATGCAGATACAGGGGAAGTTGTGGAAGATACCTTTCCAGATGAAAAGTTGTTTGCTATCTCTGTACAATCTCCATGGTTTGCAGACATAGCTAATTACTTAGCTACAGGGAAGATTCCTCTTCACTTTACCCCTAAACAAAAGAAATAGTTAATCAAGCAAAGTTCTTCTTTTCAATGGATAGAGGGCTTACTGTTTAAATGCGAGTCCTGATCATGTTTTACGTAGGTGTATCCGCCAGGATGAAGTATATGATATCCTACGGGCATGCCATGATGAACCATCAAGAGGGAATTATTCAGTCAAAAGCACTATTCACAAAATCTTGGGAACCGGATATTATTGGCCATCTTTGCATAAAGATGTAAAGAGGTACATTAGACATTGTGATGCCTACTAGAGAATGGGAAAACCTACCTTTACTAATGAAATGCCATTACAACCTCAAATAGGAACAGAACCATTTGAAATATGGGGTTTAGATTTTGTAGGACCCATTAATCCTCCTTCCCAAGGCAAAGTGCATATCTTGGTATGTACTGATTATGTTACCAAATGGGTAGAAGCTCGTGCCTTTAAACATGCTAGAGAAGAAAAAGTTGCTGATTTTTTGTATTCACAGATTTTTCTGCATTTTGGAGCCCCACAATCTATCACCACAGATCACGGACCCCAATTTACTTCCAAAATTATTGAAGCCTTCACTCACCTCTATCAAGTCAAACACAGAAAATCCTCACCTTATCATCCACAAGCCAATGGCCAAGTTGAAGTGACCAATAGGGAATTAGAACGAATTCTGACAAAACCGTAGCAGTCCATAAAAGAAATTGGCTGGACAAATTACCAGAAGCTATTTGGGCTTATAATACCACTTGGAAATCTACCATTGGATTTACGCCCTATGAATTGGTCTATGGAAAAAAACCGCTTTTGCCTATTGAGTTTGAATTACTAACTCTTTGAACTGCTTTGGAAGTAGGTATTGATCTGTCACAGGCACAAGAAGATCGTATTCTGCAACTTGATGCATTGGATGAACTGCGCATGGATGCACTACATCAGACGGAGATAATCCAAGCACAGCGGAAGATGTGGCATGATAGTCACATAAAGCAGCAAAAATTTTAGCAAGGTGACTGGGCCTTGTTGTTTGATTCACAATACAAGGATTTCCCTGGAAAGTTGCAGACCAGATGGCTTGGACCTTACCAAATTGAGGAAGTGTTTGACAATGGAGTTGTTCGTCTTACACCTATTGATGACTCACAATGCAAGTTGGTGGTGAATGGACATCGTCTTCGTATGTACCACAAACCATACAACAGGGCAGAATTTCTCAAGCAAGTGGAAAGTTTGGATGTACACATTTGGGAAGAAAACACTTCTTCCATACCAAATTCAGCAGATTGACACAAGATTTAAAAAAAAAAAAAAAAAACAAATAATAATAATTCAGGAAGTGAAAACCTCTTTGAGGCACTCCTGAGTTGGGTTTACATGAAAACCGATTTTTCGGCATGTTTACCTAGTTGGTTTCACTATCATTGTTCGGTCTTGTCTCATGACCGTTGTTTCATCTATTTTCAGATTGCACCTACCTTAGTTTCAAGATTGATTAGCTGGAAATCTCAGCAGGAGCACCTCGAAATGTAGATAAAATGGTTATAACAGGTATGTGTCTTTTTCATTCTCTGAATAATGTAAATCATTAGTATATAGTGTATATATCCTTGATTAGTATAAAAGCATGTAAAAAGGGGGAATCAAACATGGAAAGTCCTTGTCAGTAATGCCTCTGCCTAATTCTGCTCTAGAATGAAAAAAATAGAAGTGCGTTGGAATAGGGAAGCGTAGGAATAACCTGTTATATTCCAAAGAGCAGGAATAATCCATAAAGCGCAGGAATAAACTGTTTATATCCCAGAGCGTAGGAATGATTTAACAAGCGCAGGAATAAACTGTTTATATTCCAGAGCGCAGGAATGATTGATTAAGCGCAGGAATAAATCACTAAGCGCAGGAATGAAATTATGTGTAAAAACTATTTATGACACGTGGCCTACGGTGAGTTAATTGGTTTAGAAGGAAAAAGATAGGTCATCGACTCACGGTTGCATGTGACAGCTGGCATCCATAACAAAAATGAGCGAAGTTACGGGTGGTAACTTCACATGCGCTGCCACGTCATTATGCTGCAAGTTTCGAAGCAGTTCCTACGCTGCTATTATTCCTGCTACGATGATTGAAACCCTAAACCAGACGCACGCTCGTACTATCCACCAATTTACAGAAACTACAAAATAGAAGGCAGGAAATTACGCCATGGGGGGAAAGAAAATCAGAGCCGAACCTAAAAATATTAGCTACCTAGAAAGTGACCCTACATCCCTACAAATATTCGCTGATGGAGGATTTATGTCATTCCTACAAAAATTTGATGGCTATTTCGAGGGCTTGGTGGCAGAATTCGCACGCACCTTCCACAACAATCGAGTGCACATTAACGGGATGACTATCCAGGTAACTCCTGAAATACTCAGCCAAATCACTGAATTACCTCTTCAGGGCTTGCAAATTGTAAAAACTAGGAGAAATATTTTAAATGACCTAGTTAATCAGTTTAAGGAAGAAGGGGATGGAGAAATTGAGTTCTTAATGCATAGAAATGTTTGTAAGGGGGTAAAAAGACCTAGTTTACCAGTCCCTTGGAACAAAGTTGCAATGTGGGTTATGAGGTACATCACTTGTGATGGCCAATTTCCTATTGTATTTGGCCCACACCTTCGTATCCTCAACCATACATGCCATGGAGCAGTTAAACCAGAATGTAGGGTTAATATGCCCTTATATCTTTATCAGGAGTTAAAGGCTATGGCCATCAAATACCAAGCAGGGAAGGGAAGCCCTAAGCACCATGGGCTCATCAAATTGATTTTCCAGTATCACTTTAGGGGCAACCCTAGAAATTTTGACCACTTCTTTGCCCCTTGGGCAGAAACAAATGACCCTAATCCTGCATCAGAGGAAGAAGAAGCAGAGGAAGAATATGCAGAAAACCCTAGTCCAAAAACCCCTAAAATCAGAATTTCTCCTTCTCCAGATGGTCCCCCATCTTCACGAACTAAGAAACAACAAGCGTCCACATCTGGTTCTCAGTCAAAAAGAAAAAGGGTAACATTTGCAGATACGGTACAATCCAGCGGAGAAATTGGAAGTGCAAGTGAACATGCACCTGCTCCGAAATCTGCTCCTGAAACAATAGCAACATCTGCAGTTGCTCCAGAACATCCAAAACCTGCACCTGCTAAGAAGTATCCAGGGTCTACAGGGTTAAGAAGGTCTGCTAGACTTCAGAAAACTAAAACCTACCAGAAGAACTAATAGATATCATAGACCCAAATGAAGGAGAAATCAGAACAGAGGATGCACAGGAACCAAATGTTGAAATAGAAATGACAGACACAGGGATACAGACAATGGAACTGGATACAACTATGGATGAAACTTCAATAAGCCCTGTATGTCCATTAGTTGATTATATTGACTCTGATTTTGAGGAGCCGCTAAAATTTGATTCTGAACCAGTTGAGGATGATGTGCATGTTTTAATGCATGATGATTCTAAGCAGTATTCTAAGTCTAAGTCTAAAGAGGAAATCGATATCCACACTCAATTGCATGCTGCAAAGAGTGTTATTAAAACCTAGACCCATTGGATTGAGCAAGCTGAAGAGACCATAAAACAAAAGGATCAACAAATTGATCTGCTTTAGCAAAAAATTCAAGATTTGTAGAACCAGTTGTCTCAACTGGAATATCAATCCACAGAGTTACCAGAAGCATCACAGGATGAATGGGCCCAGATTCTCTTAGATTTAGCTAAACATTCTGAGGCAAACATAGCACCTGCACAGAGATCACCTGACAGAGAGGAAGCAGGAATGGCAATATCTGATGATGAGAGTCCATCAAGAATTCTGTTGACAAATGATACTGCACTTCAGTAGGAAACACAGACACCTTCTGTAGAGGAACAAGAGGCTGCAACACAAGATCAGGTATCCACACTCTCTCCTCTCATTGCTATTACAACAGAACAAGGAACACAAACAGATTTGCCTATTGTAATACCAACTGTGGAAGTTGGTGTACAAGTGAATATAGTGGCACAAATGCAACCTATTGTAAGACCCCCAGACACAGTGCCTTTAACTAGGTACAATGAAGACCTGGCATATTGGATGACTCAGTGTCACCAGTTAGAGGGCAAGGTTGCCACTTTAAACTTTGAAGCAGCCAAAGTAGCAGAGAAGGAAACAGAGGTGAATAGGTTAAAAACACAGGTGCAGGATGTATGTCAGATTGCAGAATATGCAATACAGTGCAGAAGACCACCTAGGTTTTATAGCCTCCTACTCAAGGAGAGATACCTTCGCTGGCAAATCATGAGACTTGCTTCTGAGCTGCCTCATCAGTTGAACACTCCTGAAGAATTCATAGAGGCATTTATGTAGAGTCCAGCAGAGCAACAAAACCTGTTATGTGAGTTATTTTTGCATAATTTCTTTTTGCCAACAGAAAGTATGTTTCTGCCTCACATTTATACAGGTGACTTACAACTTAGAGCCTTCATGTCCACTCTGCAAAATCAGATTTACTGGGACACAAAAAAGAAGTTCACTAAGGAATTGGAATCACAGGCTGTTTTACTTATCAGACCTGCTCCCCTGAATCACAGGGATTGTACAAATGTTCATTATACCTTCATGAGGGATATCAGAATGAAACAAATCTATCTAGGGAACCTTCAGAAATGTATAATCCAGTTTCAAAATTTTTGTGCAGATTTCTTTGATGATGTTGTGGCAGCTTGTAAAAATAGATGGGGTGAGTTATCTATCTCTCTACAGAAAAGAGAGCCAATTTCTCCCACTAATTTGTTGTGGTCAAGGAGAAGGGCAGAGGGCATTGTCCAAATTATATCAGAAATCAAGGAGCTTTGGATAGGTCTGAGATATAGGATGCCCATAATTATTACTCCTGTCCCCTACTTCTTTGATACTGACCCACAGCCTGATATGCACTTCCAACAGTGGTTTCAGTCCATCAAAGCAGTCAGTGGATTCTATAAAATTGGTGGCGCATTACTCAAATTTCATGAAAGATGTCTAGACCTGGATCTATGTGTCGTTGTCATTGTACAAAATGCATGAGGGCATGCATTACCATAAGTTGGGGGGGAATGATGAGGCCAGGAATTGCCTCATCCATGAACACTCTTTGATACATTTTAACTATTTGACTTACCCTTTTTACTATGATTTTTATGTTAATTATGGGAAAAATGCATTATATAATGATGTTTGCATATTCTGAAATGACAAAGTGCATATACTCTGTTTTACTATTTTTATTGCAATTTCACCTATTTTTTAGTTAATTAATCAGTAGTATTATAGCAATTCAGACCTTGTTTGAATATTTGATGCTTGGTAATATTGTGTTCCTTTGGTTAAACTAATTCAAATGGAAAAGGGCGCCAAGAATTTGTCCACTGTAGCTGACTGTGCAGGAAAATAGGTTGTAACTATGACAGTTCCAGCCAGCTGTACATATACAGCAGGGCTTGGAATTAGTCACTCCAGCACATGCCACCGATGTAGAAGGGTGTGCAAGAGAGAGGAGAAGTCAACACGTTACTCCCTACGCGTTTGGACCACAGATCAGCAACAAACGGTCACCTGCCTGTTGTTTCGGAGCAGTGCAGGAATAAGCGACGCAGGAATAGGGAATAGCGCAGGAACAACTGAAGGTGGTCAAAAAGCGATAAACCGATGGAGGAAATTATTGGAAATTGACCAGGAGGTTGTCCCAACTCATCTTAACGTGATTTCCTCAACAAATGCAGCCCAACAATAATGAATGGATAAAGTTTTGACAAAGTAAATTCCTGCAGTCTAGGAAACAGTTATGTAATCAGTTGTAAATCCCTACAAAGCAGTAACCAAGCATATCAGTATTATATTATAAATAATAAAGCTCCCATATGGTCGAGCATATATAGACATATAGATAGATAGGCAATAGAATACCGAAATTAGCATAGAGTAAAGTTTTCTGTAGCAGAACAGTAATTTGCAAGTTTTTCTTGCATTACTGTAATGCATTTTCAGATTGAATAAAAAGGTGCAATCTTCAGTTTTCAATTGGCATGTTGAGGTTGATGATTAACAGCTAGATTCTCTTAGCATAACTCCTCACCTTCTTCTGGTTCTGGAAGCAAGGGCCACTTGCAAGCCAGAGGAAGGCAGTTTCTGACAGAATTTCTTGCTGAATTCTTGTTGCAGCAGGTTAGCAAAATTCTGCCAGTTTTCATTTCTTTAGTAGTTTTCAATACAGTTTTCAGCAGTGGACAACATTTTTTGTATTTACAGCAATTCCCAGATATTTTGTCATTTTGCAGTTTTACAGTAATTGTTGATTCAATTTTGCATTACACAACAATTTCCAGATATCTTGTCATTTTGCAATTTGGCAGTTTTTGTTGATTCAGTATTGCAGTAGTTGAAATTCTATTTTGACATTCTCCAGTTGATTTACTTTCATGCAAGAGTGTGTGTGTTTTAAATTCTGCACTTTACTTTTCTGTCATTTCAATTTAGCAACATTTCATTTTCTGTCATTTCTAGATTTTGCAATTTCATTTCCTGCAATTTTGTTTCTGCAAAAGTAAATAGGAGTTAATTTCAATTCTTAGGAGTTAAAGGTCACAACAAAACCCCCAAATGCTAACTGATCCACCAATAAAACCTGTTCTTGGATAAACTGAACCTACAACTGTGACACTTCCTATCGTATACAGCCTCTGGACACCGCCCTGGATTGACACACATAATGATTAAATGATGAATGATCAACGACCCTCATCAAAAAATTGTCACGATTTCGTGACATGTCGAATTTTTGTGACTTGGAGCAGCAAAGGAACAAAATGAAGGAACATGTCACGATTTCGTGACATGTCGTAGAGACAAATCCAAATGGATAAGGAGGTCATGATTTCGTGACATGTCGCATTTTAGCAGAGCAAAAGCAAGAATGACCAAGGCGGGAGAAACATGTCACGATTTTGTGACATGTCGCATTTTCACGAGGCGAAGGCAGAAACAAAGGGGAAGATAGATACATGTCCTGATTTCATGACTTGTTGTAGACAAAAGAACAAAACAGAGAAAATTTTCGTGACTTTGCAACATTTTTGGAAACAAAGCCAGGCAGGAGAAAAATGTCGCGATATCATGACATGTCGCATTTTCACGATAGGAAAGTGGCAATGAAGGAGAAGACAAAAAATTATTGTGATATCGTGACATGTCACGTTTTCACGAGGAGAAACAAGAAAAGTACAAGGATGAGAAAATTGTCATGATTTCATGACATGTCGCATTTTCGTGATGAGAAAGCAAAAAGGATAGCGCCAAGAGGAAGATGTCATGATTTCATGACATGTCGAGGAGAAAGAGCCAAGCAAGGAGAATGTCATGATTTCATGACATGTCATGATTTCACGAGGAGAAAGTACAGAAGGAGCAAGATAGTACGAAATGTCACGATTTCGCAACATGTCACAATTTCATGACTTGTCACATTTTCATGAAAGTGCAAGAAGAGAAAGCTAAATGAAGAGAAAATGTTGTGATTTCGTGACATGTCGCATTTTCATGACTGGTGGCAACAGGAGAAAGTAGTAAGTTAAAAATGTCGTGATATCACAACATATCACATTTTCACGATAGTAGCGACAACAAAGGTCCAATAAATTTTTGTTTGCATTTTTCTTCAGATTGCATGTTTTCTCCAACTGATTTTGAGATCAAGGTCAGAGAGGCTCCAAGATTAAATGTTTTGTTGTTTACCTATGTGCGCAAGATGGGATAACATGTTAAATCATGTAGCTTTCGATGCCACCAAAATTAAAGATGTCCCCAGTATTAAAAGCTCTTGTTCATGATCTCCTAACGCTTCAAGCATGCTTTGAGAACAGTCATTTAATGGAGAAATCTAGTCCCTTGTTTTCGTTCGATTTTCAAGCTTGATCCATAAAAATAGGGAATGTGATTTCTCCGAAGTATATTTAGGGGGATTGTTTCTATTTTCAAGTGCATATTTTGTAGATCTCCTCTTCAAAATCTATTTTATGTTTTAAATGTTGCGATTCGAAAGAAAGAGGGAAGACCTCTATAAATACTCATGTATATCTCAAGAAAAAGGAGGAGGACCTTTTTGCAAAAATTGAAGCAAAAATCCTAAGTGCATTTTGCTCTGTTCTTAGAGTCTTTTGAGTTGGTGATCCAAACTATTGTTCATGTGATGCTTTCTATGTGATTCACTTATGTTTAGTCCAGTGTTAAAATATAAGTTGAATTCTACTGTTCTGAATTTGGCTATGTTTTCATTTGAACATTTGAAGTATAATTGAAGGCAAACTTATGGTCAATGTTTGATCCAATTTTTGTATGTGCATTCTAAGAATCAGTTGTTGCTTATCTTCAGGATTTAGGTTGAGTTTATTTGCTATCTGAGGTTGTTCTCCCTATCAAATGTCGGCTTTGGCCATATTTCCATCTCTTTATGTTATTTCTAACCCTTACCTTGAAACCAGTTTAGATTAGTTTGGGAGCCAGCCCTCTCTGGAGATTGGCCCGGGAGACTTCTCTTTCTCTCGGCCTTTCAATATTGGTCGGGTCTAGGGCACATTTTATATGACTAAGCGGATTCGTGACCAACAAGTTCAGATGTTATTATTTGATTTGATTTCACATATTATCATTTGATTTGATTTCACATATCAGAATGAAAGGATGTTTTCATTTGATTTAATTTGAGTTCACATGTTATTATTTGATTTGATTTCACATATCTGAATGAAAGGATGCTATCATTTGATTTGATTTCACATGTTACATTATTTTTATTGTAATATTTGTTATTCATTTAAGTAATTGCCTATGCTATATTTTATGACATTTCAAATTAATTCATATAACATAAAATAACATCTTACTGCATTCACATAATTCAATATTACTTAATATATCAACACAAACAATCAAAACATAACAACATTCAAAACAAAGTTTTAAAAAGATAACACATATCAAACATTATTTCTTCCACTTCAAATTAAGAACAACAAAATTTTACATCATCATAAATAATAAAAACATACTCTCTTTCATTGAATTCATTATTTAAAGAAGATATTATTCATTCGTTATCTACAATACATACCAAACATTATTTCTTCCACTTAAAATTTCCAATAGATAACATTTTTTTCGAAAATAGTCATTCATTATTTCAATTCTCAAAAAGGATACCATTCATTTACAATTTACAATATATATCAAACATTATTTATTTCGATTCAAATTATTTAATACATCAACACATATAATCCTAACATAAAAACATTCAAAACAAAATTTCCAATAGATAACACATTTTTTGAAAATAGTCTCATTCATTGTTTCAATTCTCAAAAATGATACCATTCATTTACAATTTACAAAACATATCAAAAAATGTTTCTTCCACTTAAAATTACTTAATGCATCAACACATAATCATAACATGGCAACATTCAAAACAAAATTGCAAATAGATAACATATTTTTCAGAAATAGTCTCATTCATTGTTTCAATTCTAAAAAATGATACCATTCATTTGCAATTTACAAAACATATCAAACATTATTTCTTCCACTTCAAATTGCTTAATACATCAACACATATAATCTTAACATAACAATATTGAAAATAAAATTTCCAATAGATAAAACATTTTTTGACAATAGTCTCATTCATTGATTTTTGACAATAGTCTCATTCATTGATTTCAATTCTCAAAAAGGATATCAAACAAAACATATCAAACATTATTTATTTTGCTTCAAATTAAAACATAACAATAATTAAAAACAAAACTTCAAAATGATAATATGAATTTTTTAGAAATTGCCTCTAACATTGTTTTCAATTTTCAAAAAAATACCAGTCTTAAATATTTATAAAAATATAAAGATATAAAGAGTTTTTGTTTCACTTGAAACCCAACACAAAAAAAATCTATTGTTTTTCAATGTTTCCTGAAGGTCCACCCACATCTACCTCAATATCCTTTTCTTCTAATGCCCTAACCCTAACCAAAATTTCTGCTGTAGTGTTGATCCCAGATAACAAGGCACTCTCTTCCTTTGTTGGATCTTCTTTGAAAGGTGCACTCATCTCCTTCTCCTTTTCTTTCAGTTTAGCCTCGATATCTAGGCCCCCATATTTGATAACCTTATTTAGGTAATTATTTTCTCTAACCGTATGTTGTAACCTCTTCTTCAATTCAATAGCATTATTAATGCTAATTTTGGTAGTCTTGATCAAAACTTTCATGGCACTGACTTGTTGCTTTAGGTGCTGGAAATTAGAATACAAAATAGAAATAAAAAAAGGTTAATATTTATAAACAAAACATATTTAACAAAAAAAATATTTTTTAGTTAGATGTAGAACTTACATCAGCTGTAAGTCATGTTGTTTCTGCAACTACTACTTTGTTCTGATCAAGTGCCCATTCATTGAAATATGCTTGGGATTTTGCATTGAGGTTTTCCAAACAATTCATAACAACAGCAAGAATTTCATCTCTGTATGTAGACTCAGCCTCCATAGTGCTAGATTTAGCTTTATGTAGTAAGACATCAAGATTTTAGGGCTCATTATCCATCTTGATAAATAACTCTTTTCTTTTTAAAAAAATCTTATATCGGCCATTGATGGTTTTAATCAAAACCTTGGCCCGATATTCCCATTCCTTCAATTTATCAATATCCGAAAGAAGAGTATTATGAACTACAACTTTACATGCATCGGCTAATAACACATTTTCAAAAAAAATTAGGATATCATCTTCTGTAACAGTACAGGCGATGACTTGTTGTATGATAGAGGGGGAAACTTCGACGACATCTACATTGACATCATATTCTTCTCCATAAATGCCCTCTTCATCATCAAGAATATCACTTGCTTTTAAAGGGAATTTTTTAGGATTAATACCCTGATAAAGAAAGTCACAATAAAGAGTTATCGAGGGCATTTGAGATGCACTCTCAACATTTGAAAAATTCTCCAAGGTTAATATCGATACACCAAAAATATTATATGATGACACATTTTGTGTCTCTATAGCACTTCTTGTATTGTGAGGTGGTAGTGTGAGGAACGTTTTACCACGCATGCATTATTGGTTCCTCGTAGGTGGAACCTAAAGTGGATGGACCTGAACTTGCTTTGGGTGGACCTGAACCTGCTGTGGCTATGGTTGTGGCTATGGCTGTGGTTGTGGCTGTGGTCATGGAGGGTCAGATGGTGGAGCCATCCTTTTTTTTAGCCTTTTGAATCTACTAGGTTCCTCTGTTAAATTTCACACAGGAACATAAAATAAATCATTTGTAAAAAACAATAGCATTAAAAAATATTTATTCAAAATATACATACTTGACTCAAACTCTGTAGCCATTGATGTTTCAACCATTTTCCATTTGTCTGAAAAATACGTAAAACACATTAAAAAAACATAATTTTAAGTCAAAAAATGTAGAGTAAGGTTACCTTGTGGGTTGGAGGTAACCTCTTCTACGTTGATTGTAACTGTTTCTCCAGTAAAAGGTTTCGTAGGTGTATGCTAAATCCTACCATCATCAAACATCACATGTTTGTTGGGAGTCATTGGTGATGACTACGATTGCATGTTAGAATTAGCAGATACTTCCAGAATCCTAAATGCGGTATCCCTCTTACTTGAATACTGAGATGCTCTTTTCTATTTTAAAAAAAAATTAGAGAATAAAAGGATAAAATTAAAAAAAAAATTAAAGATATTTCAACAAATATTTTTACTTGTATCTCACCATCAGACATGCCAATAGACAACAAACTAGGGTGCAATGCAGTGAGAGGACTGCTCTGTTGAAGTTTAAAATAAGCTTCCTAAAATAAACAAAGAATAAAATTACTGGTAGTCACTGTGTAAGAAGATGCTTGAATTTTTTGGGCACTCAAAAGGTCATGCTTCAGGCGATTGGAAATGTGCGTGCACTAGTCAAATTTAACGCCATCAATACAACGAAGCAATAAAGAAAGTGCCCAAAAAGGCATTTCTATAGGTTGCCCCTACAAAATAAGCCTTGCCTAAAAAAATTCAATGCAATCATATAGAAATTTATATCCAACATTTGAAATGTTTAAGCCCCTTTTGGACTTAGAAGAATTGACTGAAAAAAGAGAACATTATTAGAAAACAAAAAATAAAACAAGGAGAACATTTTTAGAGAATTGAAACTATAGCAGAATAATATTTAATGTTAAATAAAAAATAAATTTTCAAATTATACCTTTCAGATTATTAGGATGAACATCGTAAAGGTTTCCTAGGGTGGATTTATCATCGTCGATTAAGGCGTATTGGTTGTTCAAAAGTACACCATTCAAAAATGGCAGCCCTGTTAGTCACTGCACATCGAAGGGTTTAACCGAAAAAACAATTTCATTATTATCCACATGGATTGAAATAGTGCACATGTTATGGTTGTAACAATAAATGATTCGTTGCATCAACTAAACGTTAATGTTCAACAGAGGCATCTTAAACACACCAGTAAGTCTAGCGGTGTAAATCCACTGGGAATCTCTATCAGGAGTTTTGAAAATGCTCTTGAGATTGGGGCAGAAGGTGTACTTGAAATGAAATTTGGATGGAATAGGGGAGGAACAACTAGCCATCTCTGAAAAGCAAGAAAACACTGGCAAAACCTTATAAAAATGATGCTAAAATGCTACCAAAACACTCTAAAAATGCTACCAAAATGCACTAAAATTGTCTGGAAACGCTCTAAAACCGCTGTGGAAAATGCCCTAAAAATGCTGGAAAAATGTTTTAAAGTTGCTCTAGGAAAAGTTACAATTGACCCTGCAAATGAATCTATAGATTTTCTGCATGGGAGGAGTTAACGCATGAATGACATAGGCAAAAGGGAGAACACGTGGCACCATATTATTTACGATTATGGTGGTCACCTTGTTCCACTCGCCATCTTCCAGTCACCTTGTGCCACTTGCCATCTGTCAGTTGCCTTGTGCCACTCACCATCTATCAGTTGCCTTACACCACTTGTCATCTATCAGTTGCCATGTGCCACTCACCTTCTACCAGTTGCCTAGTGCCACTCACATTTTTCCACTCACCATATACCAGTCGCCATGTGCCACTCACCATTTATCAGTTGCCATGTGCTAGTTTCCTTATACCAGTCACCTTTCGCTAGTCGCCTTCTACCAGGTGCCTTATGTCAGTCACCTTCTGCCAGTCACCTTATACCAGTCACCTTATGCTACCCACCTTCTACTAGTCACCTTGTGGTAGTCCCCTTATGTCAGATGCCTTCTACCAGTCACCTTTTTGCTAGTCGCCTTATGACAGTTGCCTTGTGTTAGTCACCTTCGACCAATTGCCTTTTTCTAGTCACCTTCTGCTAGTCACCTTGTGTTAGTCACCTTCTGCCAGTTGCCTTTTGTTAGTAGCCTTGAGTCAGTCACCTTATTCCATTTGCCTTCTGCTAGTCATCTTATGTCAGTCACCTTCTACCAGTTGCCTTGTTTTTGTCACCTTCTACCAGTCATCTTGTGTTAGTCGCCTTCTACTAGTCACCTTCTACCAATTGCCTTGTGTTAGTCACCTTCTATTAGTCACCTTTTGCAACTCACCTTCTATCAGTCACCTTCTATTAGTCGCCTTCTATTAGTTGCCTTCTGCCAGTCGCCTTCTGATAATTTTTATTATACTTGTAGTTGAAAAAAAAAATCGCCATGTTTTAAAAAAATTTCTTCAAAAATTTGAAAAATTTGCCCCATAGTTTATACAGTTTTCATGTTGATTCGCCTCGATTTGATAAATACTTTTTTGGTACTACCCCTTATGCATAACCATGTCTCTCAGTAGTCGTTGCTCATAAGAAAAGTGTCCCCCTGCCCACTAGGGGTTGTTCATTGCTATTTACTATCATGTTCTAGCTAATCCCCCCATTGTGGTTGCCCCCTTGCAATACTCCCCCCTTCTCCCAACTCCCCTAAAGCCCTACTCACTCTATGTCTAGTGATATTTTAGCCAGCGATGGGGTTCCCATCACCTCGGCCTCCAAAGGCACTATTGTAGGTTCCCCATCCAAACCATCCCCTTCCCCATCCAAGCCCATCCCTTCCCCTCCTATCCCCACCCATTCCCCATCCAAACCCACCCCTTCCCCATCCAAACCCACCCTATCCCCATCCAAACCCACACCTTCCACTAGTAAGAAGCCTTCTTTGGAAAAATATAAAGCTAAAATTGAAGAGGTGACTGCCCCTGTTTGCAGGTCGTCTAGGGCCAAGAAGCCCAAAATGGAATTCAATCAAAATTCTCCTCTGGAGATTGAAGACCTCAGCGGGGACTCAACCCCCACATCTGGCATCTCTAATCATGTCACCCGGATGTTTCTTCGGAGCTTCATCATCACTTTTGAAAGCATGAGCACCGCCCTAAATCATGCCCTCCAATAGAGTGCTGACCAAGCTAAAAAGGATATCATGGAGGTCGACCCTTGATTTGCTCTGGGTCTGTATGTTTTTTTTCATAGTTTTTATGGGGTTTATTGCTGCAATTTTTGGTGATGTCTATTTTTGTGTCTGGCTACCCACTTGGTTGGGTCTCCCTGTGTCATTCCCTTTGAGGTCCCTAGCGATTATCTATGGGTTATTTCTGTTTAGTTTTAGTAGCCCCTGCGTGGGCAAGCACCATCTATTTACCGACATTTATATCCCCTACGAGGGAATTTTGGCAATAGTATCCCCTACACAGGATTGGTTAAAATGGCGTAGACTGATCCCTCATGAAATAGGATTATGTAACATGAATGTACTTCAAATTGATGAAGTTTTTGTATATCTGGGGTTGGGACCTAGTTAACACCCTATGAAAGAAAACTCCAACTTACCCAAAAAAAAATTAAATAAACAAATTTAATTTAAATATAAAAAAAGTCAAACATGCATATTTAAATTAAATAAATATATTTAATTTAAATATAAAAAGTAAATCAAACATGCATAATTACTTTAAAATATATATGCATATCCAATCCAATATGCACATCCACTTAACTGCCCATGCACATTGAATAAAAAAATTAAAAGAATGCACATAATAAATTTGCACGCATGAGATTAATTAGTGATATTTACAAGGCAATATTTTTTTTATTAGTTAAAAAATTTATATTAAGCACGGGTTTTAGCAGAGACCCAAAACCTGATTAAAAAAAATAAGGTAGGCTAGAGAAGCCAAGAAACCAAAGTAAAATAGAACATAATGCAAACCTTCAAAGCTGAAATACCATTAAGGCTGTCCATGAGAAGTAGTCGATAAAACATAGGAAAAATAGAGGATGTCCTTAAGTAGAAAAAAGAAACAATAGATAAAAGATGCATAAGGTGGAAGAGATAAAACCCACAAAAAAATTGCACAGGGTAGGAAACCCTTAAGCTTCTTCATCTAATTTTTCTCCAGCCTCCTGGAGCTCATTGTTCAATGTGTCCATGAAAACATCCTTATCCTCATATTTGTCTTCCATTGGGGCAACAACAACCTTGAAATCCTGAGTAGGGGTTTTAACACCATATTCAAAGAAAGACTTCTTGAAGAAAAATAAATTCAGTGCATTGCGCAAGATTACCATTTGAGACATACAATTAGAGATAAAATTTATTATAAACTACTGCATGCACTGGTCAAGGGCATCCTTCTCATCATCCTACGAATCAATGATCAGGGATGCCATTTGCTGATCCAACTTCTTCAAACGAATAAAGGAGTGAACACTTTTCAAATTTGGCTTAGGGGGTTTGGTTTTGGGTATTTTCCTTAGCCTACGAACCATTTCAATCACCTCCATATTTTTGGTAAAAAGCCTAGGAGTACCAGAGGATTGAGGAGTGGTCTGAGAAGAGCTAGTCTTTATAGGGCTAGTTTTGGATTTAGGATCAGGAGGAGGGATGAAACCCTAGGGTCAGTGGATAAGCCAATGACTATACAAAACCTTAAATAAACCTTGGTGAGCAGGCAGTTTAGAGTAGTTTTTATTTTGGCTATGCTCAATGGTGTAACTAATGGAGTTAAATAGGAATTATGGAATATTCACCATATTTACATCATGGAAGTGGTTGAAAAATGTAAAGTGGAAGCTACATAAGACCTTATCAGGGTCATCCACCATGATGAACTCCATGATAGGCTTCATGATGCTATTCCACGGGGAGGGGAGCTCCTCACAAAAAATTCTCATTTGGTCTTTCCTACATAGCTCTTTGTATTTAATATCCTTAAGCTCGACATCCCAATTATGTTTCTCCTTGCATATAGACTTGCCTTTGGCCTGTTGCCCAGTGAGTTCAACCAGAGTTTTAATATCAACATCATAAATCCTATCATGAATTGTCACTCTGCCATTATCCCAAGAGTTCAGGAATGCAGTAGTGATTTTGGAATCCTCCCCATTAAATTTCTAAAAAAATTAGAGGAAACCCCTGGCAAAAAGGATGGCTTATGCAATTGAATCCATGAAAACACAAGATGGCTCAACAAAATTCATGGTTACGATAAAGCAACGACGCTAAAAATGCAATTGGGAAGGACAAATATGGAAATGAAATGAAACAGGGCATGTATAAAAAGAAAAAACCATGGGTTCGAGAATGGAAATAAACCAACCGTCATCTTGACAAGGGTGCCAAGTGAATCGGGGATGGGAAAATCTGCACATATCGAGGAGACCATGATAGAAAAAACATGAAAAATTATGAATATGAAGCATGTGGGAATCCCTCCCAAATGCCCACATGATGGAAAAGGTGAACTAAGGAAAGAAAACAAAGGATAAGATATGAAAGCAGGTGCTAACATGGATGGAGGAAGGACATTGTTGTAAAGGAGTAAAGAGAGAGGAGGGAGGATTGGAAAAAATGAGGTGTATGGACATGATGGCAATGGGAGAAAGGAGAGAGTGAATGATGGGAAAGTGGAGGCTAGCATGGCATAGATGGAATGTGAAGTGAATGGACAAAGGAAGCCCGCAAAAAGAAAAAATTTAGAAGGTGATGGATAGAGGATAAAGGTTGACAAACCCAAAAAAATCAATTAAACCATAAACCAAGTTGCATGGGAATCAACGAATGATGAAACAAATTCAAAGACCATTTGTCCTACTTGAAAAGGAGCTTACTTGCTCCATGTCAGTGTTGGTATCAATTGAATATGATCTATCTTGCCCCATGATAGTATTTAGCTCTTGAGGAAGACTATTGGTCCAAATCAACAATCTTGTGGAATAGGCACTGATATTGGTAAGTTTATCAGTTGCCTTGTTGCTTTCTTTGAAAGCATGCTGAAAAATTATTTCTTGAAAAGTTTGACTGATAATCCTAACTTCATCAATATAGGTCCTTATCCTCCAATAAGAATTTTTGGATTTCTTTAAGTAATTGATGGTAGTCAAAGAATCACCTTCAACAATAGTCTTTAGCCAAAACAATGCCACACCATAAAGCTCTAGCTTCAACAACTTGATTCAATTTATTTCCCAAAAATTTAGAAAATGTAATGATAACCCTACCATTGCTATCTCTAAGGATACCCCTGACTCCAACTAAGCCAGGGTTGCCTTTGGCAACATAATTAAAATTTAGTTTGAGTGAACCTGAGGGTGGGGGAATCCATTTAGAAAGAGTCTTGATGTTTGAAGGTGGAATCAGGTGATTTTCCACAATAGGAAAATTAAGGGTGACACCCAAAGAAACCTCAAAGTGAGAAGCAGGGTGGGATGGGATCAGGTAGAGGGAAGCATTCTTTGTATCAAAGGAGAGAATTTTATTAAGAATACAGTCTGGTCTTAGCAATATATTAGAAAAAACTCTATGATTTATTTCCATACAAACTTACCAGATGAAATGATGAAGACAAAATTATGACAACATCTTGAGACAGAGGTTATAGAAAGGATTAAACCATTGGGTAAAGAGGTCAGAAATAGAGTAAGGTTCAACCTAGAGGATGTGGAAGAAGTCAAACATTTTATTGAGGATGGAAGAAGAAAAAGGGTAGGCAATAAAAATGTGGTGGGGGGATTCCCAGTTCGACAAGCAAAGAAAGCACCTATTGGGAATGGGTAGACCTCTTTTGAGAAGGTTGTCAATGGTAAGAATATTTTCCTGAATGGCTACCCAAGCAAAAAGGGTAATTTTGGAAATTAGGTGTTTCGGCCAAATAATATTGAATGGGATTAGTGGCTCTTCTCGAATCAAAAGAAGTTGATAAGCTGATTTAATAGAGAAATACCCTATATTAGTGAATTACCAAAACATATGATCATGAGGACTCCCTGAAGGAATGATTGAGGTGTTGAGAAGAAAGTGCATCTCTCTAGATTCCTTGAGATGAACAAGACTGCTGATGATTTTCTAACTTTTCTTGTTATGCTGAGAACTGATGAAGTTAGAAACTTTTTGACCAAATAAGATATCAGTGTAACCTTTGAGGACAACAAGATGAGTATTATTTATTAAAGGTTCTCCTAATAACCACTTATCATTCCAAAAGTCAATTTTTTTCCCATCACCCAATCTCCACCTGAGACCTCTTTTCATAAGGAATCTAGCTTGCAAGATTGATTTCCAAAAGGAAGATCCTCTGTAAGGAAGTGTGTCATTGAAGAAATATGTACCCTATAGGTATTTATAGCTAACAATGAGGGTCCATTCAGACTCCACATTTGTAATTAATCACCATGCTTGCTTAGAAATAAGAGCTAAATTTAGGAGATGGAGTCTCCTAAGTCTAATCCCTCCATAATGTTTGGGCTGAAAAAATTTATCCTAGGCAACGAGGTGGAATGATGTTTGTTCTTAGACCCTGACCACAAGAAGTTTTTTTGAATTTGCTCAATCTTATGACAAAATTATGCAGGGAATTTGAAGACAAACATGAAATATATGGGAATGCTTTGGAGAGAAGCTTGTGTAAGGGTGACCTTGCCAGCTTGAGAAAGAATATTTCCTTTCCATCCAACCAGTTTATTTTGCAGCCTCTCAATTACATTATTTCACATTGAAGCATTAGGTTTACCTATAAAAAAATGGAGTCCCAAATAGGAAACAAGAAATGATGACATTAGGCACTCAAGAATGCTGGATATATTGATCTACCTTTGAACATGAGTATGAAGAAAGTATATCTTGCTTTTGTGAAAGTTTATTTATTGCCCAACTGCATCTCCATATAGGAGCAAGATATGTTTGATAACTTTGGCCTCAAAAATAAATGCAGTCGTAGAAATAATTGTGTCATATACAAATTGTTGATGAGAGACTGATCTAGTTTATGAAGCAACTTTGATGCCTAAAATGAGGTTGAGACTACAGGCTACTCTGATTGTTCTACCTAATGCTTCATTAGCTATTATGAAGAGCAAAGGAGATATGGTATCTCCTTGATGAAGGCCTCTACTGCTCAGAAAGTAACCTGTAGTAGAGGTATTAATAAGCATTGAAAACCATGGAGTGGAAATACACCCCTTGATTAGCTCAACCCATTTAGGATGGAACCCAAATTTTAGAAGTATGGCAATAAGGAAATCCCAATTGAGTCTGTCATAGGCCTTATTCATGTCCAACTTTAACACAAAGAATTTTTTTTAGCAAGATGAGCAGAATGAAGGGCTTCATGAATGGTAATGAATCCATAAAGGATATACCTACCTTGGACAAAACTTCCTTGGCTAGATTCAATAATGTAAGGGAGGATATCCCTCATTTTGGAAGTAATGGTCTTAGTGAGAATTTTATAAACCACACTACATATAATTATAGGCCTAAATTCAGTCATGGATTTGGTAGTGGGGCTTTTAGGAATGAGAGCAATGTAAGTCAAATTGAAACCATGAGGAATATATTTTGAATACTGAAACCCTCTTATAGAGGAGAAGACATCAGGGCCAACTATATCCTAGAAATTTTGAAAAAACCGAGGAAAACCATCAGGTCCAAGGGCCTTATCAGGATGCATGGAAAACAAGGCTTGATAAATTTCCTCATCAGAAAAAGGAGCCAGGAGCTTGGATTTTGCACTTTCTAAAACCAACTGAGGGATATGATAGAGCATGAAGTTTAGGTTAAGGTCTGAAGGTGGCCTGCTCTCACCAAGGATATTAGTGAAATAAGAAACTACTTCCTCTCTAATTTATAGAATGTCAAAATTGGTGGATCCATAATTTACAAGGTAATATTACCTACATGCACTCTCCATAATAAAATCAATGCAAGGAGAAAGCTCCTAGTTACATACACTTAACTGGTCAAGCCACCTCCATATACTTTCCCATAAAAAAAGTATAAATAAGACCTCACCTCCTTTCTGATGCATGAGGATGGAAATCATAGTGAAGAACTGATAAAACTTTGGGCTTTCACAATATTCAACTACCCACATTTTTATCATTCAATCATCCCCATACCATGCAGAAAATTCCCAATGTAGCAAGGTGTAGTTACAACAACAATAGCATCATGATGCATCAATGATAGTAGCAACCACCCATAGAAGGTAAAAAGCAACACCTATTTTTATCTCATTTGCATGCTTATAGCTTTTCCTTTCATTGCATTAGCTTTCATATTTATTAAATCTAGACCTCATTTTGGGAGGCCTGATAGTTGCTACTAATCATTCATATTTCTCGTGTGCACAGGTATACAGGTTTTAAATGAGAAGATACAAATGTAGACCAAATCCATATAGCAACATAGAGCCACCTCACTTCAAGGATATGAACCCCCACATACATCTCAACATAGAAGCACCATACACAACCCTAGCATATTCAGTGAAGTGATGGTCACCACAATCTCCATTTAAGTACTTGTTGTAGCAACAGGAGTACATTACACCATCATTTCTTGCATAAGGGAATCATCCCCTTTTATCTTTGTAAAACCCTTGCATGAGTAGATATTGTAACAAAAAAGGCAAGGACATAATTTAATACATATTTATTGATATTTAATCATTTGATTTCATATGGTGCATACTATTGTCATCTACAATATGATGATCATATTATTTTTCCACCACATACCTCACTCTCCACTCGTTTTCCATTTTGTAAAAATAACAATGAGTGCATCATGCATAAAAATTGTCTATTTATAGTCTATGACCCATGACCATCCGAGATGGTCATGGCATGATCGTCTAGGATGATCGTATTTTTGTATAATTTTCATGATCATCCCAGATGATCGTGTTATTTAAAATAAAAAATAAAAATAAGAAAGTGTGAAAAAATCATCTTAGAATTAACGTGTTTGCTTTGCACTTGCATTAGGTATAAAAGAAAAAGAATAATTTTAGAGTTTATATTTATTATTTTTGCATCAATATAGATGCATTAGGTATTTTTAATCAATAACACACATAAATGAGTACAAAAAAACCTAAAGAATATAAAAATAATCACACACTACACTATATTTTGTAAACACCGTTGAGTTGGATTTCATCACCAATCATCGATTGAGACCAGCAATGGTGGAATTCATCTCCATCCATTGGATCATCCCCTATAATCCATAGCATCCCTTATGAGTGGTTTTATTAGCCTTCATCACTGGGAGATCCCCCACTCTTGAGATCATATTTTGGTGGGTTAAGTTAGAAACCCTTTTGTTCATAGGGTTTTATAATTTGTGGACCTGTAGCCGTCGTTATTGTTTAAGCACACCCAAGTGTGAAGTAAAATTTTGGCTAAGCAAGTAGCAGGACGTAGATAGCATGACCTCTTTTGGGAGGTTATTTTTTGCTTTTAGAATACTATCAATTTCATCCATCCATTTAGGAAGCCATTTTTAGCCATCATTTTACCAATTATTGTTAGAGAGATGGACATTGACACACATAATTAGTTTGCATTTCATCATACCATTAGTAGTTTTAGGGTAAGTTACATCAAAACACACAAAAATCCAAAAAAATTAAAAAATATATTTTAAAATATAAAATAAATTCAAAAGCACATAAAAAACTAAAAATAGTTTCAACAATATCACAAGAACCTCAAATCGAATAAGTGCCACATTAAAATAAATAAAATCAAAACAAATGTTTTCTTTGTTTATTTGTGTAGATAGATAAAAATGAAAAAATATAAAAATAGGTTTACCAAACATAACCACACCATCATCACCAAGCCTTCAAAATCACATCTTGTTCATTTACCAGCTTATGGTCTTGATCTAAAGTCAAGCCTGAGCTCAAACCACTATTCAAGCTAACATGGACCAATTTGATAAGGCTTCCCATCCATCCACCACTCCTTTGATCCAGTAGGAGGTGGCCTCCCAACCACCACCATAGGGGCTAAACCCCCCATATTTCACATCTATGCAGGATAACTTATTTGTGCAGTCCCCTTCATGGGCCATCCTACCACTTACAATAGGGGTATTAACACCTCTCCAACTACCACCAAATCCACCTCAGCTACCTACCAACTACCACCAAATTTCATCAACATCCACCCACCCACCACCAGATTCCAAGACCTATAGCCAACCTCCCCTCACTTTGCAATACTAGGATCCACCCCAAAAAACTAGTAACCATCTCCACTAGGCTTACAACATATCCTAGATTGACTTGCCAATATCAATCTACAATTGAGTTGCCAACACACTCCAATTATATAACAAATCTTAAATTGACTCACAAACATTGAGCTATAGTTGAATCATCATCAACCTCATAAAACTCCATCAATAACCCCAATAATTTCAATATTTTTCTTAGTATTCCACACACCAAGTTACACTACCCTTGCCACAATCGTAAAATAAACCACAACTAGAAAACCACAACAGACATCCTGTTAGACCTTGTCATAATCACACACCACTTTTGGAGCCTTATTCAACCATATTTCAAAGGCTCTATGAGGCACAAGCAATTATATTACCTAAAATGAAACTTGAGGACCCAAATAGACCTAAACCCAGGTCTTACAAATAATACCACTACTATGTTTACCATAGGCTGAAGGGTCATGACATAAATTATTGCATCACATTCAAAATTTTGGTTCAAGATCTCATCAAGAAGGGGGTTATTTCCATTAACAATCCTTTTGCTCCACCAAACCAAAACCTTAACATCAACTAGAACCCCTTGCCACAACATGAGCCATCGACCTCCATCACTCTTCCCAATCAAATCAATCACATCACATCAAACACAATGCACAATGGGGATGCTCAAGGTATCACACCTTCCCCATCAGCCACATCATAAATATAAAATAATGTGGGGATACTCAAGGTATTGCACCTTCCCTATAATCACTAGGAATAAAACAACTTTAGGGTATCCAAGGTATCACACCTTCCCCATCAGCCCCATTAAACAATCAACCAACTTGGAGGTGTTCAAGGTATCACACCTTCCCCATCAATCATATCAGCTCATAAACCGACTTGGGGGTGTTCAAGGTATCACATCTTCCCCATAAGTCATATTAACTCATTAGTTGACTTGGGGTATTTTCAAGGTATCACACCTTATTCATCAATTATATCAACTCATCAACCAACTCGAGGGTGTTCAAGGTATCGCACCTTCCCCATCAGTCATATCAAATAATCAACCAACTTGGGTATGCTTAAGGTATTGCACCTTCCCCCAAATCAATCAAGTCAATTCAATAAATCAAATCCATCATCAAACAAAATAGGGACGTTAAAAGTATCACACATTTTCCACCAATCAATCAAATCAATCAAAAGACTCAATCAATCCATCAAAAAAGCACAAAAATCAATCAATAAAATAACTTGGGGATGATCAAGGTATCACACCTTCTCCATTAATCAATCAAACACACAATCATCAACCCACTTGAGGATGCTCAAGGTATTGCACCTTCACATAATCATAGTTAAAAAAAATAAAATAAATTATCAAAAATTCAAAAACATAAAAAATATCGAAAAATGCAAAAAAAATATAAAAACAAAAAAACAAAAATAAATCAAAATCATCAAAAACAACAAAGTAATACACTTTCATCATGATCAATAAAACTTTGGTTATAATTCAATACATGCATTTATTCATTTGTCATAAGTGATTTTATCACATTAATCAAGGGTTCCTTCCTTATGGTATGTGTCTCACATTTCCCTCATTATAAGAATGTTAGTTACACACCCACAATCCAAAAAAAAAACCTATGATAAGTTGTCTCTCCCAAGTCTATGGTTTGATATATATTTAGGTACTTTCAATCATTCAGCCATACCTAGTATCTCATTCAACCTACTTTGAATGTCATTAGTTCTTGAAAACTATAGGTCTTCCCAGTGATCTTAAGTTTTTGTTGATACCACACACAAGTATTATACATTAAATCAAAATTTGGTGTGTAGGAAAGACAAAATCATGAGTCACTATCATGATAAAGCAAACATTTTACCCTACTCATACAATTATGTGCATGGTCTAAATGGCTAAGAATTGGCAAAAGGACAAGCTCCTCCTTCAAAACAAAAAAAAAAATCCATGCTCTTTTGCAAAATGAGCAAGCCCCAAAAAGAAAAAATACAAATCCCTTGATCTTCCACAAAATGAGCAAGCCTCCAAAAGCAAAAATACAAATCCCTTGCTCTTCCACAAAATGAGCAAGTATCCAAAAAAATTCTCCTTGCTTTTTCACAAAATGAGCAAACCTCCCACAAAAGCTAAAAAGTCAAAATCCCTTGCTCTTCCAAAAAATAAAATTGAGCAAGTATCCTCAAAATCCCATAAATAAAAATCAAAAGAAAATGGGTGAGAGCTTGAATCCCTAGAATTATAAAATTTTGTCAACCATGGGGTGATTTCCATTGCCAACAATAGGCTTTAGACGCTAGCATGGCAGTGGAGTAGCCTTACATGTGGTGACACCTCTGTTACATTAGCAACCTTATTTTGGACATATCTATGTTCACTCTCGGATGAGCTAGATTATTGGCTTAAGTCACAAATTATGAGTCTAACCTTATCCAAAATTGGTAATGAAAATTCACTTCACACATAGTTGGTCTTGATGAAACTTAAATTAATTTGGTTGGCCTTAGTATCTTCAAGTACCTACTTGATTAGTAGAAGAGTTTGATTGAGATCACTAGGGTGTTTGAGTCTCCTGAAAGCATTTTCAAATTTGTCTCCCCTAATATAAGTGAGAAAACAAGCCATGTCATTTTAATCCTCCATAGTAGCACATCATCTAACAATCATTACATTGCATTTACTTACATCCATTTCCCATGTATGTCAGTATTATTGGGTTGACACCCTTGATTAATTAATTAAAGTAATTAATAGTGATACATGTCTAAGCATGTTTGAAAGATAATAAAAAGTATATGCAACCATCCATTGCATCCATCAACATCCAATAAAACATTGCATCACATCATAAACACATAAGCAATGCAACACATAAATAAAGCACATCATCTCATATATCATCATCAATAAAATACATATCAAGTCTCACTAGAAAGCTACAATATTTGCACTCTTAGGCTCATCATCATCAAAACCCATACAAGAAATTACATAAAAATAATACATTTCTCTACACACCTACTCAATATCAATTGTCATCGCTATCATTGTTGCCTTCAGCCCATGAAATAATCAAACAACTTTAGGGACATCAAGGTATCACACATTTCCCCTTAGTCACATACCAACAAGGGGATTTCAATGCATCACACCTTCTCCCACTATCAATCAAATCAATCATCAAATGACTTGGGGATAATCAAGATATTGCACCTTCCTCCGTAGTCACAAAAAAAACCAACAATTTAGGAATAATCAAGATATCGCACCTTCCCCATCAAATCAATAAATTAAATTCACATTTAATAAATAAAATCAATCAGAGGTAACCAAAATTGGAGGGTGTTCAAGGTATCACACCTTCCCCATTGATCGAATCAATCTAATCAAACACTTGGGGATGTTCAAGGTATCACACCCTCCCCACAAATCAATCAAATCTGATCAATCGATCACATCAATCAAACATGATGCATAGTGGGGATGCTTAAGGTGTTGCACCTTACCCACCAATCAATTGAATCAACTTAATCAACCAAATCCATCACAATAACTTGGGGATGCTCAAAGTATCACACATTCCCCATCATTCACATCAAGTGATTTCACAACTTGGAGGTAATCAAGATATCACACCTTCTCCAACCATCAATCAAATAATAATCGACCAACTTGGGGAAATCAAGGTATCACACCCCCCTTAGAAAAATCAAACACTTGGGGATGTTTAAGGTATCACACCTTCCTCATCAAAATAATTAATCAATCAATCAAGCACTTTGCCTCACCATCAAGACTTTGGCATGGTTTTGTCAATACTAGCAAATATTAAAATCAATAGATCAACCACTAGGTTCAAAAGTTTGAATCATTTTGCTAAAGTTTGTGCCCTTTGCCTCATCATATCAAAAATAAAAAAGGCACCAAATCCCTTTGGTCAAATATCAATTTCAATTCAAAGGCTCCAAAGGCACCAAACCTGTTTGGTCACATTTCAATTCAAAAGACCCAAAGGCACCAACACCTTTGGTCAAATTCCAATTTTAGTTTAAAGGCTCCAAAGGTACCAAATCCCTTTGGTCACATTTCAATTCAAAATCTCCAAAGGCACCAAATTCCTTTGGTCATATTTTAGTTCAAAATCCCCAAAGGCACCAAACCCCTTTGATCATATTCACATTTCCATTCAAAAGCCCCAAAGGCACCAAACCCCTTTGGTCAAATTTAAGTTTCAGTACAAAGGCCCCAAAGGCACTAAACCCCTTTGGTCAAATTTCCTTCCATGCAATTTACTAGCTTTCTAGCTTAGTTTTTTTTTTATCGGTTAAATTTAAAGTGGGTTTTTATCAAGGGACCCAAAACCTGATTACAACAAGTCAAAAGACCAAATAAACAAGGCCATAGGAAGGCCATAGGAAAGGACAACAAAAAACTAGAGGAAAGACAAAAGGATTACCTTTTAGGATAGGCTAAAGGATAGCCTTATAGGATAGGCTAAGGATAGCCTTACAGAAAAGGCTAAAGGATAGCCTTATAGGACATGCTAAGGATAGCCTTACAAAACAGGCTAAAGGATAGCCTTATAGGATAAAATATTCTCTATTTTTTTTAATATGAAACCAGGCTACCCCACCCAAATCATACAAACAACACATGTGAAAAGTATGGAGAAGAGGAACAGGGCCATCCCACCCAAACAACATGTGCAAAGAGGATTTAAAATAGGGTAAACCCACCCAACTCAAAATTGAAACAGGGCCATCCCACCCACCACAATTTGAAAATACATAAAGCAGGAAAATTAAACAAAATATTCCTACCTAAAAGGATGGAGAAATGAAATAGGGCCATCCCACCCACATATAAAATTTAAAAATTAAAATTGAAAAAAGTGGGACAAAAGGCAATCCCGCCTAAGGAGGTCCAAAAATGAAGCTGCATACCAAAACCAAAATTCGATAGGAAAACATCAAAAACCCAGAGCTGATTTACAAAAACCACCCTAAACAGTAGGATGGAGTAGAGGATCCACTAGAGGAGGAATATCCCACCCAGGGAAGGGTGGGAAATAATTAGGGATGCCAAAAAACCGCTAGGACAACATCTCGCATAGACCTGTAAAGTGGATCAGAAAACTGAGGATCTCCACAGGCCATGAAATCCTCAAGCAACAAAAAAAATAGTAACTTGGATAAAAGGTGTGCCCTAATTGGAAAACCACTAAAATCAGGTTCCAAATAGAAACTTGCAACAAAATCCATCCCAGAAGCACCGCAGGAAACCCAGGGAGGGACCCAGGGGCGTTCGAGAACATAGGTGTAGGAAGGACACCCTCAAAATGATTGAGAAAAGGGTAGAAAAATGGAGAAGTGATCTCACACCCCAAGGAGATAATCTACAACCAAATATAGCCAAGAGAAGGATCTAGGAAGAACCAATGAACTAGGAACTGAGTCGCACCATAAAGGAAACCTGTAAAAAACTAGGACAACCAAAAGAGTTGAAGAGAAAATCCTTGAAGCACAAAAAGAAAACACTGGGTAGAAGCAAAAAGGATTCCTTGAAACTTAACAAAAGAAATTGGGACAAACCCAGGGATGCCCTAGAAAACCCCAGGGACATCCTAGTTCATAGGCACCAAAAGGAAACCCCACCCGAAGGCATGGAAAGGGGTAGACAAGAGAATAAGTGACCTCCCAACCCAAGGAGATCATCTACAATGCCTACCAGCCAAGGAGGAAGGGCAAAGGAAGTGCTAGGGAGCTGGGATAGGACCAGGGATCTCACATTGACCTCAAATTGGGCCAATTAAACATAAAATCTCTTCAAACATAAGAGTCAACACATCATTCACTCATAATCCCCCAGTGTCATTTATTTTGTATTGCATTGTGTTTTCACAAAATGCAATACAAAAAGGGTCATTTGTAGACACCTAAAAATAACACAATAAATATTAATTAATTAATCATGATTAATTAATACATTTAATATTAACTAATTAATGTTAAATAATAAACTTTCATCACCTAAGTATTAATCTATTTATTTATATTAGTGCTTAGGTTGCACAACCATACACCCCTCCCCATGGGAGCATCCACACATCCATCACCTGTAGCCACATCATCCACTCCACTCATAGTTCCACCTCACATCATCCATACCAGTTGTGCATAAAAAAAAGCCCTTATTGATGGGGCACCGGGAAAGACACTTTCATCAAACCCCCACTTTTCATTAATAAATATGAAAAACATACAGAAATAAACAGCCCGCAGGCTTACATTAGCTAGCTCTCGGCTTAGCTTCCCGCTTCTCACACTCTGCGTGCATTCCCCGATCCCCCCGTCCCGACTAAAACAAGAAAATGGGTTTTTATAGAGGCCCCGACCCTCTCACGCAACAACTCCCGCCTAAACGGGTTCAACCACCCGATTAATTACAATTTCGAAAATGGGTTCACCAACCCGAATAATTTTTTTTTTATCCCGCATGGCCTTTGTCACTGCAGATCCCGTCAGAAAATCCTGGTGCAACCCATCCTTCTCATTCCCTATGCTCCTGGAATTCCCCGCTCTAACTCCAGCTTCTGCCATGTGGCACCTTTGAACAGTCCTCAAAATAACCGTTCCCGCCATCTCTTTTTCTTCCTCCCGCGCCATTTTCTCTCTCCATCGCGATATCATGACATGTCGCGATATCGCGATGTTCTGGCCACTCCGCGCTCTTTTCCAATTTTGGTCATGATATCGCGACATGTCACGATATCGTGACCATTTTGTCTCCTGCTCCTCTGTTCAGAAACTTGTCGCGATATCGCGACGTCGCGAAATCGCGACCGTTTTGCCACCTTGCCCTGGCTTTCCTTTGACGTCACGATTTCGCAACGTCATGAAATCGTGACGTCGTGATTTCGCTACAAGAACCCTGCTTTGCCTTAGGTTCTTTTTGCCTTCAATTTTTCATTCGACTTCTGTCTTTGCTTTTGCCTTCGTCTTCCTTGCCAAGACGTCACAATTTTGTGACGTCGCAAAATCGCGACGTCGCGATTTCGCTACACTTTTTAGCTCCTGCCTCTGCTTCGCCCTGACATCGCAATTTCATGACATCGTGAAATCGCGACGTTGGGATTTCGTTACGTCTTTCTGCCACCTCCTTCTCCTTGCCAGGACGTCGCGATTTCGTGACATCACAAAATTGCGACATCACAATTTCGCTACTCTTTCTTTCGCCTTTGCCTTCGCCTCCCTGACGTCACGATTTTGCTACCATTCTCCTCTGCTGCCTCTGCTTCGCTGTTGCTATCGCGATTTCATGACTATCACAATTTTGTGACATGTTGCGAAATCGTGGGTCACGATTCATTGACATGTCACGAAATCACGGCCCTTTTCACTCGACTTTCTCTCTCCTATCGTCTGTCACAATTTTGTGACATGTTGCGAAATCATGGCCCCTTCTGCTGGACCTTCTCCTTGCCTTCTGCTTCTTCTTCCTCGACCGACTCTTCAGCACTGGCTTTCCCGCAACCCGATGCTTCTGCTGGAGGTGCTGCCGGATGCTCCTGCATCAGACACCCGGGGTACGTAAAGAAGTGATCTTCACTTCTGATTGGTCCGGTTACTACTGTCTGCAGCGCTTCCAGACCGTCTTCTGCCTCTGCAGACTGCTCTAACCCCGGCTCCGGGTCCACACTTCTGTCTTCCACCGGACAGATTTCCTCATTGCTGCAATCTTCTACTGCAGCCGGCTTCCACTCTTCCTCTTGCACAAAAAAATTTGTGCCCTCTTTCGGGCAGGTCCCGGTACTGCTGTACTCCTCTACAACCTCTTCCATCTTCTCTTCTTTCTTTCTCCGTCTCTCTTCTTGCCTTCTTTGCCACTCTTCTTGCTCCCACAGCTTTATCCCGATCCATTCTTTTTGCAAGGCTTTTTACCGTTGCAATGCTTTGACTTCCTCTTCCGACACCACATCTTCCTCCTTTTCCCGTCTTCTTCGGGAATGCATTTTTATTTCTTTGCTTTTCTCACAAGCTTTAACTAATCCCCGGTGTAGCTGCCTCACGTCCGACGATCTGCTAACACGCTCGGGGATCTCAACTCTCTCTCAAACCCTACCACAGATCCTGGCGTAACTGCCTCACGTCCGGTGATCGGTTACGCACTTAGGATCTTCAGCTCTGATACCACTGACGGGGCACCGAGAAAGACACTTTCATCAAACCCCCACTTTTCATTAATAAATCTGAAAAACATACAGAAATAAATAGCCCGCAGGCTTACATTAGCTAGCTCTCGGCTTAGCTTCCCGCTTCTCACACTCTGCGTGCATTCCCCGATCCCCCCGTCTCGACTAAAACAAGAAAATGGGTTTTTATAGAGGCCTCGACCCTCTCATGCAACAACTCCCGCCTAAACGGGTTCAACCACCCGATTAATTACAATTTCAAAAATGGGTTCACCAACCCGAATAAATTTTTTTTTTTATCCCGCATGGCCTCTGTCACTGCAGATCCCGTCAAAAAATCCTGGTGTGACCCATCCTTCTCGTTCCCCATGCTCCTAGAATTCCTCGCTCTAACTCCAGCTTCTGCCATGTGGCACCTTTGAACAGTCCTCGAAATAACCGTTCCTGCCATCTCTTTTTCTTCCTCCCGTGCCATTTTCTCTCTCCGTCGTGATATCGCGACATGTCGCGATATCGCAATGTTCTGGCCACTCAGCACTCTTTTCCAATTTTGGTCGTGATATCGTGACATGTCGCGATATCACGACCATTTTGTCTCTTGATCCTTCGTTTAGAAACTTGTCTTGATATCGCGACGTTGCGATATCACGACGTCACGAAATCGTGACCGTTTTGCCACCTTGCCCTGACTTCCATTTGACATCGTGATTTCATGACGTCACGAAATCATGACATCATGATTTCGCTACAAGAACCCCTCTTTGCCTTAGGTTCTTTCTGCCTTCAATTTTTCATCCGACTTCTGTCTTTGCTTTTGCCTTCGTCTTCCTTGCCAAGACGTCGCGATTTCACGACGTCGCAAAATCGCGACATCGCAATTTCGCTACACTTTTCAGCTCTTGCCTCTGCTTCGCCCTGACGTCACAATTTCGCTATGTCTTTCTGCCACCTCCTTCTCCTCATCAAGACGTCATGATTTTGCGACGTCGCAAAATTGTGACGTCGCGATTTTGCTACTCTTTCTTCCGCCTTCGCCTTTGCCTCCCTGACGTCACGATTTTGCGACATCACGAAATCACGACGTCACGATTTGGCTACCATTCTCCTCTGTTGCCTCCGCTTCGCTGTTGCTATCGTGATTTCATGACATGTCACAAAATCGCGGCCCTTTCTGCTCGACTTTCTCTCTCCTACCGTCTATCACGATTTCGCGACATGTTGCGAAATCGCGGAGCCTTCTGCTGGACCTTCTCCTTGCCTTCTGCTTCTTCTTCCTCGGCCGACTCTTCAGCACTGGCTTTCCCGCAACCCGATGCTTCTGCTGGAGGTGCTGCCGGATGCTCCTGCATCACTTATCCACAAGTGAACTCAAGTCACTGGTAATTGCACATTCATCCTCACAAAATATTTCGCATGCACACTCAATGGACAAGATATGCACAATATGCACTTTCACTTAAATATGTATATTTAAATTAAATATAAATAGAAAATAAAACATGTATATTTAAATTAAATAATATATTTAATTTAAATATAAAAGCAACTCAAACATGTATATTTAAATTAAATAAACATATTTAATTTAAATATAAAAAGCAAATCAAACATGTATATTTAAATTAAATAAACATATTTAATTTAAATATAAAAATCAAATCAAACATGCATATTTAATTTAAATATAAAAAGCAAATCAAACATGCATAATTACTTTAAAATAAATATTCATATCCAATCTAATATGCACATCCACTTAATTGCCCAAGCACATTGAATAGAACATCAAAAGAATGCACATCACAAATTTGCATGCACAAGATTAATTAGTGATTTTTACAAGGCAATCTTATTTGCATGCACTCTCTGTAATATAATCAATGCAAGGAGAAAGCTCCCACTTACATGCACTTAATTGGCCAAGTCACCTCCTTATCCTTTCTCATTGATAAAATTATAAATAAGACCTCACCTCATTTTTGGAGCATGAGGATGGAAATCATAGTGAAGCACTGATGAAATTCTAAGCTTTCAGGACATTCAATCGCCTAAGTTTTTATCATTCTACCATCCCCATCCCTTGCAGAAGCTTCCCTATGCAGCATGGTGTAGTTGCAATAGCAACAACAACATCACTATGTGTCCATGACAACAGTAGCCAACTACAGAAGGGTAAAAGCAACACCTATTTTTATCTCATTCGTATACTTATAGATTTTCCTTTCATTGCATTTTATTTTATATTTAATTAATGTGGGCCTCACTTCGAAAGGCCCGATAGATGCTACTAATAATTTGTATTTCTTGTGTGTGCAAGCATACAAGTTTAGAATGAGAAGACATAGATGCAGACCAGATCTATACAACGACATAGAGCCACATCACTTCACATATTTGAACCCCCATAGCAGCCACAAGCATACATCTTGACACAGAAGTGTCATACATGGCCCCGACACATTCAATGAAGTGGTGGTCACCATAAACTCTATTCGATCACTTGCTATAGCAATAGGAGTACATTGCACCATCATTTCTTGCATAAGGGAATCATCCCCTTTTATCTTTGTAAAACCCCTACATGGGTAGATATTGTAACAGAAAAGACAAGGGCATAATTTAATACATATTTACTATTCTTTAATCATTTGCTTGCATATGGTGCATACTTTTATCATCTACACATATGATGACGCATTGTTGTTAAATATTTTTCGTAAAGGCCTTGGTGGTGAGGCTATAGAATGGTTTTATAAATTGCCTCACCATTCAATCAAGAGTTTTTCTAATTTAGAAAAAATAATAATTCAATATTTCACCACCTATATTATAGAAAAATGAATAGTTGATTATTTATATCAATTAAAACAAGGCAAAAATGAATCCCTCAATGAGTTCTTACCTTGATGGTAGGCACTAGTTAGAAAAAATCCTTTTGCTCTACCACCTAAAGACCTTTTACATATTTTTATATTAAACCTCTAATAACACCTTTCATACCCACTAGAGATGACTTGTGTCTCATCCTTTAATGATGTAGTGGACCTCGCTAAGTAAATAGAAATTTCCTTCCATTATAAATGCCAATTAAAATCTATAAGGAAAGATGAAAATATATTTTCTTCTAAAACATAATATAAAAATAAACATGTAGTGGGTGATGCAGTCACTAACTCCTGCTCGGTTAATAATGTTAAATAAGTTATTTGGGTACCACCACTATCCTACAAAAACTTGTCTTGGCTAAAACCCAAGAGAAAAATATAAGAAATTTCACAATATTAAACCATTCCTTGTCATCTATCCTAACACAACTCTTGGAAGCATATATGATAGAATTACCTCCTACAAGGAAACTTGACCCTAAAAGATAAAAGGTTTTATGGTTTAAGGTAAATGAACAATGTGGCTACCATCACATAAATGGTCACCACACAAATAAATGTAGAACCTTCGAAAATCTTGTCCATGAATTTATTAGCAAAGGTTACCTTGTATTAGGAAGTTTAGAAAAATCAATTTCCTTTAACCTAGACCTAGGAATTCTTCAATACCCTTTGCCTAAGCATAGGTAAAATGTTTTTTTTTTTTTAATTAGGTGGTAGAAGGGGTTTTGCAAGGATACCTAAACCTTTTACATAAGGGGTTCGGAAAGGGACCCTCAACATTTTTCAAATTAACAAATATTTTCAAATAAAGTGCAAAAAGGAGAACACAACAAACTGAGTCAAATACAAAAACTTCCACAAGAGAGTCAATCTGAAAATTAACAATGGGTGCCCAGACTAGACATTTAAAATTTTCTTGCCCAATTGAAAAATCCCACCTAGCAGGAGAACCCACCAAATTGAAATAAAACAAGGTGCTCAGAATAGACAATTGAAAATATTCCACCTATTTGAATAATTTCCTCCCAGCAAGAGAGCTCACCAAATTGAAACACAAGTGGGCACACAAAATTTAAAAATAGTTTTCTAAAAAAATTAGTTCAAAATTTAAAATAGAATTCTCCTGCCCCTTCTAGAAGATGAAGCTCTAATTTTGGTATTTTTTAATAGTTGGCCATAGGGGAAAACCCAAAATACAATACAAACTAGAGAGGATATGGGCCTAGGCCATCAAGACCAATGATTTCTAAACTGGTTCAAAAAACCAAGAGGTACTAAAGCATATTTGCAGGAAGGGTCCATGGAACCACCTAGCTGGGCAAAAAACTAGAATTCAAGAATGGATTTCCCAGCCAAGTTCCCATGCAGATTTAATTCCAAAATCAAAACTAACTATTTCCAGTCCCATATTGATTTTAACATTCTAGAGCCCTGCTAGAAACTAGAAATATACAAAATACCATATTCTATTTCTGGATCTAGCATCCTACAATATGCACGCAAAATTTTTTTTAGGTAAATTTGGTCAGCACTTTCTGAAAAGGATGCTTTCTTCAAACTAGTGCCTCAATTTTTCATATCTTTCCCCAACTGGAACTGAAACCATAATCCCAACTTCACTTTTCCAACTGGAAATTGGCATAAATTTAGTTCAAAATTTAAAATCAATTTTTTATGCCCCAACAAAAAATTAAAAATTTTGGTTTTTTAAATTTTGCAATAGATGACCAAGGGGGAAAACATAGAATATAGCACAAACCAGAGAGGTTTTGATCCTAAGCCATCAAGACCAAGGATTCTCAAACTAGGTCTACAAGAAAAAGAGGTATAAAACCATTTCTATGGGATGGACCCAAAGACTACCTAGTCATCAATATGACATTTTAAAACTCTTGCAGAAATATCCATAGTATAACATAATCGAGCAATAGACCAGAGCCCAAGAATGGATTTCCCAACTAGGTTCCAATATAGATTTGATTCCAAAATCAAAGATGATACTTTCCCACTCCATTCAAAAAATTTAATTTTGGACCCTTATAGGAAACTAGAAATTTGGAAAATAGGACCAAGGGGAAAACCCCATAGCCAAGGCAAACTTTCCTCACACATGAAATCAAATTTATTTACAAGGTTTTGAGAGCTTTCTCCCATTTGAAGATTATGGGGAATGATAGAAAGATTCCAGTTTAAGTTGCTTATTTTTGTTGTCCTTCTCCTTTTTGAACTTCAACTGAGTTTGGATTCCATCCACAATACTTAATTTTGCTTCTTTAAACCTTACAACTTTTTTAGAAGGATAACTTGCCTTTCAGCTGACTCCCACATCCATTTGACCTTTTTTAAAACTTCTAGTTTTAGGTATGGACTTGGAAGTTCATGAAGAGCCTTCCCTTGGGCACATAGACCTTTTAAACTCAAGCAAGGTTGGAGATTCCTACTCTAGTAGTGCAAGCCTATTAACCTTATAGGGTGAGGTAAGCTCCTCTAGAACTAGCTCCTATGAGGCTAGGCATTGATAGAGGTTTTGGAGATATTCTAAAGGGATGAGAATATCTGTTACTAAATAATCTAGATTAACCTGTGCTAGGTTGCAATACAAGATCTGGACAATTGCTTCTCTTGACTCAAAAACATTCACTAGGTGAATTTAATTCATTGTCTTTTCTTCTATTTCTAGCTCTTCTAGGATTACAGGTTTATATTAAGCTATCCTAGAAGGGGCCCTTTGTTCCTAGGTCTAGCTATCTTGCTTTTTAGACCATATATTTCTTGATGCACCACCACCAAGAGCTTTGCGAGAACAAGATCCTATAAAATACCCAAATATCTTACACGAAGAGCATCTAATGGACCTATTTTCAAAGATAATTGGTTGTAACTAGAGGCCTTATTTGGAGATAAGTTTAATATGATGATGTAACTATACCTTTGGGTTAGCCATTACACACGTCCTTGTGAAGATCATACTAGTCTTGGCTCTAGTGTTCGAGTCGATCAAAACCAATTCACCAATAGCTTTGGAAATACCCCTTAGGATTTCTTCATACCAAAGATGGAACTGTAATTTAGGGAGACACACCCAAAGGAGGGCCAAATTTACCTTTTGAGTCTTGGGATTGAAATCTGAATGCCATTTTTACAAAAAGAGGCCCCTCTTACCGAAGAACCATGGATCCCCACAAAGTATGTGCTTCAAGTCTTCCTCACAATTGATCTTGATGAGGAAGAAGACATTGGATAAGGTAATAATTTTGAGCACACCTAGGGGTTTCCATTTGAATAAGGTCCAATTTTGAATAGATTTGAAGTCCATTCTAGTCCCTCGAAACTTACCAACTAGGTTCCATGACCCTTCTTCCATATTTACATCCACTAGCTCATTTGAAATGACAAGTTTATTACTAACTAGAGAGAGGTCAAAAAGAGGCTTTGAAACCTGAGAAAATAAACCCCTAGTGATTACCATGCCAAAGTAAGACTCACCTAGGTCAAAGGGGTAGCCAAGTCTAGGGGATCCCTTCACGGGTTTTCCAGGGGACACACTAAGATCCATGGACATCACTTATTTCATCTCCTCCAAAAATGACCACACGCTCCTTTTGACCACTAGACTCACCAAAACCACCAAACTCACCATCCTCCAATGAATTATGACAACACCACCAAATTTATAGCTACCAGCGCAACTCTAAACTAGCAAACTGACACATTCCTTGATCTTAGACACCCTACCACCCTACTCAAAATTCTGACCAACCTACTCAGACACCTTCCCATCTCCAATCATGTTCAAAAAACTTCTATAGAATATCCAAAAGGTGTTAGTTGTTAGAAGATACTTCTAGCAGAAATATGATAGTGTTTTGATAGCATAAGCAAAATGTTGCTAACATTGTATCATATAGGAATGTTCCTCCATGATATTAGAATCTAGTAGGGATGATCCAAACTATTGTAGTGACTAGACAAAAGGCTAAAGACAAGGGTCAACATCTAGAAAAATCCTCTAATCCCACTTTAATATTGGAGCCTAGGCATGCATTAGTCTTTGAAGATCCACCTTTGATCCTAAAGACTTAGAAAAAAGGAAAAAGGGCCTTCAACCTCCAACCATTATTGGAGTAAACCCTAGATAATATCACTATACTTGAGCTTCTAAAAATATTGCCAAGTTATAGAAAATTTTTACTCAAACTCCTAAGTGAACAAACTATCCACTAAGATGTTATCCTTAAGAATCTAGCTAACATAGTGGGGTCACTAATGGTAAATCATGCAATGATATCATTTTTTATTCCTATACCTTGATGATAGGGAAACTACCCTTATACATTACATGCCATATTTGTGTACAACGTATCAAAATACTTCTAATAGATAATGGCTCAACCACTAATGTTTATAGCCTTAAGTTTATTCAAATAATAGGGCATAAAAAATATGACTTATAGAAATCATACATTGTAAAAAAATATTATGATAATAAAAAGTGATAAGTTGTGAGATATATAATCCTACCAATTAAAGCGGGGCCCCACATCTCAAACACATAGTTTTATGTGTTTCCCTATGACCTAAATTATAATCTCCTCTTAGGGTGACCTTGTATTCATGCTATGCAAGTAGTCCCCTCAACATATCATCAATGTGTAAAATTTGTATATCAAGGAAAATTATATAGCATTGTGGTTTACAAAGACATTTATGTTTATTATCAATCCATTCAAGCCAACAATCCTAAGGATTATTTATGTCGTTCCTTAAATGCTTCTTTCCCTTTCATCAATGACTCCATTAAACTTGTTCTATCTAAGGAGACTAAGGATGATAAAGAAGTTAGATTAATAAGTAAATCCTTCATAAGAGGTAAAGAAAAAATTGAGGTAAAATATATAAACCACATAAACCTCAATAATCAAAATGAGCTACTAGAATTAGACCTAGCTAGGATACCCCCATCACCTTAAACCTTAGGATTATTTTCTAGGAGGGGAACAATGATAAATATTTGAATATGCACTTTCATCATTGCTAGAACAATCAACAAGAAGAAAAATTGTGAAAACAACCCTCATCTAGTAGAATGAAACTATGATTATTGCTACTTATCAGATATTTACAACATACCTAAAAAAATTCTTTACAAATTTAGTAATAAGGGAAAATGCTTAGGACCCGATGAGAAAGGAATAAAAGAACCCATAGATTTAGAAGCTTGACCTAGACATTAGGGATTGGGATATTTCCCTAACTCTAGTGAAAGTATATCTTATGCATATTTAAAAAGTAGTTATGATTAAGAATTGTGACTCTTCTCAATATAAATCCAAAGGGAAGTGACCTTTACAAAGGGGATAGATTGAGATGAGAAGTAGGATGATGAGCCTTACCCATTACATATTTCTAAAATATTTACATAATATGCACAAATCAACACACTAAGTATCAAGGATAGATCAACCTCACCTCAAGTAGACAATGGCATATCATTTCAACTAATATAAAAACCTATTCACAACTTTACACATAAATAAATGTGAGGTGAAATTTTTACCCCACAACCCTTCTAGGGATAATTGCAATGATTTTCCACGCCAAAAAAATATCTCCATTGAAGGGCCTTTTTCATTAGTCACACATCCTTTTAATTAGTCACACATCCCTCGCAATCAACCAACATTGAAAAAATGAATTTAGATGCAGATGAGCTTCAAAGTCTATGGGTATTACCTACACCTCCATAACCATGATATGAAAATGAATCCCATATCTTAATAGAAGAAACCAAAGATATAAAAATTAAATCAAATGATAGACCAAGAATAATAAAGTTAGGAAAGGTCTTAACATTAGAACAACATGAAGAGTACACGAAACTCTTAATCAATTTTATGAAATTTTTGCATGGTCCTACATGGACATGCCTAGCCTAGACCCATCCTTAGTAGTTCACCACTTGGTAGTCAAGCGTAATGCCAAGATAATAAACTAAAAGTTAATAAATATGCATTCTAAGGTTACCTTGATCATTAAATAAGAACTCCAAAAGCTTTTGGAGGTCAAATTTATTAAGGTAATTGACTATTCTAATTGTATCTTAAACGTAGTAGCTATATCTAAAAGGGAAGGTGTTGTCCAAGTCTACAAAAACTCTTGAGACATTAATAAGGCTTATCGTAAGTATAATTGTCCTCTACCTAACATACACATGATAGTAGAATTCACTATCAAATGTTGAATGCTATCCTTGATGGATGGATTTTATAGGTATAATAAAACTCAAAATGTTCTAGATGATCAAGCTAAAACAATATTAATTACCCCTTGGGTACCTTTTTCTACAGGTTTATATGCTTTGGTTTAAAGAATGTTGGCACAACCTACCAATATTTTATGACTTGCATCTTCCAATATATGATGCATGATATCATGGAAGACTATGTTGATGATCTCCTAGGGTGATCCATAAAATGGGAAGATCATGTCAAAGACATGAGGAAATTTTTTAAATGACTTAGAGAATATAAATTTAACCTATGTCCAATAAACTATTAGGTTTAATTATATTTATGCATGCTATTGAGGTACATCCTGACAAAATATTTTCCATCGCTAAGATACCACCACCTAGGAACCTAACTGAGCTTAAAATTTTATGAAGCCAAAGTAGTGGTTTGATAAGCCCACAAAGGGACATGTGGTGGTAACTTTAATGGAAGTTCCATAACTAAAATTTTTATTCATATGGGATATTATTGGGTAACCATGAAAATGGATGCCTATAATTTCATGTAAAAATGTGATAAGTATCAAAAGCATGATAACCTTATCCATGTACCTAGCCAAGAGTTGCAGTCTATAATATCTCCTTGACCCTTCTCAACATGGGGGCTAGATATCATAGATAAATTAAGCCCTATGTCTTTAAATGGATACAATTTTATAATAACTACAACTGAACACTTCACCAAGTGGTAGAGGCTATGCTTTTATCCTCTTGCATTAGAGATCATCTATTAAAAATCATATTAAATCAAATCTTTTCAATATATGGCATTTTTAACATAGTAGTCACTAATAATGGTCTATTTTTCAAGATTAAATATGTTTCTAAAATTTACACTAAGTTTAAAATCCAACATAAGTGGTTGACTATAATAACCAAAATTTACCCATTACAAAAACAACCATTTTTTTATTTCATTGAGAGAATCATGCTAGCAACTACTATAGTTGAGTAACCATTGAGTGTTTTAGGCAAGCACCACATTGGAATCAACTTTATCAGAGTCTATCCTAGTGTATGGGAGTGGTAAAATCCCCCATAATGTTCATGGGAGTTTACCAGTCTATTTCAATTGAAACACTCTTTTCCCAACAAGTTCAACCCATGTTAAACTCTTTGTTATAGCTTTAGGTATTACACAACCTAATCAGTGAGCGTGTTCCTTGTTAACTACACTGCACATTGGACAATGTAATTAATTTTAAGGTGCAATTCTTAATATCTCTAACCATATCAACAATGGTTTGTTAAGGGAATCAACCACAGATTCACATAGGTGTGCTAGCACCTACCATTTTAACTCAAGGTTAACTTTGTGTTGCTAGATTCACTTATCCATGTTTATTTCATTATTAGTTTCCATATTTCCTTGTCATTAAATTGCACATTCATCCTTTCAAAGTTATAAATGTAACATTTCAAATACAACATAAAGAATGAATTGTAGCATTACATTTCAATTTAACTCTATTATACACATCAATAATTGGCATATTGTAAAATGAAATCCTTTCAGTATTTAAAAAGCCACAATGAATTCATTACAATATCTTCCCAGCACCTATTAACTAAAAAAAATATTCTACTCATAATCAATACTTGTTGTTACAAAGTAATTACAGTATACTTGAGGTAAAATTACAACAACAACAACACTTCAACTCACTTTCAGGTTCAACAGGAGCATCTGGTTAGGTTGCCTCAAGTTGCCAGTACTAGAATATTGGCTACTTGGGATCAGGAAAATCCACCACATGATATATGCCTAATTATCATATTGCACTTGCACTATTGTAACAAAGATATGTAGGCAAATCATGCAGATAACAATATCATTTTCGAAAACAATCATTCATTTCATCCAAGAGTAGGGAAACCCCATAAATTTCCCTAAGAATGAATCTTTCCTATTCCATTCATTCAATGTTCTTTATCCACAAAGCAACATGTCCTTGTCTATGCAAAATGTAAACATCAACTTGGCAACGACAAACCTCCATATGTAACCTTGTTACCAATTTCCCTCACCAAAAAACATTACAACACAACCATATGCCAAAATAAATCAAGCAATATTATTCCGTAGTACTTAATAATCCACAAGAAACATCTCATCAGGTAATTAAACATAATATGATGTTTTACCAAAGTCACAATGCAGTAGAGAATTCCTTTTTAGAGGCATTATCTATATACATTCATATTTAATTTCTAATTTTTTTTAGGATCCTTTTTAAGCTTGATAATCAATTTACAACTACCAAATATTTAAGTCTCAAGATCCCCATTATCCTAGCCCTTTATACAAATTTAAACCCCCTTGTTTACTTCACTTAGACTTAACAAGTTTGGTAAATTTGGGGCTATCAATGGGCCATAATAATATTTCCTTCCTAAAACATTTTAAATTCATATTACTATATATTTACCATAGTTCTTTAGGTAACTATTGTCATCTTTAGATTTTAGATACTTTTCTTTTAAACACACACACAAGTACTATTTTTATCTCTTCTTACTATTTTATAAACTTTAGTTGAGTTCCTAAAGACCTAGGGTAATGTATAATTTAACATTTCCCCTAACACTTTTCCAACCCATAGTTTAGTCTCAAGAATCAACAATACTTAAATACATAAACTTGTTCCCAAAATACATAATATTTAAAAACCCTCATTATAACCATTAAACCACATAGTCCACTGTTATTATTATTTTTATTTAACTATAACCTCCAACATAATAACAAGACATGACACAAGGTTTCAACGGAGGGCATCATTTGAACATAAAGCCATAATGAGTAATGGAGGTAACAGAACCTATGACAACCATTTCTCTAAGGAGTATACATTATTTTATTTAACTAACAAACCTGAGTGGAAACCAAAGATAATACATCTCATAGAGACTCATAATGAAACCTAGCTTGTATTGTCTCCTAAGTTCTTAAACATGTATGCTATCAAATGCAAGCAAAGTTTAACATTTTAACGTCTAGTTTACACAACCCTTGATGAGGCCCAAAAGTGCCTCATTATTGCACAATGTTTGAATACCATATGATAAGTTAATTGCCAAATAGTTGACTAAAATATACTATTTGTTAAGTGTTTGCATGATTTTATGTTAGGAATACTATATCTCTGTTTTTGACTATTTTTAGCATTTTGTGATTGATTTTGCTTGATTAAGTAGCAAGTAATAACATGCATTTCAATTAACCAAATGTGGTATGCTGATATCCATTAACTTATCAATGGTTTTTGAATGTTTTCTTGCCCTTCAACTTGTTTCAAATCCACACTGAAGCTAAAATTTTAGGACTGTCATAAATCTGAAAATCTGAAAAAAACAGCCATATAAAAATTAGCAAGCTGTCACTTTATAGGAACACCTTGAAGTTGTCAAGAAAAGCATGAGGATATGGATGGAATGAGTTCATAAGGACTATATAAGACATCCGACCTATTTATAAGCATTCCCACATGGTCTAAATAGGCAACGACAGGGTATAACAGAGCAGGGGCAATTGTGCAGCACTGTTGCACTATTTCAGCATGGTTACTTGGTGAATGAAGTGTATAAATTCAGTAGCAACTTGATGTACTACTTCATGTTGATATTTGAATAATTTTTCCATGTTATAATTTGTTTGAATTTGCAAGAAATGCCAATATTTTACAACTGTGCAACAGAACTAGAAAATGCAGTAATTTACCATGTAAATTTCAGCAAGCTACCAATGAATGGCAAGGCATGGAATTCACACATGGAGAGGAATGAAGGCTATTGCAATATGATCCTGAGGGCTAATCCACCTGAGAAATGCAGCTAAAATAATTTGAAGAGCACACAGTTGTTCATTCCGAAGATCTTCGAAATGAACAAGACATCTTCGAAATGAGAAATACAGTCTCTTCGGAATGAGCCACTTATCTTCGGAATGAGAACAAAAAAGTGCTTTTTGACTTTTTGACTATTTTTTATGATGGGAAAAAGGGAAATAAGGTTGAGAATATTAAGGGAAAATATCTCCCATCTAATTTTTCCGTCCTTGCCGTCCAAAGCCACCATTCATGGAAAAGATCAATTTTGATCCTCTTCTAGGATAAACACAGAAATAATTGCAGCATAATAGGAAGTTATTTGCAAGATAGAAATGGCATATTCTGAAGTGAAGAAAGATGTGTGAGATATTTTAAGACTTCTTCCATGTACTCCCACCACTGAAGATGCTTTCTAAGGGCCAATGACTACTACTGCAACACAAAATGTCTAGATTTGAATTTATTTTAGATCCAAAATTATTGGCAAATCACTGTAGAGCAGTACATAGTCTGATTTGAGCATGGGATATATTGTAAATATTTATATAAATAACATAGCTCCCTCCTTGGTTGAGAATTTAGGAATTAGAATAGAGATTTTTCAATAATAGCAATTAGGACTTTACAACAATTTTCTGTAACAGTTTTCAGCATGTTCTGTCATCAATAAAAGTGCAGCTATTTTATTATTTTTTGTTCTGAGTGTTAATTAGTTAAGGAGTGCTTTTCACATCCTTCTAGATCAGGAATTATGGGCCCACTTTCAGATCTAGAAGGAGGGATTTTATGGCAGGTTTTAATCTATAATTTTGCTACAACAGAATTAATAGATTGCTTGCCAGATTTCATTTTCTTGTTTTTATTTTGTATTATGTGATTTATGTTTTCTATTATGTTTGTGTACAACATTTGTGTGTATGTCAGCTGACAAATTATATTAAGCATTTTTCCTTTGCTTTCTATATTTGCCCTGCTTTTCTATTTTAACAACTTTTCATTTTCAACATATTTCATTTTGTTGTCAATTCCTGTAGCAGAAGCTTGACGACGTTTTGTGGCAGGGCATTGACAGGTGTTTTATTTCCAAGCATCACTTCCATTCTGCAAGAGTAAAATAGGTTTCAATTTTGCAAGTGTAATTTAGGATTTCATTTTAGCAACATTTCAATTTAGCAATTTCAATTTTGTTATTTCAATTCTACAAAAGTAGATTAGATTTCAATTTAGCAATTTCAATTCATGCAATTGTAGTTAATTGTTAAATTCTGCAATTTAGATTTAGTTTTCAATTCCTGTAATTTATTTCAGTTTCCATTCTTCAGACTAGGTTTAGTGTGACACCAAAAGGCTAAACCAAAATCTACTTCACCAATAAACGCTTGAAATATGAATGCCTGAATTGTGCTCTGCCCTAGCCTTCTATCGTAGATAGCCTTGGACACCATCCTAGATTGATAAATCATTGAGATTAAATGATGAGAATCAACGACACTCATCATTTTGGCATCGTTTCCAGGGATCATGGTGTTGTTAGAGGGTAAAAGCAGGCAAATAATTATTATTGTGCTAACTCCTCCTTAGTTAATGGTGCATGGTATACCCGAAGGCAATATCCATTCACCACTAACATCCTCCATGAATTACCAATGGGAGAAAGAAGCACTACTCCATATCTAAAAACTTCTTCAATCAAGTGTTGTCAATGCCTCCTAGTCTGCAAAATCTTGTCAATCTATACTTGAAACAATTAAATACCAATTTCCAAAAGATGTTAAGTTCTTACATCAAGATAAAATATTGATATACCCTTGTAATTCCATGTAAAGGGATTGAAATATTGTTTCAAAATAGCAACAATTTTACTTTTTGTTTATAAGTCAGCCAACTAATAATGTTCAAGAATGTTCTTGGCTGCAGTTCAATTTGTTTCATTCCTAGGAGGACATAATTTACCCATTTGTAATTTCTTACTAAGGAGTTCAATGGAAGTAAATTTTCTATGTGTAGTTTTTCTAGTTTTTCTCCTTTATCCAAGGCTAATTTTTGTGTGTTTAGACTAAAGGTTTTATGTGTATCTCCATTGATTTTTATCTCTTCAAGCTCAGGTAAGTTCTTGTTTGAGCACAATTGGATGTTGTTGTAGTCAATAACATTTCCTGCATTTTTTTTGTTTTTGTTTTTTTTTACCAGATTCAGCTACATAGACAGGGGATGCCTATCCTGTATTATTCAGACTGATCACAGGTTGGGCTAAAAAAAGAAATATTTTTGGTTTGCACAATAAGAAAAGAAGTGTACAACTTTAGTAGATCAACTACTTGTCAGGTAGGATCACCTCTAATGAGATCAACTATTGTCTGTGTAGGCTAAGAATTTCTAGGTTGCGGTTTAGCCCGGTAAAATCCTAACAATATTTAAGTAATAATGGAAAACTCTAGGATCATCATTAAGTTGTAAACTCCTATTTTTATTGTGTAAAAGTTTTTATTATTATTATTATTTTTAATAGATTCCCTTACATGGACAGGGGTTGCCTGTCCTGTATTATTCATATTGGCCACAGGTTGGGCTGAAGGTGGTGGTTGATTTACTTGCCCTATTTGTTGTTTTTGGGATCTCTCTTTGAGAAGAATTCAGATTAGGCAACAAATTTTGTATCTTTGAGTTGTGGAAGTAAATGACATTCACCAATGATATTTCCCTGTGTACAAATGCTACAGGTAGCTAATATGGCTATTTTGTTCAAGGGATAGTCTTGTATATATACCATGATATCTTTCCAACACCTAGTAAAAATTTGTTTATACTACCCTGATGATATGGATATAAAAAGGGTAGTACTAGCAGATGGCTCTTTTAAATTTTTCTAAGAGATCTTATGTTTCTTGATAATGAGGATGATGAATTCTTTCTATTTTTAAGCCACAATAATATGCACGATCAGCACGAATAATGGAAATATAGATGGTGCAATCCAAAATTCATGGAAATAGTACCATGCACCCTTGAAGCCACAATAATATGCATGATCAGCATGAATAATGGAAATATAGATGGTGCACTCCAAAATTCATGGAGCTACCTTTAGGGTTGTGTAAACTAGATGTTAAAATGTTAAACTTTGCTTGCATTTGATAGCATACATATCTACACTATTATTTTTCCCAAGGCTGGAATTTTTAAGATAATCAACTATCACCAACCTTCTAGGGGACTAATCTAGGACATCATAGTCTAATAGTGTAGCGATGAAATATGAAGGTAAATTTTTCCTGCCAACCACTTTTTTTTTTACCCTCTGGATTGTCTTTGTCATCCTTTCCCTTTTTCCAATTCTCATTCTTGGTGGTTGAGCAAATCCTTATTCCAACTGATAAGAACAACCTCTTCCACCTGATGAGAATCTTCTAGTCCTAAAATGTAGCAAATAAATTTTAGCAGTACCATATTCTAAGAAATAAAGTATCTATACTGCATACTGAATTATAAAGTGTAATTTATAGTTTGATAAATCCATATTCCAAATATCATCAAAAATAAACATCACCCATAACATACTAACATCCATAATCATACTATATGTAAGTACCAATCCTATCATCAAAATATATTGTTTTCTGCATCTAATCATCAATCAGTGTCATTAAACAAATATGGAAAAAATTTCTTCATATCTTCCACCTTTTCCTAGGTGGCATTTTTATCTGAATATAGATCCCATTGGACCTTGCACTACTCTAGGTTATGCTTCCACATATGATTAGTGTAAAATTCTAGGATCTTTATGGGCTTGAACTCCAACTACAACTTAGAAACATCCAAAATGTGAGATGGATCATGTAAATATTTCCTAAGCAAAGACACATGAAAAGAATCATGAATATTTGCTAGGTTTGGTGGTAAGTCAATACGGTATGCAATAGGACTGATATTTATTGTTATGGTGAAGGATCCCACATATATATGATCCAATTTGGTGGATTTTATTGCACTCTTCATAGGTTTGACCCTTAATAATGTCTTTTCTCCTACCAAAAACTCTAGAGGTGTCCTCCTCAAGTTTGTGTATTTCTTCTAGTGATATGAAGCTTCCTTAAGCCTTTGTTGAATTCCTTTCAACTGGTCTTCCATATATTTCAAATTTTTAGTTCCAAGAGTGCCTCAATATTTAGGATTATCCCAAGATAATGGGGTTCCACACCTTCAGCAATACAATGCCTCAAAAGGAGCCAATTTTAGAGAGGCATGGTACCCATTATTATATGCAAAACTCAACTAGATGCAATAAATCTTCCCAATGATATTTTTTGTCCATGAAATACATGCAAAGCATATCCTCTGATACCTAATTAACCCTTTTAGTTTGACCATCTGTCTCAGGATGATATGCTGAAATAATATTCAAGGAAGTCCCAATTTCTCGATGGAGAGCCTACTAGAAATCTGATGTGAACTTTGAATCCCTATCAAAAATAATCATTTTAGAAACCCGTGTAACCTCAATATTTCCTTAGAAAACCTATTAGCCATAGTAAAGGCATCATTCGTAGTACTACTAGGAATGAAATGAGCAACTTTAGTTAGTTTATCCACTACCACCAATATGGCATTATGTTGATACCAAGTTTTAGGTAACCCTACAATAAAATCCATTGATATTACTTGCCATTTTTTTGTTGGCACATCATGAGGGTATAACAGACCCGATGGATGCTTGTGTTCTACTTTCACCTTTTGACATTCAAGACTTTTCACCACAAATTTAGTAATATCGCATTTCATCCCTAGCTAGTAGAATGTCTTCTTCATGTTTTACCTCATATTAGATCCTCCTGGATGAGAAGAATAGGGAGATCTATGAGCTTCTCTCATAATGAGTCTACGCAGGTTACCTACTTCTGAAACCACAAACCGCTCATTAAAACACAAAAACCCATATTTGAACCCAAATTTTTGAGCCACTTTTGGATCCCTGATTATTTTTTATTGCACTTTCAAGTAGTATGGGTCATGTGATTGAGCTTTCCTAACCTGATCCATAAGGTCAACATGACTTCTAGTCAAGGAAGTGATATGTTTTCTTCTACTTAGTGCATCAGCTACCTTGTTTTCTTTACCCTTGATGTACTCTATCCCAAAGTCATACTCCACTAAGAATTCAATCCTTCTTCTTTGTCGAGCATTAAGTAGCAGTTGAGTGAAAATGTATTTCAAAATTTGATGATCAGTTATAGTTCAAAAGGTCTTCCTCTTAGGTAGTGACACCAAATTTTCAATGCATGCACAACTACTGTCAATTCTAAGTCATGGGTGGTGTAGTTACCTCCATGTTTCTTCAACTTCCTAGATTCATAAGCTACCACAGACTTATATTGCGATAAAACACCACCCAAAACCTCCAAATATGCGTCTGTATAAACAAAGAAGTCATATAAAGGATCTAGAATTTTTAATATAGGAGCGGTGGTCAGTACCTTCTTTAGTGCTTGAAAATCTGACTCACACTTATCTGTCCATTAAAATTTTTTTCCTTTCCATTGAAGGTTGGTAATAGGGCAAGAAATTTTAACATAGTCTTTCACAAACCTTCGGTAATATCCAGATAGTCCCATAAAGCTTTGGACTTCTGTCACATTGGTAGGAGATGGCCAATACATTATTGCCTCAATTTTCTTAGGATCAACCACAATACCATCTACCGAGATAACATGTGCTAAATAGTGTAATTGAGAAACATAGAATTCACATTTGGACAAATTACCATATAGCTAGTTTTATTAATCCCTTATCCAATAATTCCTGCAATTGCACCTTTAATTCTTGCATCTCAATTGGATTCATTCTTTATGTTGCCATATGTATCGGTTCGGTTCCTAGAAATAAGTCAATTGTGAAGTCAAATTCTCTCTTCGATGGTAATCCTAGTAGATCATATGTAAAAAAATCTTCAAATTCCTTTAGAATAGAAATTTTTTCCAACATTTCCACATTTTTTTCCTCTATTTCCTCCTTAATTTTGACTATGTACATCATTCTATCCTTCCTAATCACTTTCTTAAGTTGCATAGTGGAGATTAACAAAGTTTTGAACTCCTGTTGTTCATTTTGTAACTTAGTTCTTTATCCATTAGTATCAGTAAAATCGACCCATATTTCAGAGAAATTAATCACGACTTTGTGGTCCTTCAACCAATCAATGCCTAAAACTATATCAAAGACATGTAGCAGAGCAACATAGAATTACCAAGTTATAAAGCTTGTGGGTAGGGATATTTCTATCATGGGGTAGTACTAGTTTACTAAGTAGGTATGTTCAGAATCGTACTCAACTTTCCACCCATCTGTCAAATATTTAGGATTCTCTAGCATGTACCTGACTAAGCTACTAGAAACGAAACTATTTGTAGCACCACTATCTATCAAAACTCTAAAAAAATTTCCAAAGATATTACCTTGTAAAATCATAGGGGCTGTCTGACGATCAAGGTTCTGGTTTCCTATAGCCGCATATATTTTGTGTCCTTTATTTGTACTTCTTGGGTTAGTTCCAGTTCAACAAGGAAATTTCCTAGCATTATGAGGGCCTCCACATTCATAACATCTAGTATTGGAACTTTGAGTTGAGCCTTGTATTGAATTCTCTTTATTATCTGTAGGAGTGGGTTCTACCTGGTTTATGGGTTTAAATTTCTCAGAATTGGTAGAGTTTCGGTCCTTTGGTTGGAATTTCTTTTTGAACCTTTTTGTTGTACCAACTTTGACTTTACCAGTTTTATACCCTTCTTTGTTCTTATAAGTTGGCTCATTGCTCCATTTTATTTTATGTGGATTGGGTTGACTCTTCTTAGGTTTTGGAGTAGGATTGCTACCTTTTCCATGATTATATTATGCCTGATAGGCCATATCATATGCTACTTCTAGATTAGTAGGTTTAAACATGTTAACCAAAATTCTGAGTTGGTGGTCTAATCTAGCTAAGAACTGATGCATATTCATCTTATCATCCTTCTCATGAGCTGTAATGTACTTAAGGAGTCTAGTGAAATATCTGTAATAGACATCCACTGACTATTTCCTTTGTTTGAGTTGAGTGAATTCATCTAAATTCTTGGCATAATACTATTTTGTGAGGTATCATTTCCTAAAAGTTTTTTCAAAATTTTATCACTCAAAATGTATGATATTAATTTGTTTGTCTTTACAATAGGTTTCCCACCATTCTAATCCAGCTTCAGCCAACATCCTAGTAACAAAGACTATTTTTGTAGTGGATGAGTAATTTCTCATGGAGAAATAAATAGCCAACTCGTTCAACCATGACTCAGCTAACTCTTCACTTTATTTTCTCAAGAACTTTCTTACCCTGACATGTTTCAAATCCTTTTCCAACTCAGCATTAATTTGGATCTTAGCTACCTAGTCGGGGTCAACTGGTTCTGCCATAGCTACCTTAGATGGAGCTTTAGGGGCTCTATCATTTCTCCTAATTTCACTCCTAATGGATTCCAACAGGTTGTTTTGGTGGTTCATCTACTCACGATAGTTGGCCATTTCACCTTGCATAACTTGCACCATGTTGGCAAGGTTCTCAATTCCATCAGGATTCCTAGAGCTTTCACCGATATGCCCTTCTACAATATTGTCTATATGGTTTAGTCGAGGTCTACGAGGAGGTATTTTTGATCCACTCCCAAGCTTAGGTGGCATATTTACTGGTAGTTTAAGGAGTGCATTAGTTCGTATTCTTATACCAGATTTATTTTAATACACACTTTTATATACCTAGCTATGAAACCTTTGTTATTATCTAAGGCTTTAACTATGTTTTGTTAATAGTTATACCCACCATATATTTATTGTTTAAATATAACTCGAGTTGGAGATGCACAAAAATAGAATAAGATGGAGTTTTGGCTTGGAGCATCAATTGGCAAGTATGATCCCCAAAAGAGCATCAAGTACACCGCTTAAAACCCAAATTAATGGAGGGTTCATATAGCTCTTCCAATTTGATTCACTAGGGGTTCACATGGGGGGCAAGACTTGCATAATTTTCCACATACATACCTCCATTCACACCTCAATGGTTGGTTTTATAATGGTTAAATTTTGTGCCTATATCAACCAAGCTCTGATACCAACTATAATAATTAAAATTTAACCATTATAAAACCAACCATTTTTTTTTATTTCATTAAGAGAATCATGCTAGCAACTACTATATTTGAGTAACCATTGAGTGTTTCAAGCAAGCACCACACTAGAATCGACTTGATCAGAGTCTATCCTAGTGTATGGGAGTGGCCAAATCCCCCATAATGATCATGATATTTTACCAATATATTTCAATTGGAATGTTCTTTTCCCAACAATTCAACCCATGTTAAACTCTTTGTTATAGATTTAGGTATTACACAACCTAATCAGTGAGCGTGTGCCTTATTAACTACACTGCACATTGGACAATGTAATTAACTTTAAGGTGAAATTATTAACATCTCTAACGATATCAACAATGGTTTGTTAAGGGAATCAACCACAAATTCACATAGGTGTGCTAGCACCTACCATTTTAACTCAAGGTTTACTTCATGTTGCTAGATTCACTTATCCATGTTTATTCATTATTAGTTTCCATATTTCCTTGTCATTAACTTGTACATTCATCCTTTCAAAGTCATAAGCATAACATTTCAAATACAACATAGAGAATGAATTGTAGCATTACATTTCACTTTTACTGTATTATACACATCAACAATTGACACATTATACAATGAAATCCTTTCAATATTTACAAAGCCACAATGAACTCATTACAACATTTACCCAACACCTATTAACTAAACAAAATATTCTACTCATAATCAATCCTTGTCATTACAAAGTAATTACAATATACTTGAGGTAAAATTATAGCAACAACAACACTTCAACTCACTTTCAGGTTTAGCAGGAGCATCTGGTATGTTTGTCTCAAGTTTCCAATACTAGAAGATTGGCTACTCGAGATCAAGACAATCCACCACATGATATATGCCTAATTATCATAATGCACTTGCACTATTATATCAAATATATGAAGGCAAATCATGTAGATAACAATATCATTTTAGAAAACAATCATTCTTTTCATCTAAGAGTAGAGAAACCCCATAAATTTCCCTAAGAATAAATCTTTCCTATTCCATTCATTCAATGTTATTTATCCACAAAGCAACATGCCCTTGTCTATGCAAAATGTAAACATCAACTTGGCAACGAGGAACCTCCATAAGTTACCAAGGAATTGTAACCTTGTTACCAATTTCCCTCATCCAAAAATCATTACAACACAACCATATGACAAAATAAATCAAGCAAGATTATTCCGTAGTACTTAATAATCCACAAGAAACATCTCATTAGGTAATTAAACATAATATGATGTTTTACCAAAGTAACAATGCAATAGAAAATTCCTTTTTAGAGGCATTATCTATATACATCCATATTTAATTTCTAATTTTTTTTCAGGATCCTTTTTAAGCTTGATAATCAATTTACAACTACCAACTATTTAAGTCTCAAGATCCCCATTATCCTAGCCCTTTATACAAATTTAAACCCCCTTGTTTACTTCACTTAGACATAACAAGTTTGGTAAATTTGGGGTCATCAATGGGCCATAATAATATTTCCTTCCTAGAACATTTTAAATTCGTATTACTATATCTTTACCATAGTTCTTTAGGTAACTATTGTCATTTTTAGCTTTTAGAGACTTTTATTTTAAACACACACACAAGTACTATTTTTATCTCTTCTTACTATTTTCTAAACTTTAGTTGAGTTTCTAAAGACCTAGGGTAATGTATAATTTAACATTTCCCCTAACACTTTTCCAACCCATAGTTTAGTCTCAAGAATCAACAATACTTAAATACATAAACTTGTTTCTAAAATAAATAATATTTCAAAACCCTCATTATAACCATTAAACCACATAGTCCACTATTATTATTATTTTTCTTTAACTATAACCTCCAACATAATAACAAGATATGACACAAGGTTTCAACGGAGGGCATCATTTGAACATAAAGCCACAGTGAGTAATGGAGGCAACAGAACCTATGGCAACCATTTCTCTAAGGAGTATACATTATTTTCTTTAACTAACAAACCCGAGTGGAAATCAAAGACAATACATCTCATAGAGACTCATAATGAATCCTAGCTCGTGTTGTCTCCTAAGTTCTTGAAGATGTATGATATCAAATACAGGCAGAGTTTAAAATTTTAACATCCAGTTTACACAACCCTAAAGTCAGCTCCATGAATTATTGAGTGCACCATCTACATTGCCATTATTTGTGCTGATCATGCATATGATTATGGCTTCAGGGGTGCGGCCATGGAGACCCTATGCAGATCAGGCAAAGTCAACCTCTTCTATGGAAAAATCATAATAGGGTTTCACAAGGAAATTTAATCATTTTTTTTAAACAATCAAACACAACTCTTCTGCTTTACCCAAACCCTACAACCACCACTACTTTAGCATTTACATAAGTATTCTTTCATTAGAGACTCACAAAGCTATTATAACCAGACATGAACATATGTTTTCTTCTCAAAGAAGGAAATTGTTTATACCCAAACAACATGCATAGTAAAATAACCTTACCTTTGTCATTTTATTTTCCTTTAGTACATATTATGACAACATCTCACAAATCAATAATTTTCAAATTCAACATAAACATTTAAACATCATAATTTCATAAAAAAATTTCAACCCTTGACTCATTTAAATCAACACAACAATAGATCATCAACTAGAAAGGCTCTAACCTGACTCACTGTAAGAAAATCTTCTAAATCTAAGCCTTAGTTAAAAAATTCAAGCTTGTTTCCATGAGATTCCCTTGTTTTAGGCTACAAGATAAACAAGAGGATGATTAAGCGAGAGATTCTAAAATCTGTCTAGTTTTTGTTCCGATAGAGTCGGAGAGCATACTCCCTAGGAGATGTTGAATTCTCAGTATTGAATCAACAGAAAATGCATGTGTTTGGTTTTTTATCCAAATTTCTCAGAGAGCATATTCACTAACTTGCTTCCATTGATTATTTTCTCCCTCTAAATACCCCGGAGAGCTCTATTTGTAACCTTTCTAACCCCTACCCCATGATCTATTTTTTATTATAAAATTTTGTGGAATAAAATTCTCATTAATGTTTTCTTTGAACTCGGTGCTACTTTGACCATTGCACCCAAGGTGGTCCAATCAAAACTTCACACCTATCCTTTCTAGAAACTAACCTCATTACTTTGGTTTAAACCCAAATAAAACATGTTTTCATTAACACAAAACTTGGGATAAATTACCATCTAATTAAATATTCATTAAATACAATCCACCCACCAAGTTGGACTCACTTAAATCCCAAGTTTAACTTGCTAAGTTAATAAGACAAATTAGCCACTAATTAAAATAACAAAACATCTTATCTTTAAATTGCCCATTTGCTACATTTAATTATTCTTAAAATCATTAACTAATTCCTAGCTAAATATTTTAGTTCATCACTATTTTTAGGAAACAATCATAAAATAGGGGGTCAAATTGGGATGTTACATTGACCCCCTATTACCCGTAAGGTAATTTTTAGGCCAAAGTATCAAACAAAACATTGATAATAATATATAAGAAATTAGTTAGCAAAATTGGCAGGGCCTACTCTATGGGTATATCACACTAGTGTAAAAAAATCAACTAGTGCTACACCCTATGCCTTAGTCTATGTGACTCGTGCCATTTTCCCTTCAAACTAGAAGTATTGTCTCTTTTAATAATTCTTAATGATGCATCTTTTAGTGATGAGTATCATTATGCATGCCTTGGTCAATAGGAACTACTTGATAAAAAGTGGATCCCTACCCTATAGAACCTATGAGTCTACCACCAAAGTCTCAAAAGAGCCTACAAAAATAGGGTGTGACCTCATTCCTTCAAAGTATGTGGTTTAGTCCTTAAATAAAATCAAAAGAATACTAACATAAAATAAGATTAAAAAAGATAAATTTGATCCCAAGAGGTTAGTTCCATTTGTAGTAACTACCAAATTTGGGTTGGCCACATACCACTTGGTTTTGCTAGATGGAAAACAATATAAGAAACTATAAATATAATGCATTTAAAAAGATATTATACTTGAAATTTCATGGATTATTGTATGAATGATTGTATATAAACATTATTTTTAATTTTCATGTGTCTATTGGCCTAAATGATTGAAGTTTACCTATTCAGTTCATAAAGTCATGAGGGGGTATCCTCCAATGAGGTGATGATGATCCTAGCTAGCAAATAGAGTCACTTTCATTGCATTTTTAGTAGGTCACTAAGCTATCACAACTCCTTGATGACTCCTTGAAATATTTGCTTATCCTCTTGATTGCTTCTAGCAAATGCATAATTGCTTACTCTTTTTCATACTTTCTTGTTGTAAAGTGCATGATTGCCTCTCATAAATACATGGTCGACCTATGTATTTATCATGTCTTTTGTAGGATGGAAGATGAGAATTATTCTTTCCCTAAGATAGTTTTATCAAAAAATATTTTCAAGATTCCCTTCTTCCCTCTTACAAATTCCCTAAGTTATCATTTCACTCTTATTGTCATGATTGCATATATGTATGACTACTTGAGCATGTATAATTAGGGGACTCTATAATGAAGTGATGATGACAACTACTTAGGATAGCTCACATGCATTGCACTTGCACTAGGTCACTAAGGCTAAGTGGATCCCCACCCTTAGGACTTTGGATTGTTTCTTGGTGCATTATTTTTCTTCTTATACTAGGATGCAATGATTACCCTTTTCTACTTGGAATCACGTGCTAGAATTTTTTTTTTATTTTAATTATTTTAGCTATATAAAACCTCTAGCATATGCTTTTCAAGGTAGGGTAATGAGGGTTATTCCTTGATCGTTAGAATTTACTTATCAACACATAGTATTTGACAAGGAATAACTTCCCATTATATTCTATTCCAAAAAGACAAGATCATGAATTTTGGAGGATTAAAAGATGAGAATTATTTTTTGCTAAGATAACTTTCATACTTAAGCATACAACCCTAAAAACATTTACAAGAAATAATTTTCATCTTATTTTTTCCAAAATCCTTAAGCTATTTATTTATTTTTTGTTGATAATAATTTTTAAATAATTATTACTATTATAATTGTATGCTTGCATTGATTGCTTGTTGCATGACCAAGTGCTAATTCACTTGCTTGTGTTCATATACTTATTGTTCACATATGGAGTCAAGATGATTTAATATTATCCATGATGATCCTAGTTAGGATAGATAGCATTATAGCTTACATTTTAGTGAGGTAACAAAGGTAGCAAATCTCCAAGGTTTAAATCTTGGGCCTCATCAAACTGAACACTTGTCCCTTTCCTGGTGCTTTCAGTGACGTAAAAGGTTTAAAATGATCATGGCATGGTGGTTATAGGGGTGTACTACACAAAGATCTATGTGTTGGTTTCTAGGTCAAACAACACAAAATATTGTGGTGGCCATAAAAGTTAGATAACTTACCTAGATTCATGGAGGCTACTGATTCCACCATGTAAAAAAAAACTTAGGTAGAAAATCTCTCAAAACACTCTTCTTCATACTTGTGTAAATAGTCATGTACTTGTACTATATGCACTTGCATTCATATCTTAATAGTGAGAACTAGGATTTTTTTTAACTATTGACTAGCACATGAGGTACATGAACCTATCATAGATTAAAATCAATCCATAGTTCTCAAAATAAATAAACTTGCATGCTTTGATTTGTTACACATATTGGCAAGATTCCACGTAAAAAATTATTATTATAATAATAAAATCATGGCATCATAATGAGATCCCATAATAGGGACATTCAATATACAAACATACAAACAGATACATACATAGAATATCCAAAAGAATCATATTATACGAACATGGACTATTGAAAATCATGAAGGGCATAGACTATCCAAAGCATATCTTATCATGACGACATAGACTATCCAAAATGTATTTATCATATGGATATCGATCATCCAAAAGGTATTTATTATATGGACATATACTTTTCAAAGTATTATATCATACATACATAGGCTATCTAAAAGGTATTTATTATATGGGCATAGACTATCCAAATCATTATATCATATGAGCATAGATTTTCCAAAAAGAATTTATTATATGGACATAACCTATCCAAATCATTACATCATATAGACAGACTATCCAAAAGGTATTTATTATATGGACATAGACTATCCAAAGCAGTATACCATATGGACACAAGTTTTCCAAAAGTATTATATTAAATGAATGTAAACTATCCAATTACATGAACAAAAAATTAATAAGGACATAAACTATCCAATGACACAGATTGCTTAAAAATGCTATTAGACTTAGTTTCCCAAGTGTTTGTCCATTACTCAGGCTAATAGGCTATTGTTTCGGGGATAACAATGCCACATCAAAATAATTATTGATTTGGAAGAACTTTTGAGTAGGTCCTCCAAAATACTAAGCACACCATTTCAATTTTCAAACACCTTCATTTGAAAGAGGGTAACATCATAAAAAAAAATAGGATGTATGCAACTAACCTCATTTGTTTTCAAAAGAATAATTTTGTGAAAATATTTTCTCCTTCTTTTGACCTTAGGTAAAAAATCCTTTGGTTATTCATAAACATCTACCAATATCAAATAATAACAATCAAATTATTTCAAATTTTTATCAATTTATCTCATAATCAATTTTTTCATCAATATAAAAATAGAATAAAATTTATAAACCATAACCAAATTTGATCAAATTTTTTTAAAATTATCTTTAGACTTCTTCATTTGCCTAAATTCATTCATGCCTCACACTCTACCTTGATAAAATTTCTCTTTGAATTTTTTGCTAAAATCATGACATTCATTACACTCTTAGGATTTTTTCAAAGCAAAATAATTTTGGAAATTTTCTAAATCACTTTCAAAATAGTTTATACAAGAATAAATACACATAATAAAACATCATAAATACATTACATCATCAAACCCATCAATCAATAATTTTACACAAATTTTCACATCACACAATCTCAAACATTATCAATGAATCAAAACATCAATCATATCAATCAAAATCTTCATACTTTAGTCCAATGCACCATAATCACTCAAAATGGTGCACTTAAACTAATCCATCTAGTTGAGATACCTAATAGAAAAAATTGGTGCTCTGACATCACTCATCAAAAATCTTAACAAAATATCTCATGAGTCTAGGTCTTTGACCCACTCTTAGCAAGTCCAGGTGGACATTGTACTGACTATTGTGAAGCCTTGGTCACCAACCTTAACCTAAATAAAACTAAGATTTTTTCTAGGTGGTAAATGGATACCTCTAATCTAAAGGGACCTTCCCATAGTATAGATTCATGTAGTGGCTTCTCCTCTCCATATCTACTAATAACTCTACTTGAAATCAACTATCCCTCCACCTAGGCCAACCAACCAACTATAACCCTAGTATATAGGTCACTACTATCAACACCTATTATCATTTATCCCTCCATGGGATCATCATGATCCTACCTTAGATGCCCAATTTCCTGGTCCTAGGAATCTCTCTCAACCCTAAGTCGATACCTCTTGGATCTAGATTGATCATGCTCTAATAGAACTTGGTATTACTTAGACCTAATATGATATCTCTCTAGTAGGATATGGTCCCTCTTAGCCATGACATAATCCCTATCCAAAAGTATGTCATCCTATGCCACCACCACCTAATCCAATTATACCTAGAGGATCTCAATCTTCCTCCTCATGGTGTTCCTTTCTTGTTGGAATACCTCTTCTATGGTCGTATTGGTACCCACCTTGGTATATTGAGCTAAAAATAGGGGCACAACTAGCACTCAACATGGTGTAGACCTATACCTCAACCTCTACCTCAAGCTCTCATTGGTTGCTCAAAAAATCCATCAAACCATTCATTAGGTCTTGCTTGAGGTTATCACATCATAGGCATCACCCTCTCTAGTCAGATCTATCTATACTTGATCCAATAGCCTAGTACCATACCAACATCATCCCCTACCAAAGCTAGCATAGGCTGATAATCAAAATCCTCCTAAAATTTATTGGGATTTGGATAATCTCCAAAACCATGATCCCTCTCTCAGGGTCACCCATTGGTACCATATATATCCTAGCATTGACACTCCCTAAGGAAGGCCAAACCTATAAAATATGTGATCAAGGTAGTACAATTCAAACTCTCCTTGGGATCCCATTAGTCATATAACTCTCTTAATCAACTAGATGAGCCCTCTAAGGGTGTCATATAACTTGATCTACCTAGAGGCCATCAATAACCCTTCATGCTACCATCAAAACTTCCCTAAAATGTCTCTTCTCTATCTCATAGGAATAGTCCTATCTAAAACCTACAGGTGCCTTAAAACTATCTAGATCCATTAAGAGCCTAGTTGGCTACCTGTTAGCCATGTGCTCTTATGCCCACATAGAAGGATGCTATAAACTAGGCTCTTCCCTTCTAGACAAGCAACTTGATGTAGGGTTTGATAGAGCCTAAATAGTATAAATGGACCATGGGTAAACTATGACTATTCATCCCAAATTTGGGTGATGATCTCATATTATCCCCAATGCAAAAGTCTCTTGTTAGTATCTCTAATCAATAGAGTAGAGATAACAAAACAAAGCAAAATAGTTAATCTATCTAGCATCCCTTATTGTAAAATGGTATAAATATCATTGTTGTACCATTGTAGCTAAAATTATGGATCTCTCATCAAATTTTGTAGTGAATGAGCCCTATTATGGATCTTCATAATTGGTGTCTATCAAATCAAGATATACACACATTCTCTAATGTAATGGACATCTCTTCCATTAGCAACAAAAATATGATATACTCTGAAAGCCACCTCTCTACTAATGCTATCAATAGAGCATGATATATATCTATATAAGGTATAGTCACTAAGTATCCAATACCTACTCTATCTAATACAACCCTCTCTATAGGAATAATGACACTGAGGGTAGATCTAAAGGTCTAATACCAATGGTCTTGAATCACTAAGACATCTAAAATCTACATGCATAGAAATCCATTGTCATAATTCAATATTCTTACCCTCTCCTCAAATTTGTTGTTCATGTGCAAATTCACCATCCTTTCAAATTTTCCATCCCTAATATTTGCATGATTTTACCACCATTGATATTGAAATCACAACAATGAATTCAAAACCCATGTTTGAATTCACCAGGGTGACACAAAAGACAAAAATTTAAGAAAACCAATGGATGAAAGTTGCCCGTATCTAAACCTAAGCCCCGGCTAGCCCACCTACACTCCACAATACCTATAGTCTATGTGTTATCCATCTAGGTTGATCCATTTTTATTATCATAGTATTTTCTCTAGAGCCTTATTTTTCTTCTCCATGCTATAAAAATAATTTTTTTTTACCCCACCCTTGCCTATTTTACCCCCATTCCCCAAGGGTAAAATTTTGTTCCTACCTATTTTTTGGTCAGCCTATTAGAGTTCCCTTAATATCACATTGGATCCCTCAAAAAATTGAGGGGAACCTAGACTGGGTTAAAACCAACAACCCTCTTCTTCTACATACCATAAGAATTACCCAATAAAAACCCTAGATAATTTTTCATAGCCATGAGCCAAAGTTTGCTATGTTTTACCTTGTATTGGTCAATCAAAGCTTAACATATCTATTTTTCTACAAGTTGAAGGTATATACAACTATTTTGTATGCATTAATTACTTTAAATTCATCAAAAAGGGGGAAAATATACATACCGAAAATTGGATGATCTAACTAAACCAAAATCATAATAAATCCATAGATCAACTAAGTGAAAAATATTCCACACCTTCAAACCCAAAATTCATAGCCAAGTTTGCATCTGATGAATTTTCCACCTTAGAGTCAAAATTTCTAGTTATAAATTCATTGTCTCAGCTAGAAAATTTGCACAATTTTATTTCCCAATCAAATTTGACCTCCTGTTTTAGATTTGATCCTTAATGATCAAATTTGTGAATTTTATAGCTACAATAGTTTAGGGTAGCAATTTCACACCAAGAATGCATGTGATGTGTCAGTTCACTTGTAATTACATGTCATGAGAAATCAACCCCCTGTATCACTAGAATTCATCATTGGTGTCTATCCACCTAGGTAGTTGACTCACCATTCAAATTTCAATATACATCTTCCTAAATAGCAATCAAATCTATTTAACTATCAATCAAGCCTCAATCATCCCTTGACTACCAATCAAGGTAATTAATTAGCCATCAACACTCTCCAAATAACCATAGCTTAACACCTTATCTCCCCCTTGGATGGCCACATTTTCCTATATAAGGATCCCTTGGGGAAGTATTTTGGCATGACTTCTTAAGGTAACAAATTATTGCTCAAGTTTTGTTAGAAGATTCTTTCAAGACATTGGAATTCTATCACATTTTAATTACATATTCATGAAGCTTGGGTAACATAATGTAGTTATATTTGTAATATCACCTTCACTCATCTTTTATGTTTTCTATGTTTCAATTATGTGTGCATGCATTTTAATCTTATACTATCTTTTGCTACTAATACATTTGTTGACATAAGTTCTTTTATGCATGTGAGTTTGTCTTGTAGGTGATTCATGTAGGTAGGGGTAAGTAATGGGCTTCTCTAGAAATATCATAAAAAATTGACACCTATATTTAGTAGGTCCTTTTAGTTCCTTGGGATGTAGAAGGTGAATTCACCACTTGTATCTCTTTTAGGTAGAATGTTTGTTCTAAGAACTATTGTAAGCTAAACTCCACAATTGAAGCTCCTTTTTTGTTCATTACCTAGACTCTTTGTCTCCCTTGCATTATCCTTTTTTTGATGGATAAAATACGGGTTTTGAAAGTGTCCCTAAAACTTTAACAAACAATATATTTTTTCACAAACCAAAAGCAAAAGCTTTCAAGGAAAAAACTAGAAATAAACAAACATAAAACCATCCCACTCAAAGGTACCTAACACTAGCAGGAAGCTAAACTAAAAAATACAATAGAAATAGGAAGAGAAGAAAGGAAACCTAGAGAAAAAATAGAACTATAACCCTTCAATATTTCATTTAATCATCCACTTTTTGGTTTCTTTCCTGCCTCATAGTCTTTCTGATCCCACTAGATCCATTCCATCAGCATGTTAACTTCTTCTACAAAGGAAACGACCATATTCATACTGGTTCTTAAATATATTAGCACATCCTTCATGAATCCCTAGCAAACTTGGGAGTCTTGAGAGGGTCCTATAGAAATATCTTATTTTACTTTCTTCCCATAGAAGCTCCCTTAGATAATTTGGATTTCTTCTTGATAGCAGAGGAGAAATCCGTATAATCCTAAGAGTATAAAATGTAGAGGGTGGTCTTCTCATTCTTCATCATGTTAGTTTTAAATTCTTGGAATATTTAGCCTTGTAATAACTACCTCTATAACCTCTTTATTGGATAACGACTTCACCTAGATCCTTCTTTAGCTTCATCTCCTTAATCCTAGGTGTAGCTTTGACCTTAAAAGAGGTAAAATCAAATTTAAAGGAAGATGGAGTTTTATGTGAATCATTATTTAAAATAGGAGAAACCCTAAATTTGAGATATCCAATAGGATCACTTATCAATGTTTGTTTAAAATCCTCCACTCTAACCCCTCTCTTAGCCACAAAATAAAAAATCAACTTTATAAAACATTGGTGAATTAGGTCCCAGGTATCCCCTTTCTGAGTCTATAGCAATCATTTCTCCAATAACGTGTACAAGAATACCAGAATCTTTAATCTCTTCCTACATCAAATTTGGTTCAATAAGGTGAAATGGTAGCTTCTTATAATATTCTAATTGTTGTCAAGAGTAAAATATTCCATAATGACCAGCATAACCCTATCCTAGGGAGTTTTGAGGGAGCTCCAAAGGATCCAATTCTAGAATTTTTTTGGTTCATATTTTCCAAAGAATTTCTTAAGCTCCTTTACAAGGGAATGTTTCTCCCTACTTATTGTTAGATCACTTAGAAACATACCTTTGCTTCTCCATTATAGATAATAAAATTTGTTAGTTGTAGTTGGTTTAGGTGGCATATACATTAACTAAATCACCATACCCTAGATTCTCAAGTTTGTTGTTGGCCTTTATCAATATGATATATTATTTCTCCTTGTATTATCATATAGATTCAAAACAATCTTATTTGATCCCTTGACCTTGTTCTTCTATCACAGACACCAAATTCACTAGCCATAATAATTATAGGTGGTAAATTCATTGTCTAACTTAAAAATCAGGGCTTCCTATTATAGTCTATTTTTTTATTAGTCAAGTCCTCTATTTGTATCATTTATTGCTTGTTTTCTCCATTATTCATAGTGTATTTTTCTCTCAGTTTCTATTCCCTAATACATCCCTTTGGTCATGAAAAGAAAATTCACTAGCCACTATGTCTTCAAGTGGTGAATTTACACTAGGTAAGTCCAACATCCATTTCCAACCTTGAATTTGAATTTGTGTATACATCCAAGGGTCTGAATGTGCCCTCCAAATAGCTAAATACCTTTAGCTATTTGGTAGTCCCCCAAAATATAATCTCATTTTTATTCTATCTCTTTTGTAGGTTCCTAGTGAATTCATCATCTAGAGGAGTTTTAGGCAATGATTTTTGCAAGTGGTGTATTCGGTTGTAGGTGGTGGCTTCATCTGGTCCAATGAAATGGGTAGGTTTAATTTTTCCTTATTTTGTGTTGTTTTTATCTATTTTTTGACATCTATGCATACTTCTAATTTCTAATTTTAGGATACTTGAAGGAAAATAAAGAGGAAAGAAGTTTTAGCTCAGTTTTATTAGGGAATCTCGCCATTATACTATAGGTATTAAACAAAAATGCATTTAGTGTTGCATTAGGATATATTGTTATTAATATAGTTCCCTTCCACCCTTGCTTAAATAAAATTAAAATAATTCAATTTCTTGTTTATTTTAGGATTATTTTTCATCAAAATAAAAATGCATACTTAGAGTAGCTTATTATATTATTGCATTATCTGTTTGATGCATTTCATTTTTGTAATGCTCATAGCACTAGTTTGATAGAAACATAAAGGTTTTAAGGGAAATAAAGGAATCCTTTTAGTTTTTAATTTCTTTTTTTTTTCATCTAGGCATTGAAATTAAAACTTGCATGTAGTCTTTTGCATTTAAGCTAGCTTGTTTGTATGTGTAGTTAATTTCCTCGCATTTCATCTAAAAAAAAGAAATGAGAGATCTTACAATTATTATTAAAAAATAAAGTTTCATATAGGCCTTGTTTGTTGCACCATTGTTTTCACTTTGAATTACACCATCATCCTTGCATTTAGACTTTAGGTTAGTCAAAACCTTAGGTGTTTGTAAAAATTAACTCATAAAACTAGATTTAGGGAAATTAATAAACTATTGAAAAATATAGCTATTACATCATTTGGTTATTTACTAATGTACCCTCATGGGTGCATATTTAGTTTAGGATTATATTAGGAGTTATTGCTTTATTAGTAAAATAAAATAAATGCACAAGTGTTATAATGTGCAATGATGTAAATGTGTATTCAGTCCACATGTACATGAGTCTTAGGGTCGAGTGAGAGGCAAGTAACCTATATTTCTATATAAAGGCCTCATTGTGAGTGTTTGTGAGAGATCAAGAGTAGTGCAAAGGTGTGAGTAGTAGTAGTCATAATGTAGCTCCATTTTGTTATCATGGAGGAGTTGTAAACTCCATGAGATAAGCATTGTAATTTTCATGAGCTTTCTATATGAGCATTTCTAGAGCATTGTATCAAGTTTTCTATCATATTTTCATGCATGGTTTTTTGCTATTATCATAGTTATATCATTGCATGTTTATTTATATACTTGTGAATGCATTTCCTTTATGTTTAAGGCTCCAAAATATAACAGTGGTATCAGAGCCATGGTGGATCAAAGGAAAGCCACAAGTACTATTGTTGAGTATTTACAAACTGGATCAGCCATAGTGCACCGCTGCATGCAAATACCATCACAATATATTTTTTGATAGAAGTAGCTCTAGATAGAAGAATAGAAAATAGAGAAAGCCACATGATAGATTTAGCTAGATTTTTTCCACAAGATTTGTAACGCTTGTGAAGACTAGAACTCAATATTGTTCCACTAGATTGGCAATCCAACTAGTGAAGTTTATTTCTCATAGAGTCATAGAAATTTTTATTATCTCTAATATTTTATTGCAAAAGAGAAAAGAAGTTTTTAGGAGAACCATTTGGTTACTATCATCTATGTTTTTCTTGTTGCAAAAAATTAACTCTCAGAAGGTAGGAAGCTTCCTACAATAGATAGAGAAGAACTTCATCTTCATTTCCTAAAATTCGAAGTTACTTTCCTCGTGTAGGGATTGATTCTTTGTTGCAAAAAAATGAGGATTGATAATTTGGAGGTCTAAGGAGAAAGGTCCCATTGAAATATTTGTAGATTGAAGGCTCCTAGTTGAAAGATAGAGGAGAGAGCTAGTGGCCAAGGAAGCCACATTGAAGATTGCAAATCTAGGAAGGAGGTCCTAGAAAGAAGATCTCATTGAAGATCAAAGAGACTCAAGGAGAAGAGTCCTAGCAAAATATTGGATATTGGTGATCTCCATTGAAGACTAAAAACTTTCAATTGAAGAAGAGGTCCATTGAAGGCCCAATTGAAGAAGAGGTCCATTTAAGGCCCTATTGAAGAAAATATCCATTGAAGACTCTATTGAAGAAGAGGTCCATTGAAGGCCCTATTGAAGAAGAGATTTTAGTAGCAGGATATTGAGGAGATCCTAGAAGAAGATCTCATTTCCATAGTTGAATATTGAAGAGGCCAAGGAAGGTCTCATTGAATATTTAGAAGTTGCAATATTGAGAACCTTGGAGAGGTCTCAAGAAGAAGGCTTGGTGAGCCTCATTGAAGGAGTTCATAGAAGGACTCATTGAAGAAATTACTACCAAAGAAGAAACTAAGGAATTGGGACAATCATTGCCATATGACGACAAGCCCAAAGGAGAAAGTTTGGTAAGAAGATTATCAAATAAAAAAGGTAGTATTGAATAGATCTCAAGATTGATAGATTGTTTGAGGAGGATATCTACTTTGAAGTCAAAATTTGACAAGAGAAAAGAGATAGAAGAACCACCAAATCTGTGAGATTTGGGGGCCATCATTGAAGGAGGTTCTTGAGCAACATCTCAGTTGCGATTTGGGGAGAATCCTACCAAATTTTTGGGATTCAAGGACAATATTTTAGTGACGGTATTGACTGCCTTACAATATAGAAAATTTTTATATTTGAAGATAAAGAAAAGGGCAACATATTAACAACACTCAGAGCTGCAAAATATAGAGTTCGTGGACAGCGAAAAAGGTAGAAAATCAAAGAAATTAAAAGCAACAGTGAAGATTGCTAAGTGCTGAAAATTTCAGAAATTATGGGCAGTGTTAGTGACTGCTAAAAATCAGATTCCAGAAGTACATTCTGAAGAAGTTTTGGAGCCACCAAATCAGAGTTTAGAGCAGCATGTTGATAAGATATTGAAGCTGCAAAAAGGTGAGCAAAGAGCTGTTTTTGGACAGCATAGAAGAGCTGCAAAATCATCCAAAAAAGGCAGCCATTGAGGTGACTTGAATCACCACTATCTTCATCATCTACGAGAGAAAAATGTATGCAACAATAAGGTGCAAAATTTCATTAGTTGAGCTTTCATATTTGGTTTCTTATTAAAGTTTATTAAGCACCGATTTCAAGGTTCAAAGAGTTGCATAAAATAGTTTCATTTCAAGTCTTCAAAATAGTGTAGAAGTTATAGTTTACAAGGAGCAAACCTGCACATAGTAGAAAACAAAAGTTAGGCATAGTTCAAGTGAAAGAAATATAGCAACATTCTATTGCCTATTCTAAATAAAAGAAGATTGTAATTGCATAAGTTAGAATGAAGATTAATACACTGAATAGCTTGGAGTTATAAGTGAAATAGTATCAAAGAAAAGGAGGGCTTTTCCAAGGATTGAAGGCATACATAACATCACCCTATTTCAGCCTAAAACAAGTGGATAGAAGGAAGAATTTTCAGATCTTTAGTGAAGTAATTAAAGGCTGAAATTAGTAACCAGAAAATAGCCATCAAGAAGGGTGACACTACCTCCAAAATTGGAGAAGAAAATCAGCACAGTATAGTGAGAAAAGAACTCGATAGGAAGGGATAAATCTGAGGTTAAAGTGTTGGTTGAGTTTATATTTCCAAGAGGTATTTGTGGACAGATTTGGAGAAGTACAAAATAGGTTTTGAAGACACTCTTGGACAACAAAAACAAAGGGCCAAAACAACCAATTAAAGCCCACATTTTGAGCAGGGTAAAATCAGGTTTTCAAAGCACAGGGAGGCAGTCATAGTGTACATTTGTGAGTCATCCAAAGGACTCCAAAAGTGTTGGAAAAAGAGCAGGTTTCACAGAAAGAAAAGGTGTAAGAACTCCACAAAAAGAGCACTCAATAAAACCCTACAAAAGAGTCTCTGGAAAGCAATAGAAGGTCCCATTCAAAGAGGTTAAAATTCTGGATTGTTTGAGGTGTCAAAAGACACCAAAAGGAGTGCCATAAACCATCAAAGTTGCTACCCAAATATCAGACCTGCAAAAGAAATAAAACAAGAAAGAAAAATAAGGATGGAGTTGAAGTCATAGAAGAGGCACCATCCCCATTGAAGCAAGCTACAAAACAGATTTTCTCTCATCCAAGAGCACCATTGAAGGAAGAACCAATATACTTTCAAAAGGAAACATATGCACCAAGAAGAGTTTGCAGAAATAATATGTTGGAAAGCACCAGAAAGCTTCAAGGGAGGTTAAAAAGCAATTTAGAAATATTCTTCCACATTGCAAATCAAGTATGAGCACCCTACATTTCAAGTGTAACATCCTCAAAGCAAGAATAGGACAAAGGAGTTTCATACTCCATAGTGTAACATCCCTCCAAGGTAGAATAAGATGAAAGAGCGCTCAACAAAGGTGCATAAGAAAAAATAAGTTTAAATATTCTCCATACATGAGCACCCAACATGGAGGAAGGAGGTAATAGCTTCCATAACATCCATCAACCACCAAAGTGTAAGAAATCATGTGCCACTTGTCACAAGCACTAAAATAAGGAGCTATACCAAACATTTACAAGATTGGAAGGAAAAGACAAGCGCCACATGTCATGAGCACTTCATAAGGTGTAAGAGCAAACATTTTCAAGAAGGATAGTAAGACAAGTGCCACTTGGCACTCTCATCCCACATTACACCAAACAAAGAAAGCACCCACGTACGTAGATACAAAGAAGGAGAGCTAAAGGAGTATTAAATAGTGAAGAAAAGGCTGCTATTTTTTGAAGATACGTAGAAACCAAAAAAGGGAGACGTCCACTTGCAAGAGAAAGGTAGATTTGAAGAGAATTCAAGCTTCACATAGAACACATAACAACAAAGGACATAGTGGAGAATATTAGTGCACATATTCAACCACTTACAAGAAGGAGAAAAAGGTGCACAAGCAAGGTGAAAGGAAGAAGATTGAAGAACCATATTCAGCCATTCCAAATAGCATTTACTCCAAACAACTTGTAAATCAAAAATCAGCATTACAGAGGTGAGAAATATTTGTTACTACATTGCAAGTTTGTTATTAAATTTTATTATATTTTCTAGAGATATTAGTAATAGGAGTTATAAGGTGTTTAAAGACTCTCTAGAAAGACTATTGGTTGTATAGAAGAAAGAGGTAAAAACTTGAAGCATTCAAACCATTTTTATTTGCTTCAAAAGAACATTTGCAAACTCTTAACATAGGGAGATATAAGGAGTAGTAAACAAAATTTAGTTTGCAAACAATTTAATATTTCTAAAACTTCTAATTAGGGAGATATAAGGAATCCTACTTCAAATTAATTTTTTAGAAGTTTAGAACCTATCATTGCATCAAAATTATAGTTGGAAGATTTATTTTGAAGGACATATCCAACTAAATATATTGAAGTCTTATTTTTGAAGATTGCATTTCTAATAGCTTTCTACAAGTAATTGATTGCAAGTGATAGAGGTGAATCATATTTACAACATATATTAATACTAGGGAGATATAAGGTAACCTACTAGGACCATCATGACATCAAATAAGTTCATGCTTTTAGAATCTCAATTACTTAAAGGTCCAAACTATTTCTCATGGAAAAAAAAGTAAAGGCCATCTTGACATTTGAAAAACTCTAGGAAATTACTATAGGGACAAAAACCAAACTAGTTACAGATGATATAGAAATTCAAAAATTTGAAGAAAGTGATGCTAAGGCTTTAATGATAATAACCTTTGCTATCACAGATGAAATACAACCATATATCAGTTCAACAAAAACATCTACAAAGGCCTAGAAATCCTTAGAGAAAATATTTGAAGGAAAGAACAAAGCTACCATTTTAAACCTTCAAACTCAATTGCATTCCTTAAAAATGAACAATGGTGAAAGTATAGAGCTATTTTTAAGGAAGGTAGTAGATATTAAAGGAAATTTGTTAACATTAGGATAAGAAGTAAAGGATAAACTTCTTGTTCAAGTGACCATGAGAGGACTTCCAGATAATTATAAACATCTAGTTACCTCCTTGCAAATATTAAGTAAAGATATTTCCTTTGATGAGTTAGTCAATGTTCTCCAAGAGTATGAGGTAGAGAACATAGTTAAATATGAGATGACTAACAATGCTTTGGTGACAAAAGATAATCCATAGGGAAATATAGCATCATCCTCAAAAGGACGAAGACCTTGGAATAATAGATATTGTCAGTTATGCAGGAAGAAAGGACACAACACTAACTACTGCAGATTCAATCCGAAGAACCAAGGTCAAGGAAATCAAACATCCTATGGAAATCAACAAAATAGGATATTTCAGCCAAATCAATATCAACCTCAAAAGCAGTAGTTCCAAAGGACATATCCTTCTCAAAAGCAGTATCCTCAACTTGAATATCAGGGAGGAAATCATAAAGGACACATTGCCCAAAATATTTAAGAAGTTGAAGAAATGGAAGAACCTTTAGATGAACGTGGAATCAAAGCTCTATCAACAAGGATAGACCCTTATGAAGACACTAACTATTTACTTGAACAGGAAGGCGAGTACAAACTACAGTATCAGATTGCATATCCATATTGAAGACTAATATCTTCAAACCAAATAATGTAATACAGGGAGGTGTTGGAAAATATGGCTATTACATCATTTGGTTATTTCCTAATGTACCCTCATGGGTGCATATTTAGTTTAGGATTATATTAGGAGTTATTGCTTTATTAGTGTAATAGAATAAATGCACAAGTGTTAGAATGTGCAATGATGTAAATGTGCATGTAGTCCACATGTACATGAGTCTTAGGGTTGAGTGAGAGGCAAGTAACCTATCTTTCTATATAAAGGCCTCATTGTGAGTGTTTGTGAGAGAGCAAGAGTAGTGCAAAGGTGTGAGTAGTAGTAGTCACAATGTAGCTCCATTTTGTTATCATGGAGGAGTTGCAAACTCCATGAGAGGAGCATTGTAATTTTCGTGAGATTTCTATATGAGCATTTCTAGAGCATTGTATCAAGTTTTCTATCATATTTTCATGCATGATTTTTTTCTATTATCATAGTTGTATCATTGCATGTTTATTTCTATACTTGTGAATGTATTTCCTTTATGTTTAAGGCTCCAAAATTTAACATAAACTACCCTTAGTGAACCCATAATCCCTCTCTCACCATGAAATAGAGCTTGGAAATGAACAAATGATAGGGTAAAAATAATACATTTCTATCAAGTATGGGCTCACCCTTGAGGAAAAAGAACTTGTTGAGGCTAAATCCTCCATGGGATCCCCTTTTAGCACCCACATATTTGGTGAACCCAATGTGAAACACCATGAAGGTTCCTATCCTTATTTTTGACCAAGCCTAACCTTAATAAAGATAAAATTAATCAAACTTTAATAAATACCATATTAATTTGTTTGTTTAGTGTAACTCATTTAATTAAGTTTAAGAAATTTGTAGAAATCTAATGGATTATACCAAAATGTAACTCTATTGAAGAATTGAATTTAAAAATATATTCTAATTCCCATGTCTAAGATTTTTCTAGGATCATTTGTTAATTCTTCCAAAAAGGTTGCTTATGACAACCTTACATCGTCCTTCCTTCAAAAAGTTTCAAACCATTTTTGAAGTTAAGTCCATATTAAAAAAAAATTCCAAAAGCAATTAGTGATTTGTTAAAATAGACTATTAACTCACTAGTGATGTTATCACTATTAATTTAATTTTTGATACTAAGTACAAATTTTTATGGTTCGTTAGAAATACGTTGATTCACTACTACATCCAAATATTTGTTGGAAATGAACCTAATTTTCTTTTATTGATGCATCTAATATATTTTTTAGTTTTGTAGTTTTATAGGTACAAGATATTATATTATTAGTTGAATATCCCTCTTATGAATATGAGGTCCAAAGTGGGAGACAAAGGCAAGGAACTAGAGCAAGTGAAAACCATTGAATACTAACAAAAAAGGAGTAAAGGAAAGAAATTATCTCCTACAATCTAGATATGAGGATCAAAATAAAGCCTCAAATTTTATATAGAATAATATTTTATGGCTAGCCTAACCAATTTTGAAATAAATTTCCACACATGTCTTTGATAGAGGTAAATTTTATTTATCACACACATGTAGATTATCAATGTCTTATATTAGGTGTTAGTCAAGCTTGGTCTAAAACTCCTTAAAATTAGTTAGCTTTTGATGTAATGAGCACTAGGAGATAGCAATAACAAGATGCAGAATAATATGAAAAGAAAGTAAATATGCTAGATGACTGAAATATGGTTTAAATATAAATGACATAAAAGAATACAATGTAGCTATGGAGGAAACGAACACTCCATTAATAAAGCTACCAAACTACATTGCACCCATCACAAATGGATGGTTATCTACATAAAATTGTACTATGCTCTAAGCTACTGATGCAGGAGCATCCGGTGGCGAAGTTGCAATCTTGCATCACCCAAAATGTGTTTTTTTTCTTAAGTACTAAAACTGTCGCGATATCGCGACGCTTTTTGAAGAAGGGCACCAGCGGGCCAATCTGTCGCGATATCGCGACATTTTTTTGAAAAAGCACGGTCGGGACGCCAAACTGTCGCGAAATCGTGACATTTCTAAAGCAGCGCAGTCGGGACGCCAAACTGTCGTGAAATCGTGACATTTCTAAAGCAGGGCAGTCGGGACGCCAAACTGTCGCGAAATCGTGACATTTCTAAAGCAGCGCAGTCGGGACGCCAAACTGTCACGAAATCGTGACATTTCTGTAGCAACGTGGTCTGGACGCAAAATGGTCACGAAATCGTGACACTTTCGGAAGCAGGATTTGAAAGCACAGGGACATCTTTGGCAAAAAGGTTCTAAGGCACAAGAATGGTCGCGAAATCGTGACACCTTCGAAGGCAAGCTTAAAGGACGTCGCGAAATCGTGACACCTTCAAAGATAAAGTTTAAAAGACGTCGCGAAATCGTGACACTTCTGGGAGGCAAGACTTGGAAGCATAAAGACATCGCAACACCTTCGAAGGCAGAGCTCAAAGATGTCGCGAAATCGTGACATATCCGGAGGAAAGGTTCCACAATGCAAAGATGTCGCGAAATCGTGACATATCCGGAGGAAAGGTTCCACAATGCAAAGATGTCACGAAATCGCGACATGTCACGGTTTCGCGGCCCGAAACGAGGCAGCAAGTACGGAACACAAAGATGTCACGAAATCGTGACATGTCGCGGTTTCGCGGCCCAAGGGAGGAAGGCGAGTAAGAAAAGCCTAGACGTCGCGATTTCGCGACGTGTAGCGGAATCGCGGCCCCAAGGAGGAGAGAGAAGCCTAACGCCAAAACGTCGCGATATCGCGACCAAAGAGGAGAGAGAAAGTACTGGAGCAAAAACGTCGCGATATCGCGACCAGAGCTCTCACGACGTTGACCAACCGACGATTACAGAGACCAGTGCAGAGGGACACGTGGCGTGAAGTTACAGGTGGCTCGAGAGTATGAAGCGGTTACGGGGAGCATGACAGTAGGGACACGTGGCATCAACCGCAAGCGGCCATGGCGCATTCTTATGAATGATGACTTGGCGGAGGATTGACAAGCGGCCGCAGGGCATGCTACCACTACAAGCCATGATTTTTTTTTGATGCACCTGGCAACATCATGCAGGCGGGACAGAGCATTCGTGCGGGCGGTATGGGGAGTCTCGCATTCAAGGTAATGATGGTCCAAAGAGAGTCGGGCCTGGGGATAAAAAAAAAGGCCCGCACTTTGCGTAATGATGGAGAAGGAGGTGGCGGCCGAGGATAAAAGGCGCGCATGCATTGTATTGAAGGACTCTTGGCCATTTATTTTTGGGGATAGTTGTGTATTCGAGGAGAGACCTCTATTTTTTTAATGAAGCTTGCTGGAATTTTGCCGGTGCATTGTTGATTTCTGCATTCTTGCTGTGTGTTGTGTGTAGCTCTATATCAAGTGGTATCAGAGCAGGTTGGTTCTGAGAGTGCAAACCGATCGCCGAACAGAGAGGCAGTTTGCGCCAGGACCGTGGTTGTGGGGTTGTGAAGAAGAAGCAAGATGCCTCCGCGTAGAGCCCGTGGTGGTATAAGACACAGGCGAGCAAGAAGGGAGGAGGTCGATCTAAGAGCCCTGCAGAGGCAAGTTGAGGCCCTGCAAGAGGAAATTAGAAGAGGAGTCGAGCCGAGAAGGGAAGAACCCAACGAAGATGAAGTGTGGGAAGAAGAGGTTCCATCTGATGAGGAAGAGGCCTTGGATCCAGCAGAAGCTAGGCTGTATCGGGCTATCTCCCAGATCGGGAAGAAGCCAAAATTTGACGTCTCCACTTACTCTGGGAACCTCAACCCTGAGGAGTTGATAGACTGGATCAACGACATGGAGGAGTATTTTGAATATGAAGAGATATCAGATCCAAATCGGATCAAGTTCACGAAAACCAAGTTGAAAGGACATGCTAGCATTTGGTGGAAAGGAGTGCAGTTGGAAAGGAACAGGAGGGGAAAGGAAAGGATCACCAGGTGGGATAGGATGGTAGAGAAACTAAAGAGGCAGTTCATCCCTGCAGATTATGAGTTGGACTTGTTAAAAAAAATGCAGAGTCTTCGACAGGCTAGTAAGACTGTCAAGGAATATACTGAAGAGTTCTATCAAATCTCTATCAGAACCGGCCATTCGGAGGCGAACAAAGAGAAGGTCGCACGTTACATAAATGGATTGCGAACCAAAATTCAAGAAGAGTTGGGGCTGGTTAGAATGAGCACAGTGGAGGATGCATATCAGTTTGCATTAAAAGTGGAAGAGAAACTAAATAGAAGGTTTGATGGTAAGCAGAGAGGGAAGGACAGGGGTGGAAGAGCTGGTGGAAGAGGCAGTGGTGGAAGATACAAAGATTTTGGGAAAACTGGTGAAGCTAGCAGTAGCCAGAAATAGAAAGAGGTGAAAGAGGAGGATGACCAACGCCCACGCAATCAGAGCAACAACTACCCAAGAGGAAGAGGTAGGTCTGGGCGAGGGTTTGGAAGAGGTGTCTTTAGAGGAACCTGCTTCAACTACGGAGAGGAAGGACACAGGGCATACAACTGCCCGCAGCATCAAGAGAGGCCAAATCGAAGACCTGAGGGTCAGGCCCGAGCTGCTGTAGCAGATGAAGGTGTAGAATCTGAGCACTCAGAGGAGGCAAAAAGAGGAGAAGCGATGATCATCAGAAGAGTCCTGTTAAATGAAGAAAAGAAGGGAGACCAAAGGAACAACCTATTTCGAACAAGATGCAAGTGTGCAGGCAAGGTATGTAACATCATCATAGATAATGGAAGCACTGATAATTTGGTTTCTGAGGAAATGGTTGCCAAGCTGCAGTTGGAAAGGAGAAAACACCCACACCCTTATCGAATTGCATGGTTGCAAAAGGACCATCGGGTGCTGGTGAGTGAGCAATGTCTGGTGAAGTTCAACATTGGAACTTACCAAGATGAAGTTTTATGTGACATCTTGCCCATGGATGCATGTCACCTACTTCTTGGGAGGCCATGGCAGTTTGACCGAAGTGTTGTTCATGATGGTCGAGCCAACACATATTCTCTGTCAAAGAATGGAGTTCGCCATAAGTTAAAACCCCTGAAGGAGGCGGATGAGAAAGTATGCAAGCAGGTGCACGAGTCCTGCTCTAGTTGATGGCAGAAGATTCTTGGAAGGCCTGAAGCCGGATCATATGTGCTATGCTATAATCCCCAGGGTTAGGGAAGAAGGATGCAAGGAGATTCCAATGGAAGTCATGGGACTGTTAGAAGAATTCCCTGATATCATTTCGGATAATGTTCCTGAAGGTTTACCACCTGTTAGGAAGATCAGTCACCACATAGATTTGGTGCCTGGATCGAGCTTGCCAAACAAGGCTGCACATCGAATGACGCCTGTGGAGACTGAGGAACTAAATCGGCAAGTTCAAGATCTGTTGAAGAAGGGACTGATTAGGGAGAGTCTTAGTCCATGTGTTGTACCAACAGTACTAGCACCCAAGAAGGATGGAGAATGGAGGATGTGCACCGACTCTCGGGCAATCAACAAGATCACCATTAAATACAGGTTCCCACTGCCGAGAATGGATGATATCATGGACTGCTTGAGTGGAGCTGAGTACTTCACAAAAATTGATTTGAAAAGTGGATACCATCAGATCCGCATTAGAGAAGGGGATGAATGGAAGACAACTTTTAAAACCAGAGAGGGGTTGTATGAGTGGTTGGTTATGCCATTTGGATTAACCAATGCACCTAGTACCTTCATGAGGTTAATGAATGAAGTTCTGAAGGAATTTTTGGGCAAATTTGTTATTGTTTACTTAGATGATATACTGATTTTTAGCAGAACCTTAGAGGAGCACCTGATGCACATCAGGAAGGTTTTTGAGAAACTGCGGGAGGAACAGTTACTGATCAATCTGAAGAAGTGCAACTTCGTGAAGAAGGAGCTGGTATACCTGGGATTTGTCATATCAGCAAATGGTCTCAAGATGGACCCCGAAAAGGTGAGGGCTATCCTAGAATGGCCTGTCCCAAGAAGTGTGACCGAGGTTAGATCATTTCATGGTCTGCGCTTTCTACAGAAAATTCATTAGAAACTTCAAGCAGTATTTGCTCATCTCTTACAGAGACAATGAAGGGGAACAAGAAGGAATTTCAAGTGGATGAGTTGGAGCAGACAAAAGCTTTGATATGCTCGAAGAAGAAGGTCACCGAGCAACCCGTCTTAGCACTTCCAGATTTCAATAAGGTGTTTCGGTGGACTGCGATGCGAGTGGCAATGCGATAGGAGCCGTATTGAGCCAAGAAGGTAGGCCTGTAGCTTATTTCAACGAGAAGCTCAATGATGCCAGGAGAAAGTATTCGGTGTATGATCAGGAGTTCTACGCCATAGTCCAAGCGCTTAAGAAATGGAGGCATTATTTGTTGCCCAAGGAGTTTGTTCTTTACACCGACCATCAAGCGCTGTAGTATATCAACAGTCAAGGCAAATTGAATCAGAGGCACCTGAAATGGGTAGAGTTCCTGCAGAGCTATACCTTTGTACTGAAGCATCGGAGTGGAAGATCCAATAGGGTGGCAGATGCATTGAGTAGGAGGCAATGTCTGATGACAGAAATGAGAGTGGAGGTTGTAGGGTTTGCTGAGCTCAAGAACTTATACCCTGTAGACCCCGATTTCGTAGAAGCTTGGAAAGCCTGCACTGCGCCTGTTGCGTTGGACAGGACTAGATGGTTGGATTACCTGATTCAAGATGGAATGCTGTTTAGGGGGAATCAATTGTGCATTTCGAGGAGCTCAATGAGAGAGAACCTCATTAAAGAAAAGCACAATGGGGGTTTAGCTGGACACTTTGGTCGTGACAAGACCATCTCACTGGTTAGTGAAAACTATTGCTGGCCACAATTGCAGCAGGATGTGGCAAAGTTTGTGCAGAGTTGCAGGATTTGCCAGATGGCAAAGGGTATGAGGCAGCCTACTGGTTTGTATCAACCGCTACCTATACCCGAAAGGCCGTGGGAAGATATTAGTATGGATTTTGTGCTTGGTTTGCCTAGGACGCAGAGGGGGCACGATTCCATATTTGTGGTAGTGGACAGATTTTCGAAAATGGCACACTTTATCCCGTGCCAGAAGACTAGCGATGCGGTCCATGTAGCTGGTTTGTTCTTTAAGGAAGTGGTACGCCTTCATGGGCTGCCAAGAAGCATTGTGTCGGACAGGGATACCAAGTTTGTAGGTTATTTTTGGAAGACCCTGTGGAAGAAGCTGAGGACGGAGTTAAAGTTCAGTTCTGCATACCACCCCCAAACAGATGGACAAACAGAGGTGGTTAATAGGAGTTTGGGCAACCTACTGCGATGCTTGGTAGGGGACAAGCCCAAGGGATGGGATCTAATTCTGCCGCAAGCTGAGTTTGCGTATAACAACTCGGTCAATCGGAGTACCAACAAGTCACCATTCCAGATTATCTATGGGAGCAGCCCAAGGAACGCTTCAGAGTTAAGAAGGCTAGATACAAGGGAGAAATGCAAGGCTCGAAGCGGAAGACTTTGTTGAACACCTGAAGGGAGTGCATGAGGAAGTGACAAAACACATTGCCAAGATGAATGCTCAGTACAAGACAAGGGCGGATCAAAAACGCAGAGCTAAGGAGTTCCAAGTAGGAGATTCGGTCATGGTCCATCTACGGAAGGAACGGTTTCCTGCCAAGACCTACAACAAACTAAAAATGAAGAAATTTGGACCATGTAAGATCATTGGCAAACGAGATTCGGGCAATGCGTACGAGGTGGAGTTACCAAGCGAACTCAACATCTCCCCCGTGTTTAACATCTCGGATTTGGTCGAGTATCATGAAGGAGAAAGCAGTGAGATACCCAGTCCAGATCTGTGGAGCATTCCCACAGCCATTCCAGTTGCGGACGAGATAGAAGAAGTTTTGGATATGCGTGAGGGCCGAAGTACTAGGAACAGGAGTTACTCGGAGTACTTGGTCAAATGGAAGGGCCGACCCATTGAAGACGCGACTTGGTTGTCAAAGGCCGAGGTTGATCGCCTGGGTCTACCTCGACAGATCAGAAGTGAGGTCACTTCTCAAACTCACCCCGGGTGTCTGATGCAGGAGCATCCGGTGGCGAAGTTGCAATCTTGCATCACCCAAAATGTGTTTTTTTTCTTAAGTACTAAAACTGTCATGATATCGCGACGCTTTTTGAAGAAGGGCACCAACGGGCCAATCTGTCGCGATATCGCGACGTTTTTTTGAAAAAGCACGGTCGGGATGCCAAACTGTCGCGAAATCATGACATTTCTAAAGCAGCGCAGTCGGGACGCCAAACTGTCATGAAATCATGACATTTCTAAAGCAGCGCAGTCGGGACGCCAAACTGTCACGAAATCGTGACATTTCTAAAGAAGCACAGTCGGGACGCCAAACTGTCGCGAAATCGTGACATTTTTGTAGCAACGTGGTCTGGACGCAAAATGGTCACGAAATCGTGACACTTTCGGAAGCAGGATTTGAAAGCACAGGGACATCTTTGGCAAAAAGGTTCTAAGGCACAAGAATGGTCGCGAAATCGTGACACCTTCGAAGGCAAGCTTAAAGGACGTCGCGAAATCGCGACACCTTCAAAGATAAAGTTTAAAAGACGTCGCGAAATCGTGACACTTCTGGGAGGCAAGACTTGGAAGCATAAAGACATCGCAACACCTTCGAAGGCAGAGCTCAAAGATGTCACGAAATCATGACATATCCGGAGGAAAGGTTCCACAATGCAAAGATGTCACGAAATCGTGACATATCCGGAGGAAAGGTTCCACAATGCAAAGATGTCACGAAATCGTGACATGTCACGGTTTCGCGGCCCGAAACGAGGCAGCAAGTACGGAACACAAAGATGTCACGAAATCGTGACATGTCGCGGTTTCGCGGCCCAAGGGAGGAAGGCGAGTAAGAAAAGCCTAGACGTCACGATTTCGCGACGTGTAGCGGAATCGCGGCCCCAAGGAGGAGAGAGAAGCCTAACGCCAAAACGTCACAGATATCACGACCAAAGAGGAGAGAGAGGAAAAGAGGAGAGGAGCAAAAACGTCGTGATATCGCGACCAGAGCTCTCACGACGTTGACCAACCGACGATTACAGAGACCAGTGCAGAGGGACACGTGGCGTGAAGTTACAGGTGGCTCGAGAGTATGAAGCGGTTACAGGGGGCATGACAGTAGGACACGTGGCATCAACTGCAAGCGGCCATGGCGCATTCTTATGAATGATGACTTGGCGGAGGATTGACAGGCGGCTGCAGGGCATGCCGCCACTACAGGCCATGATTTTTTTTTGATGCACCTGGCAGCATCATGCAGGCGGGACAGAGCATTCGTGCGGGCGGTATGGGGAGTCTCGCATTCAAGGTAATGATGGTCCAAAGAGAGTCGGGCCTGGGGATAAAAAAAAAAGGCCCGCACTTTGCGTAATGATGGAGAAGGAGGTGGCGGCCGAGGATAAAAGGCGCGCATGCATTGTATTGAAGGACTCTTGGCCATTTATTTTTGGGGATAGCTGTGTATTCGAGGAGAGACCTCTTTTTTTAATGAAGCTTGCTGGAATTTTTGGCCGGTGCATTGTTGATTTCTGCATTCTTGTTGTGTGTTGTGTGTAGCTCTATATCAGCTACACTATCTAACTATGTCCCTTGACTCTATATATGTATTACAATGAGGCCTTTCTTATATAGGAAAATAGGTTCCTTGGCCAACACTCTACCTAGCTGTGCAAGGGACAACTTGCACATATACAACTTGCACATTGACACTTGTGCATTTATTACATTGCATGAAGTAACTAGATAACTTCCCCCTAAAGTAATCTAATGTCCTAAGTATGTACCTTGGAAGATACATTTACATGACCCAAATGATGTAATATACTCTATTTCTAACACCCCCTGTATTACATTATTTGGGTATTGAAGACTTTAGTCTTCAATATGGATCTTCTTCTTCTTCATCCTGAACTTTGTACTCTTCTTCTGCATTCTTTGTATTCAGGTTCAGTAGGTAATCTGTGTCTTCATATGATGCAGAGTAAGTTGTAGCTGAAGCTAAAGATTCTTCTTTCATTGGATGATCTTTGGCTTGTTCAGATTCATCTTCCTTATCTTCTATCCAACCACCTTTATAGTTCTCTTTGCAAGTATCTTCATTTGGTTCTGATTGTTGATGAATGAGTAGGGCATGGTGCAATTGTCCTCTCATATTTTTGTTTTTGATCCTTCTGTGCTTGCCTTTTTGGTGTACTGGTTCTTCATTTTCTTCAACTTGTTCCTCTGTAAATATGTTAGTATCATTTTGAAACACCACAATATCTTGTGAGATTTCCATTGAGTCTAGGATGTATGTATTTTCATGGATTGAACCTATTGCTTTTATTCCATATTGATTCATAATGAGACATGTATTGATCCCATCCATATATCCAAAGTTAATCATATAGTTGTTTTCTACTAGCTTGCTTACTGAGATGAGATTGAATGTTAATCCAGGAACATACAATACTTTTTGTAGTAGAAGATTTGGAAATGATTTGTTGGGTGTTACACATCCATATCCATGTATAGGATAAGTTTGGTTGTCTACAATTCTTAGTCTATAACCTTTAGCAACTTCAAGACAGTCAAACCATTGTATATTTCCTATCATATGATGATTGGCTCCTGAGTCAATATACCACATGTGTTCATGTTTTGTGAACTGGTTCCTATTGGAGCAAGTTTTACATTCATTGTATGACATTCCTTTACCCATTTGAAGAGGTTGAATTTGAAGAAATGAGATAGAATTGTAGTCTTTCTTATAGCTCCCTATATTAGGATATTTGATCCCTAATTGAAGTATATAAGCTTGATTTGATAAAACCTTTATTAATCCTTAGGTTTGTAGGCTTCCTTATGTCTCCCTAGTAATGAGAGTATGAACACCTAATTTTAGGTTTTGAAGAAAGCTTATATCTTCCCAACTTGATAATATTTGATAGATATTATTATTATCAAGTTTTGTAGAATGCCTTATGACTCCCTAATGATTTTGGAGTATGATATAGTGCTTTTGTAAAGTATAGTTCAATTTTGGTTGATTTTGTACAGTTTTTGTAAAGATCAAAAATCAACTTTTCTAACACCTTATTACTCCTATTGAACTAAGCACTTTTCAATTTTGAAGAGGTTTTAATGTTGGATTTCTTTTGTCCCTTTTGAGAAATTTTGAGACAAGAAAATTATAAATTTCCAACCTTAACAAAAAAATCTTAATAACCTCTTTTGTAACCCTTAGGATTTTATTCAAGTGTTTCTAATTTCCAATAACCTAGTTTGATGTTGTAACCCTTATCACTCCCAAATTTGGAAAATTAGAAAATTAATAATATTTGCAAAATATTAAAGAATTTAATCCCAAGTAGAATTCCTTATTTCTCCTAGGTTAAATTGCAAATATTATTTCAATTTGATAAGTTATCCCTTATGGTTTTTGCTTTCAAAATCTAAGATTTGACCTTAGCTTATAACCCTTATATCTCCCTAAAGTGAAAGCAATAATAAATGGGATTTAAACCTTACCTTTGAACGTTGTATCACCGCACTGTTTGATGCCTTTTTTGGCTGAATATAACAACACTTTAATGTCCTCCTTTGGCGCTAGAAACAATGCTTATGCTTTGGAATTCCCTATATTTAATGTTGGAACGTAGGTGCTGCAAATATGGAGAGGTTTGACCTTCAAGACCAGGAGCTTTTAATGCTTCCTCTTCCTTCCTTCCATGCTGCGCTTTGCTATGCTTTGACTATGCTTTCCTATGCTTGACTACTTTGGACTTGAGCACCTTTTTATGGAAGAAAGATCTTGAACTTTGTGACAAGTGTCACATCCATTACGTATGAGCGCTCCACCTTTCTTAACGTACCGATTTCCTTCTTTAACACTTCTTGGTCACTCTATAATGTATGAGCACTCATGTGGGCACTTGTGTGAGGCTTGTGGAAGATAACAAGTGTCACCACTTCCTTGATATTCCCTGTAACTCCTACGTGAGGTTTCTTGAGCATTGAGAGATGAAATGGTACCTTAGAAAGTTTATGCCAAGTGGCATTCAAGCTCTCTACATGAAGTCCTTTGCTATAACACTTCCAAGGAGAATATTATAACTCCTTTCGTATGCCTTTCCTTAGCTTGCTTTGTTTCTTGGACAACAAGCAATATTTTCTTTTGTAGGTGAATTGATGAGGCGCTATGGAGCTTCGAATGGTGATTTTGGTGCTTCCTTTGGTGGATGATCTTCTCCAAGTTTAAGACCTTGAATGTAGCACCTTTTCTCCTTGTATTCTATGCCTTCAACATGTTGATTCCTATGCTTCTTTGTAGTGTAGATAGCCTCTTGTTATGTTGTTCATCCCATGTTGGTAGAAGTAGATTTTGATGCCTTCTCTTTGTAGATGAGCACTCTTTTTATCTATGTAAATGTAGCTTGATAATAGCCTTATGTGGGCTTTGATTTTGTAGGTTCATCCATCCAAGATATGCAGAGAGTGAGCCCTTTGAGTGGCTCCTTTTGCTATGGAAGAAGAGTGCTAACGTTCGACCTTCCTTGGTTGGCTTACCCTATAGATATTGTGCCTTTTGAGGCACCTTCAAATCTGCTCTCTTCCTACGTATAACGTATTGTAGAAGTGCAATACCATGTAACCTTATATGTATATAAAACCTTCTTTATTGCACCTTTTCTTGCACTCTTTTGCAGGTCTAAAATTCTGGTTTTGTAGCAGATTTTTGAATGCAAATATGGGGGTTTTGAGGATGTCTCTTTGGCTAGACTCCTTACCCTTTTTTCTTGGATACTTTGATGATAAATCCAAGCCCTTAATGATGTAGATAGAAGCTTCTTTGTAGCTGTAATTTTCTGCCCTTTGTACCATGCAATTAACCCTGTAATGCTTTGGATTTGAGACTCACCAAGTCTCAATATTTGAAGCTTCTTTTTCTGCCTTTAGTTAGTTGCTATTTGGATTGTACTAACCTATTTTGGTGGCTTCCCTTGGCCACTATGTGTTGCATATTTTTGTGCTTTAATAGTGTCTTTAGACACTTGATTCAAATCAGATTTTGTGCCCTTCTCAAGTACACAAAACTAATCCTTTTGAGAGCAATAGAATAGTGCAAATGAATCTAATAATATTTCACTTTTAATGCACTAAAAATTTCACCTTATCACTCCAATCAACTCTCAAGATAATGCACTTAATCAATTTACTACAACTAATCAAGAATAATTTGAAATGAACCTTCAATAATTATTCTACAATTTCACTACAATCAATATTGTAGGACTTAGTCTTCTTTTTCTTTTTCCAAAGTAGATGATAGGTAGTTGATAGATGTAATACTGAAATCTAATCAACTCCTAATTAATGTGCAAATGAACCTTAAAAATAACTTTTCTCTTTTTGCACTTTTTGAAGACTGTAATCCAATTTTTCTTCTTCTTGCAACTTTAATCTAAATTAAGGTGCTATAACAAATCTGATAAGTAATCCAATTAACAAGTTTATTTGCACCAAAATTTGCTTACCTTTTTAAATATTTCATAGTTCTTTTGCCACTTCTGTAGAGGATGTGAATCTTGGTGTCTAAGATCACCAAGTTGCTGCTTCGAGTAGGATCTTGCAACTTTTTGTAGACTATCCTAAACAACTCCTTCTTCACCAAAATATGGTCTCAAACTTTCTTTCATGAGCCTAAGATTTGGTGGCTTGTTCTCCTCTTGTGGTCTCCTCCTTCTACTATAGATTTGGAGAAGTCTTTGTCTCTGAAGTGGTGCCTTCTTGCTATGAGAGGTAATCTTCAAATCTCCTAGATTTGGTGAGCTTCTTCTATCTTCAAGTCTTCTTGTCAAATTTTGACTTCAAGTAGGATCTTCTTCTCAAGATTTTGAATATCTTGAGGTCTTCACTAGATTCTTCTTCTAGTATTTAACACTCCTTACCAAATTCTCCTTCTCATATTTGGCACTCCTTGCCAAATTCTCCTTCTCTTGGGCTTGTTGTCAGATGGTGATAATTGTCCCAAGTCCTTCACTATCAGGGGCTTCTCCTTGGTAGTGGATTTCTCTAGTGAGTTCTCCTTTGATGATTTCTTTAGTAAGGCTCTCCTAGCCTTTTACTAGATGCTCATTGAGACCTTCCCAAGGTCTTTGATCTTACAGCTTCTATTGGTCTTCCTTGAGACCTTCTCTTCAACCTTCTACTCTTGGAAGTGTTGGTGGTGAGATCTTCTTCTAGATATCTAATTCACTACTTCTGAATGTGAGCAGGACTCTCCTAGTCCTTCTTCTTCTTCCAAGACTAGAAGTTCTTCAATGAGATCTTCTCCTGATATCTTCATTTTTTCTTCAGGTGCTGAGTTGATTCTGAAGAAGATACTCTTCCTAACTTTCTTGTAGGAAGTTTCCCAACTCACTGAATCTTCTTTCCCTACAACAAAAATATTAGTACTAAAATCTTAATCTACTTCTGAATCAGATATTCTTTTTGAATTCTTCTTTAGGATCAAGGCTTCTAGAGCCTTTTTTAGTATCTAGGCTTTTATGGCCTTTTTAGTATCAAGGCTTCTATGACCTTTTTAGTATCAAGGCTTCTATGGCCTTTTCAGTATCAAGGCTTCTATGGCCTTTTCAGTATCAAGGCTTCTATGGCTTTTTAGTATCAAGGCTTCTGTGGCCTTTTTATTCTTATTCTAAGCTTCTATGCCTTTTCTTCAAGGCTTCTATGGCCTTTTTGTATCAAGGCTTCTATGGCCTGTTCTTCAACTATGAAGTTCTTCAATCCAAAAATGGAGATCTTCAGTCTCCTGACTTCACCATGACTCTTCACTAGAAGTCTTCTTCCATAGTATTCTTCTCTTGCACAAGGAACTAATATCTACACTATGAAGGCACGTCGACCTTCGAGCAACGAAGTTGGAGTCTCCTAGCTTTCTATTGTAGGAGTCCCAATCCTCTAAGAATTAATTTTTTACAACAAAAGAAACTTTAGGCAATAGTTAGCAAATTCCAGATATCCTGGATGATCTTCACTAGATGATTTGTCAATCTAGTGGATTGAATGTTGAGTCCTAGTCTTCACGAGTTTTTCTTGCAACTCTGTGGAAAAGACTCTAGTCAAATGTAATCTCAGTATTTTTGGAACTGATATTTCTTTCAGTCCTCACTTGGGCTCTCCCTAATTCTACCACCTAGACTCTTCTGAGAGTTTTTGATAGTGGTTGGTCCAGTAGTGCATCAGGTTGACAAAAAACTTAGGCTCAATAATAATGGTGGTTTTCCTATTGACCTACTATGGCTAGATCTACCATGGCTCTGATACCACTATTAGCTTTTGATGTAATGAGCACTGGGAGATAGCAATCACAAGATGCAGAATAATATGAAAGAAAGTAAATCTGCTAGATGACTAAAATATGTTGTAAATAGAAATGACATAAAAGAATACAATGTAGCTATGGAGGAAATGAACACTCCATTAATAAAGCTACTGAACTACATTGCACCCATCACCAATGGATGGTGATCTACATAGAACTGTACTATGCTCTAAGCTACACTATCTGACTATGTCCCCCGACTCTATATCTGTATTACAATGAGGCCTTTCTTATATAGGAAAATAGGTTCCTTGGCCAACACTCTACCTAGTTGTGCAAGGGACAACTTGCACATATACAACTTGCACATTGACACTTGTGCATTTATTACATTGCATGAAGTAACTAGATAACTTCCCCCTAAAGTAATCTAATGTCCTAAGTATGTACCTTGGAAGATACATTTACATGACCCAAATGATGTAATATACTCTATTTCTAACAGAATATTCTAAATTTTATAAATAATCCTTTATTTGGAATGGATAAAAAATTCCAATCCCTTCTAGACCTATGAATCACTTTGACCACTTGTATTATGGTTTCTTTGGTGATTACGATGACTTATTAGCCTACTATGCATCTAGGAAACTCATTATTTCAACCAAATCAAAATTCACAAGCTGGATATAGTGGCCAAGTAAATGTTAAATTATCATAAGTTAAAACTAGAAATTTTAATACAAATCAATAGATAATAAATTCAATTTAAATGATAACTCCTTGTCTCATTTCAAAAAAATGGTAGAACAACCCAATCATTCATTAAAAATCGTATAAGCCAAGGTTTTTGAGTCTTCCCTAACTTGATCCTCTAGTAAATTATCAAAATCCACCAAATCCTAATATATCCCAAGACACATAAAATAAAATCCTACCTAATGTGGTTCCAAACCAAAATGTTACCCAAAAATTGGAGGTCTTGAACATGCAAATAGGGCTAAAACCCACTGCCTTTCTTTGGAGGCTATCTTGTTCAATATTTTTAGCCTCTACTTTTCAACCCAATAATTCCATAATAGCTCCATGGAGATGCAAATTATCAAGTAAAACCTAATTTGTCTCTATATCAAAACCCTAATCCATGTAATTCAATTATGTCAAACCCACTTCTAGTGTTGAACTATATCTAGCAACAAGTGCAACAATACCAAAAAATGGTATCTTTTACCCAAAAACCATGAGGGTTTGTTGCATCTTCATTATAAAAAAATTTGTACCATCCATAGATGCATTATTATTATTCATGGACTACAATTTACCTAATATGTGAAATGTGCCCTGGATCTTAGCCAAGATTGGATGACTAGGATTTCTTCTAAGTTCAACCTCTGAAGAAGTCTAGTTCCTTAAAATACTAAATAAATTAAAGAAATTTTTAAGACAAAATATAGGAATGTGAGGGTTATAAAGGGAGAAAGGGTTTATAAAATTCTTGAAATATGGATAAGGTATAGCATAATAATAGTGAGGTATACTACACAAATATCTTTATAGCCAAAATAAAGCAAATCTTAATAGACCAACCAATATTGAAAGCACCGTAGAGTTTATTAAGCTTATATTAAGCATCTTAAACATTCCAAGGAATTTATAAAAGCTAATCCAAATATCAATCCAATTACAACAAATATCAATCCAATTACAACAAAATTTACCTTTCATAAAGAATCAATGTTATCACCAATTGAGGCCAAACACCTTTATGTTTCAATTTATTGTAATGTAAAATATACATTGTACATCAATCAAATTCTAAAGAGTTGACCCTTGTATTAATGGAGTCTTAGTTATGTATAGGATTATAAAATAATTTCTATTATTCTTGATAATTAACATGAAAGCCTTTTTTAAACTTGACATTGATAGGTACAGTTTGGTCCACATTTTGAAAGGGCATAATTGTCACCTTCTTGCTCAGCTTGGTTCAATTATCTTGACGTTGGTTAACACAAGGTCAATCTTGATCTCCTCCTACAGCTTTGGTATGTATGCATCTTTAGGGGGCTTATGTCTATGGTGGTTTCACCTTTTCACCATCATGCTTTATTGTTATGCCAACTTGTCAGAGGTGCTAACTAAACCTAATTGTTTTGATATGGATGACTAGGTGACATGTGAAAATATTATTAATAGGGATGTGTTTAGGAGCCTTATACTCATTACTAAGGTTTTTTTTATTACTTTAGGAGGTGACATGTGCAATTATTACTAGATATAATAATGTTTTGATGATGTTATTCTTAATAATCGTAGGATCATGTTTCTCTCAAGTCCAATATTTTGGAAGGTATTGGGTGTCATCACCACTCAAAAACCCTAGGATCATTACTCTAGGCTTCTTTTGTTCTACATTTGGTCTCTTCTAGATTTGCTTTCCTAGATATGCTTTCCTAGACTTTATGTGGGTCAAGCTAACATTAGTGCATTTAAAGTGTAGGATCACTCCATTCCAACCTCTATGCTTCCTAGAGTCTAGGATTGGTTTCTTCTAAGTTTTTTTTGTGTATACTAGAGGAATCAATTTCTCGTTACATTTTTTCATTGTCTCTTTGTGGGTTTGAATCCTACTCCTTACTACCACTATAACCTCTAGTTGCACTAGGTAAATTTTTAACATAGCCAATGACACTGGTGTAACACACCCTCTTGTACTACAAGGCCCTAATATTTCAAATAAGGTTACACACACCAAAGGAGGTGCTTTACCAACCGACCAAACCCTTAAACCTAGTTTATTTTGAGTTTGCTTCACCAAAACCTTAGTAAATATTTGAACCATCTAAGTGCATCTTGTATTTTGGTAAATTTATATGAATCCTATCATTCTAAAAAGACTTATCCCCTTTGAAGCTTGGGTTTGAATAGATGTATTTAGACTTTTGATAGCCTAATGATAGAATAACAATCCTAGACTTGTTCTAAGGCTTTGTATTAGCAAAATTTGGCAAAAATTAGAGCCTATCATTATTTATAAGGACTCTATATGTGGGAGGCTATTTTAACCCATATTATTGGAACCTTTTGGGGATTTTTGCTTTTAAAAAGGATGACCTAGCTATTATTATCCATTAGGCATAGAAGTCAAAAGAAGTAATATACATGAAAAGTATAAGAGGAGATATACTTAAAGGATTTTTTGTGATGGAAAGATGGTGGAAGGAATGAGTGTGGATGGGTCTAAGTGGATTTTTCTCTAGATATGGCAGAAGAAAAATGAATTGTCAAGTGGTGAGCAATTAAAGGAATGGAAGAAGAATAAGTGAAAATAAAGGATGGCAAAGCAAGGAAAAAGGAGGATAGATGGGAGGAATGAAGAGAGGTTGGTTATACCTAAAGAGTAGAATCCTTATAAACTTGTATTGATCAAATACTATACTTTCCTCTATCTTTGGCCTTCCCTTTATAAATTATTGTTGTTTTCTATCTTAAAACATAAAATAGTAATAAGGCAAAAAAATATGAATCCTTCATTATTTTATTTAGGGGGGTGCTTCTAAAATGCTTTTCTCTTCTACACTCCTTTGTTTTAGGTGAAATAGTTGGGAGAATGCATGTAATAGAACACTCTAGGTCATAAGTGAGGGACCTCTACAATTTTTTGAATTTTGATAATTGGAGTCCATGTGCTTCAATAAGATATAAAGTCTTGAAATGGTTATGTAGTTCCTATAAATGGAAAGGGAGTTTCTATTTGGTCAAGCTTACATTACAAGATTACTGAGCATTGAGAACTTATAGTATTTACAATCTTACTAACCTCTCAACATTTTCTTATTATTCTCTTTCTCTCATATTCTTAGGCTTCACTATTTTGGTATATTGTAGTTTCCATTCCAAAATAGTGAAACCCAATTTCCAAGAGAGTGTGGATGTATCTATTGGCCCACATCATGGACTAAGAAGCTTGTCAAAAACTACTATTTAGATGTAGATATTTTCAATGGACAAGACCCTTTTAGTTAACATCAGGATGGTTACTGGGCTACCATAAATGACAATACCTACTTTAGCTAACACCAGGAAGACTAAGATTCAACATTCACCAATTTTGGCAAAGCAACATATTTTCATGGGGTAAGAATATTTAGGTCTATTTGTAGTCTCCTTTTAAGGCCCTCCCTTGTGAGCATCCCTACTATCTTAATTATAACAAAAGTATGGAACTACAAAGGATATTTTGTATTTCTCATTTCTTCACTTAACCTCATACAACAATATGGCACTCATGAATGATCTATACTTCTAAGCTATGCAATGCCAATGGGATAGGATCCTTATATAGAAATCTATATTTTAGAAGATCATAAATTAGTTGTTAGATCTTCCCTCTTTTTCTTTAGCTCTTCCTTTATTAGATTGTCTCATGGGACCTTTTCAATGTAGTTGCTTTGGCAATCAATATGATTACCTGTCTTGAAAATCCCAATCTACATAGTGATCTATGCAATGCATTTTCAAAATTTTCCCTTTATGAAAATATTGTGTTGGTACTTTCTTAACTAATAGCTTTATTACATTTAGCTATGGTAAAATTTATTTACATGTTTTATATATACGTAATATTATGGCGTGTCTTCTCATGTTGGGTCTATAAAATTTTACCACTCCATTAGAATCTATAGTGACCCAACCACAATCCCATTTTTTTTCCTTTCGCACTAGCTTGTGACTTGGAATATGTGGTTTGTTTTGGTGAAGAGCTACCCTTGAGTTAGCTTTGGTAAGACTCATGCTCCAAAGCTTGCATAGTTTATATCATTGAGACTTAGTGCAAAAACAATTTCTCCAATATAATACTCCTTGGCTATCCTTCCTATGTTTTTTGGCTTACATAATAGATTGAAATCTTATTTTTCATGAATTTTTAAGTTCACAATAATTATGCTCTAGCTAAGGTTACTCTTTTTTGGCTTCTTCTATGGTTGAGTCAACACCTTGAAAGGATCTAACTTCTATGGATCTACTTGTAAAAGATTTTTTTTTGACCTTGTCAACAGTGATATACATTCATCTTCTAAGGGATATTCTATTAGCATAATTTTTTCTAGTTCACACAACATGTTTAATTGATATTTATGCCATTTTAGAATTTTTTATTGCTTTTAGTTGAGCTTGGTGTTGGTAAATCATGTAGGTATTTGTATTATATGCGTCATTGTAGCCTAAGAACCAATAGCTTCTTTTTATGAGGAAGTAGATGGTCCCTCCTAATTACTATATATAATATTGGATTTTTTGGTAGTATTACTTGTAGATACCCCCTAATATCTTATGACATAAGAAAATATCCTAGGAATATAACCTTCAAACCTCCTTTGGTAATTTTATCTTCTCATAATAGTGGTTTCATTGCTTAGTTTCTTCTCCATTTTTAGTAGCTCTTACATTTTTAGGGATTCTTGAGGTTTAGGAGTAGACAATAAAGGTAGAGTGGGTATCAGAGGCAAAGGCAAAGCCTTAGGTATAGTAATTGGGATAAAGGGAGGTGTGGATATGGCCATAAGTTTTTTTTACTATAGAGGTTGGAAAATTTCTATGAAATAAGATATTACAACCCTATAATGAAGTTTTCCCATAAATATCAAAGTATTCTCAATAGCTATTGTAGTTTGGTAGACATTTGGAAACCTTGTCTCATTAGACAATTGGATTTGAAGGCTTGGAGGTAATAAATGTAAGCCTGAGAAGGATATGGGATAATATCCTAGGGGCTTCTCCTCCAAGTTCTATTGAATTGGAAATTGAAGTGTTTTATGGTTTCATAAGAATTTATTTGGATGACAGTAAAATGGGTGAGTAATGAAAAAGAATCTCCTAGCTCATTGAATTTTAGAATGAATGGTTCAACTAGTTGATCCCATGAGGTGATACTTCTGTCTTTAAGTGCCTAGTACCATTTTAGTATTTTTATCTAAATGATAGTGCCAATAATATTACCATGACATCTTGATTATGAATTTTGTTAATAGTTTCTAGGGTAGAAACACCTTTGTAATGTTCATATGCACTCTTATTAATTTAAAATTATACAATAAATTTGATATCCCAAGCATTAGAATATCAAAATATTATAGGCTTGACATGTACATAATTTCTAGCATGCTTGAGAAGCATGGATGTACTTTTCCTACTCTATTCTAATTGACTTAACATAACTATCTTGATTGTATTATGCTGACACAATCATTCCATATCTCTTCCATAAGTTTGGCATCCATGTCTTTAGTAGGCTTAGGGATATTTGGTTAGTTTACTTTTTGCACTATACCTCATCATTGCATTGGCTTATCAAATTTACCAACTCAATGTAATTATTTAGATTTAAGTGGTTGAAAAGTGGATGGGAGGTTCAAAGGTTTTGGCATGCATGGTTTCTATTGAAATGGGACATGTCTAGGGGATATTTTTTATTGTTGATATTTTGAGGTGTTGTCAAGATCTTTTGACTAATGTAGGGGTATTATATATGAGGTTGGAATATTTAGAGATTGGCTAATGTCATAAATTATAAATCATAGGATTTGGCTTCACTAGGCTAGGCTTTTTTAAGACTTTAGCTTATATTAATACTTGAAAATCTTGGGCTCAATTTTTCCTAGGTCAAGCTTTTGGAAGACTCTAGGTGATGTCATCACTCAAAAATCCTAGGATTGCTTTGTTCTAGACTTTGTTTTCCTGAATCCTTCAACCTTTATTTTTTTTGGGATTCTTATGGGATGAGATGGAATTTTTTAGGTTTTTTACCTGACATCATCATTTAGATATCTTGGGATCACCTAGTTTTGGTATTTTGTATTATTGGGATTTTATAGAACTCAAGTTGATGTCAACTTTTATAAAGTCTAGGATTTTGTATTTTTAGAATTTTGCTTTACCGAAACCTTTTTAACTCAACCAATTCTTTAGACTTGTCTAGGTGCATTCGCCTTCTTATTTTCTTCTACAATATTAGGCCTTTTGAGACATTTTGGTTGTCTTAAATTTTGTACTTAAACAAATGCATCTAGATATCTAGTAGCCTAGTTATGCAAAAATGATAAGTTCAACAATCTGTTCAAGCTCTTGACTTAGCCACATTCCAACAAAAATCATAATCTAGCATGGCTTGTGAGGACTTATGTATATAGGAAATTGCATTGACCCATAGGAAAAATAGCACTAAAAAACCTATAGACCCCTAGAAATTTTGTCTTTTTATCTATGATAGAATAGTAGTGCCACTCTTTTGGCAAGTGCCACTATTAGTGTTATTGCCAAATTTTAGTGCTATTATAGAGATTGCATGTTCCTTCCATTTCCAAGCACATTTTTTATTGTCATAAAAAAGTGGGGTCTAATTAGTCTATCCAGATAGTCATTTGGTTCTTTGTGATTAGGTAGACCTCTTAAGTATAATCCTAGTTACCTTTTTGTTTTTTTAGGTGTGTACATGATAGCACTAAATATCAATGATAGTGCAAAGGGCAGCAATACTACAAAATTTCAACACTTCTATTCAGATGTTGGAATCACATTTTTTTTATTTTTGGGTTGTATTTTCCTAATTTCTATAATCTGATTTTTATTGTTTTTATCTCCATTAATATGTTTTATAAAATGTTTTTTAACAAACTAAATCAAAATGGAAAGAATAAACTCTAGGTTAGTGTATTCTATCATTTTTTTTAGGAAAGTAATTGTAAAGGCATATAGTTGCATCTAGGTATATTGTATGCTTGCATAAATATTTTACCTTTCCTTGAAAAGATAAGATTCTTTTATTTTACTCAAAATCATTAAAATCAAAAGAGCATCTAGCTTAGGATTATTATTTGCTTGCATACTTGTATTCTTGAATTAATTATTTTTTTGCTATAGATTTTATGTTCTTACTTAAGTATTAGGGCTAGTTTACCAACCTTAGGTGATTTGTGAGATTTATACATACATCATTCACTTGAAATATATACTTGTACATATACATAAACATTTTGAGATAGACCAACCCACATGATTTTAGGTCCCATTTGAAAAGGGATTTAGGGTCTCATCCCTATTAGAAAATGGACCCAATGTTAATAGTGGTATAATTTCTAAAACCATAAAATATAACTCAAAAAATAATGCATATACAAAACTTAAATATTTTATTAATAAATCTACAATAGCATGCATGAATCTATGCTATATATATACATAATACAGAGCTTTATCATCAATATATACTTTTTTAATACTCTTCATATGCATGTATCTTGAATTTCACTCTTCTCTCATATTGAAAAAGTCTCTCATAATTACACAACGCTCACACATGACACCTCACACAAATCTACATCTACTCACATGACACCTTCCTTTCATAACTCACCCTTGTCTATTTGACACCTAAACACACTTGACGCCTTGAGGTATACTATAGACCTAATATTAAACACACATTTATTTATTAAATGCTTCATAAACTAATAATCACACTTCCTAAACTATTACATGACAAAATAATATAATATCCCCAACACCCCCTCATATTACATTAGTTGATAAGAAGACATATTGCCTTCCATAGATTTATTTTTTCCATACTCCATATTTTGATACTTTCTCCTTTCTACTTAAATTTCCTCTCAATGGTAAGGTTCTTTTTTGGCATTTCATTATCTTGGATATTAAGAATAATATTCTTAAAAAAATTCATCTCGTATCTATGTACTCTTAGACCCTAGGTAAAATAGATCTTCACAGTGCCTTTTTGAGAAATATTTGATTAACTTATCCAACACTCTAATTTGAATCAACCTATCTTCATATGTTTATATTTAGATAAACTATCATCATTAGTTTCTTAATTTTGAAATGTTGTGGTTTGACCCTTATTCTGGTTCACCAATATATTTAAATGAGTTGTAAACCCAAGGAATATGTTGAAAAACTTATTTAAAATATAACTTCTATAATGTATGTTTGGAGCAATTAAAAACTTCATGTTAATTTCTAATCTATCTAAAGCTAAAATATTTTCTAGGTACTCTTCATTATCATTATCCTCTTTGTACTCTTCATCACCATTGTCTATGCATGCATTGAAAATACATGCAATGTGGTCTTCCACATTTATTTCTCATCCAATAGCTGAGGCATGTTTTAGCTAAGCATAAAAAAAACATCATCTTAACAAAAAGTGTAGAACCAATCAAGTCTTTGGAAATATCTATAAAAGTCTTGTTCCTACATTTTTCTAAAATCATATGAGAGTATGAAAAAAACTTTGTAAAGAGTTAAAAAATACTAAACCACCTCCATTATTTACTCCATTAATTTTTCCTTCATATATTTGTCTACTTTCTTTATATGCCTTTGTCTTGTTCCAATCAGTAGTATTTTGGAGTATGTTAGTGCATACATATAGTAGTTTGGTTTTATTGTCCTCATCAACAATTCAAATCCTTTCCACTCTTGAGTGAAGTAGCATAGTGATAGCATAGTTGCTGACTCCACCAATCATATATTTTCCTGTGCCTATTTAAAAAATCACATATTTTCCTCACATTTTTTTCTATCATTAAAATTTGTTAGATAGGACACAAAATTCGAAGTTGCTGCAGCTAGCAATGTAGAATTAGGTGAGGCTTCCATGCAATTTGTTAACTTGATATTATTTATCAAAAAAAAAAATTCAAAATTTATCCACTTTTTTTATGGCACTAATTCTCCTGAATACATTAATCAAATATAAATAACTATTTTCTTGTAACATTTTATTTCCAAAAATAAATCTCAATTGTCAAATATGTTACCTTAATATCTCTCCTTATATGTAATAAATCTCAATTGTCATATATGTTACATTATTTTGATTTGTTCAAATTCTCTCTTAACTAACTCTAGGTGTAGGCACTCTTCTCTCCTCAGGATCAAATTCTCTCCTCATAGAAACTAGATGTTTCTTTCCTCAGGTGCATGTGCTCATATTGTCTTTAGGTTCTCTCAAAATCAGTAACTCTCCCAAGACACAAACATCCACAATCTACTAATTTGTTCTTCCAATATCTCTAGCAGTCATTTAGTGAGCAATTAATCTTCCAATAAGCAAGCAACTTCTCCAAATTTTCCTACAGGAAATGGTCTCTCAATATTATTTTCCTCCAATCAATATTCTCCTTCAATAATATCTTCTTCTCCAAATATCACATGGACCACCAATCCAATATTCAACTCCAAACTTCTTCATATAATATTCACACCAAAATTTGATGCTAGTTATTTTCCAGTATCTTCCTCTCTTTCTCAAATCCAAATTCACACCAAATTTTAGTTCTAGCTTTCTTTCTCTACAATTCTTTAATCTTCGAGCTTCTTCTTCCCAATAGAGTATCTTCAATTCTAAATGTAATAAAAATGCCTAGTAACCACCAAGTATGCTCTTTGTTTAGACATAATAAAAATGTCTAGTAACCACCAAATATCTTCTTCTTTGTCTACAACATAGTAGCACTAATACCACTATTAGCAAATATAAAGGATAATATCATAGGATTCACTTCCAATCACTACAATCTCTCTATCATTGTAGCATTGGTACCAAGATGGATTTCATCGAGGTGGCTCTAATACCATGTTAGAAAATGAAGCCAATATTAATAGTAGTATAATTTATAGAACCACAAAATATATCTCACAAATATGCACACAAAACTCAATTTTTTTATTTATAAATCTACAATACCATACATGAAGTTATGCTAGTTTGATACATAATATAGATCTTTGTTATCAACATATAATTTCATGATATTCTTAATATGCATGTCTTTTAGCCTTCCCTCTTCTCTCATAATTATAAAGTCTGTCATAATTAAATAACTCTCACACATGACATCTCACACAACTCTTCATCTACTCAAAAGACACCTTAATCTCATAACTCACACTTTCCTACTTGACACCTAAACACACTTCACACCTTGAAACATACTATAGACCTAAATAGTAAATATATAATCAAATATGGAATACTTCATAAAATATTACATGACCAACTAATGCACTATCACCAACAAACCTACATGAGGCCTCTTGTCTACTTATCCACCTAGCTTTCTTATCTCCTAGTTCACCATGAAGCACTATTGATCAAACATAGATTTAGACTATGTAGACGATGGTCTTGGTTTGGGATAGGTAGTACCTAATTTTACTTAAGGATTTCATGATAGAAAAAATCTATTTTTAAATGAATATTTACATATTTGCATAGTTTTAAAGGACATGGATCATGAAGGAGCTAGAATGTTCCACATCCTTATCATTTTTTGAAGGTTATTACTACAATTCATCCCAAATTAATAGACCCTAAACACTTGGATAAATAAGTTTTTTCAAGGACTAGGGCTATAGTGATGGTATATCTATGTCTTGGAAGACCATTTTTCCTTCATCAATCCATGCTAATTTTGCATATTTTTACTATTTTGGTGATTGGATTGACTAGTTACATAAAAGTGGTTAGAAAATTAGTAACACATTATTGAGGTGCAATTTTGTCTAGTTACAAAAACCACTCGACAACTAGGATTCACAATCCTCTCTTGCAAATAAAGTAAACTTCTCCAAGGTTCTCACTTAATATTTTTATGTGTCATGCATATATGCATAAATAAGTGCTTGAATAGTCTCAATGGCTTGCAAGTACTGTTAACAAGGGGCCTGGGAATTAGGTAATCAATTTGGAATTTATCATGTATTTAGTGCCTTTTCACCAATGCTTTCTCTAAATAATAAATTTACCTTATAATATTAATAAATTGTGCAAATCTATTCAATTATCTCAAAGCCACATTTTATTTAAAATGCTTCGAATGGGTTTAAATCAAATGTTTAATCTAGCATTTCAATTGATATGAAATTTCAATTACTTTAATAAAGATCAAAGCATTATGAAATTCAAATGAAATATAAACCCTGATATAAATATTCATCCTTTTAAAATCTAAGGGTTTAATTAAATACAATATTTTATTCATCCCAAATATAAAATCAACATAAAAATATTTGGAAAATGAATAAAAGTAATAATTTTTAACCCCGGAATTGTAAGGCTTTCAAACCTTATAATTATAATCTATAGGGTTTTAATATAAAACTGATCTATGAACAGTAAATATTATGCTTTAAAAATCAAGTTCATAAATATGTTTTCATCATATTATTTGCTTATTAAATATTTAATAACAAATATAATCCTCCAATGTAGAGTTTGGATCAGTAAATAAATAAAACTGTATTGAAAGCATGAAATTCAAACTAATTTTAATAAAATATATCAACCCTAGTTCTCAACTTTATTAAATCAAATTTGAAATCAGAATACTCATTTATCTTTTATAAATTTATTTATTTAAATATTAAAATAATTTAATATTTAAATAATAAATTATTGATAACCTAGTTTAGGGTTTAATTCTTATGAAATTGAACTAGGCTATGTAAAAATGATTTAGTATAAAATAAATAATCAAAATTTTTATGATGAGAAACTAATATTCTATCTTGGACAAATGCTACAGACTAATATGAATCACAGATATTTAAACCAAATCATTGCCCACCAGTATTCACACAACACAACAATGAAATGATGCAATCTTCAATGAAATTTTAATTATTGAAAATTATATCAAACATTTTAATTACAATTCAAATACCATATTGATGCTTATTTGAATCCCTAAAATATTTTGATATAATAAAAATATTACAATAAAGTCTGGTTTCTCTATAATTTGAGATTCTTTGTAGCTTCTCTTCAATCACGCCTTTGATTCTTTGAAAAATCCTTCCTTCTGCTCTGCTCCTCAAAGTGTCCGACCCCATTCTTGTCTTTCAAAAGTAATTTATAACCTTATGAATTCATTATCTTTCTACACTCGTTTCACTTCATAACGAATTGTGAAACCAATTTCACAACTATATTCTGACTCAACCCATATTTCTTTGTTCAACTACTTCAAAAACATATAACATATTGTAATATGTGTATATCCTGTAGCCTTTGAATTTATTTGTTTTTTAATTTTAAAATATTCATAATTTTTTATCCTTGTCTCATTCAACGTGTAAAAACATATGTTGAATAACCTTTTCATAAAGAATAATATATTCTGCATATCCCTCCATTCATCAACATCCAGAAGTCCAAACTCTTTAATACTACTTTCTTTGATTCAAAGGTGCTACATCCTCTTCTCAAATTCATGCTACATAGGATCTTATGACCCTAAATACATCCGATTTCATTTTTACTTCCAGCAATATCCCATGTTGTGTCATGCCACGCTGTAAAAATTGATGAAATTGAAGCAAAGTTGCATTAAACAAGCACATACAATCCAGAAAAGATAGAGAAAATGCCAAATGAGCCAAAGCTTTATTTTATTCTATTCCCAAAGATAGATCTTACAGAGACTAACTGCTTACAATTTTGAAATTCCCCCCTTTTGAACCAGATTTCCCTTTTCCCGCCTAAAACCATCTATTTCAAATTTGAATTTAGGGGGCAACTTGTCGAGGTCATAACTTCGCACTCGTTGCTCTGATTGACTTGCACGAGATATTTTTGGAAAGGGCACAAGACGAACTAAGCGGTTCAACCTTAGATCTTTGCACTAAGTCTTGCAACTAACTGAAAATCCTCAAATTTGGCCTCTAAGGCCTTCAAAATTCACCTATAAGTTTTACTAGTTTTACAAAATTAAACAATTACAATTTTTTTTGGGTGATGCAAGATCACTCTTACACCGTTGGATGCTCCTGCATCATAACCCTACACCACACTGGGTAAAATAGTATTGTGTCATACCTCGCTATGAAAGACCATCACATCACCATTTCATGCCACATTGTGACAATCACACACCAAACACATGTTATCATGTCATCTATCCCTACCGCTAATGATGCACATGGCTCCCATGAATGTCGAGATTATCTTACTTCCAAGATCTGTTATTGCTAACTATAAACTATGATTGATCCTTGGTTTCTTTGTAAAACCGTACCTCTTCTCTTGAAATGCATTGCCTTTATGAAATGCCATGCAATCTTCCATGCTGTAATCTAATGAAACTTGTGTTGAGTGATCGTATCTAAACAATGATGCCTTTATCAATTCTTTGACATAGTATATCTGACATCAATACTAATCTATCATTCTTTTTCAGTGCAACATCATCCTCCAACTAGACTAAATAGCATACCGATTTCATCTATTCGTTGCCAAGACCAATCCAACTCTACTGGTGTAATATCCGGGTCTCCATTTCATCTGTCCATCTTTGTCTAACGTCACATCTACATAGCATGACCCACATTTGATCAATTCATTGATTCATTCTATATCATCAAGAATCCACTTTCGTTCATCCCTGTCTTAATAAATTTTATTCGGACATACACAATATTAGGTTTTAACTACCCAAACAACTCAACCAACTGATGTTTCATCAATCGCATCATAGAATTCATTATTAAGGATAACCATCCATGATAAATAATCTCTTCATCTTTCTAAAATTTGGTGACTATATCCAGTTTTCCCTTTTGAACCTATGCTTCAATTCACTTATAACAAAGTTGTGTTTCATCAATGCTTGTTCTCGCCTGGCCAAACCTTAGGACTCAAAACCCATGCTAAATATTTGATCTGCATAGACTCACGAAAACCTACTCACACCATGGCTATTGCTTCCATAATATAATATTTTAAAAAATACATCCTTACTGACAATAAATTTGACCTTATGTAGCCATGGTCTCAATTAATGGAATTCCATAATTAACCACATGTATTTTTAATTCTGGTGGTTGCCACCTAAAATTACACTCCGTGTTTGTGTTCGAACCTTCTATTACTACCGATGCCATCTACATGATAAAGTTCACCATCACCAAGAAAAACAAAGATGTCATCCCTACTTGTGATACCATATTTTATTTGGAAATATCTCTTGCCTCAAATTCTTGTGACAATGAAGATGCCATCTTTTTTTATCCCACATGAACCATCTTAATGGCGATATGGGCTTTATGACTTTGAAATTGTTGCAAGGCTTTTGACAAGCTCCTCCTTCCAAGTTACATGGTCCCAAAACCACATGTTCACTTTAACTACCTTGAACCCATCTCATATAAACAATGCCTATCTTGAAAACCTGTGAAAGAAATCCAAACATTATAGGCTCTTAAATAAGCATCCAATTATAGGTCCTTAAATAGCATCCAAAATTATATCATAATCCTACACAAAACTATATAATACACACACATCATGCTAAATACACGTAACACCTAAGAAAAAAACCTACATATAATAAAAGACTAACACAACACAAATATATATATATATAACACTAACATCATATAAATAAAACCTAACAAACAAATACCACATGACCAACAAAACACATTATAATCTAACAAAACAATATAAACTAAACAATAAAATAAAATTTAAACTTTTAATATAACAATCAAACAACACATAACATAATACTCCTAACAAACTAAAATTACCCCTCAAGAACAAGAAAAGAACCTTTTAAATCATGAGATAACAAAACTAAGATTGAAACAAATTACAATACAATTTTTAGAGAAGATGAACTTTTGATATCCAACTTATGATGACAGTCAACCATAAGCGCAAGCAAAAATTTAGAACAAACTTTAAAATTTCAAGTGGGTCCCCAATTTTGGGGTCGTTGTGAAGGAGTCACAACACACATGAAATTTAAACTAGGAAGGACTATATTCATTTAATCAATATGGTAAGGAATAGGTCTTGTAGTTATTTTATCCTATCAAGATCTAAAGAATAGACTATATTTTAACACCATGCATCTAAATAATTTACCTTCTTAGACCATGAAAATAGAATTTTTAGGGTTGAGTGAGATACAAATATATCTACACCTTTTAAATACCAACTCTACATATTTGATATGATTATTTTTATCTTTTGAAAATATAGTTAAATCATCAAGGTATCTCCAAGTAATCTCACTAACTAATTTTGTAAAGGTGGTATCCATGGCTCTTTGAAGGTAGAAATATTTGGTAATCCAAAAGATATTCTTTGGTAGAAAAAGGTTCCCCATTTCATAGTGAAGGATATTTTATGTTGATCATCACCTTTGATTTAGATCTAGTTGTACCCAAAGGAATTTTCTAAAAGTGGTAAAATCTATTATCCTACTACATTTTATAAAATCTAGTCTAGAGCAGTAGGGGGATAGTGATATTTCAATGATGTATTTTTAAGGTTCCTAAAGTCCATATAAAAGTTGATGTCACCATTCTTATCTCAAATCAATACTAGGATGGCTACTCAAGTGGACCTATTGGCCTTTTAAACCTTTCTACCACAAAATATCATAGGTCCCAAATATAAAACAACCACAATATTAAAGGTTAAAGTAATAATAATATGAGTAGAATAATATATGAGAAAATTAGTATGTATATCAAGGCTTAAATAATACTAAAATAAATATTCACTTATATAAAAGTATGAATGTAAGTATCCTGAATCATTCATGAACTATGCACAAAAAACACTTCAGTATTAATTGCTCAAAATTTTGTATACAAGATTTAATACTTCTCTTCCTCTTACAATCAGATTCTATCGAATCCTATTTAATTATATTGAATTCCCTTTTCTATGGATAATTATCTCCATAATATATCCATAGTAATATGAATCTTCAAGTACTTGACTATTGCTCTCCATATGCCAAGTCTCATGACTCTTGGCTTATCATCTTGCCACTTGCATACTAGATGGACACTTGACTCTACAACACTTGCACACATCTACATGACTCTTGGACTCCTACATGCACTCCTAATCTAGGATACTTGTGCACATCCTCACATTACATATTTTCACTCTTACATACAAGATACTTGTACACATTCTATCTCACATGACACTCGTGCATTTCCTGCACATTAACACTTACGTAAAAAAGGAAATATAAATGACACTTTAAACTATAGACTCAACCCTAATCTATTACATATTTATAAATGTACCATAAAGGTACCATGGGGGTACATAATCATGTATTAAATAATATAATATTCCTCAAAACCCCCTTGTATTATATTACTTGGTTATTGAAGATGTTAGTCTTCAATATTAGTCTTTTTCTTTATATTCAATATTTAAATGACCTTGAATTATTCTTGAACCTCTGGTTGAGATTCATCTTCAACTTACTTGAATTTAGCTTTGTATTCTTCTTCATATTCATTCTTTGATTATTTAGGCTTTGTATCTTTTGGATCATGAAATTCTTGAACTTATTCTTCTTTTAATTCAGGTTCATGTGTATGAATGGCTTGAACCTTTTTTGACTTTGACTTCTAGATCATGTGCTTCATTCGATCTAGTTTTTTTACAATCTTGATATTTTCGTATCTCTTCTAAACATTCATTTAGATCATAATAATAATTTTATTAATTATATGGACTTGAAATATCAATATTACAAGAAAAATGAAACATTATTTTTAGAGATGATTCACTTGATTCTCTTGTATCAATCTCTATTTTCATTTTTAGAGTTTTAATCAACTCTTTTTGTTTCAAATTTCATATTTATAAATATCAAGTGAAAGCAATTCCATATACATTATGCTACCTATATCAAGAGGTATCATAATATCATCCTTAGAATTATCAATTGCTTTAATAATTTTTGAGATAGTATTCAAATATCTCAAAACTTTCATTTATAGCTTCTCTATAAATGAATTGCAATACCATATCTAGCTTACCCTTAGATTTTTCAATCAAGTTTTCAATGCCAGATTTAATAACTTCTAATCTTGTCTTTTTGATTATAGACTCCATATTTCTTTCCATAATGGTCAAATTTTGCAACTTGATTTATTTTGAAGTAGTAAACCTTATAACTCCCTAATTCAAAAAATAACTCAAATATGAAATTTACAAATTATAAAATTTCCTAATCCTTTGATGTTGAAAATATTTTAACTCCAAAATTAAATTTGCAAACTTTCAAAAACTTCCTAATATATTTTTCAATTTCATTTTTTTTTTAACTTGAAAAATCAAAATAAATATTCTATCTAAATAAACTTTAAATTATTCCAATGCTTGAAATAACCAAATAAACTAATCAATGTAGAAATCCTCACCACTCCAATTGTTTCAAAAAATTCAAATTTTTTTTTTCTAATTTATCCTTATAACTCCTACTAATTACTTTCTAAGCTTATAATCACCTTATGAATCCTTAACTAATCTTATAATCACCTTATGACTTCTTAACTATAAAAATAAAGGAATTTAAAATCTAATTATATCTAACCTTTATTTCCTTCTTAGTCAACTTTCACATTTATTCGTTCATAGGATGCACTACCCTAACTTCCATAGATGGAGCTCAACATTCACTAGATGCATATTTTTTGGATGCACTTCATCACCTTTACTCCATTCCAATTTAAGCATAAAATATACCAAGATTAACCCTAGAGTAAATTGGCATTATAGTATCTTCTGCACTTCTTGAATGTGTTATGTTTTCTAGTTAATAATTTTTTAATATGTTACTACTACAATAAATATTCTCAAGTGTTATGCATTCAGATGTTACTTCATCTCTTTTTTGGTTTCCATTTTGCTTCACAAGATTCATTGGTCCACTATCTCTTTTTTTCTCTAGGTTCATTGTCTCTTCACTAGCCTCCACCTAGCGTTGCTAATCTCCACCTTGCTTTGCAAGATTCCTATTTCTTCTCTATTCTCCACCTAGCTTCACCAACTTTTCAAATCTCTATTGGTTGTCTCTTTGCTCCTATCTGTTCACTATATGCTTATATTCACTTCTCTTCACCTTCTTGATAGTGCACCTTTTGAGGATTGGTTTATTTCAATATTGGTCCTATTATAGGAGTCTCTCTTGCTTCTAGTAATGCTTAGGTCACTTTTCAATGCTCTGGTCTCTAGTTGGTGCTTTTGATCACTTGTTGGTACTCTAGTCTCTAGTTGGTGCTCAGTCCTCTTGTTGGTGTATAGTCCATGCATTGGTGAATAGGTTTTTTATTGGTGCTTAGGCCTCTCACTGGTGCATAGTCTTTTTAATGGTTCTCATGCCTCTTGTTGATGCACAAGCCTTTTTAAGGATAGGCATTTCATTGGAGGTTGTATTATGATCTTACAATATTTTATTCTCATTCAATGAGTGATTCACTTTAGTAGTAAAATATTTGCACCTTATGTTTATTCTCATTCAATTAGTGATTCACTTTAGTAGTAAAATATTTGCACCTTATGTGAGCTTTCTGCTTTATATCTCTTAATTGGTATTCAAATGCCCAATGTGAGCTATCTTATTTTTCTTTGTAGCTCCTATTGTGAGATTTTTTTGTTGTCCTTATGTGGTTGTTAGTCATAAGTTTTTAGTGCGTCTATATTAGCACTAATTTTACTCTTTTTCAATGCTTGATACTTCTTCTATATGCACCTATTTTAAATTCAGAAATTCATCAAATATTAGTGCTCTTAATATTGATGGTGCTTATGTTAGAATAATAATTTATACTTGTTCACTGATGTAGTGAATATTTTTCAAATAGCTTTAGAATACTTTCTCTCTACAGTTTTTTATATTTTGCTTTTCTTAATTCATGCTTTTGCTTACTCTTCTTTGATTATCCTTTATCATAGAAGTTATGTACTTCTTCTCTCTATTTTTCTATTGAAGCTTTAATTCTCTTCAAAAAATTAAAAGCCAAAATTCTTGTCTATATTTTATAGGAAGATTCTCATCCTTATAAGATACAATATTCAATGTCTTAAGTCACACCTAAGAAAAAAATATGATTCTCCTCCTTACTAGAGAATCCACTATTAATGTCAGGGTGGATCTGTAAATACCTGAATGACAAACTATCTCTTGAGTTGGTTCTACCTCAATATTCAATATCATTTCTCTTATTTCTCTAGAGAATATAAACTATTAATGCCATGATTGGTCTATCCTTGAATGACCAACTTTTTTTGAGTTGGTTCACCTTCAATCTTCAATATTCAAATCTTTAAACTTCAATATCCAAATTTTCTCTTAGTTGGTTTCCAATCAATATCCAACTTTCTTTTGAGTTGATTTCCAATATCAAATGTCCAACTTTTCTTCTAAGTTGGTCCTTTCTATCAATATAGCTAAGTCCTAGTCTTCACTAGTTTTTCTTCAACCAAGTGGAAATACCCTAGCCTTCTCTACTCAATAATACCTTTAAAAATTAGAGTCCAAGTCTGCATTACCTTTAAAGTGGATAGACTCTAAATTAACTTTATCAAAAATGAAAAAAGTTAATTATTGAAAAATGGTGGCTAATAAAATGAACTCTATTAAATTGGACAAAGTTAGGTGGTAGCTCTAATACCATTATTGGCTTTTTAAGCCTTTCTACCATAATATATCATATGTACCAAATATAAAATAGCCATATATATGAGAAAATCAATATGTATATCAAGGCTTAAATAATACTAAAATAAACATCACTTATATAATAAAATATGAATGTAAATAGCCTGAATCATTCATAAACTATGCATGAAGAAAACTTACAATATTAATTGCTCAAAATTTTGTATACAATCTTTATTACTTCTCTTCCTCTTACAATCAGATTCTATTGAATTCTATTTGATTCTCTTCAATTTCTTTTCCTATGGAACATTATCTTCATAATATATCCATATTAATATGAATATTCATGTACTTGACTATTGCTCTCCATATGCTAAGTCTCATGACTCTTGTCTTATCATATTGTCACTTTCATACTAGATGGACACTTGACACTACAACACTTGCACACATCTATATGAATCTTGGACTCTTACATGCACTCCTAATCCAAGATATTTGTGCACATGCTCACATTACATTTTTTACTCTTACATACAAGACACTTGTGTACATTCTCTCTTGCATGATACTTGTGCAATTCCTTCACATTGCACTCTTACATGACACTTGTGCATTTACTATATGTTGACACTTACATAAAAGGGTAAATATAAATCACACTCTAAACTATAGACTCAATCCTAATCTATTACATATTTACAAATGTACCATAAAGGTACCATGGGGGTACATTAGCATGTACCAAATAATGTAATATTCCTCAATAGGACCTATAGGAATTTCAAAAGCTCTATTTTTTAAATACCTCAATTTTGGGATTCATAGTCCATTATTTTTTATAGAAAGGCTTTGCACCAGTTCTAATTCAATAATATGATTTATGATAGTTCTATCATATATCTTCAAATATTTATAAGACCAAGCAATTATATCTTAGTATTACCATAGAGCTCCCTAATTAGGTAAGTTTCTTCTTTATTCATTCCTTACCAAGTAGTATGTTCCTTCCTTCAATGATATTGATAGTGGTTTAAAGAGGATTTTACCTTGATTCTATATTTCTTAGCATTATCATAATAATTTGGAGTGATTAACCCCTTTGGAAAGTAGTTTATTTTTTTATTGATTCACCCCATTTTTATTTTGGTAAATTAATTTATATTATTTCAAAAAGGGCATTTGAAATGTGCCTTGTAGGAACGAAACAAAAAAAAGTGAGTCCCCTTAAGTAGAAAAAAACCTATTAAAACTAAAAGACTAAAAATAGAAAGGCTACAATCCATTACAATCCTTTGGCACAAAGGAACGGAAAGGAATGCCACCAGAAAAGAGAAACACAAATTTGAGCTAGAACAAAATATCTTGCACACCAATAGACCAGAGGAAGAGCAATGCAGTCGAGAGCAAAAAAAATAGCTAGACAAGGATGCCATAAAGGAAGGGCATCAGGTTGCAGAAGGTTGTGAACATTAATTTCCATAACATTGTCGTTTGCTTCCTCCTTTAGGGTTTCTTTGTCCTTTGAGGTTTCCTTCAGATTTTCTAGACATGTATCTTTAGCAATTTTGACTAAATCATCTTCATTAACACCCCCTTTGACATCGGAAGGGGGTCCAGCAGCAGAGACCATGGAGGAACCATTGAATTTTTTGCAAAAGAAGAAAAGGCTGAGATTATGCCTATGTTCCTTAATGCTAGCAATGGACTTACCAATGGTGATGTAAGCCATCTCCAAATGGATGATGGATGAAATAGTAGCATGGATGAATAATTTATGAAGGAACTTATCGACAAGATTAGGTGAAGTAGACTGAGCTTTAGGAGGTTTGCAAAAGATGGACAGTGGGATTTCATCTACTTCCTTAAACTTCAATCACTGAGAGCTTCTAACAGGAGTTGTTTCAACTTTGATTTTCTTCCTAGCAATAGGGTGAGGCTTGTCATTTTTTATCTTCCTTTTTATATTAGAAGGCTTGGGCTAGGAGTAGATGACGAGTTATCTTCTTCAGAATCAAACTTAGGAATGTTGCCACTAGGGAAATGAAGGAGGAGATAATGATAAAGGACTTTGAAAAATCCTTGGTGACTAGGAATGACATCCTCATTTTTGTGGGTGGACATAATGGTGTAATCAATGGACAAAAAAATTGTAGCAGGGATGTTCATGGCTTTGGCTTCATGAAAATGGTTTACGTAGGTAAGGTGAATACAACATAATTGAGAGTTTGAATTATCATAGGAAAGATATTTCATTACAAGAGTAAGAATTTGCTGCAAAGGATGGGAAAAGTGTTCATGAAATAAACCTTTACTGTAATTTTTATAAATCTCAAATTTCTTCTCAAAGAAGGTCAGCTCTGCCTCCCAGTTGTGTTTGTTGCATCGAATAACTTTGACCTCCAAGGGTTGGTCTATCAGGCCCTCCAGCAACTCAAAGGAGATGTAAAATTGGACACCATGAATTGTGATGTAACCCTTATCCCAAGAATCAAAAAAGGTATTTGTTATGTTGTCATTAGCCCCAGTGAAAACCTTAAAATATTCTATCAAAGCATTGCTGGTTTTATCTGTCCACAAATCACGAACTAAAGGATTGAGCTAAAGTATAGTAGGCTCAATCTAAATGGGTTTGCACTCTCTCATGGTGGTGAACAAGGAAAAATATAGAGGTTGGTCAAGAAAAAGGAACAAAAATAATGGGATGAGAAAGGGAGCAAACACCAGGATAATTAACAGGGCATGCACGGGATCAAATAAAATAATGGTGTTACCTTGTGAACATCTGCTTTGGGACCATAAAGGCATTAGCACAAATGGAATGAAGTCTTCAACAAGCAATGATTGGCTAGGGTAAAGTTTTTATCTACAAATCAATATTATATTATAAGCCCGACCAATCACTTGGCGACACTCTAAAATGGTAGCTTGGAAATTCAGGGTGCATGAAAGTCTTAGCCAACAAGATATCTAAGCATGAGACCCCGAAAAGCTTGGGATGATCGCAAAATTTATTATCGATATGAGCCTTTGATCGAGAAGGCTAAAGATGGTTCCCAAAAAAATAAGATTACATGTATCAAAGCACACAGGATTCAAATGATTAAGACTCATGTGAAAATTTACCTTGGGGTAATAAGAATTAGTGGTTACCTAAAACTGATTAAAGTTCTTGAAAAAGGCAATGTGGAAATGGAAAATAGAGCCTAGGGGAACGTGAATCCAATATTCCAATAAAGGCAAGGTGGTTGAATGAAGATAAAACCAAAGGTCTAAAAAGTGACTCTTGGATATTACAAAGGACAAAAAATGTTGATGACTAGGATTGATAGGCAAATTAGCGTTCATCATGGATAACGTGATTTTCGTCCCTCCCTTGAATTTGTTCCCTTTTTATAAGATCATCCACCTCAAGGGGTATACTGTCTATCCACATTAAAGGTCCTTGGTAATTGACCCCAATATTAGCCAGCTTATTAGCAAATGTATTAGCCTCCCTGTAAGTATGTTGGATAGTGCAATTATGTTGCCTCTGAAGTATTTGCTTACAATCCTCAATGATTGGTCTAATCCTCCAGTTGGAAGGCTTAGAAGACTTTAAGTAGTTAATGATATTTAGAGAATCACCTTCCATAATGATGTTTCCAAGAATATCTTTGACAAATTGGAGGCCTCTCCAGATAGCCTTGGCCTTAGCGAAGTTATTGGTAGTCACATCTAGAGGCTTCGAGTAGGCAAAAATAGAATTTCTTAGATGATCGCGGAGGATTCCACCAGCCCCCCAATTCCAAGATTTCCTTTGGCCACTCCATCAAAATTAATTTTGACCCAACCAATAGGAGGGGTAATCTATTTGACACTGTTTCTAGGATTGAAGGATTAGTACAATTGAGTTCATCAAGAATTATATTGTAGGACTTTAGGATATCTTTCTCGAAAAGAGGACAAGGATGCAGATTTATATGAGCAACAAGAACATTTTTTGTGGCACAGAGAATTATTTTATTGGCAATGTACTCAAGCTGGATAACTTTCTTGTCAAAAAATTTGCGATTGCATTCAAGCCAAATTTACCACAAATAATGTTGAAGACTAAATTTATACAATCCTTTGAGCACAAGATTTTTAAAAGGATTAGACCACCGATAAAAAATTTCAACAATGGAAGGAGGATTAGCCCAAACCAACTAGAATATTTTAAGAAGTTTATTGATAACCATCCTTGAAAAGGGACAAAATAATAAAAGGTGGGATGTGGACTCCCAATTGGAAAGAAAAAGATAACATATATTAGGAAGAGTGAGTCCTCTTTTCATGAGGTTTTTGACATTAAGAATGAGATCTTGAATACAGAGCCAAGAGAAGGAAGCAATTTTGGGAATCAAATATTTAGTCCAGACAAGCTTGAAAGGCAAAGGATTATCAATATGATCAAGGGAAAGCAAGTAAGCAGTCTTAACAAAAAAATCCCAAGAGTCTATGGTCTCTCAAATGGGTTGATCTTTAGAAATAACATCGAGGATTCAAAAAGAGGAGATATGGTTATTTAGGTACAAATATTCCTCCTCAAAATTTGGAACATTGACCTCTTTCCATCTCATGACTCCATTAACTGAAACTATAAAATTAGTCACAAGAGGACCAAAAAGTTGCTTGGTAGTGTTGATGATAATTTAAAGCATAGGATTCTGGCTAAGAGGATGATTTCCAATCCACTTATCTTCCCAAAAAAATATGGACTTGCCATCTCCAAGTTGCCAATGGGTCCCTTTTTGCACCAATGGACGAGCTTCACAAATGGACTTCTAGAAGGCAAAACCGTAGGAGGGTACCTGACTGTGCAAGAACTTAGCATTCTGAAGATACTTCCTTTTTATAATTTTGACCCAATCAATCCTCTCATTTGAAATGAGTCTCAAAACCTACTTAGCGAGGAGAGCAAGATTTAGGTGGGATATCCATCTGAGACCTAGACCACCTTGGTATTTAGGTTTACATATATTATCCCAGGCCACAAAATGAAATTTGTGTTTGTTCTCAGTACCTGACCAAAGGAATTTTTTTTGAATTTTCTCTATTTTTCTATAGACAGAAGTTGGAGCTTTAAATAAGGATAAGAAATAAACAAGAATGCTTTGAAGACAAGCCATAGTCAAAGTAATTTTACCATCTTGGAAAAGGAGGTTTCCTCTCCAGGTGGTCAACTTTTTTTTAAGTCTTTCAATGACATTGTCCCACAGGTTTTCCTTAATATTTACAATGAAAAGAGGTATTCCAAGGTATGAATAAGGTAGACTACTAATAGGACAATGAAGAATATTGGCAATCAACTACTACCTTCTCAAGGGAGTATTAAGGAAAAACAATTTTCTCTTCTGGAAATTTATTCTTTGGCCAACAGCTTCTTCATAAAGGATAAGAATATGTTTGATGATAGTGGCTTCGTTGACAGAGGCAAATGTGGACAAGGGGGTATCATAAACAAATTGTTGATGGGTGATAGGACTACATTATGAAGTAACTTGAATACCAAAAATTAGTCCTACCTCTCTAGCTGCCAAAATAGACCTGCCAAGAGCCTCATCCACAATGATGAAAAGGAGGGGGGATAAAATATCTCCTTATCTTAGACCTCTACTGCTTTGAAAGTAGCTAGTGGGAGAACCATTGATAAGAATAGAGAACCAAGCGGAGGAGATGCATCCTTTGACTAGGGAAATCCAATTAGAATGAAACCCAAAGTTGTGAAGGATGGCAATAAGAAAATCCTAACTTAGTCTATCATAGGCTTTGTTCATATCAAGCTTAAGGAGAAAAGTTGCCTTTTTATTGAGGGAACTGGAATGAATAGCTTCATGAATAGAAATAATGTCATCTAAAATAGATCTGCCTCTAACAGAGCTACCTTGGTATTGATTTATAATAATAGACATGACTTCTCTCATATGGATGGCAATCGCCTTGGTTAAAATTTTGTAAATGACATTACAAAGGCTGATAGGTCGAAAGTCATTAAAGCTAGTAGCATTGGGGATTTTTGGTATAAGAGCTATGAATATGAAATTGAAGCCTCTAGGGAAAATCTTGGAGCCATGGATTTCTCTAATGATTTTACACACATCAACATTGACTACATCCCAAAAGGCCTAAAATAATCTATGAAGAAACCCATCAGGTCCAGGATCTTTGTTGGGTTTCATTAAAAAAATGGCATCCTTTATTTACTCATTAGAGAGTACTACATTTAATTTGTTATTGATGTCATCAGTAATTAGTTTGGGAATGAATTGAAGAAATAAATTTTTAGCAGCTTTGGAGTTGGGTCGTTGTTCCTCTTGCAGAAGTTTCGAAATGTGGATATGGCCTTCTAACCTGATTTCTTTAATATCATTCTCTATTCTGCCATCTTGCCTATGAATTTATTTAATCCTATTGTGGCTACGATGTCTCAAGGTTGAGACATGATAGAACTTTGTATTGGAATCTCCTTTTTTTAGCCAAATATCACAAGATTTTTGTCTCCAAAAGATCTCTTCGCACTTAAGGATATTATGATATTAAGCTAATAAATTCCTTTCATTTTCTCTAATTTCCCCATAACAGTCACCTTTTTCTTGTCTTTCTCTTTCTATTATGTCAAGCATGTTAATGATATCCTGTTTGTTCTAGAAGAGGTTGCCAAAGATATATCTATTCCAGATTTTTAAATTCTCATTGATGTTTTTAAGTTTTTTTGCCAACACAAAGGAAGGAGATCCTTGGAAGTTAGATTACCACCACTATTTGATCCTTTCTCTAAAATCAGGATGAACCATCCACATAGATTCAAACCTAAAAGGAGTTTTGAATAGCTTTGGATTGTTGGTATCAAGGAGAATAGGATTGTTATCAAAAATAATTTTGAGTAAGGATTGAAGATTTGCATCCCCCCAAATGTTGGTAGCTTCTTAATAAAAAAGGACTCTATCAAGTTTAACCTAAATTAATTAAGTACCACATCTTCTGTTTGACCAAGTAAACCAATTTTCTTTGAGATTGACATCCATGACATTTTGTTTGCTTATGAATTCTTGGAAGTCCTCCATACTTTTTGGAATAAGAACCACCTCCCACTTTCTTGTTAGAAGGAAATAAGGGAGTATTGAAGTCTCCAATGATAATCCAAGGAATATTTGCAAAGGCTCTCTGGACATTAGTAAGGTTGTTCCATAAACAGGCTCTACCAGTAATGGAATTTGGAGCGTAAATATTGGTAAGGACCCAAGGAAAATTGTTTTCTTTGTCAAAGAAAAGAATGCTCATCATCTCATAACAAGAATGGATAATATTTACTTCTACTATATTAGGATTCCAAATACATAGGAGACTACCAGAAGCCCCATTAGCTTTGCAAGCAATATATTCATAGTGTTTCCAAATGTGATTACTTATCAAGAGAATCACTGATTTTGGTTTCTTGGATAACAAAAATTATAGGTATTATTTCTTTCCTTAATAATTTAGCTAATATTTGTTTGGCTAAACCATTAAGGCCTCTCACATTCCATGAGAGAATCTTCATTTAGAATATTTTGTGACTTTCTTGCCTCCCTTTCCAAATGGTTGGGGAGGTTTGGTACACTTCGGGTCTTCCTTAGAAATACTGCCTATAGAAAAAAGTGTCTTTTGAACACCATTAGCAATATATTTATTGGTTCCTTGTTTCCAATGGTCATAATTAGAGGGTCTACCTCCTTTTTTTTCCATGCCACAGTCAATAGGAGATTTTTTATGACTCCTGGTGATTTTAGGACTAAACGTTTGCACAACAGGGCTATAAGGTTCCAAGCAAGAAGTAGGAATAGAAATATTATCAACCAAGGGTTGGTCTGGATTGAAAGCATCTGGGAAGGAGCTCTTAGCATGAAAATTTTTATCATCAAATTGGCCTTCCAATGAAAGGGATGGACTATTAGAAGTATATTTGGATTAAGGATTGAGATTTTCAATAGTATATGTCATGTGGTCATCCTCAAAATTTAAATCACCAAGAATTTGGAATTGATTAGGCAAAGCAAAAAGACTAACCTCATTTGCATTTGCAGCGGGAAGAGAAGTTTGATCTCCTTTATCGCTTGGAATATTGACAAAGGAGATGTTGCCCGCTATATCTTTTTTCCATTGATATTTGATCGATCTATAGACAGCTCCTTTGGAAGGAAGGAATCATCTATTAACTTTTCTTGAGCAGAGTCAAGACTTCCTTTCCTTTGTCTCGATTGGGACCAAGCATAGCATCAACAGGGGATTCCTGTTTAAGGAACAAAGAGCACTGAGCCCACAAATGGCCTTGAGTTTGATAGTGAATATAAAAAGGAAGCTTATTTTCATATTCAATGGCCTACTTAAAGAGGCTAGACCCGCACTCTAGCTCCACAAAGGTAGGTAAGGTAGAATCAAGGTTAGCATTGATACACAAGTGGGCAACAAGCATTCTTGACCTTGAAAGAGTGACCCTATCAATGAGAAGGAGGTCACCAATCATGGAAGCAATAGATTTGAAGATAGATTCCCACCAAAGGTGCCAAGGAAGATTGGGAAGTCTGACCCAAATAGGAGCAAAGTTTATACTTTGGGTTTCGGGGTCAAACTTAGGCGATCATTTTCTCAAGAAAATACTTTTAGATCCAAGGAACCAAGCCCCTCTAGAAATGATAAAGTTAGCGTATTATTTGGCGTTAAGCCTGACACCAAAAAACCCATTGGAGAGGCCAAAAATATGGAGGGAACCTTTAGCCTTCCATCTTGGGGCAGCCCAGCACCTAATGACATCAAGGCTAGGGTTGCCACCCACAACTTTTCCAATGAGGGAAACAGATTCCTCAACAATGAATTGTTCAGAAATACTAGCAGGGATTATGACCTTGTTACCCTAAAACTCAAAAGTAGGATTGGAATCATTAGATTCACCCCATTTTTTATTCTATCCCCATAATCATTTTTTCTTTAGCATGATGAAATTCCTTGAGGAATGTAATCATTAGGTCATCATTGTTGAAATCCTATGAGTAATCCAAATTTTTAGTGACTGCTAATCTAAACACCACCTCTAACTCTTTTGGTTTATACAAATTTTGGTGATGGTGCTGAGTTATGTTACCATTGATGCTAGCTAATATACCTTGGCATTTAGCTCCTTGATAACTATATTGATTTCATAAGTTTCAAAACCTATTAGCAAATCCTAGACCTAATGTTTGTATAAAATTAGGTTTTTGTTCTTGGTGATGCATTGAGAATTAACATGATTTTTAACTACCTTAAATTTATTGAATACTTTTAGATTATTTTATCCTATTTTTTTAACATTCCTTATGCTAGTGCATGATGCTTAGTATTTGATAAAATTATTAGTTTGTAATTATTATGGGTGAATAAATTAGAGGCCTATGCTTGCTTCATTACTATTATTATACCATTTAAATGCACTATCCATGATTTATAAGACCTATTGAGTATGCAGATAACACATTGTCAAGGGCAAGCCAATATACTTGGAATATAATATGTTCCCTCTTGATAGGGAAATCACTTTCTCCAAAGGTTTGGGTATGTCAAGTCTTGGCCAATGTGGATAAACCCAGAGTTCATTGATAGATGTTCCTTCAAGGGATCTTTGATGATATGACTCAAAGAACTAAATTCCTAGGCATAATATTTTAAAATTAAATGCTTAACTATCTGAAAACAATTTTACTACATGGATATTACAATATATGTGAGTTGAGAAAAATTGAAACTAAGCAAGAGAAAGAAAATTTTTAAACCATGCCAACTGTAGTTTCCCAATTCATATATATTGCGCTCATATTTTATTGTATATAAAAATAATTATTCACTTGCAAATATATGAGATTTTAAATTACATGACAATGATTCTCTTGTAAATATATTAAAATTTTCAATTGCCACCAATTATTCATTTGAAAATATACAAAAATTTCAATTTCCCATCAATGATTCATTTGCAAATGTATAAAATTTAAATTGCAAAACAATGTTTCACTTGCAAATATATGAAATTTTTAATTTCACATTAATGATTCATTTGCAAATACATAAAAATTATGATTACACAACAATGATTCATTTGCAAATAAATGAAAGTATTAATTGCATATTAATTATTCATTTGCATATACATAGAAATTTTAATTACACAACTATGATTCATTTACAAATATTTGAAAGTTTTACTTGCACATCAATGATTCATTTGCATATATATAAAATTTTAAATTGCACGATAATGATTCATTTGCAAATATATGAAATTTTAAATTGCATGAAAACAATTCATTTGCAAATATTCGAGATGTTAAATTACATAGAAAAAAACTTTAATGCTTTAAAAAAAAATTAACCTATTCCTAATCTAAGAAAGCTTCAAAAAAAAATCGAAGGTTTAAGGGTAAGAGAAAAGAAATAAAATTAAACAAGCATATACTATCCTAATATCTAGTTTTGATGAAAACATGAATTGTTCTTTTAATTCAAATTACAAAACAATGGACGAGGCGAATATGGTTTCGATGAACAAAAAATTTGATGAAAACCTGCTCGCAGGTAAAGAGAAGATGCAGTCGGAAGAGCAAATAGACATTGGCATGATTTCAAAGGACAATCCCACTGCTCTTGCGATGATAGGGCTAGCTAGGGTTTCTTCTACCACCAAACATGGGAACATCCAAAGTGACATCGATCGAGGAAAGGAACCCCCTGACAAAGCGGGCAGCACAGGCAACTACCGAGGTCACTTGTCTTACATAGACCTCCTACAGAATAAACTTAGATCGCCCATAGATGGTTAGAATGTCTTTGTCTCACAAGGGTGCGATGTTTTGTGCCCTCCAAATATTATGAAAGGTTATGCACCCCACGATTCATTTTCCCTTATGGGAAAATTTATAGGAGGACATTCAGACATGGACTCAATCCGTCGTTGGACGACTTCAAAGTGGAAAATCCTAGGAAACATGGGGCTATCCATGATGACTAGAGGACTTTTTATGATCCAGTTGAATACTCGAGAGGACACAAAGAGCATCTTGTCCGAAGGTCCGTGGTTCTTCAGGAGATGAAGTCTATTTTTAAGGAAATGAGAGCCAAATTTCAACCCTAACTCATAGAACATTAAATTTACCCCCATTTGGGTCTAGCTCCCTAATCTCCCCACTCATTTTTTCTATGAGGATGTTCTTAAAGGCCTAGCTAAGGCCTTTGGGGAATTAGTGGCCATCAATCTGCCCACTCATGCTAGAACTCGCCTAACCCAAGCACGCATCTGTGTCAATGTGGATCTAGAGTTGCAACTCCCAGACCATCTCAATATGATTTATAGGGATTTTAGATGGAGATAGTCGCTAATATTTGAGAATAATCTACCTTTTTTCTTGGAGTGCTAATCCCAAGGGCACCTCCCATATCAATGCCCTTAGCGCAAAAACTCTAAATTCGATCACCTACTAGCAGGATGCCTGGAACCAAGTGCCAGTTAGAGGACAATCATCAACAAAGGATAAAACTTGAAGAAAAAATAGTAGATTCGGCCACCTCCAACCCCAAATCCTAAAAATGCAAGTACATCGATTACCATTGCTAATAAAATTGATTTGCTTAATGATTCTGGAACCAATGAGGAAATTAAAGAAGGAGAAATCCATGTTAGATCCTCCTCTGACTCCAATCTTACCTCCCAGTTGCACCCTACTCCCAATCCCACCCAGAAGATTCCCTGCCCCTATCACCCCCTATGCCAGCCCCACCCTCCCACCACTAGTGATGGCCCTCAAAGCCCTACCCCAAAACCCCTTCGGTCGCCCTCTTCCCTAGCCTCCCCAACCAACACTAACACCACCAATTCTGATAGCGATGAGCCTACTCAGGAATCCCCTAAACCATGGAGTCCCAAGCAAACCCAAAGTTTTAGAAAGTCCTAAATATATGTAGGAGTATATAGAAATAAGGGCAGACCATTCGACATAGAATGAATAAATTGGAATACCATCGAGGATATAGCCAATGGAACGCAGAAAAACCTATTTCAAGAAATTGGAAACACTATCAAGGAAGAAAACCAAAGACCCAAACCCCCTATGCAACAAGGCAAAGGGGGTAAAAACTCTCAAAAAGTTTTAAATGAAATTCCTCTCCTAGAATGCGAGAGGACTGAATAGGGTAGTGATGCAGGAGCATCCGACGACAGTAGGGCAATCTTGCATCATCCAAAATTTTCCAGTTTTTACTAAGTATTTTGCATCTTGGTTTAGTTATTTTCAAGTTTGGAAGAGGTTTTGTTAAGCAATTTTCAGTTTGGGGAGGTTTTGTTAAGCAAGGGAGTGGGGTCACGAAATCGCGACCTCCGTAAGCTGCATTGAAACTTTGTTAAGTTTCATCGCGATATCGCGACAATATTTCAAATGCTGAGGCAAGGGGCCACAGTCGTCGTGATATCGCGACGTCGCGATATCATGACGGAATTGTGAAGCGAGGCAAAAGGGGGGAGTGCCATCGCGATATCGCGATGGGTCACGATATCGCGATGACACTCCCCCCCCCGAAATCATGACCTATCGCGATATCACGGCCAGTTAAAGGCCGACACGTGGCGTGTCATTGATAGCTGCAAAAAGTTAACAAAGGTTAGAGAGCAAGGCGAAAGCAAAGGGGAGGGGGTCGCGAAATCGTGACATGTCACGATTTCGTGACATGTCACGAAATCGCGACCCCAAAGAACTTCAGCATAGTGGAGACACTGTTGGTCACGATATCGCGACATGTCACGATTTCGCGACCTGTCGCGATATCACGGCCAGGTAAAATCACAGCCGAAAGTAAACCAGTGGGCGGCCTGGCAAGGCCAACTTGACACGTGGGCAGTATGGAAGACACGTGTATCAACTGTATTACGACAAGGAGAGAGAGTGGCCAGATTTACATGCGGTCGGCCGGCTACGTGTAAGAAAACAAGGATGAGGGTCAAGGAGGTGGATAAGGGAGTGTCGGCCACGCATTTTTTTTTCTTTATTTTTGGCAACACAGAAATTGCAAGAGACGGATTAATGAAGGAGACAACAGTGCAGAGGACAGTCAGAACAAAGCGGCCGGTGCAGGGAGGCCATCAATGCTAGCGTCATGGTGGATCGGGCAGTTGCCTATTTATGGCAAAAAAAATTTGAAAACTCAGCTGGAGGGAAAGTCGAATTTGAATTTTGTTAGACAGGAGCATTAATTGTCTGGAGGATCGGGGCCTCGATAAAAACCCAAAAAATTGTAATGGGAGGGATGGTGAGTTCGGGATTGTGGAAGAAGAAGTATGCCTGGAAATTGTAACAGAAGACTGTATTAAGCAATTTTACTACAAATTAATGAGAAGTTTGTTGTTTGAATCTCGACCTTGCCATCAAGTGGTATCAGAGCGGGAGCTCCTGAGCGTGTGACAGATCACCGGAGAGAGGCAGTTACACCAGGATCTGTGGAAGGATTTGAATCTAAAAAATAAAAAATAAAAATAAAATAATGCCTCCACGAAGAAACCGTGGCGGAGTAGGAAATGTGGTGCCGGCCGAAGACTTTCGAGCCTTGCAGAGACAAGTTCAAGCCCTGCAAGCAGAGTTACGCAGAAGGCACGAGCCCGGAAGGGATGAGGAAAGTGAAGACGAAGTTGAAGAAGAAGACCAGTCTGAGGAAGAAGAAGAGGTTGTGGATCCTGCACAAGCCCGGTTGTACAAGGCCATCTCTCAGATTGGAAAGCAACCTAAAATGGAGGTTTCTACATACTCGGGAAACCTAAATCCAGAAGAGGTGATTGACTGGATAAATGATTTAGAAGAGTATTTCAGAGTATTTCGAATATGAGGAGGTTGAAGACCCTAACCGGGTCAGATTTGCTAAGACCAAGTTAAAGGGTCATGCCAGCATTTGGTGGAGGGGAATACAGTTGGAGAGGAACCAAAGAGGGAAGGAGAGAATAACAAGATGGGATAGAATGGTGGAGAAGCTGAAAAGACAGTTCATCCCGACAGATTACGAGTTGGATCTGCTAAGAAAAATGCAGAGTTTAAGACAGACAAACAAAACTGTCCAAGAGTACACCGAGGAGTTTTACAAGATTTCTATTAGAACTGGGCATTTAGAGGCAAACAAAGAAAAGGTAGCCCGTTATATCAATGGGTTGAGACTCGACATCCAGGAAGAGCTGAGCCTAGTTCGGATAAGCACCATTGAGGATGCTTACCAATTTGCCTTAAAGGTGGAAGAAAAACTGAATAGGCGGTTTGAAGGCAAGCAAAGAGGAAGGGGCCGTGGTGGAAGAACCGGTGGGAGAACCAATGGAGAAAAGTATAAAGACCCGAAGAAGACTGGTGAAGCCAGTAGTAACCAGGATCAAAGGGAAGAGGATGTTTATCCGCCCCGAGATCAGAACAGCTACCCAAGAGGACGGGGTGGATCTGGACGAGGATTTGGAAGAGGAGTATTTCGTGGGACATGTTTCCACTGTGGTGAAGAAGGACATCGGGCATTTGAGTGTCCACAACATCGAGAAAGGACGAACAAGAGGCCTGAGGGTCCAGCCAGGGCTGCTGTGGCAGAGGAAGATGCTGAGTCTGAACATTTAGAAGAAGCAGAGAGAGGAGAAGCAATGATTGTAAGAAGAGTCCTGTTGAATGAGGAGAAGGACACAGATCAGAGAAGAAGTTTATTCCGCACCAGATGTAAGTGTGCGGGCAAAGTTTGCAATATTATTATTGATAATGGTAGCACGGATAACCTGGTTTCAGAAGAAATGGTTACAAAGCTATAGTTGGAGAGGAAGAAGCACCCGCATCCATATCGGGTCGCATGGTTACAGAAGGACCATAGAGCTTTGGTCAATGAGCAGTGCTCCGTTAAATTTAATATTGGAAATTATTGTGATGAGGTCCTGTGCGACATCCTGCCTATGGATGCTTGCCATATGTTGCTGGGGAGGCCCTGGCAGTTTGACCAGAGTGCAGTGCATGATGGCCGTGCCAACACCTACTCATTGACAAAGAATGGTGTACGCCACAAATTAAAGCCCTTAAAGGAAGCGGGTGAAAAGGTATGTAACAACTCCAGAATCTGTTTAGTTGAAGGGAGAAAGTTCCTGGACGGGTTGAAGCATGAACATTTATGTTATGCAATAATCCCTAGAGTTAGGGAGAAGGAATGCCAGGATACCCCAGCGAAGTCCTAGATCTGCTGGAGGAATTTCTAGATATTGTGTCTGATAATGTGCCTGAGGGTTTACCCCCAGTAAGGAAAATCAGCCACCATATAGATTTGGTGCCAGGATCGAGTTTGCCAAATAAGGCTGCACACAGAATGACGCCTGTAGAGACTGAGGAGTTAAACAGGCAGGTCCAGGAATTGTTGGAGAAGGGATTGATTCGGGAAATTTTGAGTCCATGAGCAGTACCTGCAGTGCTGGCGCCAAAGAAGGATGGAGAATGGAGAATGTGTACAGATTCACGGGCCATCAACAAAATCACTATCAAATACAGATTCTCGTTGCCAAGGATGGATGATATCATGGACTGCTTAAGTGGAGCTGAGTACTTCTCGAAGATTGACCTAAAAAGTGGTTATCATCAGATCCGTATCCGAGAGGGAGATGAGTGGAAGACAGCCTTCAAGACAAGAGAAGGCTTGTATGAGTGGTTGGTCATGCCATTTGGGCTGTCCAATGCACCTAGTACCTTCATGCGGCTGATGAATGAAGTACTAAAAGAGTTTCTGGGAAAGTTTGTCATTGTTTATTTAGATGATATATTGATCTTCAGTAGAACACTGGAGGAACACTTGGTGCATATCAGGAGGGTTTTTGAAAAGCTACGGGAAGAGCAGTTATTAATAAATCTGAAAAAGTGTAATTTTGTCAAGAAAGAGTTAGTATACCTGGGGTTTGTAATCTCAGTAGAAGGCCTAAAAATGGACCCAGAGAAGGTGAGAGCCATCATCGAATGGCCTACCCCAAGAAGCACAACAGAAGTAAGATCATTTCATGGTCTAGCCAGCTTTTACAGGAAGTTCATAAAGAACTTCAGCAGCATTTGTGCACCTCTCACAGAAACAATGACGAGGGATAAAAAAGAGTTCTAGTGGACATTAGGGGCTAAAAGGAGCTTTGATGCATTAAAGAGAAAGGTCACAGAATAGCCTGTTTTAGCACTCCCAGACTTTGACAAGGTATTTCAGGTGGACTGTGATGCCAGTGGCAGTGCAATAGGGGCTGTCTTTGAGTCAAGAAGGTAGACTTGTTGCTTATTTCAGTGAGAAGCTAAATGATGCTCGAAAAAAGTATTCAGTTTATGACCAGGAATTTTATGCTATAGTTCAGGCTCTAAAAAAGTGGAGACACTATTTATTGCCAAAGGAGTTTGTTCTATTTACTGACCATCAGGCTTTACAGTACATTAACAGTCAAAAAAACTGAATCAAAGGCACATGAAGTGGGTGGAGTTCCTCCAAAGTTATACCTTTGTGCTGAAGCACAGAAGCGGGAAATCAAACAGAGTTGCAGATGCCTTGAGTAGAAGGCAGAATTTACTAATTGAAATGACAGTGGAAGTAGTGGGATTTGAAGAACTGAAGGGTTTGTACCCTGAAGATCCGGATTTTGCTGAAGCCTGGGCGGCTTGCTTAACACCTGTTACTGTGGACCGAACAAAATGGTTGGATTTCCTAATCCAGGATGGAATGCTGTTCAAGGGAAGCAAATTATGCATTCCAAGAAGCTCCATGCGGGAGAACTTGATCAAGGAAAAGCACAGCGGAGGACTGGCTGGGCATTTTGGTAGGGATAAGACCATTGCCCTAGTGGATGAAAATTATTACTGGCCACAACTTCAGCAAGATGTGAAGAAGTTTGTGCAAAGTTGCAGAATATGTCAGATGGCAAAGGGCGTAAGGCAAAACACAGGATTGTACCAGCCATTACCTGTACCTGAGAGGCCATGGGAGGACATAAGCATGGATTTTATTCTTGGATTACCGAGAACACAGAGGGGAAATGACTCTGTATTTGTGGTGGTTGACCGATTCTCCAAAATGGCACATTTTATTCCCTACCAGAAGACAAATGATGCAGTTCACATTACAGGGTTATTCTTAAAGGAAGTGGTATGAATTCACGGTCTACAAAGAAGCATAGTTTCTGACAGAGATACAAAGTTTGTTGGGTATTTTTGGAGAACTTTGTGGAAGAAGTTGAAGACAGATCTGAAATTCAGTTCTGCATACCACCCACAGACTGACGGACAGACAGAGGTGGTGAATAGAAGCCTAGGAAATTTTCTTAGATGCTTGATAGTAGATCAACCCAAGGGATGGGATTTAGTTTTACCACAGGCGAAGTTTGCGTATAACAGTTCAGTCAATAAGAGCACCAATAAATCTCCATTCCAGATAATATACGGGAACAGCCCAAGAAATGTGTCTGAACTGAGAAAGTTGGACAAAAGAGAAAAGTGCAGTGCTGAGGCAGAAGAATTTGTGAAACATATGAAAAGTCTGCATGAAGAAGTAAGGAAACAAATTATAAAAATGAATACTCAATATAAGACAAGGGCAGACCAGAAGCGGCGGTTCAAGGAGTTCAAAGTAGGAGATGAGGTCATGGTGCATCTCAGGAAAGAAAGATTTCCTGCCAAGACTTATAACAAATTGAAGATGAAGAAATTTGGGCCATGCAGAATACTGGGAAAACGGGAGTCAGGGAATGCATATGAAGTGGAATTGCCAAGTTGGCTTGATATTTCACTTGTTTTTAATATTTTAGATCTAGTGGAATATCATGAGGGAGAGAGTACAGAGGTACCAAATGCAGAAGTATGGCAATTTCCAGCACCTGCTCCAACCACAGACGAGGTCGAAGAAATATTAGACACCCGTGAAGGCAGAAGCACCAGAAATAAATAGTATTCTGAATATTTGATAAAGTGGAAGGGCAGACCTGTTGAAGATGCAACCTGGTTGTCGAAAGCGGAGGTTGACCGCCTGGGTCTTCCCCTAACAAAACAAAAGTGAGGATCACTTTTTATTTTACCCGGGTGTCTGATGCAGGAGCATCCGGCGATAGTAGGGCAATCTTGCATCATCCAAAATTTTCCAGTTTTTACTAAGTATTTTGCATCTTGGTTTAGTTATTTTCAAGTTTGGAAGAGGTTTTGTTAAGCAATTTTAAGTTTGGGGAGGTTTTGTTAAGCAAGGGAGTGGGGTCACGAAATCGTGACCTCCGTAAGCTGCATTGAAACTTTGTTAAGTTTCGTCGCGATATCGCGACGTCGCGATATCGCGACAATATTTCAAATGCTGAGGCAAGGGGCCACAGTCGTCGCGATATCGCGACGTCGCGATATCGCGACGAAATTGTGAAGCGAGGCAAAAGGGGGAGTGCCGTCGCGATATCGCGATGGGTCGCGATATCGCGACCTGTCGTGATATCGTGGCCAGTTAAATGCCGACACGTGGCGTGTCATTGATAGCTGCAAAAAGTTAACAAAGGTTAGAGAGCAAGGCGAAAGCAAAGGGGAGGGGGTCACGAAATCATGACATGTCGTGATTTTGCGACGTCACGAAATCGCGACCCCAAAGGACTTCAGCATAGTGGAGACGCTGTTGGTCGCGATATCGCGACATGTCACGATTTCATGACCTGTCGCGATATCGCGGCCAGGTAAAAGCACAGCCGAAATTAAACCAGTGGGCGGCCTGGCAAGGCCAACTTGACACGTGGGTAGTATGGAAGACACGTGTATCAACTGTATTATGACAAGGAGAGAGAGTGGCCAGATTTACACGCGGCCGGCCGGCTACGTGTAAGAAAACAAGGATGAGGGTCAAGGAGGTGGATAAGGGAGTGTCGGCCATGCATTTTTTTTCTTTATTTATGGCAACATAGAAATTGCAGGAGACGGATTAATGAAGGAGACAACAGTGCAGAGGACAGTCAGAACAAAGCGGCCGGTGCAGGGAGGCCATCAATGCTAGCGTCATGGTGGATCGGGCAGTTTCCTATTTATGGCAAAAAAAATTTGAAAACTCAGCCGGAGGGAAAGTCAAATTTGAATTTTGTTAGACAGGGGCATTAATTGTCTGGAGGATCGGGGCCTCGATAAAAACCCAAAAAATTGTAATGGGAGGGATGGTGAGTTCGGGATTGTGGAAGAAGAAGTATGCCTGGAAATTGTAACAGAGGACTGTATTAAGCAATTTTACTGCAAATTAATGAGAAGTTTGTTGTTTGAATCTCGACCTTGCCATCAGGTAGCCAAGCAAATACTAGTTGCAACCATGAGAAAATATTATAACCCCATAATCTTCCTCATTCATGAAACCAAACTATATGATCAGTAGTCTCCTAGGGTAGCTAAAATAATTTGGAAAAACTATGAATTTGTCTACTCCCTGACCTCCAGGACCGCAGGTGGGCTCCTGTGCCTATGGAACCCAACCAAAGTTGAAGGTATATTTATTTTAGGCCAAGACAGGCTATCCAAAATTCTGTTCCATGACCCCAACTCCTAGATCTCCTATATTATGATAAATGTCTATGCTCCCAATACATCCCAGGGCAGAATGATCTTGTGGAACACCCTCACCCAGATGAGGTAGGTGTTTGTCAATATTCCATGGGTTCTAGAAGGGGACTTCAATTCCCTCCTACACTTTTCTGATAAAAAGGGAGGTAACTCGATCATTCACAGGGATACAAATGACTTGAGGTAGTTTGTGGACTCAAATGCCCTTATGGACGTTCCATTATAGGGATCCCTTTACACTTGGAGTAATAGGCGAATGGGAAATAATCTCATCCAAGATCACCTTGATCAATTTTTTTTATCCTAAGAAGCCCTTTCCCTATTCAGAGATGTTAGCTTGTAGGATCTGCTGAAGATAGGGTCTAATCATAGCCTACTCCTATTTGAGATGGTGAGCAGACCCTAGTTCAAGACTCATTTCTAGTTCGATTCAATGTGGACCCACCATCCTAACCTTAGAAATAAAATAGCAAAATGGTGGGGGACAAAATTCCCTAGGATAGCTTCAAACCAATTTATGCAAAAACTCAGGCAGATCAAGGAAAATCTGAAAGTTTAGAACAGGGAAACCTTCGGGAACATTTTTGAAGCTAAGTAGGACATCAAAACCATACTAGGGAAGATTAAGGATAGATTTTAGAAAGGACAGGGTGATGATAAACACAGAGATAAAGAGATAATTCTGCTCTCTGAATACCATAGCACCTTAGGTAAAGAAGAAACTTTATGACGTAAAAGTCAAGACAGCTATGGTTGAGGGAAGGTGACTCCAACTCTAAGTATTTCTACATCTCCACTCTCAGTCATAGTGAAGTTAACAAAATTAAAGGCCTCATCAAGCAGGATGAGACTTTCACTTCTAACATCCACTATATCAGGGGTGAAATTGTCAGCCACTTAAAATACCTACTCGCCTCTCCCCCCTCTTCCTCTCCCATGGCCATGGAGTATATTTTAGATAATATTCCAAAAACCATCTCTGACATTACAAACAATTTCCTCCTCAGTCCCCTATCCAACAAGGAAATCCACCAAGCCCTTTTCTCCATGAATCCTGATAAATCCCTCGGGCCTGATGGCTTTCCTCCAGGTTCTTCCAAAAATTTTGGGATATTGTGTACCCTAACCTATGCCTCACCATCACAAAAATGCAGAAGTCCAATGCCATTCCTAGAGATGTGAACTCCACCTTTCTAGCCCTGATCCCCAAAGGTGTAAACTCCCAGTCTCTCTCTTATTACTACCCCATCAGTCTATGCAATTTCATCTACAAAGTGTTGTCCAAAGCCCTGGCCAATAGACTCATCCAGATCCTCCCCACCATCATCAACCAATGCCAGGGGAGCACATTTAAGGGGTAAAATATCCTCGATAGAGTCATCACCATCCATGAGATGATTCATTCTACCCATGACTCTAACTTCATTGTCTTCTTCTTGAAGCTTGACATGAATCAAGCCTTTGATAGAGTGGATCAGGAATTCCTATCCAAAATCCTCCTCAAATATGGTATCCATGAATCTTGGATGAATATAATTTCAAATTGTGTCTATTCTTCTTGGTTCTCAATCCTTGTGAATGGGTCTGCTATTGGTTACTTTCCCAGCACCAAGGGGTTAATACAGGGTGACCCACTCTCCCCTATACTTTTCATCATTCTAGTTGAGAGCTTGGGAAGAATCATCAAAAATGCCTGCTATAGAAACCTGATCTCAGGAATCAAGACAACCTCAGGATTAACCCCCTCAACTCACCAAAATTTCATGGATGACACCCTTCTAGCCACTAAAGCTTTAGTCTCTGAAGCCAAAGTCATCAAAGTCATCCTCAACCTGTATGAGGAAGTGGCTGGCTAGAAGATCAATTACACCAAAATAAAACTCCCCTTCATCAACACCCCCACCAGAATGCAGGTCAAGATTATAGGTATCTTGGGGTGCACCATTGCTGACTTCCCAACTACCTATATGGAACTTCCACTATTTAGGGAAGACCACTTAAAGGTATGCGGAACAATATCACAAAAAATATACACAAGGAGTTGGTAGGATGGAAAGGGACCCTCCTCTCTAGTGCAGGCAAAGCAACATTGGTAAAGTCCGTCCTCCAAAGTATTCCCACCTAATTTCTATTGGTCTTCAAAATCCCTATTGTGGTAGGATAGGCCATCGAGAAACTACAGAATCATTTTTTGTGGTCTAGGAATAATAATCAAAGAAAGTTCCACCTGGTAGCCTGGGACAAAATTTGTACCCCTAAATATAAGGGGGGTTGGTACTATGCTACATAAACATCATAAATCATGCCCTTTTGGCCAAGCATGCATGGAATGTGGTCACCGATGCCAACCTGGAGTGGGTATCGATTGTCAAAATAAAATACTTGCAACACCACTCATTCCTAGACATGGAGACTCCCCGCAATGGCTCCCACTTTTGGAAATCCATTAGCCACACCCAACAACTTTTACATCAGGGATCTTGGTGGTAGTTGGGATATGGTAGGTCTATTGATTTTTGGAAATATGCATGGGCCAAAAAATATCCCCTCATCAAATATGTTGATTTGAATTCAATCAAACACCTCATAGACAGTAAGTACAGGTCCTAGATTGTTGATTTCATCACCTTTGATTAGGGAATCTAAAAATAGAAGCATTTACAATTCAGAATCAAGAATGATACTATTAGTAAAGGTCTAGCAACTCTTCAGGATATTTTTAGAGCAAATTTCATCCCGCAGACCCAAAAGAATGATGAACGTTGCTAGAAGGAATCTAGCGACAGAGGCTTCACTATAAAATCTGCATCCCAGATGTTGGAAACCCCTCCCAGAGACTTTAGAAATTATGACAGTCAAACCTTAAAAAAAAGCGTATGGCTCAAGCTTTGATCCCAAAAGTGGATCACTTTTTTTGGCTTGCTACTCACAATAAAATTTTGACCACCAACAACTTAATTCGAAGAGGAGTGATGGTTCCCAATCAGTGCTACCTTTGTTCTCAAGTTTGAGAATCCAATTAACACATTTTGTTGGATTACCCTTTTTTGAGGAGTGTTTTTCTATCTTCGCTAACAAATTCTAGGTTTGTTGGATCCGAACCAAGGTTTTCTCGAACTTGTTCATCCAATGGCCAAGGACATTTAAAAACCCAAGACTTAGGTTTTTGTGGAGTTCCCTTCTCCATCATGCGGCCTAGAATATCTGGTTGGAATGTAACAACTGCATATTCATAGAGATTACTAAAAATCTAGAATTTGTCACCAACAAAGCTTTGTACCTTGCTATTAAAAATAGTAACCTGATCCCCTGCATAGATGTCCCAAACTACGAGATGGAATATCTCCTATTTGCATCCCTCGGGATTCCCATAGGTTGTAGCAAAGTCCAGAATACCCGTAGCTCTAGAACCATGATCAAATGGTCCCCCCTCCATAGGGATGGCTTAAGGCCAACTTCGATGGTGCCTCCAAAGGAAACCTAGGGAACACTGGGGTAGGAGGAGTCATCAGGGACCACACAGGTAGCATTGTCAAGGCTTTCACATAAAATATCGAGACCCAAACCAACAACTATGCAAAAGCAAGAGCTTTGTGGAGAAGCATTGAGATAAGAAAAACCCTTCCCAATCCAATCATATTCAAAGGAGACTCATCAGTTATCATTGGCCACATTATCAACAAGAGCACAAGGGGGAAGAATATCCAAAACATCATTCAAGATTGCCAAATTTCTCTCAATAGCAAACCTCAAAGCCAGATCAACCACATGTTTAGGAAAGCTAATAAAGTGGCTGACATTCTAGCCAATAAAGTAGTCAATCAGTCCACCTTGGTCATCTAGGAAGAAGACTTCCTACAAGAAATCATCACCTAAGATAATCAAGATTTGGTAATGTGATCTGTCAGGTAGCTCGTGCTACCCTCATGATGGTATTCCTTCAATACCTAAGGTGGTCGCTCACAGCTCCACTACTCCCAAGAAGTACCTCACCAAAGGTGGCTTTCACCACCATAGCGATGTTTTTTCAACACCTGAGGTGTTCCTTAACACCACTCCCAGTTTTGTTGTCTGTAAAATTTTCCATGTGGATAGTATGGCTCATGTCCACCCCTCATATTTCTTAAGTCAAGCTTTGACTTCGCAGTCCAATCACTCGTGCTACCTCATTTTCCCCACCACCCCTCTGCCCTCTCACCTCCACTTCCCCCCATCCACCCCTTCCACTATTCAATTTTATTCCTTCACCACTCCCTTCCACTCTGGCCTTGTTGTCACGAGCTATGCCTGCACTGATTTTTTTGTTCCCAGTATCCTTTTTTGGAATTTTCTCCTTTAGGCCATCGTTCATTATTCTTTTAGCTCGATCCATCCATATTACCTTCACTATGTCCCCACAAATATTATTCTCTCCCTCTCCACTATGGACATCATTAGAAATCTTATAGCTAGCTCCATAAGCTCTGGTCTAATTTTCACCATGGCCATCCCAAATCCTGCTAGCCTGTAGATTGAGGCCAGGATCGTGGCCTTGCTCGATGCCAAGCATTTCATCAACTTATTCAATATTTTCTCTGGAATCAAAGAGGAAGTGACTAGAGAATTAATCGAGTCATGGAACGAGGGGGGAGTGTAGATTTATGGCCTTCGATTTAAGGTAAGTGTCCACTCCTTTTTCTATATTTTTGGTATTCTAGATAACGACAGAGTGGTGCACTAAGATAGGCATAGCTTCCAAGAAGAAACTAATTAGTTCCTTGATAAGGGGAAAAACCTAGTTTGGAAAAAGAAAGGATTAGTGCGTTCCTCCTTGTCTCGCCCTTGGGACACATCTATCATTCCCATTATCTAATATGTATATGTATACAACCCCAAGAAACCCCTCCGAGCCTATAATCTTGCTCTAGTAAATCACCTACGTGATGTTCGCCTTGTCAACATCCCAGACTTCCTCTTCCATTCCATCACCATCACTATCATCAACTATAGGGAAAGAAAATCCCCAAAACTCCCTCGACAACAGGGGATTTTTTTGGTTCTATACAAATACACCCTAGCCCACCAGGTGTCAGAGGCAATGTCCTCCAGGTCCCCTAGCCCCACTCATTCTTCTAGATATGCTCAATTCGTAGCCTCCACCCCCATCACCAAATCCTATAACCCCCCCCTTAGTATCTTGCCATATCCCCATCCCTCATGCACTCTCCCCCCTGATCAAGGCAAGGAATACTTGCCCCCACTATCTACTCCCAAAGAGGAAGTTCGCACTAGTAAACGACCCAGACCCAAGCAGAATTCAGTTTGGCCAACTTAGAAGGAGAGGAAATCCAATAGGTTGAAGTCCCCTAAGATGAGTGATTAGTGTTCAAATAAAAAAATCATTAGCAATGACGAATATCAGCACACTGACAGTGCTAAGGACACGTTGCATTCTATAGCCCTCAAAAGAGCTAGTGATACTGTAATACAGTTGTAGACTACTGCCAGCATCTACAGGGAAGGTTGCGTCATTCTATCTAGTGCCATTGACGAGCTTAGAGGGTTCCTAGCCCTGATTAAGACACTCCTGTCCCCTGATGACAGTGCCCGGTAGGAAAGGAACAAATAATCCCAGTAACCTGGGAAGGTGGTATATTGGCAGTAGGGTTGCTTGGTTTTCTTTTATCAGTTGTTGTAATAGTTTAGTTTCTTCTGTCTTGGAGGGCTTTGGCCTTGACTGGGTTATTATGTATGGATTGAATCCTCAATTGTTTTTTTTTTTGTTGCCACTAGAGGCCACAGTTGTCTCTTTTTGCTACTGATGTAACAAGGATGGGACCCTTTAACCCGTACAACAAATAAAATAATTTTTACCTACCAAAAAAAATATCTAGTTTTGATATGATAAAATGATAATTCTGAAAAACCAACCCTCACTAGACCAATACACAACTTGAGATCCGATATGGTGCAATATTTAAAGGAGAAATTGACTATGAAATAAACTGAGTGCAACCACCATCAACATGCATAGATTGAATCACATAAAATTTTAAAATCCTTGCATTATAAAGATAATCATGGAGTACATTTGCTTCAAATTTGCCCTCTTTGATGGATTACAAGAACAATGCTCAAAGCACTAATAAGCTTGGTTTAGAAAATTCATCCAACAAACAAGAAAGAAACAAATTGAGACTAAGGGCTAGCTAATGGATGTTTTTTGACCCCTCTAGATGACTAGTGAGCTTGTATTTATATAATTTAAGTGGCTCTTCACATAGTATTACAATTAATTTGGTGGTTGTATCTAAATCATGCATATGCGTCAAAGCAGTTGTGTCATAAATATGTCAAAGCATCTACATCATATATGTGACATAGCATCTATGTCATATATGTGTTATAACATCTATGTCATAAACGCATCAAATAATCTATGCCATATATCCTCTAAGACAAATTCAAATATAGGCATTGGAATTTATTATATATTATTTGTTTTATTATTATTATTTTATTTATTTTTTAATTTATTTTTATATTTATTATTAAATATAAGTTTAATGCTTAATGGTAATTCTTGAGAGACAAAATATCTATAGATTTTTCATGTTCTAAAAAAAATAGATGGGATATGCTTGCTTTCTTCAATGACCATATTAAAGATATTAATTTCCCATGGATAATAATGTTGAAAATAGGCCATTCAAGAGGTCAATTCTTTTTAAAACATAGACAAGTTTATACTTTTCAAAAATATTATTCCAAGTCTTATCTAATAGAATAGTTTATTTACTATTTTTTTCTTTTTGTGGGGGAGGAGATGGTTGTATTATGTACAAGCCCAAGAAAAAGAGAAAATGCACCCAAAACTTAAAATGTAGGTCCCTAGTCCATGCAAACTGGGGTGTGTTATGCAAGCATAACAAAAAATGGTGACTCTACTAGAAAATGCTCCTGAGCATTTTGGGAATAGAAAGAACCCTCTCTAAAATAATGAAACTTCAAGACCAACAAAACTAAAAATTTGGCATCTATCCAAGGCTAGGGTTAAGCAATTAACCTAGGGTTAAGCAATTAACCTAAAAGCAATACTCCATTTTGTTTCAACAAAAGTGTGTGCATATGAGTTCATTCTTATTCCAAAATTAGTTAAAATTTGCCATCATAGTTCAAAAAACAAGCTAGTTCATCCTTGAGCAAAAATTGATCTACTAATAATGGGATTTGCCTCATAGGTAGACATATCACCAACATCTGAATATTGCTCCACTACCATCCAAGCATTTTTATCCTTGGCAAATTTATATTTGATCCCACTCTAGACCTTGATTTACTATTTGACCAAGTGTTCATAGCCCTGATAGAGGTTGTCTGAATCATCTAAGCTCTTAAACACCCCTTCTTATTTTTTGGAAAACAAATTTATTTTGTTCAATTTATAAATTATGGGGTATGCTTTTGGGTTGGGTATCGCTATGGAAAATAGGAGGATGAACATCCGAATAGCTTTTACTTGATAATAAAACTACAATAGTTTCATTTCTTCTGATCTAAATTCTCTTTTAAAGTAATTTCATTATGAAGTTGTAACACCCTTTTGCATTTATTTAAAATTGATTTGTTTTATCCCCTATAGACACGAAAAATTGACCCACTAAGGTGAGTAATTTTCCCTAGATCCCTTGTTTTCTCCTTGGAAAAGTAGGGTCATATTTGAGCCTATTTTCCCCTACCAAATCTTATCCATTCCTCCTAAATCCTATACCATTGGATCGGGCTCGAAAAGAGCTTTCCAACGGTATATGATATGACCCATTTTGACTCCGTTTGACCCTCCAAAATGCATTAAAACCGCATGGGGGTCTAGCTGGTGCGAGGTCGTGCCCCGTTTTTAAGGAGCGCGATTTTGCATTTTAGGGTTTTCTCTTAAGAAAACCCTAATTTTCAAAGTTGATATTTTTAGGGTCGGTTGTGCTTAGTTTTTCCCACCCATTCTTGTTTCAAATCCACTATATAAGGAGGGTTTGAAATTCATTTCTTCCCATCAAGTTTTTAATCAAGTTTCAAGTTTCCAACCAAGCAATAATAACATTTATTATTCAAGCTCTATTTTCTTGAGGTCTTCTTCTTCTTCTTCCACAAGCAAGCTAACTCACAAGTGTGAAGTGTGATCTATTGAAGCTTTATTTTCTACTACATTGGATTGTGTGTTGCTACTCTTGGTGGACAAGTGTTGAAGCCCTAAGGAGGAATCTACTACTTGGAGGTCTCCATCCCTTTTGCTTGCTTCTTCACTACCACCAAGTTGTTTTCTCTCTTCTATACTTTGCATATTAGTTATATTTTTTATTACGCATCAATTTAATTCACATTTTCTAAGTTTTCTCCTAGCTTCTACGAAATCGCGCCTAGGTTCTACGAGGCACGATTTCATCGTGTGATATCGCGATCGCTCCATACGGGGCATGATTTTACATAGACCATGTTTGGGGGAAATCTGCTACCCCCAAACCCTAGATATATGTTATAGACTACATTTAGACCATATTAGGGCATTTTGTACTCTATTTTTCTATTATGTTATGCTATATTCTATTATGCTTATTCATCTTCCAAAGGTCAATTTTCACTTCTATTTTCAAAGGTCATCTAAAAGGACCTAGGGGGCTTGACTGTTGCACCTCCAAGCATTATTGTATAGCCCTAAGTAGGCCCCCTAATGCTAATCATATTTTCAAGTGTTTCTTAAGTTATCTTGCAAGAACAAGGATTATTGATAGCATTGGATCAAAGGATAAAAGCAAGGATCAACCACCGGATAAGCTAAGTGTTCTGATTAATATTTAGGTTATTTGTTGAGTGCTTTATATTTATATTGTAAACCCTAGATCTAATTTAAAAGGAAATATATTTAATTAATTTCTAGGCATTTGAAAGATAAACAACATATAGTGTGCACTTAGGGTTAATTTTCTGTTTGTGCATTCTCTCTTGAGCCCTTGCTTAAAAGGTTTTTTATTTAAAACCCTAGGTTAGAAAGCATTCAAAGAAAGAATCATTCTAGGGTTAGCTCTTGTATTCTTGCATTTCTATTTTTGCATTGTCCTTTATCTTTCATAGCATAGATCTAGAAAGGCCAAACTTAGGTGATTGCTTGAAACTGAATACATCAAACTATCCTAAAATCCTGAGGACTTGGAGCGAGTCCTAAAACCATTCCTAGTGAACCCTTCCCCCTAGCACCGAGTGTAGAGAACAACATACCCCCATGGTTCACCCCATAAGGCTTCTCTCTTGTGGATCCAACCTTTTTGGGAATTGTACATGGTAGGGCAGTTTTCCCCTCTACATCTTTGGTGAACCCGACGTGAACACCTCCTTTTCTTTTAAAACTTTAATCAAGATCATTAATTTTATGTGTTAGATCAAAAAACATTAAAAACATAACATCTTGTGCTTGTTTTTGCTCTTTAGTTCCTTCCTTTTTGCCCTAGTCCTTTTCTCCTTCTCCTAATGGCTTCCAACCTTGGGAGTGAGCGAAGGCCTCTAAGGTTTGATGAGATTTTCCAAGAGAATGATCAAATTGATAGAGAAAATCATAATCTTGAAGAAGAAAAGGTTGATAATAGTCTTGATCCCCTTGAAGACCCTAAGGGTCACTACATTTTTGAATCATTTGATCATGTTTTGGGTTTCATGAAACGCTATAAGGAGGCTTTACTTAAGGCTATGGAACAGAAAGCTCAACTCGAAAGAGGTGAGACTCTTCTTCCTCCTCCAGTCATCTCTCCTAGGCATGTTCATGATAACCCTTTGTTTGAATCTTTGAATCATGGTAATCCTACCCATCAACCAACCTATGCCACTACTGTAACCACCAATGTTGGAAGAAGTCCACAAGTTCATCCAACCAATAGTGTCACTCAAAATTATTTTCAATTTCCTCCTCAATCTACTAATCTCAACACTTTTTCCTCTATTCCACCAAATGTTAGTTATCCTCTCCAAAAAGGTATCACATATCACAATAGTATCAATACCTCCAACTTAAGCCAAGTGCCTTTTCAACAACCTACCTATACCCCTCCCTTAGGGAATCTGGGGGCATTGCACAATAGTAATCCAAAAGTACAAAAATTGATAAATATGGTAAAACAATTGGCTTCAAAAATGGATATGATTCAGCCTTCTAGTTTTACTTACAGTTATAAAGAGATGTGCAATCAACCACTAGACCCTATTGTTGCTGCTAGGCCTTATCCTAAGCATTTTTCCATGTCAGTTTTACCTATATATAAGGGAACAGAAGATCCGATTGAGCATCTAAGAAGATTTAGAACAACTTGTCATGATCTCATCTATGATGATATGTTATTACTAAAGATGTTTCCTAAGAGTCTTGTTGGCATGGCATTAGAATGGTATTATCGGTTACCTAATTATTCTTTGAGGAATTTTGAGAGAGACTAAAATTATTTGTTCATCAATTTAGTGCATATATTGAAAAGGAAGTGACAATGAGAGATATTTATAATTTAAAGTAAAATAAAGAAGAAATTTTTTCAGAATTTTTAGCTCATTGGAGAAGTTTAGTGGGTCGGTTAAGACATCATGTACCTCAAAAATATATGCTTGAGATATTTATTAGCAATTTACAAGAACAATTATCTTATGAATTAGAAACTACAATCATCACATCTTTTGATCAAGCAATTGAGTTAGCAAGGAAAGTGGAACAAGCTCTTATCAGAAGAGGACAACTCAAAGTGAAAGAAGATAAAACCATTCAGTCATAGTATAAGAATAAGGATGTGGTAGGTGATGGTGTAATGGATAGTAGGCCTATTAATAATGTTGTTAACAACCTACAAAAGATAATACTTCAAAAACCTCCACAAAGGAATTTTACAAGACTTGGCATACCTATGGAAGAAGTCCTAAAGCAACTTTTAGAAGCCAATGCAATTGAGTTACCTCCTATAAGGCAACCAGATACTACAACTAGTTGGTACAAGGTAAGACAACATTGTGCATATCATAGAGTAGAAGGACATTGGACAAATTCTTGTAAGAAGTTGAAACATGTGGTTCAAGATTTAATTGATGCAGGACGTCTTGATGTAAGAAATTCTCAATCTTCAAATAGTCAACAAAAGTCCACTACTAACCAGAATATACCTAAGCAAGGACAACAAGTAGTTAATCAAGTATCTTGTAAAAATGTACCACATCATTATGATAACCAAATGGTTGGTATGGTAACAACTACTTCAGAACAACAGGTGCAGAATCGACAGATCCAACGGTCTCAATAGGAGATGAGTTTTTCAGCAAATATTTCCCTCTTAGAACTTTTGCAAAATTCTCCTACTCATGGAGAAGCCTTAATAAATGTTCTAAAACAACAATTTGTCCCTCCAGATATTTCCCCTAGTGATATGGCCAATGTTGTAAGCTTTCTTGGGACACATCACATCACATTCTCGGATGATGATATTTCTTCCTCAGACCTATGTAGGGATTCTTCTCTCTACATTACTGCATTTATTGGGGAAACCCTTATCAAAAGGGTTATGATTGATAATGGTTCTTCCCTCAATTTATGCACATATCAATTTATCCAAAATTTTGGATTAAAAGAGGAAGATTTAACTAAATCCGATGCAATCATCAAAACATTCAACAATGAGTCCCAAGAAGCTTGTGGCACTATATCTCTCCCCCTTAAAGTTGGACCTAAAATTTTAGATACATTGTTCTATGTGGTACCTTGCCTTGCATATTTTAATCTACTTCTTGGACGTCCTTGGATCCATGCAATGAAGGTCGTCCCTTCTACTCTTCATCAATGTTTGAAATTTAAATTTAAAGATCAACTTATCACCATTCCAGGCGACCTTCATCCATTCGAATATTGTTCAATGGTTGAACAAGCTCAGTTTGGTCTCAATGCTTGTCCTTCAGTTTCATCATCTATTTCTCCAAGTTCCTCATCTCAAAAATCTGAACAATCCAACAATCTAAAAGTGAGTGAGGAACCTCTAATCAAAGTTTCATCATGGGATCAAGACAATCAGTTTCTTCAAGAACCTCTTCTGGATATATCTCATCAAGGTTTGGAGCAGAGTAATGAGGATGAGGATCCCCCTTATCCCTCTAACATATTATTTTATAATATGATAAATTATGTGTGTTCTAATGGTAAATATTTTGCTTCTCATAAAGATCTTGCAAAGTTAGGGATTTCTCCTCCTTATGTTAAGAATGATGGTTTTGTTCAAGAATGTATAGATTATCATGTTATGGCTGCCAAAGAAAGAGCTATGAAGGAGCCTCTCCATGATTATAATCATCGAGATGGCTTGCCTTCTAGATTTTTCTTTGATGAAGTAGTCCCTTGAATGCATGTTCTTTTTGTTAAGATAGGAGGCACAATTAGAATGTGTGTTGACTATCATTATGATTGCTTGTTTAAAACATAAAATAAAATAAAATCAATCATTAATTAGGTATGCATTTGCATTCTCATTCCATCATACCTGTTTTCTTGCTCATACTGCATGATTTCCTATCATACTTTGCATGGTTGCCTGACATTCTATTTTCTTGCACTTTTGCTTGTCATAATTGCATTGTTGCTTGCTCATGATTGCTTGTTCATATAGCTTCTAGGGATTCATGACAATGGCATGTGATGATACCTAGTTAGGTCATAGCTCACATGCATTGCACTTTTCACTAGGGTTCTGATGCCTAGCGAAGCCCCAACCTAGGGCCCATGCATTTTCATCCCTTCTTCTCTTCTTGTCTTCCTTTGTTCTTTTCTTCTCTTCTCTCTTCTTCTTGTATTCCTTGACTTTGAAAGTTTTTACAATGATCATAATTTCTCTCCAAAGTCAAGGAATGCAATCCTCTTTTGGTATATCCTTGTATTTTTGCATGATTCTTATTTCTCCTTTGTCTTCTTTGTTCAGATAAGGATATACATTCTTCTCTTCTTTGATTGCACATTTCCTCCCTCTTGACTTTTCACTAGTTGAAACTTCAAGCTGGGGGTACACATGCACAATTCATTGCTCCTCATTTTCTTCCTCTCATTTCTTCTAGCACATGCACACACTCACATTGTGTTATGCTCATATGACTTGGTCTATATACATATTCTTACACACCCCTATCGGGTAGTACTTGCTAATACATCATTCACATCAACAATAATATATCACCCCTATCGGGTTACGCTTCTTTTGACTCAATGGGCTCAACACCCCATTACAGGATAAGCTCCTTGGCCATTTTAGTAGGCCTCGACATACATCCTAGCGGGTAATCACCCCACAATAGTCACTAGCGAGCAATCATCCATAGCGGGTTACGCTCCATCATTTGATCATTTGAGCAATCACCCATAGCAGGTTACGCTCCATATTTTTCCCATCTATCCATCTTAGTGAGTACTACACCCATAGCAGGTTTTCACTCCACATATAGACCTTCTCTTTGGGCATAACACCCTTCATTCAGGGTTCTTGATCAACTTCTCTCAATTTCTATGGTTGACCTTTTTGGAAATTCTTCTTATTCTTCTTATTCTTCTTCTTCTCTTCTCTTCCCTTCTTTCTTTCCCTTTCTTCTATTCATCCATGCATTTCATACTAGCTGCATTAGATTCATGTTGTACCCAATGATCTTTGCTCTATTATTTGTTTGCTTGCTTTGTTCTCCATGTTTCTATGTTTTGCTTTTTCTTTCTTTACCTTTTTTAAGTTTCTTAAGGAATTTTCATTCCTTTCAAAACTTGAGGGGGCACCCTAGCCATAGAGGCATTAATGGTAGTAATATCTCACCCTTTTTGCCCAAACCTGGCCACCCATTTTCTATGTTTGTTGTCTTCTTTCCCATAGGAGTCTACATATTTATTTGATGCATTTACTTGGCCTTAAATACATCAAAGAGGGGGTAAAATGTAGACACAAAAAATTGACCCACTAAGGTGAGTAATTTTCCCTAGATCCCTTGTTTTCTCCTTGGAAAAGTAGGGTCATATTTGAGCCTAATTTTCCCCTACCAAATCTTATCCATTCCTCCTAAATCCTATACCATTAGATCAAGCTCAAAAATAGCTTTCCAACGGTATATGATATGACCCATTTTGACTCTATTTGACCCTCCAAAATGCATTAAAACCACATGAGGGTCTAGCTAGTGCGAGGTCGCGACCCATATTTTATGGAGCACGATTTTGCATTTTAGGGTTTTCTCTTAAGAAAACCCTAATTTTCAAAGTTGATATTTTTAGGGTCGGTTATGCTTAGTTTTTCCTACCCATTCTTATTTCAAATCCACTATATAAGGAGGGTTTGAAATTCATTTCTTCCATCAAGATTTCCCCAAGCAATAATCAATTTATTATTCAAGCTCTATTTTCTTGAGGTCTTCTTCTTCTTCTTTCACAAGAAAGCTAACTCACAAGTGTGAAGTGTGATCTATTGAAGCTTTATTTTCTATTGCATTGGATTGTGTGTTGCTACTCTTGGTGGACAAGTGTTGAAGCCCTAAGGAGGAATCTACTACTTGGAGGTCTCCATCCCTTTTGCTTGCTTCTTCACTACCACTAGGTTGTTTTCACTCTTCTATACTTTGCATATTAATTAGATTTTTTATTACGCATCAATTTAATTCACATTTTTTGAGTTTTCTCCTAGCTTCTACGAAATTATGCCCGGGTTCTATGGGGCACGATTTCATCATGCGATATCACGATCGCTCCATACGGGGTATGATTTTGCATAGACCATATTTGGGGGAATATTCTACCCCCAAACCCTAGATCTATATTATAGACTACATTTAGGCCATATTAGGGCATTCTATACTCTATTTTTCTATTTTATTCTGCTATATTATGTTATGCTTATTCATCTTCCAAAGGTCAATTTTTACTTCTATTTTCAAAGGTCATCTAAAAGGACCTAGGGGGCTTGACTACTGCACCTCCAAGCATTATTGTACAATGGCCTAAGTAGGCCCCCTAATGCTAATCATATTTTCAAGTGTTTCTTAAGTTATCTTGTAGGAACAGGAATTATTGATAGCATTGGATCAAAGGATAAAAGCAAGGATCAACCATCGGATAAGCTAAGTGTTCTGATTAATATTTAGGTTATTTGTTGAGTGCTTTATATTTCTATTGTAAACCCTAGATCTGATTTAAAAGGAAATATATTTAATTAATTTTTAGGCATTGAAAGATAAACAACATATAGTGTGCACTTAGGGTTTATTATGTTTGTGCATTCTCTCTTGAGCCCTTGCTTAAAAGGTTTTTTATTTAAAACCCTAGGTTAGAAAGCATTCAAAGAAAGAATCATTCTAGGGTTAGCTCTTGTATTCTTGCATTCTATATTTTTGCATTGTCCTTTATCTTTCATAGCATAGATCTAGAAAGGCCAAACTTAGGTGATTGCTTGAAACTGAATACATCAAACTATCCCAAAATCCTGAGGACTTGGAGTGAGTCCTAAAACCATTCCTGGTGAACCCTTCCCCCTAGCACCGAGTGTAGAGAACAACATACCCCCGTGGTTCACCCCACAAAGGCTTCTCTCCTTGTGGATCCAGCATTTTTTGGGAATCAATATGACAGGACAATTTTTCCCCTCTACATCCCCAAACAATGGACATACACAAAATGGATGATTAATCCAATCTTGGCTTCATTGAGTTCAAAGGAGAACCTTTTATCTCCAAAATGTGTAGAAAACACTCCCTCATTAGAGTAACATAAAATTTAGTTGCACTTGATTAATATGATCCAAAGAGAGGAAAGAACAAGATAGAGCACAATTAAAGACAAAGCAAAGCAAAAATAAAAATGAAATAAAATAAGATCAACACACCAAAATATTAAAATAGCAAAACTATGCATAGTGGTTATTTACAAGGCAAAACTAGAATACTCTCAGGCACTAAAGTAGTGTTTGAGGAATTGCCCATTCACTAGTAATGGGACATCCTCTCCAATTAAGCATTTTAGCCTAAAAATATTCTCTCCTAGGATATTTGATATCTGAGAGGGACCTAACCAAAAGAGGTCAAATTTTTCATGGTTAAAATTCCTAGGGTCCTAGACACGGTTACCATAATTTGGTAAATGTCTATGATGATAAGCATACAATTTTTATGGGCATCATCCCATAGTAACACTAGATCTAAAATCCTAAAGTCATTTATTTTACCTCTCTCACCCCACCAACTCAATTCAATCCTAGTGCCACCATCATTTTTGGATTTTGATCTATTAAACTTAAGGGTCCACAACTAGTTTTCAATTATTTTTCATTTACTATCTAGGGTATATACTATCAAATCATTATCTTTAGCTATGGTTTCCACTACCACATTATAGAATCTCAAATATAGTTTAGTGTACAAAATCTAGTGGATATTGTTATACTAAGTAATGAGCTTCTTCATCCTTGGCTCTATTTCTATTTGAATTTGATTTGATATGCCATACCATGAAAGCCACATATGTAAAGAATTAGTTTTCATATATCCATTTAGGGTTCTTGATCAATCATGGCTAAGTAGCATATCATATGCATCTAGGATATCTACAACATGAATATTCATGCATTGATATCCTAGGTTCAATAACCCAATGTAAGTGAGTTTGATATAACATCCAAACCATATTTACCTATTTCTTATCCAACTAAATAACATTATTATTTTAAATAGCATGGGTCAACACTAATATTTTTCTGACAACATGTGGCATCACATTGCTAAAATCACTTAAATTCATAATGTAGTTATTTAAATTCTTACCAACAATTCCAATAGTCAACATAAAAGGTGGAGATTCTATTTTTTCTTTGTATATAGCCACCTGGGCATCGGTAGTATTTTGGCAAAAGAGATTTTTAAGCAATAATTTTTTCTATTTATTTAATTAAGCTTCCTCAAATAAGAAACATTTGTCTTGGTTTGCTCAAGATCTTGAATAATATCATATCCAAACTTATCCTATGTTGGAATTTTCTCTATATGTGGTAATAATGTGTAGACTTTTGGCTACATAAGCATTATGGGATCCTTATATGGGTTAGGGATTTTTTTGACCTGATAATTAGGTGGGATAGAATTTTTGTAGGGAGGTGTATAAGAAGTCAGTGTTCTAGTCCCTTTACCTAAAAAAATAAATTGTTATCTCTCTAAAATTGTTGGTGATCTTGCACTTCTTCTTCTAGGCATTCTTTAGGCTTCTTTTCATATACTCCTAAGGGCTCATATATTTCTAAAACTAAGGTTGTCCATATAATTTTATTAGCTTTATTTCTATAATCCTCACTGTGGACACTAACTCCAAAATTTTCATCTTTTTTTGGATGATATCCAAAGTAGATTTAAACTCTGGATAGTTAGTTTCAACATGTTGAGTAGTGGAATGGACCCTAAAACACTTGGGCAGAGTAAGGTTATCCAAATTTATGGAAGTTCTTGGGTTTTCATTAGATTGATTTAGGTTTCAAAGAAGATTTAAAACTCCTCCATTATTTTGGTGAGTATTCCATTGGTAATTAGTCTTTTAAGAGTTAAATTTTGTATTCTAAATGTTATTTACATGTGGGTTTTGAGGAACTTGCCTTTTCAATTAAAATATATTATTGCTTAATTTTTGAAACATCCTTGTAAGTTTCTAACTTAGAATTTAGCTTATTAGGTTGACTTGGTCCAAGTTGAGTTGTTACATTATTTATGGGTATAGATGTATTTAGAAATATGGGTAAGGTTGGTTGGTTATTTGTTAAAGGTGTATGGTTGAGGATGTTTTTTGTGGTCACCTGATAGTCAAAATATGTTGGAATGGTCTACCGATTGCTCACATTAGATATCATTTGATTTAGGGGTGCTAAATTAAAGTGCTAGTTCTAGTTGGAATATATAAATCCTAGTAATGGATTCATCATAGGAATATGTTGTGTAAGTGCTTGATTGATTAATGATATCTTATTATAAGCTCTTATTTGTCCAAGTGAAGGTAATTGACCCAAATCAAAACCTTGAGGTATTAATTATTGTTCAATTTTTAGGGTCTCACTATATACCATAGGCAAGGATATTATTTAAGGAGCTCTCCTCACAAACATAGAAGTTAATGGGTCCAAATATCTAAGATACATTTGGATGGTTGCTTCCTCTATGAGGATGTAAGGTGTCACCAACCTAGTGTATAACTTATGGAACCTAGTGTTGAAAAGTCAAAGGGGTTCATTTATTCTCTATGGGCAGAGGCAAATTGATGATACATCATATTTGGATCAATGGGTAATTTGAAATGACTAATAAATATTTCCCCTAACTAAGCCCAAGAAGTAATAGAGTTTGAAGGTAAGGATATACCAATCATATGTAAACTCATCCAATATGTATGAAAACATCCTACAGGTAACATCCTCATGTTTAATTTTTAAATGGATTAAATATATGCATGAATATGTTCTTTAGCTAACCTTATTTCATCATATCTATACCAAGGGAAATATATTTTAGTATTCTTAAGTATATCATGTATAAGCCTTGGTATGTTCAAAGGACCACTTTCTACTAACCATAGAGCAAGAGCTACCATTGGTGGACTTTGGGGAATTATGAAAGGATTGACAAAAGGGATAATAGCTCTAGGAGAACTAATAGAAATATGAGGAGTGTTGGGTCTCCCTTTGTTGGCTCTAGGTCTTTCATATAGGAAATATTAAGAAACTCAATGCCACCTATAGCTAACTTAGACCTAATGATTATGACCTTTAGTTCTAGATTTGATATTCAATATGTGTAACATGTATAATATACCAATAAAGCTTAATTTTTATATATATGCCCTCCTTCTAGCACAAATTTTGTTGAGCATGCAAATTACACATTGTCAAGGTCAAGCTAACATACTTGGAATAGAATGTGTTCTCTCTTGAAAGGGAAATCCTTTTCACCAAGGTTTGGGTATGCTAGGTCTTGTATGGTGTAGATAAACCCAAATGTCGTTGATATTTGTTCCATAAAGGAGGACATTGATAGTTGTTTCTTCAAGGGACCTTTATTGGTATGACTCAAAAAAATAAATTCCTAGGCACAATATTTTAAAATCAAATGCTTAACTATCTAAAAACAATTCCACTATATGGATATTACAACATATGTGAGCTAAGCATAATTGAAACTAAGAAAGAGAAAGATAAATTTTAAACCATACCAATTGTAGTTGTTTAATCCATATATATTGTACTCATATTTTATTGTATATAACAACAATAATTCACTTGCAAATATATAAGATTTTAAATTACACAACAATGACTATCTTGCAAATATATATAAAAAATAAATTGCCATCAATGACTCATTTGCAAATATATAAAAATTTTGGTTGCTCATCAAATATTCATTTGCAAATGTATAAAATTTAAATTGCACAACAATGTTTCACTTGCAAATATATGAAATTTTAATTGCACATTAAATATTCATTTGCAAATACATGAAATTTTTGATTGTACAACAATGATTCATTTGCAAATATATGCAAGTTTTAATTGCATATTAATGATTCATTTACAAATACATGAAATTTGTAATTGCGTAGTAGTGATTCATTTTCAAATATTTAAAAATTTAACTTGAACATCAATGATTCATTTGTAAATATATGAAATTTTAAACTGCAATACAATGATTCATATGCAAATATTTGAAATATTTACTTGCATATCAATGATTCATTTGCAAATATATAAAAATTTAAATTGCACAACAATAATTCATTTGCTAATATTTGAGATTTTAAATGCACAATAGACAAATATTTTAATGCTTTAAATAAATTAACCTATTTCTAATCTAATCAAGCTTAAAAAAAAATCAAATTTTTAAGGGTAAGAAAAAAGAAATAAAATTAAACAAGCATATATTGCTTTGATATCCAGTTCTAATTCAATAAAGCCATAATTTTGAAAAACCAACCCTTGTCTGACCAGTATTTACATAGCCAGAGATTTGAGATGGTGCAATCTTCAAAGGATAAACTAACTATGAAATAAATTGACTGCAACCACCATCAGCATGCATAGATTGAATCATATATAATTTCAAAAACTATGCATTATAAAGATAATCATGGAGTACATTTGCTTCAATTTTTCCCTATTTGATGGATTACAAGAATAATGCTCAAAGCACTAATAAGCTTGGTTTAGAAAATTCATCCAACAAATAAGAAAGAAAAAAACTAAGACTAAGGGCTAGCTAATGGATGCTTTTTGACCCCTCTAGATGACTAGTGAGCCTGTATTTATACAATTTAAGTGGCTCTTCACATAATATTACAATTAATTTGGTGGTTACATCTCAATCATGCATATGCATCATAGCATTTGCCTCATATATGTGTTAGATAATATGCATGATATATGTGTCATAGCATTTGTGTCATAGCATCTACATCATATATGCATTAGAGAATCTGCATCATATATCCTATAAGACAAAAGTAAATGTAGGCATTAGAATTTATTATATATATTATTTATTTTTTTATTATTATTTTATTATTTTAATATTTATTATTAATGATAAGTTTAATGCTTAATGGTAATGCACAAGAGACAAAATATCCATAAATTTTTCATGCTTAAAAAAATATACATGATATGTTTGCTTTCTTCAATGACCATATTAAAGATATTAATTTCATGTGGATAATAATGTTGAAAATAGGCCATTTGGGAGGTCAATTCTTTTCAAAACATAGGTAATTTTATATTTTTCAAAAATCTTATTCCAAGAATTATCTAGTAGAAGAGTTTATTTACCATTTTTTTGTTGCGGGGTTAGTTGCCTTTTATGCACAAACCCAAGCAAACAAGAGAAAATTCATCAATTGGTTTTTTAAAATGTGGGTCCCTAGCCATGCAAATTGGGGTGTGTTGTGAAAGTGAAACAACAAGACCCTTGTGCTTGATGGCACATTAGAGATAGGATGTTATATGGTTCTTCTAATATCAAGTATTTCTGACGGAGACGAGAAAACAGGGACCTTACGAACTCTGCATTCTCCTTCAAATTTCAAATATTTACATGCATTTAAAATAAAATAGCCCGCAGGCTTACAATGGCCGATCTCGGCTTCGGCTCTGTTCTCCCCTCTCTGTTCTACTTCCTCCTCTGTTCTCCGGTCCGCCGTCCCCATTAAAACAAAATAATGGGTTTTTATAGAGGTCCCCTCCCTCTCGGCAATCAATGCCTCCACCTACAAAAACTCCAAATTCAAATTTCCCTCCCCCCTGGATTTTTCAAATTTTTGGTCATAAATGGGCCATCTGCCCAATCTACCAGGAAGCTTTCATTAATGGTCCTTCTTGACCTGCAACCGCCGTCAAGGTCAGGTTGTTCTTCCACGTTATGGCCTCCTCCATAATGGCCATCGCCTGTGTCTGGTTCAATGTCCGTACCTGTCACTCTACCAACAATAAAATATACGTGGCCGTGGCCCTTCTCTGGTTTCAACACACGCAACTATTTTTTTTTTATGTAGAACTGGCCACGCCTCCTCTTTGACGTAAAAATTTGAAACACGCGCCCTTCTCAAATTTTAAGTTACACGCGGTCGTCCACGTGTCAACTCTGTCCTTTGCGACCGTCTGCTTGCTTTTCCCCTTTGGGTCTTGCCCAGCCTTCTAAATTCATTAACTTTCGTGGCTAACTAATGTGTGCCACATGTCGACACTTTAACTGTGCCTCCTCTTATCAAAGTCTTGCTACGCCTTCTATTTTGTGTTTGCTTTTGGGCCACCTTAAGACTCTGCCATGTGGCGGCTTCACACTGGCCACGATATCGCGATAGGTCTCCTTCCTCCGCTTTGCCTTCGAAGACCGCCACGATAACGCGATGTCGCGATATCATGATGTCACGATATCGTGACGTCTAGAGCTCATCCTCCCCTTCTTTGTAATACCATCACGATATCGTGACATCGCGATATCATGACGTTTGAAGACCCTCTCCTCTACGTCTTAAAACCGGTCACGAAACCCAATGTCGCAATATCGTGACGTCGCGATATCACGATGACTTACGCTCTCTCCCTTTGCTTTGGACTATAGTCACGATATCGCGACGTCGTGATATCGCGACGTCGCGATATCGTGACAAAACTGGCTCAAGCCCCGCCAAGCCTTTTGAGGTCACGATTTCGTGACCCCAACTCAATTTATGCACAAACTTTACAAACTTCCCCCTTCTGCTTCGCACAACTTCCCCTCCCGGGAATGAATTAATGTAATTCAAAATACAAGTACTTGAAGAAAATTTTGAAGGATGCGAGATTGCCCACACTGTCATCGGATGCTCCTGCATCAGATTCCCGGGGTAACAAGAGAAGTGACCTTCACTTCTAAGTTGTTCGGTCTGCGTCCTTTGCAATGTTTCCGAACACTCCTCTATCCTTTCAACCTGTTCAAATCCTGCTTCTTGGCAAAATTTTATGCCTTCTACCAGACAAATCCTGGCATTGCTGCACATCTTCTCGTCTTCTATCTGCAATGGCTTCAACTTGTGTCGCACTCCATCCTTCACCAAGGAATAAGTATTTGCACGGCCATCATGTACTGCACTCCGATCAAACTGCCATGGCCTGCCCAATAGCAAATGACATGCATCCATAGGGAATACATCACACAGGACTTCATCCTGGTATCTCCCAATCTAGAACATGACTAAACACTGTTCCCGGACCCAAGCTCTGTGGTCCTTCCGCAACCACGCAATCCGATATGAATGTGGGTGTCTCCTTCTCTCCAACTGCAACTTAGTAACCATCTCCTCAGAAACTAAGTTGTATGTACTTCCATTGTCGATGATCACATTACAAACTTTGCCTACACTCTTGCATCGGGTGCGGAACAGGCTTCTCCTCTGCTCAGATTTGTCTTCATCCACCAGCATGGTCCTTCTCATAATCATGGCTTCTCCCTTTTCAGCTTCTTCAGAATACTCTGAATCAGCATCCTCAACTGCCACAACTGCTCTGGCAGGACCCACCTGCTTCTTGTTTACTCTTTCTCGGTGTTGGGGGCACTCATATGCCCGATGTCCTTCTTCTCCACAGTGGAAACATGTTCCACGGAATACCCCTCTTTCATTCCCGTGACCAGATCTACCCCTTCCTCTCGGGTAGTTATCATTCTGAACTTGCGGTTTTGGGTCTTCATCTTCTTCTTTCTGACCTCGGCTGTTGCTCTCCTCTTCCTTTCCTTCTTTCTTTCCACCGTTCTTTCCTCCCGGTCCTTTTACTTTTTGCTTGCTATCAAACCTTCGGTTCAGCTTTTCTTCCACTTTCAAAGCAAATTGGTAAGCATCTTCGATGGTGCTTACCCGAACCAAGCTCAACTCCTCTTGCACACTCGGTCTCAACCCATTGATGTAACGGGCCACTTTTTCCTTGCTAGCTTCCAAATGCCCGATTCTGATGGAGATTTTATAGAATTCCTCCGTGTATTCTTGAACTGTCCTGTTCATCTGCCTCAAGCTTTGCATTTTTCGTAGTAGATCCAGTTCATAGTCAACGGGGATAAACTATCTTTTTAACTTCTCCACCATTCTGTCCCACCTCGTTATTCTCTCCTTTCCTCTTTGGTTTCTCTCCAGCTGCACCCCCTTCCACCAGATGCTAGCATGACCCTTCAGTCGGGTCTTAGCAAATCTGACCCGGTTAGGGTCTTCAACTTCTTCGTATTCGAAGTATTCTTCTAATTCATTCACCCAGTCTATCAATTCCTCTAGGTTCAAGTTCCCGAAATACGTGGGAACCTCTAACTTCGGCCTCTTCTCGATCTGGGATATGGCCTTGTATAGCCGGGCCTGTGCCGGGTCTACATCTTCCTCCTCTTCTTCAAACTCATTCTCCTCTTCCACCTCATCCTCACTATCTGCATCCCTTCTCGGTTCACGTCCTCTGCGTAGCTCTTCTTGCAGGGCCTGGACTTGCCGCTGCAAAGCCCAAAAATCTTCCGCTGCCATGCCTCTGCCACCCATCGGGTTTCTTCTCGGAGGCATCTTCTCTGAACTCAAGCCCTCCCACACGTCCTGGTACAACTGCCTCTCTCTTTCGGTGGTCTGTTGTACGCTCAGGAGCTATGGGCTCTGATACCACTGACGGAGATGGGAAAACAGGGACCTTACGAACTCTGCATTCTCCTTCAAATTTCAAATATTTACATGCATTTAAAATAAAATAGCCCGTAGGCTTACAATTTCTGGTCTCGGCTTCGGCTCTGTCTCCCCTATCTGTTCTACTTCCTCCTCTGTTCTCTGGTCTGTCGTATCCATTAAAACAAAATAATGGGTTTTTATAGAGTTCCCCTCCCTCTCGGCAATCAATGCCTCCACCTACAAAAACTCCAAATTCAAATTTCCCTCCCCCCTGGATTTTTCAAATTTTTGGTCATAAATGGGCCATCTGCCCAATCTACCAGGAAGCTTTCATTAATGGTCCTTCTTGACCTGCAACCGTCGTCAAGGTCAGGTTGTTCTTTCGCGTTATGGCCTCCTCCATAATGGCCATCGCCTGTGTCTGGTTCAATGTCCGTACCTGTCACTCTACCAACAATAAAATATACGTGGCCGTGGCCCTTCTCTGGTTTCAACACACGCAACTATTTTTGTTTTATGTAGAACTGGCCACGCCTCCTCTTTGACATAAAAATTTGAAACACGCGCCCTTCTCAAATGTTAAGTTACACGCGGCCGTCCACGTGTCAACTCTATCCTTTGCGACCGTCTGCTTGCTTTTCCCCTTCGGGTCTTGCCCAGCCTTCTAAATTCATTAACTTTCATGGCTAACCAATGTGTGCCATGTGTCAGCCCTTTAACTGTGCCTCCTCTTATCGAAGTCTTGCTACGCCTTCTATTTTGTGTTTGCTTTTGGGCCACATTAAGACTCTGCCACGTGGCGGCTTCACACTGGTCGCGATATCGTGACATGTCTCCTTCCTCCGCTTTGCCTTCGAAGACCGCCGTGATAATTTGACGTCGCGATATCGCGACGTCATGATATCACGACGTCTAGAGCTCCTCCTCCCCTTCTTTGTAATACCATCGCGATATCGCGACGTCGCGATATCATGACGTTTGAAGACCCTCTCCTCTGCGTCTTAAAATCGGTCATGATATCGCGACATCGCGATATCGCGATGACTTACGCTCTCTCCCTCTGCTTTGGACTACGGTCGCGATATCGCGACGTCGCGATATCATGACAAAATTGGCTCAAGCCCCGCCAAGCCTTTTGAGGTCATGATTTCGTGACATGTCGTGAAATCGTGACATGTCACGATTTCGTGACCCCACCTCAATTTACGCACAAACTTTACAAACTTCCCCCTTCTGCTTTGCACAACTTCCCCTCTCGGGAATGAATTAATGTAATTCAAAATACAAGTACTTGAAGAAAATTTTGAAGGATGCGAGATTGCCCACACTGTCACCGGATGCTCCTGCATCAATTTCCCTAGCTAGGATTCCTATAATTTTACCTTTGGATATTCATCATATTGAAGCATACCAATAATAATATTTTTCTCATACATTTGATCATAATCCTTTAAGACTTTGTTGTCCATAAATTTTTGAAGTTAATTCTAATTTACCATAGTATCTTCAACCAGTTTATGAAGCAAGTAATTGTATGGAGGTTTATTTCAATTTGAATCATCTTTCCATCCCTTGGAACTTTCATGTGGGTATAATCCATTGCTTAGTATTCATCCTAGATAGCTTGTGTGTCTATTCTCTTGATAACAACATGTTGAAATATGAGGGAAGATCAACTATTATTAACTTCTAGACTATCACCAACTCTAGAATAGAATAGAATAAGATATAGTTTTAGTAAACTAAATCCATCCTTGTTTGAAATGAAAAAATTCATATTTAGACTCAATTATAGTTGGAGTGAATTTTTTTGGGGGGTTCTATAACTCATGATATCATTGTTAGATTTGAGTTCTCAAACACCATTTTAACTATTTTCAAGCATTATTTCCATAAATAACATTGGTTTCATAGGTGGTTGAACCAAATGGTGATAAAATTGAAAAGCAAGTTCCTCAACTGCCAATTTCTATTGCTCATCCTCAACATCTATGTTGCCAAGTCATTTTACTTTCCTATACTATATAAAAATAGTTTCCATTTTCTATAGAAATAAACAAAGCATTAGAGATTGAGTTTTAAAAGAGGAATTGAATCTAAAATCATTACATTTATATTGTAATTACATTAAATATTCATTTAAGAATATCTTCATAAACATTACAAGCATACACATAATAAGGGTTAATAAAATCAAGTATAACATATCCAAAATAAGGTATAGGATGTGGCATATGAAGGACCTCTCATTTCCTCTATTCTAACTTTATTGCATGTCTTCATGCAATCCAAGGACTTACAACTTCCTATTTCTAATAGCCTTCAATTGATAAGATTCTCCTAGTTAGATCATTCTCATTCAACACTAGTTTTGTAGGTTATAGACTAGGGGATAAGTATCATCATCCTATGCCTTATACCTATTTTTTTCTAATTTCTTACAAGGCCTTTAATTATTCATTTGCATGGATAGGTATCTATAGGGAATAATCACAAAAACATTTCCAAATCGTGAGGGGCTTCTAACAAAGCCCAATATACTTGATCCCTAGCTTGTCCACCAAAGCTATATACTTCTAGGATTATCCAATAGCATTTTATAGATTCACAAAAGAATGGGGTTATTTCCTCTATAATGGAATAGGAAATTATCCCCATCTAGAACAAGAGGCCTTGAGGGATAATTCTGATTCCCCTTTTATTTCCACAAAAATCTTGTAAAGTATTAATTTGTATCTCTAGAGCCTTTCCTCTATAGAGGATCTAATTTCTTACTCTAGTATTATCTGCTAGAATAATTTCAACATATTCATTCTATACTCATCATTAGAGGTTCAATGAGCTCTTTCTCATGATATTTTGCAACATCCCTCTATCTAGAAATCTCATGTTGAGAGCAAAATAAAAGATGTGAACAACAACATCACTTACCAGCTAATTGGAGTTCCTCTTAGTACATTTTGGTAAAATAAAATTATGTAAATAAAATTCATAGAAAAATAAATTTTGTTCAATATTAAGGGATAAATACAATTGGATCATATATTGCTAGTAGATACGGTTTAAAATAGTCCCCTTATGCATATACTCTGACTAAAACCATAGTTTTTATTCATTAAGGTATAGTACATACACTCAAGTAGGGGCTCTACAATCTACCAAATTTATAGCCAGTATAATGATTAGAGGAATACGTCGTATGAATTTTGCATTTTTATTTTTCACCTTGTTTAACTAAACCATAACATCTTCAAATTTCTTTGCCTCCTGTATGATAGAATCCTCCAAGGTGGTCATATCCTTTATATTCTTCTTACTAGTGATGTATACATTATATAATTCAACCTCTTTATACCATTTTTTTGCTTCCTGTTTTTATTTATCCCTCTCTCCCCAAGTAAGCTTTAGGTTCAGGTCCAAATTGAACTTTAATTTTGCATATCTTTCTTTTTTATGCCTGATTTTATAAGTGCTTTGAAAATGACAACTCCATTACAAAAATTTAATTTTTTTAATTGCCATAAGTAAAAGGATCAATATGGCTCCCCAAATAGCTAAATTTCTTAATTTTGACACCAAATTTACATTTGTCGCTGTCAAAAAGTGATCAATCTAATTTTAGGAATTTTTTTCCAAGTCTTCATGAAGGAAGTGATTTATTCCAAATTGAAAGTGATTCACTTTATTTGGGATAAGTCATCGAGAAAATTAGAAAATATTGAAAAACCAATTAATGGAGTGATTATCTCTACATCAATTAGTGATTCTCTATAAAAGAGTAAAATTTATTCAAGTTGAATTTGAAGAGCAATTTTTCTAGATTCTAAAGAGTGATTCACTCAAGAAGATCAAGAATTTTTCTATCTCCATCCAAGGGAGTGATTCACCCTAGAATTGAAGAAATTAACTTAAAGTTATTTACTTTACCTCTTGTTTGATACTTTTCTAATTTATAGCCCTTGGTGTGATTCACTCCAACTGGTGAATGATTCGTTCCATTTTTCAAATAAAATAAGGTTTTCAAAATTGATCCTAAAACTTTGTCCATGCAAGTATGTACATGAAAGAACCTAGGGCTATGAATATGTACTTAAAAATATAGCAATTGGACAAAGAATTTTTATGATGAATTTGATATCATATCAATGAAGAAAAAATAAAGGAACATATTTCCATGCAATTCCATCAAGACAATAAGATTAAAGATCCTACACCAAGTACCATTTATTTTTAAAGGAAAATATCCAATGGCTAATCTAACAAGTCAAATCTCATGTTCTAAGAGATCATTTTCTCTATTTTTCTGTAACCTTATGATTATGTCATCATTATCTCTAATATTCCAAGCATGGGCTACTCTAGGACCCACTAATCCATTATATGGGATGTTGTTTATTGATGTAAATATTCCTTCAAATAACTAAATTTCAATGTCCTCTAATAATCATATCAATCTGAGTCATCCTCTAGCCTCCAATGCTCAAATAAAACATCCTACATGTATGACCTTGACTCAAATTCTACCTTGGTCTAGCATAGCAACCTCATCATCAGGATAACCTATACCATATAATACTTTAGGATAAATCTACTTCCATATCTAGAGCCAAGGTATCTCCAAAACTTGTAAGAGCGAATTGGTTAAATGTGAGTTCAAGGAGCTTAGGAAAAACTCCCAAGCCAAATAACTCCTCAATATAGTTAGCCATTATAAAATGTACAATAATACCTACCTCCTTAAAATTAACAAGTCCTCCAACATGGCTTGTAATATCCTCCTTCTATCCAAAATTTATAATTTTTTACCTATGAAGAGTTGGCCTATCTTAACTCACCTCCTTTTAAAAATACCAATACTTGTTTTTAGTGCTTTATTACATCATGTAACAATATCCTTAATGTTTTTCCCACTCAATATTCCCTCAAATGGCTCTATATCTAACATATGAAACCCCACCTCAAGGCCATGTGGTATAGCCCTATTAGATGAAGTATGTTCAACATCCTCAAAACAATCAAGCACCTCAACAACCTAGGCACCAAAATCAACTTCAAATTGGACTTATAAAGGACCATTAAATATAAGGGTCTATTCTTCCATTCCAATGGACATCATGTAAGCTCTACCTACTCTTAATAGAAATGGGACCAAAACAACATTGGATAACCTAATGAGCTTTCTACATTGAAGTCAATTCACTACATCCAAGAAGAAGGCCATGGAATGTTTACTTATTTGTTAATTAAGAGATAAATATATTTTATAGTATAGGGGATTACCAAATAATTCTATCACTAATTAGGCATCAATTGTAGAACCTTTCATGCATAGATTTGGCAATATAGGTAATGGATATTCTATTTTTTGAATTAAATGCTATCCAAAGACATCCTCAAGAAAAAATTCATGATTATAACATTAGATTCATAAAGGAGTTGTATTTAATCCCCCAAAACATATAATCTAATGAGAAAAAGATATTTTCATATTATATCAAAGGCTTGTTTGATTGTTACTAATTTTTTGTAATGTCAACCATGTCACCTTAGCTATGTAACATCCCTCCAAAATTTAGTTGTCAGTATGCTTACTTCATCTGCAAGGATGAGATACTACTAATCACTCTATGGTTACAGGAATAGGCACCTTCCATAGAGGAAGCAGATCAAAAGAAAGATACCTTCTTCTATTGGCAGATGAAGAGCACTGGTAAAAAGGTAATATGGAGGATATGATGAGTGGTGGGGTATTTGCAATTATTGGGATGAAAGATCCTATTCACAATACACCCATCAAGCGGTCCATGTAGATGCATTCATATAGTTGCATTTAGGATTTTGTGCTTTGAATCACGTTTACATGGAAATGCTCTTTAAAGATAATAATATAATATTTTTCTTTCTAATAAAAAGATATAAATATATATAAAGTATATACATAACTAAATTAAATAAAAATAAATATGGATGAACTACATAAAATATATAAGTATAAATATATAAATATAAATTAGATTAAATAAAATAAATGAAAATAAGATTAGAACTAAACCATATTTAAAATACTTTAGCCATGTTTATTCACCCATAAAGAAAAGTCTTAATTCCATCTAGCAAACCATGGGATTGAATGTTTGCATGGAACTTTATAGTTGTCACATAAATTCTTATATTAAAAATCTATAAAGTGGAAAGGTAAATACATGAAAATATTATGTTTTGAAGTTGCGTTGGAAGGGAACAGAGAGTTTGGGATTCTACCAAGCAAAATTCTAATAGGTTGGCTACCTAAGACTATCTTCTTAAGTATTCTTGGTTTGAAATATGAAATTTTTGATGGATTAATTTTTTTATTAGTTTTTAAGAGTTGTGCTACTACTTTATCGAAAAGAATACCATCAATAAAAAATGAAGTAAAGGAGTTATGTAATTTTTCTTTTGAAATTGAAGCCCCTCTTTGTATAGGCTTTATATGTAAGTTTTTGTTGTATCTGATATATGTTGAAGTGGTTGATAAATGAATAGGAATAGCTATTAGAATGCATTAGCATATCTACATTGATAGGTTAGAATGTATTCAAGATGATTAAGGTCGCTCTGATCCCCTAGATCAGGTATTTTCCTACTTAATCAGACAATATCAAACCAGATGCAGTTGGAGCATGTCCAATAGATGTTGGAAGCATCACTCTAATAGGAAGGATAACTAAAACCCAAAAACAAATGCTAACAATAACTTCCATATGCTCTAGCCATGGCTTTTTAATATAAATAAAAATTGGTATATATCTATGCCATATAATTTATATTAATAATTGCTACCACTTGATCATCGATAGACGTCTCTGTTTCATTTAGAATAGAGGCAAAATCATGTTTGTAAAATATGATGTAAAAATATATGACTATTTGGTTCTCTTGTAAATAATACTAAATTATGAGAAATAAAGTTTAACCTCTATTTATGAGAAATAAGTTTAACTTTTTTTGAGGGTATTATTACTTGCTTCGGACGTCATATTTATTTTTACCGGGGTACCGATTGAATGAATTGTTCTCCTTTGAGAATATAGAATGCATTTAATAATAGAAACATCGTTGGACGTAATTCCTTTGATGTACAAAGATGAAATTGAGTCTAGTAAGCCAAAAATGTTATTTTGAGTACCACTTTTATTTGTATGGTTTGATATTAAATTAAAAGTTATTTCTTCAATTGTCTTCTATTGTTGTTGAGAGTAATTAATTCGAAAACCACCAAATCATCTCTAATATTATTCATACAATGGAAATAGTATAAATTATGTACTCGAATACCACTTAATTATTAATTAATCCTTTTAAATTTGTTTAACCTCCTTGTTATAAATCGTTGGTGTGAAAGCCTTATTTTGAAAAGCAACGTCGTTGCTAGGTGATGTAATATTGTAGATATAAAAGTAAAATTTGGTGTAAAGAACCTTTAGATAAATATTTTAGAAATGATAGAAGACTATCACCCATACTTTTAAAAAAAATGAGTTCCCATACTCTGGTATGCCTTTGAATTTCCCAAAACAAGCGAGGCGTAGTCGGCTGCCATTGGATATAGTACATAAACAATTCAAATATTTCACTAAAATCGAGTTTAACTCGTTAAATATTCTTTATTAATAATACAACCAAAGTAGGCTAAATACATTTGGGCACAATAATCTAGGAATTTCACTTATAAAACATTTCACTATGTCAAGGAAAACCTTCTGATGACCACTACGAATGATATAAAGTTTATTTGAGTTTATTTTAGCTCACAACCCAACGCTTGAGATTAAAATGAAACTAACCTAGATGTAAATTTAAATAGAAAATGAGAGGTTTATGGGTCTCATAAAACTTTAGTAGTAGGGTTATAAAACTATTATTAAATAATATTATATGGGTCTAATTACTTTATAGTGGAAAGATACATATTAGGGTTTTATTTTTTTTAGAATGAATATTTATTTAGATTAAGCTTTTTCTTATTTGAAAAAGTTATATTTTATATAAATATCAGTATTATGTCTTGAACTGCTACTTCAATGAATTTTTTTCATTAGAGGATGGTTTGTTTATGAAGCACAGCATGAAAGTGGTTCATATGGGTATTATTGAAATTTAGAATCTAATCGTTGTTAATTCAATTATGGTTTATAACAATTCATTTAGAATAATAAGCTTTCTTTCTAAAAGTAAAACTTTATATAATACTTGCTTAATTACATTACACTTTAGTTGAATATATATTAATATCACCCCTTGGAATTAAATAATATATAATGTTTAAAAAGGTAAATAAATAAGATATTTAACCTCTACTTGTAAAATTAGGTTAACTACAGTGAATGTGTTTAATTTGGCTATATTTAACACTTTGAATATAGAAATTCTAGAGGACCACCCTTGTTAACCAAATATTTTCCATTGAGTAGGATGGAAGAACAGATTAACCTAACTTTAGTAATTGATGAAAGACCATTATTAAAATTCGAAGGTAGTTGTACTATTGACGAAAAGTGTCAGGATGGGTAGGTAAAAGAGGATGATGTGGGACGTCACTCTTAGGTTGTTAGACAAGAAGTATGGTGAAGGATCACTTGGATAATGGATGACTAGAAGTAATTAATTAGTGATTATATGGTATGGGACATCTCACCATTAGTTGAGATAAGTTAGGTGATACCTAGTCTCAAGCTAGGGTGTTGGTGGGCTCTAGTTGAGTTCCAAGGAAGGTGGAATCTCAACTAGCACCAGGCATGTTTACACTACTCCCTTGCATGACAATTTTAAATGTTGATATCAAGGAATTTTATCGACCATGATAAGGGATGGGAAGTTATGCGTCCAACCTCTAGGTGAAATGGGACCTAGAGAAGAAACCCCTAATGTGAACTTAGGATCTCACGATGAGAGGATAATTTTACTAAAATATGCCAATCCATAGGACCTGACCAGTATTGACCACTTGGGTGATCATCTGTAGCAATCTAAGTTCCCAAACATGGAATATTTTACATACCTTATACTAATTAAATGATAGGTGATCATTAAAACATCTCTTATTGGTCAAAATTTTCGAGTTGTGACTCCAATAGGAAGAACTAGATTGAACAACCTGGTGGGTAGGACTTGGGTTTTTATAGTTGGTATCAGATTCCTAGGTTGTGGACCCCTAGGCTATGAAACTTTAGAAAACTTATATTGGTTGTAGAAATTTGGAAGGTCTAACCCAAACAATTAATATAGCTCTTTTTTTATAGGAAATGACATATGAATTGAAAGTAAGCTCCTTAAATATACCTACTACAGCCTAGTGGGAAGGGTTGGCTAAAAACCCAAAAGAGTCTTCTAAAGGATTGTGAGGATAGAAATTGAGGAAGAGGTTGGGGAACTTCACAAAATGACCAAGAAAGAAAAATACTTTGTCCAAAAATATGACAAGTTGACCAAAATGATATAATTATTACAAGATCAAATGAGTCAGCAAAAGGAACACATGGAGCAACAACGGTCTCAAATGGCAAAATGCATGGAGCAAAAAAAATATCAAATGATGGAAAACATGGACCAACAAAGAGCTCAGTTAGCACAACAACAAGAATTGATAGCACAACAAAAAAAGATAATAGAGAATTTTTCAAAGGAAAAAGAACCCGAGATTAGAGAGGAAGAAACCTATGTGGAAGCTATAAGGAAAAAATTCAATGTAGAACTAAATAAAGACATGAGAAAATTTGATATATCAAAGTTTGATGGCAAGGGATATGGACAGGAAATAGAAACATGGTTAAATGAAATTGACACCTACTTTGTCATTAAACCTCCCATCTAAATCAAAAACTTCTTGGGCAATTTTCCATATAACTGGTCCAGTTGTTGATTGGTGGGATACTTACAGAAAGAAAAATCACATTGAAGCTGTTGATGTATCTTGGGATACATTCTTAAAATAATTCAAGGACATATTCCTAACTCCACAATTTTATGTCGAGAAATTTGCAAAATTCTCAAAATTAAGTAAAGAGAATATAACGATTAATGAATATCACTAAATATTTATGCAGTTTTAAAATATATGCCTGAATATGACTAGAGGATAGAGATCAAGGTAAAAAATTTCATCTTAGAACTGATCCAAAGATCAGATCTCTGATCACTTTGTTAAAACCAAAAGATCTCACTGAAGCATATGATATGGCTGATCAAGAAGAAACTAATCAAAAGGCTAGGAAGACCTATTATCAAAAAGCATCTGAGAGAGAATAATATCAAAAGAAGAAGAATATTGGTTCAAAAAGGTGGGGAAAGGATCTAATCAAAGGAGGTAAGGATGGAGATAGTTCTATATTTGATAAGAACAAAAATAAATACCAAGGAAATAGAGGTAACCCAAATAGGAGAAACTACAAAGAAAGAAATGATCAAATAACTCCTGCACAAGGACCGACTACCTAAGAACGTAATGAAGGTAGTAGAAGATAAAGAGCCCCATGATATGGATGTTATATATGTTAGGTAACACATTATGTAGATAAATGTCCCTAAAGAGCAGATAAAAGAAAAGAACCAGAGGAACCTGCACATAAAATCTATGTTGCTATAAGTAACTCTAAATTGGATGGTCAAGCAACACATTTTTTGTTAAATGGTAAAAATTATGATATAAATGTACACATTTTAGTGTATAGTGGAGCAACTGATAACTTTATTTCTTCTAGCATCCTGAGGGGTATACCAAAAAAACCTGGGTTTATGGAAAATAGGTGGAAGGTTGAATATGGGTCTGGGAAAACCTGTATCGTTAGTCAATGTCTGTTTGATCCTCAAATTTCTTTGCCCCAAGGGAAAACAAGTTGGCACTTGTATGTAGCCCTATTACATACCTTTGACATAATTTTGGGTATTTATTGGCTCAAGGCCCATAAATCCTTGATGAATTTTGAGGAAATATGGCTATAATTTACTGATGGCACTAAGTAAAGAGTTTGAATCTATTATGGATGAGTTTTATTTGAACCACATATTTTATCAACCATGCAAGTCAAAAATATCATAAGAAAAGGTGGAATGGTCTTTGTAGTTAAACTTAATAAAAATGAGGAAATTGAGTCTCGTTCAGGCCTCTTCCAAAAATATTCGGTATTGAATGAGTTTCTAGAATACTTTCTAGGTCTTCCACCCCAAATAGAGTTTGACTTCTCAATAGAGATTTTACTTGGGGCAACACCCATAGTCCAAGCGCCATATAAAATGACCCCAATTAAACTACAAGAACTTAAGACTCGGCTTTAGGATTTATTAGAAAAATGACTTATTAAGCCCAGTGTCTCTCCATGGGATGCACCCGTTCTCTTCGTTAAAAATAAGAATGGGTCATTAAGGCTATGCATAAACTACCAAATGCTCAATAAAATGACTATAAAAAATAAGTACTTTCTACCCAAAATTGATGACCTTTTTTATCAATTAAAAGAGGCCACAATTTTCTACAAAATAGATCTTACTTATGGTTATTATCAACTAAGAATTTTGGAGGAAGACACCCACAAAACTACCTTCAGAACTAGATACGGTGATTATGAGTTTACAGTATTACCTTTTGGGTTAACTAATACTCCAATAACCTTTATGAATCTGATGAACAATGTGTTTTGAGAGCAACTAGATCGATTTGTGCTCATATTTCTAGATGATATATTAATCTACTCACGAAGCAAAGAAGAGCACGATCAGCATATGAAGGTTGTTCTCGAGATTCTCAGGAAAAAAATAGTTATATGGTAAGTTGTCTAAATATGAGTTCTATACTCCACAAGTGCAGTATTTGGGTCATGTGATTTTCATTGAAGGAGTTTCTATTGATCCAAATAAAATATAAGCCATCATAGATTAGCTTGTACCTAAAAACATCACTAAAGTGCAAATTTTTATGGGAATCGCTGGTTACTACCAATATTTTGTGAATGGTTTCTCTAAATTGGTATACCTAATAACTAACCTTTAGAATAAAGGCCTTTAAATGAATAGCTCAATTTAAAGAAGCATTTAGAACTCTTAAAGAGAAATTAACAACTGCTCTTATCCTTAAAATACCATATCATAATCTGCCATTTATAGTTTGCACTGATGCATCCATTGAAGGATTAGGTGGAGTTCTAATGCAAGAAGAGGGTGTTATAGCTTATGAATCTTGAAATCTTAAGAAACATGAAATAAACTATACCACACATGATTTAGAATTAGTCACAATTTTGCATTCTTTTAAAATTTGGTGGCATTACTTACTTGGAAAACCTTTTGAGCTCAAGACAGATCACTAGAGCCTGAGATATATTTTCACACAACCATTTTTGAATGCAAGACAACGATGTTGGATTGATTTTTTTGCAGAATAGGAATTTGACATTGACTATAAAATGGAAAGAGAATAATTTGGTAGATGCCTTGAGTAGGAGAAGGCATATAACTGCTATGTCCCAATGTCAATTTGGGGTAGTTGAACAAATAAGGGAACTACAACATAAAGATGAATTTTCCCAAAGGTGTCATGGTCTAATTTGGCAAGGATCAGAAAAATCAAAAGAATTTGAAATTAAAGGTGATATGCTATATTTCAAAAATAGAGTGGTCATTCCAAATGACCAAGGCCTAATAAAAATACTTCTATAGGAGGCACATTGTGTTCCTTACTTAGCACACCCTAGAGGGGTGAATATGCATAAGAATATGAGGAAAGATTATAATTGGCCTGGAATGAAAAGGGACATTACAGAATTTGTGGCAAGATGTTTAGAATGTCAAAAGGTTAAGGCAGAGTACTTACATCCTATTGGACATTTATATCCACATGATATCCCTACTCAAAAATGGTAAGTTATCACTATGAACTTCATATTTGGGTTACCGAAGACCTACTTTAGACATGATGCCATTATGGTAGTAGTTGATAAATTGACTAAGGTGGCACACTTTATACTTGGAAATGTAAACTATGATGCTCTTGCTATAGCTCACAAATTTTCTAGGGAAGTGGTATGGCTACATGGTTTTCCTAAAACAATCATCTCTGATAAGGACTCTCAATTTACTTCTAAATTTTGGCAAGCATTACACCCGACATGGGATACAAATCTTAATATTAGCTCTACCTACCATCCAAAAAATTATGGGCAAACTGAGTGAGTTAATTAAATCTTAGAACATATGTTATGAATGTATTGTATGGATCATAAGATAAAGTAGGAGTATTACCTCTTCTTGGTAGAATTTGCATACAACAACATCTATTATGCCACATTAGGCATGGATTATTTTTAGGCCCTATATAGGAGAAGATGTAGGATGTTGTTGTCTTGGGATAATTCAAAATACTGGGTAGGATCAGGTTGGATACTATTAAATAAATGGAGAAGCAACTTAAATAAATACATAAAAGGCTTAAAGAAGCCTCAGATCACCAAAATATCTATGTAGACCTTAAAATAACACCAAGGGAATTCTTTGTGGGAGATAGAGTATTCCTGAGGGTTAAACCATCCAAGAGCTCAATTAAATCCCCTAATCTCAGTCCTCGATTTGTGGGTCCTTTTGTAATTGTTGATAAAATAAACCCAGTCACCTATAAGTTGGCCTTGCCACCTAGCTTGTCAAAAATCCATGATACATTCCATGTGTACCTTCTCAGGAAATATATCTCATATCCCTAACATGTTTGGAATGTTTATCATTTGCAAATGGTTGATCCCCTCCACATTGAAGTGTGTCTAATAAAAATCCTTAGTTTTAGAACGAAGAAATTGAGAAAACATAATATTGAGCAATGTAAGGTCCAATGGGACAAATACTTAGAAAACAATGCCACATCGAAGGATGTGGCTACTATGAAAAGATGATTTCCATTTTTTTTTTTTAAATGATACAATATCTTTTATTTTGGAATGAATGTATATCTATTTATCATGATATTGAATGAATAAGTTGTTATGTAATATTTGAATGTGCATTATAAACACAGGGACTGTGTTTAATTCTAGAGGGGGAGAATGTAACATCCTTCCAATATTTAGCTGTCAATATGCTTTCTTCATATGCAAGGATGAGATATTGTTGATTAGTCTGTGGTTGTAAAAATAGGTACCTTTTGTAGAGGAAGCATATCAAGAGAACGATACCTCCTCCTATTGGTATATGAAGAGCACCAACGAAAAGGTAATATGGGGGATATGATGAACGATGGGATATTTGCAATTATTGGGATGGAATATCTTATTTACAATACACCCATAAAGCAGTCCATGTAGATGTATCTATATAGTTGCATTTAGGGTTTCGTGTTTTGAATCACGTTTACATGGATTGTTCTTTAAAAATAATAATATAATATTGTATTTTCTAATAAAAATATATAGATATATATAAAGTATATACATAAATAAATTAAATAAAATAATGATGGATGAACTACATAAAATATATAAGTATATATATAATTAGATAAAATAAATGAAAATAGGATTAGAAGTTAGAACTAAATGAGAATAAAAATATTTTAGCCATGTTTATTCACCCGTAAAGAAAAGTTTTAATTCCATCTGGAAAACCATGGGATTGGATGTTTGCATAGAACTTTACATTTGTCACGTAAATTCTTATGTTAACGATCTATAAAATGGAAAGGTAAAAACATGAAAATATTATGTTTTAAAGTTGTGTCGGAAGGAAACAAAGAGTTTGGGATTATACCAAGCAAAATTCTAATAGGTTGGCTACCTGAGACTATCTTCTTAAGTATTCTTGGTTTGAAATATGAAAGTTTTGATGAATTAATTGTTTTATTAGTTTGTAAGATTTGTGCTACTGCTTTGTCAAAAAGAATACCATAAGTAAACAATGAAGTAAAGGAGTTATGTGATTTGTATTTTGTAATTGAAGCCCCTCTTTGTAAAGGCTTTATATGGAAATGTTTGTTGTATCTGATATATGTTGAATTGGTTGATAAATGAATAGGAATAGCTATTATAATGCATCGACATATCTACATTGATAGGTTAGAATGTATTCAAGATGATTAAGGTTGCTCTGATCCCCTATATGATGTATTTTCCTACTCAATCAGACGACATCAAACTAGAGGCAGTTGTAGCATGTCAAATAGATGTTGGAAGCATCATTCTAACATGAAGGATAACTAAAACCCAAAAAAAAATGCTGACAAAAACTTCCATATTCTCTAGCCATGGCTTTTTAATATAAATAAAAATTGGTATATATCTACGCCATATAATTTATATTAATAATTGCTACCACTTGAGCATTGATAGACGTCTTTGTTTCATTTAGAATAGAGGCAAAATCATGTTTATCAAAGATGATGTGAAATATGTAACTGTTTGGTTCTCTTGTAAATAGTACTAAATTATGAGAAATAAAGTTTAACCTCCATTTATAAGAAATAATATTAACTTTTTTTTAGGGGATTATTACTTTTTTCAGACATCATTTGTATTTTTACCAAGGTACCAGTTGAATGAATTGTTATCCTTTGAGAATATAGAATACATTGAATACTAGAAACATCATTGGACATAATTCCTTCAACGTACAAATATGAAATTGATTCTAGCAAGCAAAAAATGTTAGTTTGAGTGCCACTTATATCTGTATGGTTTGATATTAAATTAAAAGCTATTTCTTCAATTGTCTTATGTCATCGTTGAGAGTAATTAATTTCAAAATAACCAAATCATCTCTAATATTATTCATATAGTGGAAATAGTATAAATTATGTACTCGAATACCACTTAATTATGAATTAATCCTTTTAAATTTGTTTAGCCTCCTTGTTATAAATCGTTGGTGTGAAAGCCTTATTTTGAAAAGTAATGTTGTTGCTGAGTGATGTAATATTGTAGATATAAAAATATAATTTGGTATAAAGAACCTTTAGATAAATATTTTAGAAATTATAGAAGACTGCCAACCCTCATTTTAAAAAAAATAAATAAAGGAGTGCCCATACTTGGGTATGCCTTTGAATTTCCCAAAACAAGCGATGCATAGCCAACTGCCATTGGATATAGTCCATACATGATTCAAATTTTTCACTGAAACTGAGCTTAACTCATTAAATCTACTTTATTAAGAATACTAGGTTAAATACATTTGGGCACAATAATCTATGAATATCACTTATAAAATATTTCACTATATCAAGGAAAACCTTTTGATGATCACTATGAATGATATAAAGTTGATTTGACTTTATTTTAGCTCACAACCCAATGCTTGAGATTAAAATGAAATTAACTTGGATGTAAATTTAAATAGAAAATGAGAGTTTTATGGGTCTTATAACACTTTAGTAGTAGGGTTATGTTGAGTGGTAATTTTTCCCAATTGCAAAACCACACTCACCCTTAGGATTTTGATCACAAAACCCTCTCTTGCAAATAAATATGAAATTTCTCCAAGGTTCTGCTATATAAGCATTGCACATGTGTATTTGTAATCTTATAAAGATGTGTTAAATGAGTGCTAGGAATACCTTAGTGATTGCAAGTAACTATTAACAAGGGGTCTGTGTTGGTTTATTTTATCATGTTATACTAATTATTGTTCATGAAACTTAAAGAAATGCAAATGTGAATTGGCCCTCATATGACCACGATGTAAAGCCTTAATTCCTTTTATCTTGAATAGTTTTAGGTAGATTTTATCTTCTTTTGGTTAAATGGCTGTTAAAAAAGTTTTTATCTTGCATTAAATCCTACTTTGAACATGAAAATGAAGATTAAAATCTATCTAAAATTATTCAAGATAAAAGGAATTAAGGCTTTACATCGTGGTCATATGAGGGCCAATTCACATTTGCATTTCTTTAAGTTTCATGAACAATCATTAGTATAGCATGATAAAATAAACCAACACAGGCCCCTTGTTAATAGTTACTTGCAATCACTAAGGTATTCTTAGCACTCATTTAACACATATTTACAAGATTACAAATTACACATGTGCAATGCTTATATAGTGCAACCTCGGGAGAAAATTCATATTTCTCTGCAAGAGAGGGTTTTGTGATCAAAATCCTAAGGGTGAGTGTGATTTTACAATTGGGAAAAATTTCCACTCAACATTTTGGTGTTAGAAGGAGGGCCAAATTGGTTTACTTTATTGCTATTTAGATGTTAACTTGTTCATGTTATTTAAAAGTTCATTTGAAAGCATTGGTTTGGACTAACGAAGTTTCATTTACATATGATCACTTTCACTTATTCTAATGTTCTCTAATTGATGATGCATTGCTACTAACATTTTGCAAATTGGATAATGTTATTCATTGCTATGGTTTAATTCATGCATTATAATTGATGAATGTGATGTTTTGTTCATTGGAAATTTGTTAGTCATTTCGTGTTTCCTTGCAAGATATTTATTTGACTAACAAATTTGTTATTAAATTTATATTATTTAAGGTTTACTAATGGCATTAGTTTTTCTAGCCAGGGCAGGAATTGCATTATGAATAGTTGACTATTATAGTTAGTTAGACATGCCTACTCATCAAATTCTTAAAGGTGTAGAAAATCATTTGCCTATGTTTAAGCATGGTGTGACCTCGGTTGAGGAACATATTCAAATATATAAGGACATCTTAAGGCATTTGCAAATGTGAAATGGAGATTATCCTTGTAGATTGTTTTCATACACATTGGATAAGGTTGCGTTTGAGTGGTACCAATACCTACCTATAGGTTCCATCACTTCTTGGGCTCAACTAGAAGCAATATTTACTAGCCATTTTAGAAAACAAGTTGACCTAGTTTTGATGCTAAATCAATTTGTCTCTATTTGTAAGGAATCTAATGAATCCATGAGTGAATTCAATGGTAGGTTTCATAAGTTATATACTGAAGTGGTATCCCATTTCATCATTTCAAAAAAGAGAGCCATTCAAATATACATGGGAGCCTTAGACCCCTTAATTGCTAAATTTCTAGGGGAAAATCTTGAAGATTCATCCTTGCCTAGAGCCTACAATATCGCAATAATATTAGAAGAATGGCATATTTTGCATAGTCAAACACTACCCACAAGGCAATTTGAGGCACAACCTCCTCCCATGATGAACTATTCTTCAAGATTTATTGAAGCCAACCTACACAAACCATACAATATAGCACCCTTGAATCAAATGAGAACTAATGTGAGCAATCAATGGGATAAAGTTGAATGTCCAAATATTACAACAGCCTTAGATTTCATCCAAGAGGATTTGCAAGTCTCAAATCCAATATACATTAATGAGTATTGGGTTCAACAAACACATCAATATATGGAGAATGTTTCATGTCTATTCACAAATGAATATGGAGATAATCATTGGAAGCAAAATACAAGAGTTGATCTTATTGAAGAAACCCTTGACTCACCAAAGACATATGAGAGCAAATTTGAGGAGTCAAGACATGAATCTAAAGACATGATGGAATATCATCACTTGTTTTTAGAATATGATCATTGTAAATATCAAGAAATCCAACATGAGTCAAGTTGTGATGAGCTAAAGATGAGTGGCTCAAAAATTTGGTTTACAAGTGAGGATTGGGATGATAATAGAAAGAAGAAAATAAAAATTGATCCCATTATAGGAATCCCTAGTTCATCAAAATTGGTTGAAAATAAGGCTGAAAGAGAATCAATAAATGAATTCAAAGACATAACAAAATTTCACCACTTTTTCTCGGAAGACACTTTGGATGAGTTGTTGAAACTGATGGTCAAGAAAACCCACACCTTCCAAATTGTGATAAAATTAAATCATGGGTTACAAATGTGGATTGTGATATTACAAGCTTGAATACAAAGAGTAGCCCACTTTTGAAAATAATTGAACCATCTAAGGAAGGTGAAGGTGAGTTTTAAGATCAATCCATTGATGAATTTGAAGAATTTGAAGGTATGGTTGAACATCATACCCCAATTTTTGAAGATGATAATTGTTGGTGGAATAAATGGGAGAATTTGTTTTTCTCTTTATAATGAAGCACTCACTTCACTTTATATGTAGGATAAGTTGCAAAGGTTAGTTCTATAGATTAAATGAAACATCACTCGATTACAAGAACAAAAGCCTCAATATGTGTATCTTGATGAGGCTCCAAATAATCCTGATGAGACAAAGGTCGAAGATACTAAAAGTGATATTCTTTCATACAATGGAGGGATCCTAGAGTGAACTAGTTTTGAAACATGTGATGAATCAGTACCTTCCATAAATTTAGATGAGGTGATTAAATTTGATGATCAAAGCCTTCAACATCCTCGAGATGATGACAAGGAATAATTTGAAGAAGAATTTCTTGAATATTTTGAGAAAAAAATAGTGTGGATGGTTAATAATAAATGGGAAGAATATCCTAACTCCAAACCTTCTAATGAATTTTTTGTGTCAATAAATATGCAGGATAATACAATTTCTTCCTCACATGAGGATATTACAAGTCCTGTACAATCTGAGAAAGTTTTGGAAGAAAAGTTGGAATCTCATCAAGTATTGGAAAGTGATAATGATTCTACTACAATGAATAAAGAAGGAGAACCATTTACTTTGGTCCCATTTGAGGAGCATGGAAATAAAAATCTTGATCTATCTATTAGTTCTACAATGTCTATGCCATATCAAAATGAGGAAACTCTAGAACCTAAATGGTTTGGGTTTGATATAACCGATGATCCAATTGAAAATGTTACTAAAACAACTCAAACGGTTGATCAGGAGCATGTGTTATGCGACACATCCCTAGATAGACAAGACTCATGGTTTGAAAAGGATGGATATATTTATAATTGGGTGCCTAATTTTGGTGTTTTTGATAAACAGATCATAGAAAAAGAAGAAATACTATATGATGATGATCAAGATCATGAGAGAAAGGAGGAAGTTATAAATCCTCTCCAATTAATGGCAAATGGAAATGTGCCAAAGGTAAAATCTCACATTTTGGGTTCCACCATTTGAAATCTAGGTGAAGGTTTATCTAATGGATTGTTGGATTCAAATATTATCAATGATGAAATGTCATTTGTAGTTGATGAAGAATTTGAGTCAATTTCTTCTCACACCACTAATAGGAATGCTTTGTTGAATGAAAAAGAAGTTGATGTGCTTGAAGTGTTAAATCAAGTTCATAATCAATTAATTATTGAATCTAGGATACAAATTCATGATGATCCTCATTTAAAAATTATCCTAGATTCTTGCAAGTGGTTGTGTAAGTTTGATTGGCCAAAAAACATGCAAAATGATGTGGCTTCAAAAATTTTAGAAATAGGCTTCTACTTAAAAAAACTCATATTTGAAAAATAAAGCCTAATTCTAGATAATAAATTGAATTGTGAATCTACATGTTAAGGAATAGATAAGAAGCAATTGGAAATCAATTATTATCTTATCAATTTAATGATTTGAAGTTTCAATTTGGAATTGCTAATACCCTTGAGTCAAATTTGTGGGGTGAGAGAGGCAAGATGAAGATTGTTGTATTGTTTGGCCTAATATTATTTTCATTGGATTTCTGTAAAACTTGGCATTATTATCATATTATGTCTTTTGAAATACGCTAATCAGGTTTGGGATCCAGGGAAGTGATAGCTCAAGCTTTGCACCATCTGGTACATTATTATATATTGATGTATATAGTTTTGGTTTTCAAGATTTTATTTAGCTTTGTTGTTTTGGTGCTTTGTCCTTAACTTTTTATTTTGTTTTGCTTTCTTGTTAGTTTGTATTAGGTTAGGATTTGGTTTGTGTTTTTTGTCTTGTGTGTTTTAGGTTGTCCCTTGTTTTGAGGTTATGTTTTGTGGTCGCTAACTAATGGCCTCTTTCCCATTTTTATGTTCCTTTGTTAAGTAGGTTGTAATACCTAATATTAAGGCAGGTGAACCTGATAAAAGGGGGATAAATTATTTTGTGATCATGCTCAAATTTTAGGACTAAAATGGTGGAGATTAGAACAATGAAATATTTAACTGAAGCTCCACATGTAACTCACATATTAAAAATTATTTCTAGAAGTCATGAAGGATGAAGTTATCTTGATTTACAAATTAAGGTAAAAATTCAACACACTCTATCTCTATGCTTCCTAACCCTCATGATACATAAATTATTGCAAAGCTATAAAAAAAAATGAGCATTGAAAAGCTTGATCAAATCAGTCACAAAGTCTAGATAAACCCTACTAGGGTTATGGATGCTTGACTGGTAGTAGGGCTCTATCTAGATATATCTTGGTTATAAGAAAGACTTTGCAAAGTATTAAAAAAACACAAGGGTGAGTTAGATAACCCTATTGGGACTATAGATGTCTGACTGGAAGTAGGGCTCTATGTGTAAAAAAAATTTATGAGTCGTGCTTCATAGCCTAAATGTAAACTAGGTGATAGAATCTGGAAGGTTTCCAAGGATGCAAAAATAAATTACTTTGTCACACATTGAGCAGAGGCAGATAGATTAGTTGCTTTTATTCAAAGATATCTAACCCCACCTTCTCAGAACATCACTAAATAATTTTATTTTTCAAATATTTGATGTTCTCATTTCAAATTTGGGTTCTTCACCTAAAATTCTTAGGATCATTTCCTAGCAGAGTCACCATTCATTGTGGATACTCCACAACTAACCCCAAATCTTGGGGACCCACCTTTTATTCTATGTTGTTTTGAAATCTTGGTGTTCCTTGAGTGACAATTCATAGGTCCTTATCCACAAGGTTGCGATGCAAGTCTATTTTGTTGGTTAGGACCTCCTTTTAGGGCTGAGAGTGTTATTGTTTGAAGTTTTGGTTAGGTTCATATGTCTAGTCCTTTGTTTTGTCTCTGTTAGTTTTTAGTAAATTCTCTTATGTATGGGTTTGGTTGTGCTTCTTTGTTTCGTTTTATTGTTAGTTTAAGATTGCTTTCTTTTCTTTTATCGGTTAAAATCGATCACATCAATAAAAACATAAATTATATATATATAATATATGATATATATATACAAGTAAATACAAGGGAAAGACTTTATTTTAAATATTTTTTTTTATTTTTACTTTTATTGAATATAATTGTTGGTTCCAAAAAATAATAATAATAAAATTATATATATGTAAATAAATAAATGATAACATAATTTATTTTTATAAAGGTCCTTCATTAAGGCTTTAGGCTTTGGTCTCATGGATGCATATTAAAAATGGGGAAATGAATGATATGCACAAACTTTATATGTTTTATAATTATAAAGCCTAAAATGACTTTTATGTGTAGGATGGTGATTTGTATCACAGCGTGCTACCGGATGATATGGACCCGTAAAACCATGTGAATATGATCAAGAATTCAGTGGTAGTCATGCAGTTGAAGATGACGATTACACCATGGCATACCGATCGAAGGACATAGACAATTTAGATAAATTTCGAGCGAGTGAGAGCGGAGGTTTTTTTAGTAGAGTGAAGTAGAGATTGTGTTGTGTTCCCAGCGTCCAAGGGAGATGTACCACAACAAAAAGGAATATGGATACTTGCATGGAAATTTTGAGGACACGACACCGATTGCACTTATGAGACCTATTTACATCATGACACTAGAGTGATTGCAGTCAGTGGCATGACAAACTTGTAGTGGGAGATAATCTACCCAGTAGACCCTAATAAACTTGGATGGTGTCCATGCAGACTAAGGAGAAACCCACAGTAGCATACATGGATGTTTCTATCGACGTGGACCAATGTGAAGGCAAAAGATAGATGGTGATGATACAGTGGACCAGTGAAAGAAACTGACATGGTGGACGAACAGTGACAAGTCAAGTAGTTTTTGAGGCATCATCGATGGTAGCACTAGGTCTTGGGGGATTGGTAAAAAGTGAGGAAGTAGTGGAGATCTAGCGACAAGCAACGTATAAGGAAGCGTGTGAGGAATAACATGGTAGCGATGAGAACCATGGGACCCAGGTGACATGTACATGAACTTGCAGTAGTCAGGTTTAAAGAAGACGTATTAAAGTGGAATAAAATTTCAACATAGGAATATGCCACTATAAATAAATAGCTTGTATGGATAGCATCACATGGACCAGTGGACAACATCACATGTGCAACACCAAGTTGAAAGATCTGCAATGGAGTCATGAATTATTGATCGTGTATCTTGTATGGGCAATTTACTAGATGAAGATGGATAAATTACACACTAGTAACAAATGGAGTTTGTCGTGGATAGATGAGATCACTCATAAGAGAAATCATTCAAAAATTTTGACAGAGTTATATAGAGCCTAACAATAGGCAATTAGACAAGGTTAAATTTTTCTTTAAATTGTATATCCTTGTTATAAAGATACAAAATGTTGAGCAAGATGTTGCCATAAGGTTGTCATTGTTGTCAACACAGGCAGTTAGATCCAAAGATGCAGGCAGTTAGGTCCAAGGATGCAGTGGATAACAGACTTGAAATGGGTTTTTCTTAAAACCCAAGTTGGCTCTTCGTTTTGTTGAAAAATATGCCCCGATGATGAAGATATTTAATTTTAAATATTTAGTTTAAATTTTTATTTTATTAAAAATTTAAATTAGAATATTAAATTAAATTAAAAGGGCCGACGTGTTACTATTTCGCGGCAATAAGCTACAGGAAGGTAACGAAGGTGGAGAATGACGCCGATAAAGTTAAATCTGGGCCGACAGATTTTAGGGTTTTGCAACCGACATTCTTAGGGTTACAACTGACGGATTTTAGGGTTTGGCAATCGACAAATTCTAGGGTTTCTCAGTCGACGTTCTTCTAGGGTTTGCCTCTAAAATTTCTTCTACAAAAGCAAGGGTTCTTCGAGTTTAAAGAATGGGCGTGATGCGATATATGTGAATGAAGTTCATGTGCAGCAGAGTGTAAGTCGGTGATAGTTCTTTGGAGTTAAAGAAAAGAGATCGTAGCGATGAGATAGTGAGTGAGTGCATATCGACTGATCGAGAACAAAGAGAGCGATATGCAGACGACGTGTTTAAAGTCCGAGGCAAAAATACGCAGATGGTAGAAGTGAGATTTCATGGAAGGTGCAGCAGAGTGAGTGGTGCAAAGAGAAGATAAGAACGCGGTATGCAGAAGTCATGTTTCGAGTGTGAAATGACAGTGTGCTGGCTGTAGAAGTAATATTTCTATGAAGTTGCAGCAGAGAACGCGGAGAGATATAGAGGAGTGGTTGAAAAAGTGTGAATCATTTTTCACAGCAGCAGTCGAATGCCGACAAGCAGCAGATCGTAGAAAAATAGCAGATCGTGATAATTGAGGTGAAAGTTTACATTCTGTAATTTTTATTATTATCTTCAAGTTGTAGCTTGAAAAAGGGGTTGGTGCCTCTTTCCAGTTGGTGCTGGAAAAATTGGAGTTGGTGCTCCATTCTGCTGTAGCAGATAAAACTTAGGGGTTGGTGCCTCTTACCAGTTGGTGCTGGTGAATGATTATGTAAAGTTGGAGCTTTGCATTTGACTGGATTTGGATGGTAGTCCAAGCAGTCATTTTTGAGGAGTAGCCACATCGGTGAACCTCGTTAAAATGTCGTGTTATGTGTGATGCTCTTAGTACTTTTATTATTTCTGTTTTAATCTACTGCTATTTATTTAAAAGTCTAAATTGCTTTTAAGTTTTTAAAGAACACACTGATTCACCCCCCCTCTCAGTGTCATTGTGATTACAACAATTGGTATCAGAGCAAGGTTCCTGAAGAGGTTTAAACAGCTAAGGTGATCTTGGAAATCAAGCAATGGCAAGTGGTGAAGGATTCTCTTCGAACAAAGCACCGCTGTTTGATGGGACAAATTATGCATTCTGGAAAATTAGAATGCAGACTTATCTCAGTGCTTTGGGCTTTGACATCTGGGGTGCGGTAGTCAATGGTTACAAAGCTCTTGCCACTGCTCCAACAGACACTGCAGAATCTTCAGAGGACAGTTCTAGTGAAGACTCTGAAGAAGGAACAGGTGAGGCTCTCTTTATGGCATTTGAAATAGACGAATCAGAAAACATAGAGGGGATGAACTCTAAGTTGAAGATGTTGAGGTTGAAGTTGATTTAGAGGGTGAGCTAGTGTCTCGCTCTTACGGAATGGGAATCGGAGAAAAAGAAGAATGAAAAACTGACAAGGAAACTTAAGAATGCAAACGACATTATTGCCAGTTTAAAAACACAGATTGAAGAATACAAGAAAATGTCTGAAGATCTGGAAATACAGGTTTCTATGAAGATAGACCACTGCTGCAAATTGGAAGAAGAAAATGTGAGTCTCCGAATACAAATACAAGAGCTGGATCGAAAAATCAACTGTCATCTAAAACGTGAAGAAAGCTCGATGAAACTGGACAAAATTTTGAGCGATCAAAGATCCACAGGCATCAAATTTGGTCTCGGCTTTACTAAAGGAGAATCATCAATTGAACCAAAAACAAGCAATGTTGAAAGTGAAAAGAACAAAGACAAGAAACAAGCTATGGAAAGTAAAACGAATCGAGCAAAAGAAAGATATAATGCCGGACCCGAAATGACAATCGACAATGATGGCTTTACTAAGGTCACACATCAAAAGAATAGAAGATCCAAGGCTCCAAAGAACAACCTGGCCAAGACCATCTTTCAGGTTTACTCATTATTTCTATGGTTTTTGTTTTAAATGTAATAATTATGGGCATAAAATTGCTGACTGCAAATACAATATAGGTCCAAGAAGTTTCACTAGTAGAAATGCGTTTGCTCCTTTAATGAATTATGCAGTAGAGTGCTTTAAGTGTCACAACTTTGGGCATATTTCCAGAAATTGCCGTAGTATGTCTGTTTCATTTCAACCTCAGAAAAGAAGAACTCAACCATATAAGGCAAAACACAATAGTAGTTCTTCTGAAGGATATATGCAAAATTCTGAAAAGGGAAAATCTCAACTAGAACCCAACAACATAGTTAAGACAGAATGGAAACAAAAGAAACAACTCAGGAAAGAACAAGAATCCTTAATAGTGCAGACTGCTTTTAGAGCTCAGAATAAATATGTACCGTGGATTCTTGATAGTGGTTGCTCAAGTCATATGACAGTGATAGACAGAAATTTGAAAATCTTCAGAAATATGAGGGTGGTTCTGTGAAGTTCGGCAATAATGATGGAGCCAAAATAATAGGTAAAGGATCGGTCAAAATAAGTGAAGGGAAAATCAAGTCAGAAGTTCTATATGTGGATGGTCTGAAACATAACCTGTTAAGTGTGAGTCAGATCTGTGACAAAGGACATGAAGTGGTGTTCAAGAAGCAGGGTTGTGAAGTCGAAAAACAAAGAACGGGAAATTAATAGCAACCGGCTCAAGGACGTCTGGCAATCTGTACACACTATCAAAATTTTTAGAAGGTATGTGTTTCATGGGACAAGAAGAAGAGAACTGGTTGTGGCATAAGAGGCTTGGACACATAAGTTTTGATAATCTGGTAAGAGTTAGCGCTAAACAAGCAGTGAGAGATATTCCAATCATTAAAAAACCTGCAAATAGTATGTGTGCTTCATGTCAGAAGGGTAAAACCGCAGTTTCATTTAAAACAAAAGAACATCACACTAGCAGGCCTTTGGAACTTATTCACACAGACTTATGCGGACCCATGAGGACTCAAAGCATAAACGGTGACAAGTACTTTATGCTGTGCATTGATGATTTTTCCAGAATGACTTGGATATTCTTCTTAAAAGATAAATCAGAAGCCTTTGAAATGTTCAGAACTTTCAGATAGCTGGTAGAGAATGAAACAGGGAAAAGAATTAAATGCTTGCGGTCAGACAGAGGAGGAGAATTTATTTTGAATGAATTTTTAGAATACTGTGAAAAATATGGCATCAGGAGACAATATTCAGCAGCCAGAACTCCTCAACAGAATGGTGTAGCAGAGAGGAAGAACAAAACAATTCAAGAAATGGCACGCACCATGCTGGTAGAAAGCAAAATAGCAGATAGATTCTGGAAAGAAGCAGTTCACACAAAGAGTATACATTCGTAACAGGTATATGTTAAGAACTCATGAATGCAAAACTCCGTATGAGCTGTGGTTTGGTAGGAAAGCAACAACAAAACATCTCAAAGTATTTGGCTGCAAGTGCTACATCAGAAAAACTGATGACAACCTTGGAAAGTTTGAAGATAGAGCAGATGAAGGTGTGTTTGTTGGTTATTCTCCACATAGCAAAGCTTACAAATGCTACAACAAGAGACTCAAGAAAATTGTGGACAATGCAGATGTTAAATTCGATGAAGGGAGGAAACAAATAGTTAATTTCCAAGAAAACTATCCAATCTACGAAGAAGTCATTGAAGGAGATGAAGTACATGACACAGAAAATATGTCTACGACTGATGCAGGTAACTTATCAGATGACTCAGAGGTACAAGAAAACAGAAAATTCAGAATGAGCAATTGGCAGAAAAATCATCCTAGAAACCAAATAATTGGAGATCCCATAGCTGGCATTCAGACAAGAAAGAAAGTAATAAGTAATTACTCTCTTTTATCCAGCATTGAGCCCAAAAACATAGATGAAGCAAGCAAAGATGACAGCTGGATGAAGGCAATAAATGAAGAGTTAGATCAAATTGAAAAGAACAAAACTTGGGAGTTAGTACCTAGACCTACAAACAAGAATGTAATCGGCACCAAATGGATATTTCGCAATAAGTTAAATGAAGACGGTCAGGTTATTAGAAATAAAGCAAGACTGGTTTGCAAAGGCTATGCACAGGTCGAAGGCATTGACTTTGAAGAGACTTTCGCACCAGTAGCTAGATTAGAAGCTATTAGGATGTTTTTGGCACTAGCAGTTTACAAGAACTTCAGAGTTTATCAGATGGATGTTAAATCTGCATTTTTAAATGGGAAACTTGAAGAAGAGGTCTATATTGAACAACCAGATGGCTTTCAAATCAGTAAAGATCCCAACCTTGTCTGCAGATTAAAGAAAGCACTGTATGGATTAAAACAAGCACCACGGGCATGGTATGCTAGGCTAGATAATTATCTCTCTCAACAGGGATTCAAGAAAGGTTTAGTGGACAACAATCTGTATGTGAAAACAGAAGATGGGCATCTCATTGTTCTTGTTGTCTATGTGGATGACATCATATTTGGTAGCAACAAAGATGAATCTTGTAAAGACCTAGCAAACAAGATGCGGAATGAATTTGAAATGTCAATGATTGGTGAACCTGTCTTATTTTTTGGGACTACAGGTTAATCAGAATGAGAAAGGTATATTCATTTCCCAAATCAAATATGTGAAAGAGATGTTAAAGAAGTTCACTATGGAGGATAGTAAGCCACCAAGACTCCCATGACAACAGGCTGTAAGTTAAGTAAAGAAGACAAATCTCCACCTGTAGATCAAACCATGTATAGATCAATGATAGGAAGCTTACTATATTTAACTGCAACCAGACCTGATATTTTGCAGGCAGTGTGCATGGTAGCCAGATTTCAGGCCAGTCCCAAAGAGACTCATGTAACAACAGTTAAAAGGATTTTTCGGTATCTCAAAGGCACCATGGAGTATGGATTGTGGTATCCAAGAGGCAAAGATTTCACTCTTATATCATATTCAGATGCAGATTGGGCTGGATGTGTTGATGACAGGAAGAGTACCAGTGGAGGAGCATTCTATTTGGGGGACAGATTGGTTGCATGGCACAGTAAGAAGCAAGAGTCAGTGTCTTTATCTACAGCTGAGGCAGAGTATATTGCAGCAACAACATGTTGCACACAAGTTTTGTGGATGAAACAGACCTTGAAAGATCTTGGTATTAATTTTAGTGAACCAATATCAGTAAAGTGTGACAACACCAATGCAATCAACATTTCTAAGAATCCAAGAATGCACTCACGAACAAAGCATATTGCTATAAGGTATCATTTCTTGAAAGACAAAGTTGCAGAAGGAGAAGTCAGATTGGACTATGTCCCAACTACAGAACAGGTAGCAGACATTTTTACAAAACCTTTGCCCAAGGAAGTATTTGAGTATCTTCGAAGCAAATTAGGAGTAGTCACACTTCCTAAGAAGTGACTAGCTACAAGGATCACCTTCTCAGGGGGAGCACTTGAGTGTTTGAGGATGGACTCGGGGGGAGTCAAATTTTGCCTGAGAAGTGTGAGGATGGACTCAGGGGGAGTCAAATTGTGCCTGAAAAGTGTGAGAATGGTCACAAGGAGAGTCTGCAGCAGCCCTTTGGTATTATTGACAAAGGGGGAGAAGAGTTACAAGAAGGTATACAGGTGTTGCCAACAATTCCAAAGGGGGAGATTGTTGAGCAAGATGTTGCCAGAAGGTTGTCATTGTTGTCAACACAGGCAGTTAGATCCAAAGATGCAGGCAGTTAGGTCCAAGGATGCAGTGGATAATAGACTTGAAATGGGTTTTTCTTAAAACCCAAGTTGGCTCTTCGTTTTGTTGAAAAAGATGCCCCGATGATGAAGATATTTAATTTTAAATATTTAGTTTAAATTTTTATTTTATTAAAAATTTAAATTAGAATATTAAATTAAATTAAAAGGGCCGACGTGTTACTATTTCGCGGCAATAAGCTACAAGAAGGTAACGAAGGTGGAGAATGACGCCGACAAAGTTAAATCTGGGCCGACGGATTTTAGGGTTTTGCAACCAACATTCTTAGGGTTACAACCGATGGATTTTAGGGTTTGGCAGCTGACAAATTCTAGGGTTTCTCAGTCGACGTTCTTCTAGGGTTTGCCTCTAAAATTTCTTCTACAAAAGCAAGGGTTCTTCGAGTTTAAAGAATGGGCGTGATGCGATATATGTGAATGAAGTTCGTGTGCAGCAGAGTGTAAGTCGGTTGAACCCAAAGCAGTGATAGTTCTTTGGAGTTAAAGAAAAGAGATCGCAGCGATGAGATAGTGAGTGAGTGCGTATCGACTGATCGAGAACAAAGAGAGCGATATGCAGACGGCGTGTTTAAAGTCCGAGGCAAAAATACGTAGATGGTAGAAGTGAGATTTCATGGAAGGTGCAGCAGAGTGAGTGGTGCAAAGAGAAGATAAGAACGCGGTATGCAGAAGTCGTGTTTCGAGTGTGAAATGATAGTGTGCTGGCTGTAGAAGTAATATTTCTGTGAAGTTGCAGCAGAGAACGCGGAGAGATATAGAGGAGTGGTTGAAAAAGTGCGAATCATTTTTCACAGAGTAGCATCGAATGCCGACAAGCAAGAGATCGCAGAAAAATAGCAGATCGTGATAATTGAGGTGAAAGTTTACATTCTGCAATTTTTATTATTATCTTCAAGTTGTAGCTTGAAAAAGGGGTTGGTGCCTCTTTCCAGTTGGTGCTGGAAAAATTGGAGTTGGTGCTCCAATCTGTTGTAGCAGATAAAACTTAGGGGTTGGTGCCTCTTACCAGTTGGTGCTGGTGAATGATTATGTAAAGTTGGAGCTTTGCATTTGACTCGGATTTGGATGGTAGTCCAAGCAATCTTTTTGAGGAGTAGCCACATCGGTGAACCTCGTTAAAATGCCGTGTTATGTGTGATGCTCTTAGTACTTTTATTATTTCTGTTTTAATCATCGCTGTTTATTTAAAAGTCTAAATTGCTTTTAAGTTTTTAAAGAACACACTGATTCACCCCCCCTCTCAGTGTCATTGTGATTATAACACAAAAAACACATGATCTGGGTGTGACTTGTAAAGAAACCGGATATCATATGGGTCCCCATAGATTATATTAGGACACATTTCAATGGACCAATTTGGGCAAGCGATACTAGATGAGGTTAATGAGGATGTGGACAGGTGCTTCCCAGAATCTATTAAGAGAAGGTCACGATCATAGTGAAACCCCTTGCTAGATTTCAAATAGTAGGGGAAACCTCAATGGTAGGTAGATGTGTCGAACGAAGATCCTTGCGAGATAGTGTGGTCACATGGTGTGATTTTATTGATTATTGTGATGGGGCAATCACAATTGCTCTTTGCGACCATGACTTGCCAAATGAGAGACAAGATTTGGATCACTAGCAGCAGACGTAGGAAAAAGTGACAATGGGGCAGTGGTGCGACTGTTGAGTTATTATAGTGTATGGTGAATGACAGTATAGCAATGTCATCTAAGAGTTAAAATTGAGACTTATTCTTCACAATGGGATGTGTTTCAACATGAGTTCTACCCAATTCATGTTTTTATGACAAATTTAATAGTAGAGCTATTCCTCAAAGAAACCAGAAGACGTCACACTATGCACAAAATAGAATTACCATACAATGTGACATCGTGGGTGAAAGCAGGATAGTGGAATACCTTCATTACCCATGTAGTTGTTAGCATCATTTGTATATCCCTATGTGTATGCATCCCGATATCTTACCAAATAACATATACTGATAGGGATTGACAGTTGTTTGAATGAATAGGGAATAGAATGGAAAGTCATATCCAACAAAGCAATTATAGAATACGCGCATGGTAAAGTCATTTCACTCTCGAAAGAAATCATTAGTTTATGAGAAGGTCGTAGCCTTATTGATGAACATTAATAAATTCAAAAATTTTATTGAAGGAGAATATCAAACGGTAGAGAAAGTTGAATGATTGAATGAAGTTAATATGCTTTCACATGGATGTGGTCATAGTTCTTTTTTGGTAGACGAGAAATGAGATGTGCTTTGGGCACAAGGATAGGATCCAACACATAGCCTAATGTCACATACAAATTCAAAAGTTTATTAAATAGCTCCACCATTAAAGAACAAGCGCATGAGAACAAAAACATAACAAAGGCTTTCAATGAGAGGGGATCATTCAGCATGGTGATTACATATGAGAAAATAAAGTACATACCTATGGAGGGAATGTTATGTAAACCAAATATAGAGAAAGAGAAATGAAAAATGATAGAAACGAAGCGAAAGAGAAACGAAAAGTCATCATCGAGAACTTTAAAAACTCATTGCATGAATAGGAAAAGGGCTAGAATTTTTGCATGCCAAATGCTGGACCTTTTGAAGGTCGTGGCTGGATTATTTTTGCTATGTTGTTGGGCTGTATTTTTCACCACATGATGCCAATTTGGGGCATTTTGTTTCTGCACTTGTATGAGTGATATTGAATACCTTTTTCTGCAATATAATGGAGATATTTCAAGTATTAATGCATTTTTATGGTTAAATTTATCTTATTTTTGGCATATTGCACCATTTCCTTAGAAGATTGCACCACATTAGCTATTTGACTGCATGAATTTGGGTAACACTAATGCTGATTTTTGTGCAGATTACTAATGCTTGCAGGGTTTGTGGAGGAATTCTAGGTTGTAGCATTTCTATTATTTTATTTTTTTATTTTATTTGTTTTAACTCTTCCTTTTGTAGATTTTTTTAAAACTTCGACAATTATAATAAAAATAAAAATAAATTAAAATTCCAAAAATAAATACATGGGTGTGAAGAATGAGCTTCAATATTTCATTCGAAACAATTTTGAGCCCATTTTGGAGCCATTTAAATTTTATAAAATTATTTAAAGTTGATGTTTTATAAGGTTTTTTACAATTTCATAATTTTATTTTTTTCACATTTTGAAGGTAAATCATATTTTTTCAGCTTTGCAATTTTATTCGCAAGCAATAAATGAACTGCCCTTTATGAACATTGCAATTTCATTAAAGGGTGTAATTTATATGGCATTCCATAGGCCATTATTTTTGAAGCAATAAATTCACCCCTCTTTATGAAAATTTTGATTTCATCAAAGAGAGGTAATTTATACAGTACATCAAAGGCTATTATTTTAAAGCATTAAATTATTTCTTTTTTATGAAAATTATGATTTCATTAAAGAGGGATAATTTACAATGACATTTTAAGGCCATTACTTTTTATAGTTAGGGATGCATATTTATTTCCTTTTATTTTCTTCATCAAAGCAATAATAAATGAATCCTTTCATCATTCAAGATTCACATTCATAGATAGATTTTAATCTTCATTTTCATTTTCAAAGTAGGGTTTAAGGCAAGATAAAAACTTGTTTAAAATCTTCTTAACCAAAAGAAGATAAAATCTAACTTAAAATATTCAAGACAAAAGGAATTAAGGCTTTACATCATGGTCGTATGAGGGCCAATTCACATTTACATTTATTTAAGTTTCATGAACGATCATTAGTATAACATGATAAAATAAACCAACATAGGCCCCTTGTTAACAGTTACTTGCAATCACTAAGGTATTCCTAGCACTCATTTAACACATATTTACAAGATTACAAATACACATGTGCAATGCTTATATAGCGAAACCTTGAAGAAAATTCATATTTCTTTGCAAGAGAGGGTTTTGTGATCAAAATACTAAGGGTGAGTGTGCTTTTGCAATTGGGAAAAATTACCACTCAAGAGGTTATAAAACTACAAAATAATCTTATATGGGTCTAATCATTTTATAGTGGAAAGCTACATATTAGTGGTTTATTTTCTTTAGAATGAACATTTATTTAGATTAAGCTTTTCATACTTGAAAAGTTATATTTTATATAAATATCGGTATTATGTCTTGAATTGCTACTTCAATGAAAGCTTTTCATTAGAGGATGGTTTGCTTATGAAGCACAATATAAAAGTGGTTCATATGGGTATTATTGAATTTTAGAAGCTAATCGTTGTTAATTCAGTTATGGTTTATAACAATTCATTTAGAATAATAAGCTTTCTTTATAAAAGTAATACTTTTTATAATACTTGCTTGATTACATTACACTTTAGTTGAATATATATTAATATCACCCCTTGGTATTAAATAATATATAATGTTTAAAAATGTAAATAAATAAGAGATTGAACCTCTACTTGTAAAATTAGGTTAACTAGAGTGAATGTGTTTAATTTGGCTATAATTTACACTTTGAATATAGAAATTCTAGAGTACCACCCCTGTTAACCAAATATTTTCCATCAGGTAGGATGGAAGAAAATATTAACCTAACATCAATAATTAATGGAAGATAATTACTAAAATTTGAAGGTAGTTATACTCTCGAGGAGAAGGGTCAGAACGAGTAGGTAAAAGAGGATGGTGTGGGACATCACTCTTAGGTTGCTAGATGAGAAGTACAGTAAAGGATCACATGGATAATGGATGACTAGGAGCAATTACTCAGTGATGATATGGTATGGGATGTCTCATCGTTAGTTGAGCCAAGTCAGGTGATACCCGATCTCAATCCAAGGTGCTTGTGGGCCCTAGTTGAGTTCTAGAGAAACTGGAATCTAAACTAGCACCAGGCATGTTTACGCTACTCCATTGCATGACAATATTAAATGCTGAGACCAAGAAATTTGATCAATGATGGTAAGGGATAGGGAAGCTATGCGTCCAACCTCTAGGTGAAATGGGCCCTAGAGGGGAAACCCCTATCGTGAACTTGGGATCTCAAAATGAGAGGATAAGTTCACTAAAATTTACCAATCTACAATATCTGGCTAGTCTCGACCACTTGGGTGATTGTATACAGTGATATAAGTTTCCAAATGTGGAAGATTTTACATACCTCATACTGATTAAATCATAGGTAATCATTAAAAAATCTCTTGTTAGTCTAAATTTTATAGTTGTGACTCCAGTAGAAAGGACTAGATTGAACAACTAGGTGGGTAGGACTTGGGTTGTTACAAGATACATCTTTTGAAGAGGTAACTCACACAAAATACATCCTAATTAGAGTAGAAAAATAATCACCTATCCCACTTATGAATTATTTTTCTCATATCATGCAAAAACCTCAAATTTCTATATCTATACCTACCATCTCTCATATCCCAAATGCCATGTTATGTGCTAGTTCAACTCACCTATACATCATGACATACATAGATCAAAATTCATCATTTACTATCATTTTTTAGCCTCAATTATCTATTTTATGTGCTCCACCATAAACTAGCAATGATACTAAAGCTATTAATCAATGCTTAGACCAATGTTAGCTCAACATGAAGAAAATGGTAAATATATGAAGATAATGATGAATTAGAATGACATAGAAAAGAGATAGTGATAGCAATATAGTGAATGGAAAATTGGTAACCAAGAAAATACCTTGCCTTACAAAGGATTAAGTTCCATTCCAAAATTTTGGACAAAGCATAAATTAGGTGCATAATAATATGGTAAACATGAATTTAGATGTCAACATACTATGGTGTTTCCCATGTAACATAGGTTACCATCTCATGAATTATTCTATGGCTATCAAGCATTCACAAAGAAATCAATATGATCAACAATGGTAATCCTAATAAGCCACTACTATGAAATAGTGATATCAGCAATGAATCAACCCTTGATGATAAATCTAATTGTTTACCAATTATCTATTATGATCTAACTAGTTTATGAGGCTCTAATTCCAATACAATAGGTAGTCCCAACATTATCAAACCCTAACAATATAATTTTTGTTAACTTTAATGCAATTGAAGAAGATAATGACTCCACATTTAAGGATAGTGTTATGTGTACTAATCAACAAGGGGTTGGGACCAAAGGCAAAAGAAAGTTAGTAGAAGAACAAGCATCAATTTAGAAATAGGATAAACCAAATAATGACACTATAATGTTGAAGTAAAGAACAACACTCCATGTAAAATATAAGGGACCAGCAACCATGCTACAAAAAGAGAAATAAATTGACAATACTAATAAATATTTAGTTAATATTTCCTAAGCAAGCACACCAATTGAATAGGAAAACAAAATAGATAAAGGAAGAGAACTACAAATGGAAAGTGGTAGTCAATATGGGTTGCATAGGATAAAAGATGGAAGGATTCCAAAAAAAAGGGATAAATACAAATGGAGGTTGAACAATGTCTTAGGTATCCCTCTCTCACTAGTTAAGGATATGCAATGGTCATCAAGTGGTACAAAAATAAGCTATGTTGAATTCAAATGTAATATAATGAAGGAAATAAAGAAAACTCCAATGAAGGTGAGCATGGTAGAAGCTTTAGCCCTACCTAGGAAAAATACATTTAATTCAAAAGGATCTTAAGGAGTAGGAAAGAAGATGAACTAATAAATGATAGTCTAAGTGATCATAGCCCATTTCAGTAGAGCAATAAAACTTGACAGCAAAAGAATCTTCAAACATTTAGGTCAACATGGTAGATATCCTAAATGGTCCAAATCCCAAAACCCTAAAACTACTAACATTTGATGTGACTCTAAAAATAAAAAATTATGTACTAAGGAGTTGCATAGCAGATACATGGGCTATTGTATTAGTATTTCCCAAGGATATGTATGAAGAATTTGATTTTACCTACATAAAAAACACCCATAATCCAATCTAGATGGATGTCACTTGAGTGAGTGTTATGGGAGTTTTGAAATATTTAATCATGATTGTGGTAAAATGTCTTAAATTAGTGGTAGTCCAAGAAGTTATAGTGATCGATGTCCCCATATACTTCAATATGATGCTATCAAGAGACTATATATGTAAACTATTTAAATATGGATATTTGATCATGGGTTAAACTAATAAGGTGTCTCAGGATGGTAAGATGACCTAAAAAAATATAAACCTCTATGTAACCACTTGTTGCATAAGTTAGATTAAGCTTATGTAGTAAAACAAGACAAAATTACCTAAGTTTGTAAAACAGAGATAATGAAATGTTATTAGATATCCAAAATTGATATGATCATTATTGTACTTTAGGATGGAAAATACTCTAAAGAAAGCCTTAAAGAAACTAAGATAGGTAATTATTTGATATCCAACGAACTGGATAATAGACTATCTTTGTCTAGTCAATAATCCTAGGGATATAAAGGAACGTGGGTCATAAATTTTAATGATGCTAGAACTAGGAATGGGGCCAGCGCATGCATCCAATTTGTTGACCCATAAGACACCCAAATAAATTTTACTTATAGCTTACTTTTCAACTGTACCAATAATATAGTTGAATATGAAGTGTTGTTTGTGTATTGGTTTATGAAAGGATGAAAATATGGGGATTAAAAGCATTGATATATTTGATGACTCCAAGCTAGCCATCAATTAGGATAATTCATGTGCCACTAAAATCAAAAAATTAAAGTCATACAAGCACAAGGACCCCAAAGTTGAACATAAATGCAGCTGAATTGGTATCCATGGCAATAAGGTTTTACCTTGATATCAAAATATAGAATAAACCAAAAGAGTTAGAAATGGTTTTAGGCTGGAAATTCCTAATAATTTTTACCATTAGAAAGTTTTCAATAATGATAAAAAAATTATTGAATTCCTCATCAAAGAAGCTCAACATGCTAAAAGTAAAAATGAATATGGGAATGACATGAAAGATGGGTAATGTCCTCATCATGACAATGCAATGGTAAATACTTTGGGATAACATTATAAAGACCCAAGTTTTAGTTATGAGGAGGGTGGCTCCCATTTATGCCCCCAACTATAAGCTTTGATTGTTAAAAATAGATCTCCAACCAAAACAAAATATGGATAATTCAATTGAAGATCAATATGTTTCCTAAGGTATTTATCATAATAGAAAGCTTGTTTAATCCAAATGAAGTGTAAGAAGATATAGCATTAAATTAAAGGCATCATCCTATCACCCTATCAAACTTACTAAAGAAAAAAAATGTTATTAGAAAAGGAATGTACCAAAGGATAAATATGTCTTTTCAAGGAGCTCTATGGGAAGTATGAAGATATCATTATCTAGTCTTACAAATATTTGAAGGTATATGATAGAAGTATCATATAGCATACTATCAAATTAGACCCTAGTACAAATCCTTTTAGGAAAAATCAAAGGCTTGTGAACCCCAAAACTAAATAATTTATAAATAATATTTTAAAACTCCTACAGACCCAAATCAGCTTCCCAATCTAGCATGCCACTTGGGTAGCTAACCTAGTACCAATTCAAAATAAAAATTACTATTTTATTAGGTTACACATAAATTTTAAGAATTTGAATAGAAATAATTAAAATACCATTATCCTCTATCTATCATGGATCAAGTCTTACAAGGAAATATCATAGACATTACTTCTATATGGCTTCTCATGATACATTAAAATTTGGGTAAACAATGATGACCAACACAAAAAGACATCTACCATTAAGTAGGGGGATATTTGCACATCAATGAATATTTTTTGGATGATGAACATTGGGGTCACCTTCCAAAAAGCCATGGACATTACCTTCATAGGTCTAGTAGGTGATATCATACTTATATACCTTGATTATTGAAGTATCTTTTCAAACGAAAGAAGTAAAATGTTGAAAACTTAAAATTTGTCTTCCAAAAGTGTAAGGAGTATGGTATTTCACTTAGCCCTAAAAATTATATTTTCATGATGCAAGAAGGGAAAATTTTAGGGTATTTTGTGTCTAAGGATGGCTTAACCATAGATCCTAATAGGATAAAAGCAATCCAAGAGCTTCCCTTATCTACTTCTATCAAAATAATTTGGTCCTTCGTACATCAAATCTATTTCATAGCCAAGTTCATAACCAATTTTGCATAGTTGGTCAATCACATCACCAAAATAATAAAAAAGGATGTAACCCTAGTATGGACCAAAGAGGGTAAAAAATCCTTGAGGCTATAAAGTATGTGATCACTTAAGACCTAGTTCTTATCAACCCAAATGTTTTTAGAGACTTCAGGATTTATGTGCTCAGGATAGATGAAAGTGTTGTTGTAGTGACTTGGAAGAAATAAAATGAGAAGCATATAATCTCCTTCATGAGTCAAGTACTACATAACTACAAATAAAGGTACACATTTACCAAAAATTTGATGTTTTCATAATGAAATACCTAAGGAGTTTTATACTGCATGTCCCAAAGAAAAACCATCATCTTTGTAATCCATCACGATGCTTGATCCATTGTGATTAATGTTGAACTAGGAAAAAAGAGAGTAGGATGGATGAACAAGCTCCAAGAATTTGACATAGAAATAAAGCCCACTAAATGTATTAAGGGTAGATCTCTGTGAGAAAATATTGTTATGTTATCCCCAAGATATCAGGTAGCATGGATAGAAGAGATAAATATAGATGATGAACTAGTTTGGATGGGATACATTAGGAGATATATGTTATTAGGGTAGGTCTAAGAAGGATTAAAATCCAAAGATATAGATTTAAACAAAAAGTAATGCATTTTGTATAGCTGAATAATGAACTTTTTCCTAAGGTTTATGATGGAGTCTTGTTGAGGCACCTTAAAGAGCATTGGATAAAATCCCAAATCAAATAATATCATGATGGACACTATTATTCCCGAACCACAACACATAATATTATGAGATCAAGATATTATTGGCCTACCATCCTTTCTAACTATTTCCAAGGGGTTAAAGACTGCAAGGCCTATCGTACCTTCATGGAAATGAGAAGAAAGGCAGTAATCTCCTTAAATCCTATCATTATCACCAAAACCTTTCAATAATGTAGTCTAGATTTCATTATCGAGATTAATAACTTATATAGTGTAGGACTAAAATGAATTTAATTATGGCCAACTACTTCACAAAATGGGTTAAAGTAGTTTTAGTCAACTCTGCAAATTAGGAGGCAATGACCCAATTTGTGGAAAGATACTACCACCAAATTTGGAGCTCCATCCATAATAAGCACTAATAATGCCACAACATTCATAGGGTTGAATATGATAAAGTTTGTATTGGAGTGTGGGTTTGTGATGAAAATAACCTCTAATTACTATCCCCAAGACAATGGCCTGGCAAAATTAACCAAGAACATTGTAAGCATTTTGAAGAAGATATTATCTAAATATTAGAGATATTGATATACCATATAATAAAGATGCAATGGCATATTGGATGATATACAAGGATTCTATAATATCATCATCGTACAAGTTGGTTTTTAGCAAGGAAGCAGTTGGTGAGCATAAATGGTATTCTATAAAAGGTGCTAAGTCTATCCACCTATGTCAATTTGGGAGTCTGTAAACTTGTGAGTACATATGCATAGTATATTCCTATAGTGTAGGAAGTGAATCACTATGCATCTATTGGTTTGCTGAGATAATTGTTTGTTCATGTAGATTTAGTTTTAACTAAACCTAGTAAACCAAATTAAAGATTTAATTAAAGCAAGAAAAATAAATGTGTAAAGAAATGATTTAACACACACTTGCAGAATCAAAATTGCTAAAATGAAATATTGAATTAAAATTATAGAAGGAAAATGCAAGAAATAAACACACAACTAAAAACAAATTGCACACAACTAAAAATAAATTGCAAAAAAATAAATACATGACTGAATGAAATAATAAAAAATGAATAAAATAAAATAGAGGAGGATTACTGCCTAGAGTGGGCCCAAGCTCGCGCAATTGGTCCGTCTAGTTGATTACTTATAAATTACTCCTTTAGTGCATGTGAAATGAAAATACTGAAAAACTTTGGTTAATAATAATGTAGTACAAAATTATTCAAAGTTCATGGATTTTTATTTTCAGGAATGACTTACATTCTTATACAAAACACATTCAATTCTTATTACAAGAATAACTTATTCTAAATACCTAATTTAATCACAAATCATGATTCACTATGATAGGTGCATGCATAGCTATGATTTTCACCTATTAAAAGAGTATTTTTTTTCCAATTTTAATCATCAAAAAATAAGAACAATGCTCCCCTATTTTTCATAACATCTTCTTTCTAAAAATCATGCGGTATTTCAATCAATCAATCAATGCACTTTTGATCAATCAATTAATGCATGTAATATAGGTGTTATATACTCGCTAAACATAGGTACCTACCTACGTTTGGGATGTGGGTGCCTACCTGCACTTAAGATGTAGGTGTCTGCCTACATCTGGAATGTAGGTGCCTACCTATGCCTAGGATGTAGGCACCTATTTGCACTTGAGATGTAGGAATCTACCTACGTTTAGGATGTAGGCACCTTCTTCATTTGCCATGATCTCCTTTAAGTTCTTTATACTTTGAAAATATTATGTTCTTTACACAATGCTAGGTCCTTGTGGGACCTCGACTGAAAAATGTAAATGAAGTAACAAAAACCTGCATCTACACACATATTCAACTAAAAACACCAATCATATATAAATACATTATTTTCTATTAAACATATGCAATAACCATACAATACCATCATAATCATGATAAAAATTAGTATTTTTGGTGCTCATCATACACCCATGCCTAACCATTGACATATCCTCATATCGCCTTCAATGAGTAACCTCCTATTTCTTTGATGTTCTTCCAAGATGCCTTATTTTGGTGATACTGCTCTTAGGTTGTGGCCTCTTTTTTTTGGCCAAATATTTAGTTGGCTAGGGGCTCCTAGCATTGGTTTAGTAGCCATATCGACTACTCCTCATTGAAGTGTTGGTTCCACTTGCTTCCACAAAAAATAATCTTTTATGCTCTATATCTACAATTTCTAGAATATCCCATGGTGGATATTGTGACATATCAAGTACCCAAGCTTTAGGTAGAACTGGCATATGGGGATCCTTTGTTGGTGCTTCTTTTTTTTAGTAGCTCCTTCCTCATTTGCTTCTTTGATCTCCTCATAATCAAGAGGTAGAGTCCATTTTTTCACTATTGGTGGTGTCCACTTAGGTGCTATTCTGAACAGGCCCATCCAATGGAAATATTCTAGCATTGGTGATGGACATCCATTATTAGAAGTATATATTGCCTTGAGTTGTAATGTGTGTGCTAGGTTAACATTGATATGTGGCTCCCTATTCTTTCATGTGTTATCTCACCTGTTGCCTTGGTTTTATTCAAAATTTATTTGAGCTCGACTAGTTTATGTTGGTGGGCTTAAAACACTTGCATGGAGGCATCCCATTCTTCATCATAATGGGTATTTCATTGTGCCTTTCTCTTCCCCTTATGACTCTATCTTTGGTTGGCTCTCAACTTCTTTTGCTCTATTTCTTTTTTATTATCTACAACTGTAGGCACTTCAAGAGGGAACACCAAATATTTCCCTTAAGGTAGCATCTGTTAGCATCCCCCATTGATTTTTTAGGTTATTTATCAATAGGATAGCTTGTCACTAAATTTTTGGATAATTTTTTGACATGTGCTACCTTGCTATGGGTGGTTCTACAACTGGTTTTTCAATAAATTCAATAGCACAGTGTTCAGTTGTTGGTTAACTAGTTGACTAGATAGAAATAGATTGTTTAACTGACTTAGTAGCTATCGATTTTTTGGTTGATCATTAGCTAACTAGAAAGCCAATGATTATTTAGCTAACTCATCAAATTATTGGGCAGTCATCAATTATTCAACTAGCTTATCAATTGACTTGGTAGCCATAAATTATTCAATTGACTCATCAGCTAACTAGGCAATCATAGTCTCCTCACTGTTAAATATGTCAATGAAAATGGGTTCCTCTTGAAGCACAAAGCTCCCCTACTCCTTATACACCTCTATCATAGGTATATCTTGTTGCACTCTTGTGTTGGAGTGTTGGTCATCTAATGCTATCCCCCTTGGATTGGATTGATATACCCCTATAGAGGCCATATTTTCCTTAGAAGTTTTAGACGAAATTTTTGGGTCCATGGCTCAGTCTATTTAAGCAGTAGCATCTACCCTATTTTTTTCAGCAAGCCACTACCATAATTTTTGCACTATATCTTCTAGTTGTTGTATCATATTTTTTAGCTATTGTATAGTGTGGGCTACTTACCACTGCTCATCTATGGTAGCTCGCTAAAACTCCTAAAATTTTACCTGTACTACATTATATTTTTCCTCCTAACTGGAGGCTTTATCTTGAATCTCCTGCAATTGATCTTGGAGGTCTTCCTCAAAATACCCACTGTAGGGTGCTTTGACAGAAGCCAAACCCTGTAAAACTTGGGTAGCTTGTTCAACCCCTATGGGTTTGGCTCTATTTTTCTTCTTCAGATGAATTTTAATCAACCAATGTGTACTTTTGCCTCAACCTTAGATGTAGGTGATAACGTTACCTAAAATGGGCTTAATTTGGGTTGCCCTACCTCCCCATCTAAATTGCTATAGTAGGATATAAGCACCTCTATTTCATCATTAGGGATATCCTTGTGTTGTTCTTTGGATGATTCTAACTCAGTTTATTCTTCTACAGTGGTCGATGGTGTTGACATAACATATTACCCTTCTACATGTTGGATTAGTTCTAAAATGAGCCCATGCTGGACTAATGTTGTCTACATGCCTACCTTGTATCTTATTGGTTCATAATATAGATCACTCATAATATAATGTAGGACATTGATCTAGTCCCTATGCAATAGATGATTCAAAAAATAAATATGGTTCACGTTGAGGAACATATATCTCCTGGTGCAGGTGAAGAATTGAGCTAATTGCTCGCACATTGACCTCCATAAATCTAGAAGGTATTTCTTTGGAAACCTTGAATGCATCAAATGCGTTGTTGGTTTCCCAAGGAACCATTGAGCACATCACTCAATTTTATCTCCTTTATATATTTGGTCCCTTATGCATGGGAGGCTAGTGACTTTTGCTATGTATTCCTCCATCATCAGTATAATCAAACCCCTCATACACATGACCTCATTATCCATGGATATCACAAATTCCTACCACTAGGTCTTGGTCCTAGCTAACAAAATTGTAGTAATCTACCCATCTCATAGCTTCAAATTTCTCCCAGACAAATCTTGTAATGCTTGTAAAATTTGTAGGCTTGTTTTTCCTCTATGTATGATTCTTTGAAGCTTCTCCCATGGCTACCACACTTTGTTTCTTACCTTTTGGGGGTTAAAAGGTAACTACTTCCATATTAATAACATGTTGAAGCATGTGACTACATCTGCACCTATAGTGGGCAACTACACTTGCATTATTAGCAATAATTACGATGTCCTCGTAATTAAATGGTTCAATGTGCACATGCGACTGGAGGGGCATTTCATTTTGTGTGGTTGGTCAACCCATACTTTGACATTGATCACAATGGTTGACATATTTAACTACATATTTAAATAATGAGGGCCAATAATACCCCACTTGTAATATTTTAAATGCAATTCTTTTTTTCTGCAAAATATCCACTGCATTGTTCATCATGATAGGCTTTTAAAATATCTTGGATTTTATTTTTTGCCACACATCTTCATATGATTTGATTAGGGCCTATTTGAAATATGAAATCATCAATCCATGAGAAAACTACACTCATTTCAATCAATATTTGAGCTTCTCAGGGGGTGAATGCAGGTGTCACTTTACCAGTTATTAGGTAATTAGCCATGTTGGCATACCATGGTATTTGGTTATCGATAGAAAATAGATGCTCATCTAGGATTCTATCCTTAGTTGTAGTGTTATCTTGAGAGATCAATCTGGACAAAATATCTACAACAACTTTATCTTTTCTAGGTTTATCTACAATAGTCACATCAAATTCCTATAGGAGTAGAAGCCATATAATAATCCTACCACTTATCGTGGTTTATTCATCATATATTTGATGGCCACATGATCAATATGCATAAATATTTTATAGCCCATGATATAATGACAAAATTTATTTATAGCATGTACAACTATGAAGAATTATTTTTCTATGACAGTGTAGTTTAGTTCAATGCCCATAAGGTTTTTACTGATGTAATAAATGGCATATACTTCATTTTCTTCTTTCTATCCTAGTGTTGTCCCTATAGTGTTAGATACATTTGCATAAATACGAAAGGGTAGGTTCCAATTCAGACCCCTAAGAATGGAGTAGTTGTCAATTTTTCTTTTAGCATCTAGAATACTTATTCACACTCATTTGTCCATACAAACTCAATGTCTTTAGTTAATAATGTGTGCGTGGTTTGGCAATTTTATTGAAATCCTGAATGAATCGTTGGTAGTATCCAATAGAGCCTAAGAAAATTTGAACATCTCTCTATTTTTTGGGGGTAGGTAGTTCTTTTATGACCTCTTTTTTTCTTTTATCTACTTGTATCCCATCAGCAGAGATATGATGTCCTAATACTATTCCTTTCATCATTAACATGAAATATTTCTCGTTACTTAGGGATAGGTTAATTTCTTGGCAATGATAGATTACTTTTTCTATACTTGTTGTAGCTTCATCTAGAGCCATCACTTGTAACATAGGTAGGGGGCATAATCATCTATGACTTTAAAATTGGGTTCTCCCAATGGATCGGTGGACTATGCAGGAGGACAAATGACTAGGTTTTTAACATTTCATCCATATGATATAGTCATTTGTCAAATCCTACAACTAATATAGGCATCAGCTATCACCAACCAAGGACATACCAGTATGAGTGGATAACCACCCAATTTTGATTTTGACTTCAATATTAGAAAGTCTATTGGGTATTCCCATGCATCTACAATTATGATCACGTCTTCCAACATTCCCTCTGGAAGTACTATGGACCTATATGCCAATTGTAACATTATTTTAATTGGATTTATGTCTGTTAACTATAGTTTATGCATGGTTATCTTAGGCATCATATTTATGGCTGCACCTAGATCTACCAAATTATTGGGTATTATTATGCCTAAAATTCTAACTGTTAAGACCATGCTTCCTAGATCAAAATATTTTGGGTGGTAGGTGTTTTTTAACATCAAGTTAGCTAGTTCTCCTACCATGTGTACTTCTTTTAGTTGTTGTCTTCAACCTAGTCTTTTGAGATATAATTTTCTAATAGCTTTGTGTAGATAGGCACATCTCTTATAGCCTGATAGAGAGGAATCATGATAGTAAGTTTTAACCCTTCCCTTATTTCAAATTATGGTTGCATCATTTCCTTTTGGGGAAAGGTGGAACCCCTTCATTGTTTAACTATTTTGTAGTTGGGTTTTCTTCTACCTCCTCTACCGAAGGTGTTTGTTCTATTCCTAATTTTACCTCTACTTCCTCCTCCTCCACTACTGGAGGTGTTGGACCTACTCCTACTTATCAACTTTATCTAAGTTGTATTGGACTACAATCTACATGCTCTACACTAATATGATACATAGGATACATCCCCATGTCTACTTGATAATTATTTTGATTTATCTTATTATTATTAGGATTTGGGGTTGGTTGTGATGATAGTTGTTGTGGCCTAGAAGTAGGTGGTGCTGATAAACTAGGTTGTAGTGGGGATTGTGTTGTTGTCTATGGAGGTGAAGTTCATGTATTAAAATTCCTCCACTATGTGCCAAATTGCTGGTATGGCATACATAGATATGGTGTATAGGGAGTAGGACCTTGGGTGGTATTCATCCAAGGTGGTTGATCACACCACCCCATATTAGGTGTTTGGGCTTGCCCTTGGTTCATAAAATTATACCCACCATATGGTAGTGCTACTCCTGGAATTCTACCTTCCATAGGAGACTATTGCCAATTTCTCTTATTACCCATGAAATATGTTTCAGCTACTTCTAGTTCCTCTTTTATAGTTTCTAATTTGGGGCACAACTTTATTTTATGGTCCATTTGACAAATTACACAAACTCAGACTTTGTATTTTGGATATTCATTTCTTGGGTGCTTCTTCCTACATCTTGGGAAAAAAATAGCTAATGTTGCTTTGGTTTCCTACTTCTTTTTCTAAATTGGAATGTATCTAATTGGATCGCAAGTTATGATAAAATATCACTCTTCATATTTTCTAGAAAGGTACATATTTATGCTTTTTTTATTGAGGTTGTTGTTTTAGTCCCTCAGGTGATGGGTTTACCTTTTATCCTAGAATAATTATAACATAACTATCAAATTTTTGACATTTGGGCTTGGTAAATATCACCTCCTACTAACAAGTTTAAAGCTTCCAATGATTCATTCATGAGATCCCTCAAGAATAAACTTAAGGATTTGTCTCCTAGTTTTACATGGGGTGGGTGCTAGAGATTAAAATTGAGTCTATCCCAGTAATCCTCTAAAGACTCTTCCTCCTTCTATGGCATATCTAGAACTTCCTCTTGAGCATCCCTTGCCCTTACAACATCCTAGTATTTTTCTAAAAATATTTTCATGTCAGGTGGTATTTTTTTATTTCCTAATCTGATAAACCAACATAATGTTGAGTCATCTAATGTGGAGGGCAAAAGTTCTATTTTTTGGGCATATATTTTATAATCAACTAATTTGCAAAGAACATCAAATTTTAAGAGAAACATATTAGGATCTTCTATTGGACATCCTCTAAAGATAGGAAGGTGTGTAGGAGAGATATGTTTCATTTTAGTGTATCCTTTAGATTATTCAAATGAGAATTCAAAACTGGTGGAAGCCTTATCATTTCCAGTCATGGTTGCAAGTTCTAATTCAACTACTTCTACAGTAGCTAACAAGGAATCACACTCATTTTTCTTGTCTTCCAATAATATTCTTAAGTCAAAATCTAAGATAGTACCCTCTTCAACTACTTTCTACCTTTGGTTATTTAGTAACTCCTCAAGTTGGCTACAATTTTGATTTGATCTACTAGACGTCCCATAAATTGGATTAACGTGCCAAGGTGAACAGGATGGAGATGATTATATTTCCTCAGAAAGTGTTTCAAACTCTTCAAAAGGTATTACTACTAATTGTGAGATGATTTCTATTCTTTTAATAAAATATTTATTAGGTCCTCTTGGCCTTGGTGTACTCATGCATTCTTAAGTAGGGGATCTACAGGTAAATAGTCAAAACATTTGCGTTTAGGTTGACTAACATGTGGTACCTAAACACTATAGTTAGTACTCTCTAGTAACAATGCCAAAATGGTGAGCAAAAATGGTGTTCTATAAAAGGTGTTAAGTCTTGTTGGCATTTTTGCCACATTATGTTGATTATTGATTATTCATGCATAAGATGTTGAAATTCTCACTCCTATACAGGTTTTGATGCAAAAAATGCCTAAGTCCGAAGACTGTCACGAAATCGCGACAAAAAATAGCATGGAGAGCCAAAGTTGAAAACCGTCGCGATATCGCGACATGTCGCGTTATCGCGGGTCGGTTGAGGAGAGAGAAATCAAACGCAAAGTCGTAGCGATTTCACGACGTGTCAAAAAATCACGGTCAGCACAGTCAACGGCAGTAGGGGGTAAAACCGTCGTGATATCGCGACGTGTCAAAAAATCATGGTCAAAATGGTCAACGGAGGTAGCACGGCAAAAAGGTAGCGAAATCGTGACATGTCAAGTTTTCATGACTTATAATGGTCATGGAGCAGAGTAGAGAAAAGGTCACGAAATCATGACATAACTAAGCGAAAGGCAATGAGAATCAACTTTGTAGTGATATCACGACAAAATATTGCACACGGTACGAATGGTGAAAGACGTAGCGAAATCGCTACGTGTTGCATGGTCGCGGCAAGGTGGAGACAGAAAGGCTTAAGGCATGAATACGTCACGATTTCATGACATTTGTGGGATGAAGCCAAGCAAGACGAAGACGTCACGAAATCACGACAGGAAGTGGCTATGATGAGGGCAAGAAAGAAGTTGGAGTTGAAATCGTGACATAGTGGAATGGAAGGACCAAGTGCAGAAAGTGGTAGCGATTTCACGACATGTCGCGTTTTCACGAGTAGGAAGCAAGAAGATAGCCCAATTGTACGAAACGTCATGAAATCATGACATGGTGGAGATTGAAGAAGCACTTGAGGCAAGAGTGTCACGTTTTCACGCGTTAGAAATAGGACCGTACAGAATGGATGAAAATGGTAGCAAAATCGTGACATGTCAGATTTTCATGACATAAAAGCAAAGACTGAGCAGTGGGAAGATAGTGTAGCGATTTCGTGACTTGCTTGGTTTTCGCGACCTGGAGATAACGATGAAGGTGCCGATGGAAAGATGTAGCGAAATCATGCAGTGTCATGTTTTCGCGGTTTGAAGCAGCGAAGAGAACAAAAGATGAAGAATGTAGCGAAATCGTGCATTGTCACATTTTCGTGGCAACAGAGCAGAGAAGGAGCATAATTGTACGGAACGTCGTGATTTCGCGATGCGTCGCATTTTCGCGGTTCAAGGTAGCGAAGGAGACAAAGGAGCCGAATACGTCGCGATTTCGTGACATGGATGATTTTTGCGGTTTCAAAGTGAAAAAGCGTACGGAGCAGAAAGACGTCGCGATTTCGTGACATGTCGCGTTTTCGTGACCTGTTACAGTTTCGTGCCAGAAAGCATTTCAAATGGTCCGATGAAGTTTTGCGATTTTCGATGATTAAAAGCACTCCAAAATTAAATGTTTTGCTGCTTTTCGATGCGAGCAAGGTAGAAGAACGTGTCCAAGCCATCAGAATTAAATATTTCCATTATCCAAAGCGGTTGTTCATGGTTTTTCTAACGATTTCAAGCATATTTTCAAGAACGACAATTTAATGAAGACGACCGACTCCTTGTTTCGAGGCTGGTTTAAGGGGATCATTTCCTTGTTTCTGTTGCATATTTTTGTAGATCTCGAGGAGGTCCGTTGCATATTTTTAATGTTGTAAAGAAGCAAGACTTCTATATAAATCAATGTAGATCTCAAAAAAAGGGATCGGGAGTTTGAGAGACATTTTGCTGGAAACATTCAAGTTATTTGCGTAAATAAGAAATATTTGGCCTCTGATTTTGCAAGCGTCTTTCTGTGTAATGATTTCCTTCTATTCCATGTATTTCTCAGTTATGCTCGTCTTTCCAATCTATTGTTAGATTCAAATTCTGCATTTGAGTTTGAATATTGCTTAAAAGAAAGTGAGTTCTGGAATGCCATACTGGAGGTTGTCTGCGCAAGGTCGTAAGTGGATTATGTTGTATTCTATTATTTTATGTTGTTTATACACTTGAGGTTTAATTCTTGCTGAGTTTCTTTCCCGATCTAACAAATTCGGCCTACGGCTATATTTCCCATCTCTTTCCATGTATTTCCTGTTTCTTTCGCACATTTATAATTCCTTTCCAGACAACTCTAATCTGAAATCAAACTTAGTTTTAGTAAGGGAACCAGCCCTCTCTGGAGATTGGTCTGGGAGACATCTCTTTCTCCCAACCTTTCAATGTTGGCCGGGTCTAGGGTGCATAGTTTTTAGAAAATCCTTTCCTGTGGCAGATTCGTGACCAACGAGTTTTTGGCACGCCCGGTGGGACAAATCTGTTTCTGTCTCGAGAAAGATCCCATAGTATTGAAGGTTTAATGTTCGCCTTCATACCGTAAAGTTAGAACATTTGGTGACTTTGCAGTACCCAAAAATCTCTGAACGTGGATGCGGTGAAAGTTGTACTTCATGATCACGAGATCAAAGTCCAAAAAAGTTGAAGATCTTGTTGAGTTTTTTGAACTTGACAGCACAAAAAGAGGTGAACACTCTAGGTTGGTTTCCCCATCGCTTGCATCATCTGCCATATCCACACAAATCCCTGGTATTGTTACTAGTTTTCCATCTTCTCAATTACATACACTAGTTCCAATGGCCCAGTATCCTCCACCCCGATAGTTTTCAGCATGGAACAGCTCAGGGGCCTTGAATTTGCGGGCTCAAAATCTAGTTCCCTAGGCTGCTTTGAAAGCATTGCCAACCTATGATGGTACGGGAAAGATCGCATACGAACATATTCATGATGTGGCTTCTCCGGCAGCCATTCATGATATAACGAGATGAAGATGTGATGGTGAAATTATTAGTGTTATCCTTGAGAGGAAAATTGTTGTACTGGTATCGATCTCTGCAACCAGGCACTATTGCATCCTGGGATCAGCTAGGAGAACTGTTAGTTAAGAATTTTCATGAACAGGCTGACCCATTTTCATTGTTGCATCAGTTTAATGCAATCCAGAGGCACCCGCAGGAGGCAATAGCAGATTTCAATGTTCGTTTCACCAAAAGCTGGCAACGAGTGCCTGAAGGACTTCGCCCTACCCCTGAGCAAGCTACGTTTTACTACCTTCGAGCGTTCAATACAGACATTGGCTTGGCGATCAGGCAGTCCAATGTGATGACTTTCTCGGAACTATTCGAGCAAGCACAAAATGCGGAGGCAGACTTGATTGCAATCGGCAGGCTTCCCCCAAAGGTAGCAATGCCCATTTTACCTGATATTCCACAGCATTTATATCCTAGTTCTTTTTCGCAATCTATGTCTTCTATGTACCCTGTCCCATCATGGAATTCCAGTGCTCCTCAAATTGCACCTATCCCAGTTCCTCAGCTGTCTACTTTAGCAAATCCCCAGTTGCTCGCACCCAACATTCTGCCATTCCCTGCTTCCACTTCATTCCCAGCATTACCGGCACCACCAGCACCTTTGCCCTTACCAGCACCTCCTGCACCTGTAAATCCTGATCCTTATACAACACTCCTGCAAGAGGTAAAATCTGCCAATTCTGCAATAAGAGCAATGGGTAATAAGATCACGCTTATTGAAAGGAAGCAAGCTGAGCGAGATTTCCAGCCTAGGAGATTTCAACCTCCGCCGATTACTAGAGAACAAGTCTGCTTCAACAAGCAAAGCACCCGAGAAGAACTTGACTATTTTGGCAAATGAAGATGCAGTCCTTGCTTAAAGAACATATTGGTGTTCGACATGCAATGATCCCCATGGAGAAGACACTTGCATGGTTCATTTGAATTATGTGCAGACATTGGCTGCTAGTTCTTCGGGAGGGCAAGTCAATATGATCTCTGAAGCAGGCCATAGCTTAATGGTTCCATCTGAAGAGCAAGTTTCGGTTCTCACAAGGTCTAGAAAGAAGCCTGTTACAGTAGATCCTGCTGAGTTAGAGCCATTAAAAGTGCCAACTGATTTGAAGAAAATAGTGAAGACTCCTATGCAAGCATCAAAGCTAGATGCGCCTATTTTATCGAAAGATCCTGTTCCACATAGAGTACAAGAAAAAGCCGCAACTGCACAGGCAAGATCAGAAGCAGAGGAGCAAGCTAGAGAAAAGTTGAAGTACCCTTCATTGACAAAGAGGCTGAGAGTAGAAGCCACGCAACAGTACCGAAGTAGATATGATCACCCCATTGAAAAGAAGGAGTCTACTGCGGTCACATACAACATTGTCGAAGAACTGAAGAAGACCCCAACTAAGGTTAGTCTTTACGATGCATTGCAATTGCCTGGGCAGGTAGATTTATTGCAAGAATCTTTAAAATCTATGAAGGATAGTGAAAAGGGTTCTACCCAGACAATTTATGCTCAGGCCTTAACCACTTCTATCACTGGTAAAAATAGACCACCCCCATTTTATCTATCACTGCAAATAGAGGGTTGGATCGTGCATAACTGCATGATCGACTCTGGAGCCGCTACAACTGTCATGCCAAAGGCAGTTTGCGAAGTTATGGGTATGGAATACACACGAAGTAGCCCTGGAGTCTTGCAGTTAGATGGTACTCCTATGAAAATGGTGGGTGTAATCAAGGATGTCCCGATTGTTTTACACACTATGCCTCGGATTACGAGTCATTCAAGAGATTGTTGTGGTAGATCTAGAACCGTATTTTAGTATGTGCTTATCCAGGAGAGTTTACTGCAAAGTTGGGAGGTTACCTTGCACTGGATTATTCCCACTTGGAAATCCCTTTCAAAGGTAAAAGACTCAGGATTCAGAATGAAAAACCTTCCTCTTTTCATATAGAGAAGCTGGAAGAAGCAGGAAAGACCATGCAGTCTGTTAACATGCTAACCGAAGAGTTAGAGGGTTCAGGTTTGATGAATGAGGTTTTAGATGAGCTTCAGTTGGAAGACGGGTTTTCCATGCTTGATTTCAATGCTATGCTGGAGACCAAAATCGGTTGTTATTCCATCACAAAACCAGAGGATGGCACAAGGCAGGTACCCCTTAACCAAGATGATCAGAACTCTGTCACGGATCAACTATGGAAGTTATATTTTGATGGGGCTAGATGCAAAAATGGTGCAGGAGCAGGTATTGTTTTGATTTCTCCCTCTGGTTTACAAAGAACATATTCATACCGTCTTACTTGGAATTGTACTAACAATGCTGTCGAGTACGAAGCATTATGCTTAGGCTTGAAAAAGGCAAGGAAGTTGGGAATCGAACAGTTGCAGATTTTTGGTGATTCTGAGCTGATTGTAAACCAAGTAACAAACAGGTGTATTTCCAAGCAGCATTATCTCAAAGCATACCGCAACCAAGTTTGGGACCTGTTTGAGTTTTTCATAGCTCTGAATATTCAAGCCATTTCTCGAGAGCTGAATAAGCATGCAGATCTCCTAGCATCTCTTGGAGCAAATTTTTCTCCCATTGAGCAGGTAGTCAAGAAACCAAAGACAGTAAGGATGGTGTACAGGCCTAGTGTCCCAGACAAAGATACTTTCTGGCAGGTCTTCGAGAGTGATGAGCAAATTGTTAACTTTTTGATTCAAGAAGCTGCCACCATTGAAGGAAGAACCTTGGAGCACGAAGAAGCCGAAGGTCTAATTCAGTTGTGAAATAATCATATTCCGAAAGGTCTTATCACTCTAGAAAGTTTGTTTGATCAGCATGATCGGTCCAAGAAACATCGGATTGAGATTGATAAGAAAGAGTACATGGAGTTGCAGTTGGAACCCAATAAGGTCATTAAGATTGGGACTGATTCTACTCCTGATGAACTGCAAGAAATCAGGCAACTGTGTCAAGAATTTTTTGATATTGTGGCCTGGAGTTATGAGGATCTGAGGGGATATGATAAACAGATTGTTCAGCATACTATTGAGTTGGAAGAAGGTGTCAGACCCTTCAGGCAAAAGCAGCGACCAGTGAATCCAAATATTGAGACTCTAATGAGGGCCGAACTTGTGAAAATGCTACAGGCCAAGATTATATACCCGGTTAAGCACTCGACTTGGGTTGCTAATCTGGTCTCGGTTCGAAAGAAGAATGGAGACATACGACTGTGTGTAGATTTTCGAAATCTGAACCGTGCATCTCTGAAAGATCACTATCCCTTGCCTCGCATTGATCAGATACTGCATGTTGTGGCTGGGGCTCAACGTTTCTCATTGCTGGATGGATTCTCTGGATATAACCAGATTTGGGTTAGGGATGAGGACCAGTACAAGACAACATTCACAACTAAGTGGGGCACTTTTGCTTATCAACGAATGCCTTTCGGATTATCAAATGCTGGGGCTACGTTCCAGAGAGCCATGGACATTGCATTCGAGGAACTCTTGAACAAGATTATTGTTATTTATCTTGATGATATGACTGTCTTTTCACATAGACGGGAAGATCACGGTTCGCATCTGAGGCAAATCTTTGGAAAATGTAGAGAGTTTGGTATTTCCATTAATCCAAAGAAGTCGGTGTTTGCAGTGAAGGAAGGTAAACTCTTGGGGCATGTTATTTCAGAAGATGGTTTGGCAATTGATCCATCTCGAATCGAAGCATTGAAGAAACTAACGCTACCTGCCAATAAGAAAGAGCTACAGTATTTCTTTGGACAGATTAATTTTATCAGGAAGTTCATTTCTGATTTTGCCCAGGTTGTCAAGCCCATGACTGAGTTGTTGAAGAAGGATGCAGAATTTAAATGGACAACTCAGAGGAAGGAGGCATTCCAGGAAATTAAGGACAGAATAGCACAGGCTCCTGTATTAATTAATCCAGATTATTCAAAAGATTTCATTCTGTATGCAGTTGGGGAAGATGAAAGCTATGCCGCAGTGCTCACACAGAAAGGAGATGATGGGAATGAAAGACCCATTGCTTTCCTTAGTCAGGTTATCTTACCTCATGAGGCAAAGTATAATTTCATTGAAAAATAGGTGTATGTTGTTATGAAGTCTCTTAAAAAATTCAAGCATTTCATATCTCAGAGTAGGACAGTCATCTATGTTATTCATCCCGATGTAAGGAATTTCATCATTCAGGGTGAGATGGGTGATAAACGCGTAGGTTGGGTCACCAAAATTCAAGAATTTGATGTTGAGATTCATCCGACCAAGCTAGTGCGGGGTAAAGCCTTATGCCAGCATTTAGCAAAGACTGCAGCATCTGGAATAGTTGATTATCAAGTAGATGATCTTGCTAGAGATAACAATCTGGTGAACCTCTTAGTACAAGAACAAGATTGGGCAGATGACCTCATTGACTATTTCACAACTGGTAGATGCCCTTCACAGTTAAATGCCTCACAACGGAGAAGGTTTCGTCTCGCAAGCTCTCGGGTATGTGTTGCTGCCCGAAGGATTGTTTTTTAAGAACATTGATGGCATTCTTTTAAGGTGTGTCAAGGAATCGAAGAAGGCTAGACTCCTGGAGGAGTTTCATTCCGGCATATCGGGAGGACACTATGCGAGGTAGACCAATGGCTTTAAAAATTATTCGGGCTGGGTTATTATTGGCCAACCTTGTTCACGAGATGCTTTCAGGATTGCCCAAGCATGTGACAAATGTCGGAGGTATACAGGGAGGCTTAGAAATGCATCATTGCCCCTGCATCCAATTCAGGTTGAAGCACCTTTTCAACAGCGGGGATTGGACTTTATTGGGATTATTGATCTGAATTCTTCAGTTGGACACAAGTATATTTTGATAGCTACAGATTATTTTACGAGGTGGTCTGAAGCTATTCCAACCAAGGTTGCAAATCAAAATGTGGTGATTTCTTTCATTGAAGGGCTGATTACACGTTTTGGCATTCCTGATGCTATTATTACAGATAATGGAACTCCATTCATTGGAGCTGAGCTAGCTGAATTTGCAAATAAGTATGGTGTTTTCTTGAAGACATCCTCTAACTATTACCCTCAGGGAAATGGCTTGGCAGAGTCCACAAACAAAAATTTGCTCCGGATTTTAAAGAGGTCTTTGGGGGATAACAAGAGATCATGGCACCTTCTATTGAATCAAGCTTTATGGGCGAGATAGGATTTCAATCAAGAAGTCTATCAAGACTTCACCATACGCCCTGGTATATGGAAAGGAGGCAAGGTTGCCTGTTCATCTAGAGTTGCCAATATTGCAGCAGTTGCAGGGATTTCAGGATGATGAAGCAGATGTAGATTCCATGGATATGCGGTTGGCTCAGTTGTTACAGTTGGAAGAGCAACGTTCTTTGGCCTATGAGGAGTTTGCTAAGCATACACAGGTTATTTCAAAGTGGTTCCATAAAAATTCCACTGATCGTCCACTTAAGGTGGGTGATTTGGTCCTGAAATGGAATGAAAAGAAAGCCAAGCCCGGGAAGCACAAGAAGTTTGATGCTCTGTGGGAGGGTCCCTTCCGCATTGTCAGCGTTGGTGCAGCAAATTCGTTTCATCTAGAAGATTTGGATGGCAGCCCACTTCCTATTTCGGTGAACGACTTTCATCTGAAAGCCTACACTTCATGAACTGTCAGTCCAGTATCACCTTGTATATAGCAAAAAAAAAAAAAAAAAAAAAAAAGAAAAGAAAAAAAAAAGTATTGTTTTCCTCTGTCCACTTCGGCTCTTTTTGCATGCGAGCCCGCAGGTACGTATTTCTTTCTTTTTTCTTCTTCTTTCCCAGCAGTTAGTGGCTTCCTCTTTATTTCTTCCCTTCCCCTCTTTATTCCCTCCTTCTCCTACTCCTTTTTCTTCTGCAAGTAATCAAGCCACTGTTGTTGTTTCTTTTCCCCTTTTCTAATATTCCCGGTTCTTCTTTTCCTTTTCTTCTAACTACATTGTTGTTTTAAGCATTTATCCATAGTTCATTTCCCCATTCCATTCTCATTCCACAGCCTACACATTTGCTGGTCATCATTCTGTTTATTCCATTCACTTCCATTTCCCTTTCATAGCAGTCGGTAGCACAGAAGCACTCTGTTACTGTATCTACCGCCTCACTCCCTCCATTCCATTATTCCATCATTTATCATTTCCATTCCATGGTCAGTTCAGCCAAATACAGATTTACTTGAAGTTTCAGTCATTCAGCAAGAGTTGTTGCAGCAGTCCGTCGAGATGTACCCCATCAGCCAGCTTTCTGTTCTCAAGTTTTCTTGACTCTGTTGCCCAATGGATTCAGGCCTGGGATTCGTGCATACAACAGAACTGTATACCCCGTGAGCCGCCAAGAATGTTGGCATTTTTGCCACATTATGTTGATTATTGATTATTCATGCATAAGATGTTGAAATTCTCACTCCTATACAGGTTTTGATGCAAAAAATGCCTAAGTCCGAAGACTGTCATGAAATCATGACAAAAAATAGCATGGAGAGCCAAAGTTGAAAACCGTCGCGATATCGCGACATGTCGCGTTATCACGGGTCGATTGAGGAGAGAGAAATCAAATGCAAAGTCGTCGCGATTTCGTGACGTGTCAAAAAATCATGGTCAACACAGTCAACGGCAGTAGGGGGTAAAACCATCGCGATATCGCGACGTGTCAAAAAATCATGGTCAAAATGGTCAACGGAGGTAGCACGGCAAAAAGGTAGCGAAATCACGACATTGTTCATGAAAAGGCGGAAAAAAGGAGTCGAAATCATGACATAACTAAGTGAAAGGCAATGAGAATCAACTTTGTAGCGATATCATGACAAAATATGGCACACGGTACGAAAGGGTGAAAGACGTAGCAAAATCGCTACGTGTTGCGTGGTCGCGGCAAGGTGGAGACAGAAAGGCTTAAGGCATGAATACGTCATGATTTCATGACATTTGTGGGATGAAGCCAAGCAAGACGAAGACGTCGCGAATCGGAATTAGATGAGGGCAAGAAAGAAGTTGGAGTCGCGAAATCATGACATAGTGGAAGAAGGACCAAGTGCAGAAAGTGGTAGCGATTTCATGACATGATGTTTTCGTAGGGAGGAAGCAAGAAGACAGCCCAATTGTATGGAACGTCGTGAAATCGTGACATGGTGGAGATTGAAGAAGCACTTGAGGCAAGAGTGTCACGTTTTCACGGGTTAGAAGCAGGACCGTACAGAATGCATGAAAAGTGTAGCGAAATCATGACATGTCAGATTTTCATGACATAAAAGCAAAGACTGAGCAATGGGAAGATAGTGTAGTGATTTCATGACTTGCTTGGTTTTCACGACCTGGAGATAACGATGAAGGTGCCGACGGAAAGATGTAGCGAAATCGCAGTGTCATGTTTTCACGATTTGAAGCAGCTAAAGAACAAAGATGAAGAATGTAGCGAAATCGTGCATTGTCACATTTTTGCAGCAATAGAGCAGAGAAGGAGCATAATTGTACGGAACGTCGCGATTTCGCGATGCGTCGCATTTTCACGAGTTCAAGGTAGCGAAGGAGACAAAGGAGCCGAATATGTCATGATTTCGTGACATGGTTGATTTTTGTGGTTTCAAAGTGCAAAAGTGTACGGAGCAGAAAGACGTCATGATTTCGTGACATGTCGCGTTTTCGTGACCTGTTACAGTTTCGTGCCAGAAAGTAGTTCAAATGGTCCGATGAAGTTTTGTGATTTTCGATGATTAAAAGCACTCCAGAATTAAATGTTTTGTTGCTTTTCGATGCGAGCAAGGTAGAAGAACGTGTCCAAGCCATCAGAATTAAATATTTCCATTATCCAAAGCGGTTGTTCATGGTTTTTCTAACGATTTCAAGCATATTTTCAAGAACGACAATTTAATGAAGACGACCGACTCCTTGTTCATCAATTTCTGGGTTCTTCGAGGCTGGCTTAAGGGGATCGTTTCCTTGTTTCTGTTGCATATTTTTGTAGATCTCGAGGAGGTCCATTGCATATTTTTAATGTTGTAAAGAAGCAAGACTTCTATATAAATCAATGTAGATCTCAGAAAAAGGGATCGGGAGTTTGAGAGACATTTTGCTGGAAACATTCAAGTTATTTGCGTAAATAAGAAATATTTGGCCTCTGATTTTGCAAGCGTCTTTCTATGTAATGATTTCCTTCTATTCCATGTATTTCTCAGTTATGCTCGTCTTTCCAATCTATTGTTAGATTCAAATTCTGCATTTGAGTTTGAATATTGCTTAAAAGAAAGTGAGTTCTGGAATGCCATACTGGAGGTTGTCTGCGCAAGGTCGTAAGTGGATTATGTTGTATTCTATTATTTTATGTTGTTTATACACTTGAGGTTTAATTCTTGCTGAGTTTCTTTCCCGATCTAACAAATTTGGCCTACGGCTATATTTCCCATCTCTTTCCATGTATTTCCTGTTTCTTTCTGCACATTTATAATTCCTTTCCAGCAACTCTAATCTGAAATCAAACTTAGATTTAGTAAGGGAACCAGCCCTCTCTGGAGATTGGTCTAGGAGACATCTCTTTCTCCCAGCCTTTCAATGTTGGCCGGGTCTAGGGTGCATAGTTTTTAGAAAATCCTTTCCTGTGGCAGATTCGTGACCAACAAGTGTATCCACCTATGTCAATCTAGGAGTCTATAAATTTATGAGTACTTATGCACAGTATATGCCTATAGTGTGGGAAGCGAATTACTATGCATCTGTTGGTTTGGTGGGGAAATTTTTTGTTTGTGTAGTTTTAGTTTTAACCAAACCCAATAAAGCAAATTAAATATTTAATTAAAGCAAGAAAAATAAATGTGTAAAGAAATAATTTAATTAACACACACTTGCAAAATTAAAATTGTTGAAATGAAAGACTAAATTAAAATTGTAGAAGGAAAATTCAGGAAATCAACACACAACTAAAAATAAATTGTACACCAATGCATATGCACCCAATACAACTAAAAATAATTTCCCATGGATACTCACCAATGTATATGCACCCACTCAATTCCTAGTAGGTCTAGGTTATGAGAAACCTTAACAAATATTAGAATAGCAATCACTAATTTTTCTTGGATCGTAGCTGGGGACTTCAACACTCCCCTTTATCCTTCAGATAAAAGAGGTGGTTCTAGGTCAATCTCAAAAAATATGGAAGACTTCCATGATTTCATCAACTCTAATGATCTTATGGATGTTAACCTAAAAGGTAACCAATTCACTTGGACCAATAGGAGGAGTGGTAGCCATTTAATTTATGTCAAACTAGATAGAATACATTTTTTCTAGGAGGCTACGATGAAGTGGGGAGATTCCAACCTTCAATCATTACTAAAGTGTGGTTCAATCCATAGCCTGATTCTTCTAGAAACAAGCAACCCACAAACCTTCAGAACCCCCTTTAGGTTTGAAGCCATGTGGACTCACCATCCAGATTTTAGATACAGAATCATTCAGTAGTGGCAATCAATTTTCCATGGATCACCCTCGTTCAGACTGGGGCAAAAGTTGAAATTTGTTAAATAAAATCTCAAATTTTGGAATACGAACATTTTTAGGAATATTTTTGAGAATAAGCAGGCAATCAATAACCTTCTAGAAATAACTGAGAACAATATTCTAAATGGATAAAAATGATGATGATGCATTGATAGCTGAAGAAAATATCCTTCTATTAGAATATCATAATGTTCTTGCCTATGAGGAGACTTTTTGGAGGTAAAAATATCGAGCAATTTAGCTCAAAGAAGGATATTCCAACATAAAACTTTTTCACATTTATACTCTAAAAAATAGGCGTAAATAGAGAATCAAGGAATTACTCAGGAATTATGGGAATGTTACTACAGATATCAAGGAAATTAGTTCTTAAGTAGTCTCTCATTTTATGAAATTGCTTGAAAACTTAAACTTTACCTCTGACTTTGCAAAAGAATCTTTACTTTAGCACATTCTTCATTCCATATTAGAGGACATCAACTCCAGGTTAACTAAAATTCTCTCAAATGATGAAATCAAATAAGCCCTATTTTCCATGAAACCTGATAAGGCTCCTAGCCCTAATGGGTTTCCTCCAATATTTTTCCAAGATTTTTGGGATTTCATTAGTCTTGATGTGTGTGCTGCTATCAGGGAATTCCAGTCCTCCAAGGTCATACCTTGTAGCTTTTATTCCACATTCATAGCTCTGATCTCTAAAATTCAAAATGATAGATCTTTTAATGATTTCAAACCAATGAGCCTTTGCAATGTCATTTACAAAATTCTCACCAAATCATTATCCAACAGGATGAGAGATGTTCTTCCTCTGATAATTGACCACGACCAAGGGATATTGATGCAAGAAAGATCTATAGTAGATGGGATCATTAATATCCATGAAGCCCTACATTCCACTTCACAAACTAATAAGGCTACCTTTCTTCTAAAGCTTGACATGAACAAAGCATATGATAAAATGAACTAGGAATTCATAACTGCAATTCTCATCAAATTTGGATTCCATCATGATTGGGTTTAGCTAATCAAATGATGCATTTCCTTAGTCTGGTTCTCTATCCTAATTAATGGATCACCTACTAGATATTTTTAAAGTGGTAGAGGCCTAATACAGGGGAATATTTTATCCCACCTTCTCTTCATCATTGTTGTTGAGCTGTTGGGAAGATCTATTCATGCAACCAGAATCTCAGGTCTCATATATGGGATTAAAGTTACTTCTCAAACTAATCTTGTCATCCATTAACAATTTATTGATGACACTCTCCTATCCATCTATGCTTCTATCATTGAAGCCAAATTCATCAAGCATATCCTTCTTCTCTATGAAGAACCAACAGGACAAAAAGTAAATTTCCAAAAGAGCAAAATATATTTCCTCAACACTCCACAGAGGCAATAAATCAAAATTGCAAATATTTTGGAGTGTGCAATTTCCACCTTACCAGCTACCTATTTAGGGTTGCCCTTATTGACTGGAAATATTACTGAAGATATGTGGAAAATTTTTATCAAAAGAATCTAAAAAAAAACTCATAGTATGGAAAGGCAACTTTCTATCTCATGGAGGAAAAGTGGTTCAACCATGGCTTGTCTTCAGAGTATTCATGTCTATTTTTTATCGATATTTAAAGCTCCAATTAAGGTTTTTAATAAAATTGAGCAAATTTAAAAATAGCTCTTATGGACTGGGGTGGAGAGTAAAAATTGTTTTCACCTTATTGCATGGGACAAAGTGTGCAGACCAAAATACCAAGGAGGAATTGGCTTGAGAAGAATTAACCATTTAAACATTGTTCTGCTTGCAAAACAATCTTGGAGATTAATGTTTTAAGAACAGGTGGAATGGGTCACTCTAGCAAAAATTAAATATCTATAGGGATCAAATTTTAATGTGATATGGCCCCTTCTATTGGGTCAGCCTTTTGGAAATCTATAAGCCTAACAAAATAACTCCTGAGAAAGGGTCGCAGATGGCAAGTTGAGGATGCAAATATTATAAACTTCTAGGAAGATAAATGGATAGGAAACCAACCTCTTATATAAATCCCTACTTTCAGATCTATAAAGGATTTTACTGATCCATTATTTGGTCACAGAGTTGTTGACTTTCTGACTGAATACAACAAATCATGCATTTTTAAAAGGATACAGTGCCCTAATTTATCAGTAAAAATCAACTCTTTGGAGGCCTTGCTTTCTTCTTATGTCTTACCTTCAAGGAATGCTAGAGATCACTGTATTTGGGAACCCTTTGATATTGGATAATTCACTATTAAATAAGCATATAAAATCCTCCTAGATCCTGAGGAAATTCACATTCCTTTCAAGTTGGTATGGATCAAACACCTAACTCCAAAAGTTTCCTTTTTTCCTGGATGGCCATTCAAAATAGAATCCTTACTATTGAAAATCTCATTAAACATGGAATCCCACTACCCAATAGGTATTTTCTATATCTTACTAATTGGTAATCAACTAGCCACATTTTCCTAACCTGTCCTTTTTCTTGTTCCATCCTTAACAACATTTTCCAAAGGTTCCAGATCATTTGGGCCAAGCCTCCTTCCATTGTAGATTTTTTTTCCCAATGGCTTGATCCTTTCCACAATCCTTGTCTCCAAGTAATTTAGAAATTGTGTCTTCACCATTTCCTTTGGCAAGTCTGGCTCAAAAGGAATAGAAGAGTTTTTGTAGTTTGGCTAAGGATATTGCTTCAATTACCAATAGGAAAATTTTCTTTGCTAAGGAAACCATGCTCATGATCCCAAATGATCCTCACCCAATCCCTAGGTTTGAAGCCTCCTTAATTCAGTATTTACATATTTCTCTAGAGAATCCCAACTCCAAATCTTCCCAAATATCCAATAGCAATATAAAATGGATTCCTCCACCTCAAGGATGGGTTAAACTCAATTTTTAGGGGGCAACTAGAGGCAACCCAGGCTGAGTAGGTGTAGGAGGTATTCTTAAGGACTACAAAGGAAATTATGTCTTTGCCTTTGCTGAGGTACTAGGTGAACAATTGAATCATATAGCTAAATCCAGAGCCCTTTGGAGGGGTCTTCCTTTGATCAAGTAGTTCCCAGGTAAATTTATTGTCAAAGGGGACTCTATAAACATTGTCAATTACTTGAATAATTTTAAAACCCTTGTTTGGAAAGTCAAAAACTTTATTGAAGAAGCCAGATGTTTGATCCTTCATCAACATAAGTCCATCATCCAGCATGCTTTTAGGGAAGCAAATAGAGTTGTGGATAGGTTGGCAAATATCGAAGTTAATACTCCTAGGATGATGATGTGGACTGACACCCTCCCAATTGAGGTCGAGGAAATTACCAAGTCAAAGAAAATTCAAAATGTCTAACAAAATGTTATTCATATTATTTTGCATGATTTTTGGTTTCAAAAATTTACTATTCCTAGGTCAAATAGCAATAAGTGCCTTTTGCTCCTTCAAGATCCTTCTCCAAAATCCTATTATTTCTATGATGATTTTTAGTTCCTTGAGGCAATTAATTATTGGTGTACTTAGTGTGTTTAAGATTTTATGGTGCACCTTCCCAGTGCCTTTTCTAGGCCTTGTTTTCATTAATACTAGCAGTGCCAGTGCTCCAATTTTTATTAGTCCCAAGGTTACCGTATTTTGTTATCCTAACTATTGTCATATCCTTGTCCTCTACCTTTCACTAAATCCCCTAGACCATTCTTTCTCTAATTATTCCCACATGTCATATTTTTGAGTGTTGCTTCATCATTCCTTTCCATCACCTTTCATCTTCTTGGGACTAATCGCTTGCTTCCTCCTTCCCATGCCTTTGCCCGCATCTGATTTTCATAATTTTCCAATGCTTCAAGTGTTTGTTTTTTACTACGCGAATCACACTCCCTTAAATTTTTCTTGCCTATTTTGTCAAAAGTTTCGAAGAACGACATGCATTTCTATTTCTAAAGGTGCTAGGAAGTGTTGGATTTCCCAGTTCACCAAGGTGTGTTGCTTTGTTATCATATACTGGGTGTATTTGCTATTCTCAAGGATTTATCCCAACCTGAGGTGGTGGTAAAGAAGTTTCCAGAAGTACCCAATTCTCTCCTTTGTTACTAAATCTCACTTTCATGCTAGAATCATCATCCCCATTGATTGCATCCCAAGGATTAGAAAGCTCTTTGTTTTCTCTTCCTTCAGACAATTATGCATCCTGGTCCCCATGGGTTTCATTGAACCAGAGACATTTGATATCGAACTAGTGTTCAAAGCAGTCATGAATGTGTGTGGTTTCCAGTCTTTTTTGAAGCAATTTTTTGGGAAGAACTAGGACGTGAATATTACCTTGATTCCACCTGGGAGAAAGAAGTTGTTATTATTCATGGAGTGGAGTTTCAATTTGACATCCACTTCCTTGCTAAAATAATAGGTCAACCACTGGTGGGAATAACTGTTCTAAGAGACAAACATAACTAGGACACGAACCTCAAGGAGCTGAGATCAACTTTGTGCAATATTATAAAACCAAGAATGGTCAAAGTGGATATATCCACCTCCTAGAAGGAGTTCATGAAACTCGTGATGGAATATATTGTAGTTTATGACCCATATTTCTAGCTCAAGAGTTTTCATGTTGCCTTTGTGAATCACTTCAGGGAAGTGAAACCTCTTAACATCCTTGAATTTCTATTTCTATCTATGGATTATTCCATCAAGGCAACTCACTCGAAGAAGGATGAGGCTTGGACCTCACATCAAGGGCTATTTAAGGTAATATACAACCATTTGTTGGAGAATTTTCCCAAAGGAAATGTGGTTTCGTAGGAGCAACAAGTTGATTCCAAGCAGACTACGAAGGAGGATACATCCTTCACCCCATCCTCAAGTGTTCATGGGTCCAAGAAGAGGAAAGTGAAAGGAAGCTCTCTAGATGTTGAGTATTTAGTTAGAAATAAGGTCAAGGTGGAATATTGACCCACCCTAATGAGAAGCTCCCAACGTTTAAAGGATTAATTTATAATCAAGGAAAAATGCATGGTTTAGTTGAGGATGAGTTTGAGGATCCTCCCATTAAGATTCTTCAGGAATACATTATAAATACTACTACTGCTACCATAGCCCAGATGGAAAGTGTTGTAACTTGCAAGCATAGCAGCCATTATCCAGATGAAGGAGCACATAAATGCTCTGAACTTATTATTTTTTTGCAATAATTTCTTCTAGGATCACCTAGAAAAGAACACCATAGGAACCAAAACTGGCATCAAGGAGGATGATGTGGTGGAAATTTCCAAGGAAGTGTTCAAGAAAACTCCTAAGGATTTCAAAAAGTATGACACCAACTCAGTTAAAAAAAAGGATGACACCAAGGATTCTGCTAATGTGTAACTATCTACAGTTTATCTGCTATTTCTAGGTTTTGTTTTGTTGGGACATTTTGTTTCCTATTTCATCCTTTTGGTCTATTTTTGGTTTGTCTAAAAGTCTTAGGCTTTATGTGGATGATGAATCCTTTATTTTTACTTATGTACGAAGGTGTTATGGCGCCTTTCAAATACCCTCATCAATGAAATTTTGTTATTACAAAAAAAATTTGTACACAACTGAAAATCAATTACAAAAAAATAAACAAGAAATAATAAAGACTGAATAAAATAAAACAAGGGGGAATTACTACCTAGAGTGGGCCCAAGCTCCTACAATTTGTCCACCCAATTTATTACTTAGAAATTACTCCTTTAGCGCATATGAAATGAAAACACTCAAAAATTTTGATTAATAAAAATGTAGTACAAAATTATTCAAAGTTCATAGTTTTGTTTTTTAAGAATGGTCTACATTCTTGTATAGAACATGACCGATTGCTATAACAATAATAGCTTATTCTAGATGCATAATTTAATCACAAATTATGATTTGCTATGATAGGTGCACGCACAACTACAATTTTCATCTATTAAAAGATCGATTGTTTCCAATTTTAATCATTAAAAGATAAGAGTAATGCTCTCCTATTTTTCATAACATCTTTCTAAAAATCATGTGGTCTTCTGATCAATCAATCAATGTAATTTTTATCAATCAATCAATGCATGAAATATAGGTGTTATATACTTGTTGGACATAGGCACCTACCTTTGTGTAGGATGTAGGTGCCTACCTATTCTCAGGATGTAGGTGTTTGCCTATGTCTGGAATGTTGGCACCTGTCTACACCCAAGACGTAGGTGCCTACCTACATCTAGGATGTAGGAACCTACCTATGCCTGGGATGTAGGTGCCTACCTACATTTGGTATGTAGGCACCTTCTTTGTTCATCGCGGTCTCCTTTAAGACATATTTATACTTTGAAAACATTATGTTATTTGCACAATGCTAGGTCCTTGTGGGACATCGACTAAAAAAATGTAAAAGAATTAACAAAAACATGTATCTACACACATATTCAACTGAAAACACCAATCAAATATAAATACATTTTCTTCTATTAAACACATGCAATAATCATATAAAAACACATTTTTGGTGTTAAATATGCCCATGCAATACCCTCATAATCATGATAAAAATGAGCATTTTTTGTGCTTATTAGCAGTGCTACCATTTAATATAAAACTCTCTTCACTCAAAATATTCTAGAAATTGGAGCTTGAAGACACTAATTCCAATTTTATACAAGCATTGGTTAAATGCCCTATTGGCCCTAGAATAATAAATGAAGAAGACATTCAAAATGATGGTACATTATTAGATGGTTGTTAAAAGATGATTCGACAAAATTACCTTTGAGATGAATTACAATGAAGGTGATTTGTTGTTCAAATGGGATGAAGATAGGTAAAAATAAAGTTACTGAAATTTTGATTCTCTTTAGAGTGCACTACACCCTATCCTTTGATTTATAGGATTAAATGTATATTATATTAACACATTAAATGGAAAATTGCTACTTATTTTAGTCAATGAGAACCACTTAAGACCCATCTAAAAAGGTATTTAAAGTGAATGTAAAAATGTACATACAATATTACTATGTTCTCTATCAAGTTCTCTCACTCCTATTTTTCCTATTTTCTTCCTAATTTATTATAAAACTAAAAAGAGTGCAAAGGAAAAATAAGAGAGCAAATTACTCTCATCAATGAGCTATTTACTCAAAACTACACATAATTTGCTCACCAAAGCCTACTCCACCAAAGCAAATAGTCAAGTAAGCAAATCAGTTTGAATATGGGCGAACTACCCATCTGGTCCATTAATTATAGGTGTGAATAGGTATGGGTCTTTAAAAATCCCTTTATTTACCAATATTTGCCACCTTTACTATACACAAGAAGATTTTCCAAGTTGTAAGCATCATTTTTCTCCATAAATTCATTACTCATCAAACCTTCCATGTGTGTTGGATGGTGCATCTACCTATAATCCAATGTGTTATTCCTACTACCTTGCTATGTTGAATGTTATAGTCACTCTTTACACTTGGTTAATCTTAGTCCATTAGGTCAAACTCCATTAGGGCTCCCCAAATGAGTTGATAACTCCTTGAAACTAAAATCTCAACCACCAACTCACATCTAAGAATACAAACAGTACATGATGTGAATATTGGAGCAACAATTTTCTCCACAATTGTCTAGCTCAAGCCCTCAAAGAGCAAATTTGCTTCCACAGAGTTAGGCAACTTTCTTGCTTGACCCAAAATAAAAAAGTACCAAGTGCCCATAAATTAGAAATTCACTTTATCCTTTGAGTGAATTGCTTCATCTCCAAAGTTGTTTAACCTCCTAAAGATTATTTTTTCAAAGTTCAATCTCATAATAAATTTGCTAGTAAAATTGAGCAATTCACTTTCCAGCATAAGCAAATTCCTCCTAGACAAAAAAAAAACTTTTCCAAAGCTAGTAGTTGCTCCATTATGTCATACTTGCAAAAGATTTTCTATTTTTGCAAATATTATCTCTTCCTCATATCATTCACCATGGACACCACATCTACTTCCACCATTCCATCTATGATCGAGGCTAATATTGAAACTACACCTACCACCACTGTTGCATCACTCATATCAACTTCAATGGCACAAATTCAAATTGAAGTGCTTGAGGTGAGATCATCTAAAGGGAAGGGGAAGAAGCAAAGAAGAAATAATTTTTCCTTTCCACCCAAGAAATCAAAGTATCTCCTTGATAAACCATACAGAAGGGTGAAGGGTAAATTTAGGTACCTCTCCATGGAATTTCAAAGAGAGACCATGAGAATATTCAACCTTGGATAAAAAAACTAACTCTTAGAGCATAAGCGAGATATGGATGTTAGAGTTAGCCATGAACCTGAGACTATTCAACCTTGGATAAAAAACTAACTCTTAGAGCATAAGCGAGATATGGATGTTAGAGTTAGCCCTGAACCTGGTACCCCAAGTCTGAAACTACCAAGATTTGGAGAAATATGTCAAAAGGCATGATTTTGATGTGAAAAAATTAGGCTACCATAATAGGTAGAGGAATCCTTCTACATTAAATAGGAGGATATCAAAAAAATATTGAACATGATGGATGACCCAACAATATGGATCACATGTAAACCCAAGGCCCACAAAGACTACTATTATAGGTTCAATAAGGATTACTGGATGGATTTCTTCATTCTTCATCTAAAGGATCCAAACAAGGCTCTCAACTTCAGCATCCCACTAAAGTTATATTTGTTTAAGGATGATGTCTATCAAGTTATATTAAGTATTGGAGCAATATAGGAGTAGAAGACTAATGCAAGGGTTTATGAGGAGCATATTACAATTCTCCATATAGTAGAAAATTACCTGGGTCATTCTCAAATGATGGACTATGCAAAGTATATTATAGACCAAATGAACAAGCAACTCAAGGACTTCAAGGAAGAGAAAAATTTTTCTTACACTTTCTACTTGGTCTAGCTAATACTATACCAAAATAAAGAGTGGATCCCTTCCTTACAACTAAACTAGGTCAAGTCAGCTAATAAGCCACTATTAGTGGTAGACTATACAGACATATATCAAGAAATGGGAAAAACCGCCTACCACTTCAATGATTTGATTTATCATCCAATAATGGTGAATTTAAAGGGGAGGGTGCCTAGGCTATCAAAGGAAGCCTAAAATCTATTGAAGTATGAGGAGTGGATAAACAAATACTTTTACTTAGGAAAAATTAGACCATTCATCTATCTATTTGGTTTCTTAGTGATGTCTTTCAAGTTTCTCATGCAAGTATTAGACTACCTATCCAACTTAGAATATGTGAGATAGCTATATTGCATGGACAAAAATTACTTTGGAGAATAAAACAATGCCATATTCTATCCTTCAATTAATAAAATATGTAGATAACCCTAAATATGTGAGAGTTCCACCACATTATAGAGCATAAACTATAAAATATAGGACTTATGTAGCTAAGGGACGTCTAGTCCTATGACCCTAAGGGATACTTCCATAGGCAAATCCAAGCCAAGGGTTTATAAATATTTTATGTGCATGAGAGGCAATACATAATGGAAAAAGAAGAAAACCCTTCAAATAAGGTGGACCAAACCACTTTAGAAACCAATCAAGGATATGAAGATGAGATTCAACAATGGTATGTTCACCTCTTAGAGTGGTTTACTTTTTACAATGAGGCCAAGGTTAGAGATGACTTTGATTTTAATTGTAAAATGAATTATTGGGTGATCAGATCAATGGACAAATTGAATTCCCTCAAATAAAAATTCCTTGCCTAGAAAAGGATGAGGTACAAGACTAGAATGATAAGAAATCCAATACAAAGTGATCCCTTTAATGGGAAATTCTCAACACTTTAGAATCAAAAACACAATATAGGACCAAAGAAAGATAATTGGAAAGGGATCCCCAAAAGGAAGTTTATATATTCCACTTAAAATCATAGCACCAAATATAACAATATCTACATCACTAACCATGGTAAACCTTGTAGTGCAAGAGATCGCAAGGGAAAGGTATGAAAGGAAAGGAGACCCACATAGGTCATTTATTAGAAATTTTACTGTTTAGAGAGATTGAACACAAGTGGAAAGCCCAATTTTTGATGTAGGTATGCCTCAACCTGCCTACATATAAGGATAAGAGTCACCCTTTCTCGAGGAAGGGAAATTTCCTTAGAAATGAGTTCCTTGAGAGTTGGCAACAGCCAAGGACCAAGTCAAGGACATCACCCCTTCCACCGGTCCTTTCCTTTCATTTTCTTATACTCTTGCTTCTTTATCCCTTTTATTTCTTTTCTTCCCACTTCTTTGATCCCCTCTATTTCTTCTATAAAAAATTCCTCTTCATAAATAAGTGTAGTCATAGATTATCCTAGAAGTACCCCACCTCTCACAATATCCCACATCACTAGAACAACTCCCATCACATCATTTCTATCTTCCACCATTGAAATAATCACCACACAACCACTCATTTCCTACATCACAAGTCCCTCACCCTAACAACTAGTTTCCCACTAATTAAAACTTTGGCTCAAGTGGTTATAGAAATAGCCACTTCAATATCTCCATTCACACCTATCACCACCCAACTCATTTTGCTTATTGTCATTGCATCCTCCTTGTCACCCCATTACACAAGCCAAGTAACTTTTGCTCAAGGTAATAATGTCATTTACTCCTACTCATGCAAATGATCCTACAAAAGCAGCCCCACAGTCTAGCTCAACTACAAATCCTAGCTAGGCCTATGTTTGTAAAATTACTAGTACCCTAGAGAAAATTTGCATTCAAAAGGAATTTAACTTCCTCCAAGTTGACACTACACAAAAAAAAGGCTTTAACGACGGCTAAAGTAAGGCAGTTTTTTATGGCAAAAAAAAACTACCTTAATAGATCCTAAGAGGGTGGCTTTGGCAACCCTAATAGGGCAGTTTATAACCACCCTCTTAGGGTATCAATGAACAAAAAATTATAAATATCGTAGGAAAATCCTAGGTCACATTTTGGTTGAGCATTTCATAGTGTGTGATGGAGGTAGATCTAGGGCTTTGAGCAACATTTTGGTTGAGCATTTCATAGTGCATAATGGAGGTAGAGCTAGGGCTTTGAGCAATATTTCATAGCGTGCGATGGAGGCAAATATAGGGCTTTGAGTAGCATTTGTGTAGCACACAATAAAGGTAGAGCTAGGGCTTTGAGCAACATTTCATAGTTTATAATGGAGGGAGAGCTAGGGATTTGAGCATTTTAGTAGAGCACAACAAAGGTAAATATAGGGCTTTGAGTATTTTGGTAGCAACATTTCATAGTTTATAATGGAGGGAGAGTTAGGGATTTGAGCATTTCTATAGTGCACAATGGAGGCATAGCTATGGCTTTGAGCATTGAATATAAACTTGTATATTTTGGTATGCAAAATTTAAACTTGAATATAAGAATTGAGCTTATACCATTTGATATGAAAAAACTTATGTTGTGACAAGTAGATATTTGAATATATTTTTTGATTACTATGTATATGTATTTGGGTGTTCTCTCTATTTTCATGGGTCTTCTCTCAATTTTTAGTTTTATTAATACCAATATGAAAACCCTAACCAGATTTCGTATTTGGGCATTCTTTCTATTTTTATTTAGAGCTTCATTTGGTCTTCCTTTGATTTTTAGTTTTATTAATACCAATATGAAAACCCACAATGAATTCCTTCTATTTTCATTTTAGAGATTCATTTGGTCTTCCTTCTATTTTTAGTTTTATTAATACCAATATGAAAACCCATAGTGGATTCCTTCTATTTTCATTTTAGAGCTTCGTTTGGTCTTCCTTCGATTTTTAGTTTTATTAATACCAATATGAAAACCCACATTGGCTTCCTTCTATTTTTATTTTAGCATTTCATTTGGTCTTCCTTCAATTTTTAGTTTTATTAATACCAATATGAAAACCCACAGTGGTTTCCTTCTGTTTTCATTTTAGAGCTTCATTTGGTCTTCCTTCGATTTTTAGTTTTATTTGCTTCAATATAGAAGGCTATGATATTGCATGGCATGCATTTTTCTTTTCAATGTTTATTTACATGCTATTTTTATGGTAGTCTTCCAGATGAAGAGATGGGTAATACAGGATGCCATGTTGTTTATCTATTGGATGAACATGGAATTGACAACTGTCATGCTGCTTGAACTTTAATCATAAAAAATTTCACTTGGGATTATAAACATGCCACTCTATCTAATCCTATTTTGGATGAGAAATGTGGCTTGCCCTTCACCTCTTTTACCTTTCTATTTCCTCATCTCAACTATGTTGGAAATATTTATTTGGTGTTATGTCTTAGGTCCCTTTGAATTATTTGTTGTTATCTTCTCATAGTCGGACTTATACAAGTCTATGCTAGTTGATATGTCCTCCTGACCAACATAATACAAGGACATAATTTAGGGGCATATCCCTTGAAAGTTCATTTCACTTTCATAAAATATTTTACAAGTTAAAAGTTAGTGATTTCTTAAAGCAACTTTTAATTAATCTACTGATCTAGTAAGCTATTTTGAAGTTTGTATAATTTGATGTTCAAATTGAAGAGAAAATATAATTTGCTTACTTTGTAGGTGTCATAGTATTGAGGATTATTAGATTACATAGTAGATACAGTAAGTGGAAAATTAAAAATCTCCCTTAAAATAACTAAATAGTTTTAAATATTAGTAGATTAACAAGTCAAGAACAATAATTGGTAAATTAAACTTCTTCAAGATAAATAAATATAAGGTAAATATATAAGTATTCTAAACATTAATACAAAAGTGAATCTTCAATTAATAAAGTGTTATCTCTATCACATTATTGTGAGTTAGATGTAATATATATTGACATATATTTATACAATAATTTATGTAGACACCTAAAACGCATCATGCCGAGGGCGACTACTCATATGGACATGCTATAAAACCATATGAAGGATCTTGGATAGACTCCAAGATAGAGTAGTGGTTTTAACCACTCAATTTAGGCATTCTGGCCTAAGCAGTCTGAACCGCAACCCAGACCTACAGTCTCCAGTCTGAACCATGGTTGACACCTGCGATCTGCATTCTGGACCAAAGCTATGACCTGCAGTCTGAACTGGAGTTCAGTTAGGCCTTCCATTCGAGCCAAATCGGTTGGAAAGGCCAAGAGATCTAGAAGGAGGTAGTTGGAGTATGGAAGATTCCAAAGGCTTCCATCCCAACTGTCCTAACCAACCTTCTTGGTCTTGGCTTCTCCATGAAGCCACCCCTAGCCCTAGGGGCATGCTACAAATACCCCCTCCAAGCGAGGATGATAAAAAAGAGAGGTAATTTGTATAGCAAAGTTCTGGCGAGTTATCGAGTGAGCGAATTGATCAAGAGAGCAGCGAAGCCCTGTCAAATTGCATAACGACCTTGTGCATTTGAGATCCCCCTTTGCTATCCATCCAAAGACCAATTAGCCATGGATGCCCTAGGTGCCTATGAGGATCAAGAAACACAAATTTGGGTGAACGAAGGCCCTTCATAGGGATTTTACCATCAAATCTATTAGAGGACGACAAAGGCGACCCTTGAACATCAATTCGGACAAGGAGGTCAAGCCCACTACCCCTAATTTTAAGGGCAAACACATCAGAGGTCAAACCGTGGCTATCATCCATGGTTCATAGTGCATACTGCCCCTCACAACTGTGGTTTGCAATAGGTTAAATATCACCTTACTCATTTTACTTTTTACCACATAGATTAGTCATGTTAGTTTTTTTATAGGTTTAATTGCATTTTAGAGAAACTTTGATCGTAGGAATTAGGCATTTTATGCATTGCATTGGGTAGGAGTATATTGGATCTTTTAGATGTTTTATTGCTTCTAATTCGATATTTGTTTAATGCATAATTTTCTTATTCATGTCTTGTATGTTGTAGTATAATTCTTGATGTGATTAGAATAGCTTAAAGCATTTCTTTATGCTTTCTTGTTTTACTAGTTTAATGGTATTTACATGTATGTTTCTTTAAAGGGCCTCATCACGAGAGGCTATCAAACTTTGTAATCGTGCATTGTTGTTTCTTGTTCGTAGGGAGACAGGTGCAAAAGGGAGCCTATATCATAATACTTCCACATCGCGGAGAAGGTGGTTAGCTCTACCCTAAGGCAGTTTTTTTCCTCTATCGTTTCCTCTGCCTACACAGCAAAATGACAAATTCATCACAGAGCATAATGACCATTCCTACATGATGTACATGAAAATAAAATGAATGTTTCAAATTCAGACATAATGCACGCTAATGTCCTACATGATATTTTGACGATGCAATTACAATGACATGGCCACTAATTGGACCTCAAGCATACAAACGACACACAATCTTTATCAAGGTCATTGTATTGAGGAGCAGACTGCACTCAGAGGTCTGCTATTCCCAACAATGCCCTTCCACTGAACGAAAATTGAAAATAAACTAGGACTTTTTCATTGACCCCTTATATTTTTGTTCCTAGTTTGCAACGGTTTGATGATTTCTAGAAATATGCAGAGCAAAAAATTCAACACAGAAGGTGAAATTGGGACCTACATCAGCTCCTACTTTGTTGCCCACTGATTTTCTTATTGTCTACTTCTTCCTCTGTGAACCACAGGTCCGACCTATGGGTTGTAGTGGAGACCGTAGGTTATAGCTGTGGGCCAAAAAATAACCGTAGCTGAAAGCTATGATTAGCACCTATGGAAAGAAAAAGCCAAGAACAGTCAAAATTCAAGGCTAAAATTGTGGGGTCCTACCGTGATCGCCATCTGACATAACCGTAGAGCGCATGCCTAGCTAGTGTATTGATCTATACCATCATAAAAACACAAAGATCCACACAAATGCACAAATTGAACAAAGAAATCAACTAATGCAAAGTTTCTTATATTAATATTCAAAAGGATCTTGGGTTACAAAAATTCCCTCTCAGGGTCACTCCAAAGACGATATAGATGTTACAATTTCCAATGCCCTCAATAGGGTAGGCGCGCTTATTTGTTGCTCCGGTGATTACTCACAAACTGCCTTGGGTAAAGCTAACCCCCTTCTCCGCAATGTGGAAGTATTATGATATAGGCTCCCTTTTGCACCTGTCTCTTTGTGAACAAGAAACAACAGCACACGATTACAAAGTTTGATAGCCTCTCATGATGAGGCCCTTTAAAGAAACATACATGTAAATACCATTAAACTAGTAAAACAAAAAAGCATAAATAAAGGCTTTATGCTATTCTAATCACATCAAGAATTATACTACAACATACAAGACATGAAAAAATATCAAATTAGAAGCAATAGGTAGAGGAAACGATAGCCTCGCCATCGATAGATATCCTAAATATCCTGTAGACATCCTCAAAGGTGATGGTCATCTCACTAGGAGGAAGGTGAAATGTGTTGGTTTGCGCATTCCAACGTCGGGCCAACATAGTAATATAGGCCTGATCTACCCTAATGGTGGGTAGATCCATGACATAACCAAACCCAATGGCTCAGAACCATGCTCGGTCATCATCCAATGAGGCCTCGTGGAGAGTCCTCATCAAGTCAGGCTCTCGCGCTCTAGAAGTTAACTTTTAAAAAGCAACAAAAAAAAAGAAACATCATGTAAGCTAAATCTAGCTAAGCAGAGCTAAAGAAAACTAAAAATTTCAAAAAAAAAAAACAAGTAATTATAGCCCACAACTGCAACTTGCGGTCCCCAATTTGTAAATTGGGAACCGTAGCTACAAATTTTGATTTCCAATTTGCAAATTGGGAACCGTAGCTACAACTTGCGGTTCCCAATTTGTAAAATTGGGGGCCGCGGCTGAAACTTGCGGTTCCTATTTTGCCACCTGGGAACCACAGCTGCTAGCTACAATATAGGAGTGGCACCCATAGCAGGTACCCTCCTAGACCACTAATGCATAAACATTAAATCCTAGTCTAACCTAAACTAGTGGGGATCAGTACCGATAGTTTAATGAGGTTCAATTTTTGCATTTATTAAATGTGGTTCATTTTACTAATATGGAGTGTGAGGTCTCAGTTTCGAGTTACCTTACCCGCACCCTACCCCCGGCTAGTCGATGGATGATCAGGATCCGCCATCAGGGAAGACAAGTGTAAATATAGTCGAGTTTGATAGCATTCCATATCGGGGAATGACTTCTCTCTCTCGAAGCTCTCAATTTGCTAAAGGTTGTAAGAAAATAATGAAAAATTGTAAATGAGATTTCAATTTATAGGTCCTCCTAGTCTTTGTGGACCGTAGCTGACACCCGCGGTTCTAAAACTAGGGTTTTCTACTCGTAGGTCTGACCTACGGTCCCCAAAATTTGGCATTGCAAACCACAGACTGTACCCATAGTCTGCAACTAGCAATAAATGCACTAAAAACCCACCATGGGAAGGTCTAAAAAGATAAATTAATGACTCCCAGTGGATAAAAATAAAAATAAATGATCAAAATTGTAAATTTGGTGACATTAAAAGCACCAGGATCAATCCAATAAATGCAAAATTAAACAAAAAAATCAAACAATGAAAAACCAAATGCACCTCATATTCAGTGATTTATCCTATAAAATTGGTGGTTGCAGCAACTTGTGATCCATGCAATCCACCAAGATGAGTAGATCACAATAAGGACATTTAGGGCAAAATTGTCATTTCTTTTATGACATCTTTCAGCAAATCATCGACAATATGATTCAACACAAGTCTTCTTGAATTTGTATTATCTTGACTCTCTAAGACGACTATCATAGCCTGACTGCTCCATGGGAGAAATATGTGCAAATACTACTAAGCGTTGCAATCATAAGCTAAAATAGGCCTAGCCAAGGCATTAAACATCTCAAATCTAAAATTTATTCAGGATCATTCATTATGGTTAAGCAATTTCGTCGCTTCAGACATTGTCATTACCCTCATCGACTTGTCGCTTGAGGGGGTAGTCATAATTTCATGTCATAATCAAAATCAACAGAAGATCCCAGAGATCATAGATCCCTTGATCTTGTCAAAATTGTGTTCGTCCTTATGAATCATTGCTAACAGCTATCATAAGATTCTCCCTCCGCTTGGGGTAAATAGCAAATATGAAATTTCATTTGTAGCTCTCATCCTTCGGTTATATAGGCCTAACTCCTATTGTAGCACCAAAGCTACCCGAATATCTAATGATAAGTGTAGACTTTTCAAATGTAAGCCTTCCCACATTGGAAGCAATGATTTTAGGATGCGTGTCCTTTTGTTGGACCTGGGGCATCTAATATTGATTAGACTAATTATCATAATAGAACCTGTGACATCATTTTAGGAGGTCTATTTTACTCAGTGTTATTTCATCTCACAACGCATCTCAAAAGGGGCATCTATAGATACCTAAAATGTGTTATGTCGAGGGTGACTACTCATATGGACATGTTACAAAACCATATGAAGGATCTTGGATAGACTCCAATATAGAGCAATGGTTCTAACTACTCAATTTAGGCATTCTGGCCTAAGCAGTCTGAACCGCAGCCCAGACCTGCGGTCTCCAGTCTGAACCACGGTTGACACCTATGGTCTATAGTCTGGACCACAGATGTGACTTGTGGTCTAAACTGGAGTTCAGTTAGGCTATGAACTGCGGTTGACTTCTAAATTTGATATTTTGTTACAAATAACTCTAACAAAAAAATTGGAGTAGGGAGTACATTTCAAGTTTATATTGTAGGTTGACGTTGTAAATATATATGAATCTCCATGGTTTATTTCTTATATTAAGATACATGGTGCTTGAAATGGTGATCTTTATGGCAATATCTTAATACATTTTTTTTATTTGAAGGTAAGTTTTTTGAAAGGGTTTTCATTTTCCTTTTATATCAACTTATTCATATCAAGTTATATGGCCTATTTGGTGTCGTCGGGATTTGAACCTTGATATGACCTATGTCACCCATATGTCATAACCAATATGAAAACCCATAGTGGCTTCCTTTTGTTTTCATTTTAGAGCTTTTTTTGGTCTTCCTTCTATTTTTAGTTTTATTAATACCAATATGAAAACCCACAATGGCTTCCTTATGTTTTCATTTTAGAGCTTCATTTGGTCTTCCTTTGATTTTTAGTTTTATTAATACCAATATGAAAACCCATAGTGGTTTCCTTCTATTTTAATTTTAGAGCTTCATTTGGTCTTCCTTTGATTTTTAGTTTTATTAATACCAATATGAAAACCCATAGTGGCTTCCTTCTATTTTCATTTTAGAGCTTTGTTTGGTCTTCCTTCAATTTTCAATTTTATTCACTTCAATATAGAAGGCTATGATATTGCATGGCATGCATTTTTCTTTTTAGTGTTTATTTACATGCTATTTTTATGGTAGTCTTCTAGATGAAGAGATGGGTAATATAGGATGCCATGTTGTTTATCTATTGGGCGAACATGGAATTGACAACTGTCATGTTGCTTGAACTTTAATCATCAAAAATTTTACCTAGGATTATAAACATGCCACTCTATCTAATCCTATTTTGGATGAGAAATATAGCTTGCCCTTCACCTCTTTTGCCTTTCTATTTCCTCATCTCAACTATGTTGGAAATGTTTATTTGGTGTTATGTCTTAGGTCCCTTTGAATTGTTTGTTGCTATCTTCTCATAGTCAGACTTATATAGGTCTATGCTAGTTGATATGTCCTCTTGACCAACATAAGAGAAGGACATAATTTAGGGGCATATCCCTTGAAAGTTCATTTCACTTTCATAAAATATTTTACAAGTTAAAAGTTGGTGATTTTTTTAATCAACTTTTAATTAATCTACAGATCTAGTAGACTATTTTTGAAGAGTTTGCAAAATTTGATGTTCAAATTTAAGTGATAAGATAATTTTCTTACTTTGTAGGTGTCATAGTATTGAGGATTATTAGATCACATAGTAGATACAGTAAGTGGAAAATTAAAGATCTCCCTTAAAATAACTAAATAGTTTTGAATATTAGTAGATTAACAAGTCAAGAACAATAATTGGTAAATTAAAATTATTTAAGATAATTAAATATAAGGTAAATATATAGGGATTATGAACATTAATACAAAAGTGAATCTTCAACTTAAATAAAGTGTTATCTCCAGCATGTTATTGTGAGTCAGATGTCATATATATTGACATAGATTTATACAATGATTTGTATATTAAAGGGTTGTAAGAACCACTCTTTAATTTAAATATTATTTATTCATAACAAGACATTGAACTACCCCTAGGAGTGTTCTACTTTGTGGTTTAAATGATTCAAAGCCACATTAGGTTTAGTTGGCACAATAGTATGTTGGATGCCTTCAAGCAACTCTATTTGAAATGCATGTTTTTTACAAATTTTGTGATACATAGATGACTTTAACATAGTTATCTTAAGATACATGGTGCTCGTAAGATACATGGTGCTCAAAATGACGAGCTTCATGGCAAGATCTTAACACATTTAAACAAAGGAATACATGATAATTTACTTCTAAATTTGAGATTCTATTACAAATAACTTTGATAAAAAATTGGAGTAGAGAGTACATTTCAAGTTTATATTGTAGATTAATGTTGTAAATATATGAATCTCCATGGTTTCTTTCTTATATTAAGATACATGGTGCTCAAAATGGTGAGCTTTATGGCAATCTCTTAATACATTTTTATTTATTTATTTTAAGGTAAGGTTTTTGAAAGGGTTTCCTTTTTCCTTTTATATCAACTTAGTCATATCAAGTTATATGGCCTATTTGGTGTCATCGGGATTTGAACCTTGATATGAGCTATGTCACCCATATGTCATAACCAATATGAAAACCCGCAATGGCTTCCTTCTATTTTTATTTTAGAGCTTTATTTGGTCTTCCTTCAGTTTTTAGTTTTATTTAATACTAATAAGAAAACCCATAGTGGTTTCCTTCTATTTTGATTTTAGAGCTTCGTTTGGTGTTGTTTCTTCCACATTTGACATTGAGTGGAAACCCACATAAATAAGGATTTCTTAAGAAATGATAAACTTTGAATGTTTTGAGTTCCTGGAAAAACTTTTACAACAAAAATAAAAAAACAATTGGTACAAAGCACCTACGCTGAGTTATACTTCTCTCTGTGTGCATTACATAAGTAGAGAATACACTTGTTAAGAAATTGTCCAACCATATTTTATATATAATGTTGACACCTTTGAAAATATCTATTTAGAAAGGCATTATCATGATTTGACAATGCTGAAATGAAATATATAATATGACAATGTGATAAACATTCTACTCGTAAGTTTTCATGAGCTAAAATGGTGTTATATGATCTTGGCACATGTGCTACCATAGGGTTTTTAACTATTGGCTCTTCTCCCCTATTTTTTTAGATGATCTCTCCTATCATTCCAGTTCTGAAATAAAATTTCCAAATTTTGTTTGATTGTGTTGAATTTTTTATTCAAGGTTTCATACAAATGCAAATATCTATTTATTTGTTAGTTATATCATCATATAATTTGCAAGTGGAAACAAAGTTTGTTTAATTTTCTACTTAATACTTTTTGCAAATTTTATTTCCCAAGGTTTTGTGGGCAGATATGTCTAGGGGTTTTACCATGTAGTTCATTCAAGTTAGTTCTTGGTTTTGCAAATATGGTTTTCTTCTTGAGGTTTTTTGCCTTATGATGGTAGGAAAAATGCTCTAGTTTAGGTTTGTTGATATTCTTATAATACCAAATATTTGGTTTTTATTATTATTGTCCTTTCAATGACTACTATTAATTTTACTTTTTCTTTGATGATTCTTATAACACCAAATATTCTACTTGCACCTCTATTGTTGTTTTAAAGGTTATATTGGTTACTTTTGATGGTTTGCTTTCATGTCTATAAAATATTTTTAGTGTTAGATCTCTAGAGATGATACAATACTTGTCTTATCCCCTACTTGTTTAGATGATATTTCATGAAGCATGATTTTTATTTTTCATTAGACCTTAGGATTTCCTAGGTTTGTACATTTTAGGACTTGGTATTATGATTTTAACTGCCATATACCATTATTTAGTATATTTCTAAGAATACCTTTCGCCTGGATCTTCCAGCTCATCTTGGCATTCATGATATCATTAATGTGGATCTTTTAAATCCATACTATGATTCCACCTTAGAATATTCTCCAACTATCAATCATCCTATTGAAGTGGTTCTTGATGCACAACTTTTGCTCGACGCATATACACTCTTGATACAAAGACTTGGTATACTCACCAGGGTACTACTACTTCATATCTTGTGTCTTGTCATGGCTAATTTCTACATCAGGATTGTTGGTTCTCTGCTCACCAAATGTCCTAGGATTTTCCCTCTTTGTTAAAAGCATTGGAGTCCAATGCTTCTTTTGTTGGGACAATGATGAGGCATGATTTTTATTTTTCATTAGACCTTAGGATTTCCTAGGTTTGTGCATTTTAGGACTTATTCTTATATTTTTAGCTACCTTGTACACGTGAGTCACTTTTATCGCTCATGTTGGTTTGGTCTAGGTCTAGGTGTCTTTTGCTTCATAAAATAATAAGGCTTTTCCTTATCGCTTGTTTTGGATTAAGCCTTCTGTGCATAATCCTTGGATCTACTACTACTTTCTAGGGTTATGATTTGTATTTTGGACTTATTTAAGTCCTCGTTGATTAATTTATTGTTCAAATTTAGTTTTTCATCCATTCCTGATGCAACCTTGTCCACTTGTAAATTCATACATTTGGATCTAACATTGCCTAGAACGGTAAGGATCTTATTTCTGTACTAACACACTAGTTAGTTTGTTTTGCTTGAGATTGGTGTTCAAAACTGGTGGATTTTAATTTGTGTAGCACCTCACAGTTTGTTCGATATTAGCGGGGTGTTGAATATTTTAGTCCCACTTTATAGTCGGTATCGATGATATTACCATGTGATAATGTTGGCGATGGTTCATTTTTGGACAAGCGAGTATTTGTGGGATTTATCCCACATTGCTTGTGAAGGAGCCATGAGCAATATACATAAGCATAAGCATACCCTTCATTAAGAGTACACTGGCTACCACTACAGTTGTGCCTCGTATGGTGCATCGGTTGACTCCATTGACTACACTATGGTGGTCCCATTTTGATATTCACTTGATCGACTGTGGATGCATGGGAAAATTTACCCGTGCTCAGCATGCATTATTGCTCAGTTACTCCATTGATCGATGCATCATTGCCACTTTGGCACCCCTAAAATTTTTGACACATGAGTCAGCAATACTTTTGGTTGCATGTTATGGATATTTTGATGCAACCTCTAATTTTTTGTTGAACCATCACTCACCATCTCGTGGCGATAAAGGAATATTCTCAATTAATATTCTCTCCTTTTATATTTTCCAAATGGCAAAGTAATTTTCAATTTTTTTTGCTTCTCGGGAGACTGTCTCATTTTCCAACTCTTGGAGGCTTCATATTTTTGCAAGTATAGGCTTGCATATAGTTGTTGGAAAGCTATTTCTAAGCCGATTCCAATAGGCTTATTATTATGATGTTTTGTAATGATATATCTTGACCTATGTTGCTCCAAAGTTTAGGTTCATTTAAACCTTCTTCAAAAACAAAGTTTTGTAAAATGGAGTGCATTTTTTGTTGAACCCGACACTCCTTAAATCCACTTTCATCCTTTGATACTTTTGGAAGTAGAATTTCTTATGACCTTGGACCTATTGAGATTCCATCATGATTTTGAGTACTCCTACTCTAGGAGGTGTTATTTTCCAATCATGGGAAAATGGGTACTCCAATTTGGGAGTTGTCATTATCTCTTCTTTTGACCATGGCCCTCTATATGTGATCATGGATATCACATGGATACTCCACACATTGGAGTTGTATTTGCCCCTAGTGACTCATATCTAGTGGATTTTAGCTTTTTAGCTTAGCTCATGTCTTCCTTAGAAAGACTTACAACCCTTATTTGGGTAGCACTACATCAAGCTTCCACATCAACTTCTACATTAGCTACTTCACTCCTCTAAATAAAGGATTGACTGAAGCATATGAGTAATTGCAATCCTCTCAAATGATCCATGAAATATTTGAGAATTCATATTACTCCTCCTTTGGGATTTTACAAAATGTATGGATTTGTAATGAAGTGCAACTCGATGGTACCCGACACTTCATCCTTTTGTATCCCACTTGGGCATTTTTTCATACTCCCTCAGTAGGAGTTGAAGTCCCATTGTGACTTCTTGAAGGCATTCACTTCACTTCATGCCTTTCAACAAATAATCATGAGCCAAAGACTATAGATATTCGACACTTCGAACAATAAAATTTTGAATACTACAAATATTCGACACTTCGAAACATGTCTACTTGTACCTTTTTCCTCTACTCTTCCTCCACCGACTATAGTTACAAGATGTTGCTTGGCAAGATTGTTTGTACTTAGTTTTGGGTGCATGCTTATGGTTCAGCATGATTGGTGTGAAGAGTTATGACTTTCAAAGATTGAAAGATATTTTTCAAGACCCCTTTTAAGCATAGACCTCGATATCCCCTTCAAGATTCCTAAATGGGCCCTTTTTGAGCATATGTTTTGCTCATTGTTGCTCCCTTTTATGGAGTTGTGGTGATCTCTTTGGAGCTCTTGTACATTGGCTATCTCTATTATTTTATGAATCACTTCGGTGGATTTACGGTAACTTATATATCTTCAATCCCACTTCTTTGTAAAAGCATTGGAATCCAATGCTTTCTTTTTTGGGAGGAATGATATGGATATTATGTAATAGGCTTAGGTTTAGGCTTAGGCTTATTAGGACTTAGTCTTTAGGGACTTAGTTTATTATGAATAAATTTTAATGTGAGACTTTGTTGCTCATGTGAACATGGTCAACATCTTCTAGATTAATAGTTGGTAATATTCTAGATAGGATAACAACCTATCTTATCCTCCTAGTTTTGAGGATAACATTGTATCTTCCAAATATGGCATTTCATTGCTATTTGGAAGGATAATTCATTCTAATGTGTTCTTATTTAAGCACCCAATTTGTAATGTAAGTTATCTTGAAATTTAATAATAAAAATAAAAATCATGCATCATCAATATCTCCTATCATTCCAGTTTTGAAATAAAATTTCCAAGCTTTGTTTGATTGTGTTGATTTTTTATTCAAGGTTTCATATAATAGTTTGTAACTACAAATATCTATTTATTTGTTAGTTATATCATCATATAACTTACAAGTGGAAATGAAGTTTGTTTCATTCTCTACTTAATACTTTTGCAAATTCTATTTTCCAAGATTTTTGTGGGTGGATTTGTCTAGGGGTTTCACCATGTAGTCTGTGCGAGTTAGTTTTTGGTTTTGAAAATATGGTTTTCCTCTTGAGGGGTTTTACCTTATGAAGGTAGGTTAAATGCTCTAGTATGAGACCCCTTGGAGGGACACACCTATGCTACCCCACAAAAATCAAACAAGTGACCAAGATTAAATTTAACCAGGCTTGACCATTGCATTTTAGAGTCTAAAAGCATTTTGTTTCTACATGTATTGAATAAAATGCAAAGTGAAAATAACATAATCAAGTAAGAATGATTATAGAAACCCAATCATATTAAGGATTTTATTTAATTTGTAATAATATTTTCTTGATAAACATATGTTTTTATTATATCTTCTCCATATCTTTTATTTATGTAATAGCAATTAATGCTAATGGAGACAAATTTAACCATGTTTCTTTCTTTTGTTCTTAAACCAGTTATTTTATTTCAATTGACTCTTCTAGTTTCAGTTTAGATAAGGATTATTTCTTTTATTTTGCAGTAGCTTCTTCTACTTTTTTTTCTTAGAAGAGTCAGTTGAAATAAAAGAACTAGTTTTAGAACAAACATAGTCAATATGAAAAAAAGACCAAGAAAGGCACCGTGGGTACCTAAGGCTATCACAATAAATCAAGAGTCAATGACACATACCTCACACACTAGTAAATACTTAAAATTTGATAGTGTTGTTCAATAGTGTTTGACCTAGGTATATTATCGTCGACTATGGTGTATTGTAGCAATTGGTGGAGGATACCAGCTATAGAGTTTCGTTAACAATATAAGGAGGTGATCCATAATATAAATGAATCTTATGGTAAGAATACTCAAAATAAGTTTGATAATGCTTTGGCTAATGAAGAAGATATGTAGACCATATAAGAAATTTTCTCATGATGTTGGGTTATTCGTTGTTGTCATACTATATGGCATAATTATGTTTAGATGGTGTTGGCATTATTAGTGTTGATGCCAAGTTATCACACACTTCAAACACTGAATATCATAGAAAGAGAGATCCGAAAAGATGTGCAGTAGAGTCAAGCAACACAGATAAGGTGGAGATAATTTGCAATCTAAACGAATAGCCCATAGGAAAAAATTCTATTAAGTTTGCATCTTACTTGCGGGTTATTGTGAGGGAGATTACCCCCATCACCCATACAAACTGGAAAGGAATTCTAGTGGAAGTTAAAAATTGGTTATGGACACTCATTACGATAAATTTATAGCCAATGGAGTTCATAGTATCCATTTTTGAATACTTATATAAATGTTGCATCTAATAAGATACTGGTTTGATGCAGCAAAATAAATGGTTTTGGACACAATGAAGAAATGGATCTTTGAGACCATTGACAAGCAATGGCATGAACATAAGCATCAACTTGTGAATAACAACTATGATAAGTATGATAATGATGAAGATAGAATTTCTAATCACCCACCTCGTGTATCACAAAAATATTGGGAAGCCTTTCTGAATGGCAGGAGGAGCACTAACTTTAAGGTAAGTACCAACCAATTTGATATGGTAGTTCATATCATTGTTATGTTCATGTGAATTTTTCCAACCTTGCTCTCCCTAATGAACTTATAAATTGGTTTCTTTTTTGTTTTGTAGACGGTGAGGCAAAGGAATAAACAAAAAATATCTCACCAATCCATCATGCACACTTGTAGTCAAATAGGATATACTTGACTGGACCATGAAATGGTATTCTATCATACTTGTCCATTATATGTGATAAAAATAGCTCTATTATTTTGTCACATGACTTATCCCCATGTCTCTTCAACTATATATCTTGCAGAGGAAGATCCAACCAAATGCGAAAATTCCACTACCAAGGGCAACTATGTGTATGGTATCTCATACAAAGAAGGATGGGGTTCCTATTTCACCAGAAGTTACAAAGACAATCGTAAGTGACATTCCCTTGGAAATAGCAATACGTTGAACTTCAAACAATTGTTATATCGATTGTTTTTTAATATATTACCAATTAACTATGCATGTGATGTTGTTAGAAAAAATTGGATGATGAAATATCATTTGTGAGCTCCGTAAATCAATCTATTAAGGATGATGTCCTCACCAAGGTTTTAGGACCCGAAATATTAGGTTTGGTTTGGGATATCGAAAAAGGAGTATCACCAACTGCTCTATTTGCTGGAGAGAGTTACATCAGATGCAAGAGCATACAGTATAAAAAGAGCAAAAGTGGAAATAGAAGCTTGTAGAGAAGGAAAAATGGATGGAAGAGAAGCTTACAAAGAAAGAGAAAATATTGAAGAGATTTTGACACAACTTTTATAGATAGAGGTGTGTCAATTTTTTCATGATTTCATATTTGAAATTTTTACATGTTGCACCCCTAAGGTTGTAATGATCCCTTGCATATAATTCTATAGGCAGCATCACTACATTTTACCCCTACAATTGGACACAATATTAGTGATGGTGATCAAGGCATATGTAGTTGCTCAATAACTTCTAGACCAGATTCGTCAATGGTATAACTATTATTTTAAATATAAAACAGTTGACTTAATTTGTATTGTATGCTATGTAGTGAATTTATCTGGGTTGTTGATTTTCCATGTAGGGACTGAAAATGACATTGATAACTCAAATTGAGAGAAGGTATTGTTGGACATTTTGAGTACCTAATTCAAATTTATCATTGATGTCACCAGATGAAGTCATCATTAATATCAAGGACTTCTTCGAGAAATAAAGTTTTCATGGTTGTTATTTGATATCCAAGAAGAATGCCAAAGGTCAAGAGAATCAGTGCAAAAGTTAAAAGAAAAAGAGCTCCATAATATCTTAATAGTATATGGAAGCATAAGTTAAAAGGTTTTTCATAAAATATCAAGGAGGCTTGTGCAAAGTTTAAAAGGAGATATAATATTTTTATAAATTATTTAAATTCAATGAGAATATAAATTTTATAAATAAATATTATTTACACCATGGTATGCAATGAGAAGGAAGCAACAAACTCAAAGGATTTTTGTTTTTATAATATTAAGTGATATGGTTAAAAGCCCAAAGTAAAATATTTATAATAATATTTTACAATACCTGGGTCTTACCCGAAAGTGGCATCCCTTTTGGGATGTTTTCCACAAATAAAATAAATAAATAAATAATATTTTACAATACCCAAATATGGGTTTGGAGTTAAAATATTTCAAAGCGCTTTTATTAATATTCTAACCTTCACCGACGTCACATGGTGGTGAAAGCATTCGAAGCATTGATGTTTTACAAGCATGGAGGAAATTAATATATATAGCTATGCTCAAAGGGTATTAAACTTTATCCTTACTCGATTGATTATATTTGGATGTGAAGTGAAATAAGAGTTTGTGAGAATTTTACAAATTTCGTGTACGGAGAACAGTTCAAAATAGAAAGCATAGATCATTCAAAGGCCAACTGGGCAGCTTGGCCTAGTGGTGAGTGGGCAGGTGTGAAAGCATTTTTTGGCAAGAGAGCTAGCATTCGAAACGTGGTAGTGTGTTTGGCAGTCGTGTTGGTTGAAGGTACCAAAGGTGCATGTTTTTACAAAGGGCAAGAAGGGAGGCACGACTTGAAGCACATGGTGCTTCATTAGTCTCAAACGAGCACGTAGCTCGTGTGGCGGTTGAAGCCATGACTAAGGCATTTGTCATGGGTATTGTTGAAGGTTCGAGGTGAGGTAAATATTTTTCATTAAATTTTTATTATTTGCCTAAGTTGGGAGGAATAAGGGTTGTTAGTGGAATTGTTTAGAAACGTTGCTTATTGGATAGTGGTGGTAGTTGAAAATTATTACTTGAAGTAATAAGGAGGTTTTTAGTTTTAATTTTTAATAAAGTCTTAAATTACTATATTGGCATATTGGAGGATTAATACTTTTGAGTATTTTTTAATTTTAATAAGGGATTTTTGTGGTAAATAATATTATAGTGAAGGTGTTGAATATTATTTTAAGTTGGAGTGATAAGGTGTAATTATTGATATCATTTTGTATTGTGTTTTTGAGGAAATTATTATATTCTAACCCTTATTGAGATTGGAAAAGGAGTGTGAGTGTGATAGATTTGTGAGATCAACTCCTTATCAAGCAAAAAGGTATGGGAAAATTCTTCCTTGGTTGAGTTGATTGATTGGCTTTCTAGAAAATAAAGTTTGGAGTGAAAAGGATTTGAATAGGATTTTCTTTTTGAAAGTGTTTGAGTTAATGCTTCAAGGTTTTCTAGAATTAAGTGTTGTGATTAGAACCTTGTTTTATAATCATTGTTGTTGAAGCCATTGGTTGTGTGAAGAACTTGAGTTATGGTTTTAAAAATAATATGAGTATCATTGTTATGTGAAGATTGATTTATATGCATTGTTGTTGAAATGAGTTGTTGTGCAAAGAACTTGAACTAGGGTTTTAAAAGAACATGAGTATCATTGTAATGTGAGATTTTTTGTTGAGCATTGTTGAAAACATTTTGAGTTGGTGTTTACATGCTTGGACTAGGGTTTGTGAGCAAGGGTTGTTTGTTGAGTAATTGGTTGAGTAGAGTTGATTGAGCCTATTCAAGTGGATGTATGAAGTGATTGTTCAAGTTCCATAAAACAAACTATTCTATATTTTTATTTGAGTTGATAAAGTGTTTGAGCATTGAGTTGAAACATATTGGGTCTCTAACAATTCACTTTATGTTTTTATAATATTGGACAAGTTCTGAGTGATCTTGTTGAAGATTTGAATAAGTTCTATGTGGACTTATTGAGAAGATTTGACAGGTTCTGAGTGGACCTATTGAGCTAATTTGAATAAGTTCTATGTAGACTTATTGATTATATTGGACAGGTTCTAAGTAGACCTATTGAGCTTATTTGAATAAGTTATGTGTGGACTTAATGAGTAGATTTGAGCAAGTTCTGAGTGGACTTGTTGAGCAGATTTGAGCAAGTTCTATGTGGACTTGTTGAGCAGATTTAAGCAAGTTCTGTGTGGACTTTTTGAGCAGATTTGAGCAAGTTATGAATGGACTTGTTGAGCATATTTGAGCAAGTTTTGAGTGGACCTATTGAGCATATTTGAGCAAGTTTTGAGTGGACTTGTTGAGTAGATTTGTGCTAGACCGAATGGACTATGTTTAGTGTAAATTTGAGATAGAGCTTTGGAGGTGATAGAGCAGAGAGGACAGTAGTCTCAAGTGGATAGATATCGATCAGCTAGGGCAGTGAGGACAGGTCTTCTGAGTGGGTACAAGAGTCTTCAATGGAGATATATCCACAAGCTAGTGCAGTGGAGGTAGTAGTCTTCTAGATGATCACTAGCCAGAGCATAGGAGAAGGAGTTCTCTAGTGGATAGAGATCCATAAACTTGATTTAGGGGATTGGTGTCTCCTTTGGACAGAGGTCCATAAACATTGTAATTGGGAAGGATTCCCAAGAGATTGATTAAGAAAATTTTAGTGAAATATTTTCTCTATGGAGTAGCCCACATTGGATGAACCACATAAATTGTGGTGTCTCTATTGTATGTGGAGATTTGTGCATTGCTTTGATTACTACTATTAATATTGCTATCTACACATTGCTTAATATTTATTTGGAAAGAAAATTAAAATGTGGTATTATATTGTTCACCCCCCTCTTAGTATAAGCTTGTGTTCTTTAGAAATTTCTACTTGACTTAGATCCATAAGGATAACGTAGTGGTCAAAGGCACAATGATCAGTACTAACCTTGAAGACCTTATACATGATCAACATTTAGGTGAAGGTTATTGGAAAGTCAATATGCACATCACCCATAAAGAGGAAATAATTTGTTTAGAAGAAATGATGAGATGGCTACAATGAAGGATGTTGTGGGCTCTTTCATTGCCTGGCCTAAATTAGATATTGGTTAAAAATAATGGGTTGCCAAGCTAGGATTGAGGTGACTAGGTATCCTGAGCATGAGGTTGGCCAGTCAGGATACCCTCTCACCTCATCCCTGATGGTTGGAGTAGGTAGGGATGTTTATAAATCTGCCCGTTATATGGAGGGCTCAGGTTGTCCATTCATCTATATCTATAAATAACAATTACACTAAAAATAAGAAATTTTCATTTATATATATATATATATATATTCAAACTATTTTATCTCTTAGTCACTTCTTGAGCTCATTGGATTATTTTTATCCTAGTACTTAAATATTCTAACCAGATGTGGTCTATGAATTTCATTTACCTCCTTTGGTCACTCTTGGACTAATAGAGATAAATAAGATAATAAATACTTCTAGATAAGACATATTGTACACATGTTGCACATGCCATTAAATATTGTAAGGAGTGTGCACCATCACCTGTTGTGTTCTTCTCCTATCACATCGAAGGACCATTGATCAAGAGATCAATTAAAAAAGTCATCTACAAGAAGTGTGGAAGGAGCTTCAAATAAAATTTTCAATTCGGAGCAATCAACACTTGTCAAAATAGAGCATGGAGGAAAACTAGCTTAACTTCCATCATTTAATGAGTGGTCAACACCCACTTAATAAAATGGGTTGGTTTTAAATAACCAACACCCATTTAATAAAATGGGTTGGTTTTAAATAACCAACACCCATTTAATAAAATGGGTTGGTTGTAAATAACCAACACCCATTTAATAAAATGGGTTGGTTTTAAATAACCAACACCCATTTAATAAAATGGGTTGGATTTAATTATCAACACCCATTTAATAAAAGGAGGTTGTAAGTATTTAAGAAAATGGGTCTACACACATTTAATGAAAATGGATTTCTTTCACACAAAACATCATAGAAATTTTTTGCACAACACTTAGTGGCAAATGGTTGCACAACATTGGGTGGCAGTTTAGTTTTTACACAACATAGTGTGGTAGAGTTTTTAGAACAGATTATAGAAAATTATTGCAAAAGACATGGTGATGACTTGATTGCCAGATATGCAATGGAAGAATAGAAAGAGAATAAAATATATCATAGTAGGGGGAGCAGAGTTGGAGAATGGAAAATTGCAATCTAATACCATAGTAAGGATTGTAATCGAATTATTATTTCCAATAAAAGAATCTCTTTGATCATGGTTTTACCCATTTTGGGGTTTCCACGTAATTATGTGTTTCTCTTTAAACTATGTGTATGTTTTTTGAATTTGATATTATTGCTATTATTTACCTTAATTGCGAGAATTACCAGATTAATACTAACACATAGAAAGAGATGATATTTTTAATAATAACTAGACAGCACACCAATGTTTGTATTCACACTATGATTTTATGAAGCAATTTTTGGTTCAAGTTTCAAATATCCTCAACCATAAATTAAGCATAAGTATTAAGCATAATCCATAGATCTGTATGTAGAGGTGAATCCACAATGTGGCACTTTATAGATCAAGTTTGGTATCAGAGTTGATTTTCCTAAAGAACTATGTATGCAAGGTAGAATATCTCAAGGAAATGACTTACCCCATACAACCCCTATATTGGGATAAGAAGGATCAAATCTATGAAAATGACAGATCATTTAGAACCTAACTCTCCAACAATGTTGTAGACCAATTGGTTCATCCAAACCCCATAGTGGGGGTGGAGGTCCAAGGTTCAAATCTCGGGCCTCATCAGACTGAACGCTTGTCCCTTTCCTGATGCTTTCACTGGCGTAAAGGTTTAAAATGATTGTGGCATGGTGGTTATAGGGGTGGACTGTGCAAATATCTATGTGGCAGATTTTGGGGTGGACAGCGTAGAATACTATGGCAGCCATAAAATCTAGACAGCCTACCCAGATTCGTGGCGGCTATCGATTCCACCATGTAAATACAAAAAAAAAAAAACTCTCCAACAATGTCCAATAAGGAATTTCAAAGAAGATTTCTTGAAATGGAAAACACTCTCCAAAGCTTGATGGAGTTGGTGCTTTCTCAAGAAGAAAGAAAATCAAGGAAGGAAAAGAAGAAATTAGATTCAAAATCTAAGATTGAGTTTGGTGCTTCCAATGGTGATAAAATGGAGGTTGAAGAATCCCACTCCAAACAACCTAAGAATATCTCATCACAACCCTTGATTGCAGATTCATTCAAAATGGAGGTCAAAATTGATATTCTAGCCTATGAAGGGGAGTTAGATCCTAATTAGTTAGATGGATGGCTAAAAAAATAGAGGTTTACTTCAATACTAAGTCTTATACATAGGTACAACAAATCATCTTTGCTAGATTTAAATTAGATGGCTATTCTCTCACATGGTGGGAGGTATACTTAGTTGGATTGGAAATAATTCAACAGCCAGTCATGGAAACATGGGCAAAATTTTTGAAGGCTATAAGAGCTCAGTTTTATCCTATTGGCTATCAAGATAATATGGAGGAGAGATGGTTTTTTCTAAGATAGATGCAGGGTTAAACAGTCCAATAATACACTGCATAATTTAGAAAATAAGATGTGTTAATGGGTGTTAATATTTGCGGTCCTCAAATATTTAAGAAATATAAGTGTGGCTTTTCTTATCATATCAGGATAGAACTAGCATTATTTTATGCCAAGGACATTTATGAGGTATGCATTAAAGCCACATACCTGGAAATGAGGGTCAGAAAGCCAATGAAAGATAATAAGGCATCAACTTCATCTAAATCCTCCAAGCTTGCAGAGAAAACCAAGGGTTCCAATAGTAAAGGCAAGAAGAAATTAGGGGCTACAACCACCAAATAACAAAAGGGTGAAAAACATTGCAAGGAGTGTAATGTTACTCATTCAAGTGAGAATTGTTGGAAGCTACACCTTGAAAAAGACCAAAATGGTGGAACAAGGAAAAGAAGAAATCTATCAATTCTGCTAAAAAGGTTGAGCAAGAGAAAGAAGGGTGTTTTGAGGAAGAGGATGAAGGAAATGTGGTGTTTGATACCATAATTAAGCCTTTAAGGAATAATTAGACCTCTACGAAGGAGGAACAAGCTATAGAGGTCAAGAAAGAGGAATTATTTTGGGACTACTTACAAGTGCAGAGGATAAAAGTTTCAACATTATTTGATAGTGGATCCCAATGAAATTTAATTTTTGAGGATCTAGTGAAGCAGTTGGGATTGAATATTGTGGATCATCCACAACCATATCCATTAGGATGGGTGCAGAAGGACGTGGAGCTACATGTAACCAAGCAATGTACTTTATAGTTTTTTATTAAAAAAAATTCATGATGTAATTACTTGTGATGTAGTACCTCTTGATATTTGCCATGTAATTTTTGGTAGCCCATATTTATGGGAAAGATATGCTTTGTTTAAGTGGATGCGCAATTTTTGGGAGTTGAATAAATGTGGAATCACCTATGTGATTAATTTCATTAGGTTAGAAGATTAAATTTCAACTTGTGATAGCATAGCAGGCCAAGTATTTGGTTAATGTAAGTAAGAGGTTCATGTTGTTGATGATAAGGGGTATGGATAGTAATGTGCAGTTCAGTAAGGAGGTGGAAGCAACCAACTGTACTCCCCAAAAAAAGAATAAATTGGAGGGATTGCTGCAAATATTTAGCCGACTGATGGAAGAACCAAAAGGCTTACCACCAAAGAGAGAAGTGGAGCATGAAATTCAGCTCTTACCTGATTCACCTCTACCTAATATTGGGTTGTATAGGTAGTCTGTAATTGAGTCATATGAGGTGAAGAAACAAGTTCAAGAATTATTGGATAAGGGTTTGATTCATCCTAGTGCATCCCCAGTTGGGTCCCCAATTGTTTTAGTCCCTAAGAAATATGGAACATGGAGGATGTGCATAGATTATAGGGCACTCAATAAGATAACTATTAAGAATCGATACCCACTACCACGAATTGATGATCTACTAGACCAACTAAAGCATGCAAAGTATTTTTCTAAGTTGGATCTAAAATCAGGTTATCATCAAATTTGGATGAAGATAGAGGACATCTGGAATACTGCATTCAAGACCAAGCAGGGTCTATTTGAATGGTTAGTGATGTCATTCGGATTAACAAATACCCCAACTACCTTCATGAGGCTGATGAATGACATTTTGAGACCTTTTATGGATAGGTATGTCATTGTATTTCTTGATGATATATTAGTTTTCAGTCCAACATGGGAAGAGCATATTCAAAATTTAAAATCAATTTTTGAAGTGTCAGCAAGGGAAGATTTAAAATTAAATCTTAAAAAGTGTGAGTTTGGAAAGAAGTCTTTAGTTTATTTGGATCATGTAATTGGGAATGGAGAACTCAAAATAGATCCTTCCAAGGTGGATGCCATAAGAAATTGGCCAACACCAAAGACCTAGACTGAACTGAGAAGTTTTATTAGGGTAGCCCAATACCTTAGAAAGTTTATTAAGGATTTCTCACATATAGCAAGACCTCTGTTACAGTAGCTACAAAAGAATAGAAATATTATTTGGGGAAAAGAGGAGAACAAAGCCTTTGATCTGATAAAGGATAAGGTATACAATGCACCTGTGCTTGCTATACCAGACATGAGGATGCCTTTTGAGATTGATATGGATGCCTCAGGCCATGCTATGGGGGCAGTTTTGTTCCAGCAAGGTAAACCTATATGTTATCATTCTGAATTATTTTTAGGGGTTATTCTTAACTATCCTACGTATGATAAAGAGTTGTTTGCACTTGTCCAAGTGGTGAATAAATTGAGGTATTATTTATTGGGTAAATAAACCATTGTGCATATAGATCATGAGCCATTAAAGTACTTGCAAACTTAGAGCAAGTTACAATAGTCCAGGCATTTTAAATGGATGGGTTTCCTACAACAATTTAATCTCCTAATCAAATATAAGAAGGGGAAGACAAACAAGTTAGTTGATATGTTGTCTCATCCTCCCATAAAATTTGCTTCAATTGTAATGGAATTGGAGCCTTTTTCTTTCGAAGAGTACAAGGGACAGTATGAAGAAGATGTTGAACTTGGGAAGAAGTATAAGGAGTTGAAAAATGGAGTGCAAGGAAAATCCAATGAGGTTTTTCATTTGGAAAAAGACTTGTTGTTCAAAGAGGGAAAAATTTGTGTTCCCAAGGGAGATAAATGCTTATAGCTGATAAGGAAAGCTCACACATCACTAGTTGCTGGTCATTTTAGTGTGCACAAAATAGTAGCTAACCTACAATGATATATCTATTGGTCTAATATGTAGAATGATATGTCTAATTTTATTTGTGGATGTGAAAATTGCAGCTCAAGCAAACTTACAACCACAAAGGTAAAATGCTAAGCAAGGCAAAGTGGATCTCCAAGAAGCAAGCGGAGAAACAATATCCTCGTATGAATAAAGATGATTTTTAGGGACCAAAATCCTCCAATGGGAGAGGTCTTGATCAGGAGATCAGTTAAAAAAAAATCATCTACAAGAAGTCTGGAAGGAGCTTCGGATAAAATTATTCACTTCTTAGAAATCAAAACTTGTCGAAACAAAGCATGGAGAAAAACTGACTTAACTTCCATAATTTAATGAGTGGCCAACACTCACTTAATAAAATGGGTTGGTTTTAAATAACCAACACCTATTTAATAAAATGGGTTGGTTTTACCAATCCCTCAAGTCTTGTAGCATCGATGGGTGTGTCACATCAGCGTAGCTAGCTACGTAAAATATTTACCCGATGCAACTGGAGGTTATAGTGGCGATAAGGAGTGAGATTCGAACCCATGAAGAGGTGTAGAAAATTGTAACAAGTTACCAATTCCTCTAGTATAATAAAAAAATGGGTTGGTTTTAAATTTCCAACACCCATTTAACAAAATGGGTTAGTTTTAAATAACCAACACCCATTTAATAAAATGGGTTGGATTTTAGTATCAACACCCATTTAAGAAAAGGAGGTTGCAAGCATTTAATAAAAAGGGGCTACATGCATTTAATAAAAATGGTTTTATTTCACACAACACTTAGTAGTAAATTATTGCATGACACTTAGTGGCAAATGGTTGCATAATACTGGATAGTAGTTTAGTTTTTACAAAACATAGTGTGGTAGAGTTTTCAGAATAGATTATGGAAAATTATTGCAAAACACATGGTGATGACTTGATTACCAGATCTACAGTGGAAGAATAGAAAGATAAGAAAATACATTAGAGAAGAGGGACCAGAGTTCAAGAATGGAAGATTGCAATCTAATACCATAGTAAGGATTGCAATCGAATTATTATTTCCAATAAAAACATGGTTTTACTCATTTTGGGATTCCAACGTAAATTTGGTGTTTCTCTTTAAACTATGTGTATGTTTTTTTTGAATTTGAGATTATTGCTACTAATTACCTTAATTGCAAGAATTACTAGATTAATTCTAACACATAGAAAGAGTTTATCTCTTTAAAAATAACCAGACAACACACCAATGTTTGTATTAACGCTGTGAATTTATGAAGCAAATATCGTTCAAGTTTTAGATATCCTTAACCATAAATTAAGCATAAGGATTAAGCATAATCCATAGATCTATATGTAGAGGTGAATCCACAGTGTGGCACTTTATAAATCAACCATCCACCCGTCCACCAGCATAGCAGTGTTTACAGTCATTGGAAATATTTTTTGATCTTGACTCAGTGCCAACATCCATTTTCTATTTTATGAAGACCTACTCTAGTTCATCATTGGTCTTTCTCTTTTGTATTGAAGTACATTTCTCTCTTTCTCCTCCATGTTTATACACATTGGAGTCCAATTCTTCTATAGTGGGGAGGAATGATAGGGATCATTAATATAATAAATGCTTCTAGATAAGGCATATTGTATACATGTTGCACATGTCATTAAATATTATAAGGCATATTAAATGTCATATTATCATTATACGCCAATGGTATTTTTCATACCATGGTATTTTAAAGGCATCTCATACCTATAAATATGTATATTTGATCAATAAAATACAATTTAGATTCTTGGATCTTAGTTTCTGTATCATGGACATAATATAATTTCTTTATTTCTTGTTTTTGTACATGTAAGAGGTGCAATAGATCATTGTTTTTTGTAAATAATAACTTGGTTTTCATCTAGCAATCTAATAGAAAATATTCCAAATATTATTCAAAATAAATTGTGTGTAATGCTAAGCTTCAAGATCTAATTTCTTAATATTTTTATGGGAGCCTTGGTAGTTGTAGATTGCATACATTTAAACCAAATTTTCCTTATTATACAAGATCAAGTTCTTTACTTTTCCAGTTTCTTCTTCTGAAAGGAATAGGTTTCCCATCTTGCATAATAAATGCCCTTATGCTTGTATTTGAAGGATCGTATTGAACCACAAAAGAGAGAAAAAGAATCTACAAGTGTTAAAACTGAGTTGGATATTATTATTTTTTCATGAATTCAATGTAACCCCTCTAATAAATTTGATCTTTTTTTAAAGATCAATAAGAGGGGTTACAAGCCATCCAAAGCCTCTTACAAACTTCTTATTGAAACTACATTGAACATGAATACCCTCAACTGGTATAATCATATTCAAGTGCAAGTTTCGTGTAGATGGTAGTTAATTGTTTGTTTCATTATGAGTAGTGTTTGACATGCATTTGTGAAGACATGGCTGCTCTTGTATAATCACTAACAAGTGAAACTCAAATGGACACAACAGTAAAAAAGGATAATGAACACTCCAAGAAGATCTTAATTTAAACCATCAACAACCATATTTGTACTACCTTCTTATATTTGATGCTTAGGTGGAACTATTGCAGGTATATTGAGCTCTTTTGATGATATTCATTTAGACTTTGCTTTCTATCTACAAGAGTTGCAAGGGTCTATAATCAATATGTATGATTCTCTCATTGCTCAAAATATAATTTTTTCACTAAAAACATGTTGGGGATATGGCATGGAGTTCTTTGTCCTATGCAGGATACCTTCAAAATATATCATTGAATATCTCACTTGGTAGGCAATAATATGCTTAAGTTGAGAAAGGAATGAACGCTCCAAGAAGATCTTAATTCAAGCCATCGATAACCAGATTTGTACTACCTTCTTATATTTTATGCTTAGATGGAACTCGTATTATCTCATGTCTAAAATTTGATTTCTACTATTGGTCAAATTTTATCTTTACCCTATCTATCCAATGTAGCCACCCTTTCTAAGGTGTTTATTTGGATATGAAGGTCCTGATTGATGATATTTCATGGTTGGGAATATCAACATAAATAGCATTTGATTGATTGTGTTTAATTAGGTTAGTTGGAGGTCAAAAAATTATTTTCTCTGAAGTTAAATAAAAATAATTACAAATATAGATATATTTAGAAGTGACCCTAAATTTCTAGTCAATTTTAATTCTTTTGCTATTCCTAAAGGTTCCTCCAAATTTAGAAATGGTTCTGCTAGACTTAGGGATTCCAAGGACTTAGTTATCAACCATGTTATTGAAATGCATGAAATAAGGAATTAGTTGGTTGTCATCATTTGTAAGAATGTAATATAGAGATTACCACTACAATTGGCCTAAACTTAAAGCAACTTTGTGACATTTGATGTATGGCACACAAAGGTAAGATGCCTTATTGGAGATATGTTTGCCCTAGTGAAGGAAGAGCAAGGATAGTGTTAAACAAATGAAGATGAGCTAGAAAGGGCCTTGCTTAAGAAATGATGAAGGTTGTGGATGTGTGCATAAATTATTGTAGCTTAGAGAAAGAGGGCATGGAATAATATAATTCAATGATGAGGAAAAATATTTTTCTAAAAAATGATTCAAAAGTATATCCTTTGATCAATGTGTTAAGAGTGAGCATGATAAAAGAACACTAATATATTAGGACAAGATCAAAGGCAACAAAAACTCAAGGTAGAAGGGATGCAAAAACCAATGAAGTAATTTTGTTAGTGATGGGTTGTCAGTTATTGTAGTATCCCCAATTAGTTATTTATTATAGCTTACGAAGATAAAGACATTTAGATAATTGGTATATTGATTTAGGTCATGAAGAAAATTATACAAAAGCAAATTTGGTTAATATATAAAGTGTTTTGGTGATAATAGAATATATGTAATGAAATGTAAAATTAAAATTGAAGTAAAATTGAATAACCGTAAAGTAAAGAGGACTAGAAATGCTTAGAGGGATTGGCAAGACACATGATTTATAATGAGCCTAATTAAAGGGTTGAAACCCATAAAGATACACTATTGAACTAACAATATAAGCTGAAATGAAAACTTTCCTCTGCTCATACATCTGAGAGGTGTTATGGTTTAGATGTAACTAACAAATCATCTTTACATTTACAATAAGAAATGCTTTATACATACATGGAATGAAACCAAATGTAATTTTGTTTGAAAATTGGTTGACAATGACATTGTAACGAAGTCTAATAAGCTTACAGCCTTAGGAATCTAAAAAGAATTTTTATAGATTTGAGGTTCCATTTTAATGTGAGATGGCTTTAACAGTAAATTTTGGAATGGATATTATGGAACAGAAGGTATGGGCATTTAAACCTTTTTTTTACATGGGATGGAAACTATCCCATGGAAGCGATAAGAATTAAAAAAAGAGAAAAGCAGATTGGAATAAAGGGGAGAAGTTGGAAATTACGGTTGGAAGTGAATGGTCTTCTCCTTCTTGAGATGTTCTTGAGGAAGAAGACACACACATGAAAGTAGTAAAAAGGTAATCCAAAAAATAAGAAAGGGTGGTAAAGCACCATAAGACGTAGGAGTGCTTTAGGAGGTAAACCATGAAGTCTATGAAAAGTCGTGTAAGCTCTTTGGTTTGAAATATTATTTTAATGCTTATGTTTACCTTATGATGTTACAATTATTCTTTTCTTTCCATGGCTGGGAAATCTTGCTTTTATTATATATTTTTCTTGCTTAAATGAAAAATGTAGTTTAGTGGAATGCTCTATTCCCTAACCATCGGATAGGATACAACTAACTTAATAGAGAAGCACTTGGTGCTAAAATCTTTATCAAAAATTTTAATTTCTTATCCTTTAGTAAGAATCCATATTACAGTGATTTATTTATTTTATAAAAGAATAGAAAACTTTGGAACGTATCTTGGATGAAAAATTTGGCAACCATAGTGAGTGTTGTAATCTTCCAGCCATAGATGTTATATTATATTTCCATAATACTGGTTTGGTTCAATAAATATTAATGTTTAAAATTTAACTATTGTTTGAAGGTTAACTTAGGAAGTTTTGAACATATATTGCCATGTGGTTATTTATTCTAAAATCAAAAGAGAACTAGACACCTTTTACTGTGTATGAGGGACGTCCAATAGTTTAGTTTTGGATTTGACTATGATTGTTTAAAAACCAAAGCTTTTATTTAAGAAAAAAAGAATAATATTCCTAAAGGAAGTTAGTTTAGTTTATAATAAGAAGGCAATGAATATCATTTTTCATAGCTGAATAATAATTTGTTGAAATCATTTGTATGAGTCTTAAATTGCTATACATAGCTGGACACAAATGATCATGGCATCTGTCATTATATTTCACACTTTAGAAAAGAAAAACCAGTGAAGAATGGTCTTGGTTGCTATGTTTGTCGGGTAGAATTTGTTAAGGGAGAAAACATTTATATTGTTTTATTTATTTTTATAAGGTCAAAATAATATATGTTGTTTGTTCTTCCAACTGAAACTACCCTTGTGATGGATATGAAATAACCATGAGAAATAAAGGACCCCTCAGTATAAACAACAAACCACTACTGAGTGCTATGTTGTTTCAACTAAGGCATTGTTTATATTTTTTTTAGGTTGAGATCCTAAGAGGGCAGTTTTAAACCTCCCTCATAGACCGAAGATGGTGGTTTTAAACCATCATCTTACGATGATCTAAGAGGGTAATTTAAAATTGTTGTCTTAATTCTAATCGGATGGTTTATAACCACCCTCTTAGGGTCTAATAGGGTGGTTATAAATTGCCCTCTTAGGCTTGAGGTCTAAACACTAAGAGGGTAGTTTATAACCACCCTCTTAGGGTCTAAGAGGGTAGTTATAAATTACCCTCTTAGGCCTGAGGTCTAGACACTAAGAGGGTGGTTCTAGCCACCCTCTTAGACCTAATATGGCAGTTCTAACCACCCTCACATCCCTAAGAGGGCAGTTATAAACCACCCTCTTATACCCTAATAGATTAGATTTTTGAGGTATTTTTTAGCCATCATCATATATCATGGACGTTTTACAATACCTTCATAGAAAGTGGTTGAGTACCATCTTCAAAGGCCTTTAAGGGTGGTTAAAATCCATCATTAAAACCCTTTTTTGGTATAGTGTGAGGAGAGAGATAAAAATAGTATAAGCAGTCAAAGGAACAAATCTTGAAGGTATAGTCATCATGTGGTCTCAATTGGTATTTAGCAACAATGAGGTCCAACAAGGTCCCCATAATAAAAGTGGTCCCAAATGACCCTTCTAAACTGACTATTATTCTTGTTGACTTTACAGGTAGAGTTTCCATGTTGGATTTGACTAGAACAAATCCATACTAAATTATCTAACTCACTAACTTTCCATTGGAGTGGTTATGCAATTTGACCAATTGGTAGTGGAGAACAATGCAACAAGGAAGATAGTAGTAGAACATGAAGCAATGATAACCTAGTTGAAGGTAGAAAAGCTATGACTACAATAGGAGATCAAAGCCCATACAAAGGATGTCATAGAAGGAGCTAAGCTACAACAATAGTTCCAAGACCATAAATCTCACCTTTTTAAAAGCAACAAATAAAATAAGTAGCTTGACAAAAGTGGAAAAGCTAGGATTATAAAACTTAACATGAATAAAGCTTTTGATAGGGTTTCATGGTAGTTTATGTTCTTTGTTCTATCCAAGTTTGGATTCCATCCCAAATGGATTGAGCTCATAAAATAATGTATCACCTCCACCAACTTCTCTATCATTGTCAATGGATATGTTGCTGGTTACTTCAAAAAATTTAGAGGACTGATGCAAGGAGACCCCCTCTCACCCTTTCTCTTCATCATCCTTATTGAATCCTTGGGGAGAACCCTCAAAGTGGCCTATCTCCAAGGATCCATCTCTGGAATTAAATTTACCTCTTTCCTCAACCCTATTATACATCAGTAATTTGTTGATGATACCATCCTCACCACCTTATCCTCAATCCCCCAAGACAAAGTCATCAAATCCATCCTCAACCTCTATGAGGAAGCTACTAGGCAAAAATTCAATTACCTCAAAAGCAAAAAAATCCCCAATACCCCCATTGGTAGGCAACTCAAAATAGCCAAAATCCTTGGTTGCACCATCTCAAATATTCCATCCACCTACCTTGGCTTACCCCTTTTCTCAGGCCATTGTACATAATACCTTTGGACTACAGTAATTAAAAGTATGCAAAAAATACTTGCAGGATAGAAAGGGTCTTCCCTAAGTTAGGTTGGAAAATCCACTTTTATTCAAGCTCCCTTTCAAAGTATCCCTATTTATTTTCTTTCCCTCCTCACATACCCCTTATCCATTTGGCATATAATTGAATAAACACAAAAATTATTCCTATGGTATGGCTCGAAAGCTCATAGGAGATTCTCGTTGGTTGCTTGGGATCATATCTTCTCCAAAATTTATCATGGAGTATTGGGATTTAGAAAAGTTAAATAGATGAGTTTAGCTCTCATAGGTAAACATAGAATCTCCTTAGCAAAGACAAGGCAAGTTGGACTAAATCATCAAGGCCATGTATCTTGGGTGGAGTGATAATTTCCTGGAAGTTGACTCCCCCTATTGGGTCTACTTTTGTAACTCTATTTTAAAAACTAGATATTTGATTCAAAAAATGATCAAATGGAAGCCTGGATATGGAAAACTCATTGATTTTTAGAAGGATGGTTGGATTTTGGACTATCCCCTCAAAGAGCTCCCATATATGGTCATCTTAAAAAATTGTAACTAACCACCTTTTTGGAAATAAAGTTTGCAACTTAATGGATTCCAACCATAGAAGAAATACCTAGAAAGCCATTCCTTAGAACAACCTAAGTGAAAGGTAGATAAGAGTAGGAAGGGACCTCACTAATCTTTTAAGAACATATGTCATACCAAATACCAACTTTGAAGACTCTCCAATTTGGAAAGCTAGTGAAGATGGTCTATATTTTTTTAAGTATACCTACTACATCTCTAAAGACAATAATGATAAATGGTTTTTGACCAGTCATATTTATGTAGACTTTGAGGTAGTGCTTCTTGTTGGTTCACTATTTTATGATATTATTGACTATTAATTCTAAATCACTTGGATCAAAAAGTATTTAATTTCCATCCTATCAACTTTCTTTAACCCTAAACATAATGTCTCATATTCTGCTGCATTTTTTGTACAACTCCATGTTAGTTTGTGTGAGAATACATTTTTTGCTCTAAATGGTGAAATCAATACTATGCCTACTCTGGCACATTTTTTGCATATTGCCCATCAAATAAAAGCTTCCATATTTCATTATATTGATGGATTTATCTGGCTAGGGCTACAATTTACTTTTCTTTTGGTTTTTTGATTGAATAGGTAGCACTTCCTATATCAATCATGGCATTGAAGTCCTGTAAGGAGAACTGGTCTTCTATTTGGAGCTCATCCAATATTTCATCCATTAGGTCAACTTCTTTAGTCATCATGTTGACTGTGTTAGCTTGCTAATTTTTGTCTTCAATCCTTTCTATATGAAAGGAAGATGGTTTTTCAAAGAACACCTTGACTCTCCTACCTTTATATGGAATTTCCATATGTGAGTAGTCAAGAGATAGGTAACCACCCAATTTGGTAGTGAATTCCCTTGATAGACACATCCCAAAGTAAGGTTCTAGTTCTACTACCACAACCTCTTGGATAACAATGATTTGAGGGATCCTATGCAACACCATGGGCACATATTTTATTACCCCTACTATTTTAACTGGTGTGCCATCTATTTGTAGTACACCAGGGCTACTCCTTGTATATTCCATACCCATTATGACACACTACTTTAGGCATTACTATGGTAGTTACTCCAGAGTCAATCATACAATTGTGCACCTCCCATTCTTCCATCCTAAGAGACAAATAAAATGGTGATGGCCTATTTTTTCCTATTATAGAAGTATGATTATCTTGAGTAAAATTATGCTTAGTAGGGTTTTGCTTAGTGGTAAATTTCACAATTTAGCACGAATTTTCGAATTTCCAAAATGTCAATTTTGCGATTTTTGGGACCATACTGTTCGCCCAAAAATTTTGAGATCTAATATTTTGTAGGGTAAATTTGACCCATTGTCATAAGGTTTCCCGCCCAATTTTCACCATAAATTTATTTAAAATAAGAAATATCTCACCCAAATCGCCCCTTGTACCCCATTATATATAGCTAACCCTGACAATGACTCCCATATAATTACAACATTTTTTTTGGATAGCAAGTGATACAAAGCAGAGTAATAACAAAAATAGATTCCACAACTACCATAAGGTGACTCACAGAAGGCAACTGGTAGAAGGTGACTAACAGAAGGTGACTGACAGAAGGCGACTGACAGAATGTGACTGGCAGAAGGCAACTAACAGAATGTGATTGGCAAAAAGCGACTGACAGAAGGCGACTGGCAGAAGATGATCGAAGAAGGTGACTGGCAGAAGGTGACTGACAGAAGGTGACTTGTAAAAGGTGACTAACAAAATGTGATTAGCAGAAGGCAACTGACTGAAGGTGACTGATAGAAGACGATTGGTAGAAGGCGACTACCAGAAGGTGACTGACAGAAGGCGACTGACAGAAAGCGACTGGGAGAAGGCGACTAACAGAATGCGACTAGGAGAAGGCGACTGACAAAATGTGACTAAAAAAAGGTGACTGGTAGAAGGCAACTGACAAAATATGACTGACAAAAGGTGACTAATAGAATGCAACTGGCAGAAGGTGACTAACAGAAGATGACTAATAGTAGGTGACTAGCATAAGGTGACTAGAAGAAGATGATTGGTAAAAGGTGACTAATAGAAGGTGACTGGTAGAAGGCAACTAGTAGAAGGCAACTCAATTTATTCCTATGCTTATTTTACCATTAAATTTCATTTTTCATTTTATTAATGGACACTCAATAAGAAGGTTTATTCTACCTACGAACAATATTCATGGGACAGTAATAGATTTTGTTGTCTCTAGCAGTAGTTCTCTTTTATATCTATTATTTTCATATTTAAAAATTATGTTCTTTGTTCATGTTATTCTTTTGTTCATACAGGTAAAAATGTCAACTACAAGCAGTGAAAAGAAGGGAGGAGAGTCTTCCAATAAAAGGAGTAACCTCAAATACTTTTCTAATATTTCAAAACCTAGTCTGCCATCAACATCTGCATAAACTGAAGGTATGAACACCTTTACTCACCAGTTAATTTTTTTACTTTGTTAATTTTAAATATAATTTCCTAAATTCATAAAGAAGTGTGTTTTTTGGTTGATGGCTTTGTTCACTTTTATCTATAGAAAACACTAGTATGCTTTTAAATGCCATAGTAATAATTAATCTACTATTGACACTAGAATTATCTCTACAGAAAATACTGTTAACCCTGGTATTCCTCCACTTCCACATATCCATGATAATAAATAGTCCACACATGAAGATAATATCAATAAAATTGAACAACAACATGAAGAGATTTCTGAATCTAACATGCCAAGTCGAAAAGAAACTAATAGTTCTTATGTAGTCCCTACTTCCAAAGAATCTTCATCTAAAAAAAATAATCATGCAAGGTTATCTAGGTGGACAATTAACAGATCATTTTAGCCTGATTGGATATCAAAATTTCTATTTATTGAGCCAGTGCTGCCATAGAATAGTAATGATGATATAACATAATTAAGATGTGTAATTTGCAGTTGGAAACACAAAAAGGAGCATAGATTGCAACTTAAGAAATATATAGTAGAAAAACAATGTGGAAAGGTTTATATCAAAATAAAAGAAGGTGATTGAGCAACACAAAAAACTTATAGGTGTAATGATGTATCAGAGTGCGCACATATGAGATATGTGGAATAATATGATAAATAAATGAAACAAAAACAAACATTGGTTGAGAAAGGTGCAACGATTCAAGCCCAATTTCAAAAAATGAATAAGTTAACTTTAGCTTCAAAAAGTTTGTAGTTTGTTGTTGTATTTTCTATTCTTAAGAAGGGTAGACCTATGTCTGATTTCATAGATTATAAATCTCTATTTTGACTAGCTAATGTGCAGAACTTACCTAGCGCTCATTGGTCAGATCGAAGTGGTTGGGAAATGGCAAAATGTCTATCATTGGTTGAGCAGAATGACCTCAGAGAGAAAGTAAAAAAGGCAAAATTCTTTTCACTTTCAATTGATGAGGTGACTACAATTGATAATACATCTTGGATTTGCATGCATGTTTACACATTGGAAAATAATTCAAGGCAACCTCATTTACTAGGAATATGTAAAATGGTGGAAAATTGTAATGCAAAAAAGATTTACAATATTGTTGTAACTAGTTTAAAAGAAGTAGGAATGAATGAAATTTAAATAGCCACTAAGTTAATATGTGTAGGAGCTGATGGTGCTGCTACAATGCAAGGACACATGAATGGTCTTTGTGTTAGACTACAAACATCGGTTGCCCCATATTTGATACCTATTCATTGCATGGCTCACAGAATGAATCTTGCATACAAAATTGTGGATACATCTACAAATGTTGCCAGAGTGGAAGAGCTTGTCTGTGAAATTCATTAATATTTTTCACGTAGTCCAAAAATATTTTCAGAGTTTCAATAGTTTGCACTAGGAGTTACCTAAGGTACAAAATTATTGAAATATGTGGATACTAGGTGGATTTCGATATATCTACCAACATTAAGAGTTTTCAAAGAATATCAATCCTTGATAGGGTTTATGTATGCAAATTGTAGGGCATTTGATAAGGCTAAATATTTACTTTTTCAAATGAGTTACTTTGAAACTCTTCTCACATTGTGTGGAATTCTTCCAATGTTGGAAAAAATGAATACTTTGATCAAAATTGCACAAGAAATATTGATTTATATTGTGTATTTCATCAGGGCAAGAATACAAATTTGCATGCATATTGATATGATGTATGCATCTGGTCAAAATTTTATGGATCCCTTGTTTGAGAGTTGGAGAGCATTAACAAGTGTGAATAGTCCTCGGAGCTTTTTGAAGTTCAATATTAACGATCATCTATGTATTAATGTTCACAAAAATGAAATACCTTTATATTGTTATGGTGTGTGATTGGATATAGCTACAAATGAAGTTGATCAAATGCCCATAACCTACAATAGATTTCATGTGGTTGTGGACGATACAAAACTTAAACTAAAACAAATAGCAGAATCATTGACAAAAGAAATCAGAGACCATTTTCAAAGAGATGAATTGCTAGAGGCTATGGGTGTGGTAAATCCAATGTTTTGGGATCCTTGTAATGAATACCAGATTATAAATTCTTTGTTCCTCAAATACATGGGCATATTTACTGGCCATTTTAGTCAAATTTTTGTAGTCAATGGCATTGAAATCAATGGCATTCTAAACAAAGATATTTTGACAAAACAATCCAATTGTTTTGGAACAACAATGTCTGCTCAAGTTTCACAGCTCTCTAACCGTCATGAAACAGGTTCTATTTCATGTTTGTGGAGAATATTACAACCAGATACTATCTTAAAACATACTATGAGTGAATATTTTCATTTATATGAATTATGTCAAACAATGATTTTGGGATCCGTGGAATATGAAAGGGTGTCCAGTGCATTTTCATATATAAAATCTAAAGTTCGAAATAGGTTGGACAAAAATTTTGGAGAATTTCTTGAGAGTATATGTATCGGCCTATGAGGTGGAGGAGTTTCCTTACGAAATAGCATTGTCACATTGGAGTTCTTTGGCAGAGAGAAGAGGTGTAACGAATATTGATAATGATGAGGATGATGGTAACACTAGTCAAATTATGACGACAAAATTTTTAGGAATAAGTGCAGAACATTTTGTATAATCTGAAAAGAGTTTGTTCCAACTTCCAGCATTATGATGCAAGGATGGATTCATTTGATTTTATTTCACATATTATCATTTGATTTTATTTCACATATTAGAATGAGAGGAAGCTATCATTTGATTTGATTTCACATATCAGAATGAAAGGATGTTTTCATTTAATTTAATTTGAGTTCACATGTTATTATTTGATTTGATTTCACATATCTAAATGAAATGATGCTATCATTTGATTTGATTTCACATATCAAAATGAGAGGATGCTATCATTTTTTTTGATTTCACATATCATAATGAAAGGATGTTATCATTTATTTTGATTTGAGTTCACATGTTATTATTTGATTTGATTTTACATATTATCATTTGATTTGATTTCACATATCAGAATGAAAGGATGTTTTCATTTGATTTAATTTGAGTTCACATGTTATTATTTGATTTGATTTCACATATCTGAATGAAAGGATGCTATCATTTGATTTGATTTCACATGTTACATTATTTTTCTTGTAATATTTGTTATTTGTGAAAGTAATTGCCTATGCTGTATTTTTTGACATTTCAAATTAATTCATATAACATAAAAGAACATCTTACTGCATTCACATAATTCAATATTACTTAATATATCAACACAAACAATCAAAACATAACAACATTCAAAACAAAATTTTAAAAATATAACACATATCAAACATTATTTCTTCCACTTCAAATTAAGAACAACAAACTTTTACATTATCATAAATAATCAAAACATACTCTCTTTCATTGAATTCAATATTTAAAGAAGATACCATTCATTCATTATTTACAATACATATCAAACATTATTTCTTCCACTTAAAATTTCTAATAGATAACATATTTTTTGAAAATAGTCATTCATTGTTTCAATTCTCAAAAAGGATACCATTCATTTACAATTTACAATATATATCAAACATTATTTCTTTTGGTTCAAATTACTTAATACATCAACACATATAATCCTAACATAACAACATTCAAAACAAAATTTCCAATAGATAACACATTTTTCGAAAATAGTCTCATTCATTGTTTCAATTCTCAAAAATGATACCATTCATTTGCAATTTACAAAATATATCAAACAGTATTTCTTCCACTTAAAATTACTTAATGCATCAACACATAATCATAACATAGCAACATTCAAAACAAAATTGCAAATAGATAACATATTTTTCAGAAATGGTCTCATTCATTGTTTCAATTCTAAAATTGCAATTTAAAAAACATATCAAACATTATTTCTTCCACTTCAAATTACTTAATACATCAACACATATAATCTTAACATAACAACATTGAAAACAAAATTTCCAATAGATAAAACATTTTTTGACAATAGTCTCATTCATTGATTTCAATTCTCAAAAAGGATATCAAACATATCAAATAAAACATATCAAACATTATTTATTTCGCTTCAAATTAAAACATAACAATAATTAAAAACAAAACTTCAAAATGATAATATGATTTTTTTAGAAATTACCTCTAACATTGATTTCAATTTTCAAAAAAATACCAGTCTTAAATATTTATAAAAATATAAAGATATAAAGAGTTTTTTTTCACTTGAAACCCAACACAACAAAGATCTATTATTTTTCAATGTTTCCTAAAGGTCCATCCACATCTACCTCAATATCCTTTTCTTCTAACGCCCCAGCCCTAACCAAATTTTATGTTGTAATGTTGATCCCTTATAACAAGGCACTCTCTTCCTTCGCTGGATCTTCTTTGAAAGGTGCATTCAACTCCTTCTCTTTTTCTTTCAATTTAGCCTCGACATCCAGGCCCCCATAATTCATAATCTTCTTTAGGTAATTATTTTCTCTAACCGTCTACTGTAACCTCTTCTTCAATTCAATAGCATTATTAATGTTAATTTTGGCAGTCTTGATCAAAAATTTCATGGTACTGACTTGTTGCTTTAGGTGTTGGAAATTAGACTACAAAACAGAAATAAAAAAAGGTTAATATTTATAAACAAAACATATTTAACAAAAAAATATTTTTTTTAGTTAGATGTAGAACTTACATCAGTTGTAAGTCGTGCTATTTCTGCAACTACTACTTTATTTTGATCAAGTTCCCATTCATTGAAATATACTTGGGCTTCTGCATTAAGGTTTTCCAAATGATTCATAACAACGACAAGAATTTCATCTCTGTATGTAGACTCGGCCTCCATAGTGTCAGATTCAGCTTTATGTAGCAAGGCATCGAGCTTTTGGGGCTCATTCTCCATCTTGAGAAATAACTCTTTTCTTTTTGAAAATTCTTATATTGTCCATTTGATGGCTTTAATAAAAACCTTGGCCCAATATTCTCATTCCTTCAATTTATCAATATCCAAAAGAAGATTATTATGAACTACAACTTCACATGCATCGACTAATAACACATTTTCAGAAACTTTTAGGATATCATCTTATGTAACAGTATGGGCGGCGACTTGTTGTGCGACGAAGGGGGAAACTTCGATGGCATCTACATTGATGTCATATTCTTCTCCATAAATGCCCTCTTCATCCGCAAGAATATCACTTGCCTTTAAATGGAAATTTTTCAGGATTCATACCCTGATAAAGAAAGTCACAATCAAGAGTTTCTGAGGGCATTTGAGATGCACTCTCAACATTTGAAAAATTCTCCAAGGTTAATATCGATACAACAAAAATATTAGATGATGACACATTTTGTGTCTTTATAGCACTTTTTTCATTATGAGGTGGCGATGTGAGGAACGTTTTACCACGCATGCGTGATTGGCTCCTCGTAGGTCGAACCTAAAGTGGATGGACCTAAACTTGCTTTGGGTGGACCTGAACCTGCTGTGGTTGTGGTTATGGCTGTGGCTATGGTTGTGGTTGTGGTTGTGGTTGTGGTTGTGGTTGTGGTTGTGGTTGTGGTTGTGGTCATGGAGGGTCAGATGGTGGAGCCATCCTTTTTTTTAGCCTTTTGAATCTATGAGGTCCCTTTGTTAAATTTCACACAAGAACATAAAATAAATCATTTATAAATAACAATAGCATTAAAAAATATTTATTCAAAATATACATACCTAACTCAGACTCTGCATCCATTAATGTTTCAACCATTTGCCCTTTTTTTTGAAAAATACATAAAACACATTAAAAATATATAATTTTAAGTAAAATAAATAAATCATTTAAAAAAGCATTTTTGAACAATGCAGAGTAAAGTTACCTTGTGGGTTGGAGGTAACCTCTTCTAAGTCGACTATAACTATTTGTCCAGTAAAATGTGTCGCAGGTGTATGTTGAATCCGACCATCATTAGACCTCACACATTTGTTGGGAGTCATTGGTGATGATTGCAATTGCATGTCAGAATCAGTAGATACTTCCTAAATCCTAGATGCGGCATCCCTCTTACTTGAAGACTGAGATGCTCTTTTTTATTTTCAAAATAAAATTAGAGAATAAAAAGATAAAATTTAAAAAAAGAAAATAAATATTTTTCAACAAATATTTTTACCTGTATCTCACCATCAGACATGCTAATAGACAACAAACTTGAGTGCAATGTAGTGGGAGGACTGCTCTGTTGAAGGTTGAAATAAGCTTCCTGAAATAAACAAAGAATAAAATTTCTAGTAGTCACTATGTAAGCAGATGCTTGAATTTTTTGGGCACTCAAAAGGTTGTGCTTCAGGCGATTGGAAATGTGTGTGCACCAGTCAAATTTACCGCCATCAATACAATTAAGCAATAAAGAAAGTGCCCAAAAATGCATTTCTATAGGTCGTCCCTGTAGAATAAGCCTTGACTAAAAAAATTCAATGCAAGCATATAGAAATTTGTCTCCAACATTCGAAATGTTTAAGCCCCTTTTGAAGGAAGAATTGGCTAAAAAAAGATAACATTATTAGAAAACAAAAAATAAAACAAGGAGAACATTTTTATAGAAATGAAACTATAGAAGAACAATATTTAATGTTAAATAAAAAAAAAATCAAATTATACCTTTCATATTGTCAGGATGAACAGCGTAAATGTTTTCTAGGGTGGATTTATCATCGTCGGTTAAGGTGTACTGGTTGTTCACCAGTACACCATCCAAAAATGGCAGCCCTGTTAGTCGCTACACATAAGAGGGTTTAACCAAAAAAAAAAATTATTGTTATCCACACAGATCAAAACAGTGCACACGTCATGGTTGTAACAAGAAATGATCTATTGCATCAACTAAACGTTAATGTTCAACTGAGGCATCTTCAACACACCAGCAAGTCCAGTGGTGTAAATCCACTAGAAATCTCTAACAGGAGTGTTGAAAATGCTCTTGAGATTGGGGCAAAAGGTGTACTTGAAATAAAATTTAGATGGAATAGGGGAGGAACAACAAGCCATCTCTGAAAAGCAGGAAAACGCTGGCAAAACCTTATAAAAATGATGTCAAAATGTTGCCAAAATGCTCTAAAAATGTTGCCAAAATGCACTAAAATTGCTTGGAAATGCTCTAAAACCACTGTGGAAAATGCCCTGAAAATGTTGGAAAAAGGTTTTAAAGTTGCTCTGGGAAAAGCTGCAAATGACCCTACAAATGAATTTATAGATTTTTTGCATGGCAAGAGTTAACGCATGAATGACACATGGCAGAAGGGAGGATACATGGTGCCATATTATTTACGGTTATGGTGGTCACCTTATTCCACTCACCATCTGCCAGTCGCCTTGTTCCACTCACCATCTATCAGTCGCCTTGTGCCACTCACTATCTGTCAGTCACCTTGTGCCACTCACCATCTATCAATCGCCATGTGCCACTCACCTTCTGCCAGTCACCTAGTTCCACTCACCTTTTACCACTCGCCATCTGTCAGTCGCCATGTGCCACTCACCATTTGTTAGTTGACATGTGCCAGTCGCCTTTTGCCAGTCGCCTTCTTCCAGTTGCCTTCTACTAGTCACCTTCTGCCAGTCGCCTTTCGCCAGATGCCTTGTGTTAGTCAACTTATGCCAATCGCCTTCTGCTAGTCACCTTGTGGTAGTACCCTTGTGTCATATGCCTTCTGCCAGTCACTTTTTTTCCAGTTGCCTTGTGACAGTCGCCTTGTATCAGTCACCTTCATCCATTCGCCTTATGCTAGTCGCCTTCTACCAATCACCTTGTGTCATTCACATTTTGCTAGTCACCTTCTGCAAGTCGCATTCTGTCAGTCACCTTGTGTCAGTCGCCTTATGCCAGTCGCCTTCTACTAGTTTCCTTATGTCAGTCACCTTCTGCTAGTTGCCTTGTGTCAGTCGCCTTCTACCAGTCACCTTGTGTCAGTCACCTTTTTTCAGTTGCCTTCTGCCAGTCGCCTTCTGTCAGTTGCCTTTTTCCATTCACCTTTTGTCAGTCGCCTTCTGCCAGTCGCCTTCTGATAATTTTGTTGATACTTGTAGTTGAAAAAAAAAATCTCCATATTTTGAAAAAAATTCTTCAAAATTTTGAAAAATTTGCCCCATAGTTTATACAGTTTTCACGTTGATTCACCCCAATTTGATAAATAATTTTTTGGTACTACCCCTTATGCATAACCATGATGCTCAGGATAGTGATTTTCTTTATTCTTTATAGACTTCAATGAAGCCTGCAATAGATCAATCTACCCTAGAATAAGCAGAGCATAATATATAATGGCTTTTGAATGTGTCTTCTTCAATTCTTCAACTATATTGAAGCTAGGTATTCCAGACTGTTTCCTCTGCTCTTTTGCAATTTCCCTATTTTTTTTGGTACTACTAGATTACCTCAATCCTTTAATGCTTAGTAAGGGAGGGATATCTAGTTTTATCTCTTGCTTGTTCTTGGGTTTCACCTTCTTTTGTTTGAGTTTCACCTTCCTTTATTACCTTTGATGTTGTTGAGTTATATTTTGAACTGAAGAAGTCTAAGGAATATCCCTTTTAGGTTACTCAGCCTCAAAAGGTACTTTAAAGGTATCCATTATCTTGGGATAAACTGCCAAGGGTTTCTTCCCTGATATTGTTAACACCGATACCTGCTCCATTGAGGGCACCATGAATTTATGATCCATTTTCCTTAACATATTTGCCTACTCTTTCTAAGTCCTTCCTACCTTTTCAATGGTAATATTTTGAATGTGATGTTGGTGCATCATACAAGAGCTCTCACCATGTGGGTCATTGCAAGTTGAACACCAATAGTCTAATTTAGAGCTTGAAGTGGATGGTTCATCCCCTCCTAGTTGTTATACACTATACTAGGTTTTTTAGTAACTCTACTAGTAGAAGTTGCTTGATCCTTCATTACATGAGGAAACCTTATGGGTTGAAACTTTCTCTCATTTTCTCTTCTTTTCATGGTAGTCACCTCATTTGACAAGTTTTTCATAGTATTAGTCATCTTTTGCAAGGTAATAATTTGAGCATCTAGATCTAGTAATGGAGTTATGGCATGGGGTGCTACTAGCATTGGAATAATATAAGGTATTAGTAGTGCTTGAGACATTGGTGTTATTGGCCATGTTGGGAAATTGATGATCAAATTCATGGTTGGGTAGGAAGTGCTTATAGTAGGATCTTATGACTATTGTTGGGAAAATTTAGGAAATATTGGTATTACAGTCATTGGAGGTAATCTACCTATTGCAATTAAGTATTTTTTTTACCTTTAAAGCTTCTTGAAAAATGTTCAAAAATGTGAAGACATTAGATTGTCTTATGACCATGCCTAAGTCAAAGTTGAATACCCTTAAATAGTAGTACATTTCTTATTCATTGGTTGGCCTAAGACCCTGATGCACTCTCTTCTATGTCCTATTAAATCTAATGTTGAAATCCATTACTTCTTCCTGTAAATGCCTTTGTATCACTATGAACTATGTTAGTAGAGACAATGGATCCACTTGTTCATTAAATTCCTCCACTAATTTTCTATCCAGTTGTGCCATGAGGTTATATAGAGATCTGACAAGGTTCTATACCAGTATAACATTTTTATTTCAATGATATTACTAATAGCATTATCATAACATCCTCATCCTAAATATTATGTATAGAAACCAATGATACAACATCCTAACAATGCGCATAAGCAGTTCTCCTGGTACCATCATATGTTGGTAAGGTTTTTAATGTTGTTTGAGGAATTGGATTCTTGACAGGTAGATTGAGAGGTCATGTATGGTTCCAGTTGGGATAATTTTGAATATTTGGATTTTTATTTTCTAAGATATTGATGCTTATACATTTAGAGGTACTATAGGTGTAGGATTTATGTTGGTTTGATCTTCAGTGAGGATTGAATACGGAGATGATTCAAAAAATATGATAGAATGTTGTCCTTTGATCCCACTAAAATATAATTCTAGATATTCTTTTGGTTCTTTTTATATTTTAGCTATCTATCATGTTATCATATATCTTTGGACTTAGCAAATCAACTAGAATTTCAGAGCATTTCTTTGAAAATTGACATATATAAAATTGGGTTTCTTCTTGAACAAAGTTGCCAAGTAAAGAAGATCTATCAGAGCAAAGTATTACCAAATATCTCTACTATCAGAATAGTGGGATTTATGTCCCATTGGGTGTGCCAAAAACTATTGGTCTAAAAATCCTCTTAGGTATAAAATGTGCACCTTAAGACTTTGACCAACATTAAATGACCTTGAGGATGTGATTCTTTGGAAGTTAATATTCAAAGGTCGGTTCCTATTGGATCCTAAATAGATATTCCTAAAAATGGGAGGGAAAGGGTGCTAAAAGAAATAAAGGAAGTTGAATATAGAACTTATAATGGTGCAGGTTAATCCACATCAAGATACATAATATATTAAAATATATGTAGATGAGATATCTACTTAACTACCTAACAGACTAATAAGTTTTTTCAATCATAGAACATTACATTTATCTAATTAATGAGTTGTTTGATCACAAATTTTAGAACTAGAGAAATAATATAAGTAGAAATCTAGAGAACATAATTAATATTATGCTCATTTAGCCAGTTCATAATAGAAATAAGCAACCATTCATACATACATGTTCCACAAAGATTTGAACTAGAGGCCAAAAAATAATCCAATTACATTACTCAGAGTATAATATTCCTTCATACATGCAAATTGTAAAATCTTAGGAGCCAATTTTTTGAACTTCTTACATTGTATTATATATAGCCTTTTACAATAAATTTTGTTATTAGGTAATCATTGCCTCAATCATGGATTTTTGTTTCATCAAATGATCTGCTAGCTTGTACATGCATTCAACAACATTGTTATAATTGACTGGTTATGGCCTATTGATGTGGCTTGATTAGGCCTCATTTGAAGGTGTAGTGGTTGTGTTGTTTATATGGTTCATTGGATTCTCTGGCACTTCTATTAGGCTGCAACCTCCATCATGATCATGCACCCACATAAACAAGTAGCTAGTGGGTTTATCATTGATATTCTTTAATAGATGATTGTACCATACCGACAACTACCCTTCCTCTAGATAATTATGAGAAACCAAGACCTTCTAGAAGATCTATTTTTAGGCATCGAGCTTTGATTTACCCTTGCCTTAGTTTAATTACCAAGTTATGGGAACATATCAATGGATGATAATATTTTTCTATCTTGCATGACCAGGTACATGATCTCTTATGGCTCCATGCTATCGAGCTATGGATTTTTGGTACCCCTTTCTTGCATGATCGGGTACATGATTTCCAATAGTCAGGGCACTTAAAAATAGTGACCTTTGACATTCTACATATCATTGGGTGATGGGCTTTCTATACCTTTCTATCTCCACTAAGGAATCAAAGTTTTTTATAGTCCCAATACTTAGTCATTTCTTCACTTTGATTTATGCTAGGCGATAGATTTCATGTATCCTTTCCACTATTAGCCTAGGTACCTATTTTTCAATGACTCCAGTACTTGGATTATTTTGGCTCTTTTGCTCATAATAATGTCAAGCAACACATTTTGTGTACCCATCTGTCTCCACTGAGGGGCTAAAATTTTTGGCAGTCCTAGTACTCAGCTATTTTTTTCTTAATTTTTTGTTAGGTAATAGGATTTATGTACCCATCCATCTCCACTAAGGGGGCAAAATTTTTAGGGTCCTCACACTTAGCCAATTTTTTATGAGCTTGTTGTCAGGCGACAGGTTTTTCGTACCTATTTACTTCTACTAAGGGGGAAAAATTTTTGGTAGCTTCCACTGCTACTAGGCAATGAGTTCCTGATACCCACTTGTGACTTGGCTAGGTATGAACTCTCTGATGCCTTTGAGACTTGGAAAAAAATGGCCCCTTTTTTGCTTCCATACGAGTTATGGGTTTTCTAGACTTGTTCCCCTCTACCTAAGGTGCAAAAGTTTCAACAGTCATGAGACTTGATCAAAACTACTCATCTTGCCTCACATCAAGCACTAGAATTTTATGTACCCTTTCATTACAAGTTTGAATAAAAAATATTTTGTATTTGCCATACTCTATTATTTTAGCTTCTACTACAACCTTTCGCACTTTCAACTAAACTACATGTGGGTGATGACCAAAATTACCCATAATCACTTATTGGTGTTGTCCTTTCGAGAACTAACCCTTGCTCTAACCTCTAAAGTTTATTGTTCTCTTTCATTAATTCCTAAATCCCCTTGGTTTTTAGATTGGTCTTTCCCTATCATCTTGATCCACATGTCTTCCTCTCTTTGGAGCTCTCCCCTCTCTTCCCTCATCTTGAGTGCCTCTCTTGGGACCTTCATAGTCATTATTTTTTAAGGCAGTATATGTTGACGATGATGAAAAAGTCTCAAGAGTTTGAATCTGGTCCAAGCGATAACTCTAAATATGTGCTTAGTGGTAGCATTGTTCATGGTATTGGATCTAAATATGGTCAATAAAAATGATTAGAGGTCATGGTCTTCTTAATTCTCCACCCATGGTCCAAATTCCCCCAAGATTCATGTCTTGCCTTCTTCAGCTTCTAGACTGGGTCCCTTGCCAAGTACCCCTTTTCATGTGGCCTTCCTTGGATTCCCGATCACCTTTATCTTCCTACCAATCCCCCCATGGTATCCTTGTTATTATCATCATTTCTTGATCTTGTGAAGTTTATTGCCACCTTTTGTGCACTCATTTTCAATTATGGAATGGTTTCCTTACTCATCATCTCCACATAACATCATACCCATACCATGTCACCAACTCATGATTTTCTATGTAAACTCTAATAACTTTTCCTAATAATTTCACTTCTTGCATTGATCATCGCCTTGCCAACTCTTCTATCACCTTACTTCCAATGAAGGTGCCCAGTCTAATCAGTATTTACTAGCATTGGTAATATTATCAATGGTTATGACTTTACATCTTCTCTCGATGCATTGGCATGTGAACCTATGACTCCTCGATCCTTCCTAAAGGGAAAATTTTTTCCCCTTTAAGTTTTAATTACCTCATTATTCTCATCCATTATAACTTAAATTTCTTAACAGGTATTTTTATCTCTAACCATCTTCTATGTTTGCTTTGTTTGTTCTTCGTATGCTATGATGTTGGTCCATGCTCTGGTTGTTCTCCATCCCCCCTCCACCAACCCCTGCCTAGCCCTCATCTAGTTCCCTTTACCACTTAGCCCCCCAACACTGTGCATGTCTGATTATTACTATAGATTTAATCCCATGGTCCTCTAGTTGGACAAGCTGGTCAAGGACATCTTCAATGATCATGGGCTTCTTCCTTTCCTCTAGAAATTCAATGATAATGACATGGAACTTTCTCAAGAGCTAGCCCATTTTTGGGATGAAGGTAGAGTCTCAGTTAGGGGACTCAGATTTATCGTTAATATTGGTTGAATAGTTAAAGTGATTGGTTTCCCTAATAATGGTAAGATAGTCCAAAATGAAAAACATTCCCTAATTGATGAATTGTCTCACTTCAAAGACAAATGGAACAAGCTCGATAGGGATAAAGGCAAAATCATGCGGGAGTCCTTCCCCAAGTCTTGGGACAATGTAATGGTATTTTTCCTACAATATTTCATGGTGTATGGTCCAAATACCATTCTTAGAAGCTTCCACATCGCATTCCTAAATAACCTCCATAGCAAGAAGATCATCAATATCTTGAAATACCTATTTAGGTCTATTGATAGGTCCATCATCAATGTCAATAAAGGATCTTCATCCTTCCATATACATTAAGATATCCATCTCATCCTTTATAGACATATGTTCTAGGAGTCCCAAAAGGCTATCTTATCATGTGTGGGAAGCCCTTTGACTTACTTCTGCCTCCTTGAGTCTAGTATTTATGGGAACCCCCCACCTAATGTAATTGATGAGTCTACCTAGAGACTGCCCTCTCCTAAGACTAATCATATGCTTGAATTCAAACCTAAATTTGATGATGCCACTCACACTATTAATTCAAAGGCCCATCATTGATCCTCTTGTACCAAGTCTTAGACTAGGAAAATGAAGTCTCCCATCACCCTCGAGCATGATCCAGATAATTCAAAGGACTCCCCACACCTCACAAAAAATTCAAATGGGAATATTTTTTTGTGTGATTATATATTCAAAAGGGATCTTCTCGAAGCCATCTAGTCACACTCAGTAGAGATTCTGTGTGCCATTCATAACCAGAAAAAGTTACATCTAATAGCTCGATGACATGATGAGTGCCCTAGCCAAAGCATCAAAAATGAGTACCTCTTTGTGTTGGCAAGCCATATTCATCCTAAAAAATTACAAAAACTAATTTTATGGGGATGATCCAATAGACTATGTGATTTCCCTTGCTCCTAGAAACGGTGAATGAAGGGCCTCCTTCCTCTTCTATTTTTATTTGTTGTCAATGTTCTTCCTTTCTCTATTTGGTTAGTGGTATCCTTAAGCTATGGAGACCTTCTTATTTTTTTTATTGTGGGATTCGTATTCTCTAGAGATCTCCTCCTTTATATTTATGGTTTTTTCCATTCCCCTAGGCCTGCCCTTTGTATACATGCTCTTTCGTGACCTCTTAGTGAGGTCCTCTCTTTTTATCTTGTGGAGACTATCTCTCTTGTTTCCTTTGGGTGATCTTCTTCTTTGTTTCTTCTTGGTGTAAAATTCTTAGGGACACTTTCAAAACCCCTTCATTTAATCAATCAAAAAATAAAAGAAGTAGCTTGGGATATTTCTTAACAACTTGCACAAGGGAATAACTAGCTAAAATAATAGTTTGAATAAAAAATCATAGCTAGTAAAGAAAATAGAACAATTTCAAACAACCCAACAAGAAAAATATTTGAATGTATGTGAGCTCTAGGGTAATATTGTGACATTGAAGGGAGTGACAATTGACTTAGGGTAGGCCTCAAAAGTAGAAAAATTTAAGTCCCTATGGGACAACATTAAGACTAAAGTCATAAATGCTAAAAGATACTCTAAGATTGCCACCAAGACAAAAAAATATCCTCAACCATGTGACAAGGATCATAAAGCAAACAAAATATGAGTTGGCTATGAAGGATAGGTACTACCCATATTTTCAATGTCATAGGCATAGTATATAGGGATAGACATGAAATGCATCATGAGAAAGTTGACAAAAATCACCAAGGCCCAAAGAGACCTACAGACTTGCAAATGTATAATGGTCTCTTTGGAAACCCTAGTGTAAAATTGAGAAAGAAATTTGAGGTTTAGTTGATGTTGGACTTCTAGATGTATTAAATAGTCATAAAATACTCCTCGGTAATGATATCAACTTGATAGTCAAATACAAGGCCAAGGCATAAAATGAAGCAATGACAAAAAAGATCAAACTAGAGACTCTACTTAGCAAATTGTAGGATATGGTGGTAAAGCAATATGGGTTGCTAGAAAATCCATATGAGTGTTGGAATATATTACATTATTCGGTACATGCTAATGTACCACCTTGGGTACATCTTTTTATTAGGAGTATGTCTTAGATTAGGGTTTGATTATTTACTTTATGCAATGTAATAAATGTACAAGTATTGTTAGAATGTGCAAAGTACTTGATGATGTAAATGTGCATGTTGTCCATGTGTACATGAGTTGATAGAATAGGAATATGAAGAGTCATAGGTATTTGAAAGGCCAATATTCACATATCATTATATATAGGCCTTTGATAGATAATATAGGTGAGATAAGGTAGATAGCATAAGGTAGAGGAGTAATAGATAATATTCTAGATACAATGTAGAGCATGTAAGAATTATGAAGATTATGAGACCTCCATTTTATATCATTGTACTATTTTCATGATCCTTCATTAATGGTAGTTTTATGAGTAGTTACAAAAGTTTCTTACAAGTTTTACTTGCTTAGTATATTGCCATTATCATATATTTAATAATGTTTCTCATTTTATATCTTGTGGTTGATTTCTCATTAAGTATCTAGCATGAAAAGCTAACAGTGGTATCATAGCACAAGGGATATTGATAGGAGATAGGGAGAGCACAAGAGAGATAGAGCGAAGATAGGGAGATTTCATTTTTAAAATTTTCAAAATTATTTTTTGGCTAGAGTCTTTCCATAGGGTTGTATGAAAACTCATGAAGACTAGGAATCAGCATAGATCTCATTCCACTAGATTGAAGGATAACTAGTGAAGTTTATTGATTTTTAGAGATTTGGAGATTTGCATGTATTTTCTTGCTACTATCTAAGTTTTTGTTGCAAAAAAATAGTTCTTAGAAGTTGAGAAGCTTCCTACAATGGATAGAGAATAATTTCATCTTTGATTGCCTAAAATTTTATGTGCTTTTCTCGTGCAAGGATTAGTTCTTTATTACAAAAAAAATAGACATTGAAGATAAAGAAAGTCCAAGAAAAAGGCTCCATTGGAGATTGAATATTGAAGACTAAGGAGAACCAAGGTCTCCATAGAAGCTTGAAGATTTAAGATTCCAGATTGAATATTGAGAAGAAATAAAGAGGTCAGAGGAGCCCTATTGAATATTGAAGAAAGAGAAAACTCAAGAAAGAGGTCCCCATAGAAGATTGGAGATTGGAAATTAAGGAGATATAAGGAGGAAGTTCCCATAGAAGATTGAAGACTCCATATTGAAAAAGAAGAAAGCAGTTGTATTGCAGATTGAGAAGGAGGATATCCAATAGAAGAGATCACATTGAAGAACTTTTAGATTTGGAAGATAGAATATTTGAGAAAGAAGATAGAGGAGGATTAAGGAAAAGGTCCAATTGAAGAGTTGTAGAATTTGAATACCCAAGAGAAGAGGTCTCAAGAAAATTTGGAAGTAGAAAGAAGAAGGCTAGAGAAGCCCTATTGAAGAAGTGGCCATTGGAGAAGATTTGAAGAAAGCTCGAGATAGAATATTGCAAGTAGAAGAAGCTCCTGAAAAGAAGAATTTGGGACAATTTTTGCCATTCGACAACAAGCCCAAAAGGAAGAAATATTTGGCAAGAATTTTACCAAATTTTGGAAAGGTTTTTTAAAGATATCAAGAACTTCATATTATTGAGGAAGAGACCAGACAAAGAGGTCAAATCTGAAGTGAGAGCTAAGGGGGAGAAAGGAGATAGAAGAGGCCACCAAATTAAGTTTTGAAGATATCCACAGAGGATTTGAAGGCTGATTTGTGAAGGAGAATATTGTTGATTTTTACAATAGAAGTTGAAGAGTCACATAATAACAAATTGAAGGTGACATAGCTACGATTTGGAGAATATTTGGGCAGATTTTGAAGTACCCTTGAACAGCCAATTGAAGGAAGGATTGACAACAAAAGAAGGCAGCAATTTGAAGAATTTAGGAGAGATTATTGGACAACAAGATAAGGAGAAGAAATCAGATTTTGAAAGTAGTAATTTGAAGAGATTTGAACTGCAAATTTGAGCAGCATTAAGAGAAGATATTAGAGCTACATTTTGGAGAATTTTGGGACAGATTTGAATAGCAAAACAAAGGAGGAATTGGCTGCATTTGAAGCTACAAAAATTATAGATTTTTGGACAGCAAGAGGGTAGCATTTGGACAACACTAATAAGTGCAAATTTCAAATTTTGAGAGAATGAATTTGGAGGAGAATTGAAGCCACAAAAATTATATTTTAGGGCAGCATTAGAAGGAGAAAATAGAGCTATGGTTTTGGATAAATTTAGGGCAGATTTGAGAGATATTTTGATAGTAAAGTAAAGGAGTTGGCAGCATTTGAAGAAGGATAATTTCTAAAAATTATAAAGACATTTGGATAGCATAGAAGCTGATTTTTAAACAACATTGAAAGCTACAAAATTGATAAATTTGAGGCAACAAAGTAGAAATAAGAGCAGTAAATTTTATAATTAGCAAAAAGGTGAATCAAATCACCAAGAAGATTACCTACAAAAGATAGCCAAAAAAGTATGCCATATTGGTGCTACAAAACTATATTATTTAAGCACTAAAATCAGTTTACTTTAAAATTATAAGTGCACCATACTAGAGCTATTAAATTCTGCAAAAGAAAGAGTCTTCAATCCAATGAAGGAGGCAGTATTATTTTCTACGGAAAGACCAAATAAGTGCTCAAATATAGTGTGCTCAAGGTGTTTAAAGACACCAAGTAAATGCACCAAAATTTTAATAAGGTAACATTCATATTGGATTAAAATCTATAGCAAAAATAAGTTAGAGGATAGAGCCAAAGCAATGATTAAGGTCCAATTTTCTAGGGAGATAAATAAATAATAAGCAAATATTTTACCCAAGTTAAGAATCTTGGATATCTGGCCAAACAACATTAAGAAGCTATCGAGAAAATGAGTGGAAAAGCCACCAAGGAATAGTTATTGAAGCACCACCAAAGGAGGAGCCACCGTCGTAGAAGATGAGCAACCATTGATGGAGAAGAGCCACCACCAAGCATTAGAAACAAAGAAGTGATAGAAAGGATTGGAGAGTTACCAAGTATGTTGGAGGAAAGAAGAGTTGGAAGTTACAACTATCAAGTAGTGAAATATATTGTGAGCATTAAGGAAGGGCAAGCAAGTTTGAGCACCAAAGAAAGCTAGGACATTACAGAATTAAATGCAAGTGTTGAGAGGAGCATAACCACCATTTGTCACTTCGATTAAGAACTTGAAATAACTTTTATACCACTTAGCGCAGAGGAAAGATATTACCAACAACCATTGAGGGAAATAAAAATGCTTCAAAAAAGCTGAGCACTCTTTGAGGAAGGAAGACACTTATCAAAGGTAACGACCATATTATCATAACATCACCAAACTAGGTAGAAGTAACGTAGCAAGAATAAAATGCCTAAATAATATGTTGAGTGCCACATGGCACATGAGAAGAGGAATATTGATTGGTTGGAGGAGCCCAAATGATCTTTGGTGTGCATATTAAGTGCATTCAATGATCAGAGAACATATAACAAGCACTAGGAGAATAGTCAAAGTCCAAAAATATAATGTCATTGTATCGCTCCAAATTTTTTGCACCCTTACCTTCAGGCTATAGGATCCATGCCCGAAAGGGGGATGTGAAAAGGATGGGACAATACGTCGGACTGAGAGGCCCTTTGAAGGTCCCGCCTCTCGGGGGAGGTGTATAAGGGTGAATTTTCGATTGATGGTGGGTTCACCAGGAAAATTTTGAATGGTAGTTTCCACACCTAGGTTGATAGTGTGTTTGATGTGTTCATTTTTATGCTTGATCATTCAATTCCTAGGTTTGGCCAAATGAATCTAAGCTAAGCTATATGAAATGTTGATTATATGAATACAAAAAATAGAATTAAACAGAAAATACAAGAAATATACTAGATTAGAAAAGCCATACCTGATTTGGATGTCTGATGGAGGTTCTGATTTTTGAAGCAGTCTAGATCATCTGGAATTTGACAGGATCGTCTCTAATCTAACAGGATTGTCCCTGATCTACTGATCTGACAAGATCGTCTCTAATCTGACAAGATCGTCTCTAATCTGATGAAATCGTCTCTAATCTGACGATATCGTCTCTAATCTGACGAAATAGTCTGACGATTTCATCAGAGACCTGCAACTACAAAAATGGATACCAAGAACAAAAAATACAATTGCAAAAGCAAGGGAAAATGATAAAAATGAAAGTATGAATGTTAGAATGACAACTTTAGATAAAAAATTAAGTAAAATGCATTGTTTTAATGACTAAATTTGACTCTATCATGCATCTATGCTATATGAGGTGAACTCCAAGATGCAAAATAGAAATAAATCTAACTAATGCAAAGCAAAATAGTAGATAATGGACAGAGAATGCAAACTCAGGGCATGGATTTGCCCCCAACGTTGGCTATAGTCAAAATCGTCTACAAAATACATAATCGTCTTGAATTGTGGCGTGATCATCCGATATCGTATAGGATCGTCTACGACGATCTGAGCTTACTCCGGTTGAAGAATGACAAAGTTCCTACAAGAAAATTCGAAAAGGGACAAAGGCAAACAGTAGTCTAAGACATTCTAATGCATGTAAAACTCAAAGTGTAGTAAAATTCAGCCAAGGGAATGTCAAGGGGAGGGCCTAAGATTAAATAGGCATAGGAAGGAGGTTGGGAGGTTGGAGATCATCCCAATTTGGGATATCTCCAACAGGGAGGTCTCTAACCACGCAGACACGCTTTTGCCCAGGTTAGAGATGTCGTTGAAACAGAAACTAATTTTGAAAAATCAGTTTTGGGACAAAATCATCTGGACGTTCTTCTCCAGATGAATTCATTCGATCTGAGGCGATATCGTCTGATCAGCGACGATATCATCCAACGGTCACAACAAATCTTAAAAATGGTGCAAAAAACAAGGAAAGCGGTTTAACAGGCGGTTCGGGGTTAAAATTTAAATTTTGAATTATTACTAAGGTAATTTTAATTATTTGCTAAGGTTTATTGTGCCAATTTTAGGGTGCTACAATCATACACAAGGAAGAACATTAAATGCAGTGAAAATACATCATCTAGCATTGAATACTGAAAGGTGGATAGCAACTAAAATAGTTTACAAGTTGCAGTCATAGGAGAAGTAAACCGAATACGTAGCACACCATTTTCAAGAAGGTACAAAAATTATTTAAATCAATTTGCATTTCATAAAGGTCAAGCAGGTATAAGGTATATCAATACTAATGTTAATCTTAGTTAATCTATTATGCTTAAGATTTATTAAATGAATGGAGATATAAGGAAGTGAATTGACGAATTACAACCTTAGATGATTTATTGAATGATTTGAAAGATTTTTGAAGAAAGGGGGATTTAATTTGAAAGTTTTATGAAATTGCTTTATTTGAAATTCAAGCATCGAAATATTTTCAAATAAGTTGACTTGGAGGAATAAGGTTTTCTACATCAAAATTGAAATATTAAATTTCCAAATATCTTTGTTTTTCTAAATTTCTAATTAGGGAGTTATAAGGAATTCATCACCAACATACGTTCTTGAAATTTAAAAACTATATTATTGAAAATTAAAAAATATAGGAAGCACAACATAGAGTCGTTAAAAATTTGACAAACTACAGTGGATGTAGTCTCTTATCAAATTGAAGGGACATAAGTTATCCAACTTAAAGTTATTGAAGATAGAAAATTTTATCAATTGAAATTGCATCAAAAATTATCTTTAGCTTCTATTCATAAATAAGATGAAATAAAGTATTTGTCTTGAATTTGAACATTAGGGAGACAAAATGGATTCAACTCAAAGGAAAAATTAGAAATCTAAGTATTTTACCAAAGCTATTTTACATTCAAAATACTAGGGAGCAAAAAGGAATTCTACCTAGATATTTGATCCTACAAAACTTGAGAATTGAAAAGATCTTATCAAATTTGATCACACACTCAAAACTAGGGAGATATAAGGTAGTCTACAATTATCATCATGGCAACAAATAAATTCATTCTTTCATAATCCCAACTTCTTAAAGGGCCTAATTACACTTCATGGAAAAATAAAGTGAGGTCAATATTGATAGTTGAAAAGCTTTGGGATATTGTTAAAGGAGCAAAAAATAAACCTACTACAGATGCTAGAGAGATTTAAAATATGAAGAAGACGAAGCAAAAGCACTTAATATAATAACATTTGCAATTATAGATGAAAAACAACCATACATTAGCTCAGAATAAACTTCTACAAAAGCTTGAAAAATTTTAGCCAAGATATTTGAAGGAATAAATCCACTATCTTGAATCTTCAAACTCAATTGCATTCTCAAAAAGTTAATAGTGTGAGAGTATAGAACTATTTCTAAGAAAAGTAAACATATATAAAAGAAAAATTGTTAACCTTAGGAGAAAAGGTAGAAGAAAATTTTCTTGTCTAAGTAATCCAAAGAGCACTTCCAAAAAATTACAAGCATTTAGTCACATTTTTACAAATTCTAAGTAAAGATACATCATTTGATGAGTTAGTCAATATACTACAAGAACATGAGGTAGAAAATTATTTGAAAGATGAAATGACTAACAATGCCTTAGTCTCAAAATATAATCCACAAGAAAATGTTGCTTCATTCTCAAAGGGTAGATCAAGGTGGAATAATAGATATTGTCAAGTATGCAGAAAGAAAGGACATAGTATCAATTATTGTAGATTCAATCCAAGAAATCAGTATCAAAGGAATCAAACATATTTTGGAAGCTAATCAAATAGGGCATTCCAACCAAGATAATATCAGAATAAATATAATTCCCATCAACAACAATTTCAGAATCCATATACTTCTCGAAATCAATACAATCATCCTTAACTACAATATAGAGAAGGAAAACAAAAAGGACACTTAGTTCAAGAGATTCAATAAATTTAGAAACTGGAAGAACCTATAGATGAACATGAAGTTAAAGCTATTTCTACAAAAATAATATTTTATGAAGATACTAATTATTTACTTGATTAGGATACAAACAAGAAGCAAATGAAGAAAGCAAAAAATAAGAGCTCAAGTTCCAAAACTAGGACAAAGACCATATTGAAGACTAAAGTCTTCAATAACCAAATAATGTAATACATGGGGTGTTGGAATATATTACATTATTTGGTACATGTTAATGTACCACCTTGGGTACATCTTTAGATTAGAAGTGTGTCTTAGATTAGGGTTTGAGTATTTACTTTATATAATGTAATAAATGCACAAGTATTGTTATAATATGCAAAGTATTTGATGATGTAAATGTGCATGTTGTCCATGTGTACATGAGTCCATATAATAGGAATATGAAGAGTCATAGGTAGGTGGAAGACCAAGAGTCACATCTCATTATATATAGGCCTTTGATAGATAAGATAGGTGAGATAAGGTAGATAGCATAAGGTAGAGGAGTAGTAGATGATATGCTAGATAAAATGTAGAGCATGTAAAAAATATGGAGAGTATGAGACCTCCTTTTCATTGTACTATTTTCATGAGCCTTAATTAATGGTTGTTTTATGAATATTTACAAAATTTTCTTATGAGTTTTACATTCTTAGTATATTGCCATTATCATATATTTAATATTGCATGCTCATTTTATATCTTGTGGTTGATTTCTCATTAAATATCTAGCATCAAAATCTAACATTAAGGACCTACAAAGAGATACAAAAGATCTCAAAGACATCAAGCTACTAATATATGAGGAGTGACAAAATCTATTGAAGCTATTGACTTGATGAGGACCAAAGTAATCAACAGTTTTACAATTTTGTGGCACATGGAATCCCAATTTTGTAGACTTATGCCCAAGGATAAGATAGGATCTGGGATCTCTAGCCAATCGAGCTTAATGCCCCATGAAGTTAAGAAAAATATAATAAGAGGTTACAACCTTGGAATTTTACCTATTTTAGATATGTATAAAACATTTTAACCAACTAATCGAGATCTTCAAAACTCAATTTTGCAAGATGAGGACCTCAAGAGCGATTTTCTTAAGTTAGTGTGAATGCCTCCTAGGAAGCAAAGTGTTAAGAAACACAAGGCAATTAGTTCATGGGAGTGAACCACTAATAAAATGGTACAAATCACCTGGAGCAATTCCCTCCCCTCTTAGATAAAATAACTCATGAATAGATAAAGGGATAAAAGGATATGCATATATCTAGAGGAATATTTTTGGGAAGTGTTGTTTTAGCATTTAGCAATACTACCAAGCATTTTAGAAGCCTTCTAAGTAGTAGGCATGTAACATTTGGTAGTATGTCATTTTGTTAAAGATGCCTCTAAATATTTACTTTTACTAAAAGTTAAATTGTCGCCCAAGGTAATTCATAGGTGAATTCTTCCTATAAATAGGATACATGGGCTTTGTAGCATCAATAGTGGTATTCCTAGTAAGGGAGGTGGAACTAGATTCATGAATGGAACAATAAATTTATCAACATCACAATAATTCAAACTCCAATTGTACAATCAATAAATCGTATGATTCAAATTTTTTTATAATGACACCAACTATACAATGTACGATCGTATGATTACCCAATCATATGATTACCTCTGATCATACAATTTTCTCAACACTTGTAAAAATCCTCGCAAGCAGTAATTGTTCATTCATGGTAATGACCAATATGTACATTTCACAAAAAATACACGTATGAATTATTCTCACAAGTGTACAAGCAGTAACTTGTTCATCACACGAATACATGTAAATTTACTAAGAATGTGCAAGTTCTCATTCCCTCATATATAATCTGAGTATACAACTATATAACTATCTAATTTGGCAACTTAATAGTTATTCTAATCACTCAATATGATGCTTCAACAATGATCCTTTGTATGACTCCTCAACAACAATTATTAATCATCATACATTATCATACAATTCACAGCAGTTTCACCATACTCTATAACTTGCAATTAAGTATTCCTAATTCAATATAATTTATACCTACATTCTATCAATTATATGCAACTGGCAATAACAAGAACAATATCTCATTAATAGAGTGGTGTAGTTACAAATACATACACAGGAAAAATTATGTTAATGGTTGCATTTTAATTTATGGTCATTGTAACCAACAACACAAAGGTTCAATTATAATATATACCAAGTCAGATGACATTGGCAATCTGATGTAGATCCGTATTGATTCTCAAACACACAAGCAAAATCAATGGGAAAACAACAATTCTGCAATTCAAATTTTATTATTTTCTTGAATCTCCATCCCCTTACAATGAAATCACTTCCTACATATCATATCCACCAAAAACCCTAACCTAACACGAAATTACTATTTTTAGTAAGTATCAGGACTTACTATTTTTAGTAAGTTTAAACTATCACTCATATGGATCCGAAAAAAATAGCATGCATCAATTATTCTAAAATTAAGACTTTCCTAAAATATCTCCCTAGACTGACTCATGCAACAAAAGATATTAAATACCAAAAAACTGGAACAAAAACTAGAACAAAAACTTTCAAGCCGATTTTTGACCACCAGGTGACGTTTTGGGGCCCGAAAATATGTTGAAACAGCCACTTCAATGATAGCATTTTTGAACACGGCAAGGTCAACTCAATTTTGTGTGTTTTAAAAAAACAGGCTCAAACGGACACCCGGATCAAAAGTTATGACCCCGAGAAGTTGGAACTTTTATTCGGCTAAATCAAAAAAGTGTCACTGGATGTTGCGGGTGCATCATTCTCCTCTAGTTGAAAAGAACTCAGATCCTGTGATTTTTTCTAATGAAACTCCTGAAGCTTATCCTGTGCAATATTCTTTAGCTCTCCTTCAAAAATCCAGGTACTTTCAGCTGATGATAATCCTTCCCACTGTACCAAGTACTTGTTGTAGTTGCCATTGTGTGTGGTGATCACCTTCTTATCCAAGACTTGCTCAACATGATCCTTCTTCTTCTTGGGAATATGTTGCACCAAATTTATCACTTTCGGTACCTCAACATCCCCTACATATCCATAAAATTTGTACAGATCATAGACATTGAATATCGGTGAGATATCCAGGTCCTCTGGCAATTCAACCACATAGGCATTGTCATTCCTTTTATGAAGAATCCTACAGGGCCTAATCTTCTTCATTTTGAGCTTATTGTATGTGCCCTTTAGAAATATTTCTTTACAAAGGTGGACCATTACCAAGTCACCTTCCTTAAACACCTTTGCTCGCCTATGTACATATGTTGTTGCTTTATACTTGGCATTACTCTCCTGCAACCACTATCGAACTTCCTCCTACAATTTTTGTATATGTTCTGCAAAATCCTTTGCATCATCACTAATAGTTTTAGTAATCAGCAATTCCACTAAATCAAGCACACCATGGATATTATGGCCATAAACAATCTGAAATGGAGACTTTCATGTCGAGCGATTTACTGAGCTATTGAATGTAAAATTTGCTTGTGGTAACGCTTGATCCCATTATTTTGGCTTTGTACCAACTATACACCTCAAAATATTACCCAAACTTTGATTCACTACCTTCGTCTGTCCATCAGTCTGTGGGTGATACATACTACTAAACTGGAGCTTGGTATCAAGCTTCTTCCATAATGTCCTCCAAAAGTGTCCCAAAAATATGACATATCGATCCGAAGTGATAGATCTCGATATGTCATGCAAACACACAATCTCATCAAAAAATAAGACTGCAACTCCTATGGCATCTTCAGTTTTATGGCAGGGGATAAAGTGAGCCATCTTAGAGAACCTATCAACAACAACAAAGATGGAATCCTTACCTCGTTGGGTACATGGAAGTCCTAACACAAAGTCCATGCTCAGGTCAGTCCAAGGTCCTTTGGGAACTGGTAAAGGCATATACAACCCGGTATTTTGGGCATGGCCTTTAGCCATCTGATAGACTCTACAACGAGATACAAACCTGGTTTTATCTCTTCACATCTTTTGCCAATAATACTTCTCCACCACAAGAGCAATAGTTTTATCCACCCCAAAGTGTCCAACTAAACCTCCACTATGCAGATCTCTCAAGATGTTCCCCCTCATGGAACCAATAGGAATGCATAATTGTTTACCTCTAAACAGGTAACCATCTTGCATAACATATTCTGCAAAAATATTACTAGACACACCCCCTACTGGATTCTTATACTGTGCCACAACCTGTCCAAAGTCAGCATCAGCCTCATATAAAAAAATTTATACTCTCAAATCCTACCACAACATTCTCCATGGTAGTCAGCAACATTACCTTCCTACTTAAGGCATCTGCCACCTTATTTTGTTTTCTTGATTTATGCTTCAAATTAAACTCATACTCTTGTAAATATGATACCCACTTTGCATGTCTACTATTCAACTTTTTTTGGGAATTAACATACCTTAATGCTTCATGGTCCGTGAAGAGTACAAACTCTTTGGATAATAGGTAATGTCTCCAGTATCTTAGTGCTTTCACAATAGCATAGAATTGAACATCATAGGTGGAGTAATTTTTCCTGACCTCATTCAACTTCTCACTGAATAATGCTACTGGACGCCCTCATTGGCTCAAAATAGCTCCAATTCCAATATGTGATGCATCACAATCAACCTCAAATAATTTGCTAAAATCAGGTAACACTAAAATAGGTGTGGTGGTTACCTTTTTCTTCAGAAGCTCAAAGCCCTCTCTTGCTGCCTTTGTCCATATGAATTCCTTCCCTTTGGTGCATTCTGTTATGGGAGCCACAATGCTACTGAAATTCCTAATGAACTTTATGTAAAAAGTTGCCAAGCCATGAAAACTTCTAACCTCTGTTACATTTCTTGGGATGGGCCATTCAACAATTGTTTTTACCTTTTCCTCATCTATCATAAATGCCTTCCCTTGAAACTGCAAACCCCAAAAATACTAAAATCTCTTGAAGGAAACTACATTTCTTCAAATTGGCATATAGTTTCTCTTTTCTTAATAGATCTAGCACCAACCTCAAATGGTGCACATAATCTCCTTTAGTCTTATTGAAAACTAAGATATCATCAAAATAAACAACCACAAACTTACCATTATATTCCCGCAGCACTCTTTTCATCAATCGCATAAAGGTACTGGAGGCATTAGATAACCCAAATGGCATCACCAATAATTCGTATAATCCATATCGAGTCTTGAAAGTTGTCTTCCACTCATCCCCTTCTCTAATCCTGATCTGGTAATAGTCACTTCATAGGTCAATCTTACTGAAATAATTAGCCCCTGCTAAAGCATCCATCATATCATCAATCCTTGGCATTGGTAACCTATATCTTATAGTAATCTTATTTATGGTCCTGATATCCACGCACATCCATCATGATCCATATTTATTTGGGGTTAAAAGTGCATGAGTCACGCATGGACTCATACTCTCCCTGACCAATCCCTTTTGTATCAGTTCTGTTACTTGTTTGCTCAACTCGACATTCTATGTTGGATTCAATCGATAGGTTGCTTGATTTGGAAGAGCTGACCCAGGGATCAAGTCGATATGATGTTGGATGTCCCTCTTCGGTGGTAGCCCAATTGGTAATTCATCAGGTATGACATCAACATATTCCTATAGCAACCTGGACACCACTGGTGGTATGACAATTTCTTCATCTGCGACCTTCTTGGCTGTTAAGGCATAACACCAACTAGCTTATTTTGCTTTTATAAAAAAATTATTTGCAATAAGCAAAGTTTTGCTCTGTCCATCTTCCTTTAGAGGTAACAAAACCACCTTTACCCCCTTCTTCCAAAATGTGTAGGTGTTCCGAAATCCATCATGGGAGGTCTTCTTGTCATATTCCCATGGCCTCCCCAGCAAAATATGGCATGCATCCATAGGAATCACATCGCACCACACTTCATCCTTATAGGTACTCCCAACTGAGAATTTCACCAGACACCTCTTATCAATAGTCACCTCATTCCCCTTTTTAACCCATGAAACTCGATAGGGGTTGGGTGCTTCTCACATGGTAGATTCATTTTCTCAACCATAACATTTGACACCATGTTCTCACAACTACCAGGATCAATAATCACTTTGCATACCTTTCCTCCTGAGGTGCATCTTGTTCGGAAAATATTTGTATGCAACCATGATTCATCGCCATTTTTTGCCTGCACCTTTCCCTTATTTGGAGTAATCAATATCCTTCGTATCATGATACTTTCGTCCATATCAGCAACAACTTATGTTTCCTATTCCTCCTCTTCCTCAACCAGATTAACTCTAGCTTGGCCTCCCTGCTCTTCAGCATCATAGTGGGGGCATTCAGATGCTCTATGACCTTCCTCACCACAGTTGTAGCAGATAAAGGGCCTGCGTGGTCCACTCCCAGTGTGACCTCCCCCATTACCTCTACCTCTCAGGATTCCTCTACCTCCTCGGTAGGCATCACGCTCCAGTCCAATTTGTTGTGATTTTTCTACATGCATAGAATATTTACCCTTGGAAAAATTAGATCCACCATGCCCACGACTTGAGGAAGATGTAGATCCCCTCTTTTAATTTCTCAGCCTGCTCTTTATATTATCTTCGGCTCTCATGGCTAACTCATATGTTGCATCTATTGTAGGAGTGTGATGCATGTGCAACTCATATTGAATAGCATGGATTAGACCATTCACATACCTCCCAAACTTCTGATATTCTATCTCATTAAGTGCTACCCATATAGATAACTTGTAGAACTCATTAGTGTAGTCCTCCACACTGATATCCCTATGTCAAAGGTTTTGAGACCTACAAAATAAATTTTGGGTATAATCGACAGGTATAAACTTCTCTTGAAGCTTCTTCTTCATATTATACCAGGTCCTAATATTCTCTTTTCCATTATTCTATCGCTCCTTCTGCAGATGATCCAACCAAATCAGCGCATGTCCCTTCAACTTTGTAGATGCAAGCATCACCCTCTTCTCCTCAGCGAGATTACTCCATTCAAAATATTTGTCCATACTGTTCACCCAATCAATGAGCTCCTCTGGTTATAACCCACCAGCATATTCAAAAACCTCAATCTTGATACTATCTTGGTTCCCTCGGATTCCATCCAAGGCTAGGAGCAGTTTTCTTCAAAATATGGCTCCTCTCCTAGGTGTTCTGAGCCTGCTTCAGATCTATCCTCTCCTACCATGCCCTCGTCAGTAGACCCTAGATCTGAATGCAAGTTGGGGTGTCTCTCCATCATGCAATCAATCGCATTGGTTAGTCGTGCTACTTCCATGTGCAGATCTTCTATCTTTCTATTCATCTGATCATAGTTAGCTCGGCCTCTCCTAGGTGACATGATATCTCCACTAGCAATATCTTACCCACTCTGATACCAAGTGATGTAGATCTGTATTGATTCTCAAACACACAAGAAAAATCAATGGGAAAACAACAATTATGCAACTCGAATTTTATTATTTTCTTGGATCTCCATCCCCTTACAATGAAATCACTTCCTACATATAATATCCACCAAAAACCCTAACCTAACATGAACTTACTATTTTTAGTAAGTATCAGGACTTACTATTTTTAGTAAGCTTAAACTATCACTCAGATGGATCTGAAAAAATATCATGCATTCATTATTCCAAAATTAAGACTCTCCTAAAATATCTCCCTAGACTGACTCATGCAACAAAAGATATTAAATATCAAAAAACTAAAAAAAACTGGAACAAAAACTTTTGAGCCCATTTCTGGCCACCAGGTGATGTTTCAAGGCCCGAAAATGTGTCTAAATGGCCACTTCAATGATAGCATGGCTAAAAATGGTGAGGTCAACTCAATTATGTGTGTTTTAAAAAAAATGGACACAAACGGACACCCGGATCAAAAGTTATGACCTCAAGAAGTTGGAACTTTTATTCGGCTAAATCAAGAAAGTGTCACTGGATGTTGCGGGTGCATCACAATCACATAAACATATACTTGTATCTATATTCAACATTCTCTATTACGATAATAATGTTACTCTCTACACTCAATTCTCTCCTAGGAACAACAACCTTCAAATGAATATGAGGGGCATTATAAAGCCTATTCTAGGCCATTCCAAGCAGTTCCTATGATAGCGCATCATTTACAACTGCCACCCCCAAAGTTGATGTTCCATGAATTACTTATTTTTCTAAAGTCTAACTTTTTATTTTTATTAAATCCTAATTTCATTTGCATTTCCCCTAATTTCAGCTAATTTAGCTTCTAATTTCATTTGAACCCAAATTACATTTCATGCTAATTACATTTAATTTAATGTGTATTTCATTTTGCATTTTGCTTTTCAAAATTACAAAAACTTGTCCAAAAACCTACAAAACTTTGTTAAAACTTGCAAATCAAATATTTATACAAAAATTCACTTTTTTTCTCTAAGAGGTAGATTTATCTCCTACATCTATCCACTTTAAATCATCCAGCATCTTCATCGATGCTTGTTGTTTCCCTACAGTTGGTTGTTGCTACTACTGCTCTTCGTATAAATCAACTAGCTAAACTCGAAGCATCTCTTGTTTGTCTCTCAATCTTGTGTATTGGTTGATTTCAACAACTTTTAGCCCATATTAGTTTACTTTCTCTTTTGCTTCAGCCAAGCCCTTTATCAGCTGTTTTGAGGTCCCCTTATGAACTTTCTATTTCAATTCAACCTTGGTTATAGATGCAATAGCCATTTCTTCGTTCTTTTTAGCAATAACTTGATCCATTTTTTCTAGATCTTTTAAATGAGCTAGTTGTCATTGTTCCCTTACTTCCAACATACTTCTCATTATATTTTTTTAAGTCTCTCCATTTTAGCAATATTTTTATCTTTAGACTGTAATTGTTCTTGTGTACTCTTTAGCTACTTATTCATTAGTTGCTCATCATTTTTTTTAGTTGTTTTTCTTTGCTTTTAAGTTGTTCCTATTTTTCCTTTAATTTATTTTTCTTCTAAGTAGTCCTTTTTTACCTTCAATTGTTCTTCTTGGACCTTTAGTTGTTCTTCATAATTTTGTTTCATACTATTTATTTCTATCTCTGTTTCTTTTTGCATTGCTTTTGCTTCTCTTTTTATCCTTTCAATTTCTTCCTCCATGTCAGCCATTTTCTTTCTTGTTGCTTATGTTTCCTTATTTTGTTTTTCCTTGGATTATTGAATCTATTCCAATCCTACTGTTAACCAATCTATCCAATGTGTCAAAATTATATTTGTTGAACAATGGAACCAATTCGGGTGGTACCTTCCTATATTCCACCTTTGTTGTATCCGGTGGATAATATCTCCTAGTAGTTGTATCTATATACACTCTTGAAGGTATTTTATAATTGGTCTTTGTACCTTCTGGTAACTCGTTCACCATGATCATGCTAGTTATTTCTCCACTAGGTAACTTCCAAGGGTATTTCTCATATTTTAGTTTCTTTATTCTTTCTTCCTTGTTAACCCATTGCATTACTTTATCCATCTCGTTGTAGGCCTTATCTTCCCAACACCTTAGTTGTCCTACACAACCCATCCAAAATTACAATTGTATTATCCAGCAAGTCCATCATCTTTTCAAATAATTCATCTACTCATTCATCAGATTCTTCTCCTTCTTTATCGGTTAATCCAAAGTGGGTATTTTAGTCATAAAGTGCATTTGAAGTCCCTAATTAGTGTGTGCTTCTATATTTTGTTCTTCATTCTAGTTAGATTATGTTTCTTCATTTCCACCTAGTGGTACTTCCTCAGTTCTTTCCTATTTATCAATCTATTTTGTAGCTATCTCTTGCTGATCCATTTTTTCTATAGTTATCTCATGTTGATCATTCATTCTATAACTATCCCATGTTGATTCGTGTGTTCTATAGTTATCTCCTACTGATCCATTCATTCTACAGTTATTTCTTGTTCATATTTTGGATGATCATGATGCTCAACATTATGTTCTTGTGATCCCTAAAATTGATCATTGTGTTTAATATTTTCTTCCTACAATCCTCACCTCTCATCATGTTGTTCATCATTTTGTTTCTTTGTCAAGTTTTCTCCACTAGCTACCTTTTGGCTATTATCGCCTCTTACAATTTTAAATTTTAGTTGCTTCTCTTTTTATGATTTTTCGGGTGAAACTGCCCCCTCCTTGTTCATTTTTAGACATTCCACATTTCTTTCTAGTGGTATCTCTACATCATTTAGTCATATTTTCACTCCTGATAATTCAAAATCATTTATATCTACCAAGGTAGGTGACCCACAAGTTCTCTTTTCATGTCTCCTCCATAAGTTTTGGAAGATCTACTTCCATGACATCCACATCTTCCAATTTTTTTCCAACTTCCATAGTTGGATCCATTACCAATATTTGCTACTACCCAATTGGCTCAAGGATTTTTTGCTCTTACAAAATCGTCTTCTCTTGTTCTCGTTGTCTCCTTGTCCAAACAGGGTTTGTTGGTGGTCCTTCCTCCTCCCTTATTTGATGTAATTACTGCTTTGATAGTAGTTCCTCAAAAACTAATTCATATTTTTCTTACTTCAAGTCTAACATTCTTGTATTATGTTTATGATTTACCTCCTCCTTCGAAGCCTCGCTTTCTTCTATTGTGACCTCTTCTATTTTCTTTGAATACTTCTTGGTCTTCCCTTTTTTTTAAGTAGACTTAATGATTAGTACCGACTTTGCCCATATTAAAAGTGAAAGTTGGTGTTTATCCAAATCTATCTAAGAATTCAATCCATAAATGGAATGCCAACATGGGATACTACATCTAGCATCACTAAAATAACATATAGTGTCATAGAAAAGTTTATTTGTTGCTTGAATGTTTGTATAAGTATGTCCCCTAATCATATTAGATACCTTACATGATACCCTCTACATATTGTGCCAACCATACATGCATCTTCGATGATCTTGCTTCTCCTGAAAGTCATGCCATAACAACATTCATGACACACCTCATTTCATTAGTCTTCAACTAGCTCTACTTGATTCCATGTCCTCTTGAATCAAAAAATCTGGTGACATCCTCCTTAGGATTAATTTTAGTCAATTTAAAAATTAGCCTGTGCCACTCAATTAGATCTGCATGTCATTTCTTTACTTATTTTTCTCTATACCATAACCCAAATGTTCATAAAAAATTATCTGCTAAGAATACTACCTTGAGATGTTGATTTCCAATTTGAATAAGTCCAATTGCTCTTCTCATCCTATGACTGAATTCTTTGCAACAAGTATTTTTAAAATTTCTTGTCAAACACTAGAACTTGTGCAATAACGCTTAATCCTACATTTTTCCAATTTCCCCTTTAATTCATAATTTTATGGATTTTCTTACCACCATTTCCAATATAAATCTCATGTAGGTTGAGTGAATGTTATATCTTTCAATACCAGTTGTTCCTTTTCCTCTTCACTTTGGTGATCACTTTTCTCTTTTGATGTCTTTTCATTGTGTACTTCACTATGAAGTTCCCTATGTTGTTCTCTAGGAGTTTCATTTTGATGCTCTTTGGGGGGTTGATTTTGCTCTACCATCCTATAGTCATTTCCACCACCATGTTCTCGTCTCTACGTGTATTATATTTTTTTGGTCTTCCTGGAAACCTTAGTTCGTCCCTACTTAACCAATACTCCCTCTAATGCAGTGGACTAGGTGAACACTTAATTCGTCATCTGGAAATATTCTATATGTGCTCACAAAAATTTCTTCCCCCACTCATACTTCATTTACATTCATTTTGTCTCAATGTTTATTTTAGACATTCAATCATACAATTGTATGATTCCTCCTATGACTGTACAATTTCCTTCAATCTCAATCGTATGACTTCTCTTTATGCAATTATACAATTTCCCTTGTACAATCATACAATTCCCCTTATAATTATACAACTTATTTTGATCGTATAATCCTTGCTTCAATTGTACAATCTATTTATTAATTATATGACCCTATTATTGATTGTACAAGATCTTTGAATAGATTGATTATTGCTTTCTCAAGTTTCCTCGGTCATATAGTAAAGTTTGTCAATTTTTTTATTCTGTATGATTGTACAACTCCTTACAGTGTATGGCAAACTTCTTTCACAGTTTTCAT